>CM057456.1:1537080000-1539480000 GCA_016271365.2 Neoceratodus forsteri | reverse complement strand
TCCCAAGCAGGAGCAGGGTCTCTAAAGGGGGATTTGTGTGCAGCAATCCTTGAAGAATTTACAAAAGACAGGATGGACCGAAGAGGAGGGCTTGCCTACTGACAAAATGCAGAAACAGCTGCCAGATGCACTTTAAGTGTAGCTGGTCTAAGCCTCAAGCCATTAAGATGAACCATATAGTCCAGAACTGTAGGCAACCCAGCAGATTCTGGAGAAATATGCTTACTAGAGCACCAAATAGTGAACCTTTTCCATTTGGAGTTGTAAGTCTTTCTGGTGGAAGGCTTCTAGAAGTTTTAAGGATATCCAGAACCCTTGAGAGAGTGTAGATCAGCACACTCTAACTCTTCAAGAGCCAGGCCTTGAGATTGAGAGATTTGAGGTTCGGATACCAAATCCTTCCCTGAGAGGATGTCAACAGGTTGTAATTCCTGGGAAAAGACAGGGAAGGTGGACAGCTAAGAACAGCAACAGAGGGTACCAGGGCTGTCTGGCCCAGTCTGGGGCAATCAGAATCACTTTGCATGGTTGAGACCTGATCTTGACTAGCACTTTGAACAAGAGAGGAAGGGGAAAAGCATACAGGAAATGAAAATTATGTACCTACCGTAATTATGATCTTTCTGTGTATCTTCACCATTCATCACAGATGGGTTATCTGGCCGGAGGTCAGGACCACTGTGGGAGCGCTTTTTATTTATTTTTAGGTAGGCGGAGCCGACACACCATCGGGCGCCGCCTCGGGCTTTCATACATACTGCGTGGCGTCACAAGTGGCTATTAGTTGTGTCGACCTACTCTGCCTGCCAATTCTGAGTCGCCGGAGAGGTAAGAGGAAGGGATGGAGGGTGGGACAAGAGAGTCCAAGGAACAGAAAAAGGAAAGGATGTCTGAATTAAAAGGAGAAATAACGACTGAAGGGACAGCAAAGAAGAGGTTAGACTAAGGGGATTGGGAGGGCCCCAATCTCTGGAAGCGGAAGAAGGAAAGGGTAGGGTGGGGAAAGAATTTAGGAGAGAGGAAGAGGTATTAAGATATCCGAGACCCTTGTCCGCTCAGATTGTATAGAAACTGCAAGGAGTAGCAAAGCTGTCTGCCAGAATTCAAGGCACGGAATAACTGGCAAATACTCCAGAAAGCAGAGTCGGCTATTCTGGAAGAAGGACAGGGTACAGGGATTCAGTACTCTCTCAAGAAAAGATGTTTGGTGAAAAAGGTTTTTTTTTTTTTTCTTTAGGAGAAATAGTTGGATGGAAACCAGGAGGAGAGAGAAGGAGGGCAACTACTAACTCCCACCCCACAGGGGTGAGACAAAGTAGAGAAGGAGGTGGCCTCGAGCTGTCCACTCTCCTTGAAAATACTCCCTGTGTGTCCTTACTTTACCCCACTCCTAAGGAGGTGGGGGTCACAGAGGGAGGGGAGGGAGACCCAGAGACTGAGGCCCCAGGGGATGGTGGTGGGGTTGTGATGAATGGTGAGATACACAGAAAGATCATAATTACAGTAGGTATGTAATTTTCACATCTTATCTGGGTCAGTCTTCACCATTCATCCAGATGGTGAATACCAAGCTCCCGAAGGGGGTTGTTTCTTTACACCCTAAGGGACAAAGTTTCTAGCCCCTCAGTGGGTGACACACTAGGGGAACCTTCAGGGCCTGGAGAGGCCGAGTGGGGAGAGAGAGCGGAGTTCCCCGGAGAAGAAGTTGCCCGACAGCGCCGTCTCACTCTGCGGGAGAAAAGGGTTCTGATGGTGGAGCTAATCACCCCACGCGGCCAAGGGTGACAACCGAAAGACATAGCCATGCCGATCGCCTAGTGCAGATCGCTGTCCCCACGACCCTGGTAGCTACCCTCGTTGGTGTCATAAGATGCCCCCGCTTGGTGCCTTGCTAGCTCCAGGCCACGGCAGAGAGTGTGATGGCTTGTCTGGTTTGCTCCAAGTCAGGCAATGAGGCTAGGAGCTGACCTAGCCTGGACCACAAGAACCTGTTGTAGGCTGCATAGTGGGCCTGATGTGCAGAAATAGAGAAGAGTAACCGTGTGGTAGAAGGTCCTCCTCCCCAGAAATCAAAATCGAGGAGTCTTGATCTGGGGGCCGGTCACAGTGAAGGGCGCCAAAGCCCATCAGGAGTATCCAAGGCGCCAAACCAGACTGTGGATGAGGCATGGAACCTGGAGACTCAGGGGCGCAATACCTCTGGCTGAGATCCCTTGGGGCAGGAACTCCAGAGAAGGGCCTCTGTCAGAAACGCAATGACGCCTCCGAAAGGCAGCCGGCCTGGGCAGCACCACAAGGGTGGCCTCACCAAAATCGCCTAGAAAGGCGGCGCCACGTGCTCAGGGATTGCTGACAGTGGAAGGTGAAAGGTGAATCCTCCAACATCCTCACGAGGAATCGCTGATACTCCGAGAGATCAGCAGCCGGAGAGATGTGGACAGAAGGTTCCCTCCCCTGAAGAAAGGGATGAGGAGCTGGAGGTCACCATGTGTTCAGTGGGTGGCTGCATGGGTGGCTGCATGGAGGAAGGTTGAAAACCTGGCTGTCCATTGCCCTAACGTAGCAGGGAACCGGGCAGCCACTGAACTGCTCCCAGGTGAGAGGGCCAGCTAGGACCGAGGATGCCTGGGAGCGCAGAGAGGTGGCAGAGGGATGGGGGCAGAGCCGAGAAGAGATGTTGGCTGACCTCAGCCTGGGCTAGGGAGCGGACCATGGGCATCCGAGGAAGAAGGTGCCCGAAGACCCCACAGCCGACAGCTGCACAACCACACTGGTACTGCCTTGGCTGCGCCGGAAGAATCCCCCAGTGAGGCGACCGGAGCCGTAAGGTCCAGAAGGACAGTCCCTACCTCAAAAGAATGGGACCCCTCAAAGAAACCGAGGGGAAGAGTGAAAATCTGCACTCGTTCCTCCCAGGGCCCGGTGGACCCCAGAAAAGGCCGACGCCGCCGACCCCACACCCCTCGACCCTCTGAGTCCGGAAGAGTCCTCTCTCGAGAAGGCCAGCCTAGGTAGCTGGCATCTCTGGGCAGCCCCAAGGGGATACCCAGGAGCAGTACCTCCCCTGCAGGTGCCTCGATGGGCCCCAAAGTCGGGCGATCAAGGCACACCACCGAGGGGTACCACAACTGAGGGATCGGGTGAAACCCCAAGACCAGGCTGCAGAGGTATGGTGGCACGCACCACTGCCTGCTGGTCAGCACCACTGACCCTAGTCTCGGGAGCCACCGACGCCTCCTCAGAAGGGGGCTGGCTCCACTCGTCGATGAGACCACCGTGTTGCCCACGTCCGCAGCCAACCCTAGGGGTGCAACTGCACGTCCGACTCAGAGCTCGATCTGCCTCCCAAGAGGTAGAGTCTGAGGCTCTGAGCCAAACCGTAGGGAGTGGGCAGAACTATCCCATCACCAGGCCCGGATGCCACCGCTGTGCCAGAGTCTGTGCCAGTACCTCACAACCCCACGAGAAGGGATCCGAGAGGCACGCCCAGCCCAGCCAGAGGTCCAATGCCAGGACCAGTCGTGGTACCATCCGTCCACCGGCACCAGGAGTGGCACTAAGGATAGGGACGGCGCTTCGACGACAGCCCCGCAGCAGCCTCGCGCCGACATCGACACTACCTGGGTTACCGGCGCCGCCGCAGCGCCACCACAGCCCCGAGGCGGACCCAGCGCCAACATGGCGCCCACCTGTGGGCGCTGAGTGCGGACGGGCGCCGCGGACAGCACCGACAGATCGATCCGAAGGCCCCACGGCACCGAGCCTCGAGGACACAGCGCTGTGCTCAAACTTGGCGCCCGCGAGACATGGCGAAGGAGCATTGAGTGGGTCTCATGGCACGCAGAACAGTGTCAGTGCCGGATCGGCGTCGGCTTCCCACGGCGTACAGCTTACAAGTCGGCGCCGACGACGTGCCCGCTTAGGCCCACGGCGCCGCAGTGGTGCTGAAGGCCCGACGGCGCTGACCAACGGCGCCGAGGACGGCGCCGACCCAGGCCTTCCAAGCCGCAGGAACTACACCGAGAACCTTCACCGCAGGGGCGACTGCCATGGCGGCGCTTCCCGCCTGCCCCGGAGGGAGCGGGTAGGCCTCCTGCGCCGCTGAAGGAGCCTCGCAATGGCTACGCCACAAGTAGCCGAGGCTCCCTCCTCCTCGGTCCATATAGAACCGGAGGGGACCCGGAGGAAAGGCCAAGAGAGCACGGCTTGGCCCAATGAGTGCGAACCCTACCCCAAAAGTCGGGCGGAGCTCACCCCACTTTCAACGCGCTGTTCGAGGACCCGCGGTCCATGGAGAAGCAGGCTGTCGCACGCAGTCCATGTCATGAAGCCGAGCCAAGACACGCACAGACACCGGTCGTGTGGTCAGTGATGGGAATTTTCGTCAGATGGGGGCCGACGCCTTCAAGACTTCTGCCTCCGACCGAGACATGACCAACGGAAAAACACTAAAACAGACTTGACGTCGCAAAATTCAAAAAATAAGGAAAGATCTTACCGGGCGACGCCGAGTAGAGGCAGAAAACAGAACCGGCAGGAAACCGACGGACTTAACGCAGAAGGAATAGGATGAAATCAGGCCTACAACTCTTCAGCTTCCCACGAGGCGCACCGACGGGGAGACGTAAGAACTGGCAGGCAGGCGGAGTCGACACAGCCTAATCGCCAACCCGCTGAGCGCCATGCCAGCACGTCAGGCCTCGAGGGCGGCGCATGGTGTGTCGGGTCTACCACTCTTTAAAAAAAAGCTCCCGGGGTCTTGACCGCCAGATAACCCATCTGTGATGAATGGTGAAGATTGACACAGATAAGATCTTCCTTCCCAATCAGTACCAGAGCATCCAGGGGGACTGAGCCCAAGACTGGGGTCTGCAGCAAAAGAGAGGAAGTTGGTGATTGTCTGGGGCTGCAAAAGATCTATCTGTGGGGTGCCCCATCTCGAGAAAATCACTTCCAAAACTAGGGATCTAGGGTCCATTCGTGATGGCCTTGAGATATCCTGCTGAGAGCATCCACTAGGACATTGTCCTTCCTGGGAGGTGAACTGCTATCAGAGAGGTTTGCAGGAATAGGCCAGAGACCACAACTTCATTGCTTCTGTGCACAAGGCCATAGACCGAGTGCCTCCTTGCTTGTTGATGTACCACATTGTGGTGGTATTGTCTGTCTGATTTGGACCACCTTGTTCTGTACAGATTTGGGAAAGGCTTGCAGTGCCAGAAACACTGCTCTGAGTTCCAAGAGACTGAGGTGAAGCAGAGATTCTTGAGGTGACCACAGCCCTGGTGGTAAGATCCCCAAGTGGCCTCCAGCCCAGCAGGGAGGCATCTGTGGTGAGTATTACTGAATGAGACTGACTGACAAAAGGAACTCCCTGTCTTAAATTGTCCTGATCCCGCCACCACTGCAAAGCCTGGATCAGGGTCTGTTACTAGGACTAGTTTGGTAAGGGAATCCTTTCTTTGGGACCAGAAGGCTCTTAAGTGGAACTGAATGGCCCTCATCTGAATCTTGCCCTCTGACCACTGCTGTAGAGGCTGCCATGTGGCCCAGGAGCTGCAAGAAGTGCCTTGCTGGTCGAGACACCTGAAGGGTGAATGAAGAGCCAGCTCTTATAAGGGTCCTTGCCCTGTCCAGGGGAAGGAAAGCTTTGTCTCACTGTATCCAGCTCTGCCCCTATAAAGGTGAGGAGCTGTACTGGCTTCAGAACTGACCTTGGAAGGTTGAGAAGGAATCCTAAGTAAGTGAGCACTTCCTGAGTTATTTGAAGATGTGACTGATTTGGTCTGAGACTGACCCACTATGAGCCAGTCGTCCAAGTATGGAAAGATGGAGATCTTTTTCTCCTTAGGAAAGCAACCACTACTGCCAGGCACTTTGTGAATACCTTGGGGCTGATGTTAGCCAAAGGGCATTGCTTTGAATTGATAGTGGCCTGAGGGCAACTCGAACCTGAGGTACTTTCTGTGGGAGCACCTGATGGGAATGTGAAAATAGGCATCCTTGAGATCCAGAGAGGCTAGCCAGTCCCCTGGCCTTAGAGAGGGCAGAATTTTTCCCAGAGTCACCATTTTGAATTTTGGTTTTAAAAGGTGCTTGTTCAGATATCTTAGATCCAGGATGGGCCACCATTCTCCTGTCTTTGGGGTTAGGAAGTACCTGGAGAACAATCCTTTGCCCCTGTGTAGGGTAGAAACCTTTCTATGGCTCTGAGAGCCAGAAGGAAGAAACCTCTGCCTCTAGGGCAAGGGTCTCTGATGGATTTGCAGGTGGAAAGGATCTGGTTCTCATCTTGGGAAATTTTTGAAGCTGAGAACCAGTCCCTGACTTACTACTTCCAGGACCCACTTGTCTGATGTTAAAGACTTCCAGTTCTGGACAAAGTAAGCCAGCCTGCCCCCTACAGGTATTGAGAATCGGCCCAGGCAGACCCATCAGGGTGTCTGCTTGGCAGGGGTTTAGGCTGAGGGGTGGAAGCAGGCCTGCTCATTCCTGCCTGCCTCTCCTCTGAATAACCCCTCTGAGCATAAGCAGAAGAGGAGGCCTGAGCTTGGTAAAAGGCCTTTGAAAGGGCCTGCCCTGCCCCTGGAATGCTGTCTCTGAGGAGTGGGTTGCCTTTCTTGGCCTGAGCACTCCTATAGGTGGTCCTGTACTGTCCATCTTCATGTAGTTCTCTGTCTGCTCCCCAAACAGAGAATTACCAATGACAGGGAAATCCATGGCCTTAGCCTGGGTATCCTGTGATAGGCTAGTACATCTGAGCCAAGCCATCCTCCAAGGGCCACAGATGTAGCCATGACTCTAGATGAAACATCATTGGAGTCCACAGCAGCATGAAATTGCACATTGGATGCTTCAATCCCATCCGCAGCCACCTGCTCCAGCCCTTGGCAAGCTGGTCAGGGCCTGTTTAGCCAGAGCCAGCACAGCATTCCACCTCGACTTCTGGTATCTAGCTGTGTAGGCCTATAGTTAGCCTGCCTGAGTCCCAAGGAAGCTGCCATGTACTGCTTCTTTGCCATGGCATCAATCCTCCTGGAGTCCTTATCTGGGGGTGTGAAGCCAATGGAATATTTGCCTTATCACAGGCAGCAGCCTGCACTACCCCAACACGGCTGCATTGCTGGGAAAGGAACTCCATATCCGAGCCTGAAAGGGTATACCTCTTGTCCATTCTTCTGTCCACAAGAGGCATGGAATTAGAGTCTTTAAAATTTTAAAATGTCTGTTTCCCAAAGGTTTTATGGAGGAATAGACAATCTCCTGACTCTGGGATGTCCATCATCTCTACAAAATCAGGCTCCTCCTGATCCTCTACTGCTTCTTCCATTGGAAGCTGGAGGGTTTCAGCCACTTTCTTGTAAAACATGAAATGGGAAGGGGACTCAGAAAGCCTAGGAGGAGAAACACCTGAAGGTCTATCTGGGGAGATGTCCGGGTCAATAGGCACATCCAGACTTTCATAATCACCATCATCATCATCATCATCATCTCACACTCTCCCTCCTCCTTCTCCAGTTCATAAAATTTTCTAAAGTATAATCCGAACCGGGGAACCTTCTGAACTGAGCCCCTGACAGATGGTGCCGGTTCGCCGGAACCGGTTAGTGATTGAACTATCTTTATCGCTTGGCTATTTCATCAGCGGTCGGAGAAAGAACGGTGGATCCGAACTGGATGATTTTTCCTTTTCTTTCTTTTTAGCTGAACTGACTCTCAGAATCGGTTCTCCTTTGCTCAAGAAGTTTCGCCCCTGGTCAGAGGGACTCCTTCTGGTTCGGTCGAACCGAACCAGGCTGGCCATCCGGGTCAGTGGACTCTCGGCCTCCCTTTCCTCAGTCTACCTACTCTCTATCCAGGGTAGCTTTGGGAAACGCTTACAAATTTGGCAGTCTGAATTGAGGTGGTCAAACCCAGACAATAACACAGGTGGTGGGGATCAGCCTTGGCAAAGGCTTCCCACACACATACTACAGTGTTGAAACCCAGTGGGCCCGGTTTTTTCTTGGGCTTTCAGACATGGCCAATCCTATCCACAATTTACCCTTTTTTCGGCAATCCGCCAGGCAAGACACCCTATCGGTTCCTGACCGTAACATGGGTCTTGAAAAACATAATTAAACTGCTTTTAGAACCGAGACGGACCGTTACCACAATCTACTAAATTCAGTAGTTTTCAACATTAAACCGATCGGTTCAAACTGAACCGATCCAATGTTTCAAGTTCCACACAGAAACTAAATGCAAAACCTATCTAGTACTCACGGTAACATAGACAGAGACTTAACCGACAGGTTCAGTAACAGAAATTCGGCCTAAACCGAGCAAAAAACGACACTTTAACCGACTTTTTGAACCGAGCAAAGGAGAAATTCGAGCGACTGTTCAGTGAGGCAGAGTAAAGAATCTGACGGTTGAGTTTAAAACAACAGCAGACAGAGACTTCAACCGAGCTCGAGCTTAGCTGCCCATGCCCTGCACGGAAAGTTAACTCTTTGTTCTCCGGGGCAGTTCAAAGGTTGAGATCACTGCAATAGTCAGAATATAGCAAGACTTCATGTTGTTTGAAGGGAAGGTGCCTTTTGCAGATGACACAAAGATCTGCAGTAGGGTAGACACCGGGGCGGGGAGCGAGTGTGTGTGTTTAAAAAAAAAATGAATAGAAATCAAGAAAGCTTGAGGAGCGGTCAAAAGTGTGGTAATTAGATTCTAATCTAATAAGTGCAAAATCATGCACTTTGGGGCAAATAAACCCAGGGCTGAATACCAGATGGGGTGGTACTGATGACCACCAAGCAGGAAAGAGACCTGGGGTAATCATATATGACAGTATGACAAGGCAGTGGGAGAGCTAGCGGATGCTAGGGTGCACAGGAAGGTATCATCAGCAGGAAGAGGGAGGTGGTGATACTAGTATAAATAATTGGTGAGACCTCACCTATAGTATCAGGCCTGCTCTGGAGACCACATCTCCAGAAGGACATAGAGTAGAGACAATCAAGAGGAGGGCAACTAAATGATGCAGGGCCTGCATTACAAACCCTATGGGGAGGCTAAAGGACCTCAATATGTACACCCTGGAGAAAGGGGAGGGGTTATGATAAGAGACTTTCATATGCCTCATGGATATAAATAGGGTACACAAGGGAAACATTTTCAGAAAAAAGGAGCTCAAGAAAAGGGGTCATGCTGTGATGCTGAAGGGGTAGATTCAGGGAAATGTGAGGAAGTACTCTTCACATAAAGTGTGGTGAATACCTGGAAAGCCTCCAGTGGGAGGTGGTCAGGCAAAACTGCAATAGGATTCAAGAATGCATAGGACAGGCATAAGGAACCTTACTGGTTAGGAAAGGGAGGGTAAAGCCAGAGATCAAGTAGGGTCTGCAATATCACATTAGGTAGGGAAATGGGCAGACTAGATGGGCCGAGCAGTCTTTATCTGCCATTTTATATAATTAAGTCAACTGATGCACATACCCCTCCCATTTCTTTTTCCCATCCCGTGGGCTGGCACATGTGCGATGGTGCGAGTATGTGAGGTACGTACTCAGCCCCAGAACCCAGTCAGAAGGCTGTTACTGCTGCATCATCCAGCCTCCCTAAATTGCAATCAGGCAGTGGTTTGCTCTGTCCCTCTCCTCACTCCTCAAAGAAGGAGAGCTGTTGCCGGCCATGTGGCACTGAGGGTTGAGGCGCTGACGCCACACTGGCGACTCCAGGTTCAGGAACAAGTTCTGGTCATCAGGGGTTGGCAGGGATCAAGAGAGGATCAAGCATCCAGAGGACAGCCTCTCTCTCAGGGAGGAGGACATGTCGTCCCACTCATTGCCTGCCCTCTGGCAATGGCTGGAGGGCAGCAGGTCGGGAGGCACACACCGATGTCATGATGTCGGAGGAAGGGGGGAATGGGAGAAAAGAGGAAAATGGAGCTCTGGCAGGCTCACTGATAGCTCCCGTGTCCGGGGAGGGGGAGAGGAATGCCAGTTCCTCTCTCCTGGCCCCACTGCAGGGGGCAGTCCGCTGGGGACTGGCGGTTCCGAGATACAGGGATGGCAGGAGCCGGAGGGTGAACTGCATCATGAGGAGGCCGCAGTTCCTGCCGGGGCTCCCAGAGGGAAGAAAAATCTAAATGATAAAGGAGAGCCGTTAATGCATCTCAGTCCTCCTTCATGTAGTCAGCCCTCGAGTGACTCAGGTCTATTCCTGAATTTGGGTACCAGCATGGCTACAGGTGAGGTGCTCAGGCCCTCAGAACTCCATGCCACATGGCCAGCACTGCATTTCTTATTTTAAGGAAAAATAGTAAAATCTGATAGGAGGACGGTGGGAATCAGGAATCATGGTTGCACCTGGAAAGGGATGTGTTGCTGGTAAAGCAAGCTGAGGTGCTTTACCATTGTATATCGCGCTTCATGATAACTGCGAAAATGTTTTTACAACGATAAGTTATTGTCAGTTGTAATTATCATGATATATCGTCATATCATGTTATCATGGCATCCTATTCCCCACAAAGGGAGGTTCGAGATAGCCTGAGTTTGCAAGAGAGTCTGGGTCCAGAGAAGCTTTCTCCAACAAAGGTGTCACCACCGCTTCTTTCAAGGAGTAGGGATATTCACCAGAGTCAAGGGAGCACCAGACTATCTGTACCAGAACCGGGCCGATAGAATCACCACAACTCATAATCAGGGATGTAAGGCCTGGGTCTAAACTACAGCATGTAGGGCACATCCTGACAATCCGCATAACATCCATTATTTCCGGATGATCAAGGTACTCCAAGAAAACGGAGGATAGTGGCCAAGCCCTGATCCTCGTGCAACTCGCGCACAGAATATGTCGAGGATTCGACCTAATGTCAGCCACCTGATCAGCAAAGAACCGAGCAAGCTCATCACACCGCAATAGGAAAGTTTCAGAGCTGCAGACAGGCTGGGCTGCACAGCCTGTCCACAGTTCTGGAAGAGCTGAGCTGGTCGGCCTGAGCGGCAGAAATTTCCCGACAGGAACTCTGCCTTCTTACGGAAATTTCTGACTGATAGAACTGACAGTGTTCTAACAGTCTCAAGATGGTTGGCATGCAAGCCAGATTTCTGCCAACAACGTTCTAACCCGCGCCCCAGTCGCGCAACTCCCTCAAGGCTCCATCAAACCACAAAGCCAGAGGGTGAGAGGGAGAGAACACACCGATTGGTGCAATAAAATCCAGGGCTAAGGTAATGGCATTGTTATATGCCAAGACCAAAGCCTCTGGGTCATTGCAATGCACAGGAAATTTGATAGGTCAAGGACCGTAGTTAGGCCATCGGAAGTAACATTCCGTAGTTGCAGGTACTTGACCATCTCCACAGGGGTCAGCCCACGGGGGTGCCAAATTGAACCTCACTGTGTAGTGATCAGACCATCCGACTGGTTCCACCCCCACATCTGAGGCCTCAAGCCCCAGGAGGAAAAATGAGCTAGGTCCAACCAATCAAAAGACAGGAGGGGTGTGAACTGAGTGAGAGCTGTTGACTGCTTCAGAATTTTTTTTTTTTAAGGAAAATGAGGCCAATGTCCCCAAAATAATTAACAGGATTCAGAAAACATGCAAATGTCCAAAAGTGGAAATAGAAACAGCAACACGAGGTAAAAACTCATCAATAACAAACGCCAAATTTGGTAAAAGGTGACGTAAGAGCCCTTCTCCGACAGGTGAACCAGGGAGGAAGGGTGGAGCTACTGATGCTAAAGGAGTGGACCCCATGGAAGAAAGAAGATTACTGTGGTGAGTAATTTTTTTTACCCCAGGAGTCCTTTAGCATCAGTAACAGACTACACAGTACCAAGTGGAGGCTGGCAGAGAACCTACTTAGGAAAGAGGCTCTGTAGAACTGCCCTGCCAAATTTGGCATTAGATCTGGTCTGCACATCCAAACTGTAGTGTTTCACAAAGGTGTGCACAGATTTCCAGGTAGCTGCTTTGCAGACATCCAGTAGGGAATGTCCCTTGCTGCTGCAAGCAAGGCTGCAGTGCCCTGGTGGAATGGGCCCTGAGCTCCAATGGAGGTCGTTGACCAGCTTTATCATAGCAGAATCTAATACAAGAGACCAACCAATGAGAAATAGTTCTCTTGGTAGCTAGTCTTCCTCTGCCTACATCACCGTGAGGTGAGGAACAACTGAGTGGAAGAGCCTCTGGACTGTCTAGTATGCACTAGGTAGTGAAAGATGGCTTTTTTGACATCCAACCTGTGGAGCTTTTGCTCGCCAGGAGTGGATGGCTCAGTAAAGAAAAAAGGCAGAGTAATGGACTGCTTCAAGTGAAACTCTGAAACCACCTTTGGCAGAAATTTCCTATTTGTCCCGAGCTCAACTTTATTGCTGTGAGGGATGATGTAATCGGCTCAGTGCACAGGGCCTGTAGTTTGAAATCCTCCTGGCAGACATAATGCCTACCAGGAAGATGGTCTTCCGTTACAAACTTGATGTGGGCCATAGACATAGGCTTGAAAGATGGATTCATGAGCCCATCTACGCAAAGGTTCAGGCTCCAAGGAGGAACAGGCTCCTGGTTGGAGGCTGGTGGTGCAAGAGGCCTTGAAAACTGTTGAAAATGTCATGGGAAAAAATGATTTCTTTCCCACTGAAAGGTAGGCTGAAATTGCCGCCAGGTGTAGTTTGAGTGAAGATGGGTTCAAGCCTGATGCCTGTAGGTGTACCAGGTAGTCTAGCAGCTGAGGGTCTGAAGCTGATAGGGGTTCAACCTTTTCACTTCTGCACCAGAGGAAAACCTTTCCATTTGGCTGCGTAAGTCTTCTTAGTGTTCATTTTTTAGCCATCCTCAGTATCTTAAGGACCTGTTCAGAGTACTGTGAGGATGGAAACTCTAACTCCTCAAGAACCAGGCTTTGAGGGAAGGTGCACATCTGGGTACTGCACTCCCGTCTGAGGAAGGGTCAGCAGGGAGCAAGCTGGAGGCAGGTGAATGGGCCTGTTGCAGGACACAGAGAAGGAGAGGGTACCAGGCAAGCCTGGGCCAGTCTGAAGCCACTAGGATCATGGATGCAGGCTGCTGCCCGGAGTTTCAGCAAAACCCTGAATATCAGGGGAAAGGGAGGAAATGCGTATAGGAACCTCCTGACCAGTCCAGGATCAGGGCATCCAGAGGAAGTGTTCCCGAACTGGAGGCCTGCAACAGTGCTGAGGAAGCTGAAAATTAAGAGGCGAGGCAAACAGATCCACATCTGGTGTGCCCCACTGCCTGAACACTGTGGCTAGTACTTGCTTGTTCAGTGTCCATTCGCCTCTGACCTTGACTGATGCAACTTTTTTTGGTTGTAAACTGGGATCTATACCAGTACCAATCTTAATAGAAAACCAGTAATACTCAACTGCACATATGTGGCTGCTGGACCCTTACAGACAGTCCTGACACAGATGATACCAAGGTCCAGTAATATAACAAAAAGGTTTCCTCATAACTGCCAATCTAGAGAGAAAACTGACAGGCACTGTTTAAGTTTGAAATCTATTGCAGGTGCCTCATGGTAAATCCCAAGTAGGTCTGAGGTAAAAACAAGGCAACTGTCCCCAATTCGATGGTTCCCACAAGAAAATTTGTCAAAAATGAATGAAACTGTCTAAAATAAACACCGCGCTTTAAAGTAAATAGTCGTGGTAAAAATAAAGTCTAAATAGCCGCTGCGCTTAAAATAAGAAATTTTGCGGTTGCCCATTGGGCGCAGTGGGATTTCGCATTACGACCGGGCGACCCAGGTTCGAACGATCTGGGCCGCCTGAGGGTCGGCTGGGGAGCAGGATTGAGCGTCCGATGGGCAGCTCCCACCCGGGAGGGTGCAGCATTCGTGCGCTGGGGACCCCTGGTGGAGACCGAGTGCCACGAGCCGACGCTGACATGGGGGAGAGGAGGCGGGCGGACGCCGGGGCCATTGCACGCCCCGCCTCTGGGGAGAAACCAGGAAAGGAGGAGCGCTGTCACAGAATGACGCCGGCCACGCTGATGTGCCCCTGGCAAGCCCGCCTCATCCTAGTGCCTGCGGTATAAGGGGCCGGTGCCGAGGCCCCACCGTGGGGGTAAGCCACGGGTATCGGTGGGCTGTGGCCGACGGGGGCAGAAGCTGGCGGCCCGGTGACCGGCTGAAGACTAGGCGTAGGCAGTTCGGGAGTAAAAAGAAATAAAAAAAAAAAAGAAATTTATGGCGCTAATGAAAAGTAAAAGTTGTCACTCAGCACACTAAAGGAAATGATTATGAGGAAAACTTTACCCAGACAAGCACTAGGAGGCTGTCAACAAGGAAAGTTGGGAGACACCTCAGAGGCAATATGCTCAGTCCAGCGAGAAAAATTTCTGAAGCAGTCAACAGCTCTCACTCAGTTCACACCGCTTCTGTCTTTTGATTGGCTGGCCTTATGCTTATTAAAAATCTCTTAAAGGCACACCTCCGGGCAACTGCACCTAGCCAGCTAAGTGCAAAAGTTACTGATGCTAAAGGCCTCCTGGGTAAGAACCTCTAGTTTGACACGCCAAAGTGATTAAGGACTCGCTGAGATGCAACAAGAAACAAAAGAATAAAAGGGATTCCTCCAACAGATACTGTTCATTTTAGAGTAATCACTCCTATGGCAAATATCACTCTTTTTTTGGGGGGGCATGGTCTTCCAGGGCTAGACCATACTTTCAGTTGCACTAGTCAGAGGAGGTGGTAACAGAAACAGAGACAGAGGCTCATCAGACTGCAGTTCCTCAAATTCCTCTTAAAGGTATGCTAGTCCTCTCCTGCTACTCACTGGAGGAAGATTTCAAAGGTTCATTGGGAGTATGGACTGTCATCTGTCCAGAGGGATGGGTCAAGACATTATTTCGTATGTCTTTCTCATAAGGTTCGCCAGTCTTCCTCCTATACAATTCACCAGTCCAGAGGTCTCCAGGAACAAGTCAAAGTGCAGTAGTGAATCTCTCCATATCTCATCTGCTGAATATAGAAGCCTTGCAGCAGGTCCATCCTTCAGAACATGGCTCAGGGATTTACTCAAGATATTTCATCATCCCCAAAAACTGTGTGTGGGTGTGTTGGGGGTTTACAGGTCAGTGCTAGCTCTGAAATACCTCAACATATGCATCAAATACCAACATTTCAAGATAGAGTCTTCTTCATCCATAATCAAGGAGATTTACCCAGGTGAATTCCTGTATTCCACAGATTTATAGGACACCTATCTTCACATGCCAATATAACAAACACATGAGAAGTTCCTCAGGTTTGTGATTTGGTTGGGTAGCTCGAGCCAATAAGGCCACTACACAAAATATTGTTTTGTAATGCTCTTTATTCCACTTGGCAAGCTCAACGTTTCACCTTAAAAGGTTTCTTCTGGGGACTGTAAACAGATTAAAACTGATTTTAAGCATTCTTTCTTAGGGGTATTTATTTTACAAAATGTATGCACAACTATTAAAATGTTACCAACTGTAATACACCAGTATTTCATTTATTACTTTTATGTTATTTTATAGTCACTGTAAGTTCATAAACACTCACTATATTTATGATATTTTAAAACACATTTGTTAACACACTCCACCACACCAGCAAACTATTTTCCACGTGTGGTCAATTATAGCTACCACATTCTACCAACCTCACAGCTCCTCACTGCTTCTCTGGTTGCCAGTGCCTCTTCAATTACTATAAATGGCTTTTTATGCCTCCTTAAAACAAAATGCCTTAATTTTAGACTTTTATCTTGTGCCACTATATTACTTTAATTCATACTATTAGTATGTATTTATATGTTCCTCAGGTTTGCCACAGATGGCCAGCACAATCAGTATACAGCCCTCCCCACTTAGCTTGGCCCTGGCATCTGCCCTTGCATCTTCACCAAGGTGCTGATAGCCCTGGCAGCTCATCTGAGAGAGCAGTGGAACCAGTTATACCCATACCTGGAAAATCTTCTGATCCGGGCTTCTTTCAGGGAAGAAGTAAGATTGGGCCCAGCATAGCAGCCTTCAATATTTCAGGGTCATCAACTTCACTAAGAGCTTGCTCTCAAGACTGGTTAGTCAACTACAGCTTTTTCTGGGAAAACCCTGTGTTGGCACAGGAATTATGGAACTACTAGGGTTCATGGTGTCTTGCCTTGACCTTGCACGCTGGGCAGCCCTTCATTTGAGGATATTCTTTCTCTCTCAGACTGAACCAGAGGACCAGAGAGTCCCACCAATCGTGGTGTCTGTTGGATGAAGTTATGAAGACAATGAGTTTGTGGCCTGCTCCAAGTCACCTAGTGAGAGAACAGGCACTGATGCAAACCCCTGCAACGTTTCACCAGTGTCAGAAGAACTGGCTGGAAGCTGACCTATGAGACCACAAAGTTCAAAGGAAATGGTCTTTCCATTAGTGAAACGGTCATATCAACCTTTTGAAACTCAAAGCTGTACGCTCATATTCATGTATATCACAAATCAGTGCTAGTGGTCAGTGACAACAGGGCGTGGTTGCATACATCAACAGCAAGGGGCACTGAGGAGAGACTACTCACAGGCTCTCAGTATGCTCCTCTCGTGGAGTGCAACTTAATGTCAATTTCCCACATTTATCTCTTCCTGAACAGCAAGACAGATTGGATCAGCAGAAGTTCTATTCTGCTGGGAGAGTGTTTCTCCACCCAGAAATCTTTGCAGAGACAATCCATGCCTGGCAAGAACTGGCAATGGATCTCTTTCTTCAAAACACTACAATCGGCAAGCTACTGCTCCAGGTTCCAGGACAGATCAGTCATGGAAGTGAATGCCTCAGTTTGGATTAGTCAAGCAGCTCATTTTATGTATTCCCTCCAATACCAGTAATTTACAGAGTGATCTGCAAGTTAATTTAGGACAGGGCCCCGGTCATTCTGATATGTCCAAACTGGCCCAGGAGACCCTGGTTCACATCCCTTCTCTGTCTACTGGCTAAAGGACTCTTCCATACCAGGGTATCTTTTCGCAAGGATCTGCCAGACATTCCAACTTATGTAAGCTATGGCTGCCAGTGTAGTTCTCTCCCCCACAATTTTCCCCACCTCCAGCGGGCTAACAGGTGGCTCCAGCCCTTCCCAAGGAGTAGTCGCCTCCAGCCCCGCTTCTCCTACTCCAAACCCTCCCAGTAATCCTCCACGGGTTGCCCCCCATGACAGGGTCAAGGGTGAAGGCATCGATTTTCCTCCGGAGTCCAGCATCCAGACTTCGGGGTGGAGGAAGGTGCTACGGGCCATCATGGAGCCTGCGCTACCCTTTTCCACAGTTTCTCCCCTCCGCTCACCGTGACCACTTGAGCGTGTGAGGCAACGTGGATGCAGCGATCTGCGGCACCCTCCCTATCCCAGTCCCTCTAGTCTGCCCTATCCTCAGGCCTCCACCCAGGGCAGCCTCAGGCAGTCGTGACTGAATCCCCATCCGGCAGAGAGGCTGCTACTGCCGCTCAATCCATCTCCTGCCCCACCCCACCCGACGATGACCCAGGCTTGTTCCCTGACCTGGGTCACCGCGTGGCACGAAGTTGTAGTATCCAGCGCTCAACCTCAGTGCCATTGGGCGATACCAGTGTGGTCTGTGAATGGAACCTATTGGAACAGTGGAGGTACAGTGTGGAAGTGATAGAGACCCTCTTCTTATCCGTGAAAAGTTCTACTAACAAGGTCTAACATTGCATTGGGAACTGCTGTTTGTGTCAGCTTCATAACATGGACACCTAGTTCTCCTCCATGGTGTCAGTCGTGTTGGCATTTCTTCAAAAGGCTTCAACCTGGGTCTCAGCCAAGCTACACTTTGTGTGCATGCTGTGGCTCTTGGGTTTTACTATGTCTATCCAAGCCCCAGCCCCTGGAAGCACATCTTTATGTTGCAAGATTTTTCAAAATTACTGTATATCACTGCAATCTCCATAAATCAAATTATGGATGCCTACTTACAATCTGAATCTTATTCTGAATGCTTTGACTTAGAAGCTGTTTGAACCTCTGGACTCGGTACACCTTCGTTGGCTTATAGAAACATAGAAGTTGAGGCAGATAAGGACCGAAGACCCATCCAGTCTGCCCATTTCTTTATCTACCTTATAAATGTGCCATCGCCTTTGCTCTGTCAGTGGCCTATCTATTCATACTCATTTGTATTGCTCCCTTATGCCTATCCCATGCCTGTTTGAAGCCCTGCACTGTATTCATAGCCACCACTTCTTGAGGTAGGCCATTCCATGGCATCCACCACCCTTTCTGTGAAAAGAATTTCCTCACATTCCCCTTAATCGGCCCCCTCTAATCTCATGCTGTGTCCTCTTGTCCTGCTATTTTTCTTATATTTAAACATGTTAGACTCTTTCACCTTGTTACTGCCCTTAAGATGTTTGAATGCCTCAATCATATCACCTCTCTCCTCCTTTGCTCAAGGGTATACATATTGAGCTCTGTTAATTTGTCCTCATATGTCTTCTGATGCAGTCCCTGCACCATTTTGTTGCCCTTCTCTGACTGCCTCAATTTGGTTAATGTCCTTGTGAAGGTGTGGCTCCAATACTGCAAGCAGTACTCCAGATGGGGCCTTAACCAGTGTCTTGTAAAGAGGATTATTACCTCCCTCTTACGACTTATGATACCCCTACTAATACACCCTAACAACCCCCTAGCCTTACCTACTGCTTTAGAGATCTGCTTTGATGATTTCAGGTCATCAGTGATGATGATGTCAAGTCTCTTTCTTCCTTTGTGACTGCTAGCAACTCCCTCCCAGCCTATAGGTGGCTTCAGGTTTCTCTTCCCTATGTGCATGATCTTGCACTTCTTTGCATTAAATCCCAGTTGCCACTCTTCTGACCATTTTGCTAGTTTATCCAGATCTCTTCTCATTCTGCCCACCCCATCGGATCATCTGCTCTGTTGCAGATCTTGGTGTCATCTGCAAACTGACAAGCCTTTACCTCTAGTCCATCTGCAAGGTCACTAATGAAGATGTTGAAGAGGACTGGCCCCAGGACTGATCCCTGAGGTACCCCACTTGTGACTTGCATCTCTTCTGACTGTATACCATTTACCACCACTCTCTGTTTTCTGCTCGCAACCAGTTTGCCACCCAGTTGACCAACTTGACCCACCCTGAGCCTACCCAGCTTATTTATCAATCTTCTATGTGGAACAGTGTCAAAAGCTTTGCTGAAGTCAAGGTAGGCGACATCAACTGCTCCCCTTGGTCCACCACTCTGGTTACCCAGTCAAAGAAATCTATGAGATTAGTTTGACAGGACCTTCCTTTGTAAACCCATGCTGTCTTGGATCCTGTGCCCTATGGATTCCAGGTGTTGCACTATCCTTTCCTTAGGAGTGCCTCCATAATCTTGCCCACTACTGAGGTAAGACTGACTGGTCTGTAGTTCCCCTCCTCCCTGCTACCACTCTTAAGGTGAAGCTCTTGTGGTCATCCCTCAGCCATGAGGGTTGGTGTTGGAAGCACTGGCAATTTTAAAACCTTATCTGGTTTTTCCCATACATTTCTTCCTAGCTGTCTGGTGCAGGCAGGCTCGCCCTGTCCCTGCCTCCTCCGCCTGGCACCAGCGGCACCAGACCACCAGGCCTGAAATCCTCCCACTCTTCCACTGACAGGGCTGAGAAGGACAGCCATCCTCCCCCACCTGGTGACACTCAAACAGATGGGCGGCAACTGGCCTGCAGTGCAGAGGTAGGTGGACAGGGTTTCATTTAGCCTGCAACATCCATTTTTTGTTTATCTCCTTAAGTCCACAGCTGCCGTGGCATGTGAGGCGTATATGCGTGGAGGTGCACATGTCTAAGGAACTGCAGCCCTCTTTTCATGTTGCTTCAGGCTGCCAGCACTACCACTAGGCCTCCACCTGGGGCAGCCAAGGGCAAGACATCAAACCACCCTCCCTGACAAACAGCTGTCCTCTGGATGCTCAATCTTCTCCGGCCAACCCCGGCTTGGGCTCGTTCCCAAACAAGGGTTGCAGCATGGAGAAAAGGTGAGGCACTAGCCCTATTCACCACTGGGCCAGCTCCTTATCTGGTTTTCATCAAGACATGGGCGGTACTACGACAATGTCTGGATTTGTGCCTAGGTTCAACTCTGCATTTCATTTGAACCAGGAATTGTTTCTTCCATCCTTCTGATCCAATCATTTTTGCACCAGTAATTGCACTTAGCCGCCTCTACGGAAGTGACAGAAAGAAAGCATACTGCAGGAAAGGAGTGCTGTGTCGAGGAAAGACCATAAGAGAAAACAGGACAGCAAGGTTATCTGAGTCAAAAATGCTCTCCTAGGATGGGTCAATGTGGCAAGAGACCATGGTGTACCCCTATCCAGACATATTCTGCTGGAGAAAGCCAAAACCTAGCAGTTACCATGGGGACAGAGGTAGAGTTGAATGTGGGCTAGCTATCATGCTGGACACCAATATTTTCTTTGTGCAACCCCAGACAGCATACTCTCTCTTGAAAAGGAGAACCCAGCTGGGCAGAAGAAAGTCAAGAAGAGGGCGTCAGTCATGGTGTGTACGACCAGTACTGGCACTTAAAAATGCAGCTCCTAATCTTGGCAAGTCTACAAAACCCAGATGTTTTAAAGGAGTGACTCTGGAAGTTTTACCCATTCAGTACACTGCTAATGCCGATGTGTGGACAACTGCAAAAATTTTCCATGATTGGCTAAAGGCAACTGATAAAGAAATGAGACAGCAGTGCCATTGTTATCCTAGTGGACACTGCTACACACAAGCCTACAGCCTTCTGTAATGTCCATACTGTGTGTCTGCCACCAAACTGTAGAAACAGAGAATTTGACCAGAGATTAGGAACGTCTGGCCCATCCAGTCTGCCCATTTCTTTACCTACACTATTACGCCAAACTGTGCCTGGTCTACAGCTTTTATTCCCTCCCCCTTTCTTTCCACTATGATTCCTTTGTGCTTATCCCATGACTTCTTGAACCCTGCCACTGATTTGTCCTACCACCTCCACTGGAAGGCTGTTCCAGGAATCCACCAATCTTTCTGTGAAGTAGTACTCTCACATCTACCCTGAATCTACCCCTCCAGCTTCACAGCATATCCCTTGTTCTTGAGCACCTTTTCTTCTGAAAATTACTCCTTCTGTACTTTATTTACTCCGGTGAGGTATAGAAACATAGAATTTGACAGTAGATAAGGACCGCTTGGCCCACCCAGTCTGCCCATTTCCTACCTGATGGATAAGCAGCCGATTCTAGTTAATCAACAGCTTACTTCCTCCTGCCCCCACTAGAATAGCCTTATGCCTGTCCCATGCATTCTTGAATTCTTCCCACTGTTCCTGACTCCACAACCTCCTTAGAAGGCTGTTCCATGCATCCACAACTCTCTATATAAAAATACTTTCTAACATTACCTCTGAGCCGTCTCCTCTCTATCTTCAAATTGTGCCCCTTGTTCTTGCACATCTCTTCTTCTGAAAGATAATACCCTCTTGTACCTTGTTAATTCCCTTGAGATACTTGAAAGTTTCTATCATGTCCCCCTTCTCCCTCCTTTCCTCAAGGGTATACATATTAAGCTGCTTTTAGTCTCTCCTCAGATGTCTTCTGGTGCAGACCTTGCACCATTTTGGTTGCCCTCCTCTGAACAGCCTCCACTCTGTCTATGTCTTTGCAGAGATGGGGTCTCCAGAATTGCACAGTACTCCAGATGGGGTCTCACTAACTGTCTGTAGAGAGGGATAACAACTTCCTGTTTTCTACTGTTGATGCCGCTCCCTATGCATCCCAGTATCCCCCCAGCCCTCCTTACTACCTTCTCACATTGCTGGCCCATCTTTAGGTCATCTGATATAATTACTCCTAGGTCTCTTTCGATTTTTGTTGTTGTTATTAACTCACCCCCATTGTGTACTCTTTCCTGGGTTTTGTTTCCAGATGCATTACCTTGCACTTCTTTGCATTGAATCTGAGCTGTCACATATCTGACCATTCCTCCAACCTTGCCAAGTCCCTTTTCATTCTTTTCCACCCCACCTTGTGTATCAACTCTGTTGCAGATCTTTGTGTCATCTGCAAAGAGGCATACCTTTCCTTCCAGGTGCCTCCAATGTCACTTATAAAGATACTAAAGAGGACCGGTCCCAGTACTGAACCCTGCAGTACCCCACTAGTTACCCTCCTTTCTTCAATGTGGACTCCGTTTACTATTACCCTTTGCATCCTGTTGTCCAGCCAGTTTTTATCCAGGCTACCACTTTGGGACCCACCAAGGCTGGCTAACTTGTATATTAATCTTTGTGCGAGACTGTGTCGAATGCCTTGTTAAAATCTAGGTAGGCTATATCCACAGCCCTCCCTGGTCTACTACTTTGGTCACCCAGTCAAAGAAATCTATTAGGTTCGTCTGACATGACCTTCCTGCTGTGAAACCATGCTGCCTTTGGGTCCTAGCCCTAATGGCCTCTAGGTACTCAATTCTTTCCTTCAGAAGTAATTCCATCATTTTCCCTACCACTGAAGTCACACTAACTTGGTCTGTAGTTTCCTGCCTCTGCCCTGCTCCCACTTTTGTGAAGTGGGAATTACATTGCCCTCCTCCAGTCCTCAGGTACCACTCCACCCTCCATGATTTGTTAAAGAGAATAGTCAGTGGTGTTACTAGTTCACCCTTAGTTCTTTTAGTATTCTTGGGTGAATCCCATCAGGCCCACTGCTCTGTCCACCCTCAGTTTCAAGAGTTCTTTCAAACCCTTTCTTCTGTGAATGGACTGGTATCAACCTCTCATTCAGAGTTTCTCCCATGTTTGATTTAGGCACCTCCTCCTCATCTGTTGTGAATACTGAGCAGAAATATTCGTTCAGTACCCCTGCTTTTTCACTGTCACCCTCTGCCCACGTTCCTCCCTTATTAAGTCTCTGTATCCTCCTTGGTCATTTTTGCTCCCTAATGTACCTATAAAAGGTTTTATCCCCTCTAACAGAGTTGGCTATCTTTTCCTCAGTTTGTGCCTTTGCTATTCTGACTGAATTCCTGCCTCCTTCTGCTTTAACTGATAAAGTTCTCTGTCCTGCCTTCTGTGTTTCCTTGTATTTCCTGAATGCTATCCTTTCTCTTTAACTGTCCCTGCCACCTCTTTTGAGAACCATAGTGTTTTTTCCTTTGTTTTATTTTATTGATTTGTTTCACAAAGGCTTGTTGTTTCATATATGGCTGTTTTGATTATTCCCATTGTTCCTCCACCCTCCTTCTTACCCATTTGCTAGTGCTTTTCTAAGGCACTCTCTCATTTTCCCAAAGTCAGCCTTCCTAAAGTCCAATACTCTTGTTTTGTATGACTTGACTCTATGGCTGTGTTTATTGTGAACCACACTGTCTGGTGGTCACTTGTTCCAGATGGCTACCCGCTTCTAAATCGGAGATCCTTTCTCCTTCCCATTTGAGAGTACCAGGTCTAGATTGCTCCATCCCGAGTGGGTTCCAACACTAGCTGTCTGAGGTATGCCCCTGTAGGGCATCAAGAATGACCCTGCTCTTGGATGTGCCTGCAGCAAGGTACTCCAGTTAACATCTGCATATTCAGGTCCCCATCAGCAATATCTCCCTTTTTCTGCCATTTTAAGGATGCCTTCTATCATTTCCTTGTCCATTTCTCCCCTGAGATGGGGTCTGTACACAACCCCATGCGGATTGTGGTGCCATTTCCTGTCTCCAGGGTGACCCATAGTGACTCATCAGCTTCCTGTTTACTCTTTAGTTCTGTTGCTTTAATCCTTCCCTTATATAGAGAGCTACTCCTCCTCTTTACCCACCCTGTCCCTCCTGTAGACTGTGTATCCTGGTATACACTTCACCCATGGTTCGCTGTGTACCATGTTTCAGTGACCGCCACAATATCCAGGCATCCCTCTTCCATCAAGGCCACTAGTTCTGGGAGCTTGCTGCACAGTCATGGGCATTGGTACTCATCACCTTCCATTTATTTTTTAATGCCTACCCCTTTAGCCCCATCCCTGTCCTTAACACCTTTTTCTGCAGTAATCCCTGTCCTGCTCCTACTAACTTTCTGCTTTGGTGTTTACCTCCTAACTACTGCACTCTCGCAGGGGGGATGCTGGGATTTCCCTGCTCCTTTCAGTGCCCCTCCCCCTGGTTAGTCTAAATGCTTGCCAATGAAGCATTTAAACCTGTCACCAGGATCCTGCCCCACCCCGGACAGATGCAGACCATCGCACCAGTATAAGCCTGCATCCTCCAGGTGGCTCCCTAGTCCCCAATGAAGCCAAAACCCTGAGCTCCACACCAGTTTCTCAACCATTCATTGAACTCATGGTGCTGGAATACCCTAGCATCATCCTTGCTATAGACAGGCAGCACCTCCGAGAAGGTATTTAAAGGTCTCTATCATATCTCCCTCTTTCTCCTCTGTTCCAGGATATACATATTGTGGGCCTTTAGTCTCCCTCATAGGGCGCTTGATGCAGACCCTGCACCATTCTAGTTGCCCTCCTCTGGACTGTCTCCACTCTGTCTTTGTCCTTCTGGAGATGTGGTCTCCAGAACTGGACCCACTACTCTAGGTGGGCTTCACCAGTGATCTATACAGACGCAACACCACCTCCTCTTTCTGTTGGTGATACCTCCCATGCACCCCAGCATCCCACTCGCCTCCCTACTGCCTTGCCACACTGCCTGGCCACCTTTAGGTCATCCGATATGATTATCCCAGGTCTCTTTCCTGCTTGGTGGTCATCAATACCATTCCACCCATTTTGTATCTGCCCCTGGTTTCTGTGCCCCAAGTGCATTATTTTGCACTTTTTCGTGATTCAAACCCAGCTGCCATACCCCAGACCACCCTTCTAATTTTCTCAGATCTCTGTTCTTCCTTTCAATCCCCCTCAGAGTGTCCACCCTATTGCAGATTTTGGTGTCATCTGCATAGAGGCAGATCTTTCCTTCCAGATCATCTGCAATACCACTTATAAAGACATTAAAGAGAACTGGTCCCAGCACTGATCCCTGAAGCACCCCACTGGTTACCTCTCTCTTCCTTGGAGTGAACTCCATGTACCACCACCCTCTGTCGCCTGTCTCCTAACCAATTTCTTATCCAGTTTACCTCTTTTGGACCCACTCTTAAGCTACCCAGCTTGCTTACTAGTCTCCCATGTGGAAATAGTGTTGAATGCCTTACTGAAATCTAGGTAAGCCACATCCACCACTACACTGTGATCTAGTTCCTTGGTTACCCAGTCAAAGAAATCTGTCAGTTTTGTTTAACATGACCTCCACCCTGTGAAGCCATGCTGCCCTGGGACTTGTAATCCACTGAATTCAAGATATTCCACAACCCTTTCCTTCAGCAGTGACTGCATTAACTTTCCCACCACTGATGTCAGGCTGACTGGCCTGTAATTGCCAGCCTCCTCCCTGCTACCACTTTTGTGTAGTGGGATTACATTTGCCCTCTTCCAGTCCTCCAGAACCACTCTGCTTCCACAGTGAGCTGTTAAATAGAACTGTCAGAGGTGCAGCCAGTATTCCTAACCCCCGCAATACCCTTGGATGCACCCCATCTGGCCCCACTGCTTTGTCTACCATCAGATTAGCAAAGTCCCTTTAGGATCTCGGCCCAAAAAGGACTAGTGTCCACCTCACTCCCTCCCTCCAGGCCCCGGAGTACCATCCTGGTGCTCTAACCACTGAACTACCCTGATACAACCAATGAATCAGAGTATTATCTACAACCTTATACAACAAAAGTTTTGATTTATGCATTTTAGTTGTATGCCAACATTCAGTTGTCCCCAACCATCTGCATACGAGCAGAATGGACTGTAATTTCTCTTCTTTCAGCTGTGCATCCACCATTCTGTTCCCACCTGTGACTTCATTTTTCTTTCTGTCCTCCTCCTCTGTCCACTGGGCTGTTTGTAGTTGAGGATGTTGGTATTACTGGACTTTTCAACCCACTTTCTGGTGTCTAACAGTTAAGTTTATTGTAGTGGATTCAGTCTGCTTTGGGGCTTGAAGTCCTCAAACTGGAGCTACTGTATAGTGACTGCCTGGGGACACTGCATGGGATGTCAAGACTCTGATCTCCTGCCTATCACCTGTAGAGAGTAGAGCTACCCAATTGCTAGGAAATGACAGACGATAACTGGAAGAAAAGAAATTACCAGAAGGTGAAGAATTTTCCTTTACTACTGATTTTAATGACATGAAAACCTTGTTTCTATGTTAACGATGTCACTTCTGCACACAGTAGATGACTGACAATTCAATTTATGTGTCCTCGCTAAAGTGATGTCACACACTCAGTTGCCTGCCTGCAAAACCAAAGGAAAACTACCTGCCTGCAACACAAACCAAAGTAACACTGCCCCCACAACTTAACACAGTCAAACTAAATGAAATAGACCATCCTGAAAACAACAGCAAAAAATACAGCAAAAAAAAAAACATAAACCCGTAGCAAAACTCTTAAAGGAAATAAAAGAAACTTGAGAAATCCCTTAAGCAGAATTGCTTGAATTAATTCAGTGTTTAAACAATTAGCAAACTATTATTGATCAAATCAAACAAATTAAAGAGCAGCCCTGTAAAAATAAAAAGGTATCATTGCAGCCTCCCCAGGGCACGGAACAGATAATGAGCTACATCGAGATATGAGAATAATCTTGCCCCACACAGGAACAAAATCATACTGTGCACAGTACACAAGGAATGACTGTAATGCCATAACAGTAACTGGACGGCGTGTATTGTTTCCCCTCTGCACCCCCACACCCCACGGTATCAGACGTGCTCCACTGTAGTGAATTTCAGACACATGTTAGCCCTCGAGACAGATCACTATGGGCAGTCTGCAGGATCAGTCCATGTCACCGCTTCCTGAAGTAACCGTCGCACACACCCCCGCCACTGCCCTACATACCCTGCCCATCAGCACCTTCTCAGGGTACATGTTGCTCACTCCTGCACCTGCTTCTGGCTCTTAGGGTACAGCCTTGGCATCTGTGCTTCTCTGTCACCAATCTAATGGGTCAACTGATATCGCTCACATTATGCAGTGTTCCTGTATGTTTGCACCATTGTGCCATCTGAATGTAATCCTCTGCTCCTCTACCAAGGGCCTCCTAGCAGTTCCGAGGGCCAGGCTTAAAAACCTCGGGGACCGTGACATTTGAGGTGGCTGGCCTGGTCCACTGGCACTTGCTCCTCAGATCTCTGAGGGAGGCCTCAATCGGTGGAGTCTTGTGGGGTCTGAAGGCTCTTCTTTTAAAGAAGCCTTTTCTAACTAGCTGCAGCACTGATTTTATTTATTTATCATGTGCTTTAACTGTTGTCCGTGTTGTTGACCCTGTGTATATTTTGTGTGTGTAATCCTGCTATGTTCTACACTCTCCTGTAAAGCACCCAGAGCCTCCAGGAATGGGTGCCGAATAAAGACTTACTTACTTACTAGGTGACTGGCTGCAGGACTTGGGCCAAGGGTAAGGGGTCCTCCTACTTGCTGCCACCTGGAGATGTGGGTGCTAATGAAGCCCTCACTGTGTGAGGGTGGCACAAGTTCAGGGTCATTTCACAGCTGCGAGGTTGTCAGACACATTTAGAGACCTTTGCATCCAGAGTGATACCTCTCCTGCCTCCTTCCTGCATGAGGATTTAAAGTCTGACCTGTAGTGAGGAAGTTTAGTGGAACTATCAAGGGTGGTGGGAACCCCAGGAGGACCGTCAAGGGACATTTCCCAACAGCTTTCTGGCCTGAGTGTGGGCTCACTGATGAGGGACCATCATGCTCACACAGGAAAAAGGGTGACACAAAGGTGAAGTGCTGAGACTATGGACCACCCCAGAGACTGGTGAAAGAGGACTGCCCATAGACAACAGGAGGCAGTATACCACAGTGGTTTAAGGTTCTGAGCTGCAAACCTGAGACCTGGGTTTGAATCCCACAGCCTCTACCTGCATACTGTGTGACCCTGAGCAAGTCACTTAACTTCCTTATGCTCCCAGGTCGCACCTGTAAACAAGCTTTCAGCTTAGTGTGCATCTCCTGGCAAAACAAAAAACAAAACAAACAAAAAAAACTGTGCCCACAGATGAACTGAGACAGGTAGGATGTACATAGAGTGAGGAGAGGAACCTCTGGCACATTTTGCTCAAGAAGTGCAGCCATACCAGCCGGGCTTGTGTTGTTGGTGCCAGCTGACATATAAAGGAGAGGAGTGCTAAGCACTGGCTGAATGGTGTCACTGGAAATACTGCTAAGGACATTTTGGGAATTACCATAATGAACTGCAGATGAAATGATACTTTTGGGGAGGGGGTCCTGGACCCGAATTTTGATCATTATACAACAAGTGAACTTTTTTTTAAGGACCCCTCAGTAAAGGAACTGGTGGTAGAAGCGTCCGGTTTACCTGCTATAAATGTATTACTTGGCACTGCAGACAAGAAAACCACACCTCCCTTCCTCACCAACTCTGTTTCAGACTCATTCGCTATGCATGGTGGCACTGTACAGGGCAATTTTTGATTCGATTTAAAAGTGTCAGAGACTCAGTGCAACGCCTGGAAACATTTGGATGTCAATGAGCTGTTTCCGGGTGTTGACATCCTCAATATGGTGATGCGCTTTACATGCTCCATGATGATGCGCTGCCATTCTAGTCTTTCCTTTGTAGTTCTGTGGCACCTGACAACTACAGTAACTAGGTGGGGTGGTGGCAGACAGTACAATACACCCCTGCTAGTCAGTGAGAAAACACAGGCAAGAGCAGCTCACTTCTGAAAAAGACCTCCACTTAGACCCTCTAGGCATTACAACAAAAACAATAGATGGGTAGCATGAATCTCAAGCTTAACAAAGCCCCCAAAAACTGTAATCAGGGCTTGCATTAGCACTAGTAAAGTGGGAGTCAGTTTGACCCTCTCCTTCAAATGTTGAGGGTCACACCAGAAAATCTTGGGGTCAGACACTTCTGGAGTGACTTTGTACAGCATTATCCAACACTTTTTCTGCTAAGGATATCTGTGCAAACCTTTCGGTATACAGGGTCAGTGCTGAAGCACTGCTTTTATTTTATTGCTTCAAAATCGTCAAAATCCCATTTGGGGACTTCAGTGAGGGGTTAACACGACCCTGTGTAATAGGCAATTATAGACCACGGTGCAGTTACTGGTTGCAGGGTGGAAGCTGGGCAGAGTTTCCTGGTGACTCCTCTAGGACTCCCACTCCTGCTGTGCCACTCACGCTGGGACCATCACAGGCAGGATGGCTATCAGAAAATAAAGTTCAAGGGCCCACCTTCTCTGGAACACTACCTGCACTGATTTGCTGAATGTCCCAGCCTCCAAAGAGCAGCTCCTGCTAGAAAACTGTGTGGGCTGGGGATCGTCTGTGGGGAGCCCAAACTGCTAAGTAGCTCATAATCCCTGGGCTTCATGGAATGGTGACTCTGTTCTGTGGCTCTGTGTGGTGCCCAGGCCAGGTGTTTAACCACAAAAAACAAAGCTCGCCTTCTCTGGCACGCCACCATGCTGGACTAGCTGAAAGTCACAGACTCCAAAGAACAGCTCTCTCCTGCTAGAAAACTGTGTGGGCTGGTGATCAAGGAAAGTTTGTAGGGCTACCTGCACCTGTCTACCTACATTTTTTTGCAGTCAGAAGCACATTATGGAATAAAGACATCTATAGCAGCTCCTGCTGTCCAGCCTGATCCCAGTAAGTGCACGTCCCCCATTTACAAACAAGGCCTGTCTTCACGGAGTGCTACCAGCTGACTGACAATGTCCCAGCCTCCACAGATCAGCTCCTGCTGCCAGAAAACTGAGTGAGCTGGCAATCTAGGAAGGTCCGTGGGAACCCCAAACTGCCTGGTGACTGATGATATGTGAGGTTTGCAAACTTTGCTTTGATAAATTCATTTGTGGAGTTTGCCAACTTACAAAGTTTTGAGTAATTGAGGGCACTTTTTCAAGCAAGGTCATGAAACTTCACTGGTGATGTTGCAACTTTGCCATGACTTTGCCTGAAGAAGTGTCACTTACTTAGGAAAACATTTTGCAAAGTTTTCATGAAGTTGAATTTCGTAACCTTGTCAGAATGTCACAGGTGAAGGAAAACTTTGCAACATCTCGACTCACAAACCTTGTAGATTTGGTATGCTAATATTTCTTAACTGTAGCTGAAACTAGTTTTTTGGAAAACAAGATAACATTTTTCGTGGCACTGTTGTTTAAAAGATATCTTGTATTATTTACTATATTTTAAAAATAGAGAAGGAAAATAGCTTAAATAGATTTTTCAAATCAATAACATTTGAATGGAAAGAAAACTATAGAAAAGAAAAAAGGGTAGCAAAGAAAGAGGGTCACGATCCTGATGAGGACTAGATAACAGATAATATAGAGTAATATCAGAGAAAGTGATCCATGAGGCTAAATGAGTTGTCATCTAGTTTTACCACAGAATTCGGCACAGTAGCTTTATTATGGAGGGCTGAATGTGTTTATATAGCAAGTATAAAGACTTAGTGTCTCATTTCAGATTTGATAAAATTTTATATAAAAAGTGTTCCATTTGGCATCAAATATTTTACTATTTCTCTCATGCACCATACTTAATTTCTCAGTTCTAAGTTCTTCCACCATCTCTCTTGCTTCTATTCTCAGAAAGCTGGTCTTCCATTTTCTATCCATACTTTCAAAATTGTATTTTTAACAGTTGCTTCCATTATGGCAATAGTGTGTTTATTTCTTTAATCCCACATTAGGATTCGTTGAAGTGTCCAATAATACATAATTCAATATTTAAATTTAAAAAGTCATTGTTATATTACATATTTGATTCTCTTCATGCCTCACTAGATTCCAATTTTCTTTTATTATAATATTCCCATCTTGTTTAACATTAGGGTTTGTCCATGGCGGCTGTTGTTGTGATTTGTCTAAGTTCATTTGGAGTTGGTTGGGCCACTGGGAGATTTGTTTAAGCATTCCTGTTAAAATCATGTTTTAAGAGATTTATCAGGTTTAGCAAATCCTGTAGTAAATGTAACAGAAATAAGAATCAGGAGCTTTCAACCCTCCATTCTCTTTAGATTTTCTAGGTTTGTTGTATTTTTCTCCCAAATGAATGAGGAAATCAAAGCATAGTAGTGTAGTGACGCAAATCATTTTTTTGAACACAGAAAGATATAATTGTGAATAAAAATATGGCTCTAGGTAAAACAGATTTGTTTTATGGCCTCACACGTCCCTATAATGTGAGAGGCGGTTTATTATATTTTTCAAGGTAATTTTAAGTTCAAGTGTAATTTTTTTTATTTTTATTAGAAACTTCACCACATGAAGTTGGTAAAGTCTTTATTTTATTTATTTATTGATAAATTTCGGATAACACCTCTGAGTCAAAGACTCTTTACAAAGGTTCCATGTCATACATAAGAAGAGGCAACAGTGTACAGAGTAACAAGTAACATAGTAGTTAAACACAGTGGTTACAGAATGGTTGCAGATGATTACAGAAAATACAAAGAATACAAAAATAGCAGCTGGGAATAAAGGTTGCAGGTATATGCATAGCATTTCAGGGGCGATGGCACTAGCCATGCCCACACGTTATCGTTGGCCAAGGCTGGACAGAGATGTCCATTGTCATGGTATAGGCACGCCAGGGCGGCAGACCAGAGTTAGGTCCATAGACATGGGAGGTGGTAGAAAATGGAGGGTCAGGTTTAGGGGCAATCACATACTGATCCTTTGGTAATAAGGTCCCTTAGTTGGTACTTGAACCGACCAAGTTTGGGTTCAGTGAGAAGGGAGTTTTGGGAGTGAGTTGAGCTGGGTTGGGGCCAGATATCGAAACGTTCTTTGGCCAGAGGTGGTTTTGCAGCAAGGTACCCTAAAGTGGGTAATTGCTGACTGCCGTGTGTGAGGCGACTGGACAGTGGGGCCTGAAGTAGTGGGATGAGGGTTGAGGGAGTAATCCTGAGGTGATTTTCTTTGCAAAGAGGCAGGCCTGGTACTTTAGCCTCCCATCGAGTTAAGCCAGTTTGCTTGAGGCATAGAGGGTGCATGTATGAGTAAGTCTAGGACAGCCTGTAGCAAGTCTGCAGGCCTTATTGAGGCCAGTCTAATCTTTGTTTAGGTGGGTGGTGTCGCCGCACTATAGATGATGATACCATAGTCAATTAGGGATAGAATAGATGTAGAGATGGCTAGGTGGAGAGATTCAGGAGGCAGGCAGTGCTTATAGCGGTGAAGGAGAAGTCGGAATTTAGTGAAGCTTCACAGTGCCAAGTGTCCCGAATCTGTACTTACTTTGCTGGAGCAGTAAAACTTCACAATATTGCAAGTGTAAGTTCTTGACTTTTGCACCTACATTACCTGTGAAGTTTAAATTTGCTGCATCTCCAGTGAAGACTCTGTGAAGTGACATTTGGGACTGACATGCCACTTCATGGAGTCCTCAACCGCACCTACAACAGCCTACCCACAGAGATCACATACAAGGCTTAGCTACATGCAATCTCTAAGGGCATAAATCTGGCAGCAGGTGGCGGTGGAAGGACCTCAAAAGCAGTTCACAATTCACTGGGCAATTTTCCCCATCTTCCTTCCAGTAGACCTACTCTCAAGCACCTGCAAGATGTCGGCTGGCTTATGCCAAGCAGACTTAAAAGTAAGGCCCAGTTGCAATCAGCAGTACACTGCGAGTGCTCAAGTAAAACACTGTGCACAAGAATATTCCCAGGTCCCTCGGAGCTGCTCACCAAAATGGTTCTCCCAGTTTTCAACTATGCAGATGTGGTTTATGGCACCGCACTCTACCTCCCTTGTCAGACTGGACACCCTCTGCAATGCCTTCTGCTGCTTCACCACCAGCTCACCCTCGTACTCACCACAGCTCCTTTACTACTCCCTATCCATCCCCTGCTCCCCTCATGTCTCCAGTTCCACTGTGCTTCCCTCATCTCTAAATACTAGCTTGGGTCCCTTCCTCATATCTATCCCATCTCATCTCCCAATCCCTCCTCCTCGTACTCCCTGCGCTCAAAAGACCCACGAGTATTCTCTCTCCCACCCACACTCCTCAACTGGGAAATCTGCCTCTCATACCACCGCCTCTCCTCTAGAACCAGCTACCTCTTCCATCCAGCTTTCCACCTCCCTTCCCTCCATTAGATGCCAGCTAAACCTCCTCCCTTCCCCTGCATCTGCACTGTCCTGAACCTTCCTCATCCTTGCCTGGCTTTTGACCACCTCTTACCTCCCTCTCCTCCTTAACCTTATAGTCCTGGCAACCTTGTTGAAGTTTATCAACCTGTGTTGACTCCTACTTTCAGTACCAGCTCAGCCTCTCTCTCACTCTGGCACTATGCACTGTGAGTTTGCCCAGTCTGCACAGATGATTTTTATGCTAAGTCTTTGGTCCTCCATATACTATGTTTTGCTATTCTGTCTGCACTGCACTGAACTTATGCTCTTTCCGTCATACTCACTGTAACCACATCACCTGACTAGCTGTATTTTGTCTGTAATTGTCGCTTCCCTTCCCTTCCCCAGGTCGGCACCTGGAAATAAGCCTCGTCTCAGAGTGCCTCTCCTGGTTACCAGTATCAAGCATGAATGGGACTGGCATAAGGGAACCCTAGCAACAGGAATGAGGAGGTAAAGCCAGAGATCAAGTAGGGTCTGCAGCTTTTACAGTAGTCAGGGAAAATGGGTAGACTAGATGGGCCTAGCGGTCCTTATCTGCTGTCAATTTCTATGTTTACGTTTCTAATATATAAACACATACAAAATATTCTGCAAAACGCACTACTGCTGTTAAAGCAGCAGCAGCATTTGTTAGAAGGCAGACATTTGCATCATTCAGGTTTTTTCTGCTTGTTTTTTTTAATACAAATGCACTTCCAACATCCTTAGATTAATCCTCAGTGTATTATTAGTTTCTCAATTTTTTTAAATTGCAATTTATACTGATTATTTCATCTTGTGAACACACACATACACAGTACAGTAACAACAGACCATTATATGACCATACACTTCTGTAACATAAAACACAAGACAAATTACAACTGCATTCTGTAAAATTAATAACTTTGAATCTAGTGCTTGGGAACCAATACCCTGCTGTAACTAATACAGACATTCGCCCTTAATATAGCTATTACACAGACTATGCTAACTAGCATACCTATCAACCTTTTGTCACTGAAATGAGGGACATGGACATTTTGGACACTCAAATGAGGGGCAATGAGGGACACAGACATCAGAATGAGGGGACATCCTCAAACATGGAGATACAAGCTCAGAACACTGTGAAAACTATAGTGTTTACTTTACAAAGTTTATTTTGGATTTAGTATTTTAGAATAGTAAGGGTTTCTGCTTTAAAGTCTGAATTTACAGCATTTCTCTGTGTGGGCAGCATCTTTTCCATGAGGGACGGATGAGGACCACAGCAATTTTAAGGGGCAAATGAGGATGCCCTCGTAATGAGGGACACTTGAGAGGTATGCTAACTAGACTCATAAATACCGCCCCCTGCACCCCATACCTGCCCTTGTGTAATAATTTCAACAATAACTAATTCAGTATTGAATAACTCATTATCACTGCCACTTGCAATTAAAAAACAAACTTCTGTTGCAGTTATTAGCTGAATGTACACACTAAATACATACTGTGGATGTATTACAATAGAATGGTGCTATCACATGCTTCTTACTGGAGATAAAAATTGGAAAATCCCTGATGGAACCCATCACCTGTTGTCTCAATGGTAACTGCTGGGGAGCTGAGAACACATTTCCTGTCTGTTCCAATTGTTTTATATCAATTAGTAAGTTTTATATTTGTTTCAGGGTATGACAGGGCTTGGGAGGGACACATTATCGAAGAAATGAGGAACTATATAGTTTATATGCATAGAAACCAACGGTCGCGTTTTATTTGCTTACTTTATGTTACTGCTCACGCTGCCCCAGTTCTGTACTTACTGCGGCCTGTCTTCCCACGCAGCTGCACTGATAGAGACGCTACCGGTAAAACGTACAAGTTAAAACAATAAAACTGTTATCCTGCTAGTATATTTTTTACTTTCCTTTGCATTTCTTCTTTTCTGTTGTACAATAAAAAAGATTTATTTTTTCCTCAACTGATGGACACTCGAAGCAAACAAGTCTGGGGCGCTCGGATCAGGAAGCGTCTGAGTTTTAAGTAACCTAGCAACCAGACGCCTGAGCTCTCAAGTCAACAACGTACTGAAAAACAGCTACAGACAAACCGCAAAATACCAAAGCTTTTTCGTGTGAGGCTGTTGCCAGACGGACGAGCCTGACTGGACTAATCCTTTGTTTACCGTCCCCGTCTCGTGTTCACTGGCGGGAAATGCTTATATTCGTATTTCGCGGGAGGGCGGCATAAATGATCTTTCGCCTTTTCTTCTCCGTTCGTTGAAATCGCCCTTTCATCGAATGCTTATGTCGTAACTGTTCACCTTACGTAGTGAAATGCTGTACGCCGTTCTGTACTTTGCAGTGTCGGGTTGTCGCTGCTCGTACGGGCAGTAACTTTGGGACATTCAAACGAGATCTTATAGGCAACGTTTGAGACCTCCGCGACAGCACTGCAGATACATATTATGGGGCTGCAAAATAAATGATATTAATGGAAGGAGGACGGGGACATAAAACATATTACACAACAGAAGTTGGAGTTCTTGCCTCGCCCGTGCCAGGACCGACCTTAGGGTTGGTGGCTTTAGGCAAACATGAAAATGGCGTCCCCCACGAAAAACATTTGTAACGCTTCCTCTTCGCAGATGTAACTTTGACATCCGAAACTGTTCTGCATGACCTAGCTGTTAAAAGTATTGTTTTTCTAAAGAACTGCCATTAGGTTTCTGAAGAAGGACTGGTTGGTCCGAAGGCTAGAGCATTTTGTTCTTGTGGTTAGATCTATGTTGGTCCATTGAAAGGTATCAAATCATTTGCTTCTGGGCCCATACTGATTTGGCATTTTCCATGTAACTCATTGCAGTTTTCCTGTAGATTACATGTTTTCTTACGGAAGCTAAATTACTGTTTTCCTGAATAACCAATGCAAGTCTGGGTGTAGCTACAAGGGTTCAGTGGAACCCGGGCCCAAGAGGTTTGAGGGCCCAAATCATAATTTTGATGTTTATTCAAAACTGGGAGGGGTCAGAAACATCGCTTTGCACCCAGGCCCTCTGGTAATTTGCAATGCTACTGGCAAGTCTATGAAACAATTTTCCTTTAAATGGATCAATTTCCCTGTAGAATACAGTCCTTCATTCATCAGTGCTACCAACCAGTCCCTCATCTTTCACAAACACTAAATACATCACAGTCGCGTGGAGAATGTGCACTTGACTAGCTCCCACACTCTATCTGTCTCTGCAGATAGTATCCAGTGCTGTCAGTCTATATGTTTTTTTTGTGTGCAATTTATTGTGCTTCTTTTACGTGCCCAGACCTCCTAATTCTCAGCCTCCCACCCCAACCACCATCTGTCCCTGTGACTTACTTGCGGTCGTGTGGGAAGCTGGCAGTGTGCCTGTCTGCCGCACTGTACCTGGCTGTATAAGCAAACATAGGGACGGCTTCGCCTAGCGTTGTCAGTACCTCACCTTTCTACCAGCACAGCGCATTTATGGGGAACCCGAGGGAAAGTAATATGTGAAAACTAAGAAAATTGGTAAGAATTTTGATTATGTTCTATATGAGAGTATTCTGTGGCCCATATGTGATCACTGTGTCCACAGAGGCACACTGTTGTTTTGTGGCAGTAAAACGAGGGACAAGGCTGACAGTGCCCCTTTACAATAATCCACAACAGGGTGTGGGCTGTAGGATTACCCACACCTTGTATGGTGTGTCACGAGGCTGTAGGCCATGTATGGTGTGCAGCACTGGGTGTAAGGAGCTGGGGAGGAGAATAAAGATTATTCCCCCAATAAAAAGAAACCTTTTATTTTTGTTTTTGCATCTTGCTGCTTTTTTGGGGTGGGTGAATTGATACAGCTTGTTGTGCTGCTGCCTCCTGACAGATTGGCACTTTGTGTGGGTTGTCATAGAACGATCACTGGAAACGGAGGTACCCAAAGACTGGAGGATAGCAGATGTAGTCCCCTTATACAAAAGTGGGAACAGAGGAAGCAGGGAACTACAGACCAGTCAGCCTCACCTCGGTAGTGGGAAGATCATGGAAGCACTACTGAAGGAGAGATTGGTGGAACATCTGGTTGTCAATGGACTACAGGACCCAAGGCAGCATGGTTTCACCAGGGGAGGTCATGTCAGACCAACCTCATTGAATTTTTGTCTGGGTGACTAGGGAGGTGGATCAGGGAGGGCAGTGGACTTGGCCTATCTGGACTTCAGCAAGGCCTTTGACACTGTGCCACATAGAAGACTATTGCACAAACTGGGGAATATGGATGTTGGCAGGACAGTAGTGTGGTGGGTAGGTTACTGGCTGGGCAGCAGGACACAGAGTGTGGTGGTAAATGGCTGTCATTCCACAGAGGGAAGAGTGACCAGTGGGGTACCACAGGGATCAGTGCTGGGACCGGTACTATTCAATATCTTCATCAGTGATATTACGCGGGATCTAGAAGGCAGAATTTCACTGTTCGCTGATGACACAAAGCTCTGTAACAGAGTAGACACACCAGAGGGTGTAGACAGAATGAAGGGACCTGCAGAAACTTGAAGAATGGTCAGGGGTTTGGCAGTTGAAATTAATGCAAGGAAGTGCAAGATAATGCATATGGGGACAAAAACCCTGGCACAATATATCAGTTGGGGGTGAGGATATAGCATGCACCAAGCAGGAAAGGGATCTTGGGGTTATCATCTCTGATGACCTCAAGGCAGGGAAACAGTGTGACAAGGCAGCAGGTAAAGCAAATAGGATGCTGGGATGCATAGCAGGGCATCACCAGCAGGAAAAGGGAGGTCATAATTCCACTGTACAAGACACTAGTGAGGCCCCACCTGGAGTACACTGTGCAGTTCTGGAGACCTTACCTACGTAAGGACATAGACAGGCTAGAGAAGATTCAGAAGAGGGCAACAAAGATGGTGCATGGATTGCATCACAAGTCCTATGAGGACAGGTTGAAGGAACTGAACATGTACTCCCTGGAGGAGAGGAGGGAGAGAGGGGATAAGATAGAGACATACAAGTATCTTACAGGAAGGAACAGGGTGCAGGAATACACTATTTTTAAGCGAAAAGATGTTCCAGGACTAGAGGGCATGGGATGAAGTTGGAGGGAGGACGATTCAGAGGAAACCTGAGGAAGAATTTCTTCACAGAACGGGTGGTGGACAAGTGGAACACCCTGCCAGAGGAAGTGGTGGGGGCTGAAACAATCACGGGATTTAAGAATGCATGGGATAGACATAAAGGAATTCTGGAGGTCAGGGGTAAGGGGCAGCAGACTTCTTGGAAAACATAAACTGAACTTACAAGCTCAAATGGGCAGACTGGGTGGGCCATAGGCCCTTATCTGCCGACACTGTCTATGTATCTATGTATGTATCTATGTAACTTACCCACACTCAAAATGCCAGAATGCTCCAGTCTCAGAATCCATTGTATAATTAAGCAATAATATGATGGTGTGGAGAACAGGGATATCGTCACACCTTTGGGTGATTGGGCACAAGGTCGCAGGCTGAGTGTGTCCAACCACCTGAGAAGTGACGATATCCCATGATATACCACACCTGGAGTGACTTATTGCTATTATGAACTGAGTTTCAAGTTTTATAAAAAAAAAAGAAAAGAAACAGGTTTTAAAACATTTTATAGATTAGTTTTGGGGTGGTCTAGGAGTACATTTTGAAAAAATAGTTCTCAGACAGTGGAGAGCAAGGAGGCTGATGGCGCCGGGTTTTGAAACCATGATGATGTAGCCCGATATCATCACGGCTTCAAAGAGCTCTCGCCAATCAGATTCTCTATTTATTATACTCAGTTCATAATAAACAATACACTGCCACACAACGTATTAAAACTCTCCCAAAAATCCTTCTCACATCAGTAGGGCCTACATGTTAAAGCAACAAGTTGTGAATGATCTTAGTGAATGCAGAAGACATTGTTTTGAAATACCACATAACCAGGCTCAACTTGCATACTGTATGATCCTGAAAAAGTTACTGATAATTGCAAATCACTTAATCTCCAACTGCTTCTGTTCTGGGTCTAGGTGCACCTAAAAATGACCCGCCTCAGCTATAACCAGCTTGAGTCTTTTTTTTCTCCTGTACAACCCCTTCCTCTCCCTAAATAAACTAACTTAAGTGAGCCTTAGGCCTCAGATTCCCCTTAGAGGACAGGATGGAGATCATCATGCTGCACTTTAATTCTCATTGATTTCATTTGACACTGGCACCACCAAATACCAGCCAGTTGCCACTCCAACCCTGCTTGGAGTGCTTGCCTAGCTTGCTGAAACTTTAACCTTTTTTTAATCGTGTGGTGTGAGTGTGAGGAAAGGTGGCGGAAGTCAATGAATGAATGATCGTGGCCAGTTTCAGCGGCTACGATGGAAGGACAGAAGGAGGAACGGCCTGTAGTCGATCAAACAGATTCAGTTTATACAAAAGAAAAGATGGAGTAATTTTCCTTTTTTTTTACTTCCTTTCCATTCAGTCACATACCTGACTGGCTGAGGTGGATTTGTAGCAGGATGGGACTGAATAAACAGTATTAATGGCTGCAGTCTGGTTGATGCTGTTGATTTGCCTGCTGCCTCTTGCACCATAGCACCCACCAATGCAGTGTGCTAATATCTGACCTGTTGCTGCTGCTGCTACTAGGCATGCATGGAATTGGCACCAATGCCGCCCTAGTTGCATGCGTGAGACATCTCACAGAGGCAATGCTGCTATTGGCCACTGGAGTATTAGGCACCACCTCCCAACTTGCAGAATCTGTCCTATCATGCTGCCCCAAGTAAGTAATGGGTTGTTGGGTAAGATATGAACAAAGTTGATGCTGCCAATCATGCCACTGCAGTGGTCTGGAGCTGGGTAGGGATTAGGAATATATGAGTCAGACAGACTCACAGTCAGTTTCTTCTGTTCTGCTGAGACTCCCCCTCCTGTAAGTCATGTGTGTGTGTAAATATTCACACATTGCCTTGTTCGTGTCTGCACAGGCCATTGGCTGGACCAGCACACCACCACCCCCAATCATAGAAACATAGAAGTTGGGACGATAAGGACGCAAGGCCCATCCAGTCTGCCCATTTTTTTCTACCTTATAAATGTGCCATCGGCCTTTGCTCTGTCAGTGGCCTATCTATTCATGCTCATTTGTATTGCTCCTTATGCCTATCCCATGCCTGTTTGAAGCCCTGCACTGTATTCATAGCCACCACTTCTTGAGGTAAGGCATTCCATGCATCCACCACCCTTTCTGTGAAAAGAATTTCCTCTCATTCCCCTTAATCAGCCCCTCTAATCTCATGCTGTGTCCTCTTGTCCTGCTATTTTCTTATATTTAAACATATTAGACTCTTTCACCTTTTTAATGCCCTTAAGGTGTTTGAATGCCTCGATCATATCACCTCTCTCCCTCCTTTGCTCAAGGGTACATATTGAGCTCTGTTAATCTGTCCTCATATGTCTTCTGATGCAGTCCCTGCACCATTTTGTTGCCCTTCTCTGGACTGCCTCAATTTGGTTAATGTCCTTGTGAAGGTGTGGCCTCCAATACTGCCGCAGTACTCCAGATGGGGGCCTAACCAGTGTCTTGTAAGAGGATTATTACCTCCCTCTTACGGCTTGTGATACCCCTACTAATACACCCTAACACCCCTCAGCCTTACCTACTGCTTTAGAGGTCTGCTTGATGATTTCAGGTCATCAGTGATGATGATGCCCAAGTCTCTTTCTTCCTTTGTGACTGCTAGCAACTCCTCCCAGCCTATAGGTGGCTTCAGGGTTTCTGTTCCCTATATGCATGATCTTGCACTTCTTTGCATTAAATCCCAGTTGCCACTCTTCTGACCATTTTGCTAGTTTATCCAGATCTCTTCTCATTCTGCCCACCCCATCTGGATCATCTACTCTGTTGCAGATCTTGGTGTCATCTGCAAACAGACAAGCCTTACCCTCTAGTCCATCTGCAAGATCACTAATGAAGATGTTGAAGAGGACTGGCCCCAGGACTGATCCCTGAGGTACCCCACTTGTGACTTGCATCTCTTCTGACTGTATACCATTTACCACCACTCTCTGTTTTCTGCCCGTCAACCAGTTTGCCACCCAGTTGACCAACTTGACCCACCCCAGCCTACCCAGCTTATTTATCAATCTTCTATGTGGAACAGTGTCAAAAGCTTTGCTGAAGTCAAGGTAGGCGACATCAACTGCTCCCTCTTGGTCCACCACTCTGGTTACCCAGTCAAAGAAATCTATGAGATTAGTTTGACAAGACCTTCCTTTTGTAAACCCATGCTGTCTTGGATCCTCAGCCCCTATGGATTCCAGGTGTTGCACTATCCTTTCCTTAAGGAGTGCCTCCATAATCTTGCCCACTACTGAGGTAAGACTGACTGGTCTGTAGTTCCCTGCCTCCTCCCTGCTACCACTCTTGTGGAGCGGGATCACATGAGCCCTTCTCCAGTCTTCTGGGACCTCTCCTGTGCTCAGAGACTCACTAAACAGTTCTGCTAATGGCTCTGCTAGTTCCACCTTTAGCTCCTTAAGTACCCTGGGATGTATGCCATCAGGTCCCATTGCCTTATCCACCCTGAGCTTAGCAAGCTCTTGTAGGACCCTTTCTTTTGTGAAGGAGTGCTCACCTCTCTCCCCTGTGTCCATGATGCTGAGCTGTGGGCCCTGCCCTACCTTCTCTTCAGTAAATACTGAGCAAAAGTATCTATTTAGGATAGATGCCTTTACAGGGTCCTCCTCCTTACATGCTCCTTTTCTCCATTAAGCTTAGCAATACCCTCTGGACTTTCTCCTTCACTAATGTATCTATAGAAAGTCTTGTCACCTTCTTTACTGTTCGTGCTAGTGTTTCCTCAGTTTGGGACTTTGCCTGCCTTACTGCCTTCCCTGCTTCCCTTAGGGCAGTTTGGTATGCCTCCCTATCTTCATCCGCTGTGTCTCTTTATATTTCCTGAAGGCCAGCCTTTTGGCTCTGACCTTTTCTGCTACTGTATTTGAGAACCAAAGTGATTTCCTTCTTCGTTTGCACTTCCTTTTCTGTCTAACACTATGGGATATTGCTTCAATATTGCATCCTTAATGCTTGCCCACTTTGCCTGTACCCCCTCACCTGTGTTTCTTTTGCCAGGGCTAGCTTAACTCTGTTGGCCATCTTATCAAAGTCAGCTCCTCTGAAGTCCCATATTTTCGCCTTGGAATGGGATGATTTCATGTAGTAGCCAAATTGAACCATACCATGTGATGGTCACTGCCCCCAGGTGACCTTCTACCTGGAGATCTGTGATCCCTTCCCTGTTAGTCAGTACTAGATCACTGTAGATTTACTGGATAAAGTCTACACAATTACACTGAACCAAAAAGAAAAAGGAAAAAAATGGGGTGGGGATTTGTATTTTCGTGCCACTTACTATGGGCACTCTAAGCAACTGCCTAGTTTACCTATCCTAAGCCAGCCCTGCTTGTTTCAGCAGCAGACAGAGGTAGGGGAGATCAACTTCTCAGGAAAATTTAAGGTTGGAAGGGCAAGACACTCTAGATTCTTATGTCTTCTGATGTACTCCCTGCATCTTATAAGCATTCTGTTGTCTAGTGCTGACCTGAGGCCTTTAAAAGGGGTCTGAAGCCCATCCTTTTACTGCAGCTTTTTAATTTATCCTAGCATTCTGTTCACAACACTAGGTTTTATTTTATTGTATTTATTCTGTTTTTATGTCATCTATTTTAACTCTTTGTAGATAGTATGATTGTGTTAGATGTAGATCTTATTGGTTATATATGCTGTGATATTGTTGTATTGCTTTATTGTGCATATATTGTACAGTGCTCAGAGTCCATGGGAATGAGCGTTATAAATGAAGTTTGCTTTATTTATTTCTTTTATTTAGTAAATTCTTGATTACAATATCTTTGAGCTAACAGCTCATTTATTTATTTATTTATTTAAACAAATCGGATTTACAACCTTTGTGTCATAGACTTGTTTACAGAGGCACCTCGTCACAAGGAGGACAGAAAACAGTGATACTGGGTTACAGAATGCAGACAGACATAGTTACATATAATTTGTGCAGTCTATATACATTATTACATATGAATCAGTCATAGTTACATATATTTTATACAGCTTATATACAAAGTTACGATTAATCAGGCTAGGATACCCCAGATATACTGTTATCTAGTAGGGGAGAGGGATAGAAGGGCTGGTGGGAGGAGGGGGGGTGTGTGGGAGCAGTCCAGAGGACATTGTTGAGATTTGCTTACCCTGGAAGGCATGAGCGACTGGTAAGTGACAATTACAGCAGCGGTGTTGAAAATGTGGGTTCAAGAGCAGTTTTAAATGGGGTGATTTTGGGAGTATTGGTGATGTTGACTGGAAGGAAGTTAAACCAGAAGAGGGCCCTGTAGCAGAAGGATCTCTGAGCTAGGGATGTCCTGTTCTAGGCGCCAGTAGGGTGGCCTTGTCTGAGCTGTGAGTGGAGACTGTGGGAAGCATGCTGAAGGGAGGCTGACACACCAGGGGAGAGCCCAAGCAAGTTTCTTAGCTAGTAGGTAGGTCTGATAGTGGAGTCTTTCTTTGAAGTTGAGGAGATTGGCAGTAGAGTAAAGAAGGCAGGTATGGGTGAGCCTGGGGGCACCTGTCAGGAGCCTACAGGCCTTGTTGAGGAGAGTTGGATCTTACTGAGTGCAGTGTTGTCAGCAGCTCCAGTAAATAGGTAGGCCATAATCCACTAGGGACAGGACAGAGAATGTGATGGCCAGCAGAAAGCATCGGTGGGAGGCAGTCCTTGTGGTGGTAAAGGAGGCCAATCCAGGTGTTAGTCGAGTCGAGAGGGCATTAATGGGCGTGAAAGTGAGAGCAGTGTCAAAGGTAATCCCTAGGTATTTGTAGGTGGATACTTGCTCAAGGGTTGTTGAGTGCTAGGGAGCATATGGAGGGAGCATGTCTTGCTTTGTTTTGGTGGTGGGAGAAGAGCATCGACTTAGTCTTCTTGAGGTTAATGACAAGTCTATGATCCTTGAACCACTTTTCTGCTTGGTTGAAGGAGTGTTTGAGAGAGTCCTGGAGGGAGGCAGATTTATGGTGTGCAGCGAAATGGCATCATCTATGATAGCAGAATTTTGCCAGAGCATGCACTGGGCAGGGTGTTTAGGTAGAGACTGAAAAGTTGGGAGCCCAGAATGGAGCCCTGGGGAAACCCAGAGGACAGGTCGGGTGTCGGACAAAGTCCCATTGATTTTTACACACTGGGACAGAGCTGAGAGGTAGCTAGAGCACCGGGCGAGGGGACCAGTGGAGAAACCGAGGTAAAGGGAGTCAAGTAAGAGGGATGGCAGACAGTGTCAAAGGCCTTGGAGAAGTCAGTGAACACTGCTCCAGCAAGGTTACCAGAGTCTAGGGAGGAGTGCAGAAGTTGGAGAATTCTAAGAGGGCGTAGCAGTGCTGTGGCCTGTCTTGGAAAACAAAATGCTAGGGCATAGGATGGCATATTTAGTCAAATACTCTGTGAGCTGTGTGTGGCCACCACTTTTTCTATCACTTTGGAGAGCAGGGGAAAATGGAGATTGGACCATAGTTGCTGGGAGTGGACCTGTCGCCACTTTTGTGAATGGTTGTGACGACAGCCATTTTCCAGACACTCAAGGAATTGGACCCAGTCAAAGGAATCGGGTTTAGTAAGTCCGTTAGGGGCTAGACTTCATCCAGGACTAGTCGTAGGATCCTGGTGTCCAGAGGGTCATTGTTTGGGCTTATTGCTGCCTAGTGCCTTTTAGCAGGTACGGTGTGGCTTCTAGAGTGGATATTTTATGAGGGTGGAACTTAGGGCGTTGCAGGACAGGGGCTAAGATTTGGGTACAGTGTCAAAAACTACTGGGGAGGACAGAACTAAGATCTGTGAAGGTGGTATTAAGGCAGTTTGCTATGTTGAGGGGTCCGTGGTAATAGAACCATCAATAGAGAGCTGGGATGGGGTGGGAGCATGTTTTCCCATTTAGCTCTTTAATATTATCCCAGAAGGTCTGGGCTGACCCCAGGAGGAGGTGAGGGTGGCCTGGCAGTGGTCCACCTGGTCTTATGGATGCCCAAGTGCACTTATTGCATGCAGTATTGTAGGCTTGTTCATCTGCTGCCCTGCCAGATTCCATGGCTGTGTGCCAGAGGTTGTCCCTATCCCTGAGTTTTGGAGCAGGAGGGGGTGACTTATGGCACATTTTGTTTTTGTGCGGAGTTTAGTAAGCGGTGATAGAGATCACAGACTTTGTTAAAAGCCTGTGTAAAGAGGTTGAGTGCAGTGTCGATGTTGGGAGCTAGGTTGATGGGGACCAGTCAATCTGGCAGGTATTGCCTAAGTTTTTCAGGCCACCAGGGTGGAGGTGCCTGCAAGAGTGGTTTGAGCCACTGGTTTTGGGGGGTGGAGGAGGACCAGAGGAATAGGAGAGGGAGTGGTCACTTAAAGAATCGGGAGAATTTTGATGTCCTGGACTTTATGGGGGCGGTTGGAGACTATGACATCCAGGAGGGTGCTGGTTCCACTGGAGGGTTGAGTCTAGTGGGCTGGGAGACTAATTGAGTCAAGTCGAGGGCAGCTAAAGAGCCCCTGCTTGGGAGGCAGAGGTACAGAGCAAATTGACATTAAGGTCCCTACTAAGACTTGTTCTGCTTTGTGTGGGAGAGTTGAGAGATGGTCTGTGAGTGACAGGATTGCAGGTTCTTGTTCCTTGGGGAACATAGGAAACTGTAATGTAGACTGGGCCCTGGTGGATCAGGGATGATTTTGAGAGTGAGGGCCTGGGCTCCATTTTCAAGCTTGGGGGCAGGGAGTGCATGATCAACAATAGTGTCACGATGAACAACGCACAGCCACCTGCACGTTTGACTACTTAATCCTCCGATAGAGGTGTACCCAGGGAGTGAGACAAAGGAGTCGGGGTGGATTTGAAAGCCAGGTCTCCAATATATCGGGCTGGTGTAGAATGACCCAGGACTGGAGTGCAGCAGATTTTTCAGCAGGCTGCAGATGTTCAGGGAGGCAATGTGGAGTCCTGAGGACAGTGTCTTGGGTGGGTTGGTGGGTGCAGGGCCAGAGTTGGGGTGGACATTTCTGAGAGTAGCAGTAGCAGGTGATAATTCTAACCAGGGGCGGTAGCTGTTGGCATCCTTAGCTGGGCGTCAAGATGTGGGTGAAAACATGCAGGGTACAGGGAATGTGTAGGGCGCGAAGGGTTGGAATGGCGGTGAGGAGGGCCGGGTAGGCAGAGGGATTGGGGGAGGGCACGTAAGTGGCAAAAGGTTCTATGGCCAAATATAGAAGTAGAAGAAAAAGCAGCATTGGCAGCGATGTTTTCCTAAAAAGCTACTTTCCACAACAGTTAATAAAAATATTGGCATACCTGGCAGATCTACTTTTCTAGATACCTCCTATGCTACACCAATGAGTTTTTTTTATTTTCCTGATCCTAGGACTCTATTCATGAAGCCTACACACCCATATGCGGCACATAGGCTTCATTATGGCTATCCACGGTAATGAGGTGGTGTGGAAACCCTCACAGATGTATGATTTGAGATCTGTGCCACATCTAAAGCCTTGATCTGCACCAGGCACCAGCTACGCATGCAACCTGGTTGGGAGGGTGGCTGGGGGTGTGCCATGGTATCACAACATTTCCACATACGGAGCATCACTGGAGGAAGCTCAGGCTACACTAGCAGGGACCCTGCCTTAGCCACTTATGTGCCCCTCCCACCGACCACAGGACTGCAGACATCGCGCTGCCCCCAACTTTCTACCCCCGGCCGTCACACATACTGTGAGAGCTGTAGGGCTGGGGGTACATCAAGCACATTGGATGAACAGCCCATCACTTTAAGGATATGCCTGTCCAGACCGACCATATCCCATTATCTACCCACACCACACGAGGCGGGGGATCCACTGCCACAGTGGCCAGGTCATCTGATTGGATGGCTATGGTCAATCTGAAGCTGTCCCTACCACACCACGCACTGCTACGTATGGAGGCGGCACTGATGATGTGCAGCTTGAGTCCTTGAATACAGACCGAGTTGTGCAGCACTGCTGGTGGACAGACCACGCAGGTACACTCTCTTTGAACATACTTGCACCACATACATGAATAAAGCTCCTAATCCTTACCAAGCCTACAATTGTATTGCTAGGCAGATGTGACAGTCATATTTTTCTTGAGAAAAGGACTATATTAAACATTTATAAAATGCTGAAATTTTGGGGAACAAGAACATTTTACTACCAAATAAACGGGAAGTTGCCTGGGATATTTTACACTGAAAAATGGCAGGGTAAAATTTTTGCCCTGTTTTGTTGCTTTTGCTAATACACAGTAAATATGCCTCACCCCACATATAAGCAATGATGAAATAAGTAAACTGCAAAATTTGAGTCCCATAATATGTAATTTCTGCATTTTAGTAGTGTCAAAGTCATTTTTCCAAGTGTGTCTCCTAACCTTGACATTGCTCTTCTTTCCTGCTTCTACTTGTTTTTTCTTCCTCTTTTTTCTTTGACTTTTTCTTCTCTTCTCCTCTGTCTTTTCCTGCTGTCTTACTTTTTATCCTCCACCCCCACCCCAACCACACACACAGAGTACTGTAAGAAGGCTCTGACCTGATGCTGCTGGTTGCATCAGGGGGAAACATTTTCTCTGTGCTTTTGCCCAGTGTTGGCACTTCTTTGCACAGTAAGGTATGCATTTATGTCTGCAAAATCAAGGAAAAGGTGTGTTATATCATGCAGATGATCTTAGATGCATGCCTTAGGGTTTTTAAATTAGGGTTGCTGTTCCATTAATCGGTTCTACTGAAAAAAAGGGAGGCAGCCTGAGGGCTCAGTGCCCTTTATTTTAATTAAAAATGTATTTCCCTTTGCCGCTCCCTATTCTTATCAGCAAGGGAGCACCAGTTCCTGATGACGAGGGGTGGCTGGGCCCTAGCTCAGTGTCCTTTGTTTAAAAAATTACTAATGCTATGTTTCCTCACAGGTCTTGGCTTCTACAAGCAAGGAGGACTAACCTGGACTCCGTGCCACTAAAAAAAGCCCTCTTCATTTTAACTAACCAGTCCTGGCTGCTACAGGCAAGGAGGACTGATTTAGACTCCTAGTTAAGCCAAAGCCCAGGAGCTGGTGACTACTGTACTGTCAAAACAACCCCTGCCTCCAGACGGCGATCTTCCCCAACACCCCAGTCTCGCTCCTGCACCTGTGTTGCAGGCATTGTGAGTGGTAGTGCTATTACAGCTGGTGACTAGAATTATTTAAGGGCCTCCTGGGAACTGAACCGTTGCCTTTTGACAAAGTGGAAGTGATCCATGAAGCAGGGTGATGAGCTCACCAGTTTTTGGTGTGGGGAGCAGGAGTGAAGAATGAATACCAGAGGGGACTGAGAAGGCCACTCCTGCAGGGTACTGCTATATTCAGGGAAGGGGAAGACAGAAGGGATAAAGATGTGCAGGTCATTGTGAGATATAAGATGTGGCTGCCAGAACCATGATCACTACTTGACCCGGTGTCCTGGCCAACATTTCCTTCCCATAAAACCAGTTCATGCAATTGTCCAAGGCTGTGTGCAGGTATTAATGTGTGAAATGGTTGCCACTACACGCTCAGTCACTTCACTACCAGTCTAGCATGGCTTGTAAAGCACTTTGGGATACAATGTATGAAAAGCACTACATAAATGCTGATTCTTATTATTAGTATTTCCCATGGAAAAGAAGACAAGACAAGCATATTTTTGAATTCCAAGGAAGTATGAATTCTGGCTTTGGACTACACAAGAACTTTGCTACAAACAGTGGTGGATCAAGGGTGGAGAAGGGTCAGCTGCACCCCCATTATAACTTGCATGCTGCTGCTGCATTTCACTTTGTTGAAGAACTATGATTTATTGATTGTACAAATGTTTACATTCAAAACTATGGATTACATTTGTAGGCTCTGTCAAAAATGTACTAAGAAAGAATAATAGCAGACAATATAAAGGTTTAATACATATTACAAAGTGCATATCAAATATGCACACCAACCCAGCACTCCCACTGTAACATCCTGGATTCGCCATAACTATTAGACCACCAGGTATTTGAAGATTTGTACTGCACTATGGTTTGCCAAAGAGAAAGTCAGTTGGATTAAAACACAATTTCAGTATGTTAAAGTAAACAAAATGAACAGAACCATATCCTAACATGTACTGATCAAAATAATACACATGGTTTTGACCATTTTGGTGAAACACTTCTAAACACAGGGGAAAAAAAGAACCAGTTAGCACCATAGAGAGCCATATAGCTGTCTGACTCTGGCTGCAGTGATGTAATCACTTAACACATTTGGCAGCCATTTTAGGAAGCTGGTAGCAGTTTTTGAAATTGAAGGTTGATTTTACATTTTTCAAATGCTTTGGAACCACATTTTGGAAATTATATAAATGTAGTTTTAGCGTTGATATATACAGCAGCCTTTGCTTTAGTACCCTATGAAGTCAGATTTTTGAATCGTTTGTTGGCAAAATGTTGTTTAGGTGTCCTTTAAAATCTCAGTTGGTCTTGCCCTAATGCACAAACACAGGGAAAAGAACCTTTGCTTACTGTGCTGCTTCTATGTGGAACTCCTTGCCTATTACTGTTAAGCAGTTCACCTACTATACTTTCTTTACGGCAGCTTTTAATTATTTTATAAGCTTAAATGAGTGTGTATGTAAATGAATGTACTGATGCATTTGCAATTTTGTGTCTTAATGTTATTATATGTTTCTATTTACTTGACTTGACTTCAGGTTGTACCTGAGAAAGGAAAGTAAATTCTGAGTAGTTACCTGTAATTCTAAAAAATTAATTGAAATGAAACTCTGTGTGATAGTCAGAACCTCCCTTATGACGGTCTCTCATTTTCATGTTTCTCTACCTCCTCAATCTGACCTAGCTCAGAGTCTGGCCTCAAGGATCTCTACCATCTTCCCAAAATCAGCCTTTTGAAGTCCAGGAACAACATCTTGGATTTCAGTTGCCTGCTTCTGAGGGAATTTTGACCACACAGACTTATGGTCACTTGCTCTGAAGGAGCTTCAGCTATCACATCCTTGATGAGTTCCAGGTTTGAGAGCACCAAATCCAGACTGGCCTCCTCCCTAGTCAGTTCCCTCACACTCTGCAAGAGTTCCACTAGGGCCTGGCTTCTGGCACTTATCACCCAGGTATGCTCCAATCAACATCCGATAGATTAAGTTCGCTTGACAGGATTATATTCCCCACTGCAGCAGCCATTTTTATTTCCCTCTAGGGCCCTGTCTCCCTAATCTGTTTTTTTTTTTTTTATTTTTTACTGCACAAGCCCCTCCTCTTTGGCCAGCCCTTCCAGCTTACTGCCACCAACCCACCCCCATAAAGCCTTGGTTTACTTTCCGGCAGAGGCAGGGCAGCCGGGCTATGCCCCCAACTCATCGAGGCTTGGGTGTGCCTTAGGTGGCGTGTGGCAGGAGACTCGGTCGGGCTATGCTGATTTGTTTTTCAGTTTCTGGGATTGGGAGGTGTGGCGTGCAATGACACAATGGCGGAGTCCTGCCTAGCATCCGCAGGCCTCTAGCCTCAACCTTGGGCCCCTGGGAAGCTGTCTCCATGGTCAACCAGGGATGCTACACCGGGAGGCATGGCCCTCCCCAGAGATGGAGAGTGTGCAGTTGCCACTGATCCATCTCCCCGCCAACCCTCCAGCCTCCCGGGCCGCCCCAGAAACTGGGTTGCTGCGCTGCAGCGGTGGCTGCACCGTGGAACCAGACCTCTCTAATCTGTTTTTTTGAGTGCTTAGAAGCCTGGAAAGAAGCTATATAAATGAAAATCATATCCTAGCCTACCCAAAACCTGATATGCCTGCCCTTTCCACTGGCTTCCTGTAAGATAATGTATCTTCTTCAAGATCTGCTTGATGATCTTCAAGGCCCTGCATGATCTGAGTTCTTTTTAAATTTATGTTTATTATATTATATCATACACATATGCACTATAACTTAGGTTAATACTGAATCGTAGCTTTACATTACATCTTAATACAAGATTTCATCACTTAAAATGACCAGGAATACACTGAGATATCTGGTTATGACCACTTCACCCAGAATGACATGCCCTCCTAAAAAAAAAAAAAAAAAAGTGTGTGTGGGGGACATTTAGTTAAGGAACAAAGGATGGGTCAACTCTTGAATAATAAAGAATCCACCCTGCCAATGTTGTCTGAATTTCTGTGAACAGTCCTGAATCTTAGCTGTAAGACTTTCCATTTTATAGATTTCAGCATTGTGGATCTCCAGTCTTGGATAGTAGGAGACTGTGTAGACATCCATTTTCTCATGATGGCCTTCTTGGCTGCTAGGAGCAATATAGGAAACATGGTCTTGCACCACCAGGGGAACAGTCCGGATATATTGAAAGTAAAACTATTTCTTCTGTCAATTCTACCAGCTCCCCAAGCAGATGGATAACTCCAACTGGATCCCGCACCAAAAGGGTATTAGATAAGGACAATTCCAAAAATATGACCCAGCCCAGCCAGCCTGCACCTGCATCATCTCCAGCAATGGCCAAACTCAGAAGGGAGGAATTTGGTTAAAATTTCTGGGGCACGTAAATATCTCGATCACACTTTCCAGGAAAATTCCGCCAGAATATGGAGGAAGTCACCTTAATGGCTGGCACAGTGGTCAAGTCCAATCTGACCACTGAACCTCAGATGATAAGTCCAGATTCCATTTTTCCAGAACGGACTTAATTGAATTACCCTGAGTCTCTCAAGGCTCTATAGACCTTTCCTATGAGGTGTCCGCTTTGCTTCCCTTAATGGAATCGATAAAGATTTTTAATTGGGGTGGGAGTTTAGCCATTAGTGTCCGTGTCTGAGTATGTAATTCCATACTTGAAGATATTTAAATAAGTCAGAGCCTCTAAGACCATAAGTATTTTAAGTATCTCAAATGACAAGATTCCTTCTCATCTAAAAAAATTGAAACAAGTGAGTTAACCTGAGGACACCACTGAGAGAACGCCTGATCCATGTGTGACGGTTGGAACAGGTGATCCTTGGATATTATCTTACAATAATCATAAATAAGTTTATTTCAAGCCTTTTCTTTAGACCATACCATATACAGAGAGTGCTAGCTGTAATGTGGGTGAAATGTTGTAGGGACGGAGTATGTTCCCGTGAGGAAAAGAGAATGGTAGTAATGTCATGCATATCATTCAAAGTAAACTCTAGGGTTTCTAGGAGCCAAAAAGCTATCCATTAGCCAATAGATAATGATTCAAGAAAGGCTGCTTGGGCATATAACTTAAAATCAGGCAAATTTATGCCTCCCTGAGCCGTGGAAAGGTGAAGAATAGAAAACGAATCCTTGGCGTTGTTTACCCAAATAAACTTCGAAACTAGTCTGTCCCAGGACTTTAAATAAAAGAGGCAGGGAAGTATGGGATGTTTTGAAAGACATATAAAAGCTGGGGAAGAATGTTCATATAGGATAATCTCGACCCGTTGGAAGAAAGTCAGTGGTAAAGTAGACCACCTTTCTAAGTCCCGTTGCATGGAAAGCATCAGTGGTCTCATAGTTTATCAATTCTAAAACCTCTTTGTTCAGGGAATGAATATCCCCAGATACTTAATCCTCATGGCCTCCAATGAATGGGGAAAAGACAACGAAGATCCTTCATCGGAAAGAAGTTAAAAAGAAGGGCCTCTGACTTCTTCACATTCAACTTAAAGCTCTGCCAAAGTTTCATATCTCCAAAGAATTTGCCAGACCGCAGGAATGGATGTATCTGGAGATAGAAGGGTCAATAAAACATCATCGGTATACATATTGATTTTATAGTGTTGTTGCCCTAAGGGAATACCTCTATCTCGGGGCAGTTCTAACTGCCGTTCCAACGGCTCCATATATAGTGCGAATAGCAGCGGAGAAAGAGGGCAGCCCTGGCAGGTTCCCTGTGTAAACCAAAAGGAGGATATGCTCCATTCACTCTGACATATGCTTGAGGGTGGCATACAGGTTCCGCAGCAGTTTTATAAAGGACTTCGGAAATTGAACCTTGACAGGGTGTCCCATAAAATTGCCAGGACACCTTGTCAAGGGCCTTCTCCAGATCTAGAGCAATAACTGCAGCTGGAATCTGGCAGATGTATTCCATGAGAATCAAAGTACGATTGATGTTATCTGTTGTGTTTCTGTTTTTATGAAGCCAGACTGATCAGAGTTAATTAGGCTGGGTAAGATCCTTCTAATCGGAAGCCCATATAGCCATGAATAATTTATAATCGGTGTTGAGAATTGAAATGGCCGGTAGGAAGAGGGGTTAGTGGGATCTCCATTTTGTTTCAGTAGAGTGGCCATCGTGGCATATGCCCATAAGGGAGGAGGAGGAAAGCCCTCCTGCACCTCCTTAAATGTAGAAAGCAATTGTGAAGAAATCTGAACAAATCGCTTGTACCATTCAGTCTGTAAACCATCGACCCGGACAATGATTTGAGGAGAGGGATTGATCCCAGGGAGAATTCTTCCGTGAAATGGGAGATTTCAGAAATGTCTACTGTGCCGCCGTAAGGGTGGGAAGGGGAAGGTCTCTCAAAAGATAGTCTTTCTGCCGGAGTGGATTGGTCGCCTTTTTATATAGGTGTTGATAGAAAGTGGTAAAAGTGTAAAATATCCTCCTCCTGTGGGAGATTAAACCAGAAATTGGGTGTTTCATTTTAAGCACTGTAGTGGAGTTCTTCTGTCCCTGAATGCGTTAATAATCTACAAGTTCCCTAGGGCTTCCTCAAATTTGATTGTTTTAGGTATAGTAGAGCCTGTTGAATTTTGATATCCATCAATTGTTGTATTTTGCCTTAGTTTCTCAAATCTTTTGGCTGACCTCCCAATCCCCATCAGCATATAATAACTGAAATGTGTTTAAGTGTTCTAAAAGCATGTTATATTTGGCCTCTAATTCCTTTTTCTCCTAGATGCATATTCAATGGTCTCTCCTGATTGTGGCCTTTAGGCCCCAAAGCATCGCCATCAGTATTTCTGGAGAGTAGTTCTCCTAAGGAAGAGAGGGATATGGGCCTTAATTCTGTCCACATAGTGTTTATCTTTTAACAGGATCAGGTTAAATGCCATAACGTGTGTTTCTTCTCCTTCCCCAGGTTAACTTTAAGAGTGAGGGAGTGATGATCAGAAAGGACCATCGGCCTATGGTGATATCTTGCATCTGACCTAGGTGTTCACAGGTGACCCAAAAGTAGTCTAACCTGAGTAGGTATGATGTCTATTAGATAAAAAATGCAGCCAGGATTTGTGGGAAACAAGCGATGCCAGACATCTATTATGCCCAGATGTGCCATGGTACGCTTTGAATATCGTGCAGTACTAGATTGGCTGCGGTGAAGTGGATTAGAACTGTCTATATGGGCAGACATTGCCATATTTAAGTCTCCGCCAAGGATAAGTTGGCCCTTTAAAAATCCATCATCCGAATAACCAGTTTCTGTGTGACCGCAGGTCTAGACATTGGGGCAAGTATGCATTCACCAAGGTCACCTCCTGATTATATAGTCTCCTGCAAATAACAAATCTTCCATCGGGTCCAAGTAGGTCTGGTTAATGTCAAATGAAGTAGAGGTCGGAGTTAAAATGGCTGTCCCCAATGACGGCCACCAGGGTGGAGGAAGCAAGACCCTATATCTCCCCGCAGCATAATTTGCATGTTCTTCCATTGATAAATGCATCTCCTGGAGCATATATAACCAGATACTGCTTTTTAATATACTGCATTAAGTGAGAATGCTTAATGGGCTGTGCATGCCACTGACGCTTTGGGAGAAATTTTTCACTGGTGACGGAACCATATTCTAATCCATGTTTTTATGTCTTTTGTTCCCTCCTGCAGGAGATCAGTCCCACCATGTAACCAGACCAGACCCTATTAAGGGCCAAGACCATGCAAAAGGAAGTCAGTCCTGATATTTCCGGCCATTCCAGAAAAATAAAGATACTTTAAAAGTTACATTCCTTCTGCATATGTGTCTTTTTCCCCACTTGTACCCTACAACAAATTCCTATAATCCTCCCAATTCTACATTAGAAATGAACAGCGTCAAAGTGGCTATAACAAAACAAGTAATTGAACTCAATCAGTAAGTAATCCCCAGGCCAGCCTAAACTAACTTCAAGAGGACTATCTAAACCTCCCCCACCATTTATCAAATCCCAAATAACCCCAACTCTACTAATATAAAACCGAGTAATGAACCTTTCAACTATGTATAAACAAGCCCCAAACATTGGGGTCTGTAGAAAGGTAAAAACAATTTATAACTCGTGACTTCCAAAAGGAAGTGCACATCCGTAGGCACTTGTAGTGGGCCTCAGGTGAATCCAGAAGGAAGACGAGTGAGGCTTGGGCACAGCGCACTTCTCATCTTCAGTGGAGAACCACCAAAGAGATCATAACAGCACCCAATAGATGAAGATACCAAGAGGGTAACTCCACTTTTGTGGCCCGCATTTACCCTAATTTTAGATATCACCCCAGCCTATCATTCTATCCCCTCACCCCGCTTAAGTCAGCTAGTATCTTGTTCCCATCCTCCTTATGCCCAATCCCTAAAACAAGATCATGATATAAAATTGAAGTATCAGAGATAGTCTTCTGCCTATTAAACTTTATAATATCACCTAAACAGTCATCCTAGAATTAAAGAGTATATTTTGTTAATTCCTTCCCATGCAATAACAACACAAAATCGGAGGAGAGAGCCCAGTAAATAATGTCCAAGCCTGATAAGAGGGGTCTATTCGGTAGGGGATCTTCGATAACCTGCAGCAGACAAAGATAAGTTCTTAGTGTGAATCTGTCCATTCAGAGGGTGTATAACAGATTAAAGTTCCTCAGAGAGCCCCAGAAATGCAGGCCTAGTGGTCACCCTGGGGCCAGGGTCATCCCCAGCCAGATCACCCATCCCTCTGGATACCCCATCCCAGACCCACCAGCTCACACTGCCCCCGAAAGCACTGGGGAACCAGGATCAGCGGAGCAAGGGGAGGCAAGAAGGCAAAGCCATTCCCGGATCCAAAGCAAAAGACCAATTTTAAATCGGAGCCATTCGGCCTGGGAGAACCACCGCCATCAAATGACTACCCAAATTTACTTTATTATTCCTGTCTCCCCAGAATGCAGTCCTTAAGGCTATTTGGTACAGTTGTAGTAAGGTCAGTGGCTGCCTGGGGTAGTATTAATAGGACTAAGCTTCAAGACTGGATCCGAGCATCCTCGCCCCCACCCACACCTCTGCCAACCTGGCGTGGCACTAAAAGGGCCAAGAGGGGGACCCAGACAATAGGGAAATGAGAGAAAAGACCAGCAAGGACCTACTGTCCCCTTCAGGTAGTCAATGTGGGATTCGATACTGATGGACTTTATCCAGCAAGTCCTCAATCGAAAACTCATGCAAGTGTTCATCTGGGTTTGATCTCCCTGCTGCTTTGGGCCTCATGAATGCTGCTGGCTGTTCCTTTATTATACCCCGAGACATCAGGTCTGAAGGCGCTTCCTGGGCTGTAGAATAGGATACCAAACCAGAGAGAAGCATCACCACCAGTTTTGTTGGGTACGGAGTGCGTAAATTTAATTTTCTGGGATTGTAACAGGGAAACAGAGGGCATATTCCCCTTTAATTTTTTGGGTATGTGGCATAGTCATTATCCAGGATCAAGCGTTTGAGCCCAGCATTGTGCGGCCTGCCTGCCATGCCTTCTTAAGAAGCTGCTCCTTGGTTTGAAAGCTCTGAAGTTTGATGACGAAAGATCTCGGTCTAGCATCCGGGTGAGTTGGTTTCGGAACAAGGGCACGATGTGCCTGTTCAATATCGACGAGAATTCCGGGTCTAGGTTTAAGAGCAATCGAAATAAATAGTCCGAAAAGCAACAGGATCAGATCCTCTTCTCCTTCCGCAGCCATACACGCTGGATATTTTTCTTCCGTCCGATTATTATCTTCCTGTCTGGCAGCCAGGTAAAGCAACTCTTTAATGTGTGATGAATCATTTTCTCCATGCTCTCTACTTTATTTGTGTTGGTAGTAATATGCTGATTAGCTTCACCCACTCGCTGTTGAAGGGCCCCAATCTCCGATTTAATTTCACCGATAAAATCCTACATTTCATTACAAAGTCGGAGATTGCTTTGTAGTATATTTTCTCCCATCTGGAGATCTGAAGATTTCTTCTTACTCATTTTAGATGAGGTGTTGTTATTTTCCTCAGGACAGGCTCCTTGTTCTGTTTTATATGACTCTGTTCCAAATGCTGGTTCTCGTGTTCCTCCAAATCGGAGAGCGATTGAAACGACATGCTGTGATTTCGCCTATCAAATATTAGGGGTATAATGGATTAAATTACAGCAGAACCTTATCCCCTGTAAATCAGCTTATTTTAACTCGAGAACAAGATTAATTTATTTTGGTATGTTTGTAATGCGGGAGGTTACATGGCTGATGTTCAATTGTCCATGCCGGAACCGAAGTGCATGATCTGAGTTCTGGCTACATTAAAGCTCTTTTGTGCCCATATCCTACTCATCACCCTCTCTGCTCCACTATGGAATGTTTGCCGAGTCCATCTAAATTCTTCAGGTGATAGGGCCTTTGCTGTAGGGGGCCTTGGCTTGGAACACAGTACTGCTTTAATGTTTGCTGCAGCTCTTGGTGGAGGCCTTTAAGAAACATAGAATTTGATGGCAAAGGAGACCTACTGCCCATCGAATCTGCCCTTCTGTACTCCTCACTCCACCAACCTACTTTCCTGGGGCTGTATCCCTTCCCCTTCCAAAGACCCAGAAAACACGCTGGCATTTAATGATTATTTTAATTCCTGTTAGTTAACCATATTTGTTTAATCTACCTTGCATTCCATTTGTATTGTTTGTATTCATTTAATCAATGTAAAGCACCCTGAGCCTCTAGGATGGGCGATATACACAATAATGGTGCGATATACTTAATAAAATTACATTACTGTACCAGCCGCACCCAACTTGATTCTGCATGAAGGTATAAGTGAAGAAATATGGCGTACACCAAACTAGAAGGAGGAAGGAATTTATTAAATTCTTCTATATTGCAGTACACTAAAGTGTCATGATAAAAGGACACTCAGGAGTAAACATCCTATGCATTGCTGGAAAAGGCTTCATCAAGGGATGGTGTTTGCTTCTGGACTGTGACTTTTATATCAAACAATTCACCATGTGATCTATTTACCCTTATTAACACAATTTCATAAAACCATACAAAGAGAATAACATATAAAAATATTTTATACATTATATATATTTTTTTAGTTCTACACCCTGCTTCTCTTAATGATTTTTATTTTATTTATTGAAAAGTTTGGTAACTGGGAAAGGCACTCTGGGCCAAGGTTCATTTCTAGCTGTGATCTGGGGAATGGGGAAAAGGGAGTAGCTAGGCAGTCAGTTACAACAATGCAAAGTGCAAATAGCAGTTACAAGTGCAAGTTCAGAAAATAGCAAAATAAGAGGCACAGTACTTGAAACGTAAAACAGTGACTTTACACAGGTTTCTTACAATTTCACAAAGGCAGAGAGGATCTAGACAAATTGAGTTTGACAAGATGAGCCCTCCCAAAGGGGGGATTGAGAGGAACACAAGAAAAGTAGGGGTTTTGGCAGAGAAAGGGAGAAGTGGAGCAGAGGAGGGAGAGGGAGAGAGGTTGGGGTGTGTGACAGGAACAAGTGTGGGGGAGGTGTGCTTTAGTAGATGCTATAGGGATAGTAGAGATGGGGCTTGGCGAAGAAGAGCGGGAGCCAGTTCCAAAAGGATGGAGCTTGGTATGAGAAAACAGCATGACCGGGGTGGGGGGACTAGCAGCCAACCTGATCAGACGATGCAGTAGGAGCTTGACTTCCTTAGTCCTTGATCGATAAAAAACACCTTCTTTACGCTTAAAAGTGTAATTTTATTCAAGAACTCGAATCTACAAAGTACCAGAAGCAGAACAGTACCTTTTGGTCCAGGATGGTCGATTACAAGAGGTGGGAAGGCTGGAGATGGTGCCATACAAAGACGCCTGAAGCAGTGGGAGCAGTACACAACCCCACCAAGTGTCAGTGACCTGGCTCAACCATCAAATGCTGCTTTGTTGAATGCCATTCAGGCAATGGATGTGAAGTTGGAACCCTGGTGGGGAAGGTAACCATTTTAGATGCTAAGTTGTCGGGGTGCAGGAAGAAGTCAAGGCAGCTACCGACACGGGCGATTAAAGCACTCACCTTGGCTGCCAGAGTAGTAAAAGAAAATATGGTGCTTAGACTGACTGGAACACCTTGAGAACCAGGCTGAGCTTCAAATGAGAGACTGGTTGGCTTGTCAGAGGGCACGGAAGAGGGGATTTAAAATGTGGGTACAGCATCGGTTCCACAATTAACTACAGCTTACAGGAGTGACTTTTAAAAAGTATATAGAGTTACCCTCCACCACATTATGGGTATAGACCCCCAGTCTGAATGGTGATGATTGTGCTCGCCGATTCAACAAAGCGTATGAAGCCCTGTCAAGCAAGGCATGCGCAAGCCTGGTATGGCAAGAGACAATACAATGCTTATTCCCGGATCTCAGCTTCACAACACATTCAAAATGGAAGGCCTTTGATGGGGTATGTGTGAGGCTAAGGGAACTGGGCATACAACATGTTCTCATGATGCCAGCCTACCTAAAGATTACTTTTGGAGGAAAACTTATGTATATAATGATCCTACTGAGGTGGGGAAATTGGTGACCCAGATCACATGTGAATTCACCTTCCATGCCAAAGTGGGTGACTTGATGAGGACTAAAGGTACGGTTTCATGGTAGATCTTTTAGACTGGATAGGGACTAGTGACTGAGTCAGTGGAGGAATGCCGTATGGGTCAAGTCCAGACTGTTTTTGTTTCTTGAATATACTCACTAAAATGAACAGTATTTGCCTGGAATACACTTTGGGAGTATTGAATACCCATGTGGGGTTAAAATGGCGATCTTCAGCGTATGTTTATTTCATCGCAACTCTCTAACTGAGTCGCCTTCATAGACAATATTTCTGCCAATGCAGTGGTTACGCTTTCAGCCACTGCAAATACAAACTCTGATTTGTTTTATAATGATGTTTACTGTCTGTGAATAACTATTTATTTTTAACAAATCCCTGCCTGTTTGATCTACCATAAAAAAAATGTATACATAGGAGATGGTTATTGCTCTGAGTTATGACAGTTACTTAGTTTAAAGGATGGTGTTTTTCTAATCATTTGCTGCACTGTTTGAACTAAGAGAGGCTATGGTCTAGGGCTGAGAGGTGGCTCTGTTCCAGAGACATCTTTGTCTTTTCTCCCTTCTAAGTTTTGTATTTTGAGAATAGAAGTTCCCCTTAGTAGGGAAGGTATTCAACTCCTAAATGTCTTAACAGTTGTGAAGGGTTCTCGCTCTAGGCAGCACCTGCTCTTTTGAAATTCATGATTGAGAATGTACTTTAGGAAATCTCCCAATTATGCAGTTACTTTGTTCTGGGTGTCTCAGATTTAATCATTACATGTTGATGAACCTATCTAATGTACATTACAGAAAGCATAGTGCTTGTATTGTATTGCATTTTAAACTCAATAAAATATAAGTACAAAAAAAAAAAAGAAAAAACAGCCTGACCAGAGCGTGAGCGGGATGAGGATTGAGAAGGAGCAGGAGTCTTTAATGCAAAGGGGGTAAGATGAGGGGCGGAGGGGAAAGGAGAAGTCTTCCAAGACTGATGCATGCCCTAATGTACAGAGCTGTTAGCACGGCAAGTCTAGACTTATTGGCAGAACACTACACAGAGCCAGAGATACGGCAAGAAACAAATAGTTTATTACCAGAATACACAAGATACAGCAAAGTCATAAAATCATAGAAATCTGTTAGCAGAAAGGACCCCACAGCTCGTCCAGTCTTCCTGTAACCTCTTCTAGGAAAGCCCCTCTCCCTTACCAGCTTGCCCTCTGCCTGTTAGACCCATGTGCTTGTCCCAGGCTCTTTTAAAGTTGTTTACTGTATCCATTCATATCACCCATTCCGCAGTCTGTTTCATGGTCAGTATCACCCTCTCGTAAGAACCCCGATGTCCCTTCTGAATCTGCCCCCCAGTTTGTAGGTATGCCCCCTAGTGGAATTGTTCTTACCATTTTGAAGATGCTGTTGTCCCTCACACTGTTTATGCCCTTCAAGTACTTGAATGTCTCCACCATATCCCCTCTCCCTCTCGTCCAATGTGTACAGGCCCAACTCTCCCAGTCTCTCCTCATATGACTTCCCTGCAGCCCTCAGACCATTGTGGTTGCTCTTCTCTGGACCCTTTCCAGCCTGTCCTTGTTCCTTGCAGATATAGCCTCAGAACTGGACCCCATATTTCATATGTGGTCTGACCATGGTTTTGTATAGTGGCAGGATAATCTCCTCCTCCTGCTGTTGTGAATCCTCCCTATGCATGCCAGCATTCTAAGTGCCTTTCCTGCTGCTCTGTCACATTAACTCCGGACTTTCAGACTGTCTGAAATGGTTATCCCCGGTCTCTTTTCCTGTTCTGTTACCTCCAGTTCTTCAGTCCCAAGACGGTATTTTGCCTTCGGGTTACGCCTTGTATGCATCCATGTATACATGCATAAACTGTATCCATGGTTTTTGACTCTATCAAGAAACTTAGCCGTACATCTCCCCCGTCCACCTCTCTTGATGGCCCCACTTGACCACGCTATCAGATACAAGTACCTGGGTGTTTGTCTGGACCCCAGTTGTCTTTTTCAGCTCACAATGAATCTATCACCTCCAAGCTGCACCCAAACTCAGTATGTATATCGGAACAGGAGCTCTCTCTGTTACCTGCCAGTCGTGAAACTGTCTCTAAAATGATCCTCCCATACTAGATTATGCAGATGTGGTTTACAGCTCTGCCCCTGTAACCACTTTGCCAGGCTGGATACACTTCTAAACTCATTTTGTTGCTTTGTTACAAACTCCATCCTATGCGCCCACCACTGCAATCTTTATTCCTCCTCAGACTAAGCCCCTTATCTCACAGGTACAATATGCATGCCCTAAACCTTATATCTAAGTACTGGTTTAACTTGCTCCTCCTTTCTTGAGGACCGCCTATCCTCAGACTCCTATCCCTATGAACTCAGGCACAGAAATGAAAGATCCTTCACCTGCCCCAACCCTCTTCCGCAGCGGCAAAGCTGCTTCTCCTACCAGCTTCCTTACTTGTGGAACAAAGTCACCCCGCTATCAGAAATTCACTCTTCACTCTAGCTGCAAGCAACAACATCTCTCCTTCCTCCATCTTTTATGTTGCTGCCACAACCAGCTAAACCCATCTTCTACTGACTTTACCTTCCTACAGTTCCTCCCCAGCACTTATGAAAGATTCATTATGTAGAGCACTTACTATTGTATAGTTCACCTCTAGAGATTCATCATGTTGTGTTTTTGCTCACTGCTGTATTATATTGATTGTAATTAACTGCTATTGTTCTGTTGACTAATTCTCTGCATTTATTGTGTGTATTTCCACTGCTCCTTCCCCGGGTCACACCTGGAATCGAGCCTTGACTCGGCGTGCTTTTCTCGGTTACCAAATGTTTAAATAAATAAATAAATAAATATGCATAATTCTGCACTTTTTGTGTTGAACTGTAGCTGCCTCCTTTTACCACTCCACCAGCCTGGCCAAATCCTCCTCCTATCCTCCACCCTCTTTCCACCAGATACCCTATTACTACATATCTTCATGTCATCGGCAAACAGACACACCTTCCCCATAGACCCTCTGTGATGTCCCCAATGTATATGTTGAAAAGTATGGGTCCCAACACAGACCCTTGGGGAACCCTGCTTGTCACCTTCTCTTCCTTCGAGTGCACCCCATTCAATACAACCCCTACGTCTCTCCCTCCAACCAATGCTTTACCTAGTTTGTGAGCTTGCTCCCCACTCCCAAGCTGTCTACCTTGCCTATCAGTCTCCTGTGGGGGATGGTGTCAAATGCCTTCCTGAAGTCCAGGAAGGCCACGTCCACCATCCCCCTGGTCCCATATCTCCATCACTCTGTCAATGAATTCAGTCAGGTTGGTCTGGCATGACCTAACACCCATGAATCCATGCTGATTGTCATTTAGAGGCCCTCCTCCTCTAGATATTTTATCAACCTTTCCTTTTCTTAATCAGTGCCTCCATTAGCTTACCAACCACGGAGGTAAGGTTAACCGGGTAGTAATTTCCCAGCTCCTCCCTCCTCCTTTATGTATGGGTACTACCTCAGCCTTTTCCAGTCCCCAGGAACCCTTCCCTTGTGCAGTGACAGGTTAAATAGCCTTGTGAGTGGTGCTGCCAATTTCTGTTTTAATTCTTTGAGTACCCTCGGTGAATCCTGTCTGGATCCATCTCCTTATCCGTCTGCAGCTTTCCTAATTCTTCCAGTACTCTAACCTCCATGAAGGGACTTAAGCCACCTTACTACCCATCCTTCCCTATTATCCAACTTTGGCCCTTCCTGTCCTCCACCGTGAAGACTGAAATGAAGTATCTATTCAGGACATCAGCTTTTTCTATGTCTCCTCCACCAGTGCCCCTCCTTCCCTTTAAGCTTCATAATCCCATGCTTCCTTTCTTTTTGTCGCCAAGTGTCTGAAAACCTCTTGTCTCCCCTTTTGCCTCCTTGCTGTATACTCTTCTGTTTCAGCCTTTGCCCGCTCTGATCACCTTCCCGCTTCTTCAGTTTTTCCTTATACACCTCCCTGTCTGCTCCCTATGCAATGCGTTGTATATCTTGAATGTCATCCTTTTCTCCTAATTGCATTCCTCACTTCTGGTATGAACCAAAGTGGTTTCCTTCCCCTCCTTTTCTTTTCTTTTTTTTTTTTTTTTCATTTTACCTGGCAGGTTCTTCTGTCGGTCTCCACCCTGGTTGCGGCCCCTGGAGCTCCTACTCACCATCTATGGCCAGCATCTCCCAGTTACCCCGGCTTGCACCCCAGAGGGCAGGGTCATGACACTGGTCCCCTATCCAGAGCTGCTGGACCAGTATCTAGTCGGGAGAGCTTGGCGATGGTGGCTAATTGAAGCTCCAGAGAGGGCTTCTTGGAGACAGAGAACCCACCTGCCTTCCTTTTTCCACCATTTTTCTTGGAGGCAGGGATGTGCAATGATGCCAGCATCCACCCTGCCTTCCATACGTGCAGTGCAGGTGGCTTGAGTGACTTGCCTCCGCCAGGTGTCCTCCATGCCTGACACTTCCCCACCCTCCCCTGGAGAAGGAGAGTAGTCCACAGGATGCTCCATCCTTCTCCCCTCAAGCCGCACTCCAGCAACCCGGCCTATTCCTCGAACCCGGGTCACTGGCGCTTGCAAGCGGAAATCCAACCACTGTGCCGATGGGCTGGTCTCTCCTCCTTTCTTGCTCACCATTCTAACGCATAGTTCTGTTGCCTTTAATATACCCTTTTAATTTCCATAGCTCATCCATGTCTTCCAGGTCTTCCTTCCTCCAGTTCCTCTTGGGCTACTGCCCTCATCCTCCTAAAATCTGCCTTTCTAAAGTCTACCACCCTAGTATTGGAGCTGCTCTTAACCCGACCCTTTCTGACTCTAAATTTTACTGTTCTATGGTCACTGTTGCCAAAATTCTTCCAACCTCTACCCCTCTACACCATCTCCTTTTGTCATAATCCATTTGTCAAAATACCTGCTGGGAGTCTGGAACAGAACCCCAGATATCATGCTGTCACTCCAAACTGGATTCAAACTCAGCAAAATACAGCTTGGTGTCATTCTTATACTCATAGATAAGAAAAGTGTGCTACTAGGTAATGGTGTGCTATATGAGGTAAAATCACAAAGATTCTCATTCATAGACGATCCGAACAGAGGATAGTTAGCTCATCACTTCTCTCCGCACATACTCTGATAAGAGTAAAACTACCTAAAACTATTGTTGGATTACAATACAGAACATGCTTAGTCTAGCAAAACAATAGCAGCTGCGTGAGCAAACAAAGAGCTATATCATGAGGCCTGCATAAGCAATGCTAATACTATCACGGGCCAGAGGTTACTAGCACATAGCCCTGTTAGGATCTGGTCTTTACAACGTCCTTGCTACAGTGATATGTGCATGTCTTATCACTACAAAAACAAAGAAAACAATATATATGTATATATCACATAATACTATACTATATCGTGTCTACCAAATATATGATGAGTAAATATGTGTACTGTCTGCTGCACTATGTATAGGAGTGTGGGGTGTACAGGCTATTATATCCCCTTCCTTGTTTCCTGCTAAACTGGCAACACAAGATAGGGAAAGAGCTTAGTGGATTGGGCAGCATAAAGAAAGCAGAGCTGTGTTCAGTGATGCTTGAGGCTTCAGTATAGGCAGCAAATGGTAACATAAGGATAAAGACCAAAATACCCTGTAGTATGACAAAGGCTTTAAATGAAAGTTCCAGTAAAGTACTGTATCATTTAAAACAAGATGTACATCACCATAATGTATTAGATCATTTAAGACTTGTTCAGATTTCTGAATGGTATTACTGACCTGTATAAGATGAGTATCTCTTTATCTAACAGAGATTTAAGATTCAGGGTGAGTGGGTCAATAAGCACATTAAAAACTGGTATATACTGGTCTATAGCATCCAGATAGTCAGGGTCTCAGTCAGCATACTCTTGCTGTGGGGTTGGTACAAGGGTGATCACAGTTTGACCAATATTGGTGCGCTCATGAGGCACAAAGCAGAAAACTGGGAATGTCAACACCACAATTGGTGTGTCCATAGGTGACGATTTGATGTTCATCACAATGCAGCATTGTCCATCCATGATATACATAACCTTGACTTGAGGAAGGTGCCACTTTGGTGAGTTGTGCTGGGCACATAATAGGAGCTATGATCTGGAAGTATCCGGTTCCCGAAGATTAACTGGCTGAGTCTGTTTCATGGCATTTATTGCTTCAGTAGCATTTTAAGTAGGTGTAGTAGCATTTTGCTCATTGAGTCCTTCAGCAGAGTAGCCACACACTGGCATAGCTATATCACAAAACAACACACCTACATAGGTATCGGTAGCCCTTTACCGAACAACAGTCTGTATGAGGTGTCAGCCGTGCTTGCAGTCAAGGATGGAACACTTGCCTACAGGGTCATAATATCGCAGACCATATCACGCACAGAGACAGCTGCTACTACCACATGTGGGTTTACAGCGACAGGGAAGTACAGTGATAGAAAGTATCACTACCCCGATGCTCACCAGCAACAAGGAAGTGGATGAACATGCTGGTCGGGTGCTCAGTCAAGCGCCTCCCATGGAGGAGTGGCTAGAGCACCCGACCCAACAGTGGATGAGGTTGGGGAGTGGTTTGATTCCTTCTAGGGAATCTTTTTACAATTATATTTCTTGTCCCTGTGTCCACACCTCCTCGGAGTTTATTATAATAGTTCGGGAGTGCCCCCACAAAGTGCAAGAAAAGTAGTTGGTGTTGCCTGACACTGTATCTTGCCACACAGTCTTGATGTGCGCTGTTTCATCTGCTTGACATTATGACCCTGTGCCAAACACCAGCAGTGGAGGAAGGTCGATATGTTCTTGTAGATGTCTCACTCCAGGTATCCCACTGAGTGAACATGTGCCATCCTGTTGAAAACTGAAGAATCCTTCTTGTCAAATAGTAGCAATGATACCTAAATGAGACATACAAGGTATCAGTGATTGAGCAGCAGCAGCTTGAGTATCAAGGTCCTTGATTTGATGTGGTGTGACATAACTCAAGTTTCTGGCAGTTATGAGAGAAAAGTGATGGATTCAGCCATGCATTTGGAGGTGCAGGTGAAGTACGACAAAGAGGACAATACCATTTGCCATCTGTGAATCCTTGACAATGTCAGGAATATATCCTGCTTCCAAATCATGGAACAGGTTAGTGACAGTGGTTAAAACATAGCCACCACAGGTGGTACATATCATTTCCTTGCCTGTGTGTTGTTGTCTGGCCTCTCATGTTATTGGCGCATTTAATTTGTTAATTTGGCCCATGTTTCATTAAACAAGTGTGCTATATTATGCATGTTACACACTGTGAATGTTTTGTAGCTAATCCATCAGTACTGTGTAGCATGGGCTTGAGCACTTGTTTGGCTTGCTTGTTAGCAAAACACCGAATGTGTCGCTTGATTTGTTCAAGGTTTTCCTATTCCAAATTGACATGCCTGATCCAAATAAACCTGATACACCCCTACCAGGCCTGTTACACTCAGGTCCCTTTACGGCACTTAGAGCAGAACATTCCTAGATGTGGAGCAGATTCCTGCTCAGCTACAGAGTCTTGAGCTCAAGCTGATAAGCTGCAATAATATCTAACAACATAGTACCATGAAACCTAGAAACACTGGTTGTAAAACAATGACTGTATTCAACCATGGTTCAGTGTGATATGTTTAAAACAACGGAACATGCACAAATTGAATATTGTTAATCAGTGTCCCAGGGATAGAAGTCACAGTCAGGCCACTAGGTGGACCTGGTTCCAAAGTAGGGCACTGTAAAGGCTGTGTTGTAAGAGTGGTGGTCTCAGGATATATGAAAACAGTTGCATTGGGCACAGTGGTGGATGCAGTCATAGGAAGTGTGTACAAAATCAATATTATGGACACCATTACTTTATTTTTATGTTCAGGAAGCTGCATGAGAATTTCAAAATTCCAAGTCCCTTGATCTGGTTGATGTACTTTCTTTATCAAGAGGGAGCCACTTGGGTAGCCTATTACTCTGTTTTGTAAATCAGAGAAGAGCCTGGTTGGCCTTTCCCCAGGCATGATGATTGGGATCAGCAGGCCCCGCCCAAGATACGCTATATGGAACCATGGTACCTGAAGATGAATAACCTCGAGAAGCTCATATGCATAGGCATATGTTCTGTCCCACGCTGTCAGTGGTCACTTGTCTCTGGGGAACAGGAAATCTTCTGCAATGCTCAGGCCAAGATAGGAGAGGACCACCATGATCCATAACATTCTGAAAGAGGAAAATAAATAGTTGGAGATAGAACACACCCCACGTTCAGTGAGGTACCTGTTTGAGCCATCTGTGCCTTGAACAGTTTAAGCTGATTGATGAGAAATCACTTGGCAATGGGTTTCTTGCAGTTTGATAACTGCACCTGATAGACAGAGGGCTGAGTTTGTTCACAATCTTGTAGGACCAGTCCATTTGCTGGCTAGGAGTGGGCTAGTGTTGAATATCGCAACACTATAACTCTGTCAGCCACTTGCCAATCGACTTCTTTGATATCCTTGTCAAAGTACATTTGGGATTTTGCTGGGCATTGCCCAAAATTTGAGCAGCAAAGTGATGCAATCCAAGCAGGTTTTCCTGTAGCTGCTTCACATAGGTCTCAGCCGACACTCTGTCCATGGTAGGGATGTGAATATCCACACATAAGTGTTCCGCAGTCTCATCTGCCAGCCAGTGATCACCTTGAAGGCGTATACTGAGTAGCTATTGAAGAAGTAGCCCTGATTGCCATTAGAGTAAGGGCAACAGAGTGTCCCAATTTTGGCATTTTCATTGATAAACCTTGACAACATTGCTTTGATCTGCTTGTTGGTTCTTTCTACAGCACCAGAAGACTGAGGATGGCATGCTATGTGGTACATCTGTCTTACCCCTAACATCTCGAGAACTTCTTGCATTACCTGTCCAGTAAAGCTTGTCCCTTTATCAGAATCTATCTTGAGGTGTCCCCCATCTTGGCCCTTATGGCTCCTTTTCTATACAATATGGTTCTCTGAGTATGAGTTAGTAAATCATTTAGGTATAGTTTGTAGCTGTTATTGCTGCCTCCTGATGTTGTTTTCTCCTTTTTTCTTTCTCCTTTACAGAGACGAGCAAAGTCGAGCACAGGCGGTACCTGCAGAACAATAATGATTGCTGCTCCCACGCTTTCTGTCTTCATTTCATATATGGACTTGGGTAACAAGCCACATTTCAGCCTATTTCTTTATTCTAATCTGTTATTCAATTTGACTTAGTAACTAATGTTGGCAATGAAAATTAATAATGTTGCTTTTGATACATCTTTATAGTATTTAAATCCAAATGAAGGTTAGTGCTGTAACTAATTTCTGTAAATGCTTATGAGTTTAAGAACATAAATTAACTAATGAGAATAATTATAATTTGTCTATACATAAGAATTTTTATTATTGTTTCTGTACTATATGATTTTGTCATCCTTAATACCCACCTTATCCAGCAATATTTTGACTATGGGGGAACATTGTGATATCACTGTTTGAAATGTATCATGAATGAATGAATCATTGTGATGTCAATTGTTGCTAGTCACTATGGGTAATACTAACCTTGATGATGTCAGTGAGAGCATTGTATTGTGGGTATATAAAGGATGTAATATGCACACTATAGTGCCCACTGAAACTTGTTTGATACCTTTTTTTCGAATAAAAACTTTTTCCAATCACAGATGGACTTTGCTTTGTGTTTTTGGAGCTACAGAGAACTGGAACAACTCCAGTGTGCAGGTTATTTCATGTTTCTGTTTGTGTGAGTCACATGCCCTTAACCTGTACTGCTTTTCTTACCTGGCGCAGTTCCTTTGGATTTCTGTTCTGCATATTGTAAGGACCTGATGGTACACTGCCTAGCTACCTCCACTGTCTCCCCGCTTGGCAGAGGATGAAGATTCAATCCTGTGACCTTATATCCCTCATGGTAGAAGGAGAAACCATCTGTGAAAACATAGCATGCCTGGGGGTCTGCCAGGAATGTGTCAGTGGCAGGCAGAAATAGACTGGGTTCCGTAAGGAAGGTGGTTCCAGTGCACACTCATGTGGGTCTCAATTGTAAAGGAGCCCATGGGCCAAAATGGAGGGTGTTTTGGTGGGGTACACAGTGATGTTACGATCCTATAAATGAAATGACCAGTGGGTGAGTCTTGCATTGGAAACATTTCCTTCCTTTACTTGATCTGATAACAGAACATTTTAGGGGTGTGGCTGGTGTGCAACACAATAGAACTGAGGCCAATAATGTATGAAAAGCGCTTGATGACCCAAGTTGTAGCCAGCAAGGTTTTCTCACAGGAAGTATTTGTTCTACTGGTGAAAGGATTTGAGCTGCACAGGCACTAGGCCTAAGACATCCATGCACCTTCTGTACCAGGACTGCAGACATGGCTGTGTCAGAGGTGGCAATCTCCAAATGGAAGGGCAAGTCTGGGATTGCTTTCACCTGAGCCAGGGCTAAAGCTAAGGCCTTCTTTAATGCAGTGACTGCTGCGACATGTTCTGGACCCAAACACCAGGGGCGTTCTTTTCAGCAACTCAGTATAGAGGGGCTGCAGTGTGTGCAAAATCAGGAATAAAATCTCCAGAATAATTTACTATTCCTTGAAAATGTCTGAGAGTGGACACACTGGTGGGCAGTGGTAAGTCCTGAATACCTTGCACCTTGTCCAGCAGGGGCTTCTCCGTTCTGCTGTAACTCAAAGGCCTAGAAATGATACTTCAGGGTGGCAGAGTTGGACTTTAGAAGGGTTACATTTTAGACCTGTATGCTGCAGGAGCTCAATGAGTTCTGCAAGCAACTGAAGGTGTTGTTCTTGGTCTACTGTAGTCAAGAGGAGATCATTCACATATTGTAGCAGACATTCAGGTGTGGAGAAGCCTTGGATGGCGTCTCGCATGTGGATGTGGAAGAGTGAGGAGGGGCTATTATGGAAAACCTGTGGGAGGCATGTCCGCATGAACTGGCGTCCATCAAAGGTGAAGGCAAACTTGTATTGGCTCTCATGGCCAACAGCAGTGACCAAAAGCCATTGGAAATGTTCAAGGTACTGAACCACTTATGTTCAGGCTTCAAGAGACTGAGCACATCCGGGGCCGAGGCCACAGTCGGCGACAGCTTGGGGGTCACTTGAGTGAGCTTCCTGTAGTCAATTGTTAATCTCCAGGAGTTATTGGGTTTCCATACAGGCCAAATCAGCGAACTGACTGTGGACACACAAGGCCTGGTGACCTGTTGTTTTAAGAACGATTTAGTGGTGGCCCTAAGGGATGGAATCACTTCCGCTGGAAAGGGGTACTGCCTTTGCCATGGTGGATCCCTACCAATAATCCATATGAGGGTTTTATCCTTTTGCAATTGTGATTGTGTTTAGCAAAGGCATCCTTGTAGTGTTCCAAAATAGGCCTCAACCTATCGAAAATGGGATGGTTTAGGAACATGACGATGACGTCATAGTCCACGTCATTTGTCTGTATGGCTGCTACTACATACAAATCAGGGATGAGCAGCATGTGAGGAGACCTGTTGCTTGGAGGAGCAGCCAGTTGACTAGATCTACCATGCATCCATGGCAAGATAGGAACTCTATTCCCAGAATGCTTTGATGATGAGGAAGTTGCATAAGACCAAAGTAGTTTTCTGCCTCCAGGGTTCTGATGACAACAGGTATAGGAATGGACCAATAGGTTGTCACTATGGTCCCCTGAAGGTCTGCATGGAGGCAGACCTCCCAGTCCATGGAGAATTTTGGGGTCAGTCTGATGTAAGAACAAGATGGCCGCTCCTGTGTCTAGAAGCATTTGAAGCTGGTGGCCCCTGACCAGCACTTCCACACACGGGCGCAGAGTCACCAGTTACCAAAGAGGTAAGTATGCATACCTGACACCATCATGCTGAATCATCATGGCTTTTCAAGGCATTGTAAAGTATCGGATCCATTGCACAGAGGTCCTGTACAGGATACAGAGTCTGTGACTGCCCTTTCCTCCCAGATTTGGTGTTCCATCCAGAGATGGCTGCCACAACCTGTCCTGATTCCTTAGTCGATTCTACTTTTTACTTGTATGCTCGGCTGATCAACTTCAGTTAACAAGTCATTATATGAGGGTCCAGACGGCTGTTTCTGTCCTTATTCACCCTCATATCTTGTTGGTTCACTCTTCGAATATGAGGGTTCATTTTGCTGAGGGTCTTGGGATTCTCTCCACCTCATACTATGTAGATGGCTCCATGCCTTTTGCTCAGCAGCTACTTTGGACTTTTGTCCCAGACTGAGGTCTTTAGCATGGACCCAGTAAATGCTTTCCACCCACTCCAGAATTTGTCTGAAATCATTCTTTTTAGGAAAACTAAGGCTTTCATCTTTTCCAGATTCGCAGGAGAAGGTTCTGCAAAAGAAGCATTTGTACTCTATTGAGTCCCTGTCCACCTGCTCTTTGGCAACTCCTTTGCTAATACTGTAAGTAGGCTATAGCCAGCCTTCATACTGGGTGGGTGCTTCTTTGTTATGCTGTTTCACCTGTGTAGCCAGCATGAGGCCGATCATATTGGGATCGTGGGTCGCCAGCAGGTGGGCGGCAACCTTATCGAAAGAGGCCTTGGTATCACTGCAGACCCTTCCATTAGTTTTACCCACAACGTGGGTTCCACAGTTTGTCTGAGGAACTGGACCTGATGCTCCACTGGCAGACTGAGCATTTGGCAGTGCTGTTGTACCTTCTCCAAGTGACAACTCAGATTATCACCTGGGGCCATACAGTCGATTTTGTCCACTGTGCTCTGAATAGCCTGCACAGACTGTAGAGCACTGTGGCTTGATTGGAGCTCAGGGCTTTGGGAATAATGCTTTAGTGACTGTCTCTGCATAGCAGTAGCTACGCCCTGTATAAGTGTCTGTTTTTCCACTTCCTTTTTCAGAGCCTCAGCTACAGCCTTTTTTTAAACTTTATGTTTATTATTTTACAACAAACATACAGTTTCATTCACTAACATGCAATATGACATTAATGACATACAATAACCAGGAGGGCACCACTCCTCTTAATACACTCGATATTTACCATTGAATGTTACAAGATACATTTTATGGGGTTCCTAATCTAATATTCTGCAATGTAATCAGACATTATACAGTGAATGCTGTTAAAGGAGTCCATGAGCTGCATGGTAATGTTAACAGGATTAATAAATCACGAAAGTCTCCAGTTCCTAACCTACCAGAGGGTCAGATAAATATATACCATGCCTCCTTAGTAAGTGCACCAAAATGGTGCAAAATGCAGAGCAATAAACTCTAAGAGAAACAGTCTGCAAACAGTTAATTGATTATTAACAAAAAGGCACACCTGTAAGTTTAAACCATGGCATCAGGTTATATAAAACATAAAGTACCTGCAATCCTTAGGGTTAACAAGGCGTACCAATAAATAAATAAATAAATAAATAAAACAGACGACAGGCATATTGTTGCAATGGTCACCTACATCAACTTTACCTTTGTGCATCAGTTTTACAGGAGTATGTTGCCAAGCTCTATTTACAACATTAGAGGGAAAGATGTCTGAAAGTCCCAGGCAGTCCAGCATTTAGGCAGTTCCACTAAAAAGAGAATGTCCAGATTAAATTCAAATCCCACATCCCTGGGCAGACAGACTATCCCTTATCCCCTCCACCTGATTAAATAGTATGGCACAAATCCAACAGTCAGTCTTCAAACTGGTTCCTCATCTGAAGTCAAATCCTCATCTTGTCGGGTTCATGGGCGACCCGATGCTCTTCTGGCACCAGTGTATAGTATCCACAGGATCGGTATAGATATAAATTTTGCCCTGTTAGGCAATCCCAGTGTGCAGGGAAAATCATGCCATGGGAGATCCCGCTTCACGAAGCAGCACTTTGGCCCCATCAAATTTTTTTCCATTTTTGTCTAGTGGCATATCCCAGATCAGGAAACATCCTGATTTGCTGGCCATCCTGAAATAAGGATTTTATCTGCCTTTCAAGGGCTAACAGATGGTCCCATGAGCCAAATCTATCTGTTACCACCACCACCATTCTAGAGGCCTCAGGATTGTCACCACGGCCTCTTGGGTGATCCGTAAGCCTCTGAAAGTGCCGAATAACAGGGTCACCTCCTCCCCAACTGTTGCATGAACCAATGTTGAGGGAATATCAGAATATGATCATCCTCACATCCCTCAGGTAATCCCAGCAGACACAAATTGTGGGATCTGACTGGTTCTCTAAGGTCTCCAATCTGGACCTCAGATGAACATTTTCTTTGATGACTGTAGCAACCACTCCCATTGCTGTCTCCACCATTTTATTAGCTTCAACTGAGGTAAGGATGACTGATTCCACTTTAGTTTTAACTGCTGTGACCCTCGTCGACAATGCGTCAAACTTGTTTGAAAGTCCAGTCACTGAATTAATTAGTAAGTTCAGCTTTGCTTCAAAGTTTGCAAGGTTTACACTGATGTCCCATCGCGTGATCTAGGTCTTGGGCCTGTGTCACCTGCCTGGTCGGAGCTCCCGATAAACTTTTCGCCCGATGTCATCTCCCGATCCTTTCCTTCTGTGGATTTGGCATCCTGTTCTAGATGCTTTCCGATATGGATTTCAATAGATTAGTAATAGAAAAACAGGATTTTGCAAGTTTGACTATTTTTGTCAAAGAGTCAACTATAGAGCTCTAGAGGCTTGCATCCATCTTGCTTGGGCTCCACAGCGTCCACCGCGGCCTTTGTAAGGCTTTCGCCTGCTTAACGGTTAGCTTGCTTTTTCACCTGCTTGTCGTTAGCTCACTTTTCGAGATAACCTTTGCAATCAGATCCTCCACCTCAGTTTTATCCTCCCTGGTCAGGGCAGCCACCGTGAGGGTGACTTTTGTATCTCCTGGTATCCCAGTGAGCATCATCATCATCGCCATCCTCATCAGAGGAGGACATGATGATGGCCGTGCCGACAACATCGCTCCTCACATGACCCTTCAGGATCATTAGCTGCCAGCATAATTTTGCAATTTATTTTCTACATTCCTGCCTGATCCACACCTCCTTGAAACTTTCCTTACTAACATTATCCTGCAACACCCTGTACGTGGCGCCATCGCGTTTTTTTCTCCATCTCTTTCCTAACTCTTTATGACACCTCTCGCACTCTTCTTCCAACTCCTTAAACTCACTTTTCAATGGCACATTCATACTCATAAGCATACCATTCATTTGTAACATCTGTTTTTATCCTGCTGCAACCTTTCGTTCTCCTCTTTAACCTTCACAATCTCTTCCTTTAACATACAAATTGCATCGCTTCTGGATATCAACTCCTTTCACAGAAACAAAACCCCAGATTCCAATGTCTGACACAAAGCATACAAAGCAGCCACCATTACACCCTTTGGTCATGTTTCTATTTTAGACTTGACCTCAGTATATAGCTTCCTACATACTGTACTTGGTTAGCCTGGTGTTTCGTATCAGATGTAAAATCTTTCCAACCTCCCTGTGAGGTAAGATATTGTAGGACATCCAAGCTGAGCTCAGAATTGCCGCCACTGTACTGGGCTGTCCCTTTGCAACTGCACTGACTGGGGATCTGAGGCGTGTCAACCCACCCTCGGTCTCAGCAATCAGACAGCTGTGCATTCTGGCAGTGGGGACACTCACCGCCGCAAAACACAAGAGGGGTGAAGGTTCTTCACACGTGTCATTATCCCACCTTTAGACCAGAGGTATCTTGGTGTTGGTTCCATCCAAACGGGTCCTGCTGCGGTCGCCACTCTGTTAACAGGGCAATTCTAGACCTGATGGCAAAATATAACATACAGCCAGAGATACGGAAAGAACAAACAGTTTATTACCAGAATACTGGTAATACAAAAGACTGAAATGGCCACAAATGGCCGACATTGAGGAGACCACCGTCCGGAGAACAACGAAGATTTGTTCTGGCCAATCAGGGTCAGGAGAAGCATGCAAGCACCACCTTTAAAATTTTAAAAGCTGCAAATCAGCTTTAAAAGAGCTTGCAAGTGCCTCTGGCTCGTGCTTGCTGGAGATTTCACTGGGGAAGGAGGCTGGCTGCGTCCCTACCTGAGATCTCCTCTTCCCCATGCACTGGAGTTGATTCTGCCACTGGAGAGTCAGAGAGACTGAAATGACCACAAACAGACGACATTGAGGAGGTAAAGAAAATAGCCCCCCACCCTTCCCCGCCTCATCCGTTGTTAAATGCTCCAGTGAAAGGGAGGAGCATCTAAGTTTGGATAAGTGGAGGATCCCAGTAGCCACCACCAATCAAGTGGGGAGCAGGACAAACAGCAGGATAACAGGGCAGAGCTGTTATATAAAGTGGCATAATGTTTAAAGTATAATGTTTAAAGTCATTGCAGAGTTCATTTAAAAGTGACGGAGCAAAATGATAATAGCAAGAAACAGCAGGGCTGATATATAAATTGATGTTTAATGCTTAAGGTCTGAAGTCAAGGCATAGCTCATTTGAAAAGTGAGGTTTAATGTTTAAGATGTGAACTGTAGACATAGAAAAAAGGGCACAAGCTCTTTTGAAGGTGATGTTTTACTTTGAATCTGATGTCTACTGTTTACAGATAAGAGCTAGAGACATAGCGGATAGAAAGAGCACAAGTCATTTAGAAGCTCATTTTAGTTTAAAGCTGATGAGTTGGGTAAACATAGGAGAAGACAAGGGAAGGGCTAGTAAAGTGAAGAGGGACTAATTTGAAATGGAGCGAAGAGCAGAGTGGAGGGGAAGGGCTAGAGAGGGTTGGGCTTATGGGATGGACATTAGACTGGGATTCCTAGATTAAGCACCGGAAGGTAATTGGCTGTAATGGGTGTGGGATTGCCATGGTCCCAGCCATCGCATGGAGGAACGAGGGATGCTTGGTATGCAGGTATCTAGCACACCTTAAACAGCAGATATGGTGGTTAATGTGGGCTAAGAAGAAGAGATGACAGGGATGGGGGCCTAGACACCAAGGAGACCCCAGAATTGATCGGGCAGGAGGCAGATTGGGCTTTGTGGATGGTAACCAGACCAGCTATCTGGGCATGGGGGGACATGAGAGGGAGGAGGGCAAATAGTGAAAGCTAGAGGTAATGTGGGTAGGGGCAGGGTATAAGACACAGGGGAACAGGTGCAGAGAAATACTAAGCAAGTCTCACACACAATTCAGGAAAATAGATTCTCACCACTGGAAACCCTGGAGGAAGAGGGCACTAGGACAGAGGGTGAAATGACTGAGGGGCGATGGGGGACTATGCAGGATTCTACGAGTGGTAATAGAACCAAGGATATGCCACCAAGGAATAGCTGGAATAAGGTTAACAGGAATTCTCAGCAGATCCAGAAAGAGGTACACTTCCCAAGGCTTCAGGGGCTAAACAGGGAATCTGGACATAGAGGCATACTTCCATCCAGGGAGGAAGGAGAGAAAGAGACTGAAAGTTCAGGAGATGGGGGAGGAGGTAGAAGAGGTGGCACAAACACTGAATAAAGAGGAGGTGTGGAGCAATAATGGAAATGGGAAGATGGGAGAGGATGAGATTAGAGTACACACTCATAGCACAGAGGTTGAGATGGGGAGCAGATACCATGGGGTGGGGGATGTCTCAAGAAGAGGAAATGAATGCACCAAATAAGGAGGAAACTTCTGTGGAGGGATAGAACAGGAAACAGCCCAAGTAACAGCATAACACATGATAGAGGGAACCAGTGAATAAAGACAATAATAGCAGGAACAGGATACAAGGACAAGGGAGGGACTGGTAGGGCACAGAGCAAGCACTGGGAGGGGACAAAAAGGTCCTGGTAGTCGGAGGCTTAATCATAAGAGGAATCAAATGGGGAGGTAGGGATAATAAGAGCAGTAAAATATGGGTGGCCCTGTTACTGGGGATAATGGTGCATGAAGCATTATGCGTTATACCAGCATACATTGAGGAGACAGGGGATAAACCTCATGTGGTGACAACTTGGCACAAATGACCTTGTTGGGAATAGCCTGAAGGAAGTGCAGGCTAGATTTAAAGGACTTGCCAGAGCTTGTGGGAATAATTTTAGATCCTTAGTCTTCTCAGAGGTGCTCCCAGTTCTGAGGGCAAGCACCATTAGGAAACAGATGATTATGGAATTCAGTGAATGGCTGGCTATGTGATGCAGACAGATGGGATTTGGACTGGTGGGAAACTGGGGTGTAATATGGGAGGACAAAGGGTTGTACGTCCTGATAGACTACACCTAGTAGAAAAGGGTACAATGACTCTTAAACAAGGACTGGGAGAATTCATAAAGCGATCATATAATTTAAACTAAATGGCGGGAGCAGGGACAGATAAGGCAGAACAATGCACAAAATATGGAGGCATCCAGCCCCCAGCTGGAGACAGGAAGCGAGCAGAATTCAGGGGTCAACATGACTGGTAGGCAAATAGAGGGAGGGAGGGCTGGGAGATTGGTTGGAGAATGGTATCCCCAATGCTAGAAGCTTAGGAAACAAGATACCTGAACTCCAAGCAATGATGACTGATAGTAAAGTGGACATAGCAGCAATAAGGAGACACGGGCAAACCAGCCCCAAGAGTGGGAACTCACAATTCCTGGATACAAATTATACAGAAGAAATAGAGCAGGGGGCAGGGGTGGGGGTGGCTTTCTACATTTGGGAAGAAATAGTAAGTGACAGGGAAGAAGATGGGAAGGAGAGCAGAAACCTTATGGGTCAGCGTCCAGAACGGGAAAGGGAGAAAGACGAGATTGGGAATGTGTACCGACTTCCATCTCAGTCAGAGAAGTTGATAGGGAATTAGTGACAAACATCTCTGGGCATTGTATAAAAGGAAATACGGTGGTGGTAGGTGATTTCATCCTACCAGGGGTAGATTGGGGCATGATGACCTCTGATGACTCCAGGAGCAGGCCATTCTGGATGGTTTCAGGACACGTTCCTCACACAGAAAGTACTTGAACTGACCAGGAGGGAACATCCTAGATCTGGTATTGTTGAGGGAGGGCAGGTGCAAGATATTAAAGTTGAGGACCTTTGAGGGAGCAACCACAGCACAGTATGATTCTCCCTGGACATGGGTTGGTAGGCACACGTAGCAAAACAAGGTGGCAGATTTAGGGGCTGACTTTGAAAGATGGCAATTATAGTGAGAATCATGTAGTAAACATAAGGCCGGAGATGGAGACAAATCGAAGTGAGACAGTAAAAGGGACTGGTGGAGGCAATGAACCAGTGCACAAGGAATGCCAGAAAGAATACAAGGACCAGGAAATCTAGTTGGTGGACATGGGATGTTCAGGAGTCTGTGAGGGAAAGAGGGCAGCCTTCAGGAAATAAGAAACAGAGAAGGAGGATAGGGAGGGACACAAAGAGAACTAATGAGATGACCAGAGTTGTGAGGGAAGCCAAGGCTGCAAAGAGAGGAAACTAGCGTAGGGATTAAGAAAGGAGAGAAAGATTTCTTTAGGTATATTAGGAAAAAGGAAACCAGGTAACAGATAGTCAAAATTAAAAAGCATGATGGGTGGGCAGATCAGGGGAGAACAGCAGAGGTACTTTAACGAGCAATTTCTGCTCTGTCTTCACGAGAGGGAGATGGAGCCCATTCAGCCGGGAAGAGAGAAGGAAGAAGGCAGTTGGGGTAGCATTAACAGACTGTGATATCCTGGTAGAAAAGGTAATGGCTAGTCTTAAGGCCTTAAGGACAGATAAGACACCCGGATGGGACGGATTCATCTGCAAGTGCTAAAGGAGTTGTCAGAGGTGCTGGTTGCACCACTGGTGGATGTGTTTAATACCTCCTTGCACACAGGCTGTGTGCCATTGGACTGGAGGACAGCACACGTGAGTGCCCTCCATAAAATGGCCCAAGGGACGACCTGGGAAACTACAGATCTGTTAGCCTCTCATCCATAGTGTCAAAACCAATGACGCCCATCGTGAAGGAAAGACTGGTCAGATTCATGCAGAACGGTCTGCAGGATGAACATCAGCATGGGCTCATCCAGGGAGATCTTGCAGACAGATCTGGTGGACTTCTTTGATTGAGTCACTAGAGCACTGGATGGGGAGAAAGCAGTTAATGTTAGGTACTTGACTCCAGCAAAGCTTTCGATTCAGTGCTGCATGGCAGGCTAGGGGGAAACTGAGGCCCTGGGGATTGGAGAAAAATTGACTAGATGGATTGAAAGCTAGCTGAGGGGCAGGCAGCAGAAGGTGGTGGTGGGGAGCTCTCTAAGCCCCAAGCAGTCATCAGTGGGTCTCGCAGGGATCTGTTCTGGGGCCTGTGCTCTTTAACATCTTCATTGCTGACATAACAGATGGAGTCGAGAGTAAAATGAGCCTGTTTGCAGATGTCACCAGAATTGGTGCAATAGTGAAAAAGGAGGAAGGGAGGGTTCTCCAAAGGATTTGTATACACTAGTGAAATCGCCAAGGACTTGGCAATTGGGATTCAATGCCAAGAAGTGCAAGGTTATGCACTGTGGGTCCAGGAACCCTAGGTACAGCTACTATATGGGAGGGGAAAGGATAATGGTCTCTGAAGAGGAAAAGATCTGGGGTGATAGTAACGTGGAGGTTTAATCACTCTGAGAAGTGCAGAAGGGTGGTAGCCAAGGTCAACACGACGCTGGAGTGTATTGCCAGAGGAATTATCTCCAGAAGCGAAGATTATCCTACCAATATACAGATTACTGATGAGGACGCAGCTAGAGTACTGGTGTGCAGTGCTGGCACCCTACTTAAGGAAAGACATCAGACTTCTGGAGGGGTCCAGAGAAGGTGGCCAAAATGATAAAGGGATGGGGGAAGTCATAGGATAGGTTGGGGAGCTCATCATGTACTCTGTGGAGGACAGAAGGACAGGGGAGACATGACAGTGGGGGGGCTTCAAGCAAGGATGGGATAGAGTCAAGGGCAAAATAAGTACAAGGAGACCGGCTGGGGGAGAAGGGGGAAGGGGAGTGGTGGTGTTGGTTTAAAACACAAGCTTGAACAATTGGGCAGACATGATAGTCTGACAAGGCCTTTATCTGCTGGCTTTTTCGTATATTTGTATGTTCGAGAATACACAAGATACAGCAAAATACCTGCTGGGAGTCTGAAACAGAACCCAGATATCATGCTATCACTCCAAACTGGATTCAAACTCAGCAAAATACAGCTTAGGTGTCATAGATAAGAAAAGTGTGTTACTACTATAGGTAATGGTGTGTCATAAGGTAAAATCACAAGACATAAGATTCTCATTGGTAGAAGGTCTGAACAGAGGATGGTTAGCTCATCACTTCTTCTGCATGTACTTCTAATGAGAGTACAACTAGCTAAAACTATTTTGGGTTACAGTACAGAAAATGCTTAGTCTAGCAAAGTAATAGCAGCTGCGTAGTAAACAAAGAGCTGTATCATGAGGCCTGCATAAGCAATGCTAATACTATTAGGGCCAGAGTTTACTAGCACATAGCCCTGCTAGATCTGATCTTACCACCAGTCCATGCTACAGTGATATGTGCATGTCTTATCACTACAAAACCAAAAAACAATATATATGTATGTATCACATAATACTACACTATATCCTATTCTACCAACTATGTCATGAGTAAATATATGGGTATCATGTGCTGCACTAAGTATAGGAGTGTGTGGGTACAGGTTACATATTTCCCCACCACCACCACTCTATCCTTTCTGAAATGTTGTAATCTAACCCCAGGAATTCCTCACTTAATGTTTACACTTAACATTTTCCCAGCTCAGAGTGATGCCTTGAAATAGAACCTTATGCAATTGGAAAATTTTGAACTAAAGTTCAAACTCTGCACTGGTGTCATGCTCCACTCGAGGCAGTTACCTCAGAATTGTTTTTCTGCCTTAAGAGCAGTCGCCCAAAGTCAGCTCGTTGTTCTGGTCTCCAGATAATTTATTGTTTTAGAAAAGTTTAAAGTTTTGTCAACAATTACTTAGTCTTCGATAACTCTGTGTTAGGTAGTTAGAGTAAATTTGTGTTTTATAGTGTTTTTTCCAGTTCTCAATCAGTTCCCGAACTGGAGAACACTACAGTAAATGCAGTTTCTGCCTTTAGGGAACCGCATTTAAATGGTTTATTTCGATTTTCAGTACTAAAGACTTGTTTTTCTGGTAACCGCTGCTAATTTAAAGAGGTCTCACCTCGCTGTCAACCGTATTTCTTGTTCTCAGGGAACCAGACCAATTGTTTGGTTTATTTTTATATCCTGAGTAAACCGCTCATTTTTTTTCAAGCTTTACAGGCAGTTTTCACTATTTTACTGTGGTTCCTGGTAAAAGGAACTACATTGCTAATAACTTTTCCCAGAACTGTAACTTGGCTTCAGGTTCTGGGACAATATTTTCACTGCTTTTGGGAACCAAGCAGTATTTTTTTTTTTTTGACTTTCATCAAGCTTTTATTGATAGCTTAAAATATTCCATTTTACATATGGGTATATCAACCACTGACGAGATTAATACATTTGTATCCAGAAAGAAAATAATTTTTCAGCAGTTATCATATTCTCTTTCCTACTAATTCTGAACCCTATATTTATGATGGTATAATAAAGAGTGAGTGATTGCCATTCATTTTAAAACCACTAAAGCAATCCATTTCTCCCATCCCCTCCCCCAAATAAATTAGAGGAGAAAGGAAAGGAGAGAGAGATAATTGCACTCTACCCTTCATTTACATCCTTTGTTTCATGCCATCTATTCCAAACTGATAAAGTGACATCCAATATTCTTTCAGGTTTCATTATATTATTGATATAAGTTATGCTATGTTGTCATCCTTATTAAATAAACAAAGTTTAACATCTCAACCGAACCAAGCGATGTGATTTCATTTCATTTATCCAGCCATGGCATTTCCTTTTCTTTTCTTCCCCTCCCCCATTTTCTGTTCTCCACCCTTCCTTTTAATTCCTCTTTTCTTTTTCCCCTCATAAACCAGTCAGGTTCTAGATATTCCAAAAATCCTGTCTCCTTTTAACTTAGGCCAAACCCTCCTGTAGGCTATCTCAGGGCAGAAGGTATTGCTCTAACACTGGGGTGCCCTTCAGACTTTCAATATAATTGTAGTAAGGGGCCATTTTGCATTATACTGTTCTGTGGTCCAGTCTTAGATGGGCAGTTATAGCTTCCATGTCTTTGATTTTATAATATTAGTTCTCCACATGGAGAGGGTTAAGGGTTCGACTGCAACCAGTGTTGCGTAATCACTTTTAGAGCTGCAGCCACTAATATATAGTACAAATATTTTTGGCCATTGGATCTTAGTCCTCTGGTATCAGACCTAATACCAAATGAGCTCCATTAACCACAAAATCCCCTGAAAGATAGTCCAGAGAGCCTGTATAATTGACCTCCAATAGCTGCTTATCTGCGGGCAGTCCCAAAACAAATGAGTATGTGTGCTCCAAACCCCACATCCCCTCAACAGTTCTTTGTTGTCAGTTGTGTATAATGGACCAAACCACTGGAGTAATAAAATACCTTACTACTACCTTCCATCTAAATTCCTTCCAACTCGGAGAGGTGGTTGTTTTGAAATTCCCAACCAGATCTCGACCATTCTTCCTCCGATAGCTGCAGTTTTAATTCCTCCCACCTCTGCTCAAGCTGTTGGGTTAATAATTTACCTACATTTTCCTGTAGTGTTTTTATATACATATGATATAAATCCTTTGGGGTCTGTCATACGACTTCTTTGAAAAACAGTTTGGATGGGGGCATGTGGGTCTGAAAGAACCGTCTGTTGCCCTGTCCTCGTGTTAAAATAGTGGCGCCCTGGAGAAACCTAAAAAGTCTTGTTTGGGAATGCCAAATTCTCTTTGCAGCTCTTGAAATGATTTTAATATATTTTGTTGAAAAAATTGGGTCAAAAACGTAATCCTTTACTCTGCCATTGTTTAAAGCAGCTATCTCCAAGCGCAGCTGGAAACACAGGAAGGAAGTTAAATGGAATATATCTCCAAACCAGAGTTAAAGACCCCAATACTGTCGGATATCCAGCCACACTTTAAGAGTATGCTTCATTCACTTACTTGTAACTTGTCTGATGTCTGAAGGCATTGCTACCCAGGGTAACATCAAGGGAATAACTTGGCGTGCCTAAGTTCCATAGGACACCACCCCCTCTATCTGTCTCCAGATTTAGCATATCAAGAATAGGCAATATCTGAGCCGCCTTATAATAATTGTAAAATCTGGTACTCCTCTGCCCCTCTATCCCTGTCCTCCGTAGGGAGTTCCCAGCAACTTCCTAGGTGGTCTTCCCGCCCAAATAAATTGAGACAGCTCCGTCTCGGCTCCTTCCAGTCTTTTTGGAAGGGTAGTGGTAAACTAGTGAACAGGAACAAGTACGTGGGAGAATGTTCATTTTCACTGCCTCTATCCTGTTAGTAAGGAGAAAGGCATCACATGCCATCTGTTTATATCAGCAAAGACTGCCTTCTGCAGCAGACCACAATTAACCTGGTACAGACAGGATAGTTTAGTTGGAATTTGAATACCTAAGTATCTGACTCTGTCTTTGGTCCAATTAAATGGGATTGACTGTAATTCCCCGAGATTTTGCCACTTATTGGAAAGATCTCAGATTTGTTCATATTGATTTTAAATCCTGATATTTTGCCAAATTGATTTAATAAGTCCATCAATGGAGGGATCAAATTAGCTGGGTCCTGCAGGTATATTAAGGTGTGGTCCGCATACAATGAGACCTTGTTTGTCACCCTCTACCAAAATCCCTGAATCTTGTCCTCCGCTCTAATCGCCTGGGCCAGGGGCTTCATTGCCAGGGCAAAAGCAAGGGTAGGGGCACCCTTGTCTGGTGCCTCTTGTATAATAAGAGTTGTGGAGATAGTGCCATTTACCCATACTCTGGCAACTGGCTGTTGGTAGGCCATCATGATCCATTGCAGGAAGGAGCTTTCAGATCCCATTCTACCAAGCACTGATTTGAGATAAGATCAATTAAGCTATCAAAGGCCTTTTCTGTGTCTAGAAAATAGCTAGTTTGAGAACTCCAGAATGCTCTTTGTGCCCTAGTATATTTAAGAGGTGTCTAATATTGTCTGACAAATGCCTATAGGGTATAAACCCCGTTTGATCTGGATGCACTAATACCTCCACAAATCTTTGTAAGCGGTTAGCCAAAATTTTTGTAAAATGTTTGAATCCTGATTTAATAAGGATATAGGCCTATGCGACTCACAAGATGTTGTTGGCTTACCTGGTTTTGGGATTACATTTATTAGTGCCTCCCTCCATGAATTCGTGTTTTCCTCCTCAAGCATAGCATTCAGGACTACTGCTAATTTGGGTACCAACATTTTTTAAATTTTTATAAAACTCTGCCGGAGTCCATCCGCCAGGCAATTTTCCCAAGGGAAGGTTATTTATCACTTTAGAATTTCCTGTTCTGTTATGGGGGCCTGATAACTCTTGCTGCATTGTGGTGGATAATTTGGGGAGTTTTAATGTTGTAAGAAAGCATTCCGTCTGAGTTGTCACAATCTGGGGGTCTCTTTTCTGCATATAGCATCTGGTAATACTTTTTAAAGGCCTTAGCTATGTCTCCTGGCTTCTCTATCAATTGTTGCTTTTACCCCTGTCTGGAGGAAAGGGATGTGTCGACTTGCATGTTCCTTCCTCATTCTGAGAGCTAATAATTTCAATGCTCTCCTCCCCATAATATTTTGGTTGGTAAACTGTAACAGTCCCTCGGCCTTATCTGATTCCAAATCATTAAGTTCCCTCCTTTTTTAATTAATTCTTTAGAATTTTCTCCTTTCCCCTTGGTTCACTTTTATATTCTCTTTCCAGAGCTTTTATTGTGGTTTGCAACTCCAGTAACTTTTTATTTCTCAACTTCTTTTGGCCGAGGCCAAACTGATTATATGGCCCTTAGGACTGCTTTCATAGTGTCCCACCACACCCCAGGGAACATTCTGTCATAGAGGAATCTACTGTTAGATGTTGAACATTTTGGACAATTTGTTGTACCAGGTTCTTGTCATTAAGCAATGATACATTTAACCTCCAGTTAGTGACTCTGGGCTCCCTACTCAAGTATACTCTATGGATATTGGGGCATGATCCGATAAGGTTAACGAGTGGATCTGAGCTTTGGTGAAAAGGTGGAGATCAGTAGAATAGATCAGGAAAAAGTCTATTCGTGAATCGAGCTTCAAGAAGCGAGTAAAATGTATAATCTTTCTCAGTTTTGTGTCTCTCTCTCCAAATGTCTGCCATCCTCCCTCTTCTACCAGGGTCTTCAGTCTCTTGCTAGCTATCCTAGATGTGTCTGTGTTTCCGAGGACCTATCCATTGCAGGGTACAAAGTGGCATTAAAATCTCCCGTAGTATCAAAAGTCCTTTAGAAGTCCCCTATTTTCTGAAAACTTCCAAATGAAATCTTTCCGCCTGTATTAGGGGCATATATGTTTATTATATGTACTCATTTTTCCTGTATAAGACCAGATACCCTAATACATCTCCCTAGGTGTATAATTTCTGTCTCTTGCACTAAAAGGGTATTCCTTCTTTATTAGCATTGCTACACCAGCTTTTTACCCTCTTTACCTGAGGTGGCTTCAACTCTCCTACCCATTGATGTCATAGTTTCAGATGTTCTGCTTCTGAAAGGTGTGTCTCTTGTAAAAGAGCAATATCCCCTCCATTCTTCTCAATTCAGTCAGAATCTTAGTTCTTTTAATGGGTGAGTTAATGCCATTAACATTGTAGGAAATTATTTTTAGATGTGTCATTGAGTCCTGTTGTTTCTGGACTTCTTGTTCGCCTTCGTGTGTAGCTTATATCTATCTACCCCTCCACCTAGTTGTGTAAATGATCCTCCGCTGGTTTACTTTGTGTGAAATCACATCGCATTTTGCAAAAAACAGTAATTTAAGAACATTGTTTTAACCCTATAACTGTTAACTGTTAACTTGTAAGGTGGAACCCTTTGATTCCAACAATAAAGAATTGATTAATACAACCAATATCCCAATATTTTTGACCTCCTAGGAGAGTCCAATGGCTTACACTATCACCACTGGAAGTCACACGGTGAGTAGTTTCAAATCCCGTGATGTATAGGGAGTTGCGCTATACCCAAATCATTAGGCGTTAGCCTGCAACCTATAAATCTACCCGACACCTCAGGTGGGAGCTGAACCAGGTATCCAATAATCCCCAAACCCTCCTCTTCTCGTTATGTGCCATGACTTCCCTTTATAATTATAAGAGACAGATCCCCATTCTCTTTCCCGCTCATGTCCCTCTCATTACCTCCTCCTTTACCCGATATCTCCTCTCATCCCCTCTTCTTCTCCCCTGTCTTCATAACCCTTTCCAATATCTTTTCACCATCCTGTCCCTTTTTCCTTTGGTAGGTCCCCCAAAGTTCCCCCTTCTAACAAATATTTATTTATTCTTGCATATTTACTACTAGGTTTCCATCACAGCACTTCAAACCCATTGAACCCTCTTGCAAGTGGCCCTGTAAAGAAGAAAAGAGCTTATATAATTCTAAATGTCATACTGCATAATTTCCTCTCAGAATCTCTTAAACACCTTCGGTCCCATTGTATTAGTTTGCATCACTCCATCCCCATAGTGTTTCGTCTGAATCTCCTCTCTCCACGCTTCTGCAGGAGCATTTACCAGTTGCAGTACCTTTAATTTCAAATTCAAAGTCATTCCCCTTCAGGCGTCTGTTTGCTTTTACCTCCACCCTGCGCTTTCACTCTCTTTTCGCTCGCTGCATAAGCTTCACAATGTCCCCTATTGTAGCTGGTGCGATTGCACCTGGAAAACCACGTTTCCTGTTGTTAGTGTGATTTACCACATTCCAAGCCCCCATCCTGAGCTTTCATTCCAATATATGTCTCTAGGTCAGGCATCGAAATCTGAAGCTCCTTCAGGGTAGGGGCAGCCTCCACCAGCGTGAAAAAGATTTTTGCCCCGATTCTGAATAAATCTTAATCCTAGCAGGAAAAAGCAATTGAGCCTTTATGTCCTTTTTTTCCTTCAATTCTCTGATGATCCTCGTACTTTCTGTCTCTCAGCTTGCAAAGCAGATGAAAAGTCCTGATTGAAATAAATTCTCTTCTCCTGGTACATTATTTCCAGCAGCCTCCATGCTTCACGAAGGATCCATTCTTTGCTCTGATAGTGAAGCATATGAATTATTAGGCAGCGAGGCCTTGCATTCTCCTTAGTTGGTTTTGGGCCCAGGGCCCTTTGCGCTCTGTCTAGCTCCAAATTTATGTCAGGTGGGGATAGTGTAGATCTAAGCACTTGCTGTACAAAATCAGCCGTTGTAGCAAAGCCTCCGGAGCCTTCGGGATTCCGTGAATCTTAAAGTTATTGCGCCGAGCTACTAGATCTTCCAGCTTGGCCTGCATCTCCGGATCCCTCTGAAGTAAGTGTAAAAGCAGACGATCTGTACAGTCCTGCGCTTCTGAAATCTCCATTATTTTAATATCTGAAACTGAAACCTTTTTGTCTAGGATACTAACATCCTGCCTCAAGTCTGCAAGTGCAGTGTCTATTTTATTTACTGTTGCTAGTATTTGTTTGAGCGCCTGGTTAGAATTTTCAGGTAAATTGATTTCCTGTTGTTCCCAGTCTGCTGAGGATTCTGATGGCTGCCGCGGCTCGGTGGGAGAACAGTTAGGCCTTCTTGCGGTCTGCTCAGGGTCGTTTGTTTCATCTTACTTGGAGCGGAGGAGAATCTGAACCTCTGACTTTCTGGGGTTTCCCGCCATCTAAGGGACCTCGGGCTATATCTTTTTGTAATTAGTAGCCACTCCAGAGGATTTAGCTCAATAAAGGCGTAGGGATTGGGAGGCTTTGTGTCAGCTGCCCGCCATTGCGTGTGACATCACCGGACGCCCCAAGTAGTATTTTTAACAGGTCTTCAGCATTTGGTATGTCTGATAGACCCAAGAAAAGGACAGGACCAAAAGGCTTTAAAAACTGTAAAATTTGCTTTCAGCTACTGGCAAGGCAGACTGCCATGAGCTCTGTTTGAGGTACCTAGGTCCAGGTCATGATTTTACTAATTGTGAGCTCTGCATAACATTTTGTTCTAAAATTCAAAACAAAAGGCAAAAAAAAGGGAAGAGTTTATGGCTTCTCAGTCTGCCTTCACGTCACTAAGAAATAATAAAGGCTCTGAGTGAGTTCCTAATGATGGTGGAAAGCACACATCAGAGGGCTCATCTTCTCAATACAGCAGCATTCCCTGTCAAAGGGACGGAGAAAAGATAACGCTGCTCAGCCATCAGGTAAGCATAGCAAAGATACCAGGGTGTCCAAAGGGGAACCCTGAGTTCAGTGATGGCAAAATATAAATAAAAGAGCCTCAGAGCAAAGCACTGGAAACAGTGTCAGCCAAGAAAAACAAAAATGAAAAGAATGTCTTTACCACTCCAAAAGAATGTCTTTACCATGCCTGAAAAAGGAAAGGAGCTGGCTTTGGATGAAAGACAGATGCCCTCATCAGCAGACATTACAAAAATGTGGCAGTTTCTCCAGGCCTTCCAGATCATGGGAAATTTTATGAATATACCTGCCCTCCCCTGGCTCAGGCTCCAGCCTATCTGCCTGTGGAGGAGGATGAGGAAGAAATGTATTATGAAGACGAGGAAGAAGGTGAACCTATTGAACCAGATGGTTCACTTGAGCAGGAATTTGGCTCCCCTTCAAGACCTAATGAGGACTAGCTATACTTTTCCTCTTTTGTTAGGCAAATGGTACGCACCCTCAACTTGTCCATCATGAAACAGAGGAGGAAGAAGAATTCATGGACATGATTAGGCTGGCTCCTACAATGTCACTGGTCCCCATTCACAAATCACTACAAAAGCCACTTCAAAATAATGTCCATACCTACCTCAGCTGCAGTCATAGACAAAAATATTGAAAAGGTATCAGGTGGACAGATGGGAGGGAGTGGAATACCTTTATACCCAACCTGATCATCAATGTGCAGTCCAGGCAGCTGCCTGTGAGAGGCTAAGGTACCCGCTCTGCACAGCACCCTGAAAATGACTCCAGAAAACTGGATATTATAGCAAAACAAAGTTTACACATCAGCTTCACTGCTCATCAGGCAGGCAGTTTACTCAGCCCATTAAGCCCATAAAGCACTGGCTAATAAGTCTAAGGGTGGATTGGCATAGGCAAGTTCCAGCAATATTTACACTCCAGAGAAAAGAAAAGAGCACACTCATGTAAATCCAATGAAAATAACTAGTCTTTAATGCTGATGAATGGAATGTGTTTGGAACGTACCACAACCACCTTGCCTAGCGCGTTATGGACCCTTCGTAGGGGGCATGGTGCATGAAGTCAGGTGCACAAATTTATACAGTGTCAACAAAACGTCATTTCAAACTCATTAATATTAATTAAGTGACTACGTTACTAAACATAAGAAAACATCCAAAACATAAAAGTTTCCACTGTATTCCTTTGTATGACTTGTTATTATTCTTTTAAACTCATTTTCTGTTTCTAATAATAGAAAACATTATTATATCTGCACAATGCAAGAAGTTACAAGTCATACATTTAGATAAACACAAGAGAAAACAAAAAGCCAGAAAAAAGAAGGAAGGGAGGTAGCAATCTGCCTTCCCTTGTGACCCGCTCTGTACTTGGCATAGGACCTGACTGCCACTGCAAAGTCAGCCGTGGATGCCACTAACTACAACTTCCACATGACTGTGGACACTAATGTCACTGTCTTAAGGGTCTTAGCCCATGCTGTGTCTTTGAGGCTTTCTGGCCAAAGGCAACCATCCTTTCCCATGACACTCAGACTAAGGCCATAAATTTCCAGTTTAAAGAAAAATCTCTTTTGATGACGAAAGAGAATACATGAAAAAGTGGAGGAATATAAAACCAGTTACAAGACCAACACTGAATGGCCTCCACTTCTTACAGGACTTATGGTAGGGAGGCTGGGGCAGGAACTACTTCTTCATAAGAGCCTTTGCTCCCTATGACCCTTATAGAGAATCAACCCCAAAGAGTTTACTATGTGGCCGAGGCAGGAGGGACTTCAAGTGGGCTACTGCAGCTCCAGCCCCAAAGTCTTAGCCAAAACAAACCCTAGCAATTCTGCCCAGGTTGCCCAACCATTGCCAGTGGGGAAGGCTGGCATACTACTCCCAGGAATGGGTAAACATTACCACAGACAAGTAAGTCCTGGAGGTAGTGGGTCAGGGGTTGTTTTTCCTACCTGTATCACTATGGCTTGGTATGTAGTGCTACAGGAAATGTTTGTGGCAGATGGCAGATGGCTAGGGAGGTGAGCAGATGGTAAGTACTGGATGCCATCTGAGGCCGTGATGAGTCAGGCAGGGGCATGTGGAGCCTACCGGGTGGGGAGTGACCACTATACACCAAAGAATTAATCCTAATAGATATCAGGTGAGGGAAAGCACTGGATGCCAGGGAATTAATTCTATGGGAATCAGGTGAGGTGGGAACTACTGGACACTAGGGAATTAATTCTAATGGAAATCAGGTGATGGGGACCACTGGACACCAGGGAGTTACTGAAGATGCCAATGAGCATCAGGTGAGGAGGAACCCCTAGACGCCAGAATTAGTTACATTTTCTCTTCACTATGTTGGCACTGGGGATAGCACAAAGGAGCATAAAGCACCCACTGTCCTTTCCTTATGGGTGATCGCTCTGTTAAAAATGTCCCTTTGCATACATTAATTAGCACTGCTAAGGCAGGATATTAGCATGCAAAGGCTTCCATTATCCCAGTGCACATATCTTAATGATATTCCTTCTCATTTACATGTGTGCCTGGGTGTCTTTGTGCGCATGTGCTAGCAAATATATCGAAGCACACAGTGAGGCTTCCAAATAGGGGAAATTCAGTGTGCACTTGTGTAGCCTCATTGTGCACAGCACAAAAGCTTTGAATATTCTGTCTGAACGTCTTCAGCTCTGCCACTGCAGTGTTTGTCAAACAAGGGTTATAGTATGTCATTCAGCTACAAACAGTTCCCATTTGCCCACCCTATTTTCATACAAAATATGTCCCATCGTATGAAGTGACATCGAAGACACATCTGACAAAACAGACTAGGAAAATTAAATCTTTGCTTACCAAATGTTCCTTTTCTGAGACTGTGTATGTCTATGTATCTTCTAGGTTCTGCCTTAGGCAGGAACCATATTTTAGTTGTCCCAGTTCTGGGACAGGTTGTATTCACATTTATCAAATTTAATCTGGGTGATAGTTTCAGATTTTTCTCATCAGGTGGTGGTAGGATTGTACAGCTGTTCATACTATTGGGATTTATTGAATGTGTATTACTGAATGTTTGTAGTATCTACTTTTATGTCAGTAAAATAAATCTGTTTCCATACTATTATGCAAAAAAATGTGATGGGGAGGCAGAGCTATCTGACTAGAATCTTCCTGCCTCCTCGAATCTGATTGGAGGAAAGCCCATTGTATGTGGTAAACTATAATGATACATCGGATGTCAAAGAAATGAATATGTCAGTAAATAATTACTTAATTTTCTTGTGTCAGAATATGCTTAGCCCTATGGAGTGCAAGCCTTATAAATCACTGTAGGTAGGAAAACCAAATATTTTAATATCCTAATTTGCAATTAAAAGAGTAATGATTTCACGATTTATCTTGTACAGTATGTGGAGCAACCATTATACTGTATTCTGTACTGGAGAATGTGATGCTTACTTCTGTCAATCAAACTAGGAAAGGTGTCTGTTGTCACTGCACTTGAGATTTCTGATGTGATTTTCCATGGTTCGTATTTCAAGGCCACATACACATTCCAAGTTTTACTTTGAAATGTATAGGTAGGGTTTAAAAAAAGACACAGGTCTGGATTCTGTTACTTCCATCCCAGACCTGTGGAAGAAAAGAATTACTAGACTGATGAATCAGTATTAAAAAGAATTTAAAATTGTCATTGAAATGTTACAAAGCTGTACAGTAATTTGCCCACATAAAATACTACTTCTAACACAGAAAAGCTTTTAGTGACATGCTTTAGTTTTTATCCTGCAGCATTGGAAATGAAATCAGGTTGCATCTGGTGTTGAGTTATAATGAGAATCAACATCATTTCAGATGCGCCTAGAACGTAAAAGCAAAGTTTCTTACTAAAACTGCCCTGAGGAAAAAACTGATTTTGAGTAAACGATCATGTATTTCCTAGTCAGGTTTACAAAACTATTTTGCTTCTGTCTCCTGCAGCATCTGAATTGAGGTTGGTTTGCCATTATAATAATACACTATTAGGAGCAACCTGATGTGACGTCAGTTCAAACTGCATAAGAAACAGAAACCCGGTCATCTCTGTAAATGCAAGTGGTATTAGAAAAGTCTCTTCAGATAATAAAATTGATTTGTCAGCCTTCTGGCCCAAGAAGAGAAGCAACTTAATAGTGGACTTCTAAATGAAAAATAAACTCCAGGTGACTTAAAGCTGTGCCTACAGGTTTTCAATAGGTAATTATGTATCTTCAGAGTGCTTAACTGTGGCTCAAACACAGTGCTCTCATTCATTCAAGTGATCCTACAGGCATCTGTCTTTCAGCCCAAGAATACCCAGCCACAGCTGACTTCTGTCTGTGCAGTGGAAAATAATCATACTGGCTTCTTCCTTGTAGAATCTTAAAATAGCAGCCCAACACCATTTTGTGGGGAAGGAAATGATCCTCTGTAAATGTAGTGATTCAGCATGCATATGCGACTTGTCAGTTCAGTAGCAATGAATTGTTAAGACTTTGGAGGCAGAGACCACTCTACAACTCACTTTCCTGGCACATATTTTGTAGGGGATGACAGAGATACCTTTCACTTATGGTTACGTATTCATGGGATTCATCTGCAAAAGTAATTGGGCTACATCTCAATATGTATTTATTAGGAATTGTCAACACCAGGATAGCCTCATTGTGTGTTACATCACCTAGATTTTATTTCAGGAGGGTCCCAGAGAGACAAGAGATACAGCATCTAGGAATAATACACAGTTACGATTACAGTGCATTGATATGTTACTATCAGGGACTAAATGATTAACATGAAACTCTTTTACATACGCATTATAAATATATTTACTGGTATACTAGTAATATATTGGAATGTCATAAGTGAAACCATGTCTTTACTTACCTGCATGAGCAGTGTCAGTCTGCAGTACCCTTCTGTATGGGTGAAGGGGCTAACAAATAAGAGAGGGACTGCCTGGTAATGAGGAAACATTCTTGTCATTGATCATGTCAGCCAGGAGGGTATGTACAAAGACACTGGGGTTACATAGACTGAGAACAAGTACTGGGTTTATTTACCTCCTTACCAGGGAGGCAGTTTGGTCTGGTGGCTAAGACAGAGCTCTGAACCTGGATGTTCATTTGTAAAACCTTTTACTGAGGTATAAGTGGGGATAAGGGTACACAACAGAAGAAAACATGCAAGCCAGCATGAAAATCAACTAAGGTACAAGCCAATGAACCTCAAGACTTTCACATTACGGAAACAACAGTAAAGGAATCAGCATCAAAACACTGAGGAAAAATACAAAGAGAATCACAGACAAGCTAAGGACAGAATAATTATATCCTCCAGTATAACCTGCAATTGATAATACTTGAAAGAAAGGAACTACAGACTTATTAGTACTATGTAGGGAAGCTCATGGACTGATGAGGGTGGGGGATAGAGGACCCAATGCAGGTTAGAGGGAGGTACTTAGCTGGAGCTAGTACAGGAGGAAGTGGTGATGAAGGGTTCTTGGACACTACAAATGAAACATAGGGACATAGGTGCCAGTTAGCCAGATGTGAGAGGTATTTAAATTTAGTTAACGTGATGAGTGCTGTGGTAGATGTGGTGACCTCCACTTCTGGAGGATTTGCTGTTTGGCCTCCAGGGCTGCTGGAAGGATCCAACATCTGAAGTGTTTTCCATGCAGAGGCATAACTGTGGTATCAGCAAGAATCCACAACCTGGGGACCACAGTGACTTCCTACCCTGTGATTTGTTTACAGAATTCCCTGACTAATTACTGTATGTCCTCTGTATAACCCACAATTGATAATACTTAAAAGAAGGGAGCTACAGACTTACTAGGGAACATGATTGAGACCTTCAAATATCTAAAAACACCAACAAAGTTAGCAGGGAAGGTATCGTCACACTATGCAAGGAGGGTAAGACAATGGGTCACAACCTGAAACTGGTGGGAGGCAGATTCAAGAAGGAAATCAGGAGGCATTTTTCACTGAGAGGTTGGAGAAGGGATGGAGCGATCTACCGCTGGAGGTGGTGGTGGTAAAGACAGTGGCCAGCTTCAAGGGGTTGGGACAGGGTCAATGGCAGGATTAGGAAGCAGGGATTGTGGGTGAGGGGTGGGAAGCTTCCAGCTGCATGCTCGAGCAGACTCAATGGACCACTATGGCCTGTTTCTGCTGGCAACTTCGTATGTTCATATGTTTGTATGACTTATGTCCAAAAAGAGTCAAGTCAGAGCATGCCATAACATGTGCTCTAGGAACTGGGGACAGAATGACATCTCCATCACATAGCTAACTGCAGGAGTCTTATTTTACATCTATGTAGAATTTTGTTTTCTATGAATTGGTATCGGATGTCTCAGAAGTCTGTATGTACTTTCTCAGCAGACAAGACCAGGATTCATCTGATCTGGGAGTACCAAGGTCAGCCTCCCAACCATTTTTCTGCTTTCTAAGAGTGGGGCAATGCAGACTCAGCACGTATGTGTAGATTCCTCATCCTATTTGTTTGGGTCTGTTGATCAAGAGAGATATAACAGTAGATAAAAGGCTGTCATAACTTGGAGTGAAGGGCCCCACCCACTTATTAACCACATGGAAGATCTGGTAGAGCCCAAAGGTCATAAATAGTGGCCAACCTTTGATATGCATGCATGATCCCAGAGCAGACATCTGTTAACTGCCCAACTGAAAGGATTCCCTTGACCATCCAGGAATATCATTGGATAGGTTTTGGTGAATTGTGATATGCGGGTTCCCTCAGAGAGCTCCCATTTACCTAGATGAGTGGTGCCCCAGTTGTATTGCTTGACCAGAGTTTGCCAGGTGTCCTGGGCAAAAGCTAAAGTGGGTGGGAGCACTCCACCCCAAGGCATTTGCCTACTTCCTTGGCACTACTGGGGTGGGGTAGGTCCATCTCCCAATGAGCACCAAAGGGGACTTTTTCCAGTAAGGTGGTGAGCCAACAAAGATTCTGTCTGATCCCTAGTGCCTGGTGATACACCCATAGTCATGGAAGACCCCACCCCTTACCTGCCAGGAATCTAAGCTTCTGTATGCTAAATCTGGGTCTTTGCCCTTCCAATTAGAAGGATAAGAAAACTTTTCCATTGTCTGGAACTTGGTCTTTTGAATGTGAAGTGGAAGGTTATTGAGCCAAAAAGGACCTTTGGGAAGGCCATGATCTTGTATGTGGCAAACTTACTCTGAACCATCAGTCTGAGTTTCTTCCACCTGCTTAAGTCCCATTCCAAGGTACTAATAAAGGATTGCGGTCAACCATATGCTTAACCTCTGCAGTGAAAATCATACCTAGATAGATAATTTGTTTCTGGAACCTCTTCAGATTCCAGTGAAGAATCTGCTCTAGCAGCAGTAATCCTTAGAAGGAAGAACCTCTGTTTTTCCCCATTTGATCTTTAGGCCAGAGAGGTGCTTAAAGATTGAATTTTACACTGTCTGTTTACTATGTGTCCCTGGGTAAGCAGCTTAACATCTCTGTACTCTGTGTCTTACATATCTGACCATGTAACCCACTCATTTCCAGTTTCTCAGAAACCACATTACCAACTCCAGTGACATCACCACAGTGGGCAGTGGATCACTGACATGTCAATTAGCACACTGAATCACTGTAGGTCACTAAAGTGAATAAGGGTATATTAACTGGCATGTTAGTCATCCATTGCCTACTGCAATGATGTCACAAATACTGCTCCTCCCACCCAAGGCAAACTGATGCCAAACTACAGAAACCAAACTAACTCCCCAACCCCTGTTCCAGGCATCCACCACTCTTTCAGTGATGAAGCACTTCCTTATATCCTCCGTAAATTCTCCTTCCAGGTTCATTGCTTGCCCCTTGTTCTTGTGTACCTTCTTCTCTGAAAAATACTTCTCTGAAAAATACTCCCTCCTATACTTTATTCACCCTGTGAGGTATTTAGAGGTCTCTCTATGGCCCCCTGTCCCTTCTCTCCTCCAGGGTGTACATACTGAGATCCCACTCTCACCTCATAGGGTTTCTTTTGTAGTTAATCCTTTTATTAAAACTTTTCAGATATACAATACAAACATCCAACAGTATGCATAGCTACAGTATCAGTGAGCAACAACAGTTTACACGTAAGTTCTGAAATAACAGGGACAGTGTAATAAGTTTGTGGATCTATACTTAAATACTGTTTTGCCATACAATGATAGAAGGGCACAGGTTATGCTCCAATCTGAAGTTGCTGGAGAGCTGAGGAAAACCCTCAGCCCAGGGTGAATGTAAGAGTGTAGCTGTCATTTAAAGAATTATATACAGTGGTGAAACTAAGTAAAGGATCACTGTAGTTGGCTACATCTGTAAGGAGCTGAAATAACTGAACCCACTAACACACTGACATGTGGTGAGCGTGTGTCCATATAAACCCTAGACCTGAGGTAGGTTGGTCCATGTTTGTAGAACAGAAGCTAGATGGGGGTATGCTATCTGGAGCAGAGTTGTAAGCGTGGCCCTCTCAACTGATGCCTGCCCTGGGCATTAATTCCATGGGTTGCCTCATATGATCAGTGATCCCAGCTGCTTCAAGAAAGGGGACCACGGGGCATAGTACGCGTCATAAGAGTGTTGCTGCCCAGGTGAGACAGTCGTTCAGATTTCACAAATAGGATAAGGCTAGCGAGCAATTCTTGAGAGTAGGTATCTCCGTGGACTGCAATTTTCTCATCAGATGTTCTGCCACCAGAGAAACCTGTAGTACCTATTTAAGGGTTTTGGTACTGAGATGTGGGGCCTCTTCTAGAGCATTTAGGAGTTTTGGAGACAGTATATGATGACAACACTTGGGTAAGATACTGTTGATCTATCACCAGCACTTCAATATTAGGCATTGCCATTTGATATGGTACAGATCCTCATGAGGGATCCAGATATCCAGCAGTCTGAGTTTGGCATGAGGTGAGCTGAATGTAACACAGCTGGAGTCTGGAACCAAAGGTATTTTGTATTTTGTTTTGAGTCAACCTCACTTTAGGATCTCATGTAATGGTAGGGTGTGCCTCCAGCAGGCTGCCTGGTCAATATCGGTGACTTGTTTACCCAGATAAGTGGCCCACTGCTCATGTGTTTTGAGTGGCTGATCAGGGCACAGTCTGGAAGGTGCTGATAGATGGAGCCAGCTTTGCATTTATTGCTCTTGAACCAACTAGGCAGTGGGTGCTGTGGGAGGTTGTAGCTTCTTCTGAGAGCTGTCTAAGATAAGGACTAATAGCACTTCTAATCTGTATGAAATGCCAGAATTCATCTTTATCCAAATGATATCTATCTCAGAGCCCTTGGAAGGAATCCATAAGGGTGGTGTTTGGTATAAGCAGGTCTCTTATTTCTTGGATTCCCTTGTCTGCCCACCTATTCCATCTCAGGGGATCCTCAATTATAATACAAGAGTTGTCCCATAATGGGGTCATGGCTGGGTGTGCTAGCACCAGGCCTACCTCATGGTGCACCTTTCTTCTAGGTTATAAGTGTGGGCTCAGTTGTGGGGTATGACTTCTGGGCTTTTGTGTGAGAAAATATATACACAAATCTGGTGACCCTGCATATGTCTGTGAGGCCTCCAGGCTCAGCCACGGAGGAGGAGACTGATCCGGAGGTTGCAGCCATTTGGGTGTTTACATAGTGTGGAAGACCCACTGACTGTATCTGGGTTGTCCCCTCCCACAGAAAATTGCCTATCATCTTATCTATAGTGGCTGAACCACTTATTAGAGATGAAGATTGGCAAGTGAGCTAGATATGAAGAAGCCTGGAGGCAGTGACCATATATTTTTATTTTTGCTCCTTCCTTAGGCTTCTCAGTCCACCTCTCCTTCCGGCCAGCCATGGACCTCACTGACACCTCGCCCCAACCCCCACCTACCTCATATTGCAACCATCCCAGGGGTAGCCTGGTGTATTCCTTCACTGGATGGGTCCCTCTCTCCAAGGGAAGGCGCCAGGAGGAAAACCAGCACACTACCTGTTCGGTCCCTGGGAGCTGCTGAGATGACTTTGGGGCCTCAGGACACTTGTGGCTGCAGGGCAGTGGCCATCATCCAGCTGGCCAAGAAGCAGTTTCCTGGGGGAGGTGGCTAGCCTTCTAGCTGAGTGGACAAACTTTCAGAGGCTTCCGATCCAATGTCCAAATTTTGGCTAAAAATATCGATTTCAACAGCTTAAACTTACTTCAGCCTACTGCTACCTGCTATCTGAAGTACTGTGCTCAGAGAAAGAGACCAGACCGGAAACATGGGGAGGAAAACTGATGAACAAAAGCTAATTTTTGCTCCACGTGGCGGGGCCTCTAAGCCACCATCTGCTCCTATGGCCTCCTCCTCACCAAGCAATCGGAGGAGTCCCGACCTGCAACAATGAATTCCCTGCAATCTGCAGTGCTTAATCTTACCAAACAGTCCGGCAAATTGATAAAAAAATTGACACATTCCATGAGCAAATGATGAATGTGGAACAATGGCTGGATGGAATGGTAGATACTGTGCAAGCAGCGGAATGCACGTTGGAGCGAGCCCAGGCCTCAGCAGTGAACTGTATGAAGGAACAAGCCCTACTGAGATCTCGTTTTGAGCATTTGGAGAATTTAACCAGGGCCGCTAATGTTCATGTGCTTGGGATGCCAGAGGATAGAAGGAGAGGATCTGACTATGTTCCTGACTAATCGGCTAACAGAGACATTGGGACTGAATTTACAAGGTGAAGTGGTCTGTGCTTATCGTATCAATGTACGAAGAGCTGGTTGACAAACTGAGGTGCCAGAACCATTATGCTCTCAGCAACATCTGTTGTCGTCAGGGACAGGATCTTAAAGGCTGCTCGATCTAAAAGACACTTGGAGGTCGATGGATCAAAGGTTTTGCTTTCCTGATCTGTCCTACTCTACCACAGAACATGGCAGGTAGTAGGGTAAACACTGAGGTACAGAGCTTGACAGAGGACTGAACAGGGTAAATGGAAAAATAGACAATTGCAATAACAGCAGGGATGGGGTAAAAAGGATAAAGCCAACATTAAATGGAGGGCAATGAGTACCAATGTCCGTAGTCTGGGAAACAAGCTTCCTGAGCTAGTAGCCCTGATGGAAGAGGAACACTTGGATATTGTGGTAGTCACAGAAACATGGTACATGGAGAACCATGACTGGGATGTCAACATACCAGGGTACAAAATCTATAGAAGGGACAGGGAGGGTAAAAGAGGAGGTGGAGTAGTTCTCACATAAGGGAAGGGATCAAAGCTATAGAACTAAAAAGTAAAGGGGAGGACAAGAGGCACTCTGGGTCACCTTGGAGACAGGGAATGGCATCACAATCCGCACAGGGGTTGTATACAGACCCCCATCTCAAGGGGAGGAAATGGACAAGAAAATGATACAGGACATTCTCAAAATGGCTGAAAAAGGGAGATACTGTTAATGGGGGACCTGAATATGCAGATGTTAACTGGATGACATGGACTGCAGCCACATCCAAGAGCAGGGTCATTCTCGATGCCCTACAGGGGCATGCCTTAGACAGCTAGTGGTGGAACCCACTCGGGAGGGAGCAATATTAGACCTGGTACTCTCAAATGGAGAGAGGATCACAAATTTAGAAGTCAGTAGACATCTAGGAACTAGCAACCACTGCACAGTGTGCTTCACAATAAACACAACCATGGAGACAAGCCATACAAAGAGACAAGGATACTGGACTTTAGAAGGGCTGACTTTGGCATAATGGGTGAATACCTGAGGAATGCATTAGCAAATGACCAGAAAGAAGGGTGGAAGAACAATGGAGAAAAATCAAAACTGCCATCATGGAGGCAACAAGCCTTTGTGTGAAACAAATAAAGAAAACAAAGTGGAATAAAAAACACTATGGTTCTCAAAAGAGGTGTCTGGGAAGGTTAAGGAGAAAAAGGCTGCATTCAAAAGTATAAGGAATCACAGAAGGAGCACGGCAGGGAAGTGTATCAATTAAAGCAGAAAGAAGTGGGGAAGGCAGTCAGAAAAGCAAAGGCCCAAACCGAGGAAAAGATAGCCAACTCAGTTAAGAAGGGGGATAAAACCTTTATAGGTACATTAGGAGCATAGAAAGGTTAAGGGAGGGATAGTGAAGATTAATAAAGGAGAGGGAGGTGGGCAGAGGAAACAGTGAAAAGGCAGAGATACTGAATGAATATTTTTGCTCAGTATTCACAAAAGAAGAAGAGGAGGAGTTACCTAAACCAAACAATAGAAGCACCCTGGGTAGTGGGGTTGACACCTGTCCATTTACAGAAGAAAGAGTCCTGAAAGAACTCCTAAAACTCAAGGTGGACAAAGCAATGGGGCCTGACGGGATTCACCTAGAATCCTAAAAAGAACTAAGGGAGGACATAGTGACACCACTGACCACACTTTTTAACAAATCATGGGAGGATGGGGTGGTACCTGAGGACTGGAGGAGGGCAGAGGTGATTCCTCTTCACGAAAGTAGGAGCAAGGCAGAAGCAGGTAACTACAGACCTGTTAGTTTGACCTCAGTGATGGGGAAATGATGGAATCACTTCTGAAAGAAAGAATTGTTGAGTACCTAGAGGCCAGCGAGGCACAGGACCCCAAGCAGCATGGATTCACAGCAGGAAGGTCATGCAGATGAATCTAATCGATTTATTTGACTGGGTGACCGAAGTAATAGACCAGGAGGGCTGTGGATATGGCCTACCTAGACTTTAGCAAGGCATTTGACACAGTCCCACACAAAAGATTAATAATCAGTTAGCCAGCCTTGGTGGGTCCCAGGGTGGTAGTCTGGTAGCAAACTGGCTGCACAACAGGACATAGAAGTTAATAGTGAATGGAACACATTCGAAGAAAGGGGGTTAGCTAGTGGAGTACCTCAGGGCTCAGTACTGGGTCCAGTCCTTTTAACGTGCTCATAGGTGACATTGCAGAGGTCTGGAAAGAAAGGTATGCCTCTTTGCAGATGACACAAAGATCTGTAACAGAGCTGATACACGGGGTGTAGAAAGTATGAGAAAGGGACTTGGCAAGGTTGGAGGAATGGTCAGACATATGACAACTTAGATTCAAGCAAAGAAGTGCAAAGTAATGCACCTGGGAAAAGAAATCCAGGAGAAGAGTACACAATAGCAGGGAGGTACTAACAACAACAATAATGGAAAGGGACCTAGGGGTAGTCATATCAGATGACCTAAAGGTGGGTAAGCAATGTGAAAATTTGGTAAGGAGAGCCAGGGGATACTGGGATGCATAGGGAGGGCATCACAAGTAGAAAAGGAAGTGTTATCCCTCTGTACAGACAGTTGGTGAGACCCCATCTGGAGTACTGCGTGCAGTTTTGGAGACCTCATCTGCACAAGGACATAGACAGGATGGAAGCAGTCCGGAGAAGGCAACTAAAATGGTGCAGGGTCTACATCAGAAACCATATGAAGAGAGACTGAGAGAGCTTATATGTATACCCTTGATGAAAGGAGGGAAAGGGGACATGATAGAAGCTTTTAAGTACCTCAAGGAATCAACAAAGTCCAGGAGGGTAGCATCTTTCAGAAAAAGAGATGTGTAAGAACAAGGGGCACAATTTAAAAGATGGAGGGAGGGACGACTCAGGGTTAATGTGAGGAAATTTTTTTCATGGAGAGAGTGGTGGACGCATGGAACCGTCTTCCTGGAGAGGTTGTGGGGTCTAAAACAGTTGGGAATTCAAACATGCATGGGACAGACATAAAGGCAATTATAGTGGGGTGTAGGAGGAAGTAGGCTGTTGGTTAACTAGAATCTGCAGCTTATCCAGTAGGTAGGAAATGGGCAGACTGGTGGGCAAATGATCCTTATCTGCCATCAAAATATATGATTCTGTGTTTCACCTGACAGAAACGGAAGAGTTTTGATGCCATTTGCAGTTGGCTGAGGAGACGGGAATCCGGAACAACCTTCTCATGTCAGGAGCGCCTGCACGTTACTGTGGGCCAGAGGGCATACATCTATACAGATCCAAAGAGGCCTCGAAGCTGGTGGACAAAATGGAAATGAGAGAGCCACGAAGGAAGATGATTCCTCTTCAGAGTTTGAGCTTGGGGACACTTGAACAAGAACTGTAAGTCCTCCTATTTACAAATTGACCTTCTCAGAGTCTGGAGGAAAAGGATGTTACTAGAACTCTGTATGGCTGTCGTCCCTTATTCAGTGGATATCTTTTTAATTTGGGCTGGGATTCTCCTATGGATGGGACATAATGCTGTATAATAAGCCAAAAAGGTCATGGCTTTTTCTTACTCAGTATGAAACGCTGTGGGACTTAAATATTATTTTAACTTTCCTATAATCCAGCTCTGATTCCATGTGAAGATATGCACCAGATATTTAGACTCTTTCTGATATGGAGCTTACGATGTAGCTTTTGTTTTCTTCCTGTTCCTCAGGATGGATAGATATAAGGGCTGTTTTATAGTGGTGATCTGTTTATTTTCTGCTGTGTTTGACGGTTGGGGAGCATACTGAAAGCATTAACAGAGAATATGCTACGTGTCAGTTATATAGAGGCATAAGAGCCGGACTTTATAATTTATTTTAGGGATTATAGCTGATATTTTTCAATTTAAGCATTGGCAGCATTAGCTAATGGAGAAGATATTATTTTTTGGCAAATGGCTGTTTAAGTGGGTATTCCACGATTCTTGTATGAAATGTTGCAATGACTCATGAATCTGTATATCAGTTTAATCTGAGTGCATATGTTGTAATGCATTGCTCAGTGTTTTTGTGCATCAAGGCATTAAAATGCATAAATAAAAAGTTCAAAAAAAAAGAAGCAGTTTTCTGGTTTGCTCCCTGGGGCGTAGTGTGCCACACATCGCAAGGCACATGCCGACATCCACCACACCCTTGTGTTCAGTGGGGATAACTGAACTGTCACGCACCCAGCCTCCATGATCCACATCCCCGCGGAGAAGGCGAGCAGTCATCAGACGCCGAGCCTTCTCCTCCCAGGCTGGCCCTCCAGCGACCTGGGTCTGTTCCCGAACCCGGTCGCCGCGTCACAAGTGGAAATCCAACCACTGTGCCGACAGGTTGGCTGGCAGTGACTATTTAGTGGCCTCTGTCTTGCCACCATAGGAAACATGAGGTGCTTCCACCTGTCACATTCGGCATGTAGAGCTGCCAACAGGGGAGGAGGTTTACATCGCACGCCTTCGTGATCTTTGTAAAGATGGTGATCCTGAGATACTTGATTGCCTCTAGTGTCCATTGCATCACCGAGTGTTGATAGTAGAGGCATCACAGTGTTGGTTTAGAGGCAGAATCTCAGTCTTAGAACTGCTGACTTTAAGGCTGGAGACACTAGAAAAGGAGGCCAAGAAGATTAAGCAAACCGGGTTGTGAGACGAGGGCATGGTCAGTAGTGACTAGCAAATTGTCCGCATAGAGAAGAGTCTTGTAGTTCTTCTGCCCAACCTGGAGACCTGGAATCAGAGGATTCATCTCAATTGTGGAGGCTAGGGGCTCAATGGCCAGTATGAATAGGAGAGGAGAGGAGAAAGTGGGCAGCCTTGGCGAGTACCTTTCTGCAGGGTGAAAGGAGTCAGAGATAGTAGAATTGATAAGCACTTTGGCCATAGGGCTGGAGTAATATAGATTGAATGTTTGCGAAGAATTGAGAACCAAACCCCATAAATTAGGACCTTATAGCGGTACCCCAATCCACCAAGTCAAAAGCGTTCTTGAAGTCAGTGGCTATTGCTGTGGTCAGAGTGGGGGCACGCTTGCAATGTAAATCAGGTTTATTAACGGCATAGGTGGTCTGAGCCAAGATACCCTTGGACACAGCCTACTTCAGATGGATAGAATCATAGAATCATAGAAGTGTGATGGCAGAAAAGGACCCTCTTGACCCATTGAGTCTGCCCTTCCCCTCCCTACTTGCCCCTCACCCAGTGATCCCCTCTGCTCCCTGGACAACCCCTTGTGTCTGTCCCATGCCATCCTGAATCCCACCACCATTTCAGCCCCCACCACCTCCTCTGGTAGACTGTTCCATGGCTCCACCACCCTGTCAGTGAAGTAACGCCCTCACATTTCCCTAAACCTTCCCCATCTACCCTCAGTCCATGACCCCTAGTTCTTGCACCTACCCTTCTTGTGAATAAGCCCCCTACTTTATTAATCCCCTTTATGTACTTAAACATTTCTATTATGTCTACTGTTTCCTTCTGGTCTCCAGTGGGTACAAATCCAACAACCTCAACCTGTCCTCGTAGGGCTTCCCACTCAACCCATGCACCATCTTAGTGGCCCTTTTCTGAATCCTTTCGATCCCATCAATGTCCCTGCATAGGTGAGGTCACCAGAACTATATAGATGGATGAATGGGGAAGGTAGCAAAAGCTCAAGCCTCATAGCTAGGACTTTAACAAATATTTTACTGTCCTCCATAATAAAGGATACAGGCCTGTAGCTAGCTGGATCCATTGGCCTCTTCACCTTTTAGGTAGGACAGTAATGGTTGCTATTTTCATGGTTTGCAGGAAGGAGCTGGTGGTTGTAGATTCTTGACAGAGGTGCTGGGGACTGGTACAGATCGTGGGGACAGAAGCTGAAAGAGCTCTATGGGGTGCTGTGGAGCCCGAGCAAGATGTCAGCTTTCCTTAGAGCTCTGCAAAACATGTTAAACAAAATACTTAAAAGTGCTATTTGTGGGCATATCCATAGAGGTATTACAGCAAAAATCTGCAGGTTATAGACCACCAACTGGAATGGGCGATCCTCGTAAGGATAAGAGTTCGGGTGAGGGAGCCCGACTGAAAACTCCAGCCGTCTCAGTATGCAATGTGGTCTCACCAAAGCCCGACCATGGATCACAGTGATACACCTACAGACAAGACACTTCAGACCCTTGGAGCCAAATCAAACAAAATTATGGCATTGGTCAGAGGTCTTTCCAACAAATTTGATGCCTTGAATAATCTGGTGGCAGGCATCGAGGCAACAATGGACTCTGTCCAGGGAGCATTGGCTGAAGCTACCAAACAGGCTAATGCAGCAATGAGGGCAGTAATCGTCTATCATAAAGAAAATACCCACTTCAAATCATGCCCGGAGACACTAGAACCAGGCAAGGGCCTCCAACATTTGAATCCTAGATCTCCCAGAAGGTTGTGAAGAGGACCATCTACTTCTGTTCATCCAGGACTGGATGATACAACAACTGGGAGAGGGGTCTCTGAATGGGCCCAGCGACTCCAGAAGGCCTACTGTGTGGCACCCAGAGGCAGGCTGGACAGCTCCAGCTCCACGATGTGGTGGCCATCACCGATGGCATCGGATCCCGTGATTACCTACTGGTGATCACTAGGCAAAAAGTGCCTTTGCAGGATGGAGAGCAGGTCAGGAGGTTTCCACATTGGGTACACAACCGCCAGTGCTGGAAGAAGTTTGATGGGGCTCGGGCCATGCTAAGGAGTCAGGTATCCAGCATGGCTTAGTGTTCCCTGCTTGGCTCAGAATCACACATTGGGTCAAGGTGTTCCTGTTTACCAAGCCTAGTGAGGTACTGAAGTGAGTACAGCATCATGCACTCCCCAGATACAGACCAGTGGAGCAGGAGGCCTCTTCATCTGAAGAAGAAGAAGATGAATCCTGAGGATTTATGTGTATTAGCAGGACTCTTGATGAGGTTAGTCGGGTAGAGGCCATTTCAGGGCTTAATTGGACTAGAAACACTGAACTGACGCTCAATTTTTATTGACTGCCCTGAGAGGAGGCTAATAGCCCCATTATCATCCTGAGCTCTGATCTGACATGTGCTATATTCCATATATGCTACCTATACTACACTATATTTTCTGGGGTTCCTGCCAATAAAAAAATAAAAAGGGTTGTGTCGCCTCTATTGAGCCTCTATGTTTAAAGTTTTGCAGTTTGCCTGTACTAATGTGATATTCTGCATGTTATTTCTAAATGCTTACATACAAAAAGTGCCTTTTTGATAATTTAATGTATGTTCTGAGTGAAAGTTCTCTATTTCCTATAGCATGTATTGTACATTTACAAGACGGGCAGAGTCCTCCCTCCCTGGTGGAGGATGAGGGCTGTGGTGATATTCTTTATCAGTAAACCGCTTGAGTTAAACCAACGAGCTCATGGGCTCATTATTGCAGCCATGTGGACATTAACTGTTTTATCGCTTTATTTTATTCCTCCCATGACGATCTTAAGTACTGATGGGACTGATCGATATACGGAGAGGAGTGGCGCCCTCATGGTATCTATATTAATTTTATGTAACGCAATGTTTGTGATCAGGCTGTATGTTTCTTGTATATTAATAAACATAAAGTAAAAAAATAAGAAAAGCCATCCTCCTCCCCAGGTGATTTGTGGGGATTGAGGGCTTTCATGGCTGCATCTATCTCAATCACTGTTAAAGGGGCTTTGAGGACTGTGCTTGTTCAGCTTTGAACTGCGGAAGCTGCAGAGGTTTGAGAAAAGCCTTTACCTGTGAGTTGGATGTACCAGCAGAGGAGCTATATAGAACTTCATAGAACTTTTCATTAATATTGTTTATGTCAGCCTCTTTACTGCACACATTGCCGGATGCATCTTTAAGCCTGGCTATGTGTTGTTCAGCCTGCTGCTTTCTCAGGCGTAAGCCTGTACTTTGCTACGGTGCTCACCACTTTCCCAATATTTGTGCTGCAGCCTTATTAATGCCAGGCCCGCTTCTGGTATGAAGAGAATCTATTTGCATACAGAGCTTAAGAATTTCAGTATGAAGGGCAGGGTTAGAGCCCCAATTAGCAGGGCTTTGAACTCTGATTCTTTGAGTCTGAGTTTAGTCTCCAAGCCTGCTAGCTCAGTTTCCCTCTCTTTCTGTGCTGAGCAGTATAACTGCTTATTAACCCCTGAAGGCCTCCCACATTATGCTAACCAATGTTTTCCCATATCATTGATCTGGAAAAAGGCAGAGGCTTCACTCTGTATCTGGGCTGTGAAGACAGGTCATACTTCAGGAGAGGTCTAGACTTCAGGAGGTGTATTTGATAGCAGGGTAGCCCCCAAAGGACTTCAAGATGAATTGGGGCATGATCAGAGATGATCAGTGGCTGAATGGTAACAGCTGTCCCCATGTGTATGAGGTTATGTGAGGCCAGTCACATATTCAGCCTACTGCAGGACTGATGGGTTGCTGAGTATCATGTATGATCCCTGCCTCTGGAGTTATGCACCCTCCAGATGTCTGCAAGGGCCTGGTCTGCCATCCATAGTCGGATACTTGCTGAGTCTTGGGATGGGGCTTTGCTGAACCATGGCTGCGGTCTACCATGTGGTCTAGCACCAGGTTGAAGTCCCCACCTATTACTACTGCATTGCTATCAATAAAAAGTAGAACTTGTCCGCCATCTGGTGGAAGAAGGAGACGGAGTCTTCATTTGGGGCATAAAGATTACTTAAGAGCAGGGGACCAGAGCCTGTTTCCAGCATTGATAGAACCCAATTACCATTGGGGTCTGCCTCTTTTTCATGATAGCTCAGTGTAGGATTTTATGAAGGTGAATGGAGAGCCCTCTTTTTAACTTTGGCTGAGCTGTGCAATTCTGCCACCACCCTCTCCCTCTTTAATTTTTCAACATCTTGAGACAATAGCTTGGTTTTCTGCAGGAATGACTCCTGAGTGCATAGTCTCTTAAGGTGGGCTAGTGCTTGTCTTTGCTTCACTGGGGAGTTCATCCTGCCTACATTCCAGCTAAAAACTTAAGTCCATCATCATAGCATATCAGACTGAAATGCATGCTTGATAAGTATCGCTGGAACAGAAGCAACCTCAATAGGTGACTTGATGCTTTGGGTAACGCCAGGGGCCTATATAAAACAAATATTGGGAAGGTTGCAATGTTAACTTACCCTCTGATCAAGGAAGTCTGGAGCATTCTGAAAACTTTGTAACACAGTGAATCAAATAGGGGACGTTATTTAGGAAGGGAACATTGTTTAACCTAGAATAGCACACTAAGTCGAAGCTTGTTTCCAAGGTGTGACCTGGGAGCACAAGGAAGTTAAATGACTTGCTCAGGGTCACGTAGTATGCAGCGGGGCCAAGTGATTCAAACCCAGGATTCCAGGTTTGCAGCTCAGAGCCTTAAACCACTGCGCTATACTGCTCCCTAATAGAGGATAAGGATAGATACGGCCACCGTTGGTAGCCAAAGGTGACCTATGTGCTCATGAGGGTGAGCCTAGCTTAACTAGCTAGACAGGAAGGAAACCAGTAGTCTGAGTGATATGGAAAGCACGCACATTGACAGTGTGGTTTCCCAGTTAGATAGTATTTCCCAACAGAACCAATCATACAGAACTGAGGGAGTTTTTTCCCCATGATGTAAGGAGGGGTATTTCTAGGGACACCTAGGTAGTGCAAGTTATTAATGTGGGAAAAACCCAGATCTACAGAGTGTCTGCCTCCAGGTAGGGGGTGGCTGTTAGCAGGTGGGGTACTATCCCAGAGAGGGTAGGAGGGCTGGCTGTGGCCTGACTGGCTGTAGAGTTCTGCTGGTAGGGGAATCAGCCTGTTATAGTTACAGATGATGTTCAAGATATGCTGGTTTACTTCAGCCTTGGAGTGTTGGAAGTGGGTCTAAGGAATGCAAGAGTGAAAACAACATAATAAGGAGCACAGGATTTGGACGATCACCCGGCTCTACTAATGTGGAAGTGTAGCTCACTTCTACTACCTCCCTAAAATGAGGTGTAAATGGGTCTGTAAAACCTATGAGGGTGTTGCTGGTTCCTGGGGCTGTGAAAGCATTGCTTGCTTTAACTTAAGATTTTAACTAGCGATCTCTCCTTTCAAGCCAGCCCTCACAAGTGTGTACTTTTCTGTAGTCTGACTAGCAGTAATGATCCAGCAAGCAAAGTACCAGGGTGAGGGGAATGTCACCCTTTGCATCAGGAGTGTATGGTCAAACAAGGATGGGGTTATCATTCAGATTCATTCCCAGCCCAGTACCTGGAGCCATCTAGAGAGGGATCATGTCAAATTTTCAGAGGCACAGCTTATGTTGACAGCTAGCAAAGTACAAAAGGATATGAGAACAGTCCTAGATATCAAGCAGGGTTAGTCCTGTTATCCGTACTTTCCCCAATCAGCATTGGTGGGTTGGAGGGTGGTGTCTACAGCAACGGGTCAGGTCATGACAATGTTAAAAATACAGTACTGTGCTGCTGCGAACATGTCCCTCTGTTCCCATTAGCAAGGCCCAGGTAGCAGAGCTCCATGCAGTCGAGGGAGGGAGGCCTTGCTCATATCCAAGGTATCCTGTGCTCCTGACTCCATGATCTACTGCAGTGGTTTTTGAGATTTCTGCATGAGTATTCATTGGGGGATAGTGATAGTTAAGTATTGATTGGACCAAACAAGGTCCCTTGTTCTGCTTCTTGCACATGCATTGTCCTGAGGCAGTAGGTGTTGGGATGTAGAGTGGTGCAGTACATAGTGAGTCACAGCCTAGATCAGTTTGTCATGCCAGGAGTCCAGGACAGAAGCAGTAGAACCAGGAGTTTCAGAGTTCAGCCGCTAAGGAGCAACATACTTTCAAAGCTGATGGGGTTATTATTTTGCTTGGCGCTGAACCTATTCACATGTTGAATATGCTGCAAGTGTTGTAAGAAGTCACAGACTAGCACTTCATGGGGAGTGATGAAAAGCTTAGTTTGTATGTGCCTACACTGCAGAGACAATTAAAGTTTGTTTCAATGGACATGCATCGGCAGTTCATAATAGGACTGGGAGGCAAGCCCTTGAACTTAGTATAGGGTAGGCACCATGTTGGAGTAGTGGAGCATCCAGAAGTAGGTATACTGCCCCAAGTTACTACAGTGTACTTGACTAGCCTGCAGCTCATGGTGTGTTGTTGTGAAGTCTACAGTATATATGATGTGTGGGTAAAAGCGAGCCAGAGGTCGAGGAGCAGTTCTGAAGTTATTTCTTCAAAGTAGTTCCACGAGTATGCACGCACCACCACACACTTGCACAGCTGTGTTAGAGTGTGTGAGCCAGAGTGGCAGGAACGCCAAGCTGCAGTAAAGACAAGGGGAATGGGGCAGGATCCATCATATAGTATACCAAGCATATTCCTTGACAGAGTGAAATTCCAAAATATAATATCAGGCAGTGTTCACTATTACCCCTTTGGCAGCACACTTGCTGAGTGAATTGCTGACCTGCAGAGTTGAGAAAGACAGTCAAAACCTGGGGTTATAAAAATACAGGACAGATGGGAGGAAGAAATGCATAGAAATCTGGACAGTGAAGATTGGGCTACAATTTGGAGATATACCCATAAAACATCATTCTCTTTAAACTGGAGAGAATTGAGATGGAAGGTGATGGGTAGATATTTTGTGACCCCAGAGATTTCAAAACATCATGGTTCCTCATCAGATAGATGCTGGAGGAATTGTGGTTACCGAGGTAATCACTGCCACTTATTTTGGAGCTGTCCACGGCTACAAACCTTCTGGACACAGATCCAGACAATAATACAGCAAATCTGCTCCCTAGCTCAAACCTCTCCTTTGAACATTTGGTTCTGGGACTCCCTCCTGGGGAACTCAAAACAGCTAATGGGGTTAATTTATTTCTCATTCTGCTGACAGCTGCTTCAAAGGTTATTACTCAGAATTGGCTGTCTGTAAATCCTCTCACTCGCTCAATGGTGGACTAATGTTAAATCAATTAAAAATATTGAAGCAGTTACAGCTAAACTCAGATTACAAACTGAAAACTTCAATTCAAGGTGGCTGCCGTACTATGATTTTATTGAAAAAAGCGGAGGGTACACCAGTCTTAGATCAATTATTGCTGCAGGTAGAATGATGAGGAAGATGGACATGGAGGACAGCCCGTTAAGGATTACAGTAGACATAGACTGCTTTCTTGACTCACCCTAATCTAACCTATTGCAGTTCAATATATTATGGGCATAAGATTCCCCTTTGATTCACCCACGCACCCTATTGTCCAGTAGCATGAAATAAATCAGACAATGAGTATCTTTGTCTTTTAACTTTTTATTGAAAGAGGCTGTCTCCGTTATTTAATGGTTATATTAGAATTTTTAACAGTTAATGAATTTATAACAGGAGAGCATACATCAATGTATTCTTTTTCTTTATACGGTAATATTTATTAGAGACCAGAACTCTAAGTTGAATATAGAAAGAGCTCTTTATTTATTTTATTTTATTTAGTTTTTGTTTACTGGTAGGTGCACTAGCCATAGACATGACTATTTTCAGGCACGACCGGGAGGATACAAAACAACAAATACAGGGCAGACATTCCAAATACAAGTACAACAACAAAATCATTACACCATTTTACAAGTAGGTTACAAGGAATTAACTAAAAGCAAAGAGGTTATGTTAACAATGCAGAAAAATATGGAGCAGTACAAAAATAAAATTCAACCACAGTTTGCTTAGAGAGAAACCTGATATAAAACATTTTCAGCCCAAATAAGGGATTGAAGAGTTAACTTATGGAAGGATATTAGTAGTTGAAGAAGTAGGTGATTCGGAGAGGGGAGGTAAAGGAGAAGTGTAAAGGTGAGGTAAAGGAGAAGTGTTTAGCATGTTGGGGACAGATAAGAAAGAAAAGGTAAGACTGGGGGTGATAAGGGCTAGGGAGGTTTGAAACAGGAGCATTTGTGAGAAGTTTCAAAACAAGTACATAGACCTTTTTAAAAGATGCATAGGATGTTGATTGTCGCAAGGTTAGTGGAAGGGAGTTCCAGTATTTGGGGCATGGCAGGAGAAATCATTAGCACCTTTAGTGGTGCAGTGTCTGGGGATGAAAACAGGGCCTGGACCATGGAACGCAACCCATAGCATGAGATCAGGTTTTGGAAAAGGCCTGCTAGGGATTTGCAAACGAACCATGTTGTCAATGACAGAGCCATAAGCATGTAGCCTTAGTTCAGCAGGAGGAAGCCATCCCAGATCAGTATAGAAGAGGCAGTGGTGTTTCAGTTGGTATGAGGAGGAGGCATAGCGACAGATGTTGTTGTATGTAACATCCCATTTCCTAAGGACTGTTTTGCACGCAGAAACATATGTTGCAGTCCCATAGGTAAGTGATGGTAGGAGTATGCCACGGGCCATGGCAAGCCTAGCAGAGGGAGTGAGCATATAGCTGTCCGGTAGGCTAATCCCAGTTTGGCATGTACCTGTTTGCAAGTCAGACTGATGTGTAAGTCGAAATTTAGTGCTGGATCGAGGGTAATACCCAGATATTTAAATGAGGATACTACCCAACTACTGACCCATTTAAGGAGGTGACTTTGAATTGAGAATGGCATGCTTTAGTTTCGCAGTAGATCCAAAGAGCATGGCTTGGGTTTTAGACTCGTTTAGCACAAGTCTGTGAGTAGATAGCCACTTTGTAATAGCTGAAAATCAAGAGAGAGTCGTTTGTTAATGTCATCAATGCTTTTAGCACTAGCATACAGCACAATGTCATCAGCATAGTAGGGAGGCAGTCCTGTGGAGGTCAGTGGAGATGTTATTTATAAAAGAGAGTAAAGTAAGGGCCCAAGGATAGAGCCTTGGCACCCCATATTTATGATGGTTTTGTCCAAGAGGGTAAAGTTGTATTTCACAAATTGAGACCTATCAGCTAGGTAGTTTCCAAACCATCTAACAACGTTAGTTAAGAAACCTAGTGATTCCAGGGTGGTTAGAAGGATGGAGTGATCCACTGTCGAATGCCTTAGTCATGTCAATGCAAACTTCACTGAAGAGGAGGCTGGAGTCCATGCCACTTGAGTATCCGATGTGAATTTGAGGAGGGCAGTAGTGGTGCTATGACTTTGCAAAAACTATGCTGGGCATCGGTGAGTAGCTTATGTTTCTGTAAGAAGTCGATTGTCTGGGCTGCTACAAGCTTCTCAAGAATTTTATTCAGGATGGATAGGATGGCAATGGGCCTATAGTTAGAGGGTCTTTACGATCTCCTTTTAAAGACTGGTGTAATTCTAGCTGTTTCCACATGTCTGGGATGTGGCCCTGGCACAGGGAGAGTGTAAAATCCTGGCTAGGGAGCAGCAATGAAAGGGCTACAATCTTAAATAGCCTGGGCTCTAGATTGCCCGAGCCAGTTGCTGTGCAGTCCAAGATGCTGTTTAGCAATCTGAGCACTTCACATTTTGTGATTGCCTTGAAATAAAATTGAGGACCATTTGCAATAGGTCAGGTAGATACACTTGGCTGGGCAGGGAAAGAGGAGGTGTGTAGTTGGTTAAGTCTGAGAATTTATAGTTAAAGAAGTTTGCAATGGTTCTGGGACTATTGCAGTGTACCCCATCAAGAGACATGTCGTTAGGGGTGGATGCAGGATTAGAACCAAGAAAGAATTTGATATGTGACCAAAATGTTTTGGGGTCACCATAGGAGTTGGTCAGGAGGTCTTTGCAGTATGTGCCTTGGCTTTTTGATGTCCTTTTGCAGGCATTTCGAGAGACCTGTAGTTGCTGAGGTCAGAGGCTAGCCTTGAGTTTTATAACGGAGCCAGTTTTTTCCCTTAGCTTTAGTTTTGCTAGTAGGTCAGCTTTCAACCATCGGGTTTGTCTATTTTTATCCTGTGGGTTACGAGTTTGCAGTGCTTATCCTGAAGCTCTAGGAAGTGTTTCAAGAGCAGGTCCAGGACAGCCTCAGCATCATTGGATAAGAGAATGGGGATCAATCAGTAGAAGCAATGTCGTTCAGGCAAGACTGATGGTCAAAGTTTGCATAGTTGTGGAAGGTAATGAAGCGAGGTCCCCTGGGTAGGTCTGCCTTTTCCCAGATACAGTACATTGGGGAGTGATCAGTGATGGCATCTGGCAGTAGCCCAGAGGCAATTACATTTTCAGGGCGATTGGTCATTATCCAGCGTAGTAGCGTGTTGGAGCGATGGGTATTCCTGGTAGGTTCTTCTATAAGCTGGTGTAGGTTATAACTCTGCAGCTTGGTCATTAATGATGTTTGGTTACTGCCCAGCCAATTTATGTTTAAGTCCCCAAGGATAAGACCTCGTTCCTTCTGGCAAGGCAGGTGATTTGTTCCAATAAGTCATCTAGCCCTACTAGCCCACTTGTAGGTGGATTGTAGACACACACAATGTGAAGTTTTTAGTACCAAGAGTGACTAGGACGTGAAGAGCCTCACAGTGGCATAGGGCAGATGTCGTAACAGCAGAGACATCAAGGTGATTTCTAAAGTAGACAGCTGTTTCACCTCCTCGTTTTGGTGCATTTCTGTCAAGTTTTAGAAGGTTATAGTGGGGAAGGGGCATAGAGAATCAGGTATGGCAGGTTTAGCCACGTCTCGATTAGGCATATAATATCAGGCTTGTATAGGGTGGTCCAGGATTCAAGCGTAGTAAGATTGTGAGCAAGGCTCTGATGTTATGATGTACTATGATAAGACTTTGGGCATTGGTAATAGTGTCAGGTAGTACATTAGATGGTCCTGGATTTAATTGAACATCACCTGAGAGTAGGATAGCAAGGAGGAGAAAGTACCATAGCTTGAAAGAACCACGGGCATGTAGGTGCAGGTAGCAATTCTTACATACATGGGCAGTTAAGTGTCTCCACATCTTATTTAGTAGCACTGGGGAGGGGTCAAACGGGGCAGGAAGTATCAGGAGATTACAGTAGTAGTAATCCTGGAATGCAAAGTAGGGAGGGTTGCTTTATCTTGGAGTGCCATTGGCATGGACAAGAAGAGCAGTGGTAGTGAGATCATAAGAGACAGTAACATCAATGGGGTCATTTTATCTAGAGTTATTTTGGGTCTGTGACTAACAGTTCAAGACCCCAGCGAGGCTGAGAGGCTGCGAAAGAATAGTTAACTTTTTGGGGTATGGCCAAACTTCACACAGGATTCAACTAAGATGCAGTTAAGTAGAAGGGGTTCACAGAGTAGCAGGTGAGGTGGCAGTCACACAAGGCTAGCAGAAGTAGAGACAGAGAGAAGAAACTTGTGCAAGGAAAACAGTCACTGCAAGCAGTTTAGGTAATCCTGGGATCTTTAGCCAGTAAGTAGTTTAGAACCTGCCAAAAGGCTGGTATAATAGTAGAAGCTTGGAACTTTCCACCCTGAGAAATAAATTCAGAGCAGGCCAGATATTTAAGGAAGCCAATGAGAAGAGGGGAGGACCGAGAGGGAGGAGTTATGGTGTATTAATGGAGGCCTGGGAGGGGTGGGGTGCGGAGAAAATCCTGTGCAAATGCAGAAGCAGCTATGGGCTCAGCTTAGAAAACGGACTAGAAAGGTGCTGAAATCTCAGTCCATGGTCCAGAGAGTCAGCGAAAAGGCACACTAATCGGCAAGACAGCCCACGGTTGGTGGATCAATCAATGATCAGCGGAGGAGCCACACCAATCAGAAGAGTACCAGAGGAGAACCAAGAGAAGCTAGTAGGAGCGGTATGTACCTGTGCTTGCAGTCCGTGCAGGGGGCCAGGCAGACAGGCAGGAGCGGATAGATGTCAGGTGTGCGTCGGCGAGGCAGCCGCTCTGCTCCACCTCAGGATGTGGGGCGCCGCATGGGAGACTGCCCAAGAAGGAAGGAGACAGAGAAATATATCGTTAGAGGAGCTGTAGTCACAGAGACATGGGTAAATGGGGTGGGGTCATGCAGACTGTCAGCAGAGGGTGGAGGTGATCTGGGTTAGAACAAAAGGACAAAGGACAGAGGTTTAAGATGGCTGGGGTGGGGTCCTGGGTGCAAGCGAAGGAGGTGGGTAATTTGAAACAGTGGGCCAGAGGCCGGGGGTAGGAAAGCAATTAGATTAAGCAGGTAGGAAGAGGTCTAGTGAAACAGAAAAAGCAAGCAATATTTAGAGACATTATGGAGCAGGAGGTAGAGAAAGTTGTAGACAGGTAGAGATTCAGAAGCAGGCAGGATTTGGGGAAGTTGTAGGCAGGTAGGGATTGGTATCAAGGAGATAGAGCAAGGAAGGGTAACAGTTTCAAGCAATCACAGCACTTTTAGTTATTTAAATTCGCACGTAAAAATCAGGCTAATAATGTAACAAACAAACTTATACACTTAAGAAAATAACAGTACACTTAAGTAAATAACAGTACATCAAATCCTTGTGCAAATGCAAAAGCAGCTATGGGCTCAGCTTAGAAAATGGCCGAGAAAAGGAGCTGAAACCTCAGTCCATGGTCCAGAGAGTCGAGGAAAAGGTGCACCAATCGGCAAGGCAGCCCACGGCTGGCGGACCAATCAGCGATCAGCACGGAGGAGCTGCACCAATCAGAAGAGTCCCAGAGGAGAACGAAGAGAAGCTAGTAGGAGGTGCATGTACCTGTGTTGTAGTCCGGCCTGGGGCCAGGCAGGTGGGCAGGAGCGGATCGATATCCCAGCGCGTGGCGGGCGGCGGTTGGCAAGACAGCCGCTCTGCTCCACCACAGGATGTGGGCGCCACTCAGCGGGAGACTGCCTGTGCTTGCAGTCTGGGCAGGGGGGCCAGGCAGGTGATCAGGAGCGGATCGATGTCCCTGTGTGTAGTAGGCGGCGGCCGGCAAGACAGACGTTCTGCTCCGCCTCAAGATGTGGGGTGCTGCTCAAGTGGAGACTGCCTGTACTTGCAGTCCTGGTCACTTATTTTCATTTGCTTCAAAGGGACACTCTGCAACTACAGTGGACACTTTTTTCCTTTTTGCCTCTTCTTCCACTATGGCAGATTAGCTGGAAAAGAAAACAGATAAAATGTTCAAATAATAGACCTATGTAAACTCATGTCATTGTGTATTCAATTATGAATCAGGTATGGTACTTCAGTATCTACGATTTAGAGTTTTAATGGATGTAACTGGTCTTAAATTGGAAATATTTATGCTCTCAATAAAGGTTTGAGTTAAAAAAAGTGAAAGACAGTCAAAAGAAAAGTACCTGATCAGGTGGAGCAGCCCCTGGCCCTGCAGATTTTGGTGGCAGTGGGTGAGAAGCAGAGACAATGTCCTCAGCGCCTGATGAATTTGAGGAGGTATGAGGGACCAAGCCAGCAACTACCTTAGCCCAAGATATATGAGAGGATGTGGAAGCTATGGCACTCTCCTGTGTAGCAGGTTTCAGGGGAGCTGGGGGAGCAGTGAAGGTGGCTGAGGAGCATCAGTTTGGTTCTCTTCTTGGTACAGCATTCACAGCTTCAGAGGCAAGGGGCATACTTAGCTGCAAGAAGTGCCAAGAATTCTGGCTCTTCCTCCTCTCCAGATTCATTTTCTGTGCGGCTATGGCCATGAGAGTGGACTGTGGTGGTGGAACACTCTTTTCTGTTTCTGGCCTGATTCTAGTTTCTCCTCTTGGTTTTGGGGGACTGCTCATTCCCAGGTTAATGAGGAGAAGCCTGGGCTTGGCCAGTGTGTCTGACCAGGGTAGTGTCTATGAGTGGTGCAACCAGGATGGGTAGAGGTTCTGTGTTCTGCCTATCAGAGCTGGGAGTGTGGGCCTCACCATTCTCTGATCTGGGCCATAGAGTGTCTAGGAAGTTGGTTGTGGTATCTGGAGAGTCAAAGATCTTGGCACGCCATTGAACACCATTTGCAGAGAGGCAGGGTACCTCAGTGTAAAAGGATGCCAAGCTGGTGTAACCACTGTTGCATAGTCATATAGGCCCTTTGCCTATTTGTTAAGTCCTGGGAGAAGTCCTGAAAATCATAACGGGTGGTCCTGCATTCAAGATGCCCCATCTCTCTGGCCTCCGAGAATTTCTCCTTCACCTAGTAGCACAACAATTTCGCCAGGATGGGCCGAGGTCTCTCACCTCCCTTTCAATTTTGAAATGAGGATTCCAGGATCTTAAGAAGGAAGGGAGGCTATAACACAAAAACTATTGTGTCATTGAGTTCAGCCTTCTAGGGTAGCCCAACAAACCTGAGATTGTTTCACCTTCCATGTTCTCGAGATCATCTACCTTTTCTTGGAGTTGGTGGACCATCTTGGCCCGGTCTTTCAGTTGAGCATGGATGTAGTGAATGGCAGTGTTCTTATGGACACAGTGCTGCTCTGTTGCCATGACACTAGCATCTAGTCCCTGTATTGTTGGCAGTCATGGATCCTTGTATTTCATCCATACCTATGAAAATCAGGACAAACATAGCTTCTATTTGGATGATTGGCATCGCTGCCACCATGACTTTTCAGGTGGGAAAGCTTGGGGTCGCTGCTTTATAGCGAAACTTCAGCAGCATATTGCTGTAAGTCAGATGAACTGACACGAAAAATAAAAACAAAGCATTGTTGTTTCCATCACACTGAGTGGGAGAGCACTTTGGATTATACAAGACACCGGAAACATATGGATTTTATAGGATGTTGATTCCTGTCACGCAGAGAGAAGAGCCTAAGCAGCCATCTTGGCTGAGCTCAGGCCAGTCCTTGTCATAGGGTTTCTAATGCAACCTCTGCACCATTTTAGTTACCTTCCTCTGGACAGCCTCTACCCTGTCTGTATCCTTTCTGAGATATGGTCTCCAGAACTAAACACAGTACTCCAGATGGGGTATCACCAACGATTTAGACAGTTGTAGCACTACCTCACTCTTTCTGCTGGTGATACCCTCCCATGCAACCCAGTAACCCGTTGGCTCTACCTACTGCCTTGTCACACTGTCTTAGCACCTTGAGGTCATCCGCAATGATTACTCCAAGGTCCCTTTCCTATTTTGTGACTGCCAATACCTCTTCTCCCTTTTATACTCTGCCTCTGGATTTCTATGTCCTAGGTGCATGTTTTCCATTTTTTTACATTGAAACCCAGCTGCCATACCTTTGACCACTCCTTGAGTTTTCTCAGATCTCTGCTCATCTCTCCACCCCTCTGGAGTGTCTACCCTATTGCAGATTTTGGTGTTATCCACAAAGTGGCATACCTTCCTTCCAGCTCTTCTGCACTGTCACTTATAAAAACATTAAAGAGGACTGGTCCCAGTATTGACCCCTGAGGTACTCCAATGGTCACGTGCCCTCCCCGAGTGAGTGCCATTTATCACTACCTCTGCTGCCTATCTAGCAAGCAAATTTGTACCCAGTTTACCACCTCAGAATTCACCCCAAACTGCCCAGTTTTCTTACGAGCCTCAAATGTGGTACAGTGTCAAAGCCTTGCTGAAGTCTAAGTATGCACATCCACCGCCCCCCTAATCTATTTACCTGATCCCCAGTTGAAGACATTGATCCGGTTAATCTATCAGGACCTCTCCACTTCACTCTGTGCTGTCTTGGGTCTTGCAGCCTGCTGGATTCAAGATACTCCACAAGCCTTTCCTTTAAAAGCACTTCCAATAACTTCCTTATCACTGACGTCAGACTTACTGGCCTTTAGTTGCAGTCCTTCACTGCCTGCAAGACCAGATTATCAGGAATCTGCCTACAACACAAAATTCACGTGAAACTATGGCAGAACTCCTGCAACAAGAACCACTAGATTGATATCACACATGCAGTGCTGTTATCTTCCTGCAAAAGGCAAATTACACAGTTACAGAAACCATCATAACATAGCCCCCACTGATGTCACACAGTCTTACACTGCCTGCAAATCCATGTTAACAAAGCCTGCCTACAATACAAAGTAACACTGTCCCCCAAACACAAAATTCACATGAACCTATAGCAATCAACCTACAGAAAGAAGCAAAATGAGCAGACCTATTACCTATGAATCTCTGAAGCATTGTCAAAAGATCAGCCATTCATCTCAAACAAGCAGTAACTCTGTGATTACGGTATGCCTAATATAAGCATACAGCATTTTAAGCAATTCAGTAAGAACAAACATGTACATGATCTTCAAAGGAACGGCTATATTTTCCTAAAAAGAAAGAAAATTTTAAGAGGACAGAAAAATGCTTCAAACACAGCTCAAAGTAGCAGACAGTATCTCCGTAGCAGAAATTAATGAATGACATGATCAAGGCCAGCAAAGCACATGGAAAACCTGGACCAGAGCTACTATCAATCAGAATATAAATAACTAAATAAATTACTCTATATAGTACCTGGACTAGATTCTTTAAAAAAAGCAACAATGACATTTTTTCTTAGGTACTCAATATTCTAAACATATTTTCCCCAGCTGTGTAATAAAACTGATTAGGCATGAGCTTTTTAAAGATCTTGGTGGTAATTCCATCTCATAAAGCTGGAGGTGATTAATCCCACATCTTAACTAACCACCTTGTTCTTCACACAACCCCATGCATAGTGCTCTGTATAATTCTCTGTGCATTCTTTGAATCTCTTTGTGCACAGAAAACAACATTATCTCTGCTCCTTACTCTGGATTATAAAGCACTTTGGGATACTGTTTAGATGAAAGGTGCTACAGTAGTGCCCAGCATCCCTTTACAGAAATATAAGTGTGCTGCGTACATGCTCAGTGCATGCCACATGATAGTGCAATGTTTTGCGGCGGTTAGCATGCACAAAGTGAACCTAAGGAACCAGATCTAACAAGCATTTGTCAATGCCGAATGTTTGCTTGCTGGTATTGGCACTGGTACTGCATGAGTTGAGAGATGCATAATAGGAATGGCAGTGAAGTATTGAACTAACGCTAACCCCACCCCCACCCTGCAGAGACTGACAGGCATTGGAGTGTGCCTTTGGGTCATCGGCCATAATACTCATGCCATTCCACCTCACCACCTGCAGACACTGCCAGGTGTCGTGTCATTGGCCCTTATGCTCACCCTATTCCATAAGGAAATAAGCTAGGATGAGTGCAGTATAAGAGAATGGGGGTGAACATTAGAGTTGAAGACCCCAAGGCACACCTTGATGCCCATCAGTGGCTGCAGGATGGGGTGGAATGGCGGAGCATTATGACTGATGACCAAGCCACACCCTGACGCCTGTCAGTCTGTACAGAGGTGAGATGTTACGTTGAAAACCCTAACGCCCCAAGTTTTTGTTGGTATTTGTGCTCCAAATTTTAAACATGGGCTTTTTGAGACCCCACTCATGATAGTGGCACTATCATTTCATTACTCAATCCCGAAAAGGTGATTTTGTACAGCTTATGTGCCATTTACGCAACAGGTGCGAAATATATTTTGGGCATGATGTGAAAATGACATCTATACTGTTCATGAGGAGGTGTGAAAAATGGCAATGTTGAAAATCTGGAGTGAAAATATGAAAAGTGGCAAAATTACGAGCATGTGTAGAAACTGCGTTATACACGCTCGTGAAGGCAGTCATTTTGGGAATTTATTCACCAAATTTTCAACATGGCCTTTTGGGACATCCCGCTGAACAGTGGCACTGTGATTTCATTAATCTGTCCTAAAATTGATTTCGCACAATGACTGTGCCATTCTGCGCCACAGGTGGGAAAACATGTTTTGGGCAGGATGCAAAATGACAGCTATACTGTTCATAAGGAGGTGTGAAAATGGCAATGCTGGAAATTTGGAGTGAAAATAATAAAAATTAGCGAGGTTATGAGCGTCGCACAAACTGGGCAATACACGCTTGTAATGCAGTCATTTTTTTGGTTTTTCCACCAAACTCTACATGGGGCTTTTGGCACCCCCACCTCAGTGGCACTGTCGTTTTTAATCAGTCCTGAAAGGTTATTCCTTGCAGCGACTGCAAAATCACCTTTCGGGACCGAGAAATGAAATGACAGTGTCAGTGTTCACACATTGGGGTCCCAAGAATCCCATGTTGAAACTTTGGGACCAAAACTCCAACAATTGGCTGAGATATCAACTCAAATTGAAACCTCCCATTCACTGCCATTATAGTGCTTACCATCATTTCTTCAGTTCCCGTTGGTCTTTGAAGAGTGCAGACATGTTCCCGGTCCACAGAAGATCACTGCTCCTGGCCCACGGAGGTAAGTGTGGGTGGGGGGTGGGAGGTGAGGTGCACAGAGGGACTGTGTGGGTTGGGGAGGGGACCGCGGGAATGACAAGGGACTGTTTTCTTTTACAGGTGAAATATTACAAGATGATCTTGGCACACTGGGGTGGGCCCCAGTGTGCCAGACTAGTGGAGGGGAATCAATGCCGACCTGGGATTGGGCAACCTAAGGTCAGCTGGAGAAAGGTGTGTGGGTGCATCCAACACCTGGAGTAGGCATCCCGTGTCAGAAAAGATAAGAATTATTGTACTTCGCACACAGAGGTGGGCTCCCAGTGTGCCACAGTAGTAGGGAGGGCATGCCAACATGGGATTGGGCACCCTGTTGTTGGCAAAAGAAATGTTTGGGCTGAAGGGGCATGCTGGCACGGGGTTGGGTAGCTTTGGGAGGAGTGTGTTGGTGCCAGGAGCCGCCAATTATGCAAAGTGGCTGTGTGACTAATTTATTTATTTCACTGGGAAAGACACACTACAAACGATTTTTTCGATAAGTTCAGCTATGCACATTACTGTGCACTGTAATGTGCGATGACTGGAATGTGCCTTTTGTCGGAAGGAGGTGGGGAGAGATCTGTCACTGCAATGACGAAACTGTCTGTGACTAGAGCAGCAGATTTCTTTCTGCGCGGCACTTGCTCTGAAACTGCCATCATCGGCAGCTTCCTGTTGATTGGTGGCTGAGGGACACGCCTGAATGCGTTTGCTGGATTGGTCAAACACTGCCATACGCCTGCAATACTCTACTGACCTCAATGTGTTTCTTGTGCACTGCACACGCAAGCAAACATAAAAGCACATCAGGTCCGCATGCTGCAAGCTTGATATGCAGCAGGTAAGCTGGCGTGAACGCGTTTTATAAAAATCACATCAGGTTCACATGTTGCATGCTTGACATTAGTGCAGCAGCTAAGCTGGTGTGAAAATCATTTAAAATCACATCAGGTTGACATGTAGATATGCTTTATTGATAATTTAAACCTGTTTTAATTCAAGAATAGGAATAATCTATTTATCTGTATTTGTTTGTATTGTATGTTAATATTTTATCAATGTTTTAGAATTGTATGTAAAGCGATTGAATCACAAATGAGAATTGTGCTATACTAAATAAAATGTGAATGAATGAATGAATGTTGCACACGCGTTACGTGTGCAGCACCTAAGCTGGTGCAAATCTTATCTAAAAAACACATCAGTTTCTATGTCTCATACTACTGCTAGCAGTTACAGTCATTAAAATACCATATCCATTGATTTCCCATTAAAATTATGCAAACTCATTAATTCTGACCATTAAATCTTTTGCAAATTGTTTAATGGCTTTTGATTTTTGTCATTAAATTGCCATTCATTTGTGAGGTATTGCTTGCTGACTGCATTAAATGCCTAAGATTTAGTCAGCCAACACCCCCATTCCAGATGTGGGAAGAGGCGCTCTGTGGTGTGAAGCCTGACCTTTTGTTTTGGGCTATGCAAACCCTTATGCATATTTAGTGCTACATATGTGTTTCTCCATGTCTGTTACAGCTCACTTACTTTCCCTTTGTCATTCTGTATGGAGCGATACACTATGGCTCTGCTCAGCACTCTTGTGCTGAGTCGGGCCTTGGAAGCATGCACCATGCCTCACTTTTTTTCACTGAAATGAGGGACATGTACACTCAAATGAGGGTCACTAACCCACATGATGATCAGGACACATCATGAAACATGGAGATATGGTACCTCAGAACACAGTGGAAACCATTATTTACTTGTACAGATATTAATACCTGAGAATGAATTTCTACCATTAAGCAAGGTGTCATTTAGGTAGGGCAGAGGGGCAGTTGCCCCTGCATTTGTACCTTGGTTGTTCTTATGGTGTGGCAACAATGGCATTACATTTAGATTTAATCTTTTGCACAATAAGTGCCCCAGACTCAGTGTGGTCTCATGCTGTGGGTGCGCCCTGACTCAACTTTGTCTGTATTGTGTTATCCACTCTCTCCACCTATTAGCAGTGGCACCATCACACGCGATGTGGAGGAGCTCCAATCAAACAAGAGAGTGTGAGTTGTGTAAGTGCGACATTGTCTTTTCTGCCACAAAGTAAGCAGGCTACACACTACAGCTTGAGGAGTTGGTGAGCACTGAGCTCTAGAAAGCAGTGTTGCAATGGCATATTTTGTTGGTCTCTTTAATGAGTCTCCATCTCCCATGGTGGCTGAAGGGGCAGGGGTGAGCTAGAAGCTAGCTCGATGACTAAGCTACCTACCTACACTACTCGCCTTGCCTCACAATAAAACAGCGCAGGCCCCCCACGGCAGCAAGCTAGACCTAGCAGCAGTGGGAACAGTGGAGTGGGCAGGCTTCACAGGCCTTGGTCACTGTGGTGCAACAACAGCCAAGCAAGAAGCAAATAACACAGGTTGGGTGGGTTGGGTAGGTGAGGTGACTTGGTCATAAACTACTGTGGGGACCTGGGATGGTCGGGTTCCAGCATCCAGCTTCTGGCAGAAGGATGGAGGAGGATCAGACTGAAAACTGGGCTGGTGGCATACTGGGCTGGTTGCAGGTTCCAGCCAGATGGCTGGTATGTAAAAGTAATTTTTTTTAATAGGGGATTGGGGAAGGAGGAAGGACTGAAATATTGATGTGCTTTTCATGTTTCTGCACCTTTGGGCTTCTTGACCCATATGGGACGGTATTGAATGGAATGGAGTCAGGAAAGAAATCAGGCAAAGATTTTTTGGGTCAGAACTTCAGCCAGAAAAAATGTTTGGTAACTGGGTGGTTTAAGCCAAAATCTGATGAACTGCTCTGGGGTATAGACAGATGAATCTTATACATTTAAATGTTTCCTGATTTGCATACCACTTTTCAATCATAACAAATAAGTTTTACCTTTTAGAGATGGCCCAGACATTCCAGAGCTTGCCTTCTAGGGGCTAACTGTGGTTGTTGCCCTCCCCCATTGAAATCTGAAATTGCACCCCTGCCACAAAGTCTAAATTTACAGGACATCCTCTGTGTGAGCAGCATGTTTTCCATGAGGGGTGGATGAGGAGGACAGAGGAGTTTTCAGGAATAAAATGAAGTCTGTCTCTTGCAATCGGGGACAGTTGAGCAGTATGGTATACACAGACTATTGGAGTTTCACTATAGTCAGGCTTATGCCCCCGGTAGCTGAGCTACACATCCCAACGCTCATGCACATTATAACATAGGGCAAGGGAGAGTGCAGGTGTGTGACCCATTGAAATGAATGGGGTTATTTTTTATTGGGAGGACTTTAAGCCCAAGGTTCAATGTGGTGAAATAGGCCTCCTTCCTTCATTCCTCTCACTCAAAAACCCTAATCTCGCAGCACTGTGCTTAGAATCTGAAACTTGACTTTCGTCCAGTCTTCCCTGAGTCCCCATCAGCATCTTGCTCATAGCGCTTTACTGACCTTCATTTGGAATTACTACCTCGTTACCTGTTCTGCATCGTCCGATCTCAAGCCGCTCTCCTCGCTTGATGCAGGTTTGTCTCGAGTTCATCGGGCGGCGTTGCCCCCTGTCCCCGCTGACCCAGCTTGCTGGCTCCATTCCAAACTCTCCCTGCATGGACCTCCTTCAACTTTCTTGAGAAGCTCGCAACCTTGCCCACCTGTCTCCCTCATCTCCTTCCCCCATCATGCCTCCTCGCTGTCCTTAGGTGCTAGCCTTGCAGGACTTTTTCTCCTAGCTGACTCCTACTGCAGTTCTTCCACAGCGGGCCCTTCCTTCCAGTCCATTTTAGTCTCCTCGGACTCACAGTTTCTCCAGTCGGTGCTGCTCTCATTTCTGGATTTCACGTGCCTTCACATCTTCCACTCCGCCGCTTGGCCCTCCATCGATCTCCCAATTTGGGATCCGGATCCCCGATTCTCGCATCCTCCAGAGTCATGCACTACTAAACCTATTTTGAGGAGTTGGGTCTGTGCCGTGAATCAGAAGATAGCAGTTTCGTGACTATAGTGCTATTCCTATAGGATTTCATACGCTGAATTCTGTTCTATGATGCACCACGTTTCCGGTCCGGTTTACCTCTGCATTAGTCATTTACACCCTCGCAGGATCGTGGAAACTCCATTGCTTTTCAATTCCGTCTTCAATAAAATAAAATAAAAAATAAAAATAATTATGAGAGATGCCTACAGCAGCTGGATTCTTAGTTTTCACATGAGTGGGCTGGTGTGCTTAAGGTATGCAACATATTTTACCTATGGCAGTTGGGTTAAGGTACAACTACTATGGTCAGATCATGCTTGCTTTTCGTGTATATTTAAAAAGAAGGAGGGATCCAGATCCCCTAATCTATGGGTTTTATAGTGTCCTAAAAAAAAATAATTTTTCACAGGTGGCAACATTCGAACAGTCGAACCACTCTTCTTTATCATTGCCAGAATTGCCTCCCTTGCCCATGGTTTCACATCTTTTATACATCTAGCTAATATATGAGAGTTCAGAAGGAATTTAATGGCTCCCAGTCCGATTGAGCGCTATAGCTATGAACAGTCTACGACGCCATGGCACCCTGCTGATTCTGAGGTGGCTAAATAAAAAAAAATTATGTCTCTAGTACTAAAGCTCTGCTTTCCGTCACTGCATTGCTATTCCAGTCCATATATTTCCTTTTACCTACATCATGGTGCTTCTGAGCACCCAGTGAATCCATCAATGCACGTCCCAGTGGCTTCACTGCTCCTTACGATTGCAATTCCACTAGCCTGCTAGCCGTTGGTGCCTTGCCTAGCAATTCCTTTTAGCTCTCCATCTTTCAGATTGAGCACTTCAGTACACACATATCAGTATCATTAATCCTTACACAAAAATTCCAAAAACTGATTCCCTATGTTTCTTATTATTGTTCAGCTACTTCCTGTTTTCCTCATCATCACCATTGCTCTTTTGTTCTAGGTTGTTGGTACATTTTGACTTCGCGCCCTTCCCTGCAGCTTCTTCATATAAGCCTTCCTCACCAAAATCTAGCCTTCAATGGTAAGTTCTCGTCCTTCTCAGGCATTTCATTCCCACCCATTCCATACTCCTATGCTGTTCCATATTCCCATCCACGTTTCTCTCCACCTCATTCTAGCCTTCCTATATCTCCTCCCATGGCTTTCATTTTCTTTCTTTTCCCCAGGTCTCCTTCCTCGTCATGTTGTCAGTCAAAGATCCATCCATCAAAGATCATCCTACATCTCCTGTACCCCTCCAGGACCTGCCAGTCAAAATGCACGTCCAAGTCTCGACATTCCATCAAGGATTGGACGGTATCTCGCCTCATGTCGGAGCTGACCAGAAGAGGCGCTCACTATTCTTCCTCTGCTCGGAAGCAGGTGCTTTACGACCTCCTCATGCAAGCATTGTCACAACCTAGACCTGCCCCTGGGCCCAGCCAGCCCCTTCCACTGCCCGAGCCTACTCCTCTGTCTAACATCTGGATTTCATGACTCAAATGACAACTTCTATTGCAGATATAGAGACCCACTTTTCTTCATTGGAAGCCCATCCTACTGTTCCTCAGATTCCCCTCCTACTCCCGCCTTGCCTGCCAGATCTACTTCCACAGACATCATCCCACTTCCGGATTCTAGTCTTCTTTGGTGATGGTGCCTCCTCCATCCATGCCTCCTGTAGTTCCTACAAGTTCGTCCCTTTCTCCTCAGCCTCCATTTATCTCTCCTATTCACCTTGTGCCTGTTCACCTCCGCAAGGACATCCTGGACGGCAAGGACGCCAACTTGGTTTCGCTGCTCATCTCATCCGACATTCTGGACAATCGATAGTATCATGTGGAGATGTCTCAGTCATCCTGAAGTCCAAGGACTCTCATCTCCTTTGCAAGATGACTATGGCCGATTCATCTTTGCCTTCAGCCTCTATCGTGACATCATTCTGTTCTTCCTTCACAGATCGCGGAAGAGTTGGATACTTACCTTTATCTTATTGTCGACCTCAGCATCCGATAATGTGGGACTCATTTCTATGATTATCATCACTCCTTTTGGCTAAGGCCACCTCTGCATTAAACCATTACAATGTCAAGCTTAATTGGGCTGTTTTGGATAATGAACTTTTGCCACTTAACTGACCATGCACCTATTCTTGTTCTCTCTGTGGTTTGTTCAACCACTTTGCTCACCTTGCCCCTGACAGTGTCTCCTCCTTGACCTGCCCCATCCATTCCCGACCCAATTCACTCTTTCGACTCTCTTCCACCTCCAGCCTAGCTCGCCCCATCCCCAGCCTGCCCGCTCAATTCACCGCCACGATCACCCCATTCGTAACATCGGCAGTAAGTCTATTTGTAACAACTTTAATGACTGCGGCTTTTCCACCCTCAATGCCAATTCCTCCACTTGTGTTGTATCTGCAGTGATTCTCACGTTCGCTACATCTGCTCTAAGTTCTCCCAAACCCTCCAGATGATGCCAGGTCCACCCCTCTACTCCGTAGACATCGGTGCCCTTGCCCAATTGCTGTCCAATCACCCTGACCAGGATTCTGTGCGCTCTCCTCTCAGGTTTGACCAATGGTTTTCACACTGGAGTCTTAGTCCTTCCCACTTCATCGCATTTCTGCCCAAATCTACAGTCTGCCTTCCAGAAATCTGCCGTTGTCCGCTTTCTTATCCAATCGGAAGTGGACAAAAGGTTTGTTTTGGGCCCTTTCCCACACACCCCTTTTCCATCTATAGAATCAATCCCTCGGAGTTGCCATTCAGAAGTTCTCAACAAAGCACCTTGTTATTGACCTCTCTGCCTCATCATTCCCCACTCCAAGTGTCAATTGTCTCATTCCAGCTAATGAATCTTCCTTGTCATATGCCTGCATTGATGATGCCATTACTTTAATAAAGCAGTCCGCCATGGCTCTTGGTTGTCCAAAGTGGATGTATCAGATGCCTTCAAGTTGCTTCCCATCCATCCTTCCTTTGGCATATCCACAGCGTTTATTGGGATTCTGCTTTTTATTTTGCTGTTTGCCTCACCTTTGGATGCCATAGCAGCCCTAAGTTATTGACATTTTTCCAATTCCTCTGCTGGATCTTGCTTAATGTTTGCCGCTTGCCTGCAGTGCTTCATTTGCTGGATGATTTCTTCTCGTGGATCCACCTCACGCCATTCCAGGGGCCAGCATCTCGCGCTCCTCAGCCTGTTCAACACTCTGTCAGTTCCTGTTGCGCCGAGAAGACATCCGACATTCTACATCTCTCGAATTTCTGGGGATCGTACTGATTCTGATCGCATATAAGCTCGCCTCCCGCTAGACAAGCTTCTCTGATCCAAGTGCTGGTCCTTCCTTTCCATTCGGGATGATTGTACTAAACATGAACTGCTTTCTTTGGGGTATCTAAATTTCTAATGAGAATCATTCTGCAAGATCGATCATTTATGTCATACCTTCTCATCCAAGCCTCATCCATTTTAGAGCTACACCATCACATCAGAATCACAGCATCTGCTAAGTCCGACTTAGCCATGTGGTCTCTCTTCCTAGCAAGATGGAATGGATGCTGTATGTTCAGAAATGACCCAACACACCAAAACCATCCTCGTATATTCACAGATGCATCTTCTACTCATGGATACGCTGCCATATTCTCCCGAGAATGGATTGCAGCCTTTGGCCTCCAGACGTATCATCATTGTCCTAATTTGCATCTACGCTCTGCTGTTTGAAATCTATCCCATCGTAGCAGCCGCAGCCACATGGGGCCATTTATGGTCCCCCAGTCAGTCTCCATATTCTCTGATACCCAGTCCACAGTAGCTTATTGTCAATAAAGGTCGCCATCATCTCCTTCCATCATGTTATTAATGCGAGGTTAACATGGCTTCTTATTCACGATTTTACAATCAATTGCTATTATATTCTGGTGCCCAAAATGAAGCGGTTGATGCTCTTTCTCGATTTCCATTTCAGGAATTCTTCCAACTCCATCCTTCAGCTGATCCAATCATGACCCCACCACTATCATACTACAACCTAATAATGACTTAACATATTATCGACATCAGGCAGCTATCATCATGTGGTCATCTTTAGCTCCATCTACCAGAGTTATATATTCAACAGCCTGGAATAAATACGTATCATTCTGTGCTTCCTCATCATCACAACCAACCATTATTTCAGTAGATCAAGTTTTAGCCTTCTGACATTTTGCCATCAAGCCTTACATCTCGCGCATGGCACAATCAAATTGTATCTTGCAGGTATCCAGTTCATTCTCTCAGCATTCACCATCGCCACCATCTTTATTCTCCAATCAATCAATCAAATTACTTCTACTAGGATTCAAACGATTATCCACCCAAGTTCCCTAGTCGAACTCCCAATCAAAGGACCTTTATTCAGAAAACTGTTAGACTTACTAGATTCCAATCCATTTGAACATCATTCAAATCTCATTATATCTTCAGCCAGTATGCTTGCATTCTACAGATTTCTTCGCCTGGGAGAATTCACCACATCTTCACCTCTCTCATCTGCTTTCTTCAGAGTATCTAACATCAAAAGCACAACAACACTTTCATCCTCATATTACCTTCATCAAAACTGATAGACTCCTATCCGGGACTTCATAACCTATTACCCAACATCAAATAAATGGTGTCCAGTCATGAGTCTATTAAAACTTATGAAGTTCTACTCCAGTTCAAATCCATCTTCTCCCTCTTATCTTCAAATGCCAACATTCCCATGACAACAAAATGGTTCATCGATCACACAAGAATCCTACTTCAGAGACTCGGACTAGATCCATTTTCCTTTTCAGGTCATTCATTCTCAATAGGAGCTGCTACTTCAGCATCTCGTAATAACATTCCGTTCACATCATCAAAAGAATTGGAAGATGGTAATCATCTGCCTACGAAACATACATCCCTAATCCAATTTCTGAACTTAAAATGCCTTTTCAATTATCTCCTCTTAGTTTGCTTGGAGGATGAGCAGATCAGTAGCCATGGGTCCTCAGAGGTTTTCCCCAAAGGGTTTTTTTTTCCCTCTCCTGAGTGCTTCTGATCACACTCTCCGGAGTTGGAGGAGGTAATCTTTGGCTTATATTCCTACAGCTACCTAGCTCATCTACCAAGGGTGGTAATAGAGAAAAGCCACATTATATTCAATAAGCAAAAATCTCATAAATCTGCTCAAGTATCACCAAGCACTATATATTTCACCAACATTGAATGGGAGGGGTTTAAGACCAAGGTTCAATGTGGTGAAACAGGCTCCTCCTTCCTTCATCCTCTCATTCAAAAACCCCAATCTTGCAGCACTTCATACTTAGAATCTGAAACTCGCCTCCATCATCCCCATCAACCTCCTTCTTCTCCAGCACTCTCTACACCCTTGGTAGGGCTTATATTCCTACAGCTACCTAGCTCATCTACTAAGGGTGGTAATAGAGAAAAGCCACATTATATTCAATAAGCAAAAACCTCACAAATTGCTCAAGTATCACCAAGCACTACATATTTCACCAACATTGAACTATTTTTATATATTATGAAGGTGAGTTGGAGATTAATGAAGGCCACTGCTCAATTAACAAGGGCCTTGTTAGTAGAACAGTGGCTTTCATTAATCTCAACTCACCATCATAGCATAAAATGGTAATAAAAAGAACTCCATTCATGTCAAAGGGCACACCCCAGCACTCTGTCCCATGGACATCATCTATTAAAGACTCCTGTCTCTAGCTCCTAGTACTCAGTTAAGAGACTCTTGACTTACACCTTTACTTGGTGGTTGTCTGTAACAGTGTGGCCACATCTGTTACAGTGTATGTCAGAGGGGAACTGGCTGTGTGGGTGGGTGCGAGTTATTACTACTTTTGTATTTGCCCCTTGAAGTCCATTTTATGTGGAAGCAGTCAAAACTATGAAGAGAAAATAGTAGGAGTACAGGCTAGACAGAAGTGATTAAGTAGTTCTGTGGGTATGTGTGTGTATGGGAGGTGGAAGAACCACATGTTTCTGATGGTATGTAGGTACAGTCCAGCTTGCAGCTGAGATGAGGGGACAAGAAACCTAAAAGATTAGCAGTGGCTAGAAGCATGCTATATGCATGCATATGTGTGCAGATTTATATTGAAGTACAAGCAAGTCATATGTATGCAGACAGTATAGTATAGTGGTTAAGGGTGCTGACCTGGAGACCTGAAGACCTGGTTTTGAATCTCATCAACCCCACTAGTTTACTGTGTGATCCTGAGCAAGTCACTTAACTTTTATGTGTGCAGTTATCAGTGACCACTTGCTTTTTGCACACATGCCGCATGCATGCATGCATTCTGTTCAATTAAACATAAAAGCATGATTATCACACTTCACTTGTTTGCTGACGATGCCACATACATGCAATCTGTTCCAATTTTAACATAAAATCATGCTTGCAGCACACATGTCACATGGGTAGCTTTATGTGTGCAGCATGACAACATTTCATATAATTATTTCTGTGAGGGTCAGGTTCCCTCATGTCTAGTCATGTCTATCAGTATCTTGAGTGAAGACTCACCAAAATAGTAAAGGCTGTCACTTTGCATGTGCCTGTCTTCTTGTAGTTTTCTAGTTACTGCAAAAGCCTGCTGGCTATAGGGCTTGTGAAGTCACACACATGCACAGCACTGTTTCTGTACAGCACTACCCGCTGACTCATTAACATCCCTGCAGTTGATATTTATTGCATTTAAAAACAGTGACATCAAGTGACAACAAGCATTACAACTAGCTGTGATTGAGGACATCATGATAGTAGTCATTGCAATATCTTTAGTCATGATGAAACCTGACACTGGGCACCACTATATTATATAAAACCACATCCCTTTATCCTTATTCAGCTGATGGTAAATGACATACGTTAAGTAAGATAGACTAGTTATGGTTCTATGATGGTCTGTCCATTTTTATAAATTAATAGTGCCTCTGAGGAATGTCTTATGGTGTAAGATACTCCAAGCCTTAGGTTAGTGAAAAGACCATGAAAGTGAAGCTGAGCAGTTCTGTCTGCCCAAACCTCAGGAGAAGAGTCTCTTATACTATAAGAGACATCCTTCTAGGTCTCTATTAACTTATAAATCACTCAAGTTTAATTCGAGTGATTTATAATAAGTTTAGTCTTTTTTTAATTTTATTGTGTCGTCCTCCCCTGGTGCTGAAGTGGAGTGTCCACTTCTTGCATTGCTGCATGAGAGCACACTGCTAGATGAGAGGTAAGTAGCTCTGCCTGCTGATAGCTGAAATCACGTTACTGGTTTACAATTCATGTAACAGATGTGACATGCTGTAGCTGAACAACTTCTCAGCAATAGAATGTTTAGTTTGGGGAACATGGAAGGGATCCTATACTTGTCTTATAATACCATTTGTAACCATTTATTTGTACAGTGTTTCCACTGTCAGTTTATTTACAGCTCCCAGATGTGACTGAAAATGGGCCTGACCCAGTCCACCTACCTGATAAAATAAATGACGTGAATCTCTCCTCATAGCACTTGTTCCCTAAGTCACTAACCAGCTTATTGGCCATATGCTAGACCCTCTTGACTTCTTCAATGTTCTTTATGTACTACAGTGACCAACGCTGGATGCAGTACTCCAAGGGTGGTCTAAACGAGGCCTTGCAGAGGGTAGGATCATGACCCATGATCATGCATCCAAATGTTGCTTTTGCTCTCTTGACTATGGCAACACACTGACTGTTTAGTTTCAGCTTCCTGACCATTATTTCCCTCGATCCTTTTCCTTGGTTGTGTTGTCCACTTTTGCACAACACTGTGTGTATGTATGACCCAGGTGCCACAGCCATAGGCATGGTACCTTGCACTTCCAGAACCTCTGTTGGCAATTAACCTCTCCAATCATCTCTCCACTTTGGATTAACTCTGCATCTTACCTGCTACTCCTTCCTCTGTCCTTTCCTTGAAATATGTCCTCCATGATCTTTTCTTGCATACTTGTTCTCATAACTAGTCACTCCTTCTTTCCCAGCCTCCGTTATTTTACCTTTGCTCCTTCCCTTACTTGCCCCTTTTTTCCCTCATTCCTCTGTCCCTTGGTACGCTTGTTAATTTTATAATGTTTATCTTACTGGTACATCCTTGCTATTTAAGTAAATAGTTCTGCATTGTTCCATAATTAATTTAGAACTGTATTTATTGATAGCTGACTGTATTCACCATTAAGTTTATTGTTCTGTCTTGCACTTTAATGTTACTGTACATACCAATGCTGTAATCCCCCACCCCCACACATCAAAACTGGAAGCAAACCTCGGCTCAGTGTGTGTTTTCCAACTAAACCTTTCCAATAAAGAAAATAATTAAATTTTCCTCATGTTAAATTTGAGCCCTTATAAGTCTGGTCTGGAACCTTCAATCAAAATATTTTTCTTTTGGTTGGCAGTAAATTCTTTCTAATTACAATGGCTCATATATGTTTCACAGCCAAAGTTTAAAAGATTCTTTGATACATATGACGTCACACAGACATCACTCAAAAGAGATTTAAACCCATTTTGTTATACATACAATATATATATTTAACTAAGCCACCCACTGCAGAAGATCTCAGAATGCATTGTAAACAGTAAAGCATCACTTTGTATTTAACACTGGTCATACCAGTTGTCAAGGTTGCCACTAAATTAAACATTTCTTTTAGATAATACCAATTTTTTATCTTGGAGACTACTGTCACAAAGGTTTAGCAGTAATGTATATATCCAACTGCATTCAAACAATAGATTGCCCCACGACTATTCTCAGAAATGTCTTTGAACACAAGTAATACTTAAAATGTGTTTATACATATCAAGCTGGTGTGCTGCTGTCTGCAGTGCTCTGCCACCACTCCATTTGAAACACTGCAGGCCCGTTCACACATCAGTGTTGTGCATAGTTGCAGGACGTTTTCCTGTGTTTAGAGTGTATTTCCACCTGGTTTCTGGAAAGCATCACCAGTGGTGAAGCTTTAGGATATTTGGGAAAAGTCCATTTCATTCTCTGAAGACCTTTCGTTAGTTAAAATTCCATAGTTTACATCTTCTCATAAGCTGCACCTTTTCTGCTATCAGTTTCTTCTACTAAAACATTTTCATATTTTCTTAAGTTTTAGCTATTCTGCCTAGGTTTCATTTTATCTTTCTGAGCTTCATATCTTCATGTTGTCATCCATCTGTAGAGAGATTCTTTGCTCCATGTTGCACTTATTGTAGGGACCCAACACGTTTGTGTTGAGGGAAAATTGCCAGTTTGGAATAAAGTTTTCAGGGGTGGCCTTTATTGTTTTTAATTTACATGAATAGGTTGCTGGATTGCCTATGTAATTCAGAAATTCGTCTCTATGTGGATGGCACCATATTGGTTGCATCCAGTAGTGACTTCGAACAAGTTGAAGAAAATTACAAATTGATTTACTGTTCTGTATAAATGGTTTGTGAGTTCCAGGCTGGCACTGAGTAGTAAAAAAATCTCCAGGTTATGGCTTTTGGTCCAGTTGTCACTGGCAAGAGGGGCACTGGTTTATGTTGTAGAATCTCCAAATATAAATATTTGGGAGTTTGGTGGACTGAAATTTGAAATTGACTATCATGTTGAAATAATTACTAAAATATTAAACAATAGACTTGTTGCTTTGGACATACAGCCTATTGTTTAAATAATAATATATGACAAACCACAGCAAAACAACTACGCATGCCGTCTTAGATTGTGGAAGTCATATTTATGGATATGCTGGAAATGTTACTTTGAAGAAAGCTGGGGCCGATATTCAAGAAAGTGCAAAGTGGAGTGCAACATTTTGCACTGTGCCTTGCAATTGCCTGAGATCCCAAGGATGCTATATTCAGTCAGATAGCACACTGGCTGTAATGTATATATATATCCAATCCTCTCAGTGATCCAGGGATACCAGGATGCACCAGGGACTTCTGTTTGTTATTTCCTGCAATGTACAGCTTACTATATAGAGCCTACATTAGACCACATTTAGAATACTCATCACAGCTATGGATCCATATAAAAGGGTGAGATAGCATCTATCGAGAAAATCCAGAGGAGGTTCACTAAAAATATAAAAGGACTCTCTAATGTCCCATATGAACAATGTCTGAAAAATTTAAATTTGATGTCCTTATCACTTAGACGCCTTTGGGGGACTTGATATTTATGTTTGATATTGTAAACGATCCATACTTGTTTGATCAGATGTTTTTGAGTTTAAAATGACATATATAATACCAGAGGTCACCTATTACAAATAAATAAGGCAAAGTCTATCATGTGTCAAGGAAATATTACTTACAATAATTATTAATCTTTGGAATAACCTACCCTCTGAAATTGTTACTAGTAATAACAAATTAACATTTACAAATTTATATTAAATAAGGCAAATTATGGGTACTATAATTGATTATGGTGAAGTTATGGTCTTTTCTGCCCCTTTGCACGTAATTACCTTAGTATGAACCTTAGTACTGGGGGCGTCTGCACAGAGATTAGTGATCTGTCTAGTACCGGGCCTGGGATTGGTGAGGAGGGACCACTGGATGCCAGGGAACTCTAATAACCTAATTTATTTATTTATTTATTTCGTTTTGTTTATGGGGTAAGTGCACTAGACAAACCATATTGCCTATTTTCAGGCATGACCGGGAGTTTACAACACAAGAATAAAACAGCAAAAACAGTTGAGTGCAGTGAATAACACATCAACAAGGTTTACAAAATACAAGAGTGACAAGTAACAATACAACAACACAAAGAGATAACCGAGCAAAATCATTTAAAGTGTCAGAGCAAAAACCGCTTAGGTGCAAAGAGGGCTAGAGATACAGAAGATAAAACCATGTAGGTTAGACATACAGTATAGTGGATCAATTACATGAGCACTTGTCCTTAACCAGGAGGAACCTACTAAGTTTGTTTTGAAACTCTGATGAGACCCTGCATTTCTTAACTGCACTGGAAAAGAGTTCCAGAGCTTGGGAGCAAATGTAGAGAAAGCATATTCGCCCTTCTTAGTGGCACATTTTGGTACATCAAGAAGTGACCGCATTGCAGACCTCAATGGGTAGACCTGTGAAAATTGGGAAGAACATGTTGGCCAGAACTACTGGTGAACCAGATTAAATAATATTATCAATGAAACAGCTTGTCATGTACATTTGATAAGAGGTAGGGAGAGCCACCCAATGCTTGAATAGAGGATGCAGTGATGGGTATGCCTAGACATGGATAAGGCAAAATGGCAAATATTATTAACCTTATCGGCTGGGACCAGGGGGTTGGAACACTGTGCACTTGGGGGACTGTACGTCTCTGGCTGACCAGCAATCAGGAAAGGGTCCACTAGGCACCAGGGAGCTTTATTACTGTGTTATGGGCTGGCAGGTAGGGGGACACTAGGCACTAGGGAGGGTTTGTTTTACTGTACAGGCCGGTGATCAGAGGGTGTGGGGGGTTCACTATGCACCAGTGAGGTTTGGGGTCATACATGGGCTGCCGACTGATGGGCAGGGTGACCATAGCATGAGGAATGTTGTTGTGTTGAATACGGGTTGGTGATCGTGGGGACCACTAGGCACCAGGGAGCTTTGTTTTATGTTAGGGCTGGAGGGCAGGAAGGAGAGGGAGCACTAGGCATCAGGAAGCTTTCTTTCTATGTCATGGGCTGGCAGGCGGAGGGGGTACTAGGCACCAGGGAAGATTTGTTTTATTGTATAGGCCAGGACCAGGGGGTTTGGGACACTGGGCACCTGGGGCTGTATCTATGTCATTGACTGGCGATCAGTGGCGGGGTTCACTAGGCACCAGGCCTAACTGCCTTGTACATGGGGCGGTGTTTGGGGGCATGGACCACGGGTGTGTGTGTGTGTGTGTGTGTGCTCCTCTACTAACAAACAGATACTTTGCAGCAATACCTCCGGCAGCCACTAGGGTTGCCCAGAGTAAGTTGGTGTTTTGTTCGTTGGTATTTTACTTTATGCGAATGTACCATGCTAAGCCCTTTAAGCGCAGTGTAAATGCACTGAATATGAGGTTGTGCAGATATTCCTGTCCCCACCCCTCCCTTTGCCCAGCTGCATACATTATGTTCTGCGTGGTGCTAACCCTGCTTGCCTGCACAACCACCCCTTTGAATATTGTGCTCTGACGCAAACACCCGCTTGTGCCTGTGCAAACGCTTGAATATTGGGCTTCTAAAGTCTCAGATAATCAATAGTCAGGTATGCTTTACTTTGTAACTTTAAACTGCACCACTGCCAAAAGTATGAGACCCTGGGCTAGATCTCACTGGACAATGATAGGATTTGGGCCAATCCAGTAAATAAAATAATACTCCATAATAAACCAATTTGTGTGATAGAAAAACATAGTAACATAGTAAAACTGAACATAAATGTAATTTGAGAACTAGCAGACAAAGAGAATAAGTAGAGTTGACACTGAAAAATAGATCTGGGAAAATTATTTTCTGCAAAATATTTTGGAGCAGACTGGATGAAAGTATTAAAATTCATGAAAAAAAAGCCTGGAGCTTTTAATTCTGCAATAATCCAAGAACTGACAGTGAGGCGTAATTGTATTAGATGAAGATGCTGGGCCTAATTCTCAAAGCTGTGCTATAATGAAGCAAGGTGTGCACAAACTGCCTTGTGTCAAAGTACCTTAAAGTCATGCAGCTTGTGCTGTATTCTGGTGCGGCGGGCCAGGTCGTTAAATGCTGACTCGCTGACATATGACGAGGGTGCACTATAAAAGCGGTGCAAGCAGCAGCACTGTTGCAAGCTGTGCCAGAATTCTGAGGCACCAATATGGCTGAGGAAGGAATGATGCAAGGAGCAGGAGGAAGGCATCGGAGAAAGTAAAACTTTATGAAGGCTGAGACAGACATTCTGATACAGGAGGACAAGGGCCAGGTCAGTACACTATGTGTAAATTGCATGTATCTGAATGCAACCTTTGAAAGTACAGGACAAATGAGTGAAACAGGATATCAAACCCTAAGTGTGTAACAGTGTAATAAAACATGTTGGAATCCATCCATCCATCAGGCTGACATCCTTCTGTCCAGAGGTGGGGACAGGAACTGCGTGCCCATAGACAGCAGGCTTGGGATGATGTGATGACAAAGGTTAATGCCATTGCAGAATGCAAATGCAGCATGCAAGAACTGCAAAAGCATTATCACGACCTCAGAGGGAGGTCAAAGGAGAAGGTGGCACACAACTGCCACTGCACCACTGCCACAGATGGAGGACCAAGCCAGATGAGACCATTGAGTAGCCAGGTGGAAACACACCTGAGCACCTGCACCATAGAGGGTGACAGCGAGCTCTACCTGTTCCAGCTACAATGTGCAGCAGGTATGTACATGTCAGAGATGCAAAGAATGTCAATGCAACTCAACAGAGATACCCTCAACTGTCCCTGATGTCAGGGACAGCCCTGATCCCTGATGGGCCCCAATATGTCCTGCTGTCCCATGTAGCATATGTGGTAATGATACTGAACAGTGGAGAATGTGAGTACAACACTATCACACCATACAGACACAGGGCAAGTCCACAGCAGAGGATGCATCGTACAGTAATCCCCAGACTGTTTGCTGACTGGGTGCATAGTACCACCATTAAGAGGTGTACCAGGGGTGGATCTGTGTACCCAAGGCACCTAATCCTTGTCAATGTTGTATGAAGCAAATGGCTCTGAGGTATGCAATAGAGATGTGGGTGACCCACACCATTACAGGGATGAAGGTATGACAACAAGGGGCCTGTGGATATGGCACCGTTGCAGAAAAGCTGAGGTAGCATGTTACACATGTAACATGCAATGTGCCATGGTATACCACAGGTGAGGCAGCATGGCCATGTAGCCATGCACCTTGCACAGTAATCCACACAGCTGCCATGTAGCACAGGTATAGCAAAGTGCTGCCAATGTAACAGGTGGAGCAGACAGGGCCCAATACACTGCACAAACATAAGGGTGGCACATGCAGATGTGTACGATGCTCACAGCTGTGTTGCAGCAATGGGAGGCGTGATGGTGACCACAGCATGGGTTGTGAGGCCCAACCCATGGTATAGCCCTGCACTGGTGTGTGTATAGAAGTGTGAGACCACCAGGGCTGGAGGAATGCACAGAGTGATGCAACACACACGGCCCATGGACAGAGCACTGTACATACAGTGGGTGCTAGGCGATGTGTACACAGCACCGGGGTGGCACAACATAGCATGCAGCATGTGATGCACCTGGCTGCCCACCAACAGTGGTGGCACCAATGAGCACTGAAATATGTGCTGAATGCTTAGAACAGATACATACTGATATGGTCCTGCAGCACAGCCACCAGCCAGGCAAATTGTTATTTGTCTTCCCACAGGTGCAGGCGGTGGTGAGGCCAGAAGCATATCAACTGGCACAGCCATGGCCACACAGGAGCAGCCTCAACATGCGGGGAGGGACACAGGCACCGAGTCCTCAGAGGGTCCGATGGCACATGGGATGTAACACAGGTGGGCATGGATGCCACTGGCCACAGTACCCCACACAGCATTCAGCACAGCACTGAAGGTGAAACCACCACAGGGCCAACACATGCCAGTGGTGCTGGATCCTCCAGTGAAGGTGAGGACACAAGAAATGAGGACAGTAGACAGGACAAAAGCAGAGCACCATCTGTCAGGAGCCAGAGTCACCACTGCCACTGCCTGAGGACCCAGATGTGCAACTCGCATTGGACGATGACCTAAGCAGGTACTGGCACAATGTCATGGAATCCCAGGAGGCTCTACACCGCGAGATTGCAGGCTCACTTACAGTCCTACAGGAGCCAAACACCTCCACTGCTGCACAACACTGCCATGTTGAGGTGTCATCATGGGTCTGCACAATGCCATCCAGACACATTCATGAGAGTGCACTACAGCAAGTAGATATCACCACCTTACTGCATGGGATCCAGGTGTGTGCACAGAGGCAGACAGATGCCATGGAGTGGTTGGTGGTGGTGATGGAGCACTACAGAACACACAGACAAATGCCATCATCACAATGGCTGGTGCCCTTCAGGCCATCTCCCAGGCCATGTGGTACAACAGAGGACCACTGTCAACTGGTCCCCTCATGTATGGCCCACAGGTGTGTGGTGGTGAGGGCTCATGCACCTGGGGAATGGTACACTGCTGCCCAACACACACAGGTAAGCAGTGATCAGCGGCAACACACTTACAGTGGCCAGGGATACATGGCCACTATGGGACAATATGAATGAGGCACCACCAGGGACAGAGCTATGGGACCACCCAGAGTCCACCAACAGCAGGAGGACATGCACAGATATGGATTACGAGTGGCCCCAGTTACAGCGTGCCAATGGAATGCACACACAGCTCAGAGGAGCACTGCAGCAGACTACAGACCGGGGTGATGGGTGCAGTGGTGAACATCAACAGGCCAACCTTGCCCTGCCTGCCACTGACCCTGCTGAGGGTAAGTCCAATACTAAAGACACTGTACCACCACCACCAGCATGTGAGCTATGCAACCAGGCCACAGGTACACAGGTGTTGCAGTATGTTCTGGGTTCAACAGCACAGGCAGTAGCAGAACCCTGATCACCAACCTGGTGGGACCCACACACAATGGCAAACCCATTCACATGGACCAACACACTGGGAGGGCACACCCCAGACATGTGACATGCTGGAAGACCAGGGCAGGGAATGCAGAGCCATACCAACACTACCAGTGTTTTGGCCAGAACTGTGAAGCAGGTGATACATGAGGTCCAACACCACCACAGGTCCCCCATGTTGTTTCCAGTAGTGTCCAGAGCATGGATACACAGGGAACACTGGGCATACTGGCCCCCAGGTAACAATAATGTAGCCATACAGTTTACTCAGGCACAGGAGGCTTATCCAGATGTCCGATGCAATGGATGCAAACAGACCAGCACCATGGGAGTAGCCATGGCTACAGAGGGTATGGCACCACAGGATACCCTTGCTAAAGCACCTACTGTGCCATTGACACCACCCTCATAAAACAAGGCAGGAGGCCAAAGGACAGTGATGGTAGGGAGGGAACAGCAGCTAACACACATGCCCAAAATACAACACCCACTACCAGATGCTCCCAGAGGTCCACGGTCCAGACCTCACTGCCAACATCAGGAACAACAGCAATGTCCATACACAGCTGGAGAAACAGGGTCCCAGTGGTGAACACAGCCAGGTGGAGCACACAAAGCAGAGGCTGAGAACACATTAGGATGGATCACCCGAATGGAGGGTATAATGCTGTGCACAACATGGATGGGGAAGCCATGCCCACAGAGCCCAAGGACACCCACATGGCCACAGTACCAGTGGACAGTGATTGGTCACACACAGACATTGATACAGCCATAGAGTGTGATGGCAGATGTAGGCCACTGGAACACCCCAGTCTGTACATGTGAGTGTGATGTGGCAATGTACATATGCCCTCTGCCAGATCTCCCCAAGTCACCTGTGCCATAGCAAGGCATGCTTAAATTCATGTACAGATATAGTTAACACCAACTCCTATGGTGGATACCCCATGTATCCGCCACCCGTTATACATAATTGAACATCAGTATCCTGTTAATAGAGTGACTCCATTTAAGCGAGTTAATTTTGGCAATGTAGAAAATAGCAATTGACAAATGCGCTATGTGTTCTTCATAGTGCAAGTAAGTTCAGCAATTTCTTTTTGTAGGGAGTTCTTCTGTTGTGCACTACATAGGGATTTGTTGGTTGGGCCACTTCCAAGCTGGCAGCCTGGTGCAGTGGTGAGAGTTTGCCTTTCTAGTGAGTGGATCCAGGTTCAGGACTGGCTATGGGACATACAGTGTTTTTTGTTGTGCTCGTTGCTTAATGTTTTTTTTCCCTTTCTTGAACACCTGTTTCCCTTCTCCCCTGCCAGCCTCTGTCCCCCGAGTAGCTCCATCCCTAGTTTTCTCCTATACCTCAATGTCCAACCTCCAAGGTGATAGTTAATTTAAAAATGGGGGCACAGGGCACAGCCCCCCATAAAACCTCAGTACATGTGCCCCCTTAGAATATGTGGCCACCTGTCACTGTTTTGTGTTGTGATGTAGTGCTCATTGCCTTTTGACTTTTGGCAATGTGCACGCGGTGTTTTCACAGCGCTTTTTAAATCACTCTTATCATATAGAACCGTGAACATCCACACATCACTCCCATGTATCCCACCCCTTACTTGCATACACTGCTATTGTGTCATTGCAGTCTCCTGTAGAATGATACACCCCTCTGACCTGATGGGAAGCCTGTGGTCCAGTGTGACTACCAATGACCCAGACACCATGTGCCGTGAGTGGCGAGGGCCTCCCATCCATATCTGTGCACCTTGCTGTGACCTACTATATTCATAGACCATTCACTGCAGCCCTGTGCACCTGTGCCACACCCACACTGCTGTGCCAGTTGCCATCCCTCCACCTCCCCATTGCCCTCCATGCACATGCTGTGGAATTGTCCCCAGCGTCATGTGGAAGGAACTACTGAAGGAAAGAATTGAGGATATTTTGTTTCCAATGGTCTTCAGGATCAGAGGCAACATGGGTTCACAGGGGGCGGTCTTGCCAGACAAATCTGATCGGGTTCTTTGACTGGTAACCAAGGAAGTGGATCAGGAGGAGCAGTTGACATAGCCTACTTGGACTTCAGTAAGGCCTTTGACAACATTCCACATAGAAGACTGGTGAGCAAGCTGAGAAACCTTGAAGTGGGTCCTAAAGTAATAGGTTGGATAGAGAGCTGGCTGGACAATAGAAGTCAGAGGGTAGTGATGAATGGTGTCCAGTTTGGAGAGGGCAAAGTGACCTGTGGTGCTACAAAGGTCAGTACTAGGCCTGGTCCTCTTCAATGTCTTTATAAGCAACATTGCTGAAGAACTGGAAGGAAAGGTATGCCTGTTCACGGATGACACAAAATATACAACAGAGTAGACACATGGGTGTGTGTTTGTGTGGAAAGAATGACAGAAGATCTAAAAAGCTGGAAGAATGGTCATGGGTTTGGCAGCTGGGCTTGAATGCAAAAAGTACAAGGTCATGCACTTGGGGCACAGAAACCTGGGGCAACATATCAAATGGGAGGAGAAGTACTAGCAGTCACAAAACAGGAAAGGGACCTTGGGGTGCAATCATTTCTGATGACCTGAAGGTAGCTAAACAGTGTGACAAGGCAGTGAGAAAGGCTAAGGGATGCTTGAATGCACAGGCAGGGTATTACGCAGAAAGAGGAGATAAAAATACCCTGTATAGATCACTAGTGAGACCCCACCTCAAGTACTGTGTCCAGTCCTGGAGGCCCCATCTCCAAAAGGACATAGACAGGGTAGAGGCCTACAGAGGAGGCAACCAAAATGGTGAAGGGCCTGCATCAGAAGCAGTATGAAGAAAGGTGAAAAGAATTAAATATGTATTCCCTAGAAGAAAGGAGGGAAAGGAGGATATGATAGAAACATTCAAATACTTTACAGGTATAAACAAGGTACAGAAAGGAGCATTTTCAGAGAAAAAATGCTCATGGACAAGGAGTCACACTATGGAGTTGGAGAGGGGGTTGAGAGAAAAGGTGAGAAGTATGTCTTCACAGAAGGGGATGGATGTTGGAATAGCCTCCCATTGGAGGTGGTGGGAGCTAAAATGGTTACAGGATTCAAGAACACATGGGATATACACAAGGGGATCTTAGAGATAAGGCGAAGTGGGTATAACACCAGGCAATTGTCATAGGCTATCCTGTGGAGCATAGTATGTCCTATGGCTGCCCACATGCCTAGTTCATGGGCACATTCCAACCTTATGAAACCCAAGTAAGGAGATATTGTGCCATTTCTTTGGCCTTGAGTCACCTTGCGCCCTGCTGCACACCATTGTCTGTTGCAAGGGTGCTGCAAGCCTTCTTTGATGCACACAGGCTGCGTTTAGAAATTGTTTGGCACAAATTTTGACATAAGCCTCTCCTTGCACGTTATTCTTTTTGGTGCAAGCTCCATGCATCATTCTGGGAGCTTTTAGAATTGGGCCACTTATGTTTATTTCACAAATTCTAAACAGCTTCCATTGTTGTATTTGTTGATCATTTGTTTTGTGGATTTATGTTCGTATGGATTTACTTTGCATTAAGTCATATCATGTTATGGATTTTAACTGTAACTAGTCTTAATTTGTGAATTCTGGACCACCATGTAAACAGGGCATTGTTCCCTTAATGGTGTATCTTCAAGCTTTTCAGACTAAAAATAAAATTTGCATTACTACTTGTCCCAGTTAGTATGAGCTGCTAATGGAGGATAGGCTTGTTTCCTGTATAGCTTTATATCCTCTAGAAAAGAAATGATCAAGAGGCAAATCTTTGATATTCTGCCTATTAACTTAATCAAGGAGTTTATTTCCATTAATATGGTTTCAGTTTCAGATTTAGCAGGTAGCCTTTTGTCTGAAAAAAATCGATACTCAAAGTGCTGACTGATCAGTTCTTATGAGAAATCTTAGCTCACTGTTAAATGTTAATTTACCCATTTCAAAGGACTTATATATCCCTTGTGCTTAATGCTACAAGTTCAAAAGACTTCTCAATATGTAGATGTTTAGCTCAAAATGTTTAAAATAACATAATATACACACAATTATCTCGTGGTTAATTTTGCAGAACTTCAACCCTGGGGACAAATATTCAACATATCCAGGTGAAGACTGTGAAAGATCTGCTGCATTTTATATTTTCAAATGTACAGTAATAACATTCTTATAATATTGGCTACCAACTGTTTTCTTCAGTTAAGCCATACTGTTTAACACATTCAATTTTAAAATCTACTAGGCTTCATGGGTAAGAATCAACTTTTCCCAATCTCCCTCTAGTAGGTGAAACCACTTTTCAGTCCCCAGAAATCTCAAGTAGAAACATTGTGTCTATACAAATTAAAATGTTGTACCACTGGAGAATTAGGATAATTTCTCCTAATGGAGCTCTTGCATTCTCAAGCCTTGTTCTTAATCACCTCAAAGTCTTGCTCACACATACAAGGTCACAGGATCATTTAAGTATGTACATAATATTTTAAGTCTGACGTTTTATGAGTTCATGTATAACGATATCTTCATCAAAGGCTATGTTCCTCAATTTTTGATTTTGTATGTTTCCACAAGGGTAATTCCTTAGGTCTCAATTGGGTCAATAAATTATCCATCTGTCTTTCAGGAATTTTATGCTCAGATTTAGCCAGTTTGGATTTTTAATTCTGTGCTTGTCTAGCTACCACCAAAGGTTTATCCTTGAATATTCACTCCCCACTGGGTAAAGATGGAGAACGCCAATGTTTATGCATGATGTTTCTCGGCTTTCAATGAAATTCTGAAATATAGTAACAAAACTAAGTTTGCCCATCTTGTCTGATTTTGCCTTTGGAATGAGTAATTCACCCCTTGGAGTCCTTACAAGCTCTGATCCTGGCCTCTTGTAAACATTTGACAGGTACCCACTTTTCCAGAATCTATAATTCAGACTATTAGCCTCTAACTTGAAATCTTCATCTTTTGAATAATTTATTTTCATCCTTAAATACTGACCAATAGGATTCCTTCTTTAAGTTTCTTTGAATGACAACTTTGAAAATGTAACATACTATTTTGATCGGTATCCTTCCTGTATAGGCCTGTACATCATTTACCACCTCAATTTTTATTTCTAAATTCAGAAATGGAACGTGGGTCTCACTATAATTCAAAATAAAATGTAAAAATTCATACTCTGATTTAAATATTCATGACACTTGTACAAGTCTTCCCTCATGCCTGCCCATAACATCAAAATGTCTTCTATAAAGTGGGCCCATTTCTTTATTTTGGTGTAATAGGAGTTATGTAATGGAATCAACATAAAGTTATTTTCAAACCCTGTCATATTCAGATTGAAATACAGTATGTAGATACCATATTGGACCCCATTGCTGTACCAGTCACCTGTATGTAATCAGAACCTTCAAATTAAAAAAAAATCACCAAGGCTAAATTTTCCAATTTTAAAAAGTGTGCTTGATGGTTTCTTCTCAGTTTGTTAGTCCTCTAAGTAAAAAAGCTCTATATTCACCCAATGAACATGGATCACTCTGCCACATCAAAAGAGTTTCTAGTTGTGCCACCGATAATAATTTTCTAGACTTAGGAACCCTAAATTGCTTCACTGCTTAGGAGCTGGAGGGTAGCAACCTGATTCTTGGTGACTTTCCCAGCCACAAATAATCAGAAAGCATTTTTTCCAAGAATTCCATACCAATTCCATACCAATTTATCATGCTGTAGTGGTAGGGATTGAACAAGAACCACTACCATCTGCAGTGTCTCCACTGGCCATTCTAATGTTAAAAGCAAATGTCTCCAGAGGTCCAAGTCTGCTGCCAAATGGACAGTTAAGGGGTCAAAATTTGGGTTAAGATGCCTTAGATGCAATGCTCATTTGACCCCAAGTATTTGATCATCATCTGGCCCCACTGAAGAGGGTAGCAAGTGTGTAATTCTACTGAGGGGTAGCAATTAAAAACAATACCTCTGTCTCACTCTGCTTGATTTTGTACCTGGATAGGTCCCAAAATAAATGAGTTTGTCCATAATCAATGGGAAAGTGGTCTCAAGATCATGCCAATGTAAGAGGACATCATCTGCATATAATGAAATGTGGTGTTCTTATTCCCACCTAAACTCCCGCTATGTCAGCTGATTGTCTAATAAACTGTATCAGTAGCTTCAGATACAAGACAAAAAGGAGCAGGGATAGTGGGCTCCCTGATGGATCCCCTCCTGCAATTCAGACTCTGTAGAGGGTGTCAGTTCACTCACAAAGTCGAGCCATCGGTGGTGATAAAGTCTTCCCAAAAGGTTGCAGAACTCTGGTGGGAAATCAAAGGAGAGGAAAGCAACATGGACAAAGCCCCATAACTCTCAGTTGAAGGCTTCTCTGCACCTAAGCTGGGAATTAAAGAGGGTCTTATTGTTGACTTGGAGTATAATATAGAGGATGGGTTTGACATTATCCAGGATCTGCCAAGTATGCACAAGGCTGATCAGGGTGGAAGAAGAGAATCAATCGGAAGGCAGTAGTGAAGTAAAGACTTTATAGTCAACGTTAATGACTGAGATGGAGAGATGAGATGAACAATGTTCTGGATTTTTATCTGGTTTAGGAATAACTAATATTAAGGCAAGTCACCAGGTGTAGATGTGAGACTGTCCCTTCAGAATGTAAAACAAAAAACAAGGCTGCGTCTGCATGTGATCTGAAAACAAAACAAAATTGTTATATTAAATGCACACTGAAAATAGAAAATAGAGTTAAAATTGACATTTTGACAATAGGTCTTCTTCAGGAAAAATCTGAAAGAGAAAAAGCAAAATTAGTGTAGAGGAGAGGTAAAATAAGAAATATATATATATATATATATATATATATATATATATAGATATGGAAAGAAACAAGGGGAGGCTCAGGGAGAAGAAATGATAAATGACAAGATAAAGACAGAATCTGGAAAACAAAAAGGTGATAATGGGAGTGACAAGGCACAATAGCAGTGAATGAGCTAGAGAAGTCCCCAGGTGTGGACTAATTAGCAGGGCCTAGTAAGAAGGCTGAAAGGTGACAAATGTGCAGGAAGGAGACATAGATGGAGACATCTATGAAAAAAGAAAATAGATATGTACAGATACAAACTATCTTTACGGAAAAGAAGGGTGGCTGAAATATATTAGTAGAAAATAAGTCTATAATTTAAACTGGAGGGCTGCTGGGAGCCAATGTGAATGATCAGCTTCGTTTCATGTTTTCCTATGGTCAGAATCCCAGAAGGACACAAACAGAAAGACTATTGACACTGTGGTCCCTGGAGATAAAGTGGGATATGATGGGTTTATCAGTGTCTCCATTCCTGGCTGCCCTGTAGTGTTCCCTGAAATGGTCAGCAAGGCATCTACCAGTTTCTCTGATGTAAATGGCTGCACACTTCCTGCAAATAATACAATATACCACATTAGTGGAGGTGCATGAGAATTCCTTGGTGATGTGAAAAACACCTGTGGCCCCTGAAGTTCAGTGACAATAGAAATAAATTTGCAGGTGTAGCAGCGAGTTCTGTTGCAAGGTTTAGTACCTGGTAGGGAGGAACTGTTAGGAGTAGATAGGCTGCTTCTTACCAGGAGATTCTGCAGGTTGGGTGACCGCAGGTAGGAAGCAATAGGTGGTTCAGTAAAGGAAGCACCAATGTTGTGGTCAGTTTGCAAAACAGGAAAGTTACTGGTGATGATCCTGTGAAGAGAATGTGTACTCTGATGGAAGGGAAGCACTAGTGGAATTTGTTGTTGTTCTTGCATGACAGTGTCCTTCCTATGGGGGTCAAGGTTACAGGGCATGTTTCTGACCTGGGAGAGTGCTCTGTCCACTGTGCTTTTAGGGTATCCAAAGTTAAAAAAAAAACTATGCATTATTTGGCCTGCTCAGCAAAATCATCATCTTCTCTGCATGAAACTGTGAATATGGCAGGCCATTCTTGATATGTTTAAGATGGAATGAACTGTGGAGGAGGAAATGGTGAGTCAGTGGGTTTGTAATAAACTGATGTCTTCAGACCAGTATTCTGCACTGACAGTTTGATATCCAGAAAAGCAGTGTAGAGGAGGATACTTCAACAACATACTGAAGGGAAGGATGGGCCATGGTAAACTTGTCCAAGAAGATTTGGAGGGTCTCTTTGGAGCAGGATGTAGCCCCACACAGTTGTCTATGTAGTGTTTGTAGAGTTCAGGCACAGTTCCTGTGAATGAGAGAAAAACTGTTCCTCCACCCAACCCACAAACAGATTGGCAAAGCTGGGACCCATCTTGGTACCTATGGCAACTCCATGACCTGCTGAAAAAACTGTTATTGAAAGAAAAGCACTGAGTTTAAGAAAAGTTCTGCTAGAGGCTAAGTGTGTGTGTGTGTGTGTGTGTGTGTGTATGCTTGATGTCATGCTTATTCAGAAAATACTGCAAAGCTGTCAGGCCATCATTGTGGGGATCACTGTGCATAGAGATTTGCTGTCCATGGTGAAGATGAGCTGATGGGAGCCACTGAATCTGAACCTGTCAAATAACTGGAGAGCATGGTTAGTGTCTTTAATGTAGGAGGCAGGGATTCAATGAGTGGTCTTATGAGGCTGTCCAAAATGCAGAGATGAGGGATGTGGGCAGGAGCAGGCAGACACAATAGGACATCCAGGGTTACTTGTTTTGTGGATTTTGGGAAGGAGATAAAACCTGGATGCCCGGATGCTGAACTATGAGTCTCTTAGCAGAAGCAGAGAGCGCTTTGTTTTAATAGCAGAGGTGATGGTGGTGGTGGTGACCTCAGTCTGATAGTCAGCAGTGGATTCTGGGGAAGAGAAGAGTAAAACCTGATGTTAGAGAGTTGCTGTTTGGCTTGTGATGTATAGCTCCTTTGCCAGACCACAACAGCACCCCCTTATCAGCTGGTTTAATAACAATGTTATTCCTGCATTGCAGAGCTCTAAGGGCTGCAAGCCTATCGGTTGTTTTGTGTTAGAGTGGTCGCCTGCAATGAAAATTGATGTCAGTGTTGTTTTCCATGCATTGGTTGACAAAATAATCAACAGCAGCAAAACATCCTAGAAGGGGGTCCATGCACTACATTGGGGATTGATGTCATTGATTATTCTGGTCATCATCTGCAGGAAGAGGAGTCTAATTAGAGAAACAATTCAATTTCTGGCGGGCTGATAGGCTGCAGGTGAGGAATTTGGGCCAGGTTGGTTCCATTGTAGGATTGTGGTCCCTTGCGAAGCACTACAACAAGCAAGTTGCAGAACCTGAGCAATAGGAAAGAGAACAAAGCTGGAGATCAAGTAGGATCTGTGGTTTCTGCAGCAGGTAGAGAAAATGGGCAGACTGGGTGAGCCTAGCAGTCCTATCTGCCGTAAATGTCTATATTTAAAGTGTGGCTCTTGTGATATGCAAAATGCAAGGGTCCTGATAAAACATGAGATGCAATCATATGGTTAAGTCTGCTTGCGTGACTATAATTGAAAGCAAACTTAATGCATAAAAATCTGATTAAACAGTACTATCCAATAGCCTCCTTTGTAAAGCAAAGCAAAATAATAAAAACGTATTCTCGAATGCTCCTTTACTGACAACATAGGGGCTATGTTTTAAGGGTCTTAATGGAGCCTGTTTTGTACAATCATCAGGATGGATGGATTGTTTACAGCCTAAACTCCCTTCCACAAGGGAAGCATGAGGCAGGAATGCAGCAGTTGGTGTTTATCATCTTCAAATATTTTCTATGGCAAGCACAGTGCCGAGTATCTCTTATACTAACCAGGAGGTGGCACCTGAAATCATGGCTGGACAATTTTAAGTCTTAATTAGGTTGCTATATTAGGAGGAATTGCTACTAATGGAGACTGAAGTTTTCCATAACTAATGGGAAAAACTTTTCGATACCCTGTAATGATGTCACTAGAAATACTGTGTAGCAGAAATTGTGTAAAAGAATTGCAAATATTAAGGGGTGGTCCTAGGGTAGGGAATAATAACATGATATATTTATGAATGTTGTATTATAATTTGGTAACTGGACAACCAAAAAGATGGACAGAAGGGACCTTGGTTTAACATCTCATACAAAAGCTAGCACCCTCAGCATCAGTATAGTACACCCCATATCCAGGTGCTACACTACAGTATCAATACTGGGCATTAGCCCACTTTCCTGGTGTGGGGCACCAGCCTATGTCCTTCTGGCCTCAGAGGCAAGCATGCAGCCTATTGAGTCAATAACACTAAATATCTAACATGTTCACAGAAACAAAGAATTGATATTGATGAGGATTGGATGGCCCCAAGGCCCAACCCTTTCACTAATCCAAATCCAGTGTTCATTATCTCTGCATAGGTGAGAGTAATGACTATTAACCATTCGCTCCAGAGCAAGAAACAAATTCAAGTTACAAAAGAGCAGTTTCATTGTTCCTCCATTAAGGTCTTGATCACAGTCATGAAAAAATGGAGGAGTGGAGGCACTGAGGTTTGGCATTGGGTTCAGAACTATGATTTGAATCTGCCTCAAATTAGTAAGTGTCTAAAATGTGTATTTTCTTGATTTTTATTATGAATGTAAGGTCTATGAAAGAGATCAAATTGACAGCACCAAAGCATTAAATAGTCATTGAGTATGAATGACCCCTCAACCTCTAGAGGTGGTATCTCCCACAAAAGAGTAAATGCTGGCACCAGACTCTGGGCTTCCGGAAGTATCTGACTGGATAGCAGCTGGTGGTGGCTACAGGCTGGTGGGTGGTGGCAACTTACTGCAAGCTTCTTGTACATGGATCTCCCTCACCCTGCCAGACCCCAAGCAACCTGAGTTCATTCCTGACCCCAGATCACCAATGTGGCAGGAGGAAGGTGCCCAGTGCCTCAGACCTCCATACCACTGGGCTAGAGCTAGGTGCACCTTGAGGACCATTGACCTTTGGCTTGATTGAGAAATGAACCACAAGTAATTCAGGATGCTAGCCACAGGGCAAGAGAGAGGGTCAAGCCCCTGCCCTGGCACCAAATGGAAAATGCGCCCCCATTTGAAGGCATAGCACTGACAAGTTGACTCCTCTTGAGAGGCCTCTACATCATGGAGGACCTTGTCAGAGAGACCCAAAGGATGGAACTCTAGCCAATCAGGAACCAGTACAAATGGCAAAATGGCAGACTGCAAGTAATTGCAAAAGATGCAAATCATGTGATATACTCCTATAATCACCGTTGTGTTCCTTTGTTGTCAATAACAAGAAAAAATAGTGATATTTGGTGTGTATGTTCACTTTACCTAAATTAGCTCTGTTGTAATGTGGCTCTGTAATTTGCAAGCTGTAGTAAATCGTAGCACTCACTATCAGAACAAAAAGGGTTACAAATGCTTACATTTTCTGTTGTGCAAATCCCAGAATCTCCTGCAGCTGGCCTTAGAACAGTATGCAACAGTAAGAGTTCAGTAGCCTGCATTGTATGTTAGAGTTTATAAAAGTTCATGGAGTGGGTCCAGCCCAGTCAACCTCAGTATAAAGGAAATGTAGTTGAAATGGAAGAAGGCCAGTACTAATTAAGGCAACCTGGTGGTGGATCTAACATTAAAAGAATGTGCACTAATGGTGGTTGGGCACTCCACATAGGAGTGTGTTTGTGTGTGTGTGGGTGGGGGTGTGTGAAAGTGACACTGCAGCTTGTATATGAAAACAAAGGCTAACCAATGATGCTTAGTAAAATAAAATGTATAAAAATTGCAGGCAAGGTGTTACCAGGGTATATGTTCTGTAACAGGTAAATCAGGGCTTCTGCCTAGGGAAAGTGCACAATCCTATATGAGATAAGTTGCTTATCTATTCCTCCTCCTCCATTGCTTGCACTGTACTGTATGATAGTCGGTGTGTATGTTCCCTTCAACTGAATTAGCTGTTTTAATGTGGCTCTGTAATTTGCAAGCTGTAGTAAATCATAACAATCACCATCATAACAAAATCAGTTATAAACACTTTTCACATATTCTGATACTACAAATCCCAGATTATCCTGCAGCTGGCCTTAGAACAGTATGTAACAGTGAGAGGTTCAGTAACCTGCATTATATGTTAGAGTTTATATACTGTGTTCTGATATTCAGTTTGCTGATCCTGTCATCCTCCCTAGGCCATGTACAGTCACACAGGGATGATCTAACTGGAGATTAAACAAAAGCTCTATCATGCACTATGAGTCATAGAATCTTCCATTGCTGCCTACTGTTTGATGTAGCTGATAATGCATGCCCCTACACACACATCACAAAGCCATTTGCAAGTTATTTTATGATCCATGTACTTGTTGGAGTTACTTCAAAAAACAGGACTTGATTCTGTTTTTTTCTTTTCCCATTTTCTACTTGAAATGAATGGGGAAAAAGTCACAGTTCAATCAAGGCAGTCAGGCACAGTGGGCGGAACAGTGGGTGGCAACTTAGGAAGCAATGCAGAGTCCTTTACTCATCCCAAAGGTCTACAGAAGCTCGCCACTGCAGCCTAATGAGCTGTAAGTCGTACTCTGCATAGAAGCACTGCAGATCAACTTGAACCTGGGGTACATCAGATGTCTGGTGTGGGCACAAAGAGAGACCCTTGCTAAGGAGAGAGTGCTCATCTTGTGTGGAGGAGATCTGGAAAATACAAAATACCAACTTGTTAGGTTGTGTCTGACTCGAGGGCTCATGTTGGTTGCTGATCTGTTGGGAGAGAGAGAGACTGAGTTTGGCAGATTTGGTGTCCTTGAGGACCTGAAAGAGAGTGGAGCTAAGGTGTTGGATGTAGTGCCTAATAAAAGGAAGGTTATATGGGGCTGCCCACATCAGGAAATCTTTTTGCCCTTGGATGGTTTTGTCAATAGAGATCACCTTTTTCTTAATAGAGAATGGTGTTCATGATAAGTGTTCTAGAGAAAGTTTTCAAAAGCTTATTAGTGGAGAAAACATGTACCTCAGACACAAATGAACAAGGGTGGAATTTCAAACAGAAACCTTGAGGAATAATACCCAGGTGGTGGTATTCGAAAGAAACTGTAAGTGACTACAGAGTTTAGTCCACTAATGAGCTAATAATATGTTTTCTCCACTAATGACAGCATAGCTCATGAATAATAAATTCATTTATTTTCCTTTTTAGAGCCTTTCTTTGCCTTCCTTGGGCTGAAATGACTGGGGTGCACCATGTTGGAGGCCAGCAAAGCCTGCTGTCCGAATCCATGTCCTGAAATATGGCTGCATCCTCCTGATAAGGGTTAGTTTTAGGCTGTCCCACCTTCCCCATGTTAGCAGAATCACTATCACATGTTGTGGTTGAAAAATTATCACTAAAACTGTGCATATATACTGCAGTTTATATTAGGGCTGGACTGCGGAGCTTGCACAGTGCAGCAACCTTCCACGGGTGACATCACTGGAAGTCCTCCCCGCCCCCATGTTAAGTGCACACCACAAAGGAGACATGAATGCAGTTCAAAATATTTATATTTGCAACAACAGAAACATAAACAATCCTTATATTAGAAAATAAACAAAGGGCAACTAAAAAATCAGCAGTGTGAGACAGAAGGGGTAACAACCAAAAATCAGCATTTCACTGTGTGAGACAGAAAAGGGTGACAACCAAAAATCTGCAGTTCACTGTGTGAGACAGAAGGGTAACAACCAAAAATCAGTAGTTCACCGTTTAAGACAGGAAGGGGACAACCTCACAAAAACTAGTTCACCAGATGGGACTGAAGGAGGGGCAACAAAAATCGGCAGTTCACTGTGTGGTACAGAAAGGGGCAATCCCCAAAATCAACAGTTCACTGAATGAGAGCACACCTATAAAATGGAAGTTTACCTACCTGGTAAAGATGATCATAGGAGCACCTTTACAGCATTCATAGACATCACAATAGGATCATAAAAGTGTCTTCTGATAGGCTGATGCACAAACAAAAATGTGTGAATCTGATCCTGTCTCTGTCTCTTCCTGTGGGATCTTCCCCAGTATGAATCTTCCAAAGCTGCTACCTTGAAATGTAATAGACTTGAGAGAACAACCAGAGAAACTGCAGACAAAATGCGCCTGTTGCCATTGAGGACTAACAGGTACTGGTCCCACGCTGGACTGGTGTTTGGCGCCATTACTCTTAGCTGCCTAGAACACTATTTTTCGTTGGCAAAGTCAGTTGATTGTTTTTTTTCAGTCTGCTACTGCTGCAACACAGTAGTAGAACAGGGAGCACTTGGTTATGTATTGTAGAAGATGGTTATAGAAAGATAGAACCATAGAAACATAGAAGTTGCTGGCAGATAAGGACCGCAAGGCCTATTCAGTCTGCCCATTTCTTTTTCTACCTTATGAATGTGCCATTGGCCTTTGCTCTGTCAGTGGCCTATCTATTCATACTCATCTATTTTCTCCCTTATGCCTATCCCATGCCTGTTTGAAGCACTGCACTGCATTCATATCCACCACTTCCTAAGGTAGGCCATTCCATGCATCCACCACCCTTTCTGTGAAAAGAACTTCCTCACATTACCCTTAATCTGCCATCCTATAATCTCATGCTGTGTCCTCTTGTCCTGCTATTTTCTTGTCTTGAAACATGTTAGATTCTTTCACCTTGTTAATGCCCTTAAGGTGTTTGAATGTTTCATCATGTCACCTCTCTCCTCCTTTGCTCCAGGGTATACATATTGAGCTCCATTAATCTGTCCTCATATGTTTTCTGATGCAGTCCCTGCACCATTTTGGTTGCCCTTCTCTGGATTGCCTCAATTTGGTTAATGTCCTTGTGAAGGTGTGGCCTCCAGTACTGCACACAGTACTCCAGATGTGGCCTAACCAGTGTCTTGCAAGAGGATTATTACCTCCCTCTTCGACTTGTGATACCCCTACTAATACACCCCAACATCCTCCTAGCCTTACCTACTGCTTTAGTGATCTGCTTGGATGATTTCAGGTAATCTGTGATGATGATGCCCAAGTCTCTTTCTTCCCTTGTGACTGCCAGCATTTCCCTCCCAACCTGTAGGTGGCTTCAGGGTTTGTCTTCCCTATGTGCATGATACTAACATACTAATTGCCAGCAGATTAGGCCTTACAGTCTATCCAGTCTGCTCGAACCTCAGCTCCCTAGTTGGGTGCCGAGGCCCTCCCCCTTGTATTCCAGAAACCCTGTCATCCTCCCCACCCCCTGGGCCAGGTCATCATCTGATACATTCACTTTCTGTGTCTGTCCCACCTCTCTTGAAGCACTCCACTGTGGATCTCTGAACCAGATCGAAAGGCAGTGCATTCCAAGGATCCACCACCCTTTCAGTGAAAACCTCCTCCTCTTTTCCCCTCACCTTCCACTTTCCAACTTCAAACCATGCCCTCTGGTAATACCTCCCTGCTTTAGTCTAAAGATCCCTCCATGTTTACCCTATTTATTCCCTTGAGGTACTTGAAGACAATCATGTCCCCCTGTCTCTCCTCTCCTCCATGAAAACAGGCAGAGCTCCTCAAGTCTGTCCTCATATGTCAAATCCCTAGTCCTCATATCATCTTAGTTGCCCTACTCTGTACCCTCTCCAGGAGCTGTATGTCCCTCTTCAGGTGTGGTCTCCAGTATTGTACACAGTACTCAAGGTGTGGTCTAACCAGTCCATTGTACAGCGGCAGAATCACTTCCCTGCTCCTAGAGGTGATCCCCCTACGATGCATCCCAACATCCTGTTTGCCTTGCTAGCTGCTCTCCTGCACTGCTCAGAGTTATTTGTATATGCATCCACCATGACCCCTATGTCTTTTCCCCAATTCAGGCCTCCAGCGCCTACCCTCCCAGGGTGTACCTGTGTTTAGGGTTTCCCACCCAAGATGTAACACCTTGCAGTTGGTGATGTTGAAATTTAATTTCCATGTGTGAGCCCAGCTTTCTAGGGTGTCAGGTCCCTTGCTGGGCCAACCTCCCTCTTCCCCTCAACTACTGCTCTTGCAGTACTGATCTTGCACTTCTTTGTGTTAAACCCCAGTTGTCACTCTTCCGACCATTTTGCCAGTTTATCCAGCTCTCTTCTCATTCTGCTCACCCCATCTGGATAATCTACTCTGTTGCAGATCTTGGTGTCATCTACAAACAGACAAACCTTACCCTCCAGTCCATCTACAATGTCACTGATGAAGATATTGAAGAGGACTGGCCCCAGGACTGATCCCTGAGGTACCTCACTTGTGACTTGCATCTCTTCTGACTGTATACAGTTTACCACCACTCTCTGTTTTCTGCCCGTCAACCAGTTTGCCACCCAGTTGACCAACTTCTGACCCACCCTGAGCCTACCCAGCTTAATAATCAATCTTCTATGTGGAACAGTATCGAAAGCTTTGCTGAAGTCAAGGTAGGCTGCATCAACTGCTCACCCTTAGTCCATCACTCTGGTTACCCAGTCAAAGAAATCTATGAGATTAGTTTGACAGGACCTTCCTGTTCTAAACCCATGCTGTCTTGGATCCTGTGCTCCTATGGATTCCAGGCGTTGCACTATCCTTTCCTTAGGAGTGCCTCCATAATCTTGCCCACTACTGAGGTAGGACTGACTGGTCTGGAGTTCCTGCTCCTCTGCTACCATTCTTGTGGAATGGGATCACATGAGCCCTTCTCCAGTCTTCTGGGACCTCTCCTGTGCTCAGAGACTCACTAAACAGTTCTGATAATGGCTCTGCTAGTTCCACCTTAGCTCTCTTAATACCCTGGGATGTATGCCATCAAGTCCCATTGCCTTGTCCACCCTGAGCTTTATTGAGCTCTTGTAGGACCCTTTCTTTGTGAAGGGACTAGTGCACACCTCCCTCCCCCTGTGTCCATGTGCTGAGCTATGGGTCCTGCCCTACCTTCTCCTCACAGTAAATACTGAGCAGAAGTATCTATTTAGGATAGATGCTTTCACATGGTCTTCCTCCTCCTCCTCACATGCCTCCTTATCCCTTTGATCTTAGCAGTACCCTCTGGACTTTCTCCTTTCACTAATGTATCTATAGAAAGTCTTGTCACCTTCTCTTACTGTTTGTGCTAGTGTTTCCTCGGTTTGGGCCTTTGCCTGCCTTACTGCCTTCCCTGCTTCCCTTAGGGAAGTTTGGTATGCTCTCTATCTTCATTCCCTTCATTCCCTTATATTTCCTGAAGGCCAGCCTTTTGGCTCTGACCTTTTCTGCTACTGTTTTGAGAACCAAAGTGGTTTCCTCCTTCTTTTGCACTTCCTTTTCTCTCTAATACAATGGGATGTTGCTTCCAAGTGTTGCATCCTTAATGCTTGCCCACTTTGCCAGTACCCCTCACCTGTATTTCTTCTTGCCAGGGCTAGCTTAACTCTGTTGGCCATCTTATCAAAGTCAGCTCCTCTGAAGTCCCATATTTTGCCTTGGAATGGGATGATTTAGTTCTAGTGACCAAATTGAACCATACCATGTGATGGTCACTGGCCCCCAGGTGACCTTCTACCTGGAGATCTGTGATCCTTTCCCTGTTAGTCAGTACTAGATCTAGGATAGCCCTGTCTCTTGTGGATTGTTGTACCAGTTGTTTGAGGCCTCCCCTGCAGGGAATCCACTATGTGTCTAGTTCTGGCAGATGTTCCTGCTGGTATTGACCAATCTGTATCTGGCATGTTTAAGTCTCCCATTATCAGGACCTCCCTACCCAGTAGATGCTGTAAAATAATGTGGTATATCATCCCTGACATCTAGCACTTTCTAAATTTGGTTGCAGCCCAAATGGTTAATCCCTAGAGCTATTCTCTGTTAAAATTATTTAAATTCTCCCCCATTGTTGGACCCAGGCACAGATAGCTCCCCATGGCTGTGGCCATGGGACCATAAAGAAATGCATGGGTGGCTAGTATTTGCTAACAGTTTTGTGGTTTCTGTTATTTTGACTAAAAATTAGTATTACCCCTGTTCACCTATCCCTCTAGTACACTTTCCTCACTGCTCCCCTACCCTTCAAAACTATGTTACTATTACCCCATTTGTCCCTACTCCTCACACCCTCCCCACCTCTCTCTAACCATATAACTTAGCTTATATCATACAAGGTAGTGACAAGTACTACTTCCATACATGAGAGAGAGAGAGCAGAAGCTATTTCTGGCAGATTGGTCAGGTACAAGTGTAACCAAGGAAGGCGGGAGAGTGTCTGAAGTAGAAGGAGGTCCGGTTGAAAGAGGAATGGATGGAGGAGGAAGAGACCTAAACGGAGGAGGACGGACAGAAGGACCCACCAGTGGAGGAAAGACAGGTGGAAAGACTATTGGCTAGTGGCAACAGAATCCCTCACCATTATCATTATCTGTACAACAGGCCATCTGGGTGCTGTCAGCCTGCATAAATTTTGGAAAGTATATGTTTTTGAATTTTGCCAGGTTCATTTTAGAAAAGTAAGCCTCTCTACATTTTTTGTGTAAAGACATGTTCTTTTGTCACTTACTATTGCTGTAACAACACTGAAAATTCTCTCGAATATATATACATGGGTGAGTAACTGAGGTATTCAATTGCAATCTCAGTTAAAGAAGATCACATTGCTTTCTTCTGTTGCCAGTATAGTAATGGTGCATCACTTATGATGAGATGCACAGTCTCCTCCAAATAATCCTTCACCATTTTTGTTGCAGGGATGTTTGGTACCAAAATAGCAGACTCAGCCTTTTCAGCTGTCTTTATAAGCCCAAAGTCTGACAGCATGTCCCCAGTGGTTTGTCTTTTGTGGTGTAGCAGCAGTCATCCCAGTAGCAGGAGCAGTTCTGGTTGGAGTCTGGTGACCAAAAACATCAGTAGTGGTAGTACGGACAGCAGGAACAGCAGCATCAGTGGCAGATTGTGTTCTCTCCTCTCCACCAGATTTTATGCAGCTTCTGAATGTGGCCATAATGGAATTGATGATTTCATACTTTTCTTAACTATACGTGCTGAAACTTTCTCACGTAACAGTTCTAACAATATTCAGGTCCTTAAAGTAATGTGGTTTGAAGAATATTTCAGTTTTGTCCTTAAACCGAAGATCCAAAATGTGACCAAATTGTAATGTTCAGCTTTGCACATGTATAGAATGCATGGGTCACTCAGAAGGTATTTAACATTTTCCCACAAGTGGTGCAGCGTTGACTTCATCACTGTTGAGAAACTGTGACTGAGATGCTTCAGTCTCAGCTTGATGAGTGAAATTAAAGGTAGTATGTGGCTTAGCCCAGCATCATTAGTATTTACCACTTGGGTAGCCTCCTCAAAGGGTTTAAGGACACAACAAAGATTCTCCATCAGATACCACTGATTGGGGCTGATATTTACATCTACTTTCCCAATGCTATGTTGGACTGTGTAGTGGTTGATGTTTTCTATTGTTCAGGCATTCTCTTCATCATATAGTAAGTGGAATTCCACTGGCTTGGAAATCCCTGCATCATCTGGTAGAGAGAGGTTACTTTCCACCTGAATCCGCTGCAACAATTTTCAGACTTTTACAGAATGGCTAAAGCAGGTGCACATAGTGTGGGCAGCTGCATTTAAGTTCTAAACATTTCTGTCTCTATTGGTGAAGTCTTACACCACCAAATTAGTGCGTATGCAAAGCGTGGTACATGTGCAAAGTTGCCAAACCTTACTGTCAGTATATTTGAAGCATTGTCAGACACAATAAATGCAGGTTGCAAGGACTTTGGAGTCAGCTCTGCAGCAAACTTTTTTTTTTTCCATATATGGTTTTCCTTCCTGTGGCAGGACAGGCACTGCATCAGCTACTGTTCCCATCTGCTGCAGCTGTCTCTGCCATCTCTCTAAGTTGGGGGCTTGATCCCTTGTGGGTTATCCCTGTATGTCAGGGCCAGGAGAGGAGGGCCATCCTCCTCCCTGGTCACACATCAGAAGTGCTCCAGAGCAGTGGAGCAGGCTCACAGCTGGATGGACAGGGCTCACGAAGCCTGTCCTCCACTTTTTCCTCCGTTTCTCCCCTGGCGGTCATGAACGTGCAGTTATCATATTGTGTGAGCTCTGCCTCCATGGAGACACCAAAGTGCTCAGGATGTGGAGCCTCACCTAGATGTGACTCACCAACACCTCCACTGGATTCCTCCAGTTGGCAGTCAAACGGCAGGTCACAGAACCCCCTTCCTGAGGGAGCAGAGCTGTCCTCCATATGCTCAATCCTCCCTCCCTAGTCAACCTCCCACAACCCTTATCTGTTACTGAATGTGGGTTGCTGGCATAGCAGAAGGTAAGGCACTTCACAGTGTGCCTCAGCCCTCCACACCACTGGGCTGTCAGCAAACTTTTCTTGAAGGCCTCTAGAAGATCTTCCATTTTGCGGTTTTTCAAAAATCATAAATACATAATGCTGCCTACCTGTGAACAGAAAGTCCCTTGCATCTTGCTGCTGCTGCTTACAGTGCTACTAGATGATGTGGAGGAGGAGGAGGATGAGGAGGAAGGAAAGTTTACCCAATGGCCAGTCACAGTCATATAATCAGTTGTTTGGTCCACATATTTGTGGTGACATGAACCTTTTGCCCACTGAACCTTTCACAACATCAGGCGTTTTTCTGAACAGCGTCATATAAACCTGGGATGGCAACAGTTGAGAAATAGGTCTGACTGGGGATCTGAAACTTTAGCACTGCAATCCTTAAAACCTGGGTTAGCCACAAAGGAAATGGGAGCAATTGGTGGCTATCATCTCCCAATTGCCTTTCTTAATCACCTTGCCTCATGTCTGTTGAGCTTTTATTTCTGTGACCGCTCAAAAGAGTCTTTCAAAGAAATGTGATGGCTGCTTCACCAGCTGACATCACCAGATTTTTGGACTGCATTTGACCTTAATCCCCACGGTGAGTGGATGTTGTGGTTGTGGATGGTATACAACTCCTTTTATGCTGTTGTGGTGGTGGACTCAAAGGGGTATAAAAGCTAGAAATTGAAGATATGCTTTGACTGGGAAGCAGACTTTCATCATCCTCCCCTCCTCATCAGTTACTTCCTCACCTTGGTTAACTTCCATATCCTCATCCTCCTCATTTGAGTGCAGCAGTGCAATGACCTCTGTGTGCTCTTTCTGTGCTTTTTGATACTGGTAAAGGTGAAACTTTTTCATATGTCTTATCATTGTTGATGTTCCATCTGAGTCCCTGCTTTACTGCGACTTAATTTTGTTTTGCATAATCTGTAAATTACGTCAGCAAGATGATTTAACTTGTGTGAAAAAATCCCACACTGCAGATTTCACAGATTTTGTTGCACTGCTGCTTATGGGAGGGTATGGTCACCACCACCACAGCCAATAGCACTACCAGTATCTCGTTTAGGTCTTTGCATGTCCAGCTGCATGCCTTTTAATGCCAGCCTCTTTGACTGGCTCAACTGCTTCTTTTTCTTCTTCTCTTGAACCCTGTCCATGTTCTGTCCCTATTTTTCCTCTGCATGTGTGGGTGTCTCCTTAAGACCCACTATCATTTTTATCACCACCACCCTTCCTATATATCTTTTTGTTCTTTTCTGGCCCTGTCTTCCTCCTCTTCATCCATCTCCTCAGAACTATTGCTACTTGGCAGAGGGACTGCTGCTTTATATACTACAAACTCAGGATCTGTTCCACTGACTTCCTCCTCGGTCTCATCTGTCTTCTCCTCCTCCTCATCCATATTTCTGCTTACTAAAATTGGCTTCTGCACTATGAAGGCCCTTGCACTCATCCTTTGAGTACCACACAATGAGTTACTCCTGCAATATCCTGAATTTTCTGCTTTGATGTTACTGTTCCCTGGATTGCCTGAGAACTGCTGCTACTGTTTTTTAACCACCCATGGTTTTGCCTAAAGGCTCCAAGACATTTGCTTCCTGTCTTTCCATAATGTAAATGATAATTGCTTCTAATTAATTTTTTAGGGCTGTGGGCAGAGCGTACAGTCGTTTTGGAGCTCTATAGCTCTGAAAAGGCCGATTAGCAGAACCCCTTCTGTTGGACTTTTGGAAGTATCCTTCTGAAAGCCCAAAGGAGCTTAAACCCCTCCACCACAATCAGTCAATTAATAACAGCCACACTATTTCGGCTGTTACTTCCACATTCTGATGCGTCAACTGCACATGCACAGTTGTGCAGGTGATGCCATGTTACGAATGGCAAAGTACCATTCAGTATCTTCTGTGCCCCCTCCACAAGTCATGCTCACATCTCATGTGGCACACTGGGAGCCACCCCAGTGTCTTGAGTACTCTTTACTGTACACTGTATAGTAGAAAACAGTCCCTGTTCGCCATTTATTTTTCCTTGGTGCCCCCTGCCCAAGTTCTGCCTGACATCGGGTACCCAATCCCATGTTCTGTATTCATGTGGCACACTGGGAGCCCACCCCAGTGTGCCAAAATATTTTGTTTTCATTTTGCTGTAAATTAGAAAACGGTCCCTTGTTGTCAGGTTTTCCCTCTGGAAACGGGAAACGATCCCTCGTCATCACTGCAGTTCCCCTTCCCACCCTTCCACTAGGCACCCACCTCCTCACACCCCTTACCCCATACTTACCTCTGAAGGTCAGCACTGCCATCTTCTCTGGACCGGACATGTCTGCACTCTTCAAAGCCCAACCGCGAACTGAAGAATTAAAGGTAAGTGTGCTATACAGCCATTCAGTGGGGTCTTCAACTTATGCTGATATCTCAGCCATTTTTGGAATTTTGCCTCAAGTTTTCAACACAGAGTTCTTGGGACCCACCACATGAAAACTGTCACTGTCATTTTCTTACTCGGTCCCAAAAGGGATTTCATGGTCACCGCATGGAATCACCTTTGGGACCATTAATGAGATGACAGTGCCACTGTTCATGAGGTGGGGTCCAGAAAGCCCATGTTGCACATTTGGTGAAGAAATTCCAAAAAAATGATGCATGTATGAGTGTGCATTGAGCAGTTTCTACGATGCTCTAACATTGCCAATTTTAATATTTTCACTCCATATTTTTAACATTGCCAGTTTTGCACACTCCTTCAAAACAGTACAGTTGTCATTTTCCACAGCCTGCCTAAAATGTGGTTTTGCACCTGTGGTGCAGAATACCGTATTTGCTCTGTGCAATCACCTTTCAGGACAATTGAACAAAATGACACTGGCTCTGTTCATGAGGAGGGTCCAAAAGGCCATGTTGAAAATTGTGCAACACTAAAAAATGGCCATGTTACACCTGAGCATTGAATAATTTCTATGCACATGTGTAACTTCCATGACTTGGTAGCTTTTCACAGCCCTATTGGTTTTGCTAGAACCTGTTTTAATAGCAGCTGGTGGGTGCATCTCTATGTGTAAAAACAGGGAAGTTTATTACCAAATAATTTAGTAAAGAACTTAGTGGGCGATTGAGTACTGAAAACACAGGTCAATAAAGCACTGCTGGCTGCATGGAGTGAAGTTGTGATAGCACATGGATATTTATTCCAAAGTAGGTCAGTAAAGCACACCTTGCTGCCTCGGTTAAGTATGAAAACACAGGGACATTTTTTTCCTAGCAGATCAGTAAAGCAATTACTGGGAGCCTCAAGTACTGAAAACACAGATAAATTTATTCCAAAACAGGTCAATAAATGACTTAGTGGATGCATCAAGAGTGAAGAACAAAGGAGAATAATTGCACAAGCAGGGCAATTAACTGAAGCACTACACTGCTGCTGTGTCTGCAAAACAGGGACATTTATTCCCAAATAGGTCAATAAAATGCTTGGGTGCATCAAGTATGAAGAACACAGGAGAAAAATCACACAAGCAGGGCAATTAACTAAAGAATTATGCTGCTGCTGCATGTGCAAAAACAGGGACATTGATCCTCAAATAAGTCAATAAAGCACTACTGGGTGTGGTGAGTTAAACTTGGAAAACACAGGAGATTTATTCCCAAATTGATCAGTAAAGCACCACTGGGTGTATTGAGTAATTGAAAACAGAGGAAATGTATTCCCAAACAGGTCAGTATAGCACTAGTAGGTGCGTCTCTCAATTAAAACAGAGGATATTTATTTGGGACAGGTCAGTATAGCACTAGAGGCTATATCTCCCAATTAAAAACAGAGGGAATGTATTCCCAAACAAGTCAGTATAGCACTAGTGGGTGTGTCGCTCTTTTGAAAACAGAGGCGATTTATTCCCAAACAGGTCAGTATAGCACGGTGGGTGTGTTTCAGTTGAAAACAGAGGAACATTTATTCACAAACAGGCCAGTATAGCACTAGTGAGTGTGTCACTCGACTGAAAACAGAGGAAATTTATTCCCAAACAGGTTAGTGTAACACTAGTGGGTGCATCTCTCAATTGAAAATAGAAGGACATTTATTCCCAAGCAGGTCAGTATAGCACTAGAAGGTGCATCTCTGTTGCAAACAGAAGGAAATTTATTCCCAAACAGGTCAGTATAGTAGTAGTGCATGTATCTCTCAATTGAAATCTGAGGGAAATTTGTTCCCAAACAGGTCAGCATAGCACTAGTGGGTGCATCTTGCAATTAAAAACAGAGGGACATTTATTCTCACATGGGTCAGTATAGCACTAGTGGGTGTGTTGCTCAACTGAAAACAGGAAATTTATTCTAAACAGTCAGTGTAGCATCAGTGGGTGCATCAGCAACTGAAAACAGAGGGAAATGTATTCCCAAAGAGGTCAGCATAGCTCTAGTGGGTGCATCTCCAATTGAAAACAGAAGGAAATTTATTTATAAACTGGTCAGTATAGCATTGGTCAGTGCAACAAGCAACTGAAAACACAGGAAATGTATGCCCAAGTAGGTCAGTATAGCAAAGCATAAGGCAGCCGCACATCATGGAGTGAGCGGGCTAGCACACAAAGCAAACTAGAATCCAAAACACAAACGAAAAGCACACAGTCAGTACAGCACCAGTGGTGTGTCAAGCAACTGAAAACAGAGGGAAATTTATTCCCAACCAGGTCAGTATAGCACTATAGAGTGTGTCTCTCGATTGAAAACAGAGGAAATGTATTCCCAAACAAGTCAGTATAGCACTAGTAGGTGCTACCTCAATTGAAAACAGAGGAGCATTTATTCCCAAACAGGTCAGTGTAGCACTAGTGGGGCATCCTCAATTGAGAACAGAAGGACATTTATTCCCAAACAGGCAATATAGCACCGGTGATTGTGTTTCTCAATTGAAAACAAAGGAACATTTATTCCCAAACAGGTCAGTATGGCACTAGTGGGTGTGTCACTCAGCTGAAAACAGAGGAAATTTATTACCAGACATGTTAGTGTAACACTAGTGGGTGCATCTCTCAATTGAAAATAGAAGAAATGTATTCCCAATCAGGTCAGTATATCACTACAGGGTGTGTCTCTCAGATGCAAGCAGAAGGAAATTTATTCCCAAACAGGTCAGTATAGCAGTAGTGCATGCATTTTGAATTAAAAACAGAGGACATTTATTCCCAAATTGGTCAGTATAGCACTAGTGAGTGCATTAATCAATTGAAAACAGAAAATGTATTCCCAAACAGTCAATATAGCACCAGTGGGTACATCAAGCAACTGAAAACAGAGGAAAAATGTATTCCCAAACAGTCAGTATAGCACTAGTGGATGCATCTTGCAATTAAAAACAGAGGACATTTATTCCCAAATTGGTCAGTATAGCACTAGTGGGTGCATTACTCAATTGAAAACAGGAAATGTATTCCCAAACAGTCAATATAGCACCAGTGGGTGCATCAAGCAACTGAAAACAGAGGAAAAATTTATTCCCAAACAGTCAGTATAGCACTAGTGGGTGCATCAAATAACTGAAAACACAGGAAATTTATTCCCAAAGAGGCCAGTCTAGCTCTATTGGATGCATCTCTCAAATGGAAACAGAAGGAAATTTATTCATAAATGGGTCAGTATAGCATTAGTCGGTGCATCAAGCAACTGAAAACATAGGAAAAATTTATTCCCAAACAGTCAGTATAGCACTAGTGGGTGCATCAAATAACTGAAAACAGAGGAAATTTATTCCCAAAGAGGCCAGTATAGCTCTATTGGATGCATCTCTCAACTGAAAACATAGGGAAATTTATTTCCAAACAGGTCAGTATAGCTCTAGTGGGTGCGTCGCTCAATTGAATACCTAGGGAAATTGATGCCCAAATAGGTCAGTATAGCAAAAGCACAATGGTGGCCGTTCACCATGGAGTCAGAGGGGCTAATACAAAGCAAACTAGAATCCAAAACACAAACAAAATGCACTCTGACAGTATATCACCAGTGGGTCGTCAAGCAACTTAAAACAGAGGAAATTTGTTCCTAACCAGGTCAGTATAGCATTAGTGGTGTGTCAAGCAACTGAAAACAGAGGAAATTTATTCGCAAACAGGTCAGTGTAGCTCTAGTGGGTGCATCTCTCAAGTGAAACCAGAAGAAAATGTATTCCCAAACAGGTCAGTATAGCACTAGAGTGTGCGTCTCTCAACTGAAAACAGGGACATTTATTCCCAACAGGTCAGTACAGCACTAGCGGCTGTGTCTTTCAATTTAAAACAAAGAGAAATATATTTCCAAAGAAGTCAATATAGCACTAGTGGGTGCATCTTCAATTGAAAACAGAGGAGCATTTGTGCCCAGACAGGTCAGTATAGCAACTAGTGGGGCATCTCTTATTGAAAACATAAGGAAATTTATTCCCAAGAAGGGCAATATAGCACTGGTGGGTGCATTTCTCAATTGAAAACAGAAGAACATTTATTACCAAACAGATCAGTATAGCACTAGTGGAAGTGTCTCTCAATTGCAAACAGAAGGAAATTTATTCCTAAACAGGTCAGTATAGCAGTAGTGGATGCGTCTCTCAATTGAAATCTGAGGAAATTTATTCCCAAACAGGTCAGTGTAGCACTAGTGGGTGTGTCTTGCAGTTGAAAAACAGAGGGACATTTATTCCCAAACAGGTCAGTAAAGCACTAGTGGGTGCGTTACTTAATTAAAACTGGAAATGTATTCCCAAACAGTCAGTATAGCACCAGTGGGTGTGTCAAGCAACTGAAAATAGGGAAATGTATTCCCAAATGGGTCAGTATAGCATTAGTGGGTGCATAAAGCAACTGAAAACAGAGGACATTTGCTCCCAGACAGGTCAGCATAGCTCCAGGGGTGCATCGCTCAATTGAAAACAGAGGAAATTTATTCCCAAATAGTCAATATAGCACTAGAGTGCATCTCAACTGAAAACAGGGACATTTATTCCTGAACAGGTCAGTATAGCACTAGCCGCTGTATCTCTCAATTGAAAACAGAGGAAATGTATTTCCAAACAAGTCAATATAGTACTAGTAGGTGCATCTCTCAACTGAAAACAGAGTGATAGCACTACTGGGTGCATTGCTAAATTGAAAACAGAGGAGCATTTATTCCCAAACAGGTCAGTATAGCACTAGTGGGGCATCTCTCAATTGAAAACAGAAGGAAATGTATTCCAAACAGGGCAATATAGCACCAGTGGTGAGTTTCTCAATTGAAAACTGAGGAACATTTATTCCCAGACATGTCAGTATAGCACTAGTGGGTATGTCACTCAATTGAAAAGAGAGGAACCTTATTCCCAAACAGGTTAGTATAAAGCTAGGAGTGCATCTCTCAATTAAAAATAGAGGGAAATTTATTCCCAAACAGGTTAGTACAGCATTAGTGGGTGTGTCTTCCAACTGCAAACAGAAGGAAATTTATTGCCAAACAGGTCAGTACAGCAGTAGTGGATGTGTCTCTCAACTGAAATCTGAGGGAAATTTATTCCCAAACAGGTCAGCATAGCACTAGTGGGTGTGTTGCTCAATTGAAAACAGGAAATGTATTCCCAAACAGTCAGTATAGCATCAGTGGGTGCATCTCTCAATTAAAGAGCAAAATTTATTTCCAAACAGGTCTGTATAGCCCTAGTGGGTGCACCACTCAATTGAAAACAAATGGAAATTTATTCCCAAACAGGTCAGTATAGCACTAGAATATGCACTTCTCAACTTAAAACAGAGGAAATTTATTCCTGAACAGGTCAGTATAGCACTAGCGGCTGTCTCTCAATTGAAAACAAAGGAAATGTTGCTGCTCGAGCCCCTTGACAGGGTACTTACCCCAAGCAGCACAGCTCTCCAGCTCAGCCGCGACTGCTCGACATATCCAAGCTGCCGACAGAACCCTGACTTCAGCTGCTAAAGCCTCTTGATAGGTGCTTACCCCAAGCAGCGTGCCTTCTCCAGCTCTGCTGCACCTGCTCCACAGAACAAAGCCACCAGCAGAACACTGACTTCAGGTACGGTCCCTCAGAACAACCGATGAAACTTTTTATCTTTCAACTCTGGCACCCTTGCTCAGCCTCCTGTGATTCATAGCACTCTCGGCTGGGCAAAGTGCTGATTGTGCCTATACTGCTGCTGCTTTCCTGCTCAAGCCTGTCAATTTCTATCGCTGTTCGGACACTTAATTTGAAATTTTCTAAGTGTTAATTGCTTAAAATTTTATGCATGCATCTAGCCTTGCTGTATACCCTAAGGTTGTTTAATTTACCTTGTAGTGTGGCGCAGTTAGGCTACACCTCGGCTGTGACTGATGGACCACTTTTCAATCTCCTTATTTCCTAACAACAGTTAACACTTTTCTCTTTGCTTTTCTTCTTTCCCCTACCCAGCATGGCCACCTAGTGTAGCTCTTTACTATCCCTATTAAACTTCCTTCTAGTTCTCTCTCTTTCATTCTTTTTCCATTTCCATCCATCCAGTCCCTGGAATGATGCTAAACACCCAGAGAGGTGTTGTGTAAAATGCATAAGTGCATTTTGTGTACAAAAACATGAAGGCTATTTTAAATAGGAATGAATACAGTTAGCAAACCCTTTTTAAAGAAAAAGGAGTCAGAAGTCATATAAAAAAAATAATGTCATGATTAGCACAGTTATAAGAAATCCTAAAGGTATTTTCATAAATTCACATTATAAACTTGTTACTGTATAAGGTTCTATGTATAAAGAGCTTAGTCACTGTGGATCAGAGATATAGAAAGTCAATATCTGTGGATATATATACACTGTACCTTTAACTGAATCAGGAGTCCCTGAAATAACCCCTCCTCCTTGGTTTTGAAACAACATGTCCAGACTTGTAACTAGAAGAGGGATCAGTCAGGTGATCCCACCAAAAGATATACATACCTCTTCAGTGAGTCTAATTCAGTTCAGCCCAGTGGGGCTTAGCCCTGAAAAGAGGTGAGGAGAGGCAGACAAGCTAATGAATGCAGATGAGAAGGGTCTTAGGGTTCTAAGATCCAGGACTGTATTATGGAAGAAACTACTGATGTTAAGCAGTGATTTTCTTTGCAATCTTTTGTTTTCATTTATTATTTTTTGAACTTTTGAAAAAAGCACACACCGCGTGTGTTTGAAACCTGTAAATTTGCTCTCGTCTGAAGTTTATTCCACACACTGCAACACACTTGGTGTCAGAAGTTGGATAGTACTGGTCATCCAGAGAAACAAGGGGGTAGTACCCAGATACCAGTCCTGGTATCCAGACATGGGGCAAGAGCAGGATGGCATACCACAAGATCTCGTGGATGCCATGGATCTGTTGAAGGAGGAGTGGCTTACTGGTGTGCATACCAGAGCCCAGGTGAGAACTATGGGAGATGGACCAGAGCTGGAGAGAGGTGGAGTACCCCGCCAGGTGCTGATGGAGGTTCCCAACCGGAGGATTTTGTGGCCAAAGTAGAGGAGCAGGATCCATGGGTTCTAGAGAGGAGGACCCCTGATGGAACCTTTGTTGCCAGTTACTGTTGAAATCCCATTGTTGCTCATTTTCCAGGATGCTGCTGCTTGGAGGACAATGAGATGAAGGTCCCAGGTAAGACTGTTTCAGGACATTTGCATACTGGGTGAAGACCACAAGCAACAGGGAAGACCCTATGGTTGGAGAATGGACTTTCCATGTTTTGAACCCCCTGTGATATAGTATGAAATGTATGGAAACATGTAATGTTTAAAATGAATATAGCATTAAAGCTGGTGCTGAGTACAATCAGTTCAGGGTACCAGAGCGGTGTAAGGGTTGAAAGGAAACCCGTGGTATGTTAAAAATAAGGTTGAAAGGAAACCCCAAAGGTTTTGGAGTTAGGGACTGGCTGGTTGATGTTCAGCATGAGAAGATTCCTTGTCTACCAGAAAATATATGAAAGGAAAATGGATAAATGAAGTGATTACAAGAATGTATAACATAAAAGAAATGTCTATACAGTATGATATAAAATGAGGAACCTATGGTCATGGAGAATCTAGGTATGGGGGGACCTATGATTGGGCCCCTGAGTGGAAAAGATGCCAAGTGATGGGTATAGAGGTCTCAAGTCAGCATAAAACTGCTGTATTACTTTCTCTTTTAATGTAATAATGAAGGTACGATGGTGGGTGCACAGGGCTGGAAAGATGCCAAGTGATGAGTATGGAGGAAGCTGAAAGTCAGCATAAAACTGATGTGTATTGCTTCCTCTTTTAATGTACTTATTGAAGGGTACAATAGTGGGTGCACAGGTTCTGAAATGATGCGAGTGATGGGATCGAAAAAGATGCCAAGTGACGGTGCTGAAATGATGCGTATTGATGGGTGCTTGATATTACATATGAAATGTCCGAGTTGTGGTAACCAGAGGTGAAATAGGGGATGAAGTACTACCAGACTGAAATCCTCTGAGAGCATAGATGGGTACTGTACTGAATTGTATGACAGCCCTGGGTAATGTTGTAGTATTGTCATACTGCAGTAATTTGGTATGGTGGGCAATACTAAAAATAGTTGAATTAAGGGACCCTGGGGTGAAGCTTTCATAGTGGATGAGAAAGTTTTAACCAACCCCCATACTACTGTTTTGGTAGAATATTTATGACTGAAAGGGGTTCTTGAAAAAACAGTATAGTTTTGAGAACTGTTTTTTCTTAAGAAGGGAGGTGTGTGGCAGAGTTAGGCTTCACCCTCAGCTGTGACTGATGGACTACTTTTCTATCTCCTATTTTCTAACAACAGTTAACGCTTTTCTTTGCTTTTCTTCTTCCTACCCTAGTGTGGCCACCTAATGTACCTTTACTATCCCTATTAAACTTCCTACTAGTTCTCTCTTTTCATTCTTTTTCCATTTCCATTCATCCAATCCCTGGAATGATGGCAAACACTCAGAAAGGTGTTGTGTAAAGTGCATAAGTCCATTTTGTATACAAAAACATGAAGGCTATTTTAAATAGTAATGAATACAGTTAGCAAAGCCTTTTTATAGAAAAGGAGTCGAAGCCATGTAAAACAATAGTAATGTCATGATTAGTACAGTTATAAGAAATCCTAAAGGTATTTTCATAAATTCACATTATAAACTTGTTACTGTATAAGGTTCTATGTATAAAAGAGCTTAGTCACTGTGGATCAGAGATATAGAAAGTCAATATCTGTGGATATATATACTGTACCTTTAACTGAACCAGGAAGTCCTCTGAAATAACCCCTCTCCTTGGTTTTGAAACATGTCCAGACTTGTAACTAGAAGAGGGCTCAGTCAGGTGATCCCACCAAAAGATATAAATACCTCTTCAGTGAGTCTGTTTCAGTTCGGCCCAGTGGGGCTCAGCCCTGAGAGAGAAGAAGAGAAGCAGACAAGCTGTTGAATGCAGATGAGAAGGGTCTTAGCAGCCTAAGATCCAGGACTGTATCATGGGAGAAACTACTGATGTTAGTGATTTTCTTTGCAATTTCTTGTTTTCATTTATTTTTGAACTTTTGAAAAATACAGTAAATATCACACCACGGTGTGTTTGAAACCTGTAAATTTGCCTCTGCCTGAAGTTTATTCCCACACACTGTGACATAGAGCATTAGCCTAGGGTTGGATTAATTCATTGTGCAGTGAAGTGCTATTTGTTACTGAACTTGCTAGATCAATGCGACATCTGTTTTGTTTTAATCCTGTCCGTAGCTGTACTTTCTTCTTCCACTTGCTGTCTCAATCCCCCAACCCCGTGCTCAGCCTGACCTGCCAAGCCCCAAACCCCTACTTTCTGCCTACCTCACTACTGACCCTCCCCCTCATTAAGCTAATTGTCTTCTCCCTCGGTTGTCTCCAGGCCCCTGTTGTTTTTTTCCACTGTCTCTTTTCAGCCCCTCACCCTCCAATTTAGCTCTAACCTGGGCCATCCTTCTCTCTCTTTCTAAGTGCTAATTACTAGTTAACCCCTCTCTTCTCCATCACAGCTGCTTGAGCCCCTTGATAGGTGTTTACCCCAAGCAGCACGACTCTCCAGCTCCGCTGCACCTGTTCCACAGAACCATGCCAGCGACAGAACCTGACTTCAGGTACGGTCCCACGGAAGAGCCAATGAAACTTTTTATCTTTGAACTCTGGTGTCCTTGCTCAGCCCCCTATGATTCATTGTGCTCTCGGCCGGACAAAGCGCTGATTGGCTCCTGTACTGCTGCTGCTTTCCTGCTCAAGCCTGCCGATTTCTTTCAGCTGTTCTGGACACTTAATTTGACATTTTCTAAGTGCTAATTGCTAGTTAACCCCTTCTCTCATCTCTTTCACAGCTGCTCGAGCTCCTTGATAGAGTGCTTACCCCAAGCAGCATAGCTCTCTAGCTCCACGTGCCCACTCCACAGAACCAAGCCACCAACAGAACCCTGACTTGCACGGGCTCTTGGAAGAGCTGGTGAAACTTTTTATCTTTCAGCTCTGCGCCCTTGCTCAACCTCCTGTGATTTGTCGCACTCTTGGCTGGGCAAAGCGTTGATTGGCTCCCGTACTGCTGATACTTTCCTGCTCAAGCCTGCTGATTTCTTCGCTGTTCTGGACACTTAATTTGACATTTCTCAGTGCTAATTGCTTAAAATTTTCTCCCACCCACCTGCCCATCCCTCACTCTTTAAATCCTCCTGCATCCCCCAGCTCTGCCTGCACACTACTTGTCCAGTTACAGCTCCCCACCCACACACAAAAAAACAACAAAAAACAAAAACAAAACCCTGCTGCTGATTCAGTGTAGGTTTTCACTGCCAGTCACAGGTGCTTATTTTTCTGTAGGTATATATTAACTGTGACCGTGGTTCCAAAGAACAAGCAGTACTCTGCTGCTCATTCTCCTTGTGTTACACTGGCTATCAGTTTGCTCTCTCTGTGATACTTCTGGCTACCGCTGCTTTTCTCTGACCTGTTCTTAAACTATTATACTGCTGTACTATGCCCTACTACTCTTCTCCTGGCATGTATCTGCTAATTTTCTGCCTTCTCCTCACTTAAGTACCATGCTGGATACCTTCAATGATTTATCTGCACCCTTGTAAACTCCCCCAACCATGGGCAATCTTGTGCCATCCCTTGGTCATGCCTGTCTGTCAGATCCCCAACACATGACTCTGCCTTATGACCAAGTTGCTTGGTCCCACTTCCCATCAAGACCCATTGCTTCCATTTCAGCAGTCCCACTTCCTATTATATGCTCTATCTGCTGAAGCTGCAATGCCCCCAACCCTCCGCTACCATACCTCTTGCTTGTTTCTGGCTCGGCCATGGTATAAAAGAGACAAACTACTCTTCTGCATCCTTAACTATCTACTCCTGTTGTCAGGGATGTCAGCCCCAACCCTGGCCCCTGCCACCCTTTCTACTGCTTACGCAACTGCCATCACTGCTCCCTCCCTTCCTGCCCTCCCCTGTGGTCGTAAATTACCCATGTCAACATCTGTAGTTTGCTGCCCAAGTTAGTCCATCTACAACCACTGGTTGTCTCCCTTGACCCTAACATTCTATACTATTGGAATCTTTGCTAGCTAGCAAGATCTCTAACGACAACATCGCCATCCCAGGCAACCCAGTCCACAGGCAAGACTGCACAAGTAGGGTGGTGGTGTGGCTATGTATATCTCCTCAAATCTCAACTCAGATATCATATTATCCATCTCCTGCTCTCAATCTTATGAGGTCCTGCTAGTTAGGCTGACTCCACCTTCTCTGTCCCAATATATAGCAGGGGTGTACTGTAGACCTGGCCTATCCCCATCTACTGTCCCTGAACTTATCTCCACTATTGCCTCACTATCCCCTGGGGAGAGTAGTTCATATTGGGGATTTCAAACACAACTGGGTTGCCACCTCCTGACCAAGCTTCAAACAATATTACAGCACAAAAGCTCTCATAATTAATCCAAGAGCCAACCTGACTAAACCACAAATCACAAAACCACTCACTGATTGACTGGGCCCTCACCACCTATCCGCACAGAGTTATACAATCTGGGTTGCAACCTGATTTCCTCAGTGATCACCATATTATCTTTGTGGTTCAGAAAATTCACAGACCCAAGGTGCCCTACAAAATAATTATTTTGAGATCTTTCAAGTCCCTTAATCTTGACTCAGTACTGCACAGTCTTACACAAACAGACTGGTCCCCATCTCTTCTGCAAACTCAGTGGATGAGGCCCTAGACTACTTCAATAACCAATTCATTGACACCTGGAACAAACACGCACCTGTTAGGCATTCTAGGGTTCATGGCAACCATCTCCCTGGGTCACCCCAGCGTTGCTAGCATGCTTATACCGTGATCTCAGCTTGGAGAAAACACAAAGCGTCAAAGTGTCCTAATGACTATATAACCTACCACACCCTATGCAACAAATGTACGAGAACTACTAGGCTAGCTAAGGCTGAGTATTTCAGTAACACCGTTTATACAAACATAAACAACCCTTCCAAATTTTGGAAGGTAGTCCATTCACTGTTGTCCCTCAAAACAAACCTCCCCTTTTGAAGATAAACAACTCACTAATCTCTGACCACCTTGTTGTTGCCACAGAATTCAACTCACCTCCTGTGCAGCCTCACTCCTTACCTCCTACCCACACCCTCCCTCCTAAGTGCTTACTCCCACACCAATTACCCTAAACAATATAACCTTGTCTTTGCCTTCTCTAAAATCTCACCCACAGACACCTTGTCTGCCTTCCTTGCTCTAAACTCTTCTAAAGGAAGCTCTCCTGATGGTCTGGACCCTAAACTCCTTTATCTTTCCTCCTGATATAGCCTCCTCTGGTAGGCATCCTAAATCTGTCCTTCGCTACTGATACTGTACTTAAAATCTGGAAAAATCACCATAGTCCTACCCCTTCCCAAGGATAGTGATCCCTCCTCACCTGGTAACTACTGTCCTATTTCTCTTCTTCCTATCCTTGCCAAGCTCCAGGAGCACCTTGTCTTTCTCAGCTCTCTTCCTATCTTTCAGATACTAGCTCTGATTCCTTTCCAATCTGGGTTCAGGAAATACCACTCCACTACCACCTCCCTACTTAGGCTCACTGATACCATCTTCTCAGGGATGGACAGTGACCAAGTCACATCAGCCATCTTTGTTGACCTTGCAAAGGCTTTCACACAGTCTCCCTCCCTCCTCCTAACCACCCTCTCCTCAGCTGGTCTGTCTGATTCTGCCACAAACTGGTTCAGAGCCTACCTGGTTGGTAGAATGTAATCAATCAGAATCGCTGATGTATTATCCCCTTCCCATAGACACTGGTGTCCCTCAAGGATCAGTGCTTGGTCCAATACTCTTCTCAATATTCCTAAACGATCTCCCATCAGTATGTTCTACATCCCTGATTCACATGTAGGCAGACAACACGGTCCTGTATACCTCCAGCCACTCCTCTCCCATCTCAAAACCAGACTCCAATTGGACTTCACATGCTCCAACACTGGCTCATCACTCATTAACTTTCCCTAAATGCTAAAAGACCATCTCTATGTCCTTCAGCACAAGGCAAAGACTTTCTAGGATCACTTCCTTTCCTACCTTCCATATCCTAGATGGGACTTCATTGGAGGACACCACCTCCTTCAGATACCTTGGGGTCTGGTTAGACTAGCACCTCAACTTTTCTGGGCATGTAGATGCCATCCTGAGAAAACTGGCCCCAATATTAAGTACTCTCCACAGGAACCGCTACTGTCTACCTCTAACGGCAAGGGTGAATAGGTCCAGAAAATGATTTTCCCCATTTTTGACTACTGTGATATAGTCTATGATGCCACCCCAAGTCTACTTTAACCAGATTGGACACCCTTTCCAACTTTGTCTATTGCTTCACTCTGGATTCTCCCCAACCCACCACTGTGACATTCTTGCCACCTGGCATTCCCTTCTCTAACAAATCGACATCTGTCCTATATGGCCAAATTTACCTCCAAATTCTGGTTCAACTCTCTTCCTCCTACCTTTCCTCTTCTCTGTCTAGTCCTCCTCCTGTGCATTCACTTAGATCCTCTGACACTAGGACACTATCCGTCCCTTGCAGGCTCACTTCTGCTGATCAGTCGGCCTTCTCCTATTCTTTTCCTAACCTGTGGAACTCATTACCCCTCAAATCAGGGTGCTCCTCCATTCACTCCATCTCTAGTGCCCTTGCTAACTTCTACTCCCCAGATTGCTAATACTCCTAACTTTGCCACCCTCTCTTGCCCTGCATATTATTGACTCAGAACTGGGTCCACGTTCTACATACCCTGCAACCAAAAACTCTGACACTTAACATTACAGTATGTATAGCTACCTTGCACTTGTCGGTGTCTACCACTTTAGTTATTGTTGCAGCCATACCCTTTATTGTATTGTACCTTGAATTGTTATTTGACTGCATACTTTGTTTATTATAGTTGTAATGTACTCTGTTGTTATGCCCTGGTTGTTACTGTGATGATATATTCTATGTTTAAGTGCCTTGTTCTACCCCTCCCCAGAATTCACCATGAGACTGGCAACATTTGCTCAGTGTGCCTTTTCTGGTGAAACTTTTCAATAAATAAATAAATATATTTCCAAACAAGTCAATATAGCACTAGTGGGTGCACCTCTTAACTGAAAACAGAGGATAGCACTAGTGGGTGCATTGCTGAATTGAAAACAGAGGGCATTTATTCCCAAACAGGTCAGTAAAGCACCAGTGGGTGTCTCTCAATTGAAAACAGAAGGAAATTTATTCCCAAACAGGGAAATATAGCACCAGTGGGTGAGTTTCTCAATTGAAAACAGAAGAACATTAATTTCCAAACAGGTCAGTATAGCACTAGTGGGCATGTCACTCAATTGAAAACAGAGGAAACTTATTCCCAAACAGGTTAGTATAACATTAGTGGGTGCATCTCTCAACTGAAAATAGAGGGTCATTTATTCCCAAGCAGGTCAGTATAGCACTAGTGGGTGCTCTTTCAACTGCAAACAGAAGGACATTTATTACCAAACAGATCAGTATAGCAGTAGTGTATGTGTCTCTCAATTGAAATCTGAGGAAATTTATTCCCAAACAAGTCAGCACAGCACTAGTGGGTGTGTTGCTCAATTGAAAACAGGAAATTTATTTCCAAACAGTCAGTATGGCACCAATGGGTGTATCAAGCAACTGAAAACAGAGGAAAATGTATTCCCAAATAGGGCAGTATAACATTAGTGGGTGCATCTCCCAATTAAAGAGGAAATTTATTCCCAAACAGGTATTTATACAGTAGCTCTAGTGGGTGCACCACTCAGTTGAGAACAGAGGGACATGTATTCCCAGACAGGTCAGTTTAGCACTAGTAGGTGCATCGCTCAATTGAAAACAGAGGAAATTTCTTCTCAAACAGGTTAGAATAACGCCAGTGAGTGCATCTCTCAATTGAAAATAGAGAAATGTATTCCCAAACAGGTCTGCATAGCTCTAGTGGGTGCACCACTCAGTTGAAAACAAAGGGCCATTTATTCCAAAACAGGTCAGTATAGCACTAGTGGGTGCGTCTTTCAATTGCAAACAGAAGGAAATTTATTCCCAAACAGGTCAGTATAGCAGTAGTGGATGTGTCTCTCAATTGAAATCTGAGGGAAATTTATTCCCAAACAGGTCAGCATAGCACTAGTGGGTGTGTCTTGCAATTGAAAACAGAGGGACATTTATTCCACATGGGTCAGTATAGCACTAGTGGGTGTGTTACTCAAATGAAAACTGGAAATGTATTCCCATACAGTCAGTATAGCACCAGTGGGTGTGTCAAGCAACTGAAAACAGGGAATGTATTCCTAAACAGGTCAGTATAGCATTAGTGGGTGCGTCAAGCACCTGAAAACAGAAGGAAATTTATTCCCAAACAGGTCAGTATAGCATCAGTGGGTGCATCGAACAGCTAAAAACAGAAGAACATTTATTCTAAAACAGGTCAGTATACCTCTAGTGGGTGCATCTCTCAATTAAAACAGAAGAAATTTATCCCCATACGTGTCAGTGTAGCATTAGTCAGTCGTCAAGCAGCAGCAGAAATTTATTCCCAAAGGTCAGTATACTGTAGCTCTAGTGGTTGTATTGCTCAATTGAAAACAGAGGAAATTTATTCTCAAATAGGTCAGTATAGCACTATTATGTGTGTGTCTCTAAATTGAAAACAGAAGGAAATTTATTCCCAAACAGGTCAATATAAGCTAGTGGTTTGCATCTCTCAATTGAAAACAGAGGGAAATGTATTTCCAGACAAGTCAATATAGCACTAGTGGGTTCATCTCTCAACTGAAAACAGAGGATATCACTAGTGGGTGCATCCTCAATTAAAAACAGAGGAACATTTAATACTAATTCAGTTGCTTCTAACTGAAAGGTGAAATAAGGAATTTACAATTATCAGGAAAAGACAGTCTTGTTACAATTCTTAAGATTTTCAGTGCAGGAAGAGTTCAAAGCACAGCTGACTTATTTTGGGGCTGACTGCTTTCAGAGCACAAACCACCAGGCTGTTTTGGGGCTGGGGAGGTTTACCTGTGTCTGACTTGGATATCTGGATTTTCTCTGTTTGATTAGCAGGGGATTTTCTCTGTCAAATTGTTGTGTATAGTATCTTGCAGACAGGAAGGCACTCTCGCATGGCGGTGGGTCAGAGCTCTTAGCTGATTGTTTTGTGAGGGCACAGTTTAGGCCCAACCCTCGAAATAGTTCCTTTATACCTGGCATTCTGACATCATTTCCTCAAAGGTGCAAGGTGCATATCAATGTCATATCCTCTAGCACACAGCACTGGAAATATACACATACACATTGTATAATATATATATTTCTGTATAACAAACCAATCACACACACAAGCACACACACACAAAAAGTACATAGTCATGTGGGGAGTAGTGCAATGTAATGGCTGTGGGGCAGCAGTCTTCTGGGAGTTTTTCTGGAGGCTGAGATGCTGCCATTTGCAGACAACTCTCTGCCCTGAGGGAGGAAGTTGCCCGTCTTCAGGCCACACTGGACAGCAGTAGAGAACCTTCCCCAGGCCAGACTGGATGGTAGGAAGGGACCCCCCATCCAGGGAGCACCAGAGCCACCACCACTACCTCAGAGGTTGCAAAGAAGCACAGCAGTTGGACTACAGTGGGCTCAGGGAGGGTGAGGAGGGTGGAACAGAGGCACACCCAGTCAGTTGTTTCACTCCACAATCCATACACCATTCTGGGGAGCACAGCTCCCTATGGATGCACCCACGGAGGAGATTAAGGAGGCTGAGGACACCTGTCACAAGGGAGGCCCACAGGAAGGAGGCAGAGGATGCCACAAGGAAAGGAAGCAACTCCTGGTGGGGACTCAATTATTAGGGGATAGAACTGGGGAGCAGGGAAAACTGAAGTAAGTGCCTGCCTGGTGCCATGGCTTGTAGGGACAGGAGCGCATCCTCAGGATCACGAGAACAGCTGCAGGAGTCTGAGCTGGATGTCATTGTCCACCTAGGGACAAATGACTTGGATCAACATGAGATTAGAGCAGTGCAGAAGGACTTTGTAGAACTGGGGAGGGGCCTAAGACAAGTAGCACACACAGTATCCTTCTCAGAGGTGCTGCCTGTAAATGGCATGAGTGAGACAAGGGTACTTTGCACCATGCACTTTAATGAGTGGTTGAATAAATGGTGTGGGGGCACAGGGGTTTGGCTTCATTGGGGACTGGGGTTCCACCTGGAGGACACCAGCCTATACTGGCAGGATGGTCTGCATCTGTCCAGGAAGGGAACAAGTCTTTTTGAGCAATCGGTTTAAATGCTTCATTGGCAAGCTTTTAAACTAGTCAAGGGAGGCACTGATAAGCAGCAGTAAAATCCCAGCCTCTCCTACAAAACAGGTACTAAATGGGAAAAGACTGAGGTAGAAAGGTCAGTGGGGATGCTGCAACAGAAAGTAAAGCCATCAAAATGGAAAGCAATGAGTACCAATGCACGTGGTCTGAGTAACAAGCTTCCTGAATTAGTGGCCTTGATGGAGGAGGAACATCTGGATATGTGCATGTCACAGAAACATGGTTTGCACAAAACCATGACTGGACGTAAACATACCAGGATACACTATCTACAGGAGAGACAGAGAGGGTAAAGAGGAGGAGGAGTAGCTCTTTACATAAGGAAGGAATCAAAGTAACAGAACAAAAAGAGAAACAGGGAGGAGAAGAAGCACTGTGGGTAAATTTGGAGACTGGCAATGGCACCACAATCTGCACAGGGTTAGATACAGACCCCCTCTCAGGGAGAAATGGACAAGGAAATGATAGAAAGTATACTTAGTATGGCAAAAAAAGGAGATATTGCTGATGGGTGATCTGAATATGCCAGATGTTAACTGGAGTGCAGTTGCATAGCCACTTCGAAAGTGGGGTTATTCTAGATGCCCTACAGGGGCATGCCTTGAGACAACTAGTATTGGAGCCCACTCGAGGAGCAATCTTAGACCTGGTGCTCTCAAATGGAGATGAAGAGAGGATCACAGATGTAGAAGTGGGTAGCCATCTGGGAACTAGCGACCATCGAACAGTATGGGTCACAATAAACACAGCAATAAGTCAAGCCATACAAAGGCAAAAGGTACTGGACTTTAGGAGGCTGACTTTGCCAAAATGGTAGTGCCTAAAGGAATGCACTAGCAAATGGGCAGGAAGGAGGGTGGAAGAACAATGGGAATAATAAAACTGCCATCACAGAGGCAACAAGCCTTTGTGTGAAGCAAATAAACAAAACTAAACGATGTAAGAAACCATATGGTTCTCAAAGGAAGTGGCAGTGAAGGTTCAAGAGAAAAGAAAGCTTTCAGGAAGTACAAGGAATCACAGAAGGAGCAGGACAGAGAACTGTATCAGTTAAAGCAAAAGGAAGCTGGGAAGGCAGTCAGAACAGCAAAGGCCCAAACCGAGGAAAAGATAGCCAACTCAGTTAAGATGGGGATAAAACCTTTTATAGGTACATCAGGAGCAAAGGAAGACCAAGGGAGGATAGTGAGGCTTAATAAAGGGGAGGGTGGGCAGAGGAGACTGTGAAAAGGCAGAGATACTAAACAAATATTTTGCTCAGTATTTACAAGGAAGGGGTACCTAGAACAAACAGTAAAACACACTGGATACAGAAGTTGATACCAGCCCATTTACAGAAGAAAGGGTTCTGAAAGAACTCTTAAAACTGAAGGTGGACAAAGCAATGGGGCCTGATGGGATTCATCCCAGAATTCTAAAAGAACTAAGGGTAGAATTAGTGACACCACTGACTACCCTGTTTAACAAATCATGGGAGGATGGGGTGGTACCCAGGACTGGAGGAGGGCAGATGTGATTCCCCTTCACGAAAGTGGGAGCACGCAGAAGCGGAAACTACAGACCTGCTACTTTAACCTCAGTGGTAGGAAAATGATGGAATCACTTCTGAAGGAAAGAATTGTCCGAATATCTAGAGGCCAGAGGGCACTGGGACCCAAGGCAGCATGGATTCACAGCAGGAAGGTCATGCCAGACAAATCTGATAGATTTCTTTGACTGGGTGACCAAAGTAGTAGATCAGGGAGGGGCTGTGGACATGGCCTACCTAGACTTTAGCAAGGCATTTGACACAGTCCCACACAAAGATTAATATACAAGTTAGCTAGCCTGGGAGTGGGTCCCAAGATGACAGTCTGGGTAAAAATTGGCTGGAAAATAGGACACAGAGGTAATAGTAAATGGAGTCACTCTGATGAAGGGGTTACTAGTAGGGTACCGCAGGGTTAGTGTGGGACCAGTCCTCTTCAATGTCTTTATAGCGACATTGCAGAGGGACTGGAAGGAAAAATATGTCTCTTTGCAAATGACACAAAGATCTGCAACAGAGTTGATGCACAATGTGGGGTGGAAAGGATGAAAAGGGACTTGGCAAGGTTAGAGGAATGGTCAAATGTATGGCAGCTTAGATTCAATGCTAAGAAGTGCAAGTAATGCACCTGGAAACAAAACCCAGGGAAGAGTACACAATGGGGGTGAGATACTAACAACAACAAAAATGGAAAGGGACCTGGGGGTAGTCATATCAGATGACCTAAAGGTGGGCAAGCAATGTGAGAGGGCAGCAATGAGGGCTGGGGGATATTGGGATGCATAGGAGAGGCATCACCAGTAGAAACAGGAAGTTATTATCCCTCTGTACAGACAGCTGGTCAGACCCCATCTGGAGTACTGCGTGCAGTTCTGGAGACCCAGTCTCGAAGAGACATAGACAGGATGGAAGCTGTCCAGAGGAGGGCAACTAAAATGGTGCAGGGTCTGCACCGGAAGACATATGAAGAGAGACTAAAGGAGCTTAATATGTATAGCCTCAAGGAAAGGAGGAGAGGGACATGATAGAAACTTTCAAGTACCTCAGGAATCAACAAAGTCCAAGAGGTAGCATCTTTCAAAAAGAGGTGTGCAAGAACAAGGGGCACAATTTGAAGATGGGGGGCAGCTCAGAGGTAATTTAAGGAAGTATTTTTTCACAGACAGGGTTGTGGATGCATGGAGCAGCCTTCAGAGAGGTCGTGAGTCAAAAACAGTGGTGGAATTCAAGCATGCATGGGACAGTCATAAGGCAATTCTAGGGATGAGGGGTAGGAAGAAGTAGGCTGCTGGTTAACTAGGATCTGCAGCTTATCCAGTAGGCAGGAAATGGGCAGACTGGGTGGGCCAGCGGTCCTTATCTGCCGCACAAATTCTATGTTTCTATGTTTTATGTTTCTAAACAGGTCAGTATAGCACTAGTGAGGCATCTCTCGGTGGAAAACAGAAGGAAATTTACCCAGACAGGGACAATATAGCACTGGTGAGTGCGTTTCTCAATTGAAAACAGAGGAACATTTATTCCCAAACAGGTCAGTATAGCACTAGTGGTATGTCACTCAGCTGAAAACAGAGGGAACTTATTACCAAACAGGATAGTATAACACTTGCGGTGCATCTCTCAATTGCAAACAGAAGGAAGTTTATTACCAAGCAGGTCAGTATAGCAGTAGTGGATGCATCTCTCAGCTGAAATCTGGGAAATTTATTCCCAAACAGGCCAGTATAGCACTAGTGGGTGCATTGCTCAAGTGAAAACAGAAGGAATTTTATTTCCAAACAGATCAGTAAAGCACTAGTGGAGGCGCAATTGGAGTAAATGAAAAGCAGAGGGAAGTTTATAGTTAATGTGGGTCGAGTTTGAACACAGATGACTAATTCTCAGTGGGCTGGGGCAACTAGAACACACTGCAGCTGCTGCAGGTACAAACAGGAAATTTGTTTCAAAACAGGGCAATAAAGCACTTAGTCAGTGAGTTGAGTGCGAACACAGGAGAATAGTTCCAGTGAAAGCTGGGAAGAAGTGCTGGCTGGTAGGCAGTGGCACTGGGCAATTGATAATAAAGTAACAGAAAAATAAATTGTCTTTTATTTATCAGCAGAGTGGAACCCAATTCCTCCACACTCACTAAACTCAAAAACTTTGCCAAGCTCCCAGACTGAGAGGCCAGTAGCAGAAACTGTTTTACTCTTGCAAATAAAGGTAATAATTTAAATGTATGGTCTTACTCTCTGATCTCTCCTTGTCTCAAATCCTGCTGATACCAAATCAGTCAAAATAAACTGTGTAATACAGGTACTAGGCTGCATTTAGAGTCAATGCCAGTCTCAATCTACCTGCAAGACTCCAACAGTCTAGTAAAAGCAAGAAATAGCTGAATTTTTTTTTGCATTAACTGCTTGGTATGGTAACTAAAATATTTTTTTTCTTGTATGTAGCTGTGCTTTTGAGAGTACAACACATATACTGCAATGTGCAGCACACCCAGCAAATTGAAATTATATTCATTATTAATGCCTCAGGCACTCAGGTAAAAGTGAATGTTGAACAGATGATTAATGTCAATCTGGTCTAATAATTTTTCATTTTACATCCTCTGATCTCTTTCCATTATTTGACCCAAGAAAGTTAAGCAACAAGCTGTGCTGTCCGGTAGTCCAGACAGATCCATCAAACTGCACACAAACTGCCTTGCCTTTGCTAGGCCCTAGGTCTATAGCTTGTTCTTGTCACAAATGTACATTGCTAATCTTTTCTCCCTCCATCCTTCCAGAGTCAGACACACTAACTTTATGATTTTGCCCTCAAGAGGCTACCTACGTAGATTCAATCTGTGAATGTATTTTTAAGTGGTGTAACAGAAGACCGGAGTCAGGGATGAGTTGAATTAACCAAATGAAAGACTTGGGGAATAAGATCTACTCCCTTCCTCTTACACAGCTCAGTCGCCAGTGGCAAAGTGTGCAATGTGCATCAAATACAGTAAACGCTACAGGTCCTGTGACTCACGTGTGACCCATCCAATAACCTTGCTCGTTACTGCTGCAGTGGAAGGAAGAGCCAACCACTATAACCCACTCACAGAAGTTATGTAGGGAGGGAAGAAAAGGATTTTTACTTCTTCACTTCTCCTCCAAGGTGGTGATGATGAATGTGAGCATGACTGTGTGTGCCTGAGTGGAGAGGTGGGAGGGGGATGAGTGATGCAAAGAATGGCAAGTGTATTGCATGCTTTTCTTTACTATTACACATTGCTCTGTGAGGTGAATGTGAAGCAAACAAGAGTTTGTAATTTTAGCAAAGGTTTCAGGGGTGTCGCAGAGTGTGCAAACAGTGGCAGTTCGACCATTTTAACAGGTTGGTCGAACTGAATTTGCAGCTCTACTAAAAACATGTCTTTCCATAACAAATGTAGACAGGCTCACTTTTCTAAAATGAACCTGCCCAAATTAAAGAGCATATCGTAGTCGATCATTGGAGAGATCCCACCAGGAGTACTGTGTCCAGTTCTGGAGGCCACATCTCAGGATGGACATAGGAAGGGTAGAGGCTGTTCAGTTGAGGGCAACTAAAATAGTGCAGGGGCTGCATCATAAGCCCTATAAGGAGGGACTGAGGGATCTCAGCGTGTACACCCTGGAAAGGAGGGGATGATAGAGACCTATAAGTACCTCATGGGGTGAGTAACGCACATGAGGGGAGTATTTTTGGAAAAGAAAGTGCACAAGAAACATAGAAACATAGAAACATAGAAACATAGAAGTTGATGGCAGATAAGGACCTGAAGGCCCATCCAGTCTGCCCATTTCTTTTCTACCTTATAAATGTGCCATCGGCCTTTGCTCTGTCAGTGACCTATCTATTCATAGTCATTTGTATTGCTCCTTATGCCTATCCCATGCCTGTTTGAAGCCCTGCACTGTATTCATAGCCACCACTTCTTGTGGTAAGCTATTCCATGCATCTACCACCTTTCTGTGAAAAGAATTTCCTCACATTCCCCTAATCGCCTCCCTCTATTCTCATGCTGTGTCCTCTTGTCCTGCTATTTTTCTTATATTTAAACATGTTAGACTCTTTCACCTTGTTTATGCCCTTAAGGTGTTTAAATGTCTCGATCATATCACCTCTCTCCCTCCTTTGCTCAAGGAGTATACATATTGAGCTCCGTTAATCTGTCCTCATATGTCTTCTGATGCAGTCCCTGCACCATTTTTGCCCTTCTCTGGACTGCCTCAATTTAGTTAATGTCCTTGAAGAAGAAATGGGCATGCAATGAATCTGGAAGGGGAAGTTTAGGAGGGATATGAGGAAGTATTTCTGCACTGAAAAATGGTGGATGTCTGGAACAGTCTTGCAGCTGAGGTGGTGGGGGAAAAACAGTGGTTGGCTTCAAGCATACGTGGAATAGGCAGAAAGAGATCTGAACGTAGACAAGGAGGCTGCTCCAAACCCTATTCCATGGTGCTGCAAGTGTGAAGGGTACAAACAGAGAAAAAGAGCTTGACCTTGACTAAGCACTACCTGTCAGCATGAAACATTGGTTATAGCTGTTGTGTCACCATGCTGCATTTTTATTGGTTTTTATTTTACTCATAAAAGTAATAATTTTATGTGGTGCATTTTGTGGACTGTTGATTTTTCATGGGAGCTTAGTTCTTTTCTCTGTTGGTAGGAAAGCAGGGTGGGTTGGGGGAAGTAGTCAAAGATCAGGTATGGTCTGATGGCGACAGTATAGGCAGGGACAAATGGGCAGACTGGGTGAGCCAAGCAGTCCTTATCTGCTGACAAATTTTGTTTCTGTGTCAAAATCTATGCAGGAAGACAGTGACCAGATAGCACGTTGCACAGACAATGAAGATAATGACAAGGATTCTGCTGCCACTAGTCTTCCCTGCACTGGTGGGTTCTTTTGCCTCCTTCTCCATTTCCATACTTCCATTCATTCTGAAACAAGCGACTGCTGCTGGCCCTTCTGTGTGCCACTGTGACCAAACCCAACACCAGCAGTTGAAGGGCACTGCAAACTATTCAGCTAAAACAAACATCAGAATTACTACACATTTGTATCCCACAGTTTTATTTATTATTCTTGCTTGCATGTCCCCTTTTTCTTCTTTTTTTTTCTGTGCTGGACCCAAGTACACATTCAAGACTTGATAATCACTGAGCCATTATCCAGATATATACTGTTTTCATACTGACCTGGAAATTGAAAATAAAAGACTAGAATTAGAAAAATGATATCCCCATGTACTGACTATAGCAAAAATAAAAGTCTCAAATGCCTGATATTACCTTAACCTCCCAGTTCTGTGTCCAGACCCCTGGGCCACCCTCTTACAAATATAATCCTCCCCTACTGTTAGATCCTCAGACCACACCAACAACCATAAGAAAAACTCCTGATGGTAGACTGTCACATTTCTTTTCCATTATTTTCAGTAAAGATGAATATGTCCAGGATCCCCACTTTTCCCCTTTCAACAAACACCCACTTTGACTCCTAACCTCCTTCAAACAAGTGGCCAAGTATACCAATACCTCCTGTTCACCTGCCCTTGCACATACCCTCTCACACCTTACCCATCGCTATATTACATACGTAATTTTCCCAAACACTTCGCTTTGTTACACTTCTATCACCTGCTTAACCAAGAATGACTGCTACTAAAGAAAGAAACAAATCAATTAGTTCCTTCCTCCACCATTCCTCCTACACTTCATTGAACACTCTCCCACCTCCCTTGGTTGCTCTGTATGTGACCAATCTGTCAGTAACAGTTCTTTCTTCTCTCAGTCTCCACTCTGCTGTAGATCTTAGTTTCATCAGCAAGAGAAACATCTTTCTGGATTACCTCTCATATGTCACAAATGAAGATACTGAAGAGCAATTGTCCCAGACCTATTCCTGCAGTACACCACTCATGACTCCCTAGGCTCTGAATGTGCCCATCTACCTTCTGTGTCCTATGTCCGTAGCCAGTTCCTATCCACCTGATAGATTGTACAGCTACCCCAGGTCACATAGCTTTTTTATTATCCTTCTGTGTGAGTGGAATCAAAGGCCTTACTAAAATCAAAGCACAATGCATCCACTTCTTGATCTGTGCCCACTGCCTTTGTGACCCAGTCAAAGAAGTTGATCAGGTTAGTTTGGCAGATCTCCTGGTACAAACCCATTCTGCCTCCTGTTCTGTAACCCATTTGTTTCAAGATACCAAAATTTATTCCTTAAAGAGTATGAGACATTTGTGATAAATTATAATTGGCAGCAGTTGGTAATGTTTCTATGTACAGGCATTACATTCCTATCTCCAGATTATCCATATTTAACTCTACCTGAATAAATGCTGATGTAAAAAGCTGTCTTTTCAGTTGTTTTTTTTTATAGACAACATTCATCACAGTTCTTTTCAAGGAATCAGTAATTTGGAGCATTTACAGTTTAATAGGTTGTGTAATAGAATAGTCTTGTTCACAGGTGAGACTTTACACTGCCACCATGGAGATTGTTGCCTGCATTTGTTGTAAAATGCTGTGGAGCAGCATTCAAACTGCATTTCTGGAGCACTGTAGATGCTCACAGAGGTGTTCACATTTCCAGGAGGGTTCCAGTTGGGGAATGACAGAAAAATTGCGCTGCAGTGCCAGAAAGATTTTAGATGGGTCTTTAGACCCGACTTCAGTTAAAAGTCAGTTCTTGCAGTTTAACCCCAGCTGGACTTGGGCAAGTGTCTCCATTTGCAAATCAAGGGCTAAAATGACAAAACACACTCTCAGGGTTGAACTGTGACACTGGGCCTGTGTGCATGCATATGCACAGCAGTGTGCCCAATGTCACAGCTCAACCTCTGAGACCGTGTTTTTTGTCATTTTGGCCCTTGGTTTACAAACAGAGACACGTGCCCAAGTCCAGTTGAATTGTTGTGAGAATTGACTTTAACTGAAGTCAGGTCTGAAGACCCATCTTAGTGCAGACTGGGAAAACCCTCTCACAGCATAGTTGGTGATGCTGGCTTTTCATACAACCTAGTAGAATGGCAACAATGCCGGCACCACTACATGATGCCATGAAAAGAGGGATCATGATCACAATGCTCCACAACTATTAATGCAGAAAACAGTGGTGTTCAGACGCCGCACAGAGGCACCGGGATTATTACTGTGCACCACTACCAACGGCTGAAAGTTGGCCGTAGTGAATGGTGCTAACGTTAAGTATGAGCTGTTAACTGATCAGAACCATGCTTTGTACACAAACTGTGACCTACTCTAAACTCCATATCACTGGTTCCACAAAGAGGACTGTCTCAGAATTCTGTCCATAAAAACACAATGCAAAATACAGTTTTTCACATCACTTTTCATTCAAGTACAGTTAAACATGGGTCATTTAATGATATAAATATGTCAGAAAATAGGAACATTATGAACTGCTACCTGCCAGGAAAAATGTCCTGTCCTCTTTAATGATGGTTTCCAGCAGACTGCCTGCAATCAAAGTTAGACTGACTGGTCTGTAATTTCAGGGTCATCCTGTCCCGACTCTAGTGAAGTGGCACCACACTTGCTACTCTTCAGTCCAGTGAACAATTAAACAGATTTGTCAATGGGGCTGTCATTATCTGCCGCACCTCCTCAGCATTGTACAGTGCAACCCTTCAGGGTTTGGAGACCCTTGAGCACCCTTTCTTTGAGACTGGTCCTAACTTGTTGTTTACAGGCTTATTATCTGTGAGTTCCTACTGTATGTCACAACTACGTGGTGTAGGAACTTACCGATAATATGGCTGCAAATGCCTGGCATCTATATGGAAATTAATGTTAAAAGACTTATACAGTGCATCTGTAAGTAAGTAATAACACATCACAGGGCATGCATTGAACTTTGTCACTTTCAACCACATGGAAAGAAGATAACCACTTTTATTATTGTTGAGCAGTTTTTAGCACTGTTTTGCATCTTATTAATTCATATGTTGCTGCCCGGTATACTATATCTTTAAATCTATCTATATAAATTGGATACTACTCCAGGGGCAGCAAGTGTCGCTTGAGAAAGCATGCAGGTCAAGAAATGTTGAGACTGTTTGTCTGAGTACTGCTTGTTTAACATCTCCATGCTGAAATAAACTATTTATTTGTTTGTTTATTTATTAATTCATATGTTTTACTAGGAAAATCATACTGAACAGGTATTAGCTCATTTACAGATGCGTCCTGGGGAGGGAATGAGAAGAGACAGAACAGATACCAAGTACAAAACAAATATAATAACATGGAACTAAGTATAAGAAAACATACAAATTACAAGAACGCTCAAGAATAAAACTGTTGTACAGTAACTTACCACACAGTAAATTGCAGAAAAGGAAAAACAATATAAAACAGTGAGCAACAAAACAATAACATGAGGTGCAGGGAGTAGTGACCATAAACTGGGGAGAGGATGTGCTATTGTCAGTGTAGGGTGGAAGGCAGGTGAGAAATCCACTCCAATATCAAAAGCAACTGCAGGAGTGGAATAAAGAAATCACAAAGGTTTCAGAGTGAGAAGGGAAGGAGCGGAGTGAATGGAAGACAGGAGAGAGACCATTAGTTTAAGAAGGCAGGTGACAGAAAGAGAGAGAGAAAGCAAGCATTGCAAAGTGAGTAAGAGATAGAAGGGAGGAAGAGAGAGAGAAGCAAGATACAAGGGAAGGGAGGCAGTCCAATATTTGGAGATAGATAAGGCACAGTGGGTAATGCACCTGGCATCAAGAAAAGGAAGGAGAGGAGGCATGCAAGAACAGTGGCGGTATGCAGGGGTTTGTTAATGGGTAATCGAGAAAAGGAGGAAAGAAGGATCCAGTCTTGCTAAAGTGGTCTTTGGAGCAACACTGTAAACAATGCCTCCATAGTCGAAAAGAGGACAATAATCTTAGTGAGGTTTCTCTGTAAAATGGAAGTGGATGCTTCTCTTTTCCTGTAAAGTGCTTCACGTTTGGGGTAGAGTTTCTTGTGGATTGCATCCACATTAACAGAAAATTAAGGTGGCTATCCAGCCAGACCTTGACGTACGTGAAGGAGGAGATGTCTCAGTCACTGCACCATCAAGGGTATGAAAGGAAGGAATGGGGAGGCTCTAGCAAGTCTCTGCCTGGTGCCAAAAGTCATAGAGACCATTTTCTTTGCATCGATGGATAATTGATTTTCCTGGAACCAGGACTGGATGTTGTTAAAGTCTAGTTGGAACTGGTTTGTGAGGTCAGGGTAGAGGAGCCAGAGGTAAAGAGAACTGTATCATGTTCATACATATAAATAGAGACAGAGGAGCAGGCAGTGGGGAGGTCGTTTAGAAAAATGAAGAAAAGAACTGAGCCACAGACAGACCCTTGGGGAATGCCTGAGCTGATTGGGAGTGTGGGGAAGGAAATCTCCAGTATGGACAGCTTGACCTGCCATCAGGGTAGGAATGGAACCATTCAAGTGAGGAGGCAGAGAGTCCAGCTGCCTTAAGCTTGTTCAGGAGAATGGGATGAGTAACACTCAAATGCTTTCCTAAGCAGACAAAAATGGCAGAGGTGACAAGGCCCTGAAACATGTCAGAGAGGATAGTGTTAGTGAGCCAGAGGTGGAGGGTGAGTGTAACTTTCTAAGCCAGACTGGAAAAGGAATGAAGAAGGAGGTTGAGTTAAGAAAAGAGGAGAGTTGGGAGAAAAGAAGGTGTTCCTGACATTTAGCCAGTGTGGGGAGGACAGAGGACAGAAGTTACAAGGGAAGAGAGGTAACCCTCTTTGGAAGGGAATGACATTTGCCAGCCTTCAAGAATTAGGGACACAGGATAAGAAGAAAGAGAGGCTGAGGAGGTAGGTGATAGGGAGGAAATGGTATGAGCATAAAGATTCAGGTGTCTGGGGTCAAGACCATCAGGGCTTCCATCATTGTGTGGGCTTATAGCTAAGAGAGCCTTAAGAACAGCAGCAGCAGCAGCAACAGGGTAGTGGGTGAGAATGGTTCCTGGCAAGAGAATGGATGAACACTACATTAATGAAGTCCATTTGAAAACTGTCCTCAACATTATGCCATCCATTGGGCAATGTTACATGCTGATGACACTTCATCAGACCGCTGTGCTCAAATCTGTAGTACTTCTGTTAGCTTCTCATAAAGCTTCGTGCTTGGCTTCAACACATATTCATAATACCTCTATACTTTTCTGTCACTTTCCCAGACTGGTTGTCTCCATGTCTTCACTACTTACCCCATACTCCTGCACACTGAGAGAGTTGGTTGGTCAACTATGAGTCCTGGTTACCAAAATAAGATGAGAATTGTTTGAAACACATCACAAAAATAAATGGTGTAACTAGTGATGGGATGAAGCCATCCAGTCTGGCAAGGTGACGGAAAAGTAAAGAAGTATTATGAATATATGTTGGAGCCAAGCTAGAAGCTGTGTATGAGAAGCTAATAAGAAGCACTAAGGTTTGAACACAGGTCAGACGGTGGCATTAGCCATGTAACATTGCCCAATGGATAATGTTAAAGAAATAAAGTTTTCTAAATGGATGTTATTATTGTAGTGTTCATCCATTCCTGCTAAGTACCATTTGAGTTATCAGTGGATGACCCAAGACCACAGACAAGTAATATTTTATAGAAGGAGGGCAACCTGGAGCTCTTATCCAAAGAAGTAGAGGTGAAACTGAAAAAAAGAGAGAGAGGGGTAGTAGGATGGGTAGAAGAGGAGAGTGAGAGGGTAGAGAAGAAGAGAGGGGAAGAGGAGGAGCACGAAGATAGGAGGGAATGGACACAGCCGGTGAAAAGGAACTGAAAGATGAAGTGACTGCAGTGGGTTCAGATAGGATCATTGCCCATCTTGAGAACAGAGTGAAAGGACTGGGTCAGAGGGAGAAAAGGCATGAATTACCTTACAGAACTTAGAGAGGATTAAGGCTGTTCTGGAGTGTGGATGTGTAGTGGTCAGATTTTGCAAGCCTAATAGTTTTAGTACAGTCAGTATAAAGAGTCTGGTAATTTGTAAGGTAAAAGTGGAGCCAGAAGACTTGTACAGTAGGTCCTCCAGGCAAGGTCTCGCACATGGTGATAAGCCAGCAACTCAGCAGAGATCCATTGAAGGTGAGGTCCTTAGACTCTGGTTCTTGTAAGGGTGTGTGTGCTGATTATCACAGATAAACATGAATTTGGAGGTGAAAAATTTGAGGACATTGTCAACATTGCCAGCTATAGAAATAGGGGACCAGTTGGTGGCAGTGTGTCATGTACAGCGATGGCATTTCTGCAACAGTCATGGGTTATACGCAACCAGTTCGACACTCACAGTGGTGAACTTGTTGTCAGAGCATGGTACACCCATAGCGCTGAACCTGTGTTGTCCTCCTCCTCAGTAACCCCGGAGGTGATTATTTAATAAAACAGCCTGGTTATGCCCGTGCTCTGGGCATCATGATAGTTGGGCTGTACAACTGCCGGGTGACATGGTCGCCATCAACATTTGAGTGAAGCTGTAATGTAGGCTGCCCTTCTGGATTTTGAACCAACATGGTGGAACCATTAGTAGCTACCATGTCAGCATGAAGGTGGAACAAGTCCAACAATCGGAAGACTGGATCTGGATAAATTTGGGGGCAGCTTTTGGATGATAAATCTTATGCACACAATAGACCACAATGTGGTCACTAAGGGTATTGGGGTGGGTACTAGTATCCACAATATGGTGGGATGGGAAGAGGGACCCAGTCCAAGAAGGAGGACTTAGAGATATGAAATTGTAGCCAGTGGGGACAGAGATGAGTTGGGTTAAAAGGAAAGACTTCATGTTAAGGCAAAATTTATGAAGAGAGGAGAGAGCCAATTTAAACTAAAATCACCTAGTATGAGTAACTTTCCAGAGGAGGCCTGGGAGGAGATGGAGGTAGGTAACTCAGTTAGTGATAGTGGGGATAAGCCAGGGCAGCAGTAGACACTGGCAATAAATATGGGGCAAAGAAGGGGAGTGAGAGTTCGAGTAGAAGCATCTCATATGGTCAGTTGGTGTGGAGGCTGAGGCAGTGATGCCTTACCTCCTGCCGTGCCAGCGACCAGTGTTCACAGTGCAAGCAGGTCATCAGGGACCGGCTGGGGTGGGAGAGGATCGAGCATCTGGAGGATAACTCTCCTCTCCCAGGGAGGGTGGGGAACAGAGGTCAGCCTTTGCCTGACACCTAGCAGAGGCTGGGTGTTGGCACGCCTGGCCCAGTGCAGGAGCATGGAGGTGGAGCAGATGGTGGGCAGGCTGTGTGTGGATGAGCACATGGTGCACCCACTGTTGGTATTGCATGCTTCTCTGCTGAAGAAAAAATAGGAAAATGGCAGCCAGGTCGCGCTTGATGGCCATCTGACTAATGCACCGTCTCCAAAAGGCGCCGCCTGTACTGGATCCGGTCCTGGGTGGGGAGTTAGCGGGCTCCCGCCACACCTCCCTACAGTGGGTAACCAATGGGGGTTGCAAGGCAGTGGCGGATGTGGAGATGGGTGTGGGACAGCCGACGCCAGAGGAACAGGATGCCCAGAAGTAGGAGCCAACCAGGTGCTAAGGGAAGAATAAAGTAAGTAAAAAAAAAAAAAGAAGCATCTCTTAGGTAGAGGGCACAGAGGTGGGGAGCACAGGCTCAAATGGGCTATTTGAGGAGAGGTAGTTGGTACTCCACCACTCTGCTTCTTGATTCTGTCAAATAATGGTGAAACCAGAGATGGCAACAGAGGAATCGGAGATCCTGGGGAGAGCCAAAATTCAGAGATCACCAACACATCAGATTTGAGGTTTGCATCTATCCAAACAATTAGAGTTCAGTCTGTTCAGTGATGTTGGGTGAGTGCACAGCTTTGTCTCCACATTTTCAAATACATTGGGGTGGATATTCAAAGGTCCTGCCACAGATGTAGGACCTGATGTTGGTGTGTACTTGCAGAAGGAAAAATGCAGCAAAACAATGGAATGTTATTTTAACACATTTTGCTGGATTTACAGCCCTGCCTCTGCTTTATGTTAAAATAATAATGCATGTGTCAAATGTTGATGCTTGCATCATTAGAAGGCACATATTTCATCACAGCTTGTGACAGATGTGCATGATACCTAGAATACATTTTTAGTCCTTTTAAAAATGCTCAGTCATGGATGAATTAATCTACAAAATGTACAAGATATTCAAATAACATGTTGGCACAATCTTTACACCCTAGAGAAATTACAAATAAAAGATAGTAAATGAAAGCTGTGCAAAACAGGAAAATGAAACAAAACTAAACTAAATTCTAAAATAGTTTGCCACATTGTTTTTTGCCAAGATACGTCTTACAGAGATGAGTATCTCCAACATGTGTCTAAGCTGTTAACAAGCTTTTTTAGTTACAGTGGATACATAAATCACACATATCTGTTACTCCTTTCAGCTTGCCAACTGACTCTGACCCTCTGCATCCCAGGCTATATAGACCAGGTGTAGATGGAGGTGGGGTGTCACCTGAGAGCTAAATAAATGCTGATGGTTGTTTAATGTAGCAGATACACCCAAAATTCATGTTCTGCCTGTTGATTGCATGAATGCTGAGGCAAAATGGTAGTTTGCATCAATTTTGTACTGACATCTTGACCAATTTTGCGATTTTCAGCTCCACATACTTAATACAGATTCTTGGGTCATTACTTCGAGAGTAATTGGAATATACATTCAAATGTGGTCTCAATGAATAGGTGGGAGGAGCTTTAAAATGCATATCCATGCATTACCTCAAAAGACTAATATTAAAAGTTATAGGGTTAAATACCAACACACCACCTTAATTTCTTGCAAATTTTCAACATATTCTTATATTTAATCTTGCCAGACAGGATTTATTGCACTTTATTACATAATTTTATGTTTCCTAAAAGGGTAAGGCTTCTACTTTGAAATGCATATGTGGTTGTGAAGTTTTAAGGTAATATAAGAGGATAAATTAATAAAAGGGACAACAACATTATTAGACAAAATTTATCAAGTTTAGACTTTTGAGTTCTTCATGCCATATCTTCTGTGTTTATATATGTGGCATATGTATGTATATATATACTTGGTAATACTCAGTAAAATAAGGTAGAAGAAGGCTCAAGGCCCATCAAGACTACCCCTCCCCACCACTCATTGTGGGCTAATTTAGTTAATTCAAAATAGTGTTTATCCAATTTATTTTGAAAAGCATAGCACTATTTGAGTCTATTATATGTGAGAGCTTGTTCCATAATTTTATGACTTTAATTGTAAAGGAATATTTCCTTTTATTGGTAGTGGCCTTTGGGACTATCAGTTGTTTATTGTGACATCTCAAAATTGGTTTAGCAGCATACTTAATGTTACAATCTGACATAAGGTTTGGGTCCTGTAGGATATTATATGGCATTAGGAGATCCCCTGTGTCTTCTTGTCCCTAGGTCATGCAGGTTTAGTTCCTTGAGTATATCCTGATATGAAAGATTACATAGTCGGAGTATAATTTTGATTACTTTTCACTGTACACTGTCACTCAAGCTTTTGTCCTTTGTTAAGTATGGTGCCTAGAAGGAACTAGTGGCCTTATGTATGTGTTGTAAACTGGGTAGAATACATGCTTTGTGTCTGGAAGTAAATCTCCACTTTATTGAAGTCAATAATCTATTTACTATCAGCGTTGTTTGTCGACCAGATACCCTGGTGTTAAAGAGTTATTCACCATGACTCCTAGAACCCTCTCAGTTGTCACTGATTTTAATGATTTACCATTGAGACTATAATGAGAATGCAGATTTTTAGCACCCAGATGCATTATCACACACTTGTCTTCTTTAAATGATATCATGTTATCAGTAGCCCATTTTTCTAGTCGGTAAATGTTGTTTTGAAAGCAGCTATATTATCTTCTGAATCAACTAACCCACACATTTTGGTATCATCTGTGAATTTGCTAATGTGAAAATTTATTCCATGGTGTAAATCTGAGATGAATACTGTATACCAAAAGAATTGGCCCAAGTACCGATCCTTAGGGCACCCTCTTGTAACATCTACGATGTCAGAATGTACATTTAAAATGTTAACAGCCTGTGTTCTGTTGGATAACCACGTTTGAACCCATGATGTAATTCTTGTGTCAGTTCCCATTATTAATAACTTTTAATTAGTTTCTCATAGGAAACTCTGTCAAATGGTTTCTGGAAATCCAAAAACAGGATGTTGACTGGGGTTCCTTGATCCATCAAACCTGCTGACCCTATCATAGAAACTGATTAGGTTTTTGAGCATGATCTACCAGCTATAAATCCATGCTGCTTTGTGTCTGTTTAGCTGTTCACTCTTATTGATTTTTCTATTCTGTTTTTAATAATTCTCCCATGCTTTTACAGATAATTGATGTCAGACTAATAGGAAGCTGATTACCAGCTTAATTTTTGCACATTTTTGTGAATTGGAATAACTGAAGCATGTTTCCTGTCCTCAGGGATGACACCATGAAAAATATTTTATTATAAATAAGTTTTAATGGAAGTGTGACAGATTTAACCATATGCCTAATAAAATCAGGGTTGATACCATCAGGCCCTGGTGCAGTATTTGATTTGATAGATTTTAATGCTGAAGAAACATCTTCTGTACTAATCTCAATAAACATATTATCAGAATTGATATTAGCAGATGTTTTATCCTTATTAAGAAAAACTGTCCCAAAATATCTGTTAAAAGTGTCTGTAATTTGTTTTATCTGTATCTCATTGTCATTTTCTATCAACTTGGTAACACTGTTATCTTTTATTACCATTGAAGTATCCAAAAAGGCCTTGGGATTTTTGTCATTGCCAGTTTAAATTCAGTTTTCTTCCTTTCTTTCTTAATTAAGTTTTTTTCTTAATTTCCTTTTATATATATATATATATATATATATATATATATGTATTTCTATTAGAGACACTGGGAAATTTTTTAATTTTTGAAGGCTCTTTCTTTAATATTTATCTGACGTCAAATATTATCTGTTAACCATAGTGGAATTTTACCTTTATATTTGTGTGATTTTTAATTGGGATGTATAGATTTTCCAGTTCTGTAATAATTGGTTTAAATAATTCCCAACACTTATTTGTACTTAATCCAGAAAACATGGTTTCCCAGTCATAGCGTTCCAGGGTCTCATTAGTTTTGTTATAGTTACCTTTCCATAATTATAAAGAGGCTGTTGGTTAACTAGGATCTGCAGCTTATCCAGTAGGTAGGAAATGGGCAGACTAAGTGGGCCAAGCGGTCCTTATCTGCTGTCAAAGTCTATGTTTCTATGTTCTTGTTTCAACCTATGTTACTTGTTTTCCTATTGATGTAAAGAAATATGGTATTATGGTCACTATTACCAATTGGGCATGATACTGTGAAGTTATTAATATCAGAATATATATTGGTCAGTACCAAATCCAATATATTATGTTCTCTTGTTGGTTCTGTGACCAATTGCTCTAGTTCTGCCATGGCGATGGAGTCTAGGATTATGCCCTCTAGGGTAGTTTTGATGTTAGATTTCCCAATTTATACCTGGTAGATTAAAATCACCTGCAATTTTGGTATCAGATTTGGAGGTTAGATAGTTAAATTCATCAATAAGTAGCTGGGCATTGTTTAACTCAGATATTGGGAGTCTATAGAAATTAGCAAAGAGAGAGTTTTTATCTTTTGAATGACTAATCTGAACGCAGATCCCTTCAACATAACCTTCAGAATTTTATTGTAATGAAAATTCTGTAGATGGAATAGTATTTTTAACATAATTGCTGACTCCCCACCTTTTTATTTTTCCTATTTTGTGATATAGTTCATACCCTGGGATACCCCTCACATAAGAGGATGGAAGCCCCTCACATAAGAGGTGGTATTTTTAAAGGTAATTAGGTTTTAAGATGCAGTCTGGTGCAAGTGACTGGATGTGACATCATTGTGATGGCCAGCCCTCAGGTATAAGTAAAAGCACCCCGGCCGAGTGGGGCGAGCTTGAGTGGGATGAGTGTGCATAACACATGTGGAGATGCATGTAGAGACACGTATGTCCCTGTGTGTGTCCCTGTGTGTGTCTGCTGTGTCTGCTGTGGACAGCTGTGGGGCTGGGAGATTATAAAACTTCCTACAGGTAAATAAATTCCTTTAGTCGTGGACATCTGACTAGCCATGGACATTAATGAAGGCTTTGTCACGTTAAACACTGAAGAGGTTTCTATGTCCTGTATTATTTGTGGTAAATTTTGTTTGGAAAGTCAGTCTGGATTTGAGGGTTTAAAATGTGAACAGTGTTTAGAGATACAAATCTTGAAATCTAAAATTAGTGACTTGGAGGATCATTGCCAGATTGCAGCAAAATCAGGCAAAATCTCATTCTACTACTAGCTTTAGGGACCTTGAAGTATTTCTGCAGATAAACAATCCATCAGATGATTCACAGAAACATCCTAGGGAGGAAATTAGTAATGATGAAGAGGATTGAAGCCCAGTTAATAATAAAGGAAACACAAGAAAGGCCGAGGGTGTATGGATTTTAATTTACCCACTCAAAACAGAGATTCCCCATTGTCCATACATGGTGAGGACAGCAATACACCAATTACTGGAAGTGTGCAAAACTTAATCCCATACCTGACTCTAACCTGGCAGCATGTAATATATCTGCAAATTCACTAACAAAACAAGGTGGCCAGCATACAGCGAGTGATAGCTTAAGGGCTGGAAGCAGTAATTGTAGAAACACAGTTCTTACTATAGCTCAGGTTCATTCAGTAGACTCAGTTACAGCCAATGTGCCAGATATTACAGGAATAAATATACCAAATCAGCATATGGGGGTTACTAATCATAATGATATAATGCAAAATTATGATAATACTACTAGTGAGCCACCTTCTAATGAGAATGGAAGAGAATCAGGATGAAACACCAACTATGAGGCAGGTATTTGTCTTAGGGGACACCATTTTAAAATATTGTGATGGTTACATATGCAAAGATGACAAGGAGAATAAGAAATGTATTAGCTATAGATGTGCTTGGGTCAGAGAGATTGATAGAATGACCACATCTATTCTCAAAATCACTGGTTAGTGGCCCTGGTCATTCTGCATGTCGATATTAATGATGTGAACATTTACAGTTGAGAATATTAAGAATGATTTTATTAATCTTGTATTGAACCTTGAAAGCAACAACTGTGAGGTATGCATCTCAGAGCTTCTACCTGTCCCAAGAGCAAACAGGGCCAGTCATCTCAAGATTAAGCAGCTGAATGAATGGTTGCAAAATGGTGCCTCCAAAACTTCAAGTATACCCCCACTGGGAAAGGTTCTGCCATGATCCAAGTCTTTTTAGTTGTGATGGGCTACATTTAGCAAAAAGGGTTCTGCAATATTAGGCAAAAGTATTGCTCAAACAATAAATGAGCATTTAAACTAGATGGGGGCAAACTAAGAAGGGCAAAACCTTCTGCCAATTTGAACCCACACTATAAAGTTTTGGTAACAAATGCAAGAAGCCTTAATGTAGTAAAACTTATTGAATTAGTAGGCATTTTAGAACAAAACCAAATTGATATTGCAGCCTTGACTGAAACTTGGTGGAACAATTCTTCTACGTGGTTTAATTCCATCCCAGGTTATAAACTATATCACAAAAATTTGAAAAATAAAAAGGGTGGGGAGTCAGCATTCACAGTATGTTAAAAACTATTTTGTCTGCAGAATTTTCATTACAACAAAATTCTGAAGGTTATGTTGAAAGGATCTGCGTTCAAATTAGTCATTCAAAAGATAAAACATTCTCTTCAGCAAATTTCTATAGACCACCAACATCTGAGCTAAATAATGACCAGCTACTTATTGATGAAATTAACCATCTAACCTCCAAATCTGATACCATAATTGTAGGTGATTTTAATCTAACAGGTATAAATTAGAAATCTAACATCAAAACTACCCTAGAGGGCATACTCCTAGACTCCATCACCATGGCAGGACTAGAGCAATTGGTTACAGAACCAACAAGAGAACATAATATATTGGATTTGGTACTGACCAATATATATTCTGATATTAATAACTTCACAGTATCATGCCCAATTGGTAATAGTGACAATAATACCTTATTTTTGATATCAATAGGAAAGCTAGTAACATAGGTTGGAACAACTATAGGTATAATTATGGGAAAGGTAACTTTAACAAAATTAATGAGACCCTGGAGGGATATGAATGTGAAACCATGTTTTCTGGATTAAGTACAAATAAGTGTTGGGAATTATTTAAATCAGTTATTGCAGAACTGGAAAATCTATATATACCAATTAAAAATAACACAACTATAAAGGTAAAATTCCACTATGGTTAACAGATAATATTAGGCATCAGATAAATATTAAAGAAAGAGCCTTCAAAAATTAAAAATGCCATAGTGTCTCTAATAGAAATATATATAAAATGGAATTAAAAAACAAAACTTAAGAAAGAAAGGAAGAAAATTTAATTTAAATTGGCAATGACAAAAATCCCAAGGCCTTTTGGATACATCAATGGTAATAAACAAAAAGATAACAGTGTTATAAGTTGGTAGAAAATGGCAATGAGATAACAGATAAAATACAAATTGCAGACACTTTTAACATATATTTTGGGACAGTTTTTCTTAATAAGGATAAAACATCTGCTAACATCAATTCTCATAATATGTTTATTGAGATTAGTACAGAAGAGTTTTCTTCAGCATTAAAATCTATTAAATCAAGTACTGCACTAGGGCCTGATGGTATCAACCTCATTGTATTAGGCATACGGTTCAATCTGTCACACTTCCATTAAAACTTATTTATAATAAATCATATTTTCATTGTGTCACCCCAAGGACTGAAACATGCTTCAGTTAGTCCAATTCACAAAAAGGTGCCAAAAATGAAGCTGGTAATTACTGTCCTATTAGTCTGATGTCATTTATCTGTAAAGGCATGGAGAGAATTCTTATAAGTAGAATAAACTAGCAAAATGGTCAGAAGAGTGGCAACTGGGGTTTAACTCAAAGAAGTGCAAGATCATGCACATAGAGAAGAGAAACCCTGAAGCCACCTATGGGCTGGAGAGAGTTGCTGGCAGTCACAAGGGAAGAAAGAGTCTTGGGTGTCATCATCACCCGATGACCTGAAATCATCCAAGCAGACCTCTAAAGCAGTAGGTAAGGCTAGAGGGATGTTGGGGTGTATTAGTAGGGTATCACAAGTCAGAAGAGGGAGGTAATAATCCCTCTTTACAAGACACTGATTATGCCCCATTTGGAGTACTGCATGCAGTACTGGAGGCCACATCTTCAAAAGAACATTAACCAAATTGAGGCAGTCCAGAGAAGGGCAACCAAAATGGTGCAGGGACTGCATCAGGAAACATATGAGGACAGATTAACTGAGCTCAATATGTATACCCTAGAGCAAAGGAGGGAGAGAGGTGATATGATTGAAACATTCAAACACGTTAAGGCATTAACAAGGTGAAAGAGTCTAACATGTTTCAATATAAGAAAAATAGCAGGACAAGAGGACACAGCATAAGATTAGAGGAGGCTGATTAAGGGTAAGTAAGGAAGTTCTTTTCACAGAAAGGGTGGTGGATGCATGGAACATCCTACTTCAGGAAGTGGTGGATATGAATACAGTGCAGGGCTTCAAACAGGCATGGGACAGGCATAAGGTTGCAATACAGATGAGTATGAATAGATAAGCCATTGACAGAGCAAATGCCTATGGCACATTCATAAGGTAGAAAAATAAATGGGCAGAATGGATGGGCCTTGTGGTCCTTATCTGCTGTCAACTTCTATGTTTCTATGAATAGAAAAATCAATAACAGCGAACAGCCAAACAAACACAAAATAGCATGGATTTGTTGCTGGTAGATCATGCTCAACAAATCTAATCAGTTTCTATGATAGGGTCAGCAGATTTATGAATCAGGTACCCCAGTCGAAATGCTGTTTTGGATTCCAAAACCATTTGACAGAGTTTCCCATGAAATACTAATTTAAAATTATTAATAATGGAACTGACACAAGAATTACCTCATGGATTCAAACGTGGTTATCCAATAGAACACAGACTGTTAAAATTTGAAATGTAGTTCTGACATCATAGATGTTAGCAAGGGTGCCCCAAGGATCGGTACTTGGGCCAACTCTTTTGTATATTCATCTCAGATTTACACCATGGAATAAATGGTCACATTAGCAAATTCAGAGATGATACCAAAATTTGTGGATTAGTTGATTCAGAAGATAATATAGCTGCTTTCAAAAACAACATTTACCAACTAGAAAAATGGGCTACTGATAACATGATGTCATTTGATGAAGACAAGTGTGTGATAATGCATCTGGGTGCTAAAATCTGCATTCTCATTATAGTCTCAATGGTAAATCATTAAAATCAGTGACAACTGAGAGGGTTCTGGGAGTCATGGTGAATAACTCTTTAACACCAGGGTATCACAGTCGGCAAACAACACTGATAGTAAATAGATTATTGACTTCAATAAAGTGGAGTTTTACTTCAAGACACAAAGCATGTATTCTACCCTTTATAATGCTTACATAAGGACACACCTTGATTACGCTAGTTCCTTCTGGGCACCATACTTAACAAAGTACAAATACTTGATTGACAGTGTGCAGTGAAAAGTAACCAAATTATACCCAGACTATATAATCTTTCATATCAGGATATACTCAAGGAACTAAACCTGCATGACCTAGGGACAAGAAGACACAGGGGATCTGCTAATGCTATATAATATCCTACAGGACCCAAACCTTATGTCAGATTGTAACATTAAGTATGTGCTAAACCAATTTTGAGATGCCACAATAAACAACTGATAGTCCCAAAGGCCACTACCAATAAAAGGAAATATTCCTTTACAATTAAAGCATAAAATTATGGAACAAGCTCCCATAATACATAGTAGACTCAAATAGTGCTATGTCATTCAAAATAAATTGGATAAACACTATTTTGGATTAATTTAAATTAGCCCATAATGAGTGTGGGGGTAGTCTTGATGGGCCTTGAGCCTTCTTCTACCTTATTTTACTGAGTATTACCAAGTAAAAGTAGCAGTAACAGACCTTGCTCTTGAAAATACTGAGAAAGTTCCGCTAAACCAGTTTCAGTTTCACACACTTGGTCATAACTTCAACTATTTCCTAAATGAAGACGGAATGTTCATAGGCATTTTCTGTCCAGTTTTATTATGCAGCACAACTCCAACAAGTGCATGTTTTGTAGTGAGAAACTTGCCATTTGTGACACCATGAGGTAGATCTTCTGAGTAGGACTTTGACAACTGGGAGACTTGTTCACTCTCTATATGTTTGGGAGATTTTAGTACCATGCAGAAAAATGATTGAACTGTCTCTGGGGCTGCCATTCTTTACTCAGGAGAGCATTCACTGTTGGTGGCCATGGTAGTGAAGATGCTGTCTCTACAAATCTTAAGATATGTTCATGCAACAAGGAAGCTGCATGTTTGATGACTTGATTGTCATCTGTTCTCAAAAGCTCTCTGACTGATGCACCATCAGGTAATGATTCAGCACTGATTACAACTAGTGGTTTTGAGGATCAGCTGTTAAAAATAAAAGTGAATCCCCATATTTCTTTTTCAGCTGGTTTCTAAATTTATAATGGTATCGTCAATCTTCTACAGTACTTTGACGCCTAAGATTTCATTCAACGCTGTCATTGAAATGGCTTAGTGTCTTTGTAGCACATTGTCTTCAATTACACAACAAATGGCCTCAAACCTAGTTCCATCTGACTGCTCATTGTCAATCTCATCATCATTTCTATTCTGATCATCTGGGGTCCTATCCTTGTGATTACTGTCTAATTTAGGTAGCACTTGTCATATTTATGAAACTCCTTGCAATGAGGTCCTCTATTTTAATTTTTGTGAGTATATTTTGGTCATCACGTAGCTCTGCCACCCTTTTCATTGTGGCTTCAGCTGTTTTTGTAACAATAGCAGTTGGATATTGCTTCTTCCTCCTTCACTTTGATTACATATTTGTTACAGATTCCATATATCAGGAAATAACACTCTAGATGATGAGGCACAAGGAACACCACCCCTGAGATGATGACGTGAGCTACGTTCACCAGCATCTGCATGTTCTCAGATTTTCTAACATTCTTGTTTTTGTAAACTTTTGATAGCACTGTCTGAGGTAGCCATACTTGGCAGGATCATAGTTTGGCACTGGAATTGATGCACTGCTCATTATGACAATTTTCACCACCTAACTGGGTTCAAATATCTTTGCTCTCTATAAGTGTACAGTAATTTGTGCCACTCAGAGGAGTTACTTTAGAGTTTCTTGCTGTCAGGACAGGGTAATGCACTACACACTGCAGGGTAATAGGATTTTCTCTTCATGTTTCCACTTGACAGAAACGTTTGAGACATCCTCAAGAGTATGAAATAAAATAAATGTGTTAGTATATATATGTGTATATATATATATATATATATATATATATATATATATATATATATATATATTGTGTGTGTATATATATATTTTATAGAGTGCAGTTGCCCCTATATTTAAGGTTATGAAGGCACTTCTATGTTAAACTCTGAAATTTTGCATGTAAATAACTTTGAAGCCATTCAACAGTTTCCATGAAATTTGGTATGCACAGTGGGGCATGGTAGATCTCTTGATTTGCCAAATTTCATTTTGTTGGACTTATGGTTTTGTGCACCAAAATGCTGAAAATGCACTTTTGCCAGTTTTGTGGGCAGGTTTTCAGATTTTGTCTGTGTCACTGAATGGCTGTTGTGTGGTGTGCTGGTCTGCAGCTTGGTACACTGCAAGAGCTTGGGTCAAGGAACATGCCACATTTTGTTTGGTGAAAAAATATTAATCCATTCAATAGTTATTAAGTTTTAAGTTCCATTATAAGTCTATGGGAACATTTATATGGTTATTTTGAGAAAGAAGAATGGGGTTTTGGCCATCTGGTCTCTCCTCACGATCAAAGAATTTGCAGGCTCACGATCAAAGAATCTTTGATCATGAGGAATTCTTTGATCGTGATGGCCACCATCTTGTTTTCATTTTCGGTAGGAAAAAAAATCTCAGCTCAGGGTGACTTCTGAAGTAAAAATATGATGGGTTTTGCTCAGGGTCTTCTCTTTATTGAGCCATGCCTGTGGTTTCTCATAATTCTGTCAAAAATATTGTTTCAAAGTTTTAAATTCTTTGATCATGGCTCGCTAACTGATCTTTGATTGCAAGCCTGCAAATTCTTTGATCGCGAGATTCTTTGACCGTAATCTTTGATCGTGAGGAGGGATAAGATGGCCAGATTTAAAATCAAATATGTCAGCCCAGGGTGACTTATGAAGTCAAACTAGGATGGATTTTGCTCAGGGGCTTTGTTCAATTGAGTCACGCCTGTGGTTTAATGTATTTCTCTGAAAAATTTAGTTTTAACATTTTTGATTCTTTGATCGTGGACCTGCAAATTCTTTGATCATGAGATTCTTTGACCGTGATCTTTGATCGTGAGGGAGGGATAAGATGGCCAGATTTAAAATCAAATATGTCAGCCCAGGGTGACCTATGAAGTCAAACTAGGATGGATTTTGCTCAGGGGCTTTGTTCAATTGAGTCATGCCTGTGGTTTAATGTATTTCTCTGAAAAATTTAGTTTTAACATTTTTGATTATTTGATCGCTGGCCTGCAAATTCTTTGGTCTCAAGCCTGCAAATTTTTGATCATGAGATTCTTTGATCATGATCTTTGTTTGCGAGGAGGAACTAGATGGCCAGATTTGGAGGGACCAGATAGCCCAATTTTCACAACTTTACAATTATATATCTCGAAACAGTTTGGCTCTTTAGCTTGAAATTTGGAGGGTGTTGAGGGATGTCCTGTAGATGTGAATTGTGGTGTTTAGGTGTCAAAAATACATCTGTTGTATGCGATGTATGGTGCAGTTTACATTTTGCAGAGAGCGTTTTGCATTGTGATACTGGCTTGAAATTTATAGGGTAGCTAGCCTTACTGCCATGGATGTACTTTTCAGTGGTTAGGTGTGTAAAATGTAAACAAGTGTGGAATTATGCCACTCTGACGAATGAAAATCTCAAACTTTAAAATATAATATCTCAGAAACAGTTTGGTCTTTTAACTTGAAATTTGGAGGGTGTTGAGGGATGTCCTGTACATGTGAACTGTGATATTTAGGTGCTGGAAAATTTATTTGCTGTGGAGATATTGCGTGATGCACTTCACATTTGTATTGTGGTAGTGGCTTCACATTTATAGGGTAGCTAGCCTTACTGCCATGGAGGTATTTTGCAGTGGTTAGGTGTCTGAAATGTAAACAGGTGTGGAAGTATGCCACTTCATTGAATAAAACTTTGTTTTTGTTTTAAGCTGGTGGGGCACCACGCTCCCACCAATATACGCTCCACCTATAGATATGATATTCAGTACTTGTACTGTTATGTTAGGCAGACATTTGCAAGTTGTATTTTTCTATGCTTTCTCAAAAGTTAGAGATTCTATGCAAAACTCAGTTATGCATCATTTAGGTTAAAACACAAAAGTCAGGAATGAGACCTTTAGGGTTGCCCCTCCCCACTCATGTACCCCCATCCTCCCAAGATTGACAGATGCTGGGGTGTGTCATTGTGGTTGTGAGGCCTTAATGTCACCCCATTCTTCTTTACTGTGGCTTGTGAATATGATTACACATGGAATGGGGTGACATTTAGGCTTCACAACCCCAATGACACACCCCAGCGTCTGTCAATCTCAGGAAACATAGAATTTGATGGCAGATAAGGACCACTTGGCCCACCCAGTCTGCCCATTTCCCTACCTAATAGATAAGCTGCAGATCCTAGTTAACCAGCGGCCTATTTTTCTCCCCCACCCCCTAGAATTGCCTTATGACTAGGGGTACATGGGGGCATTTCCAGATTTTTGTGTTTTAACACTAAATGATGCATTAATGCAGTTTTTGCATAGAATATATATATATATATATATGTATAGGTATATATTTATTCTCCCAAGTCGTGCCTGAAAATAGGCAAGCTTTCATGCCTAATGCACTTATCTGGTAAACAAAAGCTAATAAATAAATAAATATTATATAAAACATACACCTATACAGCCAAAGTCAGAGTCTTCTGTTATTCTAACATACTTCTGGATGGCCAACTTTGCTCAGAACATTGGAACAGTAACTGGACATGAAACAAAACACAATATACTTGATGTTGCATGTCAAGAAGAATCTGAAGGCTCCAGTCTCCAAGAAGATTCTATTGAAATTCTCTCTCAAAATGAAGGACAATTCAATCTAACAAAAAGGAATTAGAACATCAACAGGTGAATTCAAAGAAGGAGCCAACCACATTTGATAATACGCTCAAGTCTGTGCCAACCTCAGTGATAAATATTAACAAGGCAAGGCTAATGCTATGGAAACTCATTCGAAGTACACAAGGAGGATCAGCTTGTCCCAAGGTTTACTGGTTGGCTGAAGCTAGTTTGTAGCAATCATTCAAGTTCACCAAAGAAGATGGTTATCACATATCTTCCACCCATCCACAAACCCATCACAGATTATGCCACTGTAGTTGAATACCTCACACAAACACAGGAAATAGCTCAGCAAATAAATATACCATATGTTCATCTGACACTTGAGGTTGGAGCAGCAGCAAAGGCATATCATGTTGTGTGGAATTTCTCTGATCAGTTCCACAATATCATAATTCATTTGAGAGATTTCCACCTATTCCTGGAAAACTTTGGCAGTATAGGACAGTTAGCTGGTGGCAGCAGCTTTGAGGACATAGTATGAACAAAAACTATTTGCAGATTCTGTTTGTAAATGTTGTTAATGATTTTTATTCAAATGTGCGTTTAGTCATTTGTTTGTAATTTGTATGTAATTGTATTTTGAAGTTTGAGTATTTTTATTTTTGAAACTGGACGTTTGAAAATGGGTACTTGTGCTCACAGACTTTCCAGTATAAAATAAAAATGAAATTAAATGAGTATTTCAGGCTGGTCATTGTGCCTCTGGGAGCGTAAGGGCAGTTTTGCCTGGTAAGCATTACAGTTGGGCATGGACTGTACATGAACATTTGCAGATGCCTTAGAGTGATTGTTTCAGGTTAGATTTCTAGAGTACTCAACAGAATTGAATGCCACCCTGCAGTATTGCTTAACCTGATCAGATCATTACCATAACCCATACATGTCCATAAACTGCTTCAGGAAGATGAGATTGTCACAGTTTGTCGAAGAAAGACTCGAAGTGGTAAAAAGAAATATTTTGGTCCAATTTCAAAGCCCCAGTGAAAACCTTAAATGATTCAAACAAAAAGCATAAGGAACTACCAGAGAAAAGTTACAGAACTTAAATTAGAAAGATATATATTGGGAAAACGTTTGGCCCTTTCAAACAAGCACAACTTCCTGTAGATATAAACAAGTTATTAACATATTGCCTGGGCCCAGTCCCACTGAGTCTAGCCAATGCAGATGGAACAAGATGGATGAAACACCAAAGAGCAAATTACTTGAGGTGCTAGCAGAATACTGTCCAGTGTTAGACACTTCATGTGCTTCCCCAGGAAAAGTGTCTCAGCATACATAGTTGATCTAATGGCAACAGTGTGGGTTATGACAGGAATCCCTGAAACCTTCAGTGATCTGGCAATGAAACTCCTGAATAGTCTTCAAAAGGGATTTGCAAGAGTGGGTGTTGCTGCAGATACATACAGAGAGCAGTCAATCAAAGAGGCTGAGAGATTTCAATGAGGATTTATTGAGAAACATATTAGCAAAGGTCCCAACACTAAAGTGCCAAAGAATTTCAGCTACTTCTTTTCTAATGGATCTAACAAAGAGCGCCTGATTGATTTGATCATGCAGGTCTGGGAGAAAATTGCATGAGTTTGCCAGAGGGCCAAATGATCTATTTTTCAAAGACAGGCACATGTTACATGATCACCAAAGAAGGGACTGTAGTTGTGGATGAGATCTATTCTGACCAGGAAGAAGCAGACACAAAATGTTCCTTCATATGCAACATGCCATTACAATACATCCAAGTCCAGTCATCATCTGTTCACCATCTGGGGATACCTATATACCAGTAATCTTACTGTCACTTTTTCAGAATGTGAGCAAAGTATATACCTGGACAATAGCCATGGTAACAGTAGGAAAATATTGTACATTAGCAAGTGTGAAATGACCAATGCAACAAAGAAAGCCTTAGTCAGGTTCCATGCATCCACAGGCAATGACTATGTTTCTGCATTCTTCAAAAGGGTAAGAAGATTTGCTGGAACATCCTTCAAAAGTACCCCAAATTCCTGGATGCCTTTCAGAAACTTGAGAGTGACTAGCAAGTGGATAAGGGTAATGAAGCTCTGTTGGAGGAGTATGTCTGTAAACTGTATGGAAGGAAGCAAGTTGCTAGTGTAAATATAGCAATAGCAGCAGACCTTCTGGGAGAAATATAATAAAGACAACAGAATAACTGATCTGTCTCTGCTACCACCCTGTGAGAAACCCTGAAATTAGATATTCTACAAACCAGCTACGTCTGCCAATTGTGGAGGCTTTCTTCTGTTGCAGTTATCAATGCCCCAAATGCAGCTTTGCATGGTTAGGCTAATGATCTCAGTGTAAAGTGGATGGACACACCATTTCCAGATGATGTTATGTCTCTGCTCTATAATGCAAATGATGAGGACTCAGATGAGGATCAAGATGTATATGATTACCAAGATGATATTGGCATATCTGACAGTGATGATGATTTCTTCTAGATGGATGAGATTAACATCCACTGCTTTATCAACAGTCATATTTTAAATTTACATATTTTGAAATAAAATGTTGTGTAACAAAGGTGTGTTTTTTCTTTTAAATGAATTTCCTCTTGTAGAATTTTTTTTAAATTAACCTTTGAGGCAACTTATGGGTATACATTTTAAAGCTCTAACTCCCACCTATTCATTGAGATCACACTTGAATGCATATTTAAATGAGTCTTGAAGTAATGGCCCAAGAATCTGCATTAAGTACACATGGCTGAAAATCACAAAATTCAAAATTTGACAAGGTATAAACTTGCTAAAATTTTGTCTATTAATAGTGTCTTCACTTTTATCAACTTATCCTCTTATATTACCTTAAGACTTCAAAACCACATATGCAATTCAAAGCAAAATCCTTACCCTTTAGACAACATCAATTTATATTATAAAGTGCAATAAATCCTGTCTGACAAGATTAAATATAAGAATATTTTGAAATTTCATAAGAAATTAAGGGGGTGGTGGTGTTAGTATTTAACCCTATAACTTTTAACATTAATCTTTTGAGGTAACATGGGTTGTGCATTTTAAAGCTCTAACTCCTGCCTATTCATTGAGAGTACACTTGAATGTATACTGAACATATGAAATTTGCCTGCAGATAAAGGCCTAGAGGTCTATCAAGTCTGCTCGAATGTGCAGCTAGCACCCTTATTCTGCAGCTGTCCCTCCCTTCCCCTTCATTAACCCTCCCCTTGTCCTGTCCCATCCTTGTTTGAAGCAATCCACTGTTCTACTGCATACCACTTCAGCAGGTAACGATTCCACCCAGCCACCACCTCTCTGTAAAAAGTGTCTCCTCATCTCCTCCTGAACCTTCCTCGCTCCAGTCTCATATCATGGCCCTGGTGGCCCTCCCTCCTTTACTTTGAACAGCCCCTCTGTACCCGTCTTGTTATTCCTTTCATGTATTTAAAGGTTTCAGTCATGTCACCCTGTCTCTCCTTTCCTCCAGTGAGTACATGTTCAACTCATTCAACCTCCTCTCGTATGATAAGTCCCCAGCCCTTGATCATCTTTGTTGCTCTGCGCTGCACCCTCCAGTAACTTAATGTCCCTCTTCAGATACAGACGCCAGTACTGCACGCAGTACTCCAGGTGTGGTCTAACTAATGACCTATACAGTGGCAGAATCATCTCCTCCTCCTCGAGGATATACCCTTGCAATACAACCCAGCATTTTGTTGGCCTTTGCAGCTGCCTTCCTACATTGTGCCGAGTTGTTCACTGACCCTGTAATGAGCACACCCAGATCCTTCTCCTCCTCTGTCTGGGCTAGCTGCACTCCCCTAGCTGGTAACTCCTCCTTGGGGTCTTCATCCCAAAATGCAGCACCTTGCACTTTTTGGCATTAAAGCCCAGTTGCCAGGTGTCTGACCAGGTTTCAAGCTTTGCCAGATCATCCTGCAACCCCTGCCATCCTCCTAGGTCATCCACCACCGCGCCTACCTTGGTGTCATCAGCAAACAGACTGATCTTGCTCTTGATGTCCCATGATATGTCTGCAATGAATATCCCAAACAACACTGGTCCCAACACTGAGCCCTGTGGAACACCGCCGCACTGCCCTTGGGTGTGAGAGCTCCCACCCACCACCACCCTCTGTTGCCTTCCCTGCAGCCAGTTTCCTACCCATCTCACCAGCTTTGCACCGCCCTGTGCCTACTAACTTCCTTCCCAGCCTTCCATGTGGCACTGAGTCGAATGCCTTACTGAAGTCCAGATACAGGACATCCACTGCATGGCCCCTGTCCAGTTGCCTAGTTGCCCAGTCATAGAACTCCACCAGGTTGGTTTGGCAGGATCTGCCACGCATGAAGCCATGCTGTCTGCTGTTCTGTAGTCCTTTGGCCTCTAGGAGGGCCACCAGCTCTCCTTCAGGATAGTCTCCATTAGCTTACCCACGATGGATGTGAGGCTCACTGGTCTGTAGTTTTCGGTTCATCCTTGGGGCCACTCTTGTGGAGGGCATCACATGAGCCATCCTCCAGTCCTGAGGTACACACCGAATGTAGTGAGGCATTAAATAGGTCTGCCAAAGGTTCTGCAAGGACCTCTGCCAGCTCCTTCAGTACCCTGGGTGGATGCCATCTGGGCCTGGCACCTTGTCCACCCTCAGTGCCTTCAAACCCTCTCGAACTCTGCTCTCCATGATTTCCCCATCTGTCACCACTCCCCCTGCTTCTGCCATTTCTCCCACCTTGGGTGTCACCCCTCTTCTCTTTAGTAATACTGAGCAGAAGTACTCATTTAGTACTTCTGCCTTTATCGCACCCTGCCTCCACCAACCCCTCCTTCCTAATCCTTACTATGTGGTCCTTACAGCTCCTTTTCTCCCTGATGTATTTAAAGAAGTCCTTCTCCCCTTCTTAATGCCTGTGCCAGCCTGAGTTCCGTAGATGCTTTGGCTCCCTTACTGCCCTTGTCACCTCCTTCGATTCTGTCAAGTACTCCTCCCTGTCCTCCCCCTCCCTGTTTTCTTGTACTTCCTAAAGGCAGCTCTTTCCTCCTTACCTTTTCCATGACCTCCTTGCTCAACCAGGTCGGTTTCTTAGCCCTAGCCTTCTTGATCTGGGCTTTGCAGCAGGTTTTGGTTGCCTCCACTATCCCCAGCTTTATGAGCTCCCACCTCTGGTTAGTGTCCATACTAGATTAAATTCTGGTATATTTCACTTATTCTCAAAGTAATGGCCCAAGAATCTGCATTAAGTACGTGAAGCTGAAAATTGCAAAATTTGTCAAGGTGTCAGTGCAAAATTGATCATTTTGCCCAGCTGTCTCATGCGATCAACAGACAGATCATGAATTTTGGGTATATCTGCTACATTAAACAACCATCGGCATTTATTTAGCTCTCAGGTGACACCCCACCTCCATCTACACCTGGTTTAATACTGAAGCTTACCTTTCCCAGTATCCCAGATTGGAAGTAAATTATTTTCTGTGAGATACCCATGTCTACTATAAAGGAACTGGTTTGCCCCAGGAACCTTCTAGAGGGAGGCAGCATATGTGATGTCCTGTTAAGATTACATTCAAATTTACACAGGAGATGCATTCCTTTGTCTGAGAAGTGAGGCACATTGTATCTCCCTGTTTGGAGCATCACTATCCACCTTTGTTTGTCCAAAAGTGGTAACTGCTTTGTCTTATATAGCTGCATAATGATTTTCTCTAATTAAGTATTACTCTGACAACCATTTACAGGATGTTTGTAGGAGATCTCTCCCATCAGTGCCACCCAGGTATGTGGAATCTACAGACAGTTTAACAGGTTCTGGCATCACTGCCTTATTTTGTGGGTTTAATACACAGAAAACAACCAGCAAATAGAAATTAACAGAAAATAATTTTGTATAATTGCTGGTGACATACAATATCAACCACATTACGATGACTGTAAATGCTGTAAAAATGGATTCTGAGTTAGCATTGCTGTCAAAAAATATAATAACCTGAAATCCGTTTATTGCAGCATTTTCAAGACATTTAGCTTTCAGTAGCATGTCCTCCACTGACACCTCACTGGCTCTTTTGCTTTGAGTGGGCAAGGAAACACTTAGAAAACATGGCAGCTCTGTTTTCTCGATACCAAGGGCTCATGCTGAAGAGATTCTTCTTTTGAGGTAACTACATTTTTACTGTTTATTCTGCATTTACAATTGGGAAAATATAAGGTTGATCCTGCTCTTTCAAAACTTGAGCTGGTAGCGCTTTGGTAGATAGTCAGTCAGCTCGAGAACGGACCTCATTGACTGCTGTCTATTAATTGCGCTCTGCTGGCGCCACAGAACATCTTTTTTTTAAATACAAAATAACACAAGAAAAAGTCTCTCCAAAGAGACAGAGAAAGCAAGTGTGCATGTGTGTGTCTCTGTCTGTGTCTCCTCTCCTCACAGAACTACTTCTGAAAGTGTTACAGAAAAACTACCTGCACCAGTAATCATAAAATGAAGTATAGGTAAATGTGTGTTTATGTATATTTTTTACACCTCCTCGGTGTGTGATGCCTCATAAACCTCTTGAGCTGTCGAGGTTTATGGGTCACACACACCCTAGGGGTAAAACAAATACATAACACACACTTACCTATCCATTATTCTCTATTTACATATGTGGAGGGTGTGACATGTTACTGCTGCCTGGTAAAACATAAGACTTTCAAAATATATATATTTAGAAATTTTTAAAACATTTTCTGCGTTTTGGTTCCATTTCAGCCTATTTCATGATAAATGATGCCATTTTCACCTTTTCTGCCTTACATAGAAACATAGACTCTATCAGCAGAAAAGACCATCAGCCTATCCAGTCTGCCATGTTTTACGCTATCTGCCCCATGATTTATTGTTTAGATGGTGTTTTCTTCCTCTTATACCTTGATTTATGCCTTGAATAGCGTCACAAACGTTTTACTCTCCCTTTAGCAACTCCTAATCTTTGTTGCTTTAATAGGCTTTGCCTGAGAAAGTCTTGGAAGACAGACAGATAGACAGGTAGATAGATAGATAGATAGATAGTTAGATAGATAGATAGATAGGTAGATAGATAGATAGATAGATAGATGGATCTTTAAAAGCACCTTTCTTAAAAGCAAGGTGCTTTACATGCAAATAACACATAAATCATAAATCATAAAGCAATACAGTATAAATACAAAGAACAAATAATCAGGAAGTTAAAATAATATAAAGGTTACAGTGCACAACAGTTAGCTCAAATGCCATCAAATGTCTTTCTCAAAAGCAAGACTTTTAATTTAGATTTGAAAGTGGAGACCAAGGGGCAGACCAAATATTTGTGGAAAGGCTGTTTTAAACAAGAGGGAGAAATAGCAAATGTTATATCTCCAGCTGACTGTGGTCTAGAGTTTTGAATATCCAAATGGACCATACTAATAGATTGTGGCTCCAGAATATCGGTGCAGTTTCAAGAAGCTCACTAAGGTACAGGGGCCCATTCCATTGAGGGCCTTGTAGGTCAAAAGAAGGATCTTGACATTGATCAGGCATCTAACAGGCAGCAAGTGCAGAGAGTGGAGGACAGATGTATTATGCTTGCTCTTTCTAGTAGAGGTAATGAGTCTGGCTGAACTGTAGACAGCTGATCTGACCTGCCAGAAGTCTTGGGTAGAGTGCATTACACTAGTCAAGATGAGAAATGATAAAAGCATGCATTAATATAAAAGAGCATCTCAGTCTAGGTAGAGGCACAACCTAGCCATGTTCTTCAGGTGGTAAAGCCACTCCTGACCACAACAGATGCATGGAATAACAGTGATGGACTGGGATCTAGAGGAACCACAGAATGTACACAACCTGTCTAGAATAAAACCTTTCATCATCAAAAACAGGAAGGCCTAGTGTCTCCCTTGTGTGTGGCTTCCTGCATTATTTTCTATAACTTTACTTCAGAAAATGGCAAGTTAGAGATAGGTCTACAACTTGCAAAGTCATCAGGATCTAAAGATGCCTTCTTCAGAAGGGGCTGCACCATCAGTCTCTTTCAAAGCTGTTGGAAACACCTCCACCCACAGAAAGGCATTGACAACTTCGATGAGCGCCAGATTGAGCATTGCCACTCTTCTTCATTAGAGTGGCAGGGCAGGGTCTAGTGGGCAGTGGCTTGGACACAGGTCTGAAGACACCTGGCAGATCTTCACTGTATCAGATGAGTGAAACCATCCCAAGCAGGTTGAGTTTTCGCCATTCCAAGTACATGGATAATGTAATTGTGACTATTCACAGTAATGGAGATTTTGGCCCTGATATCCACATTCTTGGCTGCAAAGAAATGAACAAAACCCGCACACCTCTCTTGAGTAATCTTCTCCAAATTTTGTGAGAGTCAGTCCAGGTGGATAATCCCATTTACACCCTAAAGAGAGTGGCGGGTCTATTTCTCTCAGCTGCGATGACGCCAAAGAAGTAAGTTCTGATTGTTATGATTGCCAGCTGATACTCATGATAGTGACCCATCAGGACAAGACTAACAGACTCTAGGCTGGAATTACTGCACTTATTTTATTTTTATTTATTTAACAGACTTTAGAATTACAACCTTTGAGTCAGGGATTCATTTACAAAGGCTCCGTGTCAGAAAACAAACATAAACACTTAATACATATAGACATTGAATGGCAGCTAAAGGTTACAGATCTTTAGTTATACAATATTGCAGAATCAAGATCATCTATACATTGCATTGAACATGTTACCAAGAGCTGTATTTTTACAGTTTTCAAGAGAACAATAAGTTTGCTGATAGAGGAGGAGTAACAGATTTGATATTTACAGCGAAGTAGAGAATTAGACAGATACCTTGTGAGTGCAGCCAAAGGAGGCATTGTTAATAGGTAATGTTTGGTAGCCCTATCGGTAGGAGCTCAGTGGGGGGTGGTCCCGTAAGATGATAGATAGATGACCCAGCACTAGCTGGTACATTGGCAGCCGTGGAAGTAGATTTTGTTCTTTGAGGGCTGACTTGAAAGGTCCTAATTTGGAGATGGAGGAGACATCAGTGGGGGTTCATTGTACCAGGCTGGGGCCCTGTGGGAATGACCTTTGGGCTAAGGAGGTTCTAACCTCGGGATGGACACACCTGTCGGTTGGCAGTGCGGGTGTTCACCAAGGTGTGGAGGATAGAGAGAGGCAGAAACCCCAAGGGGTAAGCCCCAGGTGTATTTTCTTTGTGAGGAGGCATGTTTGATAAAATAGCCTTTCATCCAGGGTAAAGAGATTTGTAGGGCATGTAGGGTACAGGTATGGGTACGCTTGTCTGCCCCGTAAGTAGTCTGCTGCTTTGTTTATGGCAAGGTGGATTTTGTTAAGGGCTGTGTGTCAGCAGCCGAATAGATAGTGAGCCCATAATCGACTAGGGAGAGGACTGAGGAGGTGACAGCCAGATTAAGGGCTTCCGGAGGTAGGCAATCTTGTGCCGATACAATAGGCCTATATGGACATTTATGGCCGGATGACAGAGTGTCAGTGCGTGAATGGAAGGAGAGGCTGGAATCAAATATAAGGCCCAAGTATTTATATGTATGGACCTGTTCTAGAGGAAGGAGAGAGTGGAGAGGATTGTTAGCTGCGCATTCTTGGCCTTATTCTATCGATGGGCAAAGAGCATAGTCTTTGTCTTTTATATTGACCACAAATCTTTGGTCTATGAACTAGTTTTCAATCTGGTTCAATCTTGCACTCTAACTGCTGGCCCCTGTGCCTAAGAGCGGGACAGCCTCATTAAACTACATGCAGGCCTTCTATGTTCAGGGTGGCATTGTGTGGCACTACAGCATCATCTGTAGACAGGATGTTACTATTAAAGACTCTACTGCCCCAGAGATGCTGCTAGTGGAGGCAGCCATTATGTCAGAGATGTCCACTACCCCCAGAAAAATTGGGGTTGAACCTCCCAGGCTCTGCAGTGGATGGTCTCTGCATGGGGAAATAACACCTGTGGGACCATCAACTTAAAGGCTTTGACATCACATCCGACCAGGCCACTGGAGAGATCTGAGGCCCATCAGCCTCATTACTAGCGATGACAATCAAACTGAGGTGTGGATAGCCATGTGGACATGCTGGGTAAAACCCAATGAATCTGTCAATGGAAGGAGCTCAACAGCAAGCTTGTTCTTGGTGTTGACCAGCAGCTGAAATCCCCAAAAACAGCACTCTGGGGATTCTAACAACTTGGCCAATGCCAAATCCACAAACTCCTCAAAAACCCTGACTCTTCTTCCTAGGGAAGAAATACCAGAGAACCTAAGGAGGCAGTATAGTTCAGTGGTTTAAGGCTCTGAGCTACAAACCTGAGACCTGGGTTTGAATCCCACAGCCTCCACTTGTGTACTGTGTGACCCTGAACAAGTCACTTAACTTCTTGTGTTCCCAGGTCGCACCTGTAAACAAGCTTTCAGCTTAGTGTGTCTCTCCTGGTTAAAAAAACAATAACTTGATTTTAGGCTGCCACTATATGTTACAGCCACACACTCAAAAGACCTGAATCACTCACCGGCACTGCCATACACTTCAGGTCCATTTGTTTTGTATATTTTATTGATTTATCAACAGAAAAGTAAAACTGTTAACATGTACAAAGTAATCCTATGCCATTTTCCCATTTTGTTAAAAATACATGGCTTAGATAGGAATACATTTATCATAAGACAACTATCTAAAAGGTAAAACTTCCATGTCTTAACAGTCAGAAAGACAAAAATATAATATTTAACTAGGAAACAATTAATTTGGCGCTACTGCTCTGTATCCAGATATTTTATTACTTAATTTAGTGCATAACTCCTGGTTTAATTGTACCTTAGTTCATGTTATTTCCCAGACCATGGGATATATTTCATGTCTAATAATAATTTCATCTCCTGGAAGTGTTCCCCTGCTGAGTAAATATTCCTATCCACCCCACCACCTCTTAACATCTGGGCCTCTACTGGAGAAAGAGAGTCCAAAATGTTCCCCATTCCAGAATAAACCTTTCTTCTTTACTTTTCAGGACATATGTGAATAAGTGCACTGCTAGCACTTGCTTTATAAATTTTTTCCATTGGTCCACTGTGAGTGTTAAAATCGAGACCCGTATTTTGGATACCTTGTCTTACCATTGCTAACATAACTGTGATCCATCTTGGGTAAAGAAACCAACTCTCCTCCCTACTGTCCTTGACTGCGAATAAAAGTAAGAGTGGAGAGGCTGCAAGTGGATTACCCCAGATTGCTGCAACCCTAGGGCTACCTGACCCCAATAGACTGCAAGGTTGGGAGACTCCCCAAAATAATGAAAGTATGTGCCTGTATGGTGCCAGACCTTCTGCATATTGGTGAGAGTCCTGAATTGAATTTATGCACCACTCACTGCCTGCTGAAGCAGCGGTAGCACTACCGCGGATGCCATTGACCCAGGTTCGGGAGCGTGCCTGGGAGATGGAGGCCAGTTGGGGAGGGAGGCTCAAGCGCCCAAGGACCACTCACTTCTCTGGGGAGGGAGGAAGGATGAGGCTCGGTGTTGACTGGCCTCTGGCAGAGGCCGGAGTCACAGCAAGCACTGCAGCCACTCTGAGGGGTTGGGGTGTGATGGACATCGGCATTACCACCTTGACGTCAAGGTGCATGTCATGCCCCACAAGAACAGTGGAAAACAGCTCCTGAGCACTGGGAAGACAGAGCATCCAGTGCAGCTCCACAACTTTCTCTCCTGCCTGTCCTGCTGAGGTGACCTGACGAAACTAGAAGCTCGGGTTGTACAGGCCCCACCTTGTCCCTGCCTGGGGGTAGAACCAAGGCTTCATGGGGACCACCCACAGACTCCAGGTAGGTGGAGAAAAGGTGCAGACACCATAGATGACTTCTGATGGTGTGAGGCTCAGGAGCAGGGGGAGTATCAAGTGAAAGTTAAAAAAAGAATTTATGCACTGTACTGGGGATAATAGAGCCTACTGTATGTATGAATTTATAGTGGACTCCTTAAATTTGTTACATACTAGTAATCTCATGTGAGCTCAATATTAAACGCCAGTTGTCCTCACTTATTCCCAGCCCCAGATCTGCTTCCTATTGCTGTTTTACTTTTCCTGAGATGTCTGGGAAAAAGGATCTCTCCTGCTGGGCTCCCAATCAGACCTGTTTCCTCTTTTCACGCTCTATACACTTCTCTTTCTTTGTCCACTAAGGCAGAGTACTCCACCGGCACTCTATTTAACCTTCTGCTTAAGGCTCAGATCTGAAGAAATCGGTAGTGGTGAGATCATGGCAACCCCAGTCCTCTCTGTATCTCTACCAATGGGTAAAGCCCGTCCTTACTAAATAGATCTCTGAGACACACACTCCCTGTTCCTGCCATAAATGGAATCCTGGGTCTTCTAGTCCCAGCAACAAACCAGGATTTGAGCCACTGGTAACAGCAAAATGTGGTCCTCTTTGGCCCCTCTTTTTTATATTATAAAATGACAGGGTAAAATCCAGTAATCTGATTGGCTCTTATTTATATGTAAAATATGGTTTACACACGGTTAAAAAAGGACTCATGAGCAGTCAAAGTCTGGAACCCAGATCACTGGGCATTTGGAACACGGGCATTTCAGTTAGTCCTCTACAGACAGAGTTGATCTTCCTCCAGAAACATGGCTGCTACCTTTACACTGTAAAAAAACTTCAGCTGGGTCCTAAAATAAAACTACCTTAAATAAAAAATAAAATAAATTAATTAAATGTTTTTCCCTGATTATCACACTGTCATTGCATACATAAATTAGAAACAATAAGAATTGTTTATAGTTTTCACTACAAATGTTTCTTTGCTGACAGTGAAAAATCCTCTTCTATCTTTACCTGCTCATCAGGGAACTCTGTTCTTCTTGCCCTGACAGTGAGATAATTGAGTCTCTGGCTGTAACAAAGGCCTTTATTGTCTGTATCTACAGTGTGTTGGAGAAAAGCATTCTGCCAGTGGAACTGAGCACAATTTTGAATCCATGTATTCTATGGTAAACATTCCATATCCTGAATGTGGAGAAAACAGAGAAAAAACAGGAAGAAGAAAGTAGGCAATAATACAATGACATCATCAATTACATCACTTGCAGTAGGCGGAAAACTATTTTATCATAAATACACACAAGTAAATCTATTGTTTCTACATATAAACATGCTTTTCCTAACAATAAATAGTGAAAAAAAACAAAAAAAACATATTTTACAGCACATCCAGCAGCTGAAGTCACTTTCGACCTTTGGTCTTGTGTCACTAGCCCCTGGCCGTGCTGTAAAATATGTTTTCCACACTACCCTTTGTGCCTTATAGCTTACTTATCCCAGACTTCTAGCACCCATAGTACAAAGGATTAGGTTCAGGGGTTTGCTTATATGTTGTCTGCCCCTCCCCAGTTAAGTACACTGATACTCACCCTGGGCACCCATCTTCTTCCTGATCTAGCCAACTAGCTGCATTACCACTATTTACGAGTTGTTTGGATAAAGTGATGTTGGATTGCAAGATAATAACCTTTAATATGGGTCTGGCAGCATAGCCTAGAGGTTAGAGTAACAAGCTGTGAATGAGCTTGGTATATCCAGCAGACAGACCTGGGTTTGATTCCCACAACCTCCATTTGCATACCATGTGACTCTGAATAAGTCACTTAATCTCCCAGTGCCCTGGGCAGCACCTGTGTCTAGTGGGTTTTACCCAGTTGCAATAAAATAAAATAAAATATGTGAACCACAATCCTTCTTTCTCCTGGGGTCTTAACAGGTCCATTTTATAAAGATGGCCACACACCAACCTTACACTCCGTGTGAGGCAGTGTGGCCAAAAACCTTAGGGAAGAAGTTCTGAAAGATAAATACCGCATTGTCCCCAACCAGGTCTTGGTCTCACTAAACACATCAGAGGGCAGATTTAGATCTCTTAATACAGCAGTTTTAGCAACCTGCCAGATATTAATTAGAGTCACCTTGCTGCCTCAATCCCTCACATCTGGTGACTTATGAAGGGCACCTCCCTCAGGACCGGGCTCTTATAATTTGCCTCTTGGTGATGGCATCCCTTCTCACCACCCTAAATCTTCCCTGTTTTCTCAATCTCACACTCCAGTAGATTCCAAACAATCTGCATTTTTGCACTAGCTAGTCCAAGAAGGGACATAGTCCCTCAGCTCACCAGCAGATAGGCTGGGATAGGAATAGTGTGCACTGTGGAACAGGAGCTCGGTGCCAGGTGGGAGCAGCCAATTCCCACGAGATGAAACAGGACATGAAAGCTGGGAACTTGAGGAGAGGTCTGTGTGTGTCTTGAGTTAGAAATCCACAGGAGTTGAACTGCTGCTCAACAAATTTATTGTGGACAGTCACAAAAGTTTACATATAGGAAGCTCCTACAGTCGTAACAACACCTCGGCACTTTGATCGTATTCTTTGTTAGGAGGCTGGGTTACTTGTACTGCTCCTCCCCATTTAAACCCAGATCTGGCAGGACAGTGCAACCCAGGTGGCTGCTCTGTTTACAGTGAGAAGTTGCATATGGTCAGTGGCTCTTGGGGATTCTAGCAAGAGAGACACAGAGTTTATACATTAAAATAAAACAGAATTATTACAATACTCAAGACATACAAAGTGACAATAGTGCATTATAAACATAAACTAAGTGAAAAAGTGCACTTTGCAGTCTCAAGCAAGAGTTTAGCATGAGGCATCCCAAGCAAATGTAAGCCAAAATGGCTAAAGAGGCTCTGCCTACTTTCAGTTATTAAATTAGATTTGATCAATAGTAAGCAAGGTACCGAATCAAAATGACAAATTTAATTCTGTACCTTGCGTGTACTGTTGATTGAATCAGAGTTTATATTATATATATATGTATATGTATATATATGTCTTGATTATTGCAGTAGTTCGTTTTATTTTAATTACACTGTGCAGCCAATTCATCCATTAAACTATATCACTATATGGACCAGGGGTGTAGCCAGGATTTCAGATCTGCACGCCAAGTGGACTCACTGCTACCCCATCCCCTTGTTAGGGTGAGCTACCCCCGGGTGTAGCCAGACAATATACAGATGTACACCAGGACAGTGTTGTTGCCTCTATTTGCACAATAAATACAACTTTTGTATCTCATGACAGTGGTTGTTGCCATACATAGGTAAATGCAAATGCCATATATTGTTCCCTAAGACACCCACATACCAGCCCAGAGCCTGTAAAGTTGTATGTCCTTGGGATGCAAAGAGAGTATTAGTGACCAGTCCTTCTAGTTTCGACTCCTATGAATAAAATTACAGAAAGGTTCAGTATTTTCTTTGTTAGTTTTCATGGAAAAAGGAAACAGTTCAGAGTCTATTTGCTACCCCTTAAATAAAATTGCACACTATGGAGTGCTTGAGTATGCCTGCCTACACCCATGATATGGACTGTGGGAGGAGCTACACTGGACCCCATACATTTCAGTGAGAAGATCTAAATTATTCAGTCAGTTCTTATGGCAACAATATCCATTCTTCTGCATACATGTGAACAAACATGCATTTTTGAGGCTTTAAGTACAAGATAAGATTTCTGAGAAAGTACAGCGTGTGCTAATTTCTTTTGGGCTTATAGTGCCAGCACTCTAACCACTAGATCGCATTGCGCTGTTAAGCACCCAGTATTCATAAGTTTTTACTAATTTGTGCTTACCTCTGTGACTTCTGCATGTTACCCTGTGGCAACATTAGCTAATATGCAGTTCAAGCTATAAAAAGGTCTGATTCACCCACAGCAGTGACCACAAAACAACCATAAATTGTGATGTGCTGTATGATATATGGTTGGTTCTTCTTTAACTATTGTGATATGAGAATGGATGTTATTTTATATGTTACATTGTTAAGTAACTTTAGTATGTATTTGTAGATTTTGCACATGCACTTTATAATGAGTTAAATGTTGTTTGATTCCATACTTGGACAATTCAAAATTATGTGTTTTGTGATATGTCTCTGAAACTCTGGAACATGCGGACACAGGTCTGTCCTGTAAACTGGACAATAGTCCAAAAGACATGTATTACCTGTCTAAAAATAAACATTTTTGCTTACTCACTTACTATATTGCAGTCTGCCTCTGAGCTATGCACTCTCAGGAAACAGTTCTTAATCCTTAAAGCCCTATTTGTCTTTGGAATCAGCAATAATTGAAGTCCCCTGCATATGCAGACAGTAGAAAATAAAGAAAACAATGATTTCTCCCTAAAAAGGATTTGGTGACCATTCACAGCTGGAATAGAATAGCCCTTCCTCTTGTTCTTCACTTAAAACTAAAGTATTCCTTCAAGACTTTGTAACTCCAACATGTTGCATTTTTCAGATGTTAGGGCAGAAAATGCACCAAGAAGAAATAATGGAGGGGTGGGGTTGGTGTGGAGGGTGGTGGTAGTCTTTTGAAACTTCCTCCCTGCATTAAAAGTCTGTTTATGCTGGCCTGGTGGCACAGAGGGCTGAGGCGCTACCCTTACCTCACACCACACTAGTGACCCGGGTTCGGCACAAACTTGGCGCCAGAGGATCGCAGGGGGAATAGGATTGAGCATCCAGAGGACTGCTCTCCTTTCCTGGGTGGGTTAGAACCGCGCCGCCTAGGTGACCTCCGGTGGAGACCAGGGAAGCCTCAGAGGCAGCGACTAGGGGAAATTGAGGAAAACTGAAAATGGCATCTCCTCCTACCGGATGATGGCCGCATGGACCGGTGCCCCTTGAGCTCCGCGACAGCTGACCCAGCCACAGCAGCACCCAGGACCAATGCCTAGGCTGACAGGCCATTTCTCCTCGAGAGGAGGACCCACCTGATGTAAGGGTTATGTCGGGTTACCCTGAGGTGGCTGCAATGTGGGTCGGCAGCGAAGTGAGCGAGAGGTGAGTGTCCTTGGCAATTGGCCTGAAGGAGAGATAGGAGTCACAGGGAGAGATAAATAACTAACACACACACAAAGATGTGTTTAAAGTATTGTGGTTTGATACTGCAGTCCCAAATCACTAGCACGATCTGTGCAGCACCATGGTTATTAGAGATAGTTGGACAGGGTAACTCCTTTTGCAGATAAACACATTTTTAAGGATGTGCTGCACCCTACTTTAATGCATTTTTTTCCAGTTTATTTATTCAGGTTAGTCGAACTGTGACAATGTGAGGTGCTGCTGCTTTATTCACAGACCATGAGCCTTGGACTGATATTTGTTTTTTCTGTGTTTAGACTCCTAGCTCAGTGCTCAGTTTCACCTGTCAGAACTCTGAAGATTGACTTTTCTAAATATGACATCTTTATTTAGTGATCTCCTGCATTACTCAGTTTGACAGGGGAGGCAAGCTTAATTTATAGGGGGTTGGGTGACTTGCTTGGCAACTGTCTGTGGTGTGACTGAAACCCTGTGCTCTCCTGTTTTAGAATTAATATGAGCTATGCAATAGGCTGACTCAAAGTATGTGATTTATCTTCATGTGTGGGGGGAGGGGTGGCAAGGTCATAACACATGAGAAGCAGAGCCACAAATGAGTTATGAAAGTCCTGCCCCTCATAAGTGATGCTGGTCTGCATATTTTGAGTCATACAAGTGCATATTCAATTTATACAGTACATCCGCTTACTAGTTACAATATACTGTATCTGTTAAATCTGCTGATTGTATGAAAATGTAACTGTTTCTATTCTATTTCAACCTCAAGCTTCAATGCTGCGTATGGATATTGTGATGCTATCAGCATTGTAAAAGCTTCTCTGATTGGTTCAGCACTATTCTTTGTAATGTACCCAACATGGCAAGATATCATCTGTGGCATACCCAACTCGCAGGATAGCATGTCTTTGAGTTGGGTATACGATATCACTTTGTATCTCGTCATTTGTATCTCTAGTGGTGTTATATCAACTGCATAAACCTTTAGACATGCACTGTGTTCCCTAAACATACAGCAATCTGTGGGAAACCTATCAACTATTTGTGGAAAAGATGGTCCACATCCATGTAAGTCCACATTTATTTAATACTATCAAATAGTATTTCCTGGAAATAATTGAAAGGATGGGGGCATTTGTCAAGCCACAGATGAGTTACTCATATGGTTCACTTTTGGATCTTTGATTTTTCTCCCAATTTTTTCTGAGTCCATTTCTTTTGCATATTGCTTTGTGGCTCTAGATCACCTTTCCTTTACTGTTTTCCTCTGTGGGGCCCACAAAATGCTCTAATTGTAACAATACTGAGGACTAGAGCTCTGCTTTAAATATGGGGAAAGCATGGGAGTGTTACAAAAGAGTGGGGCTCAAAATGAAAGGATGGGGCACCCCAGGCATAAATGCCTTATGGGAAACCCTGCAAATAAAACCAGAGACCTGCACTAGTTTTTGTCTTCATCAGCATCAGAGTGGCACCCTCTTCTATCAAAATAAGTTATTAAATCAACAGATTACAGTGTTGCAATATTGTTCCATTGGGAAATGTAAGCTTAGTGGGTTAATAAAGCTTTGATGCTACTTAAATTGGTGCCACACATAGATACAATAGTTTTGTTTAGCAGAGGCATCTACTTTGTGAGGTTTAAATGTGCAGTGTCACATGGCAAACACATTTGTGCTTTTAAGGATTCATTGAACACTAATGCAAACAAAAGTACTGGAAGCAATTGCTTAAATGTTTTAAGGTGGCACAGGGAGAACGATGCAATTGTAAGGTGGGAGTCCTTTAATGTGCACACCCTGGCACCTCCTCACACACTGACCTACTTTGGGGTTGGTCTGGGTTCTTTTGGATGCAGTATACAATTAGAATACCAGGAACACTGGCCCGTTAGCACAGCAGTTGGTTTCTATCTGCGATGCGGTGACTCAGGTTCGAATGGACCCAGGTCTCTGGAGGGCAGGCCGGGGAGAAGGATGGAGCGTCCCAGGGATGGCTTGCCTTATCTGGGGAGGGCGGATGCAGCCCAGAACATGCTGGTTTCTGGCGGAGGCCGGGAGCATAGCAGGACATCAGGGTCTCATTGGCTGGGGAGTAGCAGATGTTGGTGTATGCCTTGATGTCTGTGGCACGCCACTCCCGGGAGAAAACCAGGAAACTGCTCTCTAGCAGGCTGGATGATGGTCCCCAGCCCCGCTGCTGCCAGGCCCGACAACCGACTCCACCTCAGTGGCACCCAGGCCAATTGAAGAGTGTGCTGGCCACCTCCGCCGGTGCCTTCCCTCTCAGAGGAGGGACCCATCCAGCAAAGGGATATGCTGGGTTACCGGGGTCATGATGTGAGGTAAGGGGTTGGTGTTGCGGGAGAGCAAGCAGATGGAGGACCTTGGGAGACCGAAGTGATCGGCCAGGGAGGGAGGAGGGTGTAAAAAAAAAAAGAATACCAGAAACAGGTTTGCCTCCATCTGGGGTAGGGGTATATAAAGGCTACCCAAAGTGGCCCTAGCCCCACAGGAACAAATAACAGTTTTCCTCCCTCACACACAGTTAGATTGTCCCCACACAATGTAACACACAAAGCAATAACCATGAACCAATATTATAAAGTAAACCAACCTTAGATTTATTATATGGGAGGGGTCAAGGGAATAAAGCAGCAACAAATCAAGCAGTTTTGTTTTCAACAGCTGTCCCCAAACAGTCCCCATACCACCCCACAGGTGCACCCCTCCCCCTCCCCATGGCCGTAAGGATAGTTAACGTAAGTTGCGGTGGGTACCTCACTTGGTTGTTGGTGGCCAACCAGATGTTGCAGGGTTATTGCACATTGGACGGGCTACAGTAGAAACAACAGTTTTTTAGGAACATGAACTGGTAGAACTTTAAATGGGACTTTCAAATGGGTAAACATAGAATTTAGCAATCTTCTGCCTGGGATTTCCTGTTGCTTAACCAAGTCCTGCCCAGGACTTCACCCCTCTGAATTTCTAACTAACTAACTTACTAACTAACTAACTAACTAACTAGCTAACCACTTTGTTGAAACCTCCTTGGGGCCACAGCCCAGAGGTACTCAAAGTTTGTTGACAGTCTCTGGGGTGATAAGGCGTGGCAGTATCTGTGGAGGGTTGTGGGATAACGGATGGACCAGACACAGAACTTCAGGTTCAACAACACAATCTCTGTGTGATGTTTATTTAAAACACAGGGATAACCTTAAGCAATGACAAACCCTTCTTCAATACATCCATTTGCAGCAACAGACTATACATGTCTTTCCTCTGCACTTAGTCAACACCTACTCACCCACTGATCTACTGATCTATCTCGTCAGTCAAAATGATTTTATTTCCTGTGTTGTTCTTATGTGTTTGGGTGATGGGGACCAAAAAAACAAAATAACCAAAAACAAGCTAAACACAAAGAACCCCAGTGCAGAACAGAAGCATTGAAGCAAGGGTTACCCCAAAGGGTGTTGGCAATAAAGCCAAGTTTCAAAGAAACACAACATCACACATGCCTCCATAATGCAAAGCATCATGGGATGTATATGGAAATCACCATGACATTTTAGGCTAGTTCACCTTAAAACAGGAATGTATGGTGCCAAAGGGCCTCTCAAACAATCTGTAATTTACATGAATTTAAATAACCAGTAGCGTAGCAAATTCCCAGAGGGCCTGGGTGCAAGGTGATGTTCAGGGCCCCTCTCCAGTTTTGAATAAACATCAAATTATGATTTGGGCCCCAAACCTTGTGGGCCCAGGTGCCACTGCACCCCGCACCCTTCTAGCTATGCCCTGTAAATAACATAATGTGAGTTTTCTGATATCTGTACCCGTAACTTAATTTTCATAATACAGTCCCTAGTAACTTTTTACCTTTATCAAAAACACCTAGTGCTGTGGTATTTTTAACATTTACAGGTTTCATACACGTAAGGCATATACATCAAGGTATTTTATGACACAGTGCTATTGCATACTAAATGCAACAACGAGGAACACAGCCTGTTGTTTTACATCAGCTTGAGGTCACCACAATAACCGCCTCTGTAGGAGGACCTGAGAGGAAAAGGAAAATTAAAGAGGACACTATAGCATAGTCAAGAAAGGGTAGGTGGGGTGCCCATAGGTGGACAACTCTATGGACTAGAAATTGTAAAGGATAGATTAGGTTAAGAAATAGAAGAACTGTTGCAACAGATTTAAGAAAAGGCCGGTCCTCAAGAGTAGGAGGATCTCCTGTCACAGTACGAATGGTCCAAGTAATCAGCACTCCAGACAGAAAAAATAATGGCCAAGGACAGACTCAAGTAGCAAGTGCACATTTAATGGCCACAGGCACGCCACACATAGAAACCCCTGTGCTTTGGTGATAAGGCCTTCCTTAGGGGTAAATCACAGGAACATATTAGCTCCTTTATATATACAGGGCCTGGTATGACATTATCATAAAGTGCCAACAGTGAAAACATACAAAAATATCTAAATACATGTAAATTCATGGTCTTTAATTAATATAAATCTTATAAACATACACCATTTCAAAAATAATTTCAAGAATCAATTTTAAATAAAGGTTCATTTGAAATTTGTGTGTTTTAAATAATCTAAGAACAATAATCATAGCACTAGGATAGAAAAGAAGGATGGTAGGAAAATGGCTGGAGGAGCAAAGGAGAAGCACAGGGGAAAAGGGAAGGGAAGAATGGGAAAGAGGGAAGGGGAAGGGAGAGGGAGGGAAGGGCAAAGACAGGATGGGAGAGGAAGACGAGGAGGGAAGGGGTAGGAGGAGGAGAAAAGAGAAAAGCCAAGGCGGAAACCAGAGAACGGGGGTTAGTAGAGGTTTGAAGTTAAAACAGTAATGATCACTCTACAATTATATAAAACTTTTCTCATTAGGTTCTTATTTTCAACTCAGCACCTATCCCTGGAGGTGGCACAGCTGCACTTTTGACTTTCTGTCACAGTACCACTCTGAATGTAGCAGATAAACTTTCAGGGAATGACAACTACAGGCTGGAAATTCTAGCCAGGTGCTGGTTTCTTCACCTGAGACAGACCTTTCATGTCTTCACCCATTGGGCCTTTCTTGTCTTCTCCTATCACAGGCCTTTCAAGTCTTCACCGCTTGGGCATTGCCACAAGGGGACCATCCAGGCCTGTGGTCACCCAGGGCGGCTTGTAAGGCACACACTTCCACTGGCACTGAAGATTCCTTTGGGCTTTTTACAGTCTCTGCCCAGTCCAAAAACTTTTCTGGCCAGCTGGGAAACAGTTCAAACAGTTCAGCCATCCCAGCAACTTTCAAAGTAAAAACAGTTCAAACAGCTTACCTCTTACAACTGTAGCAGAGCAGTTTGGGAAAATCCCACTGGGAAAACCAAATGAGCAGACCAGCTCAAATTCCTTATGGGAAGCTGGGCTACTAGACAGTCTGCCTCAAGGGTGTTTCTAGGCTTGAGGGGCCTATCTGCACACAGGCTAGCCTTCTGGCTTGTGCAGTTCTCCAATGCAGTCTCCACTTCTCAAACTTCGGCTGGACACCCCAGAAACCAGGGTGCAGACCATTATATAGCCACCCATTCCTCCCCACCTGATTGACTGTACTTTCCTGCAGCCTCAGCAGCAGGGGAATCTGAGGGCTGCCATATTTATTTACATACTGCTGCCTTATGTGCATCTGCAGCCTTCTCAGGCGCGAAAAGGTGCCTTTTCTTTCAGGAGCCCTGACAAGCAAATAGGACCCTCCAAATGAAACAGGGTTTCCTTGGCCCTCTGAGAAAGCAGGACCAGGGTATAACGTTTAATAGCCCCTGAATGGGCTTTTAAGTGACTCTGTTGGGGCTGTAAATAAGGCAGCAGTATGTAAATAAATATAGCTGCTCTCCAGTGATTCCCCTGCTGCCGAGGATGCTGGAAGGGTAAAGGCACCAGCAGCTGCCTGGGAAAATGCAAGCCAATAGGGTGGGGAGAAATGGACTGCTATATACTGGGCTGTGCCCTGGAATCAGAGAGGAGTTCTGCCGAGAAGTGGAGGAGACAGACTGTCGGGGAGGGGGTTGCATGAGTCAGTAGGCTAGCTTTAGTGCAGACTGGACTGTTAATCTGTTTTTTCCCATGAGAAGTTATTTGAATTGCTGTTTTCTGAATTGTTAAGCTGGTAAATTGTTTGAAGTGTTTGCCCTGTTTGAACTGTTCTCTGTTGGGAAGAAAAGTTAGATGGGCTGGCCAAAGACTGTGAAGAAACCCAAATGAACTGTTGTTCCATAGAAGCGGTGTGCCTTGCAAACAGCTCTGGGTGACCTTGAGCCTGGGTCATCCCATTGTGAAAATAACATGATGCCTGTGTGGCAAAGACAATGAAAGGCCCGTGATAGGCAAAGAGACGAAAGGCCTGAGGGGCAAAGACACAAAAGGTCTATCATGGGTGAAGGGTTCAGCACCTGTTTCACACCCGTAGCTGACTGATGCATTGCAGTGAGAGACTGACAGCCAAAATCAGAGCGGTACTGCCAATCTCAGGTATTCCTCAGCAACCCCTGAGACTGTCATCAATGGTGAGCACCTCTGAGCTGCGGCTCTGAGGAGTTTTCTTCAAAATAGTTAGTTAGTTAGCTGGATATTTAGAGGTGGTGAAGCCCTGGGTAGGACTTTGGTAACCTGCAGGAAGTGCCCAGGCTGAAGTTGGAAAATTACCTGATTACTGTTTTGGAAGCCATTTGGAACTCTCTTCAAAGTTCTTCTAGCTTAAGGTTTAAAACTGTTGGTTCTCCTGCATCTCAAATTGCCTTCAATGGTACATCATCTGGTTGGCCACCAGCATCCAGGTGAGGTACCTACTGCAATGGACTGTGGCAATCCTTATTACTGTGGTGGAAAACTGGGTGCACCAGTGGGGTGGTACTGGGAACGTGTGGGGGACAACTGCTATAAACAGTTGTTTGCTTCTATGTTTTTGCTTCCTTTTACCCTCCCTATAATAAATCTGAGGTTGGTTCACGTTATAATACTCATTCTTGGTTATTGCTTGATGTGTATTTATACTGTGTGGGGACAATATAACTGTGTGTGGAAGGATGCTAATATTTGTTTCTGGGGAGGTCAGGGTCACATTGGGTAGCCTTTATGTACTCCTGCTCCAAGTGGAGGCACCAGAACCTATTTCCGGTACTAAATTTGTGCATTGCACCTAAAGAACCAGACTGACCCCAAAGTAGGTCAGTGGTGAGGGGTACAGGTGCGGACATCAGAGAGACCCCTCTTACACAGTGTTGAACCCTACTTTGTTCTGTCTGAAGATCTGCAGACATTTCTATGCAAATTTGGGGCTCTGTTCACAGTTCCTGTGTCACACCTACAAGTGGAGTATAGGCATACTTGCAACACTTTGTTGGTGTTGGAGGCAATGGAGGCCCATGTAGCATTCACCACCACCCTGATGCAGCTGTATTGTGGAAGCAGACATGATCTGCATCATTCTCCAAGACACTACTGCATGGCTGTTGGTGGTTGGGAGGAGTGCTGATCTTATGCCAGAGGAGACCAAGCCAGAAGCCATTACATGCACTCTGGCATAATATTTGGGACTGAAAGCACCCCAACTGAGAGAAGTTGTCTCATTTCCCACCCACCTTCTTGCTATGGCAGGCAGGGTCAGCAACCAAATTGACCAGCAATGTGTGAAATTTTCTATTTCCAAAATATGGATTTCTAGGATATATGACAGTCCTGTCTGCAGTCTGCCATATTCTATGAAGCAAAGCTGTGTGCTATTTTGCATTTCATAGCCCCATGCTGCCATATAGCAAGCTGTCCACATGGCAGCAGGGCAGGGCTTCTGACTGTGTTTAGAAGCCTGTATTCAGCACAGATCTGCCACCATTGACCACCTCTAACTTCCTTGACATACCTCACATAGACATGGGGGTGGCCAGGTCCCTTAATGTTGTTGGCAAGCAATGCACACATACTGGCATCATGGTTTAGAGATTAACAGGATGGCAACATGTGAAATGTGTGTACTGTTTGGCAGCCACCATCCCCAGTTGGTAATACGGCCCTTAGCTGATAGTCTCATACATCTTATGTAACAATATTGTTCCCTGAACAAATGAAGACAAAGTCATGCCATTCATTTAGAGGGGCACAAGAAGACAGGACACTGAGTCTTTACATGGTCTGCATAATTATTATGGTCAACTGTCAGCAAAGCACAACAGAAACAAAAGCCATTTTACTCCTGCTGCTCAGCAGATCAACTTTACTGAAGTATGGTTCAGCAGATGTGCATTACCGATTGTGACTGTTATACATGTTTGATAAAGCTGGAGCCCACCTCTTTCAGTTTCAGAAGTGACATAATGGAAAAGTTTAATATGTTAATGACAGGTAAAACTTTCTAAGACAAATGCTTTTCCATGTTCTTATAGTTTGCACAGCTGTACAAGCTAAAGTTGTAATGGTTGGCTCTGGAAGGACAAAAAAAGTCTTAGCATAGTAACAGAAATGTTTGCACTGTCCAGACTTGTGGATTGTACAACTGTAGATGGTAACTGTATGGCAGGTGTTAGGTTTATTTTCTGTTTCTTTACGAATGTATGGTGAAAATGTGAAAATATAATTTGGGTAACATGCTGTTGTTTTGTTTCTAACAGGCTTATTATTGGGTCACCTTTAGAAACTGACATATGCTGCTCAAGGGTCCTCCTGAACATACATACATCCATCAATAAATAAATAAATAAATATATCTTGTATGTGCCTCAGAACTAGTATTTGATATGTGCACCTCTACGGTACTATACTGTTTTTTTTTCTCTTCTGATTGACAGGACAATGACTATCACCTGAATTATCCACTTAATAAATGCAGTTGGATTGAGGGATAAGTTAAGCAATAATCCATGATACCATGTCCGTTATGGTGGAATATACCCATGCCTGGTGTGGTGCATCATGAGGTTGCAGACCAACAGACTTAACCTTAACCAAAAGTAGGTAATTCCCACCATAACCCACACTTTTGAAGTGGATTATTGTGATTATAAAATGATCTGTTAGAAATTAATTTAAAGAAAGTAACAAAAACATTTAATATTTATTTTACATGCCTTTTGTTAATTTCTCATTGTAACAGCATGCCTCTCATATTAGAAAGTGCCTTGTTGCTAGGCTGAGTATTTATGTAGAAGCCACCCATGACCCACTAACAGATGCTGGCCAGCTTATTTTTTTTTGTGTGTGTCTTTTGCAATGTTACCCACATGAAGGCATCTCTTTTATGTTATTTTTGTTTTTAGTTTGTATTATAATACAGCCTCATATGAGCAGCTAACCAACAGTAAGAAGTGAGCAGCTCTAGTTCAGTATATCTAATTGGTTCACATAGTCCACTGTGGAGTGGTACTATGAGCAGCTTCTTGCACGTGACAATTAGATTGAGAAAGTTACTGGAAAGCATGATCTGTGTTTGTAAATAAAATATACTACTGCTGTGTTTGCCATGAGATGGGGAGGCAGCTGATGATCATCATGTGGGGAGGGCAATAATGGAGCGGGTAGCGAGTGACACGTGAGGGGAGGCAGGTCGAGCAGTAATGGTAAATCTTGAGGTGACAACAAAAACATGTTTTCATGGTATAGAAAACTGGTTTAGGGAATGTTGTTAAACAGTTATCTTGGGAAATCGGAGTAGTCTTGAGAAAGTCATGGTTAGGATTTCAGATGGCAGCAGAACAGAGGTTAAAAAAGAAAAGGGTAGTGATTTTTTCTGTTTTGTGCAGTGCTTGGCTACGATGGCTGGAACTTTACCTGTGACTTATGGTAGGATTTATCCATGGTAAAGACACCAGCTGACCAGTCAGGTCACTGAATTTCGTACTCCACTGTATAATAACCAATAAGACAAGACATGTTGTTGGTTTTACTAGTTTTACTGCAAACCCATAGCTTAGGTAGGTATGTGGCTGCAAACCACATGCATTTATGACCCAGGAAGTATGATAAACTTATACAATAAATACTTAAAATGATAAAAGTATGATTAGCAGTTTCTCATTGGAGTACTGTGACTGGGGATGGAGGAGGAGTGCTACTGTGCTGTAACACCTAGTATGGGGATGGTGTATATCTTCCTGGTGTTTGTTCACATTACTTTTTCAAATGAAACAAGACTTTAAGGTGGCAAGTGTTTGTCATCATGAGTGCTCTTTGTGCAGATTTTGAAGATTAATGTTATGTTTAGTCTTGGGGAGTTAGTTGTGGGGTTTGAATAGTGATTTCTCAAGAAGTACTGTATGTAGTACCTGCTGAAACAGTTTTAGTCATTTTACCCCCGATCTTTGGATCTCAGACCTAATCTTAGGTAACTGATTTTCTCTTCGCTGAAGTCATGATTCTTAATTTATGTACTCATAGGTACTTCCACAGCAACAGATTGTGATGTCACAAACAAAAAATCATGACGAGTGGAAATAAAAGCAAGAGGTATGATGAATTCTGAACACAAATATTCTGTTTTATATAAATGTCCTCAATAATAAAGAAGGCAAACCAGTGCAGAAAAGCAATACAAGCTGAACTGAGACTGAATATTGTAATAAAGGATGAGGGAAATAAATGCAGTAAATTAGTGAAATATAAGATGAGTTGTATCTGACTATTGTATTTTAAAATATTTTCCTGGATCCTGCAAAATACTTTAACTGAGGAAAGTAACATTGGGGTTGGGACATAGAAGCAGAGAAACACAGAACCGTAGACACAAAGAAAAGTGAAACACAGACCTAGAGAAAGATAGAAACAAATAAACAGATAAACAGAAACAGGGAAACATGGATACAGAGAAACATGGAGAAAGAGAGAAATAAAGAGATATAGCAAACCCAGAAGCTGATGGCAGGAAAGGGCTAGCCCATCCAGTCTGCCCATGCAGGACAATAGCTGAAGAGACAACGGGGTTCAAGCAAAGAATTTTTAGGAGGGAGTAACAGCCACATATTTAAAGGGGTCTGGGGTAGTAATAAGAAAAAGTATCAGCCAACCTGTGTTATAATAGGTTTAAAAAACAACTTGAATTTCAAGCCATTCTATTCTTTATTACAGAATGTATGTACCTGAACTCAGGAGATTCCTATACAGTGCATCTACAGCTGGGGCTTATACTGGAGCTGAAGTCATAATGCCCCACCTGTGATACCTTAGTGATTTCCACAGCAGTGGACTGTGCTTTCACAAGCAGGGTAACTGGCTTCAGCGCCAGACCTATCCTCAGCTGCAAGTGAACTGTAAGTAGCAAAGACACAGGTTTAGGTAGGTGCCCTTGAAAAGAAAAAAAGACTGATGGTTGAAATGTTTTATCATTGAGTCCTGTAGATTTCAACTGTAACAACTTTTGTGTAATTTTTTCATGTTTCTGTGTTTAATTTCTATTATCAGCTAGAGAGCTTGTTAGTATTTCAGCGAGATAATAAAAACTGTCTGATAAAGACAGCTGCCAGAGAGGCATGCCAGATGCTTCTAGAGAGTGATTACAATCTCTTTGGCCTGTACTACAGGACACCTTGGTCCAGCTAACGGAAAGCTGAAACAAAAAACAACCCCTTTCATGTTTCATGACGAGTCCTGGCTAATGAGTGAAACAATCACTCCTATTGTGTGAGACAGAAGGCAAGGCAAAGGGATGGATCTTGCAATCCATGAAACCCAAGATTCCAGTTTGGTCCAATTTTCCAGGGCACAAAAGAAGTGCTGAATCTATGATGTTACAGTGACATACCGGATGACGTATCATGGGGAGGGGCAGCTGAAGGGTCTTGAGGACTGACAGAGCCTGAAAGGGTTAGTCAGGCTGGGACTCTGAATAATTAACATCTAAGGTTCAAGTCTGCTCTGATTCACCAAGGAGTACCATGTGGTAAGCATTTCTACTTTGGGAAAATCGGAAGAGCAGTATAATTTTCTGTGAGTTTTCTTTGTGCTGTGTACAAAATGTTTTCTTTTATTTCTGTAGAATTACTGTTTCCATAGTCTTTGTGTATTATCCTTTATTATATGTGTAAATATCTTGAAATATTTAATATATTATTTTTTATATGCTTCAGGCTTCGTGACTGTGTCCTCTGAGTTATATATAACTGGTTTATAACTGACAAAGCTGTGTTTCTGTCTTTTAAAAGAAGGCCATAGCTATCATATTTTGTTTCTAAATGAAGGTGTTCTCAGCTTAAACAGAAAGGGATGGTATGTTTGCCCTTGGGCAGGGAGCACTGTACTGTATGAGCAGTGGCTCTGGAGGATCAGACCTAGAGTGATACCCCAGAGAGTGTCTATGTTGATGGTAGCAGTTACTGAGTACCCTTGCAGACATCAAGGATTCAAGAACTTGGTAGCAGTCACAGACTGAGTCTGGAATAAACCAGTTTGCCACAAAAGTGGAGGCAGTGGTTGGGATCTGAAACAAGTTTTGTTAAGTATAAAGGTTATCTGTCCAGTCACAGAACAGGATATACAAAAGGAACTGTATATTCTACCAGTTTTATTTTGTTAAGCAAGAGTACAGAAGACATTATGTGAGGCAGCATGAAATGCACACTGTTAAAACTGCAGGAGCTGTGCCAAAGGAAGAGGTGGGCTATGAGGAAAGGCCAAACATGGATGGAACTCATAGACATCCTTGAAAAAAAGTGACCAGGGTAGCACGTGTAAAATAGGTCACTGCTAGCCAAAGTTGAAATGGAGGCTAAGGAGAATGGAGATGAGTCAGAGCCTTAGGCTAGGACAGCTGTGCAAGCAGAACAGGTACATATTTTGGAGCTGGAACTTGCCCTGGTTAAGGCCAAGGCAGAAATTAGCGAGGTAAAATGCAGATGTGGATCTGCAGAGGAGAAAACTGGCAGCTGAGGAGCAAGAAAAGCAATCCCAGTACAAGCGAGAGGAGCAAGAATGACAGCACCAGCACGAGATCCAGATGAAGGAGCTTGAGCATGAGAGACAGAGATTTTGCTTCAGAGAACAACAACACCCATAAACTGTGAGTAATAGCATAAGTAGTTCAACCAAGAAGCCAAAATTAGTTCTAAAATGTTTCCCAGATATCAGGAGGGGATGATCTTGATTTTAAATCTTTCAGGAGAATCTGTGGACAAATAGTGTCAGTGGCTCAGTAGGTAGCACACTTGCCTCTGAGGCTGGGAGATCAGAGAGCTGTGGGTTCAGTTCCCACATCTGGCACTTGGTTAATATCCCAGTACTGACACTGCAGTGCAGCCTGAGAAGGGTGCTGCACTCTGAGGTGCCGCCTTCGGATGAAATGTTAAACCGAGGTCCCATCTGCTTGTTCTGGTGGTAGTTCAGGTGGATGTTAAAGATCCCATGGCACTTATCGAAAAGAGTAGGGAATTTCCTGGTGTCCTGGCCAAATTGTCCTCATTCACTAAAAATACCACCAACAGCTTAATCTGGTTCAAGGTCAGTTGGCATTCATCTGTATGCCCTCCCGGGTCGTGCCTGAAAATAGGCAGGATTTGTCTAGTGCACTTACCGCTCAACAAACCTAAATAAAAATAAATAAATTGGGCAGGGCTTTGGGTGACTCACCTATTGCGCACTGCTTATAGGCAAGACATTAGAAGCCTTTTCTGGATTGGACAATGAGGACTGCATGGACTATGATAAAGTGAAAATGCCTTGCTAAAGCATTTTGAGTTACCCCGAGACCTACAGGTGAAAACTTAAGGTTAAAGAAAGTCACAGGGGACAGCTATGCTGAAATGTGTGTGTAACTAAATAATTTCTTAGAACACTAGGTAGAGGGTGCAAAAGCTTGTTCTGCAGAGGAATAAAAGATTTATTTTTCTGAAGCATTTCCCAAAAGCTGTACCCAAGGCACTGAGAATATAGTTTTATAGCTTTTTAGTAAAGTTCAAGTCATTAGGCAGACTAGACCTTAGTGACTCGTCACATATCAGTGGTTTTGTATTACCCCATCCTTTCCCATGTAGATATCTAATTCTGTTTTAAACTGTGTCATCGATTCACCATACACCACTCTGTCCAGTAACAAGTTCCATAGTCCCACCATCCTTTGCTGAACCATTGTGCTCTTTTGTTTTGCAGATCTCTCCTCTCAGCTGCATTCCATGTTATCTTGTGCTCCTGTGACTATCATTTCTGTTTAGCTCTGATGTTACCCATAGACCTTCATTATTAAAGGCTTTATACACATAACACAAATCACCCCGTAGTTTCCTGTAGATGACTGAGTACAGGTCCAATTTGGAAAGCCTTTCACTATATTTCAGTTCACGTAGTCCCTTAACTTTTTAGTCACCTTTCTTTGAACACCTTCCATAAGTTTCATACTACCTATATTGTATACAGAGATTACGGTACACGTTATTCAAAATGTGGCCTTATCAAAGCTGTGTATAATGGCATCAGCACCTTCCTCCTTCTACTCCTAACTCCCTCAATATGCATCCCATCATTGTTTTTCCTTTCTGACTATTTCTTTGACATGACGGTCAAAAGTCAGGTTGTCCTTTATATATACCCCTAAGTCTTGTTCCAGCACTGTAGTTGATAGATATATGTTATTCATTTTATACTGTGCCTTAATATCATTGTAACCTAAGTGCATTATTTTGCATTTGTCCGCATTAAAGTCTAGGCCATGATTTACTGCCCAACTGTTTAATTGATCTAGTTCCTTCTAAAAATTCTGAGCTGCTTCTACATTATTCATTATTACCCAATCTTGGAATCATCAGTGTATTTACATATCCAGGCCTTTTCAAAATCTGCATGGTTGAAATCAGAAAATTTTTATCACATCACAGTTTTCTGCCCTGGTATGCCCCATTCAGCCTGACCCGGCCCCAGCTCTGACACCGTGGAATTACGGGGCTTGTCTTATGCCAGCCCGGGCGGTGCCTCATGGAGGGTTGGGCATCATTTTGCCTGCTGTTGGGTGTTTTTTCACCTCGTTTCAGCTCTGTTACCTGGGGCCCCAGGAGTAGAGAGGCATGCCCCTAGAGGCATGCATGCTTCTATAGCCCTGGTAACAGCCCCTTCCACCCACCCATTGGCCCACTGCCGTGCTCCCTAGGCTTGCACTGCAACTTGGCCTCCACCAGGAGGCAGACCCTGGCTGAGGGATGCAACCCCCACCCCAGAGAGGAGAGCTGCCTTCCAGCCACTCCTACCAGCTCTGCACCCTCCCCCACTGGCCTCTGATGGCCCGCCTGGTTCCCAACATGGGTCATTGGTGTGGTGCCAGTAAGGCATCCAGCACCTCAGCCCTCAGTGACACCGGCTGGCTGAAATCAGAATATTAAACAATATTGGACCCAGTACAGACCTCCTGTACACCACTTGTCACACCCATCCACTCAGAACTATAACCTCCGATAGTTCCCTCTGATATCTCTCCTTCAATCAAGACTGGACTCATGAAACAATGCACAAATGAAAATCATACTGAATTAATTGCTTGATTATCTCATGGTGAGGCACCGAATCGAATGCCTTCGAATAATCTAAAAAATAACATCCACTGAGAATCCACTATCCAGAGCTCCACTATTTCAAAAAGTGTAATAGGTTCATTAGACTGGATCTTCCTTGACTAAAGCCATGCTGTGTAATATCTATAAGGTCCTTCTCCTCTGTGTGTTGCAGAATAATATCTTTAATAAATCCTTCCACTATCTTTCCCAAGACTGAAGTTAGACAAATAGGGCTAAAGTTTGCTACACTACTTTGTCCCTTTTTGCAAATTGGCATCACATTTGCCCTTCACCACTCTGTGATCATATTACCTTCTAATGAAGACTTATTAAATAAAATACATAAAAGTAGTTGTTGGATAGAACTCCAAGCTCAGTGAGGGAGGCAGTCAAGAGGCCTGATCAGTTCATATCCAGCTGACCATCCTCTCCTCGCAAAGTTTATGGGGCAGGACATCAGGCGAGTTTAGGGAATCCTGAGCAAGCAACCTAGATGAAGCCAGCCTGTGCCTGAACAAAAGCTGAGCCACCTGATTTTAACAGCATGGAGACAGATGAACACAGGTGCTATGTCTACCAGAAACTGGGGAATTTGTCTTCTAATTGTCAAAAAAAAATGGTTGGTGCATCGGGGGTGGGGGTGGGGTAGGTCAGGAGCTTACTGCAGACAGTGGCCTGTACACTAAGTGCAGTGCCCACTAACTTCACTGTACATATGCACCTATTGGTGGTGAATGGATTGGTAACTCAGGGATTGAGGAACACTGGGCTTCATTTCTATGGTGAAGCATGATTTGATTCAGGAGAAACAGATCCTACCTGGCCAGTTTTCTAGGATTTGAGGAGTAACGGTACTGGTATCAGTACCAATGGCCTGGATCTTTCTCAGCTAGGAGAAGATGACCATGGCACATGGAGGTGGGTGTTAGATTAGACCTGCCCATGGATGTAATCATGGGTAATGACTTTGAAAGTAGGGACAATATTGTGTGTGTCACTACCTGTAGCAATGCAAGGAAACCAGCTCCTGAGGACATAGGGGCAGTGAATGAGGAAGCAACCCCTACCTCTATAGCAGGAGATGTAGCTGAAAAATGAGCTGAGAGCAGCAGTACTGAGCCACAGCTACAGACTGAGGTGGGTGGGTGGCTGTCCTACAGAAGACTATGTTTAGGAAAGTTCGTGCATGCAGAGCTAGGGAGAGCTCAGCAAGCTGACCCATCCCTACAAAAACTAAGGAGTTAGCCACCTGGGTAGAAGGTGACTTTCTGAGTTCTGGGAAAAGGAGGTATACTGGGAGAATGGGCTTTCTTCCATGAGTGGGTTCCTAATGGAGGACTGGGGAAGGGTACTCCAGCAGATAGTGATTCCTAGGGAGTATAGGAAGCAGCTTCTGACTTTAGCCCATAACATACTCTTTCTGCTTCCACACTGAGGTTCTTTGTCTTTTAGCTTGTTTTTGTTTTTTGGGGCATCATGATCCTAACTCTGTACGACCAGCTTAGGGCTGGTTTGTTTCCTGGGGTGTGATACAGATGAGGCACACTGATGAGTCCTGGTAGGACAAAACATGTGTCTGTGTCTTTCTGTTTGCACCCTTTGCAAATTATGTGAGAGGCCTTTGGCACCGTGGTTTCTTGTTTAAAGCTGAACCAGCCTACATTTCATGGTGATTTGTTTATATATCCCATGCTGCTTTGCATTATGCTGGTATGTGTAATTTTGTAGTTCTTTGAAACTTGGCTTTATTACCAAGCCCTTTGGGGTAACCCTTGCCTCAGTGCTTCTGCACTGAGGTTCTTTCTTATACACTTTTCTGGACACTAGTGGTCAGCCATACAAAATAGAGACTATCAATTTCTCCTGACACAGTATTTTTAAAGATGTGGCAAAGTCCTGTCAGACTTATCTGCAGTGCCAGAGGGTGGAAAGGTTTGGGACAAGGCTAAGGTGGCTTTGATTTCCTCCCTGTTATCATAGAGCCATTTTGGTGAGTTGTCATGGACATTGCAGGACCACTTAGCACCCCAAGTTACACCGACAAACAGTACATTTTTTTTGTTTCATCTATTTATTAAAATTCTTTCCATACAAACTGACAAAACACATCAAACATAATGCACTGCAACACAGGACAGAATAGTGACAATATAACTTATATAAATATAACACATTTCAATTATTCAGTTAGACAATATTCACAAATTACAAATTAACAAAATAAAAGGGGCACTCTAGTACATAACATTGGTTTGTGCTGAGTAATTAAATTCCAACTCATCCCTCTTTTAGTTCATGTGGATCATTTAGTCAGTGGTCTGGGCTGGCCCTGGGGCAGGCAGGGCATATAAAGAGAACCTCCAGCCCTCCTCTATATTCTGGCCAACACCATCCACAGCATCGAGGGACAGGGTAGGATCATATCCTATAATATTCCTTGTCTAAGTAACATGGCTTCCTCATTCAGGAGGGAATTAATATAACCATATAAAACATAAAATGAACCTCTCTCAACCCTGATTGAACAATATGAATAGCTCTCTCAAATAATTCTGTTCTTTATTTTAATCCAAAACAGTTGAAATTTTTACTTATAAAATGTCATTTCTTCAACATTTAGTCAAAATATCATTTCAGCATCTAATTTTTATCCAGACAACAACTTATTGATCACAATATTACAATGCTCCAATGTTAGTTTGTAGTAACGTTTCAGAACTACATTCCTTCATCAGACTAGGGGCTTATATTTCTCTAAAAGAAAAAAATGTTTCTTACTATTCTTTAAAATTTTTTCCTCTAGTGTTGAAAATGTGGGAATATTTTGGATACAATATACAGGATTTTCGACCCTTTCTAATTACAGAAGTGTATTTTGTTATTGCAGCTTTAAAAAAAGAAAAGCCAGGCCGGATATGATCCCTTCTGAAGTTTACTTGAGTGCTCCTGCTTTATGGTTTACAATTCTGACTAAATATTTTAATTTTTGTGTCCAGAAACTGGTTTTAATTTCTGGAAGGGAGCTATAATACTTTCTATTTATAAAAGGGTGATAAAACAGATCCTAAAACGTATAGGCCTATTTCATTATTAGACAATCTAGGAAATTGTTTTCTAAGTTAGTTTTAAATAGATTAAATGAAGAATTAATAGGCTTAGGGGACTTTCTGAAGCACAAGCTGGATTTAGGGCTGGTTACAGTACAACTGGTAATTGTTTCATAATTAGCCATCTTTATGAAAAATATGTTATAATTAGAAAACAGTCTCTATTTGCTGCCTTTATAGATTTCAGCACTGCTTTCGACTCAGTATCAAGGAATGTTCTTTGGCTTATAATGAAGGAAAAAGGATTTACAGTGGAACTGATAGCAATTATAAGAGAACTATATACTTCAACTTGGGCACAAGTAAGGTCAGGTACTCAGGGACAATTCTCTTCAACTTTCTCTACAAACATGGGAGTAAGACAAAGCTGCATAATTGCTTCTCTTATTTTTCTATATATATTGACAAATTATTATGTGACTTAAATCTTAGTAATTCTGATTCTCCTAAGATTAAGGATAACTGTTGTAGCGTACTGGCCTACTCTGATGACTTAGTTTTATTTTCTTTCACTGAATCCAGACTTCAAGCTAAATTAAACATGCTTGCAATAACTGCAAACGTGCTTAACTTGTCAATAAATATTCAAAAGTCAGATTCTCCTGTTGCAATGAAAGCCAAAAAAATAGTAAAAGAAATCTTGGATGCTAGGTTCTGACAAATTAGAGACTGTAGATAGTTATACATATTTGGGCTTACACTTGACTAGGGATGGTAAATGGAATGTACAGTTGGATACAATTTTAGCAAAATTAAAAGGACAGCAAATTCCTATTCATATTTAATAAAAATTTGGTGGAAACACAATTAGGCCTATTTTAAAGTCAGTTCAAGCCAAATATTATGCTCAAGCCTTATTTAATGCTGAAATTTGGCATCATAATAAAATGTATATTTTAGATATTCCTGTCAATAAATTGTTTGAGAAACCTTAGGTTTACCCAACTTTGTTCCTGCTGTGATATTGAGGGCTGAGACAGGTTATTATTCTTTGCAGGCAGCGGCTGATGCTAGAAAGGTTAATTATTGGGTTAGAATACTTCAGCATGATCAAAATAGATTAATGGCTTTATGCTTACATGAAAAATACTGGTGGTCTTCTTTAGGGCACTTAAAAATCAGAATGGCTATCCCTAATATTTAATTTATTACAGAAAGCGAAGTTAACCTACTTATATCAGTATAGGCAACAGGAATCACTATTAGTTTAAATATCATCCCTTATCACAAAGACATTTAGAGAATACTATAAGACTCTAGATTTAAATATTATTAAAAGCTTAAAATGTTCCCATTTTTGAGGATAAATGATCCCTGTCATTATTACAGATATTATTTAGATATTCTTACGAAGTAGAAGATAGAAAACAATATACTAGATACAGGTTAGAAGTATTTTCAAATAACATTCTGGAAGCAGTTTACATGAAAAATTCCACTCCTAATTCTGGTTTCTGCTCTTGTACCTGCTCCACACTGGAAAACTTGGAACATGTCATGTTTGTATGTAAATGGTATACTATACAAAAGAAAAATATGGATATGGCCTTATGCCAATCCATTCAAACAACAGATCAGAGAACCTTACTTATTATTTTCTTTACCACTAATGATGAAATTATAATTAAGGCTGTAGCTAAATATTTAATTAATATCTCTAGAATACGTCTTGGTATAAATATGAAAAAAGTAGACCTAATATTTATATTATATATTGTTAAATAGGACAATATTTGTACTCTTGACAAGCTTAAGCACTTTGCTTATAGGTAATTGCACTTAGTCGATCGTTACCCCTGTTTCTGCACTAAGCACTTTGAAGGGTTGGAAGAAACGTTTTCCTGTTTACTTATCTACCTATTTATTTATAAAGAGTATATTTCATGCTGTAATTTTGTATATTGTAGTTTATATTTTATGTAATAACCTGTCTTTGTTGTTATGGTCTGTGACCCTAATAAACTTGAAACTTGAACTAAAAAGAGAAAGAAAAGAGGCGCTAATAAATATACAATATAAACATCTAAATGTGTTAATGTAATAAACTTTCACATCAGGATCATATCACAAATTAGGTGGAACAAACCTATAAATATAAAAATGCTCTCTTCTGCCGTGTGTTGTTAATGCTGGTGGCTTTTCACTTCCATGATTGGGGATAGCGTCAAGCCCCACTTTAAATTTCACTTGCTGATGCTCTACAATTCAAAAAATAGTTAATCAGAAAATGTGAACTTATTTTATAAATAAAATAGTGCTGGTATAAAACTGCTTACTGTTTAAATTATTCCAGATGGAGCGCTTATCATATTAAACCTGAGAGGTGTTGATTTAACTATGTAAAGAAATAAGAGGTTTTACAATATTTTTTTAAATCTCGGATCAAATATAGAAGTAATATGGTCCTAAAATTCAGAAAAATGTGTTAAGTATACTTGCAAGAATTATTATTACAGTAGATTTAATCCAAAATGTAAGGACTCCTTTCTTATATGTGCTGCTCACTGCAATCAAATTACAAAACTTTTTCAGTCAAATGATATTAATTATTTCTCAGTCTTTTAAAAGGAATTAATTCCCAATGTCCTTACTGATAAAGATGCTCTTGATAAACTCCAAATACTCTCAGAAACAAAATAGTTATACCAAGGAGAAAGCCACCGCCATTAAACAAAATGCCATGTGTTACCTTATACCTGACCCAAGGTGTTCACTAAAGAAGAAAAGGGCCGGGTCCCACAGGTATACACGCTAACGTGTTTACGTCACTCTGTGACTGATACCAAGGTTCGTCATATACATAAGAGCTCTCATGATTCATAGAGCTCACCCATTGTAAATACTTTACTAAGTACTGTATGAGATTACCAGTTCATTAAGCAAAACCAAACACTTCAAGTCATTATAACTTTGTACTTTAACTGATGTTACTAAAATAAGAAAACTATATATTATACAGTGAAATAGCACAAGGATTGTTCAATGTACAGTCAATGTAAATAAAAATCAATCATAAATAGTCCAATTGAGTGTTTCATTCAGTCCATATCTTGGCAAATGTGTTTTCAGGTTGAAAATCCACCATGCTTCTCTCTTGAGAATTCTTTCTCTGTCTCCACCACGATGTAATTCCAGTATTTTTCAATACCAAAAACTTTAAACCAGCAATTTGATGTCTTTCTAAAAGTGCCTTGCAAGTGAGAACGTAAATCTTGTCTATGAATGGTACTTTTATGTTCTGAAATCCTTATTTTTAAAGATCTAGTGGTTTTACCAACATAATATAATGAACATGGACAGACTATACAATAAATGACATATTCAGTATTACAAGTAATGAAATCTTTAATATAATAAATATGGTCATCCCATGTACTTTTGATACTTTTAGTTTTTATACCATTATTACAATGGATACAATTTCCACAAGGGAAAAAACCTTTTATGTCACTTTTAGCCATCCCATTCCTTCCTTTTGTTGTTTCCAATGTTGTGTTTTAATAATTTTGTTATATATTGTTGTTTTCTGAGCAGTCACCATGGTCTTTGTTCAAAAATCTGTGATCCGATTTCAGAACTCTGTAAGATCTTCCAGTTCGACAGAATAATATGTTTTATTTTTCAAAATGTTCTGAAAACTTCGTAGACATATTAATCTTTTCGGTGGTGGGACTTGAACCTGATACCCTCTCAAGTAATAAATTATTTTGTTCTTTGGAATCAGTTTTCTTCTAGCTTGATCTAAAGTTTCTTTGGAGTAACCTCTATTTATGAATCTTTCAGTTAGGTCACTGATGTTTTTCATAACTATCATAATCTGCTGTATTACGTTTGACCCTTAACATTTGGCTGTAAGGAATGTTCTGTTTAAGATTTTTGGGGTGAAAACTCTTGAAATGTGAAATAGTGTTTCTGGTTATTTCTTTTCTATACAAATCAGTATAGAACTTTCCATTTCTTTTTATGATTTAAGATCCAAATAGGCTATTTCATTGAAATCATAATTTAAAGTAAATTTTAAATTATTATTGCTTTCTTCCAAATACTGTTGGAATTAATGAATATTTTCTACTGTGCCATTCCAGATAATCAATATGTCATCAATAAAATGCTTATACAAAACAATATTGGATGAATATGGATTTGTATTGGACTCAATGTATTGTTTTTCAAAATATGCCATATACAGATTGGCATATGTAGGAGCTACTGTTGCTCCATTGCTGTTCCAACCTTCTGTAGGTATTTTGATCCTCAAATTGAAAATAATTGTTCTCTAATATTAATTTGGTTAATTGTAATAAAATTGTTTGTCCGGTATATTTTTATTTCTATTTGACAAAAATAATCTAAAGCTTGTAAGCCATCTATGTAGGAATACTGGTATAAAGATTTTAACATCTAAAGTGACCAACAAACAATCATCAAACATAGTATCTGTTTTATTCAATTCTTCAAGTGTTTGGATACAGTGTTTAGTATCCTTAAGGTAGGACAAGTGTCTAAAACTAAATAATTACAGTAATGGTCAACAAAGTAGATAGTAGTTCCGTAATTGAACCTGTTCCAGAAATAATTGGTCAACCAGGAGGGTTTGAACGTCTTCATGTATTTTGGGCAAACAATAGAATAGTGGCATCTTGGGTTTTTATTCAATAATTCTTCCATCACCCATTGTTCTATAATTCCTCTATCATTGGCTTCTGTTAATATTTCTTTAATCTTATTTTTAATGTTGTAAAAGGAATTGTTTGAATCTTTTCATATGATTTATGTCTGTTAGTTGTCTTAAACATTCTTTTCTATAATCTTCACTATTCATAATTATTATGCCCCACCTTATCAGCTGGTTTGATTATTATTGTTTCATCTCTGCTCAGATTACTCAATGCTTCAATTTCTCTTTTGTTAAGCTGGATTTAATTTTTTTATTTTGGAATCTGATAACATCTTGTCAATGTCTAAATTAACCTTATTAATGTAATTTACTATGTTTGGTGATACTAAATTAATGGGATCAAATTTGATTTAACTCCCAAAGCCTGTTTTAATAAGCGTCTATCAATTTGTGTTGCTAGATTTGTATCTGTTTGAGATGAAAGTTGTGATCAAAAAAACCTTTTAATCTAATTTTTGAAAAATTTTCAAGATCAATTTGAGTTCAAAAGGGTTAAGTTTTCTGAGAGACTAAATGAAAGACCATAAGTAAGGACTTTAGTTTCTATCGGTGTTAATCCTCATGATAACAAATGAAAACTGTCTGTTCTAATGGTATCTTGATCTGAGTTTGTGTATTTTTCCTTGATATTTTTCTGCAACTTCTGTGTTCTTTTTCTGCATGTATCTGATGGACCTGGGTCCTCTGTACCTCTGTGAAAATGCTTGTCTCTATCAACTGATCTGATATTGGGTTGCCAATTAGATCTACGATCGTTGCAATTTTCTCTGTCATTTTGCCACCTTCTCGAGTTATAAAACCTACCATAAGAAGTATAATAACGTCTGTTACGTCAATTAGTAAATCTTCTATTAGAAAAATCTCTAGATGGTGTAGAATCTGAGTTCTCTGAATCGTAAGGTAATAGGACTGGTATAAGATGAGTTCAAATCATATGTTTAGTATTAATAGATGATTTTTCCATGAATATACTGTACCATTTTTATAATCATTGAGATCTCTTTGAATTTACCTATTTTAATGTTCTGAATATGTTTATCATATTCCACAAGTGATTTTTCTATTTTCTCTAAAATAATTTTAAGTTCAGAAGTTTCTATGGTTTCTCTGATTTTAATTCTAAATCATTAATTTCCCTAACATTTTACTCTGTTCTGTTGTCAATGTTTCAATCAGTAATAGCATAAAATCAAATGAGCATTTAGATCTTATACCATCCCATTTAAAATTGAAAACTATCAGGGAGAAACCTAATTGAGATTCAACTAGCACCACAAACCTCTCGGTATTTGTTTCTGATTCATTTATTCCAACAATGTTACAGCATGCCAATCTAGCCTTATTTATCATTCTTTTAAAGATTCTAATTTGTTTAACATGGTTTTGGAGGCGTTGGTTGAATCAATTTGTCCTAAATGTCGTTTTACTTTTACCAAGCCCATTATTCTAGTGGCTTCATCCTGATTAATACTAATAGCTGTGGATCTATTATCTGTGTTTTTCTGATTTCTGCAAAGGTGGCCATTGTGGTGTTGATTAAACCAAATGAAACCAGTAAAAATTTTAAGTAGAAATAAATCCCTAATATTTTTAGGAAAACTCAGAATGAGAACCCCTCCCAGGTTCATCACATTAATGTACAAATGTTCTGGGTTCCCAAGAGTATTTGGAGTTTATCAAGAGCGCATCTTTATCGGTAAGGACATTGGGAATTAATTCCTTTTAAAGATTACTGACGAAACATTGACAAACAGAATAGAGTAAAATGTTAGAGGAAATTAATGATTTAGAATTAAAAATCAGAGAAACCATAAAAACTTCTGAACTTAAAATTTTTAGAGAAATAGAAAATCACTTGTGGAATATGATAAACATATTCAGAACATAAAAATAGGTAAATTAAAAGAGATCTCAATGATTATAAAATGGTACAGTATATTCATGGAAAAATCATCTATTAATACTAACACATATGATTTGAACTCATCTTATACCAGTCCTGTTACCACAGATTCAGAGAACTCAGATTCTATACCATCTAGAGATTTTCTAATAGAAGATTTACTAATAGACATAACAGACGTTATCTATACTTTATGGTAGGTTTTATACTCTGAGAAGGTGGCAAAATGATAGAGAATATTATAACGATCGTAGATCTAATTGGCAACCCAATATTAGATCAGTTGATAGAGACAAGGAGTTTCACAGAGGTACAGAGGACCCAGGTCCATCAGATACACAGAAAAGAAAGAGACACAGAAGGTACAGAAAAGATCAAGGAAAACACACAACTCAGATCGAGATACCGTTAGAACAGACAGTTTTAATTTGTCATCATGAGGATTAACACCGATAGAAACTAAAGTCCTTAGTTATGGTCTTTCATTCAGTCTCTCAGAAAACTTAACCCTTTGAACTCAAATTGATCTTGAAAATTTTTTCAAAAATTAGATATTAAAAGGTTTGTATCACAACCTTCATCTCAAACAGATACAAATTTAGCAACACAAATTGATAGACGCTATTAAACAGGCTTTGGGAGTTAAATCTAAATTTGATCCCATTAATTTAGTATCACCAAACAAAGTAAATTATATTAATAAGTTAATTTAGACATTGACAAGATATCAGATTCAAAAATAAAAAATTAAATCCAACTTAACGAAAGAGGAAATTGAAGCATTGAATAATTTGAGCAGAGATGAAACAATAATAATCAAACCAGCTGATAAGGGTGGGGTATAGTCATTATGAATAGTGAAGATTATAAAAAGAATGTTTAAGACAACTAACAGACATACATACATATGAAAAGATTCAAACAATTCCTTTTACAACATTAAAAATAAGATTAAAGAAATATTAACAGAAGCCAATAATAGAGGAATTATAGAACAATGGGTGATGGAAGAATTATTGAATAAAAAACCAAGATACCACTATTCTATTGTTTGCCCAAAATACATAAAGACGCTCAAAACCCTCCTGGTTGACCAATTATTTCTGGAACAGGTTCAATTATGGAACCATTATCTATTTTTGTTGACCATTACTGTAATTATTTAGTTTTAGACACTTGGTCCTACCTTAAGGATACTAAACATTGTATCCAAACACTTGAAGAATTGAATAAAACAGATACTATGTTTGATGATTGTTTGTTGGTCACTTTAGATGTTAAAATCTTTATACCAGTATTCCCCACATAGATGGCTTACAAGCTTTAGATTATTTTTTGTCAAATAGAAATAAAAATATACGGACAAACAATTCTTATTACAATTAACCAAATTAATATTAGAGAACAATTATTTTCAATTTGAGGATCAAAATACCTACAGAAGGTTGGAACAGCAATGGAGCAACAGTAACTCCTACATATGCCAATCTGTATATGGCATATTTTGAAAACAATACATTGAGTCCAATACAACCATAATCATCCAATATTGTTTTGTATAAGCATTTTATTGATGACATATTGATTATCTGGAATGGCACAATAGAAAATATTCATCAATTCCAACAGTATTTGGAAGAAAGCAATAATAATTTAAAATTTACTTTAAATTATGATTTCAATGAAATAGCCTATTTGGATCTTAAAATCATGAAAAGAAATGGAAAGTTCTATACTGATTTGTATAGAAAAGAAATAACCAAAAACACTATTTTACATTTCAAGAGTTTTCACCCCAAAAATCTTAAACAGAACATTCCTTACAGCCAAATGTTAAGGGTCAAACGTAATGCAGCAGATTATGATAGTTATGAAAAACATCAGTGACCTAATTGAAAGATTCATAAATAGAGGTTACTTCAAAGAAACTTTGGATCAAGCTAGAAGAAAAACTGATTCCAAAGAATGAAGTCATTTATTACTTGAGAGGGTATCAGGTTCAAGTCCCACCACGAAAGATTAATATGTCTCATGAGTTTTCAGAACATTTTGGAAAAATGAAACATATTATTCTGTCGAACTGGAAGATCTTACAGAGTTCTGAAATCGGATCACAGATTTTGAACAAAAACCATGGGTGACTGCTCAGAAAAACAACAACAATATATAACAAAATTATTAAAACACAACATTGGAAACAACAGAAGGAAGGAATGGGATGGCTAAAAGTGACATGAAAGGTTTTTCTCTTGTGGAAATTGTATCCATTGTAATAATGGTATAAAAACTAAAAGTATCAAAAGTACATGGATGACCATATTTATTATATTAAAGATATAATTAATTGCAATACTGAATATGTCATTTATTGTATAGTCTGTCCATGTTCATTATATTATGTTGGTGAAACCACTAGATCTTTAAAATAAGGATTTCAGAACACAAAAGTACCATTCGTAGACAAGATTTACGCCTCCACTTGCAAGGCACTTTTAGAAAGACAACATCAAATTTGAGTTTAAAGTTTTTGTATTGAAAAATACTGAATTACATCTGGTGGAAACAGAGAAAGAATTCTCTCAAGAGAGAAGCATGGTGGATTTTGAAGCTGAAACACATTTGCCAAGATATGGACTGAATGAAACACTCAATTGGACTATTTATGATTGATTTTTTTTTTACATTGACTGTACAATGAACAATCCTTGTGCTTTACTGTATAATATATAGTTTTCTTATTTTAGTAACATCAGTTTAAGTACAAAGTTATAATGACTTGAAGTGTTTGGTTTTGCTTAATGAACCGTAATCTCATACAGTACTTAGTAAAGTATTTACAATGGGGGAGCTCTACTAATCTTGAAAGCTCTTATGTACTGTATATGACCGAACCCTTGGTATATGTCACAGAGTGACGTAAACACGTTAGCGTGTATCCTGTGGAACCTGCCCCTTTTCTTCTTTGGTGAGCACCTTAGGTCAGGTGTAAGGTAACACACAGCGTTTTGTTTAATGGCGGTGGCTTTCTCCTTGGTATAACTATTTTGTTTCTGAGAGTGTTTGGAGTTTATCAAGAGCGCATCTTTATCAGTAAGGACATTGGGAATTAATTCCTTTAAAAGATTGAGAAATAATTAATATCATTTGACTGAAAGAGTTTTTGTAATTTGATTGCAGTGAACAGCATATATAAGAAAGGAGTCCTTACATTTTGGATTAAATCTACTGTAATAATAATTCATTAGGTATACTTAACACATTTTTCTGAATTTTAGGACCATATTAATTCTATATTTGACCGAGATTTAAAAAGAAATATTGTAAAACCTCTTATTTCTTTACATAGTTAAATCAACACCTCGTAAGTTTAATATGACAAATGCTGCATCTGGGATAATTTAAACAGTAAGCAGTTTTTATACCAGCACTATTTTATTTATAAAGTAAGTTCACATTTTCTGATAACTATTTTTGAATTGAGAGCATCAGCAAGTGAAATTTAAAGTGGGCACTTGACGCTATCCCCCAATCATGGAAGTGAAAAGCCACCAGCATTAACAACACGCAGAAGAGAGCATTTTTACATTTATAGGTTTGTTCCACCTAATTTGTGATATGATCCTGATGTGAAAGTTTATTACATTAACACATTTAGATGTTTATATTGTATATTTATTAGCTCTCCCATTTTTATTTTTAGAGAAATACAAGCTCCTAGTCTGACGAAGGAATGTAGTTCTGAAACGTTACTACAAACTAACATTGGAGCATTGTAATATTGTGATCAATAAGTTGTTGTCTGGATAAAATTTTATGCTGAAATGATATTTTGACTAAATGTTGAAGAAATGACATTTTATAAGTAAAAATTTCAACTGTTTTGGATTAAAATAAAGAACAGAATTATTTGAGAGAGCAATTCATATTGTTCAATCAGGGTTGAGAGAGGTTCATTTTATGTTTTATACACTGATTCTCCCAACCTCATCTCCCCTTAGAAAGTTGTAAAGGAACCTTGGGGAACTCAGAACATTTGTAAATTAATATAACCATCTCAACTGTGGAGAAAGAACTCCTCTTTATCATGCAAGAGGTAGGTGAGCCTTTCAAGGCTATAGTTTACAACACCAAAGATTTCCATTGGCATATACATGGCCTAATACGTGAGACTCACGCTTTATGTATGCATTGACAGGCTAGGACTAAAAGAACTCTAATCGCTTTTGGGTGGGTTCCCACCTGTCTTCTCCCATGTCCTCCATACCAAATAAAAGGGAGGCAGGTATGTTCTCAATCAGTGCCTTAAAATCTGAGACACCTCCTATGCAATCCAGGTCCAAAAGGTCACAAATCCCCACACTCCCAGAAATAGTGGAAATAGATACCTATTGCACTGTTACAGCTCCACACATAGGAGACACTGTGGGTGGAATTTGTGAACTATGACTGGTGGACAGTATAATCTATGCATAAATTTAAATTGCAATTTTTATATTTGTTAAATATTAACAACCCCATGTGGATCTGTAGTAACCTGCCTAATTATTCTCTGTAATAGAAATTCTAAATTTGGCTCCCATTGGGTTTTCACCCTACCACCTAGGTCTGGGAACAAGTCCTGATTTTGATGTGCTGTTTTCACAATCACCCTTCTGAGAGGACCGAGCCTGAAAGACCATCCTTTCAAGTGGCCATAGCACCAAACTGTCCGGGGTATCTGGTTCCTACTTTGTCCAAATGCTTGGGCTTGAAAGTAATGATATTATTGAGAAGAAGGATTCCAAATTCATCTCCTAATTTTACTAAGGTTTTAAACCCCTCTTGAGTAAATAGGTTCCCCACACATCTAAGCCCCTCTCTTCCCACATAGAAACCCAGATCCTGAAGTCCAGGCAGAAAGGTCGAGTTTGGGCCACAGGAGCCAATAGATTTAGCTCCTCCACCCCTCCTCTTCTTTTCCTGATCTGCTCCATCCACAAGAGTAGATTCCACTGTGGGATTTTAGTTTTAAGGCAACCATACAGCCATTTGTCCCCAGGATCAAGGTAGGCTGCTAACTGAGTGAGAGCACCTTCTTTCTAAATCCAACCAGGGTGCCTTTATCCCTTATTTACCCAGTTCTGTAGGTATCTTTGTTATACAGCCAGAAAATATAATTCAATGTCTGGGAAGTTTAACCTGCCCTGACTGTACTCCTCATTAACCATTGTAGACTCATTTGGGGTCTCTTTCTGTGCCACAGGAATTTGTTAAATTCCTCTTCCAGGCTCTTAAAATCCCTATTTGTCAGCCCCACTGGTAGCATCTGCATAAGGTAAAGAATGAATGGAAGTACATTCATTTTGAGGAGGTTAATTCATCCCATCCAGAATATGGGTAATGCATGCCATCTCTCTAAGTCTGCTGAGATTTTCTAAGCAGGGGCATAATTAGAGTGTATAAGCCTGTCAAGTCTCTGCCCACCTTAATGCCCAAGTATTGAAACCAGTCCTTGACTTCCTTGAATCCTATGGATTATGGGTCCCTATTGTCCCTTTAGATATTCTAAGCAACTCCAATTTAGAGATGTTTAACTTATAACTAGAGAATGCCACAAACTTCTGCACCATCCTACTAAAGCCGGTATAGTGGTCTCCAGGTCTGTGACAAAAGGAGCAGATAATTTGCATATAATGTAATTTTATGGGTGTGCCCCTGTTGGCTTATTACACCCTGAATTCCAGGCTCAGTTCATTATCCATATTGTCAGTGACTCGATAGCCAAGACAAAGAGAAGTGGGAGAGAGGGGCATCCCTGCCTCATCCCCTTACATAGGCTGAATGTGCCTGATTCATCCCCATTGACCAGAACCTGTGCACTGGGCCCTTGACATAGCAACCTGACCATATCTATGAATGCATCCCCAGGCCAGATCTCCCAGTGCCCTAAGACCACTGGTGTGATCAAAGGCTTCTCAGCATCTATGGACAGCACCACCACTTGTCCAGGATACTGAGTCCCCAGTGAATCACATTAAAAAGTCTCCATATGTTATGGTATGACAGATGCCCATGCACAAACCTATCTGGTCAGGGTGGATCAGCAGCAGCAAAAGGCCCTCCAGTCTAAGCAGTACATTTTGGTGGTCATAGATTACACCACATGGTACCCAGAGGCAGTGTCCTTGTCCTCCATCGAGGCTGAGAAGGTGGCTGATGAACTGCTGGGATATTTAGCTGGGTGGTTTTCTCCAGCAGATTTTATCAGATCAGCACACCAACTTCATGCCTGATCTGATGGTTAGTCTTTGGGAGAAGTGTGTGGGCAAGGTAGCTCAGGCCTCACAATACCACCCCAGACTAACAGTCTAGTCAATGATTCAGTGGGTCTCTTAAGACCATGTTAAGGGCATTTTCTGACCAGCATTCAGAGAGAGGGACAAGTACCTACTCCATCTCTTATTTGCATATAGGGAATTTCTAGGATCGCTTGGGTTCTTACCTTTGAACCCCTGTTTGGCCATAGGGTAAGAGGTCCCCTGATTTGGTATGGGAGGCTAACCTCGTTCCCAAGGGAATCTGTTGTGGAATATGTCCTGAATTTCTGGTCATGGCTGAAGGAGCTCATGAGGATTGCCCAGGAGCACTTAGCCACAGCACAACAGAGACAGAAGACGTGTATGACTATGGGGTCAGAGCCTGGGAATACAAAGTTGGGCAGTGGGTGACAGTACTCATCCCTCTCCTACTGGATAACTTACAGGTGGCTTGGAAAGGGCCTTAGTCAGTGGTCAGGTGGGTGATGTTAATTACGTGGTGGAACTACAGTACAAGACAGGAAGAGCAAACAATTATCTACAACATAGACATGATAGAACCCTACCATGACAGGGACAAGATGGTCCTGGCTGTATGCAGCTATCCAGAGGAGGAGGCAGATGCACACCCACTGATGAATCTCCAGGAGAGGGTAATGGACAATCCTCAGAGGGATGCTGTCACCTCTCAGAGTGGTTGACACCAGCCCAAGCTGGCAAAATGCATGGGTGCTGCATATATTTAGTGAAATATTCTATGGGGAAACAAGAGTATACTACACTAACAAAGCATCACGTGGATACAGAGTACAAAGCTCCACTGAGATAAGCACCCTACAGAGTCCCAGAAGGAGTAAGACATGACACAGAGGGGAAGATCAAGGAGACGCTGACTTACCAGGTGATCCAGGAGTCCAGTAGTACCTGGGCCTCTGCAGTGGTACTGATCCCCAGAAAGGATGCAACCAAGAGGGTCTCGTGCTGATTAACACAAGCTCAACTGCTGCACAGAGTCAGATACATACCCCATATCCAGGATGGATAAGGTCCTAGAGAGGTTAGGGAGAGAGACTTTATCTGTCCACCATAGGCCTGACAAAGGCCTATTAGCAGGTATCCCTGACCCCAAAGCCAGAGAGAGGTCAGCCTTTGTCACCTTGTTTGGATTATTCAAGTTTCAGGTAACTTCATTTGGGATGAAGCATGTGCCATCCACCTTTCAAGGCTCACAGACCTATTCAGAAAGGGCAGGAGACTTTGCTCTGGCGTATGTGGATGACATCACCATCTATAGCCAGACTTGGGAGAATCATGTCAAGTGCACGTGACCAAAGTGTTCCACTAACTGCAGGCCACTGAGATGACAGTCAAGGCAGAGAAGTGCCAGATAGGAATGGCAGAGGTGTTGTACATTAGGCACAGGGTGGGGGGGGGTGCATCCAAACTGAGCCAGTGAAAATTGAGGCCATCCAGGGATGGGCCATGCCTCTGACCAAGAGGAAAGTACAGGTTTTCTAGGGATGGCAGGGTACAACCATAAGTTTAAGCTGAATTTCAGCAGCATGACAAAACCCAGTCCAATCTCACTAGGAAGAAAATGCCAGAAAGGGTTCAGTGGACTGAAACCTGCAATACCCGTTCCACCAGCTGAAGAAGTAATTGTATCAGGCACCTGTGCCACTAGCCTGGACTATTCTCTAAGATTTATTATGTGCATAGATGCATCTGATCATGGGCAAGGCTCAGTACTGAGTCAGGTCACACACTCAGGAGACGAGCACCCAGTCATGTACCTGAGCAGGAATATGCTGCCCAGAAAGAAGGCCTACATCACAGTAGAGAAGGGTAACTAGGTATTGTCTGGGCTTTGCAGAAGCTGCAACCTTATTTGATTGGAAGGGTGTTAGCCCTGGTCACTGACCACAACCCCTTACATGGCTGCATGGGACCAGAGGACAGAACTCAGAATTGCTAAGGTGGAGTCTAGTGCTGCAATCTTGTAATATGGACATTAAGCACTGCAGGAAGTCACAGCATGGAAATGCGGCTAGACCGTCAGACAAAAGCTAGTACCCTTTTTTTAAGTAGGAGAAGCACTATGAGAAACTAGAAACTAATGTGGGATTCCCCAGAGAGTGAACTGAGGGCATAGCAGTTGGAGCCAGTTGACTCACAGACAACAAACATCATTTGGTGATGCTAAATAATTTGTTTTCTTTTCTCCTTGAGGAGGAGCTGTAACAACTTGAGTAATTTTTCATGTTTCTGTGTTTCATTTTTGTTATCAGCTAGACCTCTTGTAAATATTTCAGCTGAGATAAAAGCTGTCTGATAGATTTAGCTGCCAGATGACTCTGGAGTGATTACAATCTGTTTGGCCTGTACTACAGGACCCCCGGCCAGCTAACGAGAGGCTGAAAGGAAAACAACCCTTCATGTTTTGTAAAGGGCCCTGGCTAATGAGTGGAGTAGTCACTCCTGCTGTGTGAGACAGGAGGGAAGACAAAGGGATGGACCTTGCAATCCACAAAACTCAAGATTCCAGTTTGGTCCAGTTTTTCCAGATGGGAGGTTTTCCAGGGGACAAAAGAATTGCGAAATCTATGATGTCAGAGTGACATACTGGATGACGTGTCTTGGGGGAGCTGAAGGGTCTTGAGGACTGCCAGAGCCTAAAAGAGATAGTCAGGCTGGGACTCTGAATAGTTAACATCTAAGGGTCAAATCTCCTGATTCACCAAAGTGTCCTATGTGGGTAAACCTTTCTGCTTTGGGAAATTAGGAAGTACTGTAAGATTGTTCTGTGTGTATTCTTTCCGCTGTATGCAAAACATTTTCTTTTTATTTCTGTAACATTACTGTTCCTCATAGTATTTGTATAGTATCCTGTATTATATGTGTAAATAACTTGAAATATTAAAATATCATTTTTATATACTTCAGGATTCTGTGACTGTACCCTTTCAGGTACCGATGACTGGTTTATAACTGACAAAGGCCATGTTTCTGTCTCTGAGGCTGTAGTTACCATATTTTATTTCTAAAGTAAGGTGTTCTCAGCTGTGACAGAGAGGGGTGGTATATTTGCCATTTGGCAAGGAGCACTGTACTGGGTGAGCAGTGGCTCTGGAGGGATTCAGACCTAGAGATACCCGAGAGAGTGTCTATGCTGAGTGGTAGCAGTGACTGAGTACTCTTGCAGGCATACAAAGGGTCCAAGAATGGTAGTAACAGTAGCAGGCTGAGTCTTGAGAGTGACCAGTTTGCCACAATTGAGTTCTGCAGATTTCAGCTGTAATGCTTTTGCAGGTGACTGAGTCAGGCTCTTTAAGTGCATCGGGTAATCAGGCAATAGCTATACCAAATAATACATCCTAAAGATGACAACACATGTCTCAGGTTTGCAGATTTGTTGTGCAAATTGAAATCCTGCTTAAAGCCCTACAACCGAATGGTAGAAATGGAGGAAATGCTGGGGAACTCAGTTCCTGGAGTGAAATCAAAATTCTGTCTCATTGTCAGAAATAAATCAGGAAGAAGTGCACGGTGTAAAATGTGCACAACTAAAGGCATACAAGTGTCCAAATCAAATGTAAAACTTTAACATGTAAAAGGAATGTGTCCCCAGACTCATGTCAGTATGTTGGCCGGCAGTATAGTCTAGAGGTTAGAGGAATGGAGGTGTGAACAAGCTTGATACATCCGCAGACCAGACCTGAGTTTGATTCTCACAACCTCCACTTGCATACTGTGTGACTGCGTGCAGTTCTGGAGACCAATCTCCATAAAGACATAGACAGGATGGAAGCTGTCCAGAGGAGGGCAACTAAAATGGTGTAGGGTCTGCATCAGAAGACATATGAAGAGACTTAAGGAGCTTAATATGTATAACCTCGAGGAAAGGAGGGAGGGGAACATGATAGAAACTTTCAAGTACCTCAAGGGAATCAACAAAGTCCAAGAGGGTAGCATCTTTCAAAAAGAGGTGTGCAAGAACAAGGGGCACAATTTGAAGATAGAGGGGGTGGCTCAGAGGTAATTTAAGGATGTATTTTTTCACAGAGCGGGTTGTGGATGCATGGAACGCCTTCAGAGGAGGTTGTGGAGTCAAAACAGTGATGGAATTCAAGCATGCATGAGACAGTCATAAGGCAATTCTAGGGGGTGGGGTAGGAAGAAGTAGGCTGCTGGTTAACTAGGATCTGCAGCTTATCCATTAGGTAGAGAAATGGGCAGACTGGGTGGGCCAGCGGTCCTTATCTGCCATCAAATTCTATCTTTCTATGTTTCTCTGAGCAAGTCACTTAACCGCCCAGTGCTCCCAGGTCACCCCTGAAAACAGGCACTTGTGCCTAGTGGGCCTACCGGTTACCAAAGACTAAAATAAAAAAACAAAATGTTTGGTCTTACAACAAAGGTCATGGGTTCCTCCAGTGAATTTCTTTCATTTCCAACACTATGCAAACCTGTATTATACAATGGCTGTGAAAATTCTAAGGATGTGATTGTTCCATGTGCCCTGGACCAGTGATGTTATCTGACAGTAACATCACTGTGTTAAGTCCAGGCACACACTTGACTGACTTTATATGAAAAAACATGTTAGGAATCATTACAACGGTCTTTCAAACATAATGTTCTCTAACAACATGTAGTGTCACATTTGTACCTGAATTGTTCTTGCCACAAATAGCTGCCATCAGCATCTTTTCTCCCTGACATGAAGTGCAATCAGAAAAGTTAAAATAAAGTGAAATAAAGCCATAACTGGCTGCAGCTTTCTCCCACTAGAAAGCATGATCATTCTACTGCATGCGCAGCAGCATTGCACTCACTCCAGTGTCTTGCCAGCCATGGTGCCCTATCTGCCCCAACATCATTCTTAAGCAGAAAATAAGCTGTAAAATGAAAACAAAGCCATAACTACAATCAGTTTTCTTTGTGCTCAGCAATGTGATCACTGAGGCATATGTGCACAACAGTGCCGTGCTCACTCCACCTGCTGATCAGCTCAGCAGCCATGCTGCTAGCACTAACACTGGTAAATGACTGTGCTGGTGACAGAACAAAAGTTATATGTCTGACAGTTGCAATGGGCGGGGGCTTGCTGGGGCCAGCATCAACTCAATGAAACTGTGACATACACACACTGACAGACACAGACCTTTGGGAGCAAAGAAGACCTGTGGGAAGGAGGAAGCAGTATATAGTGGCAGCACCAACTAGTGAACAAACTAGAAACTCTGGACCTTTTTAAAACATATACCTACACACAGGAAAATTAGGTAAAACATATTTTAAAATTGTTTTATTACTACAAACAAGCATTTGAGGTGTCGATAGGGAGAAGGGCTGCGGTAAATGGAGAAAGTGACAAAGGCAAGAAGGACAGGGATGGGGCAAAAGGGAGTAAGGCCATCAGGAAATGGAGGGTAATGAGTACCAATGCCCGTAGTCTGGGCAACAAGCTCCGTGAGCTGGTGGCCTTGATGGAAGAGGGATGCCTGGATATCGTAGCAGTCACAGAAACATGGTACACAGAGAACCATGACTGGGATGTTAACATACCAGGGTACATAACCTACAGGAGAGACAGGCAGGGGAGAAGAGGGGAGGAGTAGCTCTCTATGTAAAGGAAGGGATAAAAGCAACTGAACAAAAGAGTAAATAGGAGGAGAGGAGGCACTGTGGGTCACCTTGGAGACTGGAAAGGGCACCACAATCCATACAGGGGTTAGTGTACAGACCCCATGTCAGGGGAAGGAATGGACAAGGATATGATAGAAGGCATTCTTCGAATGGCAGAGAAGGGAGATACTGTTGATGGAGACCTGAATATGCCAGATGTTAACTGAGCACATTTGCTGCAGCCACATCCAAGAGCAGGGCCATTCTTGATGCCCTACAGGTGGCAGGCCTCAGACAGCTAGTTTCAGAACCCACTCATGAGGAAGCAGTCTTAGACCTACGTGCTCTCAAATGGGGGCAGTGTGAGGGATCTCAGATCTAGAAGTGGGTTGCCATCTGGGACAAGTGACCATCAAACAGTGTGGTTCACGTTAAACTCAGCTACAGAGTCAAGCCATACAAAAGTGAGGGTACTGGACTTCAGGAGGGCTGACTGGCAAGATGGGAGAGTGCCTCAGAAAAGCACTAGCAAACAGGCTAGAAGGAGGTGTGGAGCAACAATGGGGAATCATCAAAACTGCCATCACAGAGGCAACAAGCCTTTGTGTGAAGCAAATAAACAAATTAAAATGAAAGAAAAAGCCACTATGGTTCTCAAAAGAGGTGGCTGTGAAAGTCAGGAAGAAAAAGATAGCATTCCAGAAGTATAAGGAAACACAGAAGGAGCAGGACAGAGAGCTGTACCAGTTAAGGCAGAAGGAAGCAGGAGGGAAGTCAGAATAGCAAAGGCCCAATCTGAGGAAAAAGATAGCCAACTCAGTTAAGAAGGGGATAAAACCTTTTATAGGTATATCAGTGAGCGTAGAAAACAAAGGGAGGGATAATGAGGCTGAATAAGCAGGGATACTGAACAAATATTTCTGCTTAGTATTCACAAAAGAGGAGGGGAAGTGCCTAATCCAATTAACAGAAGCACTTTGTTAAGGGGTCGATCCCAGTCCTTTCACAGAAGAAAGGGTTCTGCAAGAACTCCTAAAACTGAAGGTGAAAAGCAATGGGTCCTGGTGGAATTCACCCCAGAATTCTAAAAGAATTAAGGAGGAACTAGTGAAACCACTGGCTACTCTTTTAATAAATCATGGGAGGATGGTGGTACCCAAGGACTGGAGGAAGGCGGATGTGATTCCCTTCACAAAAGTGGGACCAAGACAGAGGCAGGAAACTACAGACCTGTCAGTCTGACCTCTGTGGTAGGAAAGTGATGGAGTCACTTCTGAAGGAAAGAATAGTTGAGTACCTAGAGGCCAGTGGAGCACAGGACCCAAGGCAGCATGGGTTCACAGTGGGAAGGTCATGTCAGATGAATCTAATAGATTTCTTTGACTGGGTGACCAAAGTAGTAGACCAGAGAGGGGCTGTGGACATGGCCTACCTAGACTTTAACAAGGCATTTGACACAGTCCCACACAAAAGATTAATAGTCAAATTAACCAGCCTGGGGTGGGTCCCAGGGTGGTAGCCTGGGTAAAACATTGCTGCACAACAGGACACAGAAGGTAATTGTAAATGGAGTCCACTCTGAAGAAGAGGGGTTACTAGTGGGCACCGCAGGGTTCAGTATTGGGTCCAGTCCTTTTAATGTCTTCATCAGTGACATTGTAGAGGGACTGGAAGGAAAAGTATGCCTTTTGCAGATGACACAAAGATCTGCAACAGGGTTGATACACAAGAAGGTGTGGGAAAGGATGAAAAGGACTTGGCAAGGTTGGAGGAATGGTCAGAAGCATGGCAGCTAGGATTCAATGCAAAGAAGTGCAAATAATGCACCTGGGAAACAAGAACCCAGGGGAAGAATACACAATGGGTGGTGAGGTAGTAACAACAACAAAAAGGAAAGGGACTTGGGGTAATCATATCAGATGACCTTAAGGTTACTGGGATGTATGGGAGGAGAGCATCAGCAGCAGAAAACAGGAAGTTGTTATTCCTCTGTACAGACAGTTGGTGAGACCCCATCTGAGTACTGTGTCCAGTTCTGGAGACCCCATCTCCGGAAGGACTTAGACAGGATAGAGGTAGTCCAGAGGAGGGCAACTAAAATGGTGCAGGGTCTGCAAGAGAAGCCGTATGAGGAGAGACTAAAGGAGCTTAATATGTATACCCTTGAGGAAAGAAGGAGGGGGGACATGATAGAAACTTTTAAGTACCTCAGTGGAATCAACAAAGTCCAAGAGGGTAGCATCTTTCAGAAAAGAGACGGCAAGAACAAGGGACACAATTTAAAGATAGAAGGAGGGCGGTTCAGGGCAATGTGAGGAAGTATTATTTCACAGAGAGGGTAGTGGATGCGTGGAACAGCCTTCCTGAGGAGGTTGTGGGTCTAAAACTGTGGGAGAATTCAAGAATGCATGGGACAGACATAAGGCAATTCTTGTGGGGGTAGGAAGAAATAGGCTGTTGGTTAACTAGGATCTGCGGCCTATCCTGTAGGTAGGAAATGGGCAGACTAGATGGGCCAAGTGGTCCTATCTGCCGCCAAAGTCTATGTTTCTATGTTTCAAAGTCTATGTTTGTATAATAGCAATAAGGCACCTAGGGATGTGTGTTGTTGTATAATAATGTCACTTCTTGGGTGTGAATACACTCTATCTGCAGCCTCATGCTTCAACCACCTGAGGCTTGGTGTCATTACACAATGACACACATCCTGTCATTCCTTACTGCTTAATTCCTCATGGTAATTTTTCACATATTATCCTTAATATATTGTATTTTTCATTTCATTTTTATAATTATAGTTTATTGATGTTTCATTAATTTTTCTTTACATACAATATCTTTTGAGCATAGTATACTATGTTCATTACATAGTAAACCCATGAAAAAACAATTAATTATGCTTGATTGATGTCTTAAAAATTAGCAATGGGAAGATCCACAATGCCTATATGTTTAATTACATTATTCAGTAATCACTGGGCATTGATTATGTAGTACCACAGGCAAAGTTCAGTTTGGCTAACAGTTAATAGTATCTTAAGTTGAACCTTTTAATTCCCTGGCATTTATATGTTTTGATAAAATAAACTTTACTCAAATATTTATTTGCATCTCTTATTTTGAATCCTAATTCAATAAGAAAGCAATACACAAATAAGAAGTATGTTTTACATCAAATTAAATTTAAATCAAATGTTCACTTTTCTTCAGTAATTCATTAAGTCTTATAGGTTTTCCAGTTTGTTGATAGATCAAAATCATAACTTCCATATCTTCTGGTTCATCATTGTCTGAGTCTGAACTCAATCCGCCCCCTGTTGATTTGTTTGATGTTTCTTTTTTCATTCTTTGTTGCATTTTCAAAAACCTGCAATTTATTCTGGTTTGAAAAATGATATTTCTTTAAGTTGTAAGTGATGGAGCATTTTGCAGGATAAGGAACGACAGATTGCCCTAATTCAATAAGTTCTTTCCTGAACTGTAAACTTTTTTCCCATGCTCCTGTATCAAAGATGAGATGTCAGGAACGATAAATTTGACAGCTTCTGAATTTCACAGCAACTTTACTTCCATCCACCCTTATCGCCATCTCTCTGTTTCAAAAGAAAATGTCATCATGATGGTTATGCTTTTTTTTTTTTACTCTTTCTGTTTGTGAAATGGTATTTGTTTGAAGGGTATGGTAGTTGCATTTTGTTGTATCATATATATAAACTTTTTATATCTGTATCCAGGGTCATAACTAAAAATAGGCATTCAATTATCTAGTGGAGCTGATTACCAAAACCAAATAAATAAATACTCTTGAGACAAAAGGGAAATTTTCTTTTGGCACGCCCAATGATTTCTTAGAATCATAGAATTTGTTAGCAGAAAGGATCGCTTGGCCCATCTCGGTCTGCCCAGACGTTCCCTTCCTAATCTGTCTCTGCAGACCTTAACTGCTCTCCAGTGACCTTCCCTTCCCTGTCTATTTATTAATATTCCCTATGTCTATCCCACACATGCTTGAAGACCCCCATTGTTTCTGCCTCCACCAGTTCTGCTGGCTATCTGTTCCATGCGCCTGCCAACCTCAACCTCGCCGCGTGTTAGCTTCCAACCTGCATGGCATCTCCTGGGCAAGTCTGTGTAGCAAGAAGGTGTCTGTTTGTTTATTTATTTATTTAAAAGTTTCACCAGGAAAGACATACTAAGCAGAAATTGTTCATTTCAGATGTATTCTAGGGGAAGGGGAGAGGAGAAACAGACAAAAATACAGGCAAGAATACAGGAAAATTTCAAATTGCTACAGCCCTATGCAAGCTTAATAAAGAGTATAGGATTACAGAGTTAAGTACTAACTTGCTGAAGACACAGGTAACAAGTTTCAGACTGGGATTAGCATATTTACATACTGTGCATCATTGACCAGAGTGTGGCTATAGAGGACTTGGGACCCATTGTGAGGGATGAACGGCTTGTGACTACTTTAAGAGCCTGAAGTTAGGTATTTGGGGGTAGGAGGTGTAATAAGAATGGGAGAAGGTTAGGAACAATAGCAGGAGGGAGGAAAGAAGTCTCGTAGGAGTGAGGAGAGGACCCAAGGGAGGTGGCATGACAGATGGGAGGGAAGGGTGTTCCATAGTTTGGGGAATTGGTGGGAAAAGGCTGTCTGTCCAGCTGAGGAAGACCTGATGGGATGGCCTGCAATGAATCGATGTTTCTAAGGGAGGGAAGAAGGAGGCAGGAGGGAGAGAGAGAGAGAGAGAGAGAGAAGGGAGAGGTGGGAGGAAAGAGATGAACCAGAATTTAATCAGGAAACTGGTGCAGTGAGCATGGTACCTGCCTTCAAGAGAGAGAGAGAAAGGGAGATTGGTAGGGGGCACGGTGGGTGTGAGGAAGGCAGTCAAGGGAAAAGCTAGAAGGAGTGGAAAAGAGTGTTCAGTCTGATTAGAGAAGTTTTGGGAGCAGTACTGTAGACTACATCACCGTGGTTGCAAACAGGGAGGATCATTTTCTGGACAAGTGCATGGTGGGTCGGCAATGGGATACATCCATGGTTCCCATACAGGGCACCTAGTTTTGGGTTCAGTTTTTGTGGATGGCATCTACGTGTCCAGAAAAGTGAAGGTGTTGGCCTAGCCAAACACTGAGATACGTAAAGGTAGCACATCCCCAGTGGGTCCCATCTAGGGTGTGGATGGAATAATAATAAGCTTTATTTTTACCGCCTTCTAAAATCAAGGTGCCTTAACAGTAAAACACAAGAAGAATAAAACAGGATGCAAAAAATAAATACAATAAGTACAGGGTTTCAGGGCATTCAATAAAATAACATCAGGAAATGTAGGCTTGATGCCACAGATACAGTAGGTCTTTAGGACCCATTTAAATTCCTCCATGGTCGCTACACTCAAGATGACGAGGTAGAGAATTTCAAAGAGCTGGGGCGGTGTACATAAATGCACGGGCCCCAAAGATTTTAAGAAACCCTTAGGAATTCTAACAACCCTCATCAGTCGAGATGGAGCAATCGCCTGGGAAGTGTAAGGCACCAGAAGCTCTTTTCTTCAGGTAGTCCGGCTCAGCCCATGTAGGGCTTTGTAAGTCAAAAGTTTGACTTTAAAGGTGATCCGCCACTGTACGGCAGCCTGTGCAGCTCACAGAGCACTAGAGAAATATGACAGGTTTGGGGAGTGCCTGTCATCAACCGGGCTGCAGTGTTCTGCACTAGCTGCAAGTTATGGATATCAACCCCAGGTAGCCCTAGATAAAGTGAGTTGCAATAATCTAGGCATGAGGTTACAAAGGTGTGGACCAAAGTAGGCAGACCATCAGATGGGACTAGGTGCTTAATCCTGGAGATGTTCCTCAGATGGTAAAGGATGATTTGATGACTGCCGACACCTGCAATCACAGTGTCAACCTGTAGTCAAAAATCACCTCCAGGTTTCACACCCATTCAGAGGTAGGGAGCTGGAACCCCAAGAAAGAGATGGGAGCTGAGATAGTCTCTGTCTTGTGCCAAAGGTCATACAGACTGTCTTCTTGATGTTCAGGAACAATTGATTTGTGCGTAGCCAGAGCTGAACCTTGTCAAGTCATGCTAAGTCTGGATGCTGCATCAGTAGGGGAGGGACCACAGGTATACTAGGACGGTGTCATCTGCATACATGTGAATAGAGATGGAGGGCAGACAGCAGGAAGGTCATTTAGGAAGATGGAGAATAGCAGTGGCCCAAGTACAGATACCGGTGGAACTCCTGTGCTGATGGGGAGATAGTGAGTCAGCAATCTGGATGGATTGCATCCTGCCCACAAAGTATGCACGGAACCAGCTGGTGGCAGAGGCTGAGAGCTCAGAGGCAGAGAGTTTAGCAAGAAGGAGATGGTGGGAGACAGTGTTGAGCACTTTAGCTAGATCGACAAAAATGACAGTGGTGATAAGGCCCTGGTCCATGCCCAAGTGGATGAAGTCAGTAAGCCTAAGGGACAGTGTTGAGCAGCCTAGCTGGGTTGACAAAATGACAGTAGATGATAAGGCCTGGTCCATGCCCAGGTGGATGAAGTCAGTAAGCCTAAGGAGGGAGGAGGTAGTGGAGTGAAATGTCTGAAAACCAGAGTGGAAAGGATGAAAAAGGAGGAGGGTCAAGGTAGGAAGAGAGTTGGGATAGGACTGTGTGTTCCTGAAGCTTGGCAAGGATAGGGAGAAGAGAGATAGGATGGTAGTTTACTGGATTGGTGGAGTCACCACCTTTTGGGAGGGATGACAGTGGTGTATTTTAGCCAGCTGGACAGAATCAAGAGAGGGCGACAGGTTTAGAAGAGGGCTAGAGGAGAGGAGATAGCAGGGGCAGATAGGTAGAGAAGCTTGGAGTTCAGACCATTGGAGCACTTGCCCTGGAAGGGTTCAGGGCAAGAGAGCACTGAAGGCAACTGGGTTGGGTACAGGAGAAGGAGAGGAGGGATGAGAGGAAGCCAGTTTGTGAAGACTTTTGAGGGGTGGGGCGGCATGAGGGAGATGGATAAGAATAGGCAGGAGGTGCAGGAGGCAAAGAATGAATTAAACTCTGTGGCCACAGAGAGGGGTCTGACAGGGAGGTGTTACCCATTCTGAGGACTGGGACAGGGGTTGGGTTGGAGGGAGAAAGGGTGTTAACCACCTTCCAGAATTTGGATGGGTGATTTATATTTGTTTGGAAGGTGGTAGAAATATTTCACCTTGGCAAGCTTCTAACTGCCTAGTAAAGGCATTTCAAAGGAAGTGGTACATTTGAAAGTCTGCAGGGGCTGGAGAATTTGTGTGCCTTCAAGCCTTGTCCCAGGCATGTAGGCATGCCAGCAGCTCAGCAATGATCCAGAGGTGGGCTTCCCTAACCTTGGTATGCCTAAGCGGGCATAGTGATTCCAGATAGTAGAGAAATTAGATGTGAAATAGTCCAAAGCTAGGTCAATAGATGTGGCAGTGGGGATGGGAGACCAATTGGTGTTAGACAGGTCTTCAACTAGGGGCAAGATCTAAGGATTTGTGTGAGCAGATCAGTAATAGTCTAGATGGGGCTTTGGGATGGTGGATTTGCATACAGTATAGATTGCGTGGTGGTCTCTTAGGGCATCAGGTAGGATTCAGTTGCTACAATGCACTGTGGGTAGGAGGTGAGTGCCTAGTCTATTAGGGTGTGGTTGTGAATTTTGATGTTGTTGGGTGGGTTCACTTATTAGCTGGGACAGGTTGAGGGATGCTGTGTCGCTACATGTTTTGGAGTGGAGAGCCAATTTAGGTTAAAGTCTCCCAGTATGTACAGTTTAGAGGCCCCTTTTCTCTCTAGAGTTCCTGATTCTGAAGAAGAGGTGGTAGACGGTTTCTCTGTTTATTTGTTTGTTTTTGGTATGGGTTTTAAACCCTCTTCGTGTAATGATCAACATTTGCAAGGATTTGGGTAGCAGAGCAGCTGCAAGTGTGGCTCCTACATAGCAGCTGCCTTGGATCCCTAGCGATCGGTGCAGTTCAGCACTTTCATCTTTGAAAAACAAACTTATGTTTACAGGCAGTATGCTTTTATGTTACTTTTGTCTTAAAAGCCTTTCCATTGAGGTACTTTGTTTTAGAATAATGTTTCACACTAAAGATTCATCTTGAAATACTCAGTACTATATACTGTATGTCCTGATATGTGCCTGGACAAAGAAAACATGCCTAGGATGGGCAGTCACACTGTGTGCTCTTGTTAGGATGTACATGAGAAAGTGCTTTTCTGGTATGGTCAGGAAGTAAAAGGTAGGTAGGGCAAGGGCAGGCCACCTGAGGTAGTGATACACCTCAGTTCATTGTGTGTGTGTGTTCAGGAAGGGTATGCCTTCTCATGACTTCTGCCAGAGGCACTGATTACTGCATCCATACCTAACAGAGTGGGGTGCATCGCAATGTTTCTTATCCTGCTCACAGCCATGAGGAAACCACAAAAGTAATGGGTACTGTCACCTAAGTAACAGGGAAAGAGTCACATATGTTAACTGTAGATATGGGCAGGAGTGTCACTAAGTCAAACTGTGAATATGTTAAGAGTAAATGATGCTTCTGAGAATCAAACCCATGACTGGCATGTGAGGACATACTGTATACAAAACTGTTATGTCAGTTATGATGACTGTGATACCTGATCTGACTGCTATTTTGGAAACCGGACCTAAACCAGGAGCTGCAGATCAGGCTCTGGCCTCATGTCTTCTGCTGTGTCAAGCTATGGACACCAGTCTGTAAATAAATGTTGGAGTTTTGCAAAACAAGATATGCTTAAGTGTCCTGCCCTGTGTCCTAAGTAATTTCTACATGGTACAGTGTTTGAAAATGCAATTGGGAGCCTGTCCATTGATGCAGTGGTAGAGACTAACGCGATGCTGGCAGCAAGTTTAGGAACAAGTGGGGCATCAGGTGCCAGCTGGGGCAGGAGGACTGAGCATCCAAGAAGGATGTCTCCTCCTCTGGGGAGGGAGGCAGCCAGCTCCACTGCTATACTGCCACTTGGCTGACCACAGGTGGCAGTGCAGTAGGAGTGGTTCATGGGTGGCAGGATGTCGGCTGGTGCTGCACCGCACAGTCTTGCATGTGCATGCTTGTGCATCCTTGCCACCTACATCCTGGTGGTAATGAAAGGAAGCAGGATAACCTCTACTGGCTAGATGATGCTGGCCATGCACAGGGCTTGCAGCTGGCTACCCAGACACCACTTCCCACAACCTGATCCATTTGGCGGAGTGGGGTATCCTGCCACCCCTGCCGAGGGGAAAACCTCTGGGGCACACAGGAGAGAAAGGTAAGTCCTGGGGATGCCAGGGTGATAGGGCAGGTGTAGTTCAGCAGCTGAGGCCAACTGGAGACCAAGAGCATAAACAAATTAATGGAAAAAGAAAATGCAATCACAATTGCTAATGCAAACCATGTGGGAGAGGAGGTGGAATAGGAGTTGGGGTGCTGGTACACTTGGGTACTAGCGATCTGGCGAATCAGCCTGTGGAGACAGTGAAGCTTAACTTTCAAAGGCAAGTAACAGACTGGAGGTACACTCAGTTTCCTAGCTTTTGGAGGTTCTCCTATGTGAGGTAGGGAGAATGGGAAGGATAGAGTGAGCAAGGATGAGAACAAAAAGCTTAAAGGGTGGTTGAAGGGAGGATAATATCAGGAGGAGGGTACTCACTTGTGGGGGACTGGGGTCCTGGGACAAGATGCTCTTCAAGGGTGACATGCTTCACCTAACAAAAGAAGGACCAGTGCACTGGGGCAGAAGTTTGACAACTACATTGGTGGACAGGTAAACTGACAATGGGGAGGCAGAGGCTAGGAAACCACTGAGAAGGAAGAGAACATGGAAAACCTAGATAGGGATCCCCTGAACTGTGCGCTAGAAACACTGGGGATTAAGGCAGCAAGGCGTGAGTTCATAAAGGCTAAGGAGATGCCAGGTAAGGAGGGGCTCACCAAGCCTGGAAAAGGGAAAACAAAAGAAATTAAAGAGGCTAGGAAAAATGGAGAAGACCTGTAAAAAAGAGGGGTTTGGCTATAAGATGGAAAGTGTTCTGCTTTAATGCCAGGAGCCTGGGAAAATTAGTGAGCTCCAGGTGATAGTGGTAGATGCTGGGTTGGACCTAATAGCCATTATGGAAACTTGGACCACAGGGACTAATGACTGGGGCTTGATGATATGTATAGGCAAGATAGGGGTAAAGGTAAAAGGAGAAGGGTGGCCCTCTATGCCAGGAGGGCATTGAACCAGTAGAGGATGGGTCCATCAGGGGAGAACATGAGGAAATAGAAGCTGTGGGTTCAACTAACAGCCACATCAGGTAAGAAACTGCAAGTGGGGAGGATTATAGACCACTGGGACAGGAGATAAGAGCAACAGGGGCTTAGGGCAGAAGTACAGTGGGGCAGATGGGGGGTCACAAGGGAGGTGGTAGTAGTGGGGACTCTCAACCTGCCAGATACTGATTGGAACATTCCAGCAGCTAGTAGCAGTTAAAGTCTGGTACTGGTAGATACATTATAGGACTGCCAGCTGGTGCAGTTTGTCAAGGAGCTCTCAAGGCAGGCTGCCATTCTCAACATGGTACTCACTAACTCAAAAATGGTAGGCAGAGTGAGGGTTTGGGAACCATTGAGGTCTAGCCACCATTATACTGCATAGTTCAAACTGGCCCTTGTTACCAGTGAGCCCTCAGAAATAACCAAAGTTCTGGATTTCAGAACAGCAGACTTCCATCAAATGAAAAATTAGTCTGGGACAGGTTAATTGGAGTGGACAGAATCAGGGAGTGGAGGAAGATGGTGGGTCACAAAGGGCCATTCTTGAGGCATCAAAGTCATGCGTGAGGACAGTTACTAAGAGAAACAGATACAAGTGACCAATGTGGTTCTCTGAAAAGATCAGGAGGCAATGAAGATCAAAGGAAGACCTTCAACAGGTAAAACGAGGAGCAGGGGATGAAGAGTTGGGGAGTACCAAGTAATAACTAGGGAGGCTAAGAGAAAGTCTGGATGCAAAATCAGACACAGAGCTGGGTATTGCAGATGGGGTCAAGGCAGGAAAACCTGTTTTCAGATACATATTAGGAAAGATGAAAGAAGAGAGTTGGGATTGTAAGGCTAACAAAGGGAGGCAGAGTAATAGTAGAGCTTGAGCAGAGGGCAGCCATTCTTAATAACTACTTCTGCTCAGTATTTATGAAGGAGGACAGGGGTCTCTGCCAGAGAGCAGCATAAAGACTGCTGAGTGGGCAATCCCAGAAATGAGTCAGCAAATACTTACAAGAGAAAGGATGAGAAAAGGCTAGCAGCCTTGAAGATAAATAAGGCCTGGGGCCAAATGGGATGCAGCCAGTGGTGCACAGGGAACTGGAATCGATTAGCTGAACCCCGGTGAGGTCTGTTCGATAGTTCAATTCAGGGTGGTATCAAAAGAGTGAAGGGTAGCATATGTAGTTCCGCTTCACAGGATGAGGATAAGAGCAACCAAGTAACTACAGACATGTCAGTCTTGCCTCCGTTGTGGGTAAACTGTTGAAGACACTAGTCAAAGAGGATCTGTTGGACTACCTGGTGAAAATGGACTCCAGGATAGTAAACAGCACAGGCCTGTGGCAGGGAGGTCTTATCAGACCAACCTGATAGTTTACTTTGATTAGGTAGCTAAGACAGTGGATAAAGGTAATGCAGTGGACTTACTCTGCTTTGACTTCAGCAAGGCATTTGAATCAGTGCCTCATAGAAGGTTGCTGAAGAAACTGGAGGATCTGGTTGCAACAAGAGACATAGCTAGATGGGTGGCAGGTTGGTTGGAAGGAGATAGCAGAGGATAGTGATAAACATAATCAAATCCAGGGACAGGGATGTCACCAGTGGGGTGCCACAGGGATCAGTCCTGGGTTCAGTACTTTCCATATGTTCATCAGCAACATAGGAGAAGGAATTCAGGGCAAAATGTATCTCTTCAAAGGTGACACTAAACTCTCTGGTAGGGTAGACAGTGAAGAGGGGTAAGGAGTTCAAGAGTGACCTTCAAAGGTTGTAGGAAGTCCAAGTTTGGCAGCTGAAATTCAACACCAAAAGTGGAAGGTGATACACACAGGAAACAAGAACTCTATGGCAGAGTACTTAATAAGAGTTAAGCTGGGCACTACTTTTGAGGAAAGGGACCCTGAGTCATCATAAGTGACTCCCTTAAACAATCTAGATAATGTAACAAGGCCGACAGTATGGCTAACAAGATGCTGTGGTGTACTAGGTGGGGCTTTGACAGCAGGGAAGAAAGTGTGATTACTACCACTCTATAGATCACTGGTGAGGCCACACCTGGAGTACTATGCCCAGTTCTGGAGTCCTCATCTAAGGAAAGACTGGAGGCAGTGCAGCATAGGGGTAACAAAATAATTCAAGGCCAGGAGGAAGACCCCATGAGAACTGGCTTAGGGTACTGAACATGTACTCACTAGAGGCCAGACAAGAGAGAGGCAATATGATAGAAACCTTCAAATTCCTAAAATGAAAAACAAAACGAACTGTGAGGAACTATTTAATATAAATAGTAAATCTAAAACATGAGGACATGAGTGGAAGTTGGTGGTAGTGGTGGAATCAGGAGGAACGTGAGAAAGTTTTATTTTATAGAGAGTGGTTAAGCCATGGAACAGTCTGCCAGCTGAGGGATGGGCACCAAAACCATCATGCACGGCTGGGACAGAATGAAGGAATAGTAGTTACTCAGGAGGGTAGCATTAACAGCAGGATCAAGGAGAGAATATTGTGGACAAAAACCTGTATTGACAAAAGATCTCGGCATGACAGGGTATTACAGACAGACTGGATGGATCAGTGATCTTTTATAGGTTACAGTGTAAAGAGGGTTAATGCCAACCCCAAGCAAACATGCAGGAAAAAGTGTGGTATATAGTATGCTGTAAGACTGAATCTGTCTTTCGACCAACGGTGATTCTGTTCTTCTTGGACAGAGTGTCCTCTATCAGATTCAGGATTTCCCCAATGGGGTGCTCACAGCCCCACAGTAGTGATATGGCCATCGCTAGAAGCACTTCAATTGTCTGAAGCTAGTTTAGGCTAGTGGGTGTGGAAGAGATTTGTGATGTAATTTCAAAGCTGCAACCCACTTATTGCCTTGAACTGGATCAGGGCCTGACCCGTCTCCTTGTGGGATGTGTGGGGTCCGTGAGACCCAATGTTTGCTGAGATTGTCCGCTGCTCACTCTCATGAGGGGTTATTCCCTAGTGCCTTGAAAGAGGCACTGGTGAAGCCCTTCTGAAGAACTGCCTTCGACCTAGACTGCAATTATAGAACGGTCTCTAACCTTTCCTTTTGAGACAGGCTATTGAGAAAATAGTGGCTCTGCAGCTCAAAGAACATCTCACAATCTTTGACATCTATGAGCCTATCCAGTTGAGATTTGCGTCTAGACATAGTACTGAAACTGTATTGGTCAGAGTGCATAATGGCCTCCTTAGGGCTAGAGATAGTGGAAAATAGTCAATTCTCATTCTCCTTGATCTCTCTTCAGAGTTTGACTCTGTAGACCATGGTGTGTTGCTGGATCACTTGAGAGCTGTGTGGACTCACTGGCACTGTCATCAGATGGTTTGAGTCCTTTCTTATAGGTAGGACAGAGAGGGTGGTGATGGGAAGTTTTCCTTGCTCCCAAAGCCCCTACTTTGAGGAGTTCCTCAGGGTTCAGTCTTCTCACCCATGTTGTTCACAGTGTATATGCTTCCTCTGGAGAATAATATTAGACATTACAGTGTGGGGTTTCACTGCTATGCAGGTGACACCTAGCTGTATATGTTGTTTGCACCCAGGACAGATAGCACAGCTAAGGTACTGAATGCATGTCTAGTCAAGATCCAGGACTGAATGTTCTCTAACTGGTGGAGGCTCAACCTGGACAAGAAGGGTGTGCTGATGATTGAGCCTGGCCATCGGCAGGGTGTGGAGGTGGCTGGGGATGTGACAGGTGTGATGCTGGACTCCTCCCCACTCATTGCCTCTACCAAGGTAAAACATCTGTGGATCATTCCGGATAATAGATTGACATTTGAAGCCGAGGTGTGCCTGTTGTCCGAAGTGGCTTTTACAATCTCAGATATAACCCACCTGATGACTTCCCTCACTAGTGCATGCTTTTGTGAGCTCCAAACTTAACTATTGCAATGCCCTTTACCTTGGAGTTAGTGGAGGAGCCCTGCGTTGCCTGCAGCTAGTGCAGATCATAGCAGTCAGGTTGCTGACAGGCTTCTGAGGTCCTGTCCTGTGACCCCTCATCCTGCCAGATCTGTACTGGCTGCCAGTGAGATGGAGAATCACCTTCAAGCTTGGTTTCCTGACCTAGAAAGTCCTATATGGACTGGGCCCTGGCTACTTGAGTAACCTCCTGACTCCTTCACGGTAGCCAGTACTCTGTGCACCTCTGAGATGGGCCTCCTTGTGGTTCCAAGGGCCCAGCTCAAATCATCGGGAGATCTTTCATCTGAAGTAGCAGGATCGGCCCTGTGGAACTTGATCCCAACATTCTTGAGGGAGGCTCCTTGCTAGAGGCTTTTGATTGGGGCATAAAGACACATCTGTTTAGGGAGGCATTTGGTGCTTAGTAAGTAATATTCCCTGTATTGGCTGCTGATTAGTTAGTGTTTATGCTACATGGTATTATAATTATTTGTTTGTATGTTTTAACAATTTTAAGTGGCTATGAATTGCATTTATGTTGTCCTGTCTGCACCCGTACAGTGCCCTGAGCCTCAGGAAAGGACACTTAACAAATAAAGTTTTACTTACTCCTCTTACCTCAGAGTCAAAGGGAAGAAGAAGACAATGGTGACAGGACCTACACAGTGAGGAAGACATCACACTAACTGGGGCACTGATTGGCAAAGTGCGCCATTGCTTCGACTGGAGATGAGAGACTTCTCCCTCAAATGTGCACAGGTAGTGTGGCCAATTCCAAGGTACATGAGAACTTTATAGATGGTGCCTTGGTGGGCCATGCCTCCAGAAGTGTGTGGAAATGCCAGACCTGGGAACTGTACAATACACTGGGAGGCATCCAGTGAGATGAACACTAAAATACCACTAGACTTGGGGTCTCCCAGAGGTAATTTTCTGCTCTCCCTCTCCGCAGGTCGAGGTGGTGGAGATGGCATGTGATGGGGGATGTGTGATAGTCAAAAGCATCAAAATAATGAAGCCCTGTGAAAGTAGTGGCTGTGCCTACACCAATCAAGCAGCTAGTGGGTGGGCTGTAAAGTAAAGGTGTGCTATTTCAGACAAAGGACTTGCACACTGCTTCTGGTGCCTGATTTTCCATGCCAGTCCACTGCCTCCAGCAGATCTGCAGAACCAGAACTGAAGGGAGTGAAGGGTGAGCCCTCCATCTTGCTCTCCCTCCCTCCTTCCTCAATCATTCAGTCAACACAGCCTGAAGCCCTGTGACCGCAGCTGCCATGCCTCCACCAATCAGGCAGCTAGTGGGTGGGATTACAGCTTTTCTATATAATCAAGGGTAGTCAAGTGGCTCTTCCATGCTGCAGTCCTCGCACCAAGGACCAAGCGCTAAGAACATTTATTTATTTTATTTATTTATGACTTTGGTAACTGGGTAGGTGCATTGATCCCAGGGACTGTTTTCAGGCATGACCGGGCCACATACAATGGCAAGAGTGTAATCTAAACAGTGAGCAAATCAGTGTTACATATACATAGTAGATTACAAGATACAATAGATGCACCATTGTCAGATTGTCATTAATCACAGACACTGAAAACAGCATGAGAAAACACAGGTTAGACAGTGATTTGAGAATCAAATAGCCTGCTGGACTAAGGGTAACTGTGGAGGAATCAGAAAGACTCATGAGGCAACAAACAGTACAGGGGAGTAGGAAAGCAGTCAGGACCAGTGGGAAGGCTACGAGGGTGAGGATTAAAGGCAGTAGGACACAGGGGTACAGGAGGCAGTAGGAGGAGGGAGGGAAAAGGAGGAGGGAGGGGAAAAGGGGATATTTGGTAGGGAGAAGTGTTGGGATGCTAGTCATGTGGAGGAGGGTGGGCAGCAGGGAGGCTACACAGGAAAGCATTTGCAGGCGGATGCCAACAGCAGCCAGTCCTTGAGATGCATTTTGAACTGGCAGTGGGTATCTATTGAGTGCAGTTCGGTAGGCAGTTTATTCCATAGAGATGGGACTGCCACTGGCAGGGCTCTACTGCCCCTGTTTGTGGATACCATGGGGATGTGCAGGGGGATACAGTTTGAGCGGAGGCTGTGATGCATGGTGCAGACAGTGAGGAGCGGAGAAAGGGGGGGTTGTGGCCAATACAGATGCCTGAATAAACCATGCAGTACAGGGCCGAGATCAGCGGGCATGCAGAGGGAACCACCCCAGCAAGTTGTAGAGGTCACAGTGGTGGGTCATCTAGGAGCCATCATGGTGAATAGACAGGTACTATTATAGGTTTTTGAGAGTTTGGCCATGCTAGTAGTGAATGTCCTGGAGTATATGGGGAAGCAGTAGTTTAGGATGGGAGAAGGTTACCCTGGACGGCGGCAAGGCTTGCCTCTGAGGTAAGGTATTGCCAGAATCTGAAAGCAGCCCCCAGTTTTCAGGGCGGAACCTTGGGAAAAGAGAGTTGATGTGATCGGAGAAGGAGAGGGAGGGGTCACACTACACCAAGGTATTTAAAAGCAGGACTTTTTGAGGGATGACCATCAGGGGATATGATGTTTAAAGGGGAGCCTGATTTGTATTTAGCTAATAAGAGCTTGGATCCAAACATCATTGATTTAGTTTTTGGCATTGACTAGGAGGAGGTTTTCAGCAAACCAGTTATGGGCTGCTGTATAGTTTAGTGAGAGAGCAGAGGAAATGAAGGTGAGGGATTTATCACTGCTGAAAAGCACAATGTCATCAGCATAAAGGAGTGAGTGACAGCTGAGACTGTCCGAAGGAGGAGTTGATGAGCGATGAGAACAGGAGGGACCCAGGATGGAGCTCTGGGGGACACCAGTGGAGACCAGCTGTGTGGGTGAGCAAGTGGAGCCAATGCACACAAATTGGGAGCAGTCAGTGAGGTAGCTTTTGAACCAGGCTGTGACTTCTGGAGAGCAGCCAAGGCAGCTGAGTTTGGAGACGAGGAGGAATGATTTACCAAATCAAAAGCTTTGGAGAGGTCGACTAAGACCACCCCGGTAGCATTACCACGGTCCATGTTTGTAAGGATATGGTCTGTTAGGGAGTGCAAGAGTGGTGGTTGTGGAATGGTTTTTGTGAAAGCCATGCTGCTGATTGCACAGGAGGTTGTATTTGACTATGCAGTCAGCAAGCTGGTGGTGGACGGCTTTCTCAAGCAGTTTGCTTAGGTGTGGAAGGATGGAGATTGGACAGTAGTCGTCCATGGATTAAGGGTTGCCAGCTTTGAAAATGGGGATTACATTTGCAGTTTTCATGGACACAGCATGGGGAGGAGGGAGGAGGAGGAGGAGGAAGAGGACAGTGAGGTTGAAGATAAACGAGTGGAGTGATGATGGTGGGGAGATAAGTATAAGGAAGATGGGATAGTCCATCAGCTCCGAGGATCCGTGGTTAGGAGGCTCTTGAGTAGTTTGGCTGTGTCAGCTGGTGAGAGAGCTTTGAAGAAAAGGGAGTCTGGGAGGCTCAGTGGTAGGCCTGGAGTGGTAACTGGGTTAATTTGTAGGTCGTTAGGGAGTGAGTTTAGGTAGATGAGTAGGTCAGAGAATTTGTTATTAAAGGTGAGACCACCTCAGTGGGTCCATGATAGACATTGAGGAGTCTGCCTGAGTCAGCCATGAATCAGCCATGTGGCCGACTATGCTGCACACCAGGTGTGTCTCCTCCCACCCACTAGATCCCTCCTGAATTCTGAGCATATGTAAAGCACGTCAGACTATTTAAAAATCTGTTGTTGCCTTTATTGTATTCTAGCTGTACATCCACTGTTCACCCTACCTAGCCTGTGTTACTTATTCTCATTTGCAGTCATTCTGTCTGGTTGTGCTTTCATTGCCAGTCTGCATACTTATCTATGTAACTTTGCCAGTCAATTGCCATCATAAGTTCTACTAGCGGTTTTGTTTTGTACCAAAACTTTTTCTGCTGACTCATAATTTAAACCCTATTTGGGCACATCCATATTGTTGCTTAACATTATATCATTTATTTGTTGGCACAGTTTTCGTTATTGTATGTTTTTATGCCATTTTTCAGTCCTCAGGGCTGCTTATTTGCACTTGCCTAAACCCTGTCACTATATTGTGTCCATACTGCAAAGCACCTCTAATTGTAGCAACCATCCTATATTAGTCACTTGCTTACTTATTGTTAATATAAGTTTCCATACACTGCTTAGACCTGTTAATAAGTGGTGGTTTAAATGTTTCACCATGAACTATTCCATCAATTTATTGTATTGCTTAATAGTTGGCTGTTGCACCTCTCTTCATGCTAACAATGTATATTACACCTCATCTTCCTCATTCCTTTCCTACATAGAAACATAGGCTTTGATGGCAGATATGGACCGCTTGGCTGACCAGTCTGTCCATTTCCTACTATTGGATAAGCTGTAGATCCTAAAATCAACAGCCTACTTCCTCCTACCCCCCACTAGATTGCTTTATGTCAGTCCCATGTATTCTTGAATTCCCCCACTGTTTTGACCCCACAACCTCCTCAAAGAAGGCCGTTCCATGCATCCCACCTCTCCATGAAAAAATACTTCCTTACATTGCCCCTGAGCCATCCCCTCTATCTTCAAATTGTGCCCCTTGTTCTTGCACATCTCTTTTCTGAAAGATGCTACTCTCTTCGACTTTGTTGATTCCTTAAGGTACTTAAATGTTTCTCTCATGTCGCTCCTCTCCCTCCTTTCCTTGAGGGTATACATATTAAGCTCCTTTAGTCTCTCTCTCTTTGTATGGCTTCTGGTGCAGATCCTGCACCATTTAGTTGCCCTCCTCTGGACTGCCTCCATCCTGTCTATGTCCTTGTGGAGATGGGGTATCCAGAACTGCACACAGAATTCAGATGAGGTCTCACCAACTGTCTGTACAGAGGATAACAACTTCCTGTTTTTCACTGGTGATGCCTCTCCTATGCATTCCAGTATCCCCAGCCCTCCCTACTGCCTTCTTACATTGCTTGCTTACCTTAAGGTCATCTGATATGATTACCCCAGGTCCCTTTTCATTGTTGTTGTTGTTACTACCCCCCCATTGTGTAATTTTTCCCATGGTTTTGTTTCCCAGGTACATTATTTTGCACTTCTTTGCATTGAATCCAAGCTGCCATACTTCTGACCATTCCTCCAACCTTGCCAAGTCCCTCTCATCCTTTCCATGCCTCCTTGTGTATCAACCCTATTGCAGATCTTTGTGTCATCTGCAAAGAGGCATACTTTTCTTACAGTCCCTCTGCAATGTCACTTACAAAGACATTAAAAGGACTGGACCCAGTACTGAACCCTGCAGTACCCACTAGTAACCCTCTATCTTCAGAGTGGACTCCATTTACAATTACCTTCTGTGTCCAACTTTTAAATAAATAAATAAATAAAATTATTGATCAGTGCAAATCCATGATCTCGCCTGGTCATTCTTCAAATCTTCTCATTCCCTTCCTGACCGCCTCAGGTACAGATCTAGCAGGAATTCCTGCAGAAAGGCTGTCAGAACTGCTAAATTGCAATATTTCAAGGCTAACTTCCAGAATAACCTCAATAACCCTTTGAAGTTCTGGAAGGTAATTTGCTCCCTTTGACCCCCCATCCAGTCTGGCCCTCAGTTCTTCTCATTAATGGTTCACCTATATTTGATCCCTCCTCTGTTGTTTCACACTTTAATGAGTTCTTCACCACTTGTGCTCTCTCTTCCTCCCTCACTGCCTGTCACAACTCCTTCATACCATGTTCCTTATTCCTACCCTCCCAGGGCTTGCGCTTCTCCACTGTTACCACCCAGCAGACTCTGATCGCCTTACTCCCTGAATTTGAACAAGTCTAGCCCAGATGGACTTGATCCTAGACTTGCATATCTCTGTCCCTGCCATTGCATCTCTTCTGGCTCACCTTTTGAACCTCTCCTTGCGCCCTCTGTGCAGGCCCCAGTTCTAACGCTGGCCAAAGTTATATCACTACACAAAGGGGATGACCTTTCCTCCTCTGGTAACTATTGCCTATTCCCCACCCCTTGCCAAGTTGCAAGAGAAGTTTGTCTACCATAGATTCTCTGATTTCCTCTCCTCCTGATTTTCTCTCCATTCCAGTCTGGTTTCAGGAAAGATCACTCCACCATCTGCTCCCTGCTGCATGTAACTGATTATATCCTTTCAGGAATGGATCAGGGTCACATCACAGCAGTCATCTTCATTGATCTGGCTCAGGCCTTTGACTCAGTGTCTCACCGCTCCTTCTGAAAAAGCTGGGTCTTGCTGGCCTCCCTGCTTTGCTATCAATTGGTTCCATTTTTATCTCACAGGACATCTACAGTCAGTACTGTTAGGTAGCACCCTGTCTCATCTCCATCTTTCTCAATAACCTACTGTACCTTTAGCCTATATCAACATGCATATTGGATGCAGATGACACAGTCATCTATACTCCACCACCACTACCACTGATGTGGAAGATCTGCTGCAGCAAGACTTCCACAATATTTATTTATTTATTTATAGAAACTCGTATTACAACCTTTGAGCTAGAAGCCCATTTACAAAGGTTCCATGTCAAATTGGCATACAGGACAAGAAGAACAAACAATATTTACAATGAGTTTACAGACATGAGGTAACATAAAAATACACATGATATAGTACAGTACACATAATATAGAATAATTTATGCATTAGAATAAGAGAGTACCTTAAGTAGAAGTAGTGGTAAGAGGACTTACAGTGGTCCTGAAATTGATTTGACATGGTAAAACACAGCAGGTAGGTACAGGCAATATATAGTGGCAATAATATTATGATAGTTGAAATCGGGAAATATTGGATACCCACAGGAAGTTAAACCTGGGAAACATTGGATACCCAGAGGAGTACAGGATTAGGGAGTAGAGACAAGTGGAGGGTCAGATTGTTGGGGAGGGGGGTAACTGAAATTTAGGTAAGTGAGGTCAAGAGGGAAAGAAGTCTAGAGGGTATATCTAGCCAGGAACTGAGGGTCCACAAGTTCCCTTTGTCTGGGGAAGGAAGAGGGGAAGGCTGGAAGGGGGTAAAACATAATTGCACACTTATCACGATGCACCACAGAACTCTTGTGATGGTTCCAGTCAACACTAAAAACTGTATCCATGACCTTTGGCACCAGCCAAAAACTGGCCAAACTCACATCAGTGCTCATGTTCCCACTTTGGATGGCTCCCCACTTGAGGTAGTTCCTGCCTTCAAGTACCTTGTTGTGTGGCTCGACAGCAGGCCTGACTTCTCTGTCCACATCAATGCCATCCATGCCAAGCTCCACCCTGAACCTGGTGCCTTGCAGGAATAAAGATTGTCTTACCCTATAGGTTCACTGCAAGCTTATTAAATGGTGCTTCCTGTCTTTGACTATGTGGATGTGGTCTATGGGTCCTCCTCCTCCACCTCCATGGCCACACTGGATACCATCTATAACTCCTCCTGTCTTGTTGCAACCAACTCCTCCTCCCTCACACTCATTCAGTTCACTGATCACTATCCACCCTTCCCTTGCATCCTGTTGCCAGATGCACTGTGCCTCGTCTATATCTAAATACAGGTCTGGGTCCCTCCCCTACCTCTCATCGCTCCTTTCCATTATTCCTCTGCCTCATGCTCTCTGCTCCAGGGACCATTATACCTTTGCTTTGCCACATCCCTGTAACTCATCTGGCCAGTCAGCCTTCACCCATCATTTTCCTTCACTTTGGAACCAAATTCCCCCTTCCCTCTTCCCTCTGTTTCACTGCCTCCCTGCCTCCCACAGATATCAACTGAGACTCCTTCCTCTCCCCCGGCTCCTGTTTTCCCCTCCCTTAACGGTCCCCATTACACCTGGTGTAAGGCTGACTGCCACTTTTGAGCATTATGCAGTTTCTAGTCTTTGTGTTCTATGACTTTGCATGTTTTGTAACACTGTATTTGTCTAAGATATGTATTGCTTTCTTATCCTTTGCTCCCTCCCTGGGTCACACCTGGAAATGAGCTTCAGCTCAGTGTACCTTTCCTGGTCACCAGTGCTCAACTAAAGGACCCCTTTAGGTAATAGTGACCATGGCTCTGTAATATTCAACATCCGTTTTATATATTTTTCATCAATCTTTGAATCTGTTTTTATGATTGCAAAAAGGAAAATATGCATAAAATTAATTCTACATTAATTAAGTTAGACTGGGATGAGATATTAAAAACATGAATGTGGAAGACATGTGGAAAATCTTGAAAGATACTATTTTAAACACCTGTAGTAAGTTTATTCCCCAGTATAAGAACTTTTCATATAAAGGCAATAGACTGCCAAAATGGTTAGACAAAAATAAAAAAAAATACTTAAAAAACAAGGGCATATTACAATTACAAGAGAATCATTCTACTTTCTGTTATAGTATATACAAAAATTACTCAGAAAATGTAAAAAGAGATCAGGGGCAGATATTCAAAACTTTGCGCTGAGCACAAACCGTTTCTTACTTTATATGCTGGGTTGTGCAGATCTGCTATATTTAAAAGGCCAAATAAGCGCGGAAGCAAACTACTGCATTAGCACTGGGCAAAAGTATAATGTATACGAGGGGCAAAAGAGGCGTGTACATGAATACAGGCGCGGTGCTATATTCAGTGCATTAGCACCACGCAAAGTATTTTGCATGACTTAGCGTGACACTGGCCATAAATTACCGCCCGGAAAGGTAGTCTTAACTCTGGGCAAACCAGCTTTTGTGTGACTTTGTGGCTTTGCAAGGCTTTGCATGACTTTGTGTGACATAGAACCATGGTTTATGGAACTCTGTAATTCCTAGCGTGAATTCTGGAGTTTGCAAGGGTCTGCCAGTGGTGGTTTATTGACCCTAATCAGTAAAATTAAACATAGAAAGAAACCATAAAAGAAACATGCTGCACACAGATGGCACCTCCTATGTTGCCATTATCTGCCACCAGTCCCAGCCATACAGGCATTAAGTGGTGACCCAATGCCCAGTGCCACCATGGCAGCAAGCTCCACACAGCACACACCTGCAGACCCACTCTTTCGGTGGACACCAACAGAATCCAGCACAGACATGCAGCACTGGGTGCATGGAGGGTGTTGAGGGGAGGGCGTACAGGTGGCCAGGCTTCACTACATACTGGGTGCTGCCACAAGGCTGGGACAATCCACACAGTGCAAATGGTCCAGTGTAGGGAATACCCTACCAGCAGTGTGCCTGTCTGATGGTATATGCCCCCAGCCAAATACCACACATCTGTACAAACACCACACCACACACAGCCAGCCATGTATATGTCACTGTGACTGTCCCATGCTAGTGGTACAGCATCTGTGGGTCACACAACAGCATAACGGTAATGTCCACTGTCAGTACACACCTGTGAGGTCCCTATCACTGTGCAAAGTGCAGCAGTCATTGATGCCATATACACCTTGTTACTGTAGTCTGCTGTGCACTGTAGCATGCTCAGTGTGACTATTTCATGCAGCACCACCACCACCTCTGCCTGTGCTGTGTAGTCCCCTGGGGCACAATATTCTATGCAGTGCTGTACAAATGTAGCCTGCAGCTATCACCATGCACTTCCAGACCAACCTACAGGTGGAGCTGTGGGGCAGACCTAGCCAGCCCCTGTACTTCCAGACTGACCTACAGGTGGAGCTGTGGGACCCTGCAATAGTGCTGGGCAAACTGCATGCAAATCAGGACATAATGAGATGCTAATCTGGGTGTTTGCCCACAGACTGCCTAAGTAGGCTCATTTGCATGTCACTTTGAATATAGCAAAAGTTTGCCCTGGGCAAACATGATAACACGGACAAACTTCTTAACTCTTCTGCACAAATACTGCATAAACAAATCAGAAACATGGTACATTTCTGCAGAATTTCACATGCGTTGGTGCTTGCAACCTTTTTTGTATATTCTTTTTACCTCCTCCTGCACACAGTTGTCCTCTACTTGGACTGCCAGTCTCCCGTTACCACTCCCGGTCAGCCATCCTGCTGCTCCAACGTCTCCATTGTCACGGATGTATCTACCTTCACTGGGGGCCCCCTTACCTGTTGGGGCCATTGGGAGGGGGGACTGGACTGCACATAGGCACTCCTTTACATCTACATGGGCATGGAAATGCAGCCACGGAAGCATCCTGGCTAAGCAGTGTGGGGAGGCAGGGTCACCATTACCCGATGGCATGCTTGCCATTTTCACGCTTTTCTCGTTCTCCTCTGCTGTGCTGCCCTGTAGTGCACCTGGTCTCCACTGGAAGCCACTACAGAGTGAGGCTTCTCCACAACCCACCCCAAGAGAGGAGATCAGTCCTATGGATGCTCAATCCTCTCATTCCCTGCCACCCCTGCGTCCTGAGTCCATTTCCTGAACTTGGGTCACTGGCATGGCGCGAGGTGGCGTCCAGCGCCTTAACCCTCAGTGCCACTGGGCGGTCTGCTTGCAGCTTTAATGAATCCACTCCTTTGCTAGCACACATTAGCCACATAGTTTACCTTTACCTTCCTTCATGTCGCTGTACTGGGCTGCTGTTGTGGTTCGCACTACCCTGGTTGCTATATTCAGAGCTGTCTTTTCCTAGGATATTTTTGCACTTCACTCCCAGCCCAGTTTGCCCAGCTTCCTTGACATGCTATATTCAGTTTAGCACTGGGGTATCCTTTTAAATATAGTGGGCTAATGGTTCCGGGCAGTGCTAATTTAGCCTTAGGGCAAAGTTTTGAATATCTGGCTTCCAGCATAGCTAAAATCAGAATGAAAACAACACTGTAGTAGATGCCTCAAAAGAATACTAAGTCCTTCTTTGCATACATTAATTTATAAAAAAACAAAACCTGAAACCAATACAGGACTCCCCTTTTTTTTAAACTTGCCCAGCTCCCACAACTTTCAGTGGAGGCCTTGTACCTCCTCCTACTTCTGTCCACCAGGCAATCCCCAAAGCAACCCTGCCCCAGGTTTCATTGTGCCGTGGGGCCAGGGTATTTGTAGTTTTTCCCTATTTTGTTCCCCATCTCCCTGGAAAGCCTGCATGAGGACGTTACGTCCAGACAGGTGGCGATGCTGATGCATGCACTCCTGCCAAGCACCTGACAGCGTCCCTCCTCTCCCTACTCCACGATAGAAGCTGCCAAGCCCTGGGAGCCCATGCTTCCACCGACCTCTTGGGATGTTGGGTGCTTGGGGCATCCTGGTATCCCTCTCATAGAGAGGAGGCATCCATTGGGACACTCAATCTTCCCTGCTTCCATGAGCCCCGACAACCCGAGTCCTTTCCCAACTCAAGGTCACCGGCATAGCGTAGTGTGGCATCCAGCACCTAAACCCTCAGTGCCATCAGGCTGGCTCAGGTCCCTTTTGATTGATAATAGTGTTACTAATAACACAAATGAGATTGTAAACATCTTTAACGATTTTTTTGCACCACTTATGGTAGCAAAGGAACAAAAAGAAAAGTTATGGTTCTGAATACCACAGAGAATATTAACATCTCCAAAATGATATAATTAGTAGTATAAAGAAATTCAAGGAAGACAGCACCACTTGGCCAGACATGATTACTTGTAAAATAATTAAGTTATTATCTCCCACCTAGTAAAACCCCAAAATACTGTTTAAAAAGGATCAACATGGGCATGTGGTTCCATTGTTTAAGAAAGGCTGTAAACAACAGAAAGAAAACTACAGACCTATCAGTCTTACATCTATAATCTATAAAATGCTGGAAGGAATCATAAAAAATATGACAATGGGTGATATGTCACATATTTACTACGAACAACATGACTTTAGTAAAGGAAGATCTTGCCTTACTAATCTTATTTGCTTCTATAACAATGTTAGCAAATCTCTAGATGACAAAACACCAAGCAACGTAGTTTATGTAGACTTCAGCAAAGCATTTGATACAGTTCCACAACATGCCATTATTGACAAACTTCAGCTCAAAGGGTTAATATCAAATTGATCAGATGGATTGAAAGTTGGTTGGAGGAGAGAAACAGTGAGTGGTCATTAATGGAATCAAGTCTGATGTGGGTGGTGTGACTAGTGGCGTGCCCCAGGGTTTGGTACTGGAGCCATACATTTTCTATATATTCGTATCAGTTATTTTATGGACTTAACATCATGGACAACTAAGCGTATGCTGATGATTTAAAAATAGGTAGTTTCTCCCCAAACAGTTGAAAGCAGAGCAAGTCTTCAAGCTCAATCTAAATAAAACATCTCGTGGGCCAATAAGTGGGTATGACATCCATACTGAGAAATGCACTATCATGCATTTCAAAAATAATTTAAAGCGATCATATTACATGGGTAACAATCTATTAAGGGCATCTTCATGTGAAAGACCTAGGCATATACATTACAGAGGACTTGAGCTTCAAACATCATATTAACAACACCGTATGTAACGTTAATAAATTTACATGGACAATAAAAATAATATCAGGTCAAGAAATTTTGCAATATTGCTTCATCTTTACAGATCCTGTGTAAGGCCATATTTGGATCTCTTTTTCCCAGTTATGGTCCCCACATAGGTCTGGTGCAATCAGAGACTCAGAAAAATACAGAGGAGATTCACAAAATCAATTACAGAATTACAGGTAGGAAACTTATGATAACAGATTGAGTACATTGGGGTTAATGCCACTTGAGGTAAAGGCGATACGGGTGACTTATTATTTCTTTGGGACACCATGGCAGATGACTATTTATTTACAGAGATGGGATTTCACTTCAAGCAAGATATAATAGTTACAAGGGACATCCACTTCAACTAAGTGTTGTGTGGTGTAACACTACAGGAAGGAACATTTTACACTGAAAGGATAATTGGAACGTGGAATCCTCTGCTGCTGTGTGTAATTCTAAGTAAAGATAAACATGAGTTTAAACAGAGACTAGATAATTGGTTGTTGTCTCATGACTAGGGTTATGATAAGAAGCTCTTGGGCATACGCCTTTTGCTCCTGCACTTTGCCATAGTATGAACCATAGTAAATCAATCAATCAATCAATCAATCAATAATGACATGCATAATTTTTTTTTCTGTAAGTAAATGTTGCAAATATGTCAAAATGTTTGAAAATAGCTCTGTCAATTTTGCACATTTACAATGATGCAGCTGCAGCAGAACAACTACCACAAGTCCTGGGCACTAACCTTGAAAATCCAGGCCTATGTCCCAACCAGGATTTAATCCACTTATCCTTTGCTTACTAAGCCAAGACACACCTAGTGCTCCACAGAGCTGCACTGAAGCAAATGGCAGCTTCTGTGGCATTGATCTTATGGCACAGGCTATGAAGCAGGCAACCAGGGCTTTATTCCAACTAGAAGATTTTAGTTTGCAGGCTAATATTGTCCTGACTAGACCACTTCATGATACCTTCACTACCAGACCATGGACTGATGTTTATGTGCAGTTCCAAGAATGCAACACTGAGACTGGCAGGTGCCCAAGTTTGGCAGGAAGTAAAGCACCTGACTCCCAGTGAAGGGAAAGCACTGGCCACCCTACATTTGGGAACCCATGACAGCCAGCCAGTCAAGGAATGGCACTGCCTCCCAGCCTGAGGAAGGTGCAGCCATCCTATCCTGCAGGGACCACCAGGGCCACCACCGTTACCTCAGGTTGCCAAAAGAGGAGTGGTTGGACCAAGGTGGGCTCAGGGAGGAGAGGGTGGTGGAACAGATGTGCATCCCTCCAGTTGTACCTCTCCACAATTCATATGCTGTTCTGGCAAAGCTTGGTTCATCTATGGAGGCACCTGCAGTGGAGACCAAGGAGGATGCTGGGAACCTCCACAAGGAGGCCCACAGGAGGGTGGCACGAGACCCCACAGGGGAAGGAAACAACTCCTGGTGGGGGACTTGATCATTAGGGGTAGAAGTGGGGATGAAGGGATAGGGATGGAGGTGCCTGCGTGGCACCACGGCTCGGAGGGACAGGAAGCAAATCTTCAGGATCACGGAGCAGCTGCACGAGGGAGGGAGTCCATGCATTGTCCACCTAGGGACAAATGACCTTACTGTTAATGGGATCAGAGCGGTGCAAGAGGAGTTTGTGGAGTTGGGGAGGGGCCTTAGACAAGTAGCATGTACGTAACCTTCCTCAGAGGTACTGCCTGTCTATGGCAAGGATGATGCTAGGGTATTCTGCACCATGGGATTCAATGAATGGTTGAAAAACTGGTGTGGAGCTCAGGGTTTTGACTTCACTGGGGACTGGGGAGCCACCTGGAGGATGCAGGCTTAAACTAGAGCGATGGTATGCCTCTGTCAGGGGGTGAACCAGGATCCTAGGTGACAGGTTTAAATGCTTCATTGGCAAGCATTTAAACTAGCTAAGGGGAGGCACTGAAAAGGAGCAGGAAATCCAAGCCTCCCCCAACAAAACATAGTAGTTAGAGAGGTAAACAACAAGGTAGAGAAGTCAGTAGGGAGCAGGATAGGGATAAATGCAGAAAAAGATGGTAATGGCGGGGATGGGGCTAAAAGGGCAAGGTCATAAAAATACATGGAAGGTGATGAGTACCAATGCCCACAGTCTGTGCAACAAGCTCCCTGAACTAGTGGCCTTGATGGAAGAGGGATGCCTGGATATTGTAGCAGTCACTGAAACATGGTACACAGAGAACCATGACTGGGATGTCAACATACCAGGATACACGGTCTACAGGAGGGACAGGGAGGGAGAAGAGGAGGAGGAAGAGTAGCTCTCTTATAAGGGAAGGATTAAAGCAACAGAACTAAAGAGTAAACAGGAAGCTGATGAGTCACTATGGGTCACCCTGGAGACAGGAAATGGCACCATAATCTGTATGGGGTTGTGTACAGACCCCCACCTCAGGGGAGGAAATGGACAAGGAAATGATAGAAGGCATCCTTAAATTGCAGAAAAAGGAGATATTGTTGATGGGGGCCTGAATATGCCAGATGTTAACTGAAGTACCTTTGCTGCAGGCACATCCAAGAGTAGGGTCATTCTTGATGCCCTACAGGGGCATGCCTCAGACAGCTAGTGTTGGAACCCACTGGAGGAAGCAATCTTAGACTTGTACTCTCAAATGGGAAAGGAGAAAGGATCTCAGATTTAGAAGTGGGTACCCATCTGGGAACAAGTGACCACCAAACAGTGTGGTTCACAATAAACACAGCCATAGAGTTAAGCCATACAAAACAAAGTATTGGACTTTAGGAAGGCTGTCTTTGGAAAATGAGCGCCTTCAGAAAAGCACTCGCAAATGGGCAAGAAGGAGGGTGGAGGAACAATGGGGAATAATCAAAACAGCATCGCAGAGGCAACAAGCCTTTGTGTGAAGCAAATAAACAAAACAAAATGAAGGAAAACACTATGGTTCTCAAAAGAGGTGGCAGGGATGGTTAAGGAGAAAAGGACAGCATTCAGGAAATATAAAGAAACACAGAAGGAGCAGGACAGAGAACTTTATCAGTTAAAGCAGAAGAAGGAGGAAGGCAGTCAGAATAGCAGAGGCACAAACTGAGGAAAGGATAGCCAACTCTGTTAAGAAGGGGAATAAAACCTTTATAGGTACATTAGGAGTGAAGAAAGACCAAGGGAGGATACAGAGACTTAATAAAGGGAGGAATGTGGGCAGAGGGTGACAGGTGAAACAGGGATACTGAGCGAATATTTCTGCTCAGTAGTCACAGCGGAAGAGGAGGAGGAGGTACCTAAACCAAACAAGGAGAAATACTGAATGGGGGGGTCGATACCAGTCCATTCACAGAAGAAAGGGTTTTGAAAGAACTCTTGAAACTGAGGGTGGACAAAGCAATGGGGCCTGATGGGATTCACCCAAGAATACTAAAAGAACTAAGGGTAGAACTAGTAACACCACTGACTACTCTCTTTAACAAATCATGGGAGGATGGGGTGGTACCTGAGAACTGGAGAAGGGCAAATGTGATTCTACTTCACAAAAGTGGGAGCAGGGCAGAGGCAGGAAACTACAGACCAATTAGTTTGACTTCAGTGGTAGGAAAAATGATGGAATCACTTCTGAAGGAAAGAATTGTTGAGTACCTAGAGGCCAGTGGGGCACAGGACCCAAGGCAGCATGGTTTCACAGCAGGAAGGTCATGTCAGATGAACCTAATAGATTTCTTTGACTGGGTGATCAAAATAGTAGACCAGGGAGGGGCTGTGGATATGGCCTACCTAGATTTTAGCAAGGTATTTGACACAGTCTCACACAAAAGATTAATATAAGTTAGCCAGCCTTGGAGTGGGTCCCAAGGTGGTAGTCTGGATAAAAACTGGCTGGACAACAGGATGCAAAGGGTAATAGTAAACGGAGTCCACATTGAAGAAAGGAGGGTAACTAGCAGGGTACCGTGAGGGTTCAGTACTGGGACCAGTCTTCTTTAATGTCTTTATAAGTGACATTGGAGAGCACCTGGAAGGAAAGGTATGTCTGTTTGCAGATGACACAAAGATCTGCAACAGGGTTGATGCACAAGGTGGGGTGGAAAGAATGAAAAGGACTTGGCAAGGTTGGAGAATGGTCAAATATGTGGCAGCTCAGATTCAATGCAAAGAAGTGCAAGGTAATGCATCTGGGAAACAAAAACCCAGGGAAGAGTACACAATGGGGGTGAGTTAATAACAACAACAAAAATCGAAAGAGACCTAGGAGTAGTTATATCAGATGACCCAAAGGTGGGCAAGCAATGTGAGAAGGCAGTAAGGAGGGCTGGGGGGATACTGGGATGCATAGGGAGAGGCATCAACAGTAGAAAACCGGAAGTTGTCATCCCTCTGTACAGACAGTTAGTGAGACCCCATCTGGAGTACTGCATGCAATTCTGGAGACCCCATCTCCGCAAAGATATAGACAGAGTGGAGGCTGTTCAGAGGAGGGCAATCCAAAATGGTGCAGGGTCTGCACCAGAAGACATACAAGGAGAGACTAAAGCAGCTTAATATGTATACCCTTGAGGAAAGGAGGGAGAGGGGGACATGATATAAACTTTCAAGTATCTCAAGGAAATTAATAAAGTACAAGAGGTGGTATCTTTCAGAAGAAGAGATGTGCAAGAACAAGGGGCACAATTTGAAGATAGAGGGGACGGCTCAGAGGTAATGTTGGAAAGTATTTTTTCACAGAGAGGGTTGTGGATGCATGAAACAGCCTTTCTGAGGAGGTTGTAGAGTTAGGAACAGTGGAGAATTCAAGAATGCATGGGACAGGCATAAGGCAATTCTAGTGGGGGTAGGAGGAAGTAAGCTGTTGATTAACTAGAATCTGCAGCTTATCCATCACGTAGGGAAATGGGCAGACTAGGTGGGCCAAGCAGTCCTTATCTGCTGTCAAATTCTATGTTTCTATATTTCTATCCACTGCTCCTCCTCTACCTCTTCCTCTCAGGCTGCTCCTCTGAGCTCACTTCCTCCCTCCTTCCCCAGCCCTTAGCCTCTCCTGGTCTAATCCTTTACCATTCCTTGACAAAAATGTGTACTATGACTTTCTGTTAGACTTACATCCTGTACAGTACTATTACACTGCTGACTGCAATGCTATAGATTACTGCTACTGCTGCTTTGTACAAAGTTGCCTTCTGAATAAGTGATTATCTATTTGCACATTTGTTTTATTCCATATTTTCTTTACCACAGGGTTTAATTGCACAGTCACAGTCACTTTCATTTGTGGTATTGCATCTAGTTATCATTACTGTTTACCAGTGTTGATCATACTTGTTACTCCCCTCTGCACACACCCCGCCCCCCGGTTGCACCTGGAAATGAGCTTTGGTTCAGTATGCCTCTGTTGGTCACCAGTTTTCAAATAAATAAAATAAAACCATCACTTCAGTAATCAGGATGGGGGAGGGCATGGGGGGCAAACATGACAGAATAATCCAAAAATTTCCAGTTCACTCCAGCTACTTACTATGGAAAGCAATGTAGTCATATATAAAATATCTGTGGCTTGAATTTCTGTGTCTTGTCTTCCAGACTTTAAGAAACTACTATACTTAATAGTGTTCTATATTTCTAACTATGCCGCATGATTAACGCTCCTGAACTCTGATAAGCCAGTGTTTGCTTATTGCAGTGAAGTTATCTGAGCACAACCTCACAGTGTCAACTCCAAACATACAGATGATTGTATGCCAGACTGAATAACCAGTCACAGCCTCTCTTACCCAGACAGATTGATGACTTACAATTGGACTGAGAAGCGCAAACTTAATTTCATATAAAAACCAACTTGTTTACTTATATTGTGGGGACAAAGATTTTGACATGGCTAAAATATTTCATAGTTGAGCACAGAACAAGTGTCAGAACATCTTCTTTATAGTGTGGGAGCATCTCTTTATAGTATCAGTTTTACTGTTTTATTTTTTATGAGGAACACACCATATGAATGCAGCTGCATCATGGGTATGCAAATACCTAATATCCTGGTATTGCATAACACGCTACAGTGATACCAGAGAATTGATTATTTGCATACCCATGATGCAGTGCTTTCACATGGGGGAATGTTTCTCAAAAAAATTATTAAATTAAAAAATAAAACTGTACAACTAATACTACAGATACTATAAAATAGATGTCCCTACACATAAAGGGATGTTCCAACACTTGTTTTCTGCCTAATAGCCATCTACATGTGCTCATTTGTGTCCCCACAACATTAATAAATAAGAGCCATTGTATAATAGCAATTATGCAATGGCAAGAACATTCTTGGACTCTGATTGGTCAGTGTGTGCCTGAGACAGTGATGATATTACACAATAACATCACTGTGTGGATTTTATGGAGCCTTCTTTTTTTCAGAAACAAAGATATACTGCCTCACTAAAAATCTACTAAAACATTTTTTTTTTCTATAACATCGAGCCATTGTATAATTGCAATAAAGCACTCCAAGGTGTGTGTTATGTAATAGCGTCACTTCTGGGGTGGTGGAAGCACTCGGCTTCACCCGTGCTTCAACCCACCCAGGAGTGACCATTAATATCTTCTACACCCTGTCGTCTATTGCTAATAATCTCATTTCAGCCTGCTGGTTGTGCTGGGATAGACTCACTTTAGGGTGTTGGATGCACTAGGTCTTGTGCCCAACCATCCCAGATGTCAGGTTATCCCAGCACAACTCATGCCCTGTCATGAATTATTGCTTAATTGGTGCATTTTGAAGTTGTGGTTAGCCAGTCTTCAGTAAAGTTTTTATATAGCCTTGATGGGTAAGTTGGCAAAGATAGAGGTGATTGAGGCATAGCCCTTGCCTGGAGCCAGAAGCAGGTACCCAATTACAGCAACCTGACAGCTCCTGCATCCAGCATATTAAAAGACAAACAGCCAAAAGAAAGTGAAGTGGTACCCAGCATGTGAATGGGTCTTCACATAGCTAAATGTGCTGTGCAGTGCTCGGTGCTGGCCAGCCCACACTACACCCAGCTGTTTGTGATTCTTGGATGTGGGGTTGGAGAAGCTCTTAGCCAGACATCCAACCAAAGAAAGACCACCACATAGTATATCTCAGTAAAAGTTGCTTCCTGTGAGCAGGTGCACTCCACTGTGAAAAAGGAATGCCTTGCATTGCTGTGGTCACTTAAGAAATTAGAGCCATACCTCTATGGTGCTTCAAGGTACAAACTGGCTAGAACCCTTAGTATGACTGAACCAAATAGGGAAGAAGAATAGGAGACTCCTTAGATGGAGTATTGCACTACAGGCATATGACATGGACATAGGTCAGGGTCTGCAAATGCCAAAGGAGTGTTCCTACAAGTTCTGTTTAAGGAGGGAGGTGTGTGGTGGGAGTACACCATGTCATATTGCAATGTTCATATTTCATGTTGTTTAATTAGTTAATTCACCAGCAAGGCCCTGTGGCCAGTTAAGTTGCAAAGGGCAATGGGTAAGAAAAGAAAATATGAGATACCGGAAGGGTATAAAGCCCTGTGTTTTAGGTCAGGAAATCCCTGTTAACTGCTTTAAAATGTTTCTTGAATTTGTAACAGGATTTTGGTTGCCAAGTCTGAGCTGAATAATAGGGTCATTAAGAATTAACAGCTGCAAATTAAGCAAAACCTCAAACTTCCTCAACCCCATTTGCTCAACAAAGGTTCTAGCTCAGAGAGCCACATCCTGGTGCCAGGATATCTGGGACTCAGGGATGCAGAAGAATTTCCTTTTCTCTTCAAATTTCTGCACCTGGAATCCAATGGATCCGATTATGTATAGACTGATAAGCCTCATAGATAACTCACAGAAAATATTTTGTAGGATAGTACTGACAAGACTTCAAAATTGGTTAGAAACTAATAACATACTGACAGAATATCAGAATGGATTTAGACAGGGCGGTCCACTATACAACACTGTTGCATACTTACCATCTTGCATGGAAATTTGTTAAAATCAAAAAGGGAAACTTTATTGTTGCTTTGTAGATTACAAATCTGCTTTTGACCTAATTAGCAGAACTTTACTATGGGAAAAATTACTTACTTATAACATACTGTAGATCAAAACTTACTGGACATTTTAATAAGACTACATAAAGACACATGGCTATAGGTACAATATAACCAGAAAGGTGACCTGACCAGCAGTACAAAATAAATCTAGGAGTCAGGCAGGGGTGCCTACTTGCACCGACCCTGTTTAATGTCTATATCAACTCAATATTAGTGCAGCTGGAAGACTCAGAATATCACTTTCCTGTTGTGGGTGGAAGGAAGGTATTATTATTGTTGGCCTATGCAGACGATCTTGTTTTGTTCTCCACATCACTGTTGGGACTGCAAAGGAAATCAACCACTTCTATACATTGTGTCAGGCTAACCACCTAGTAATAAATAAAGATAAAACCAATCTGATGGTATTTGGCCACAGGCACAAAAACCTGAAGTATTTACATAGACAAAGTAAAAATCTTAACTGCCACCAATTACACCTACTTGAGTGTGGCTTTTCTTCTAACCACACTTGGACAGAACATTTAAAAATAATAAAACAGAGAGCAAAACTTCATTCAACACCTTCAAAATGTTCTGTAATAAGTTAGGAGGTGGTTCAGTAAAAGGCCATTTAAAAAAAAATTGAGGCAACATTTAAGTCAAGTTTATTGTATGTGCAGAAATCTGGACTACTATACCTCTCAAACAAATAGAGATACAGTTGAACAAATTACATGGGTACATACTCAGAGTGCTCCAATCTACTCCTGCTCCTATTATAAGAGCTGAGCTGGGCCAGCTGCCATTATCAGCCCATGTAATGGAGAAATACTAATCACATATTAAAGTTGTTTCTGCTTTCTGAATACAGACTGCCCAGATGTTGTATTGAAGAAGAGCTAGATTATAATACCAGAGGATTTTTGCCACCTACTATAGATACCATTAAAAACACATAACCAGCAATGGTATGACTGATATTCTTTACCAAATATGTAACAGACCTTTTGAAGAAATTAAAATTCAAATTAAAAATAGAATAAAGGATATATATTTCCTCCAAGACATGGAGCAGATACAAAGTATTTTTGAAATTTATTTGTATTACTTTTCATAGTAAATACATACAGTGAAACCAGACTTGGTTCTGAGTTTAGAAAAACAGTTATCAGTAAAATCATGTAACTTTATCCATTGTTACACTGACAGGAGATGAATAACTTTATACTTTCAGTTTCAAAGAGTTAATGCAGCAAGAAACATGGACATATTATGCAAAAAAAAAAAAAGATCAGCTCTGAATATATGTCCATGTGCATGAGTCTGCATTTAGGACACTAGTCCAAGGCAATGTTTTGGTCCCTGTATCTCCATTTATTTAAGAATCTCCAGCAGAAGCTTTCACTAAGCTCTCCACCATCACACACTCAACATAACTAGCTCACCACAGTGAAAATTATAGAGGACAAGTCAGGTGGTAATATATGGTTAATAGTAAAACATTTTAACAGCAACTAGGTCAGCAGAAGTAACAATCTGACTATAAAAGAGGCACAGTACTGTCAGTAAAATATATTGAAACACAGCAACACAGTACATTAGACCATAGGTTTGCTGCGGTGCACACTACTGGCATGCATGCCTTGAGGTGTAACCATCTTTAAATCATCAAGTACTACGCTATTACCAAATGGGGCTCTAATAGATACAGAAGTATAAAACTTTTTCTGGTACAAACAAATCAAAGTAGACCATAACTACAAATCTTACTTAACAACACATAACAACATAAAGCAAAGAAGACTTTGACTTGATTCAGATTAGAGCAGTTGAAGAATAATTATATACCATTGAAGACGAAACCACAATACTAACAAAACAGAATTCTGTAGGTATAATATGAAACTGCACGATAATCTGAAACATGTAATGTTAATATAGCCTTTATTGGAAAAAGCGGAGAAAAAGATGGTTAGGTCATATCTTGGGAAAACGAACATGCAGCCTGAACAACTTTTGATAACATTGTTCAATTCAAAAGATCTGTTAGTCCAAAATGATTGAATGAGGTGTATGAACTCATACAAATTGTAAGTAAGCAATAATACACCTGACAGGGTGGGCATTATTGGAAGTACGGACCGCCCAGGGAGTAATGAGGCCCTGGCCTTCGCAGGCGGAGGGCATATAACTCCCTGGAAGGTCTGGTATTTCCTAATAATCCCTCCCTGGAGGGTATTATTGTGCTTAGAAAATGATCATCTTAGTAAGATTTAAAAAGTACTAAAAGTAGAGAGGAACTGAGCACAAAAAATTAATAGAATTAGTAGAAAAAAACTTATTGAAAAAGTAGTCCATATTTTTAAAGCTGTTCCACCTTCTGTTGCTCCTCCCTACAAAGCCATTCTGATCAATTGAGTCCCGCCCCATACACACAGACACACAAACACATCTATGTGAACATGAAATTTATTGTGTAGACAAAATCCACCAGCAGACTGTGGGCATCTTTTCTAAGTTGTCCTCCGTTTTGCCATATATTTTTTGTTTATATTTGGTTGCGGTTAGTAAGTCACGTCGACCCTGTGTGACCTGAAAGGCAGAGTATAGTGCAGCTGGTATGAAGAACAGCCCCGAGGTAAATAATGTCTTTATTTTAAATCAGTGGACTGATTAACTGTAGGGGCATCATTCTGAGAGGAATTCATCTGTGATTTCAAAATATGCTTCCTACTAGAAGCTGTTCAGAGCGATAGGCTAGCTTTACTTTCTATTCAAGCGCAGTCCTATGAGCCTGCAGTCGGGAGTGTCATGAGTGTGAGAAAAATAATATTTACCCGTTTCCAGAAGCGTCGAAGAACTGCAGTGTTTTCTTATTTTATTTTTCATTGAGAATGAACTGTTGTAACTGCAGAGTAGCAGTGTTGGGGGGTTGAAGACCAGTAGCTTTTGCTAAGCGTGAAAAACATGGCGGGATTTCAAATTTCATTGACTGCTTTCAACCAATGACAAAGCAGTCTGGGCAGCTCAGTACAAGGGTATGTCGTGAGGTGGCACTTGGGCTTATACTTATTTTTGCTGGGCATCTATTGAAAAATAAATGCCCAGTTTGGAGCCCATGTCAGCCAATCAGAATTGAGAATTTATTACTGTCATTTCTAATAAGAAATATTGAACAAGGAAGTTATGACAAACACAATATAAATGATTGCTGTTACTCTTTCCATTGTATCTGCTGTATGTCTAAAGCTGGAATGTCATTACATTGTGCAATGTGTTTTTAAAAGATTTTACAATTGTTTTTAAGTATTTGTGAGATGTATTTAAATTGTAAAAGCAAAATTGATGAACAATAAACATTGATTTGATTTGCACCTGGACAAACAATTACAAAGTAATGGGAAGCCACTTAGAACTAAGCGGTGTACTGGGAACAAAGGATTTTGGACTAGCAAAACCAGCAAGGGATGAGACATGCTGACTCAGTCACAGGCCTGGAGTGTACTGGTGTTTCTTTCAATCCTGGGAGGAATAGGAACCCCCAGCTAGGAAACTTTCAGTTAGACTTTTAAAACTTAAACATGGGTGCTGGGTGGTCCTTTCTCAGCATGTAATGAAGCTAGCCTATCGCACTAAGGAACACTACAGGCAGGACTTTGGAACTTTCTTAAAAGAGCCTCGGAACTTGCCAAAGAGACAGACATAACTTATCTTTCAAAGACATAACTTGTCTTTCAAAGAATCTTCTAGAAGAAGCACCACAAGGAAGACTTGGACCCTTGTCTATATTTCCACCAAACAGATAAGAGATTTATTTATTTATTTATTGAAGGTCTAGGAATTACAACCCTTTGAGTCAGAGACTCATTTGCAAAACTCCACGTCATACATAAATGAGGACAGGTACAGAGTATAACAGAATACACAATACCAGAATACTGCACTAGATGATACAGAATACAACACTAAGTACAGAGGCAAAGATACATAATACATACATACAGCAACACCAAAGGTGTGTATAGTTAAACACGTATTGGAAGGACAAGACATAAACTGCAGTGAAACTTTTAGACTTTGTAGAGAGTTTATCTGCAGTTGCAGTGAGGGACACAATGTGGCTCCATAGCTCAGGTTTAAAGGCCCTAGCCTGGGGATAGATAAGATAGAATAAGGGACTGAGTTCATCCAGAGTGGGGCCATGTAGTGAAATGACCTTTGGCCAGCAGTGGTCTTCACAAAGGGACATGGAATGCAGTAGTGTCAGAGTGTCTAGTGGTGCGAGCTGGCAAACTCTTTTGGAGGAGTGAGAGACAGCCGGGGGTCTAGTCCCAACTGGATTTTTTGGCAAGTAAGCAGGTCTGGTAGAATAGACGCCCTGAAAGTTTAGCCATGCTGACCGTTGGTAGAGGTCAAAGGCATGCAGCAACCTGCTAGAACAACATTTTCATTTTCAGCACTAAGAACTTTTCCAAGGTAGAACTGTATTTGCTAGAATTTAAGCAGTATATCTTTTTTTGTATATTTCAACTTTCTTTTAATATCCTATAACCGATATTAAGAAAAGTACATGATTTTCTTGTATGTTATCTACAGTACGTAATTACTAATTAGTAAAGCTTTTGGTTTACTTTAAACTAATTCTGCCAGCCTCTATTGTGTGTGTTGGTTTGGGAAAGGTTTTGTTCAAACTAATCTACACCTGTCTAATGCTTAAGGGCCAGATGCTACTGAGTTATAATCCAAGAGGATTCTGTGAATGAAAAGAGGAATACAAAGGTCTCTCCAAAGGGGTCTGTGGGGTTGAACAGTCTCTGCATTTTTCTGGGAAAAGACACATATAGGGTTTATAGGGCATCCCAAAGACCTATACACACCTGTAACTTTTGGTTCGCTGTGCAGTGGCCAAGAGCATTTTCTCCCAGGAACACAGACTCGAGACTGTATTTGCACCCCACACAGAGATAGGAAGCCCAAGGACCTCCTTGGTGGATGTTCAGCTGTGAAACAGTGAGCATTGTAAAAGGACAGGAGGGGTAATCCTGATTCAGATCGTAAGGAGAATCACTCTAGCCCAGGAATCCTGCCCCGCTGGAGTGGGCTTGTGACAGGCTACACAGAGATGTCTTTTCCATTTCTGCACCATTTCTTTGGAACTTTTGTTTCTTGTACATGAAGGGTAATAGTCCATCACTCAATTTCTAACCCTGCTAATTGCGTCTCTGTTTTTATGCATTAATTAATTGCAGTTGTTGATGTTCTTATTAAAGTGTAGTGTATTTGGTAAGTATTTTGATCTTTGAAAATGAGCTTTAAAAATAAATAAACTGAATGATGCATTTACTGGGTTCTAGGACTTTAATGGGGCACTGACAACAGTCCACTGGTCAAGTTTGATCTTCACCTTGAAGTGAAAGCTGACAGGATGACAAATATAGAAACATACAGTATTGTGGGCTCAAATATCAAGTGCCAAGTAGTAGTAGTTTTATTTTTACATTATAAAATACCATTAGGGCTAATGCCTTGTTTACAGGGTCATCAGTGCTGGGCTATGGTTTACATGTAATACATACTAAAGACAAACAATTACTAAGATTTGACAAATTTTAAAATTTAACTCATATAAATAATTTATAGAGTTGTACATGCAGATTATACAAAATTAAAGGTCTTTGAGGAAGCAGATAGTGAGCATGAATTTAGTGGAATGGTGTTCTAGGACCTTGCTACCTCATACGTGCACATCAGTTCACTGTAAGAGGTGTTTATCTGTAGTTCACTAGATTCCCTTGACTTTAAAGTCAATATTTTTGCTGTGGTTTTATTAATTGCTCAGCTAGGTGTGGAAGTTTTTAACATACTATATTGTGGCCAACCATAATGTGTTTTGTCTTACATTTATTGGATCCCAACTCAAGTATAGTACTGGCGCATAATGCAATGAAGAATGTTAAACCTTTAGAGCAGGGCAAATCTAGCTGACTTATTATATACTATGTTATATACTATGCCTATCTTGTGCAAAGGTCTTTTGTTGGCATGCTTGTAAATTAGTCATCCATAATCTAGAACTAGATGAATTAACTGACTGCCAATTGTAAATCCTATTTGTTTAGGGATTGCAACTACTGTGTCTCAATGCATCAATGCAAGCTTTTATTGTTTAAGTTAAATTATAGCTATAGGATTTAAAATTCAAGTGTTTGTCAATTGTTACTCTCAAGTATTTGTATTCATCAATGTGGGTTATTAAACATCCATTTTTTATCTTTACTTCTACAGTAGTTTAAGCCTGTTTGCTCTTTTGTTTTGGGATGGGAGTGGGGATGGAAAGCCATCAATTGGGTCTCCATGAAGTTCAGCACTAAATTTGAATTTTCAAATGAATTTTGCTGGAGTTTTTCTACTTCTGAAATGGTGTTACCTGATGCTACTAGAACTGGCACAACCTTTGAAACTCTGGGTCACAAACCATTGCACATGTGGTGGTCATAGTGTTTATGTAGGCACAGTTGGTAGGCCACAGAGTTAGCCCAACATTGGTGGTAAATGGTCACTAGGAAATAGGGTACCATAAATCATCTGGGAACTTCTAAATGGGGAGACAGGGAGGGGAACCACTGGACTACCAGGGAACACATGACTTGGGAGGTGGGGAAACAACTCAACTCTAAACATGGCATACATCACTGTGCACTGTGACATGTCCAGGCACATGCTGCAATGGCATTGTACACCAGGTTTATGAGTGCACATCAGTATGCTAGATGGAACAAAAACCCTTCATGCCACCTAACATCTGGAATGGTGATTCACATTGTGCTGCTTTCTTGAGGGGGCCTTTTCCTTACTGCATTGTGTACCAATTTGGACCTTCTGGCCCAGTTTTAAAAGGCAAACTTTGTCGCAAGGTGCCTGTGACAAGCGGCTTTGAAGCAAGTTGCACCTTGCTTCAAAGTTTGCTACAATCCGATTTTCAAATGCCGGCTGTGTCAAAATTGCGATGCCTTGCACCCAAGCTGCCCTGCATCACCTTTGTGGCAAAAGCACCCTTGTGTCATGCTGCAAGGAGGCTTGCACCACTGTGGGAATGTACCATCCCTTTTTGCAATTTTGTGAGTCCCGTCGTGAATGCAACAGGGGCTCTGCTTAGACTAGCCAGGAGGTGGTCTAAGGGCCTTGTGCCACTGCAGAACAATGTGGTGATTGGGTGGGACCTGCCAGGCGGGGGCCAGGGGCTGAAGGAGCATGGGGGTGCCCTGGGGAGCATCATGGGAGACTGTGGAAGAGCAGGGTGGTGGTGTAGCACCCAGTAGAGGTGCCTTTTATAATACCAGGCTGCCGATTAAGCGTGAACCATTTTGTGGAGGGTTGACAGGGAAAGTGACCTGGTCCCAGGTGGAACAGCCCTCATACCTGCCCAGAGGGTGCCATGATCCCCAACCCTGTAGGTGAAGGCAGTCTGCTACAATGCCAGGGGCTGGGTACCAGAGGCATGTTGCAGTGCCTGGAGAACACTCTCCTCCACCACTGGCAGCCCCACCCTGTAGCCAGTGCTTCCTGCCCACAGGGTTGGGGATCATGGCACCTCTGGGGCAGGTTCCAGGGCTGTGTTCACCTGGGGCCAGGTCTCTTTCCCTCCTGACAACCCTCCATGAAGCAGTCTGAGCTGATCGGCTGCCTGGCTTTGTAAAGGCATCCCCACCGAGTGCCATATCATCACCCTGCTATTTTACAGTCACGCTATTGCCCTCTAGGACACTCCCATGCTCCTTTGGCCCCAGCCCCTCCTGGCATGCATAGTCACCCACCCACCCGTCGCAGCCCTCTAGTGTTGCACTGGGTGGGTGGAAGATCCCTGTGGAAATCCATGAGTCGCCAAATGTTTGATGCAAGCTTGTGGCTGTGGCAAATCCTGGGTCTTTGGTGGAAAGACCCCCCTTATAAAATTGGGTGCAGGGTCCCTGATAGACCTGGAGTTTGCCACAGCCTCATATTTAAAACAGCCTAAGGGCTGTTTTAAAATTATTCCATGTCTAAAACCTCTGAAATTAGCACAGTAGTGGTTCAGCAAGCAGCAGTACCAGGACCCTTCATAAAATGAAGGGTATCGATTACTGAAAGAGTTTTCTTCCTGGTTAGATAAATGAATGCATAAAATACATAATATGTATGCCTGGGGAATGCTCATCACAACTGAACAGGGTATTATGCTATGGTGTATTTACCCCACTATGGTGCCAAACTTCTGTTTTGTATTATTTGAAAGCGTAAACCTTGTCATCATCCACATTTGGGGCCCTAACCTTACAATGTGGAAAAATGAGACAAAATATAAGCTGCATCATTAAACCTCTGAACTACGAGCTCAGAACACTGTCCAAACTGGTCTGGTAGTGAAGGTACCAGGAAATAGTCCTGCTAGGACAACTTCAGCTTTTAATAATTTACAACCTTAAACTCTTCTGCTGGGATTAGAATGCTGGTTGACATCTTTGCAGGTTGTGTCTTAACCTCTACACCACAGGAGCTGCCAATTGCTTCAGTGCAGGTCAGTGGCACACTGGATTTATCTTGAGTTAGCAAGCAAAGGACCAGACAGTCAAATGCTGGTAGGGAGGGGCATGATTTTGTTGCATTTTCACCGAGAGATCTTGGTTAAAATCCTGACTGGCACTTTAAAAAAAAAAAATTAGTCTGATTTTCTCATGAGAGGCAATCCATGGCAGCATGAAGCTGGAGTAGTAAATGATATTGAAAACAGACTTTTATTTTTAAACAACAATTTGTGCCAGTAGAAGATTGACCTGTTAGGTCAGGAAGATCCTGACATGATTGCTTCATAATACCTTCACTGCAAGAGCTCCATCTCAGGTCATTCTCAACCAAAACAGGGCTTGCATCCTCCCATTGTACAGAGCATATGTGCGGCCACATTTGGACTACTGTTCAGTGCTGTGGAGCCTGCATTTGCGAAGGATGTAAAATGAGTTGAGGGTGTCAGAGGACAGCAATAAAACTAGTGGATGGCCTCTAAAATATGGATTATGAGCAGAGACTCACTGAATTAAATCTGTACACACTCGAACTCAGGAGGATCAGGGGATCTATTACAGATGTTCAGAATTTCTAGGGACAAAATCTAATGGCAGACCTCAGGCTAAAAGTAATCATAGGGACTTCTCTCTCAGCAGTCATGGTCACCAGCTAATACTGACTTTTCTAAAAGAGACAGTAGAAGATTTTCTTTACCCAAAGGATAGTCCCCATGTGGAATTCTCTCCCCAGGGACGTGGTGGAAGTGGACTCATTTAATACCTTCAAACTAAAATTAGATGAACCCCAATTAAATTCTATAGGAACTAAATAACCTGCTGCCGGAGATGTACCATAATAGGCTCTTGTCTTCTGTACATCTACCTACTCGTAGTATAACTCCTAGTATCTACCATACCACCTGAACAGCCAGGAACACCTTTGATTTATAGCTGCAGTATTTGTGAGTGACCATATAGTTTTTCAGCAGTACTGTTCATCTGGCAAAAATATCAAGATATAAATTTTCATTTTCTTACATTCCTGAACCAAGATATGGGATTTTGATGTTTTAAACGTTCCTACTGTTATGCGATCAGTCATAAAAAGAATTAAATATATTTATGCGGTGTAGTGCTGTTTACCATCATTGAATATGTGGTAGTATCATCCTAATATATCTACAGTATTTATTTATTTATTAGATTTTCAGAATAACACAGTTTAGCACAAGTGCTCTTTTCCAAGGTTTACCATCAATAGTGGCTACATTACATTTACAGTACATAATCTAGCTCAGGAGAGCCTGGTCAATGGTACATCCTTAAAGATAAGGATATTACCAGTGGTGGTCCAATTAGAGCCTGGTCTGGATCAGACAATAGTGTAACTAGGATAAAGCCGGTCAACTCGACATTTTAAAGAAAAGGACAAATACAATGCTAGCATAAGTACAGCCTGGTCAGAACAATTAGGATTACAGGAATGGAGTCAGTAATGTACACATGTTGTGAGCAAGATTAGTCAGCACTGTTGGATTTAAGGCTTTTTCAGTTTTAGCGGTTGCAGTCAAGAAGAGGCAACATGGTAAACAGGCTTCAGGCAATAGTGGGTAAACATTTGAATCAGGGAAATTTATCATGTGTAACAACAGGAGGAGGCTTTTTTTCACGCTCCTTTTTTAGAGAGTCTTAAACTGGGAAATCTTAGGTAGGCCCAGTATGGGTTCAGGAGATTGTTCCTCCGGCAAGCAGCTCGAGCAGCAAATGGCGCTTCCCTAGATTGTTTTACAATAAGGGACTTCAAGGGCTTGTCTAGACATACTCCTAGCTGAGTAGTTATTTTTGACTGGGTGGAGCAGGTCACTGATTGCAACCGGGTGAGGCCAACTGGGCTTTTCTGGCCAAAGGCAAGTCTGATATTTCAGCCTTTCTTGAAATGGGAGCCATTCAGTTTGAGGTACAGAGATCAAGTGTGAGTTAGTCTATCTGCCTCACAAAGAAAGTAGCAGGCTTTGTTGAGGACCAGGTGTATCCTGTTAAGGACAGTCTCACAGGTGCACCGTAAATGGGGAGACCATAATCAATGAGGGGAGTATTGTTCGGAGACTGCCATGCAGCTTGCATTGGCGGTTAGATTTAGTTTTGCCTATAGAGGCTCCTAATTTTGATTGGTCTGGTTAGCTATATTGTCAACATGAGAGGTAAATGAGGGAGTATCATCCAAGGTGATACCCAAGTACTTAAAGGTTTCAACTTGTTCCAGGGGCACCATGCATTGAGGATGACCAGTGGGGAAACCTTCTTCTTGTGATGTTGCTCCATGAACAGCATCAACTTAGTTTTTTGTAGTTAAGTACAAGTTTGTTCTTTGCAAACCATTCTTTGAGGGACTTAAAGATGCTTTAGAGATCACTGGAGAGATCAACCATCTGAGAGCTATTATTATAGATTACTGCATTGTTGGCATATAGTAACATTTTGGAATAAGGGTAAGCTTCAGGAAGTCTATTGATAAAAAGACAGAAGAGGAGAGGGCCAAGTATAGACCCTGCGGGACCACAAATGAGGCGCTTTTAGCATTCGAGAGCACCCCTTCGATCCTAACCCTCTGTGACTTCCGGAAAGGTAGCATCTAAACCAAGAGGGGTTCTGAAAGAGGCCCAGTGCAGATAGCTTTTCCACCACAAGTTGATGGTTTATGAGGTTGAATGCTATAGTCAGGCCTATGTGGTAGCACCTACCAAGTGTCCTTTGTCAAGCACCGTGCGCATATTGTTGGTATACTCAACCAGTGCAGTGCTGGTGCTATGGAGTTTTCAAAAACTGTGTTGTTGCTTACAGAATAGGCAGGAGACTAATTGGTCAGAAGCAATTTTCTCCAAAGCCTTGGACAAGAGGGGAAAAGGATGGAGATAGGCCTATAGTTAGCTAGGTAGTCCGTGACAATGGCGACCATGATTGAGTGCATTCAAAAGGGTGACTCGGTTGTGGCACCTGTCCATAGGAGCACCAGGCAGGGAGGGTGACTGGATGGAGGGGCCCACAAATATAGCGACAGATATCAGTACACATGCGTGGGCGGGGGCGAGCATGCCGTGCGATTGGCAGTAGTGGAGAGAGGGTTTGTGCGGCATGGTGCAGCAGTGGGCTGCCGAGCTGGCCTTGTGGCATGGTGGGTGGCAGGCTAGGATTGCGAGGGTGCCAGGTTTGGTTCCAGGCACGCATTTGTTTTGTGCGCCTGGCCATTTATTCCCTCCACTTTTGCACCCCGACATGCACCCCTGGAGTTGACAGTCCTTTAGTAGGGGTGCAGGGGCACCTTCCCACAAAAAAAAAAAAAACAAGTCCCTGGTGCCTTTTGCTGTGCATCAGGAGTGTACATCTCTGAAATTTATTTTGGTGATGTACACTCACCCTAATGGCAATCGTCTTTCCACTGTAAACTCTGCTTCAATGAGTTCCACCTCCTAATTATGTTACCTCCAGTTCTGACCCCACTGGGCAGTACTTTTGTCTGTTTAAAAGTTATGGAGATGGGGGTAGGAGGGCGAGCAAAAAGCCAGTTTCAGTCTCTGTCAGTCCTCAGGAGCTCCGATGAACAGTAGTTGCACACAAAAAGTTTTCAGCCCTTTAAGATAGGCTGGCAGGGATTTTAAAAGTTGGCACATTTTCCAGTCACTTGTAGGCTGGCCTGATTTTAAAATTAGGAATCAAAAGTTCATTTCAGCTCCGTCGAGCATCGGCTGTCACGGAGATTTTCTTTACTTTCTTCGAGCTCAGGTGAGCTCTTATCCCCAGTGTTGCTGTTTAAAAGTCTATAACTCTCTGATGAGCCAGTTTCAATCTACGGCAGTCATCTGGGAGCTATGATAAGCACTAGTTGCACATAAAAGTTTTCAGCCCTTTTAAATAGGCTGGCATGGATTTTTAAAGTTGGTGCCTTCTCCATCCATTGGTAGGCTGGTCCAATTTGAAAAGTGGGAATCAAAGTTAATTTCAGCTCCGTTGAGCTTGCGGCTGCCACGGAATTTTCTTTATTTTCTTAGAGCTCAGGTGAGCTGCTAATTTCAGTCTCTGGCAGTCCTGTGGGTGCTCCAATAAATCTAGTATAACCACCCCTTCCCTCAGGTAAACACACAGTTATTTATTAGTTACATATATTGGCACCACAGATGACACTTGTGCAATAGTCCATTCATTCCACTGGCAATTATTTCCTGGCTTGATCTTGGGAGGAAGGGAGATACCCAAGCAACATTTGTATTTGAATGGGTTCTGGGACACACCATGGCACTGGGGTACCCGAGACTTAACAGTCCACACACATAAGCTGTCCACAAATAGAAATATAGTCAATCAGTAAGTTTTATTGACACCTAGCATCTGACAGAAAACAGCGGTTACCCACTGTGGTTGCAGGTGCAGTGCAACAGTATACACAGTCCATACTTTTCCACAGTAGTAATTTGCACAGTTACAGGTATGAAACCCACCCTCCTATCACAATGGGCACTAACTACTTTTTCCCTGTCCATTCCTCTTCTAGACTATGGACACTGGACAGTCTTGGGATTTACCATCCAGGGGTGAACACTTAAGCTCCCCAGATCCAAGGTTCCTACAGGATCCTCCCACTGGACATGGCTTGTCTTCCAACTGCGTAAAGCAGTACAGTGAATATCTTGGGTATTACATTTTCTCCTCCCTTGTCATAAAGGCACTAATTCTGTAGTTCAACTCCACAGAGGAGGCATATTTTCCCACATCAGATTCATACTGAGGAGGCACTGTTTGTGACTAAAACAGCCCTCCCACAGTGCCTGAAGTCCAAACTTTAAAACATTACAAGAATCCCTTGACCTCAAAGGGCAAATCCTGACCTTTATTCCAAAACTGGGCAACACTTTACTTAGAGTGTCTCAGGTAGGGACAGACTCCACAATTTCTCATGACCGTGGAACATCAACTACGTGAAGGAGTCTTGATCCTCACAAGGCACGGAACCATAGCCGCTATTACAACTGCTCGAACGCTGCTCACTTTTACTTTGTTTTTGTTGACTGGAAAAGGAGGACTAGACAATTCTGCCTGTTTTCAGCCTTGTTCCAGGGAGAGGGATACAGATGGATGCCAACTGACATTGAACCAGATTAAGCTGTTGGTATTTGTAGTGAAAATGTTTACTGACTTCGGGCTGGCCAGGCCAGGGCGACCTCCCCAGCCAGTTCCACATTCCTCCTCTGCCAGTAGGCAGACAGCAACTCCCAACTCTGCACTCAGGCAGAAAACTCTCCCTAGCTGCATTCCATGCCAACATTCTAATATGGCTCATGCTGCTGCAAGAGTTCCATCCTCTTGGAGCCTCTGCCAGGATGACTGACAGAAGTCACCATGGGAACAAAACAGGTTTAAAACCTGGGCTGCCACCAAACCTAGCAACCTAATCTAACTAACCTAATCTACCAGGGTCCTAGTAACCCAGGGAACTCAGGGGTTACACTCACTGCCACCAGGAAGTGTAACCTGGGTTACACTCACCGCCACCAGAAAACCTGTTCAACAGGTCATTTGATATGGGAGTTGTTCCAGACGACTTGAGAAGGGCTGATGTAGTCCCTTTCCAAAAAGTGGGAGCAGGGAGGAAGCTGGAAACTATAGACCTGTCAGCCTGACCTCAGTGGTCGGGAAACTTATGGAATTTCTGCTAAGAGAAAAGATAGTGGAGCACCTTGAATCTAGCAGAGCACAAGATCTGAAGCGGCATGGATTCACATTAGGAAAGTCATGTCAGACAAATCTGATAGATTTCTTTTACTGGGTGACCAGGGAAGTGAATCAGGTGGAGTGGTGGATGAGGCCTACCTTGACTTCAGCAAGAATTTGACATTGTTCTACATAGAAAGCTTGTAAACAAGCTGGGGAGCCTGGGATTGGGTCACAAGGTGGTGAACTGTGTTGGGAATTGGTTGAGGGATAGAACACTGAGGGTAGTAGTAAACAGAGCTAAATCTGAGGAGGGAGGGTAACCAGCAGGGTGTCACAGGGATAAGTTCTTGGGCCAGTACTGTTTAATATCTTCATTAGTGACATTGCAGAGGGGCTGGAGGGAAGGTATGCTTCATTGCAGATGACACTAAGATCTGCAATAGGGTAGACATTTAGGGAGGGTGGAAAAAATGAGGAAGGACCTAGCTAAACTGGAGAAATGGTCGAGAGTGTGGCAGCTAAGATTCAGTGTGAAGACATGCAAAATCATGCACTTGGGGTGCAGGAATCCAGGAAGGATTACATGATGGGTGGGGAGTTATTAATGGCCACCAAACAGGAAAGAGATCTGGGGTGATCATATCTAATGACCTAAAGGTGGCCAAACAATGTGCCAAGGTGGTAGGGAGAGCCAGTGGGATGTTGGGGTGCATAAGGAGAAATATCACCAGCAGATGAAAAGGGTCATGATGCCACTGTACAAATCCTTGGTGAGACCTCATTTGGAGCACTGTGTCCAGTTCTGGAGGCCACATCTCAAAAGGACATAGACAGGGTAGAGGCAATTCAAAGAAGGGCAACAACAAAATGTTTTAGGGCCTGCCCAAAGGTCATACAAGGAGAGACTGGAGGAGCTCAATATATATATACCCTGGAGAAGAGGAGGGAGAGGGAGACATGATAGAGACCTTCAAGTACCTAAAGGGAACAAATAAGGTACAGGAGGGCAGCATCTTTCAGAAAAGAAGATGCTCTAGAACAAGAGGGCATGACATGAGACTGGAGGGGATGAAACATAGAAACATAGAATTTGATGGCAGATAAGAACCGCTTGGCCCACCTAGTCTGCCCATTTCCTACCTAACAGATAAGCTGCAGATCCTAGTTAACCAACAGCTTACTTCCTCTTACCGCCCAGGGCTGCCTTATGCCTGTCCCATGAATTCTTGAAGTCCCCACTGTTCTTGACTCCACGACCTCCTCAGGGAGGCTGTTCCATGCATCCACAACCTCTCTGTGAAAAATACTTCCTCACACATTACCCCTGAGCCATCCCCTCTATCTTCAAATTGTGCCCCCTTGTTCTTGCACATCTCTTTTCTGGAAGATGCTACCCTCTTGGACTTTGTTAATTCCCTTGAGGTACTTGAAAGTTTCTATCATGTCCCTCTCTCCTTTCTTTCCTCAGGAGTATACATATTAAGCTCCTTTAGTCTTTCTTCAGATGTCTTCTGGTGCAGACCCTGCACCATTTTGGTTGCCCTTCTCTGGACAGCCTCCACTCTGTCTATGTCTTTATGGAGATGAGGTCTCCAGAACCGCACACAGTACTCCAGATGGGGTCTCACCAACTGTCTGTACAGAGGATAACAACTTCCTGGATAGACTAAGGGGCAATGTAAGAAAGTACTTCTTCATGGAAGGGTGGTGGAGTCATAGAACAGCCTCCCAGCAGAAGTGGTGGGAGCAAAGTCAGTGAGAGAATTCAAAACTGCATGGGATAGACATAGGGGACCCTTCAAAAAGAAGGTAAAACTGGAGCTAAAGTAGGATTTTTTACATTTTAGTAGGTAGGGAAAATGGCAGACTGGATGGGCCTTGAGGTCCTTATCTGCTGTCAGATCTATATTTCTATGTTTCTATGTCCACAGCAAGCACTTTGGACTACAACAGGCTTTCCCCGGTGCCTATGGGGTGGGTCTGCAGATCACTCAGCTACCTATGACCAGCATAGGCAGGTCGCTACAGAGGATCTGAAAGCCATGCATAGCTACCCTAATGCCCTAACTACAGGGTTCCTCCTTTTAGCACCTCTTGCTACCAGAGGCATCTTCCTTATGGATTGGACCTGGCCAGTCACCAACACTGGTGGGGTCACCAGTCTGTCTTCCACCAGGCACTCACCGGCTCCACCACCAGTTGTTTACTAGGGTACTCTCTATCAAGCTCCACCCACTACTACACTACAGGGACACTTAATCATAACTTTCCAAACCCGAGAAGCAAAAGACATTTATTAGCACCACTTAGAACGTGCACAAGGCTTTGCAATGCATTTCCTAATACTAATAAATAAATTATACACTGGTAAAAACATTTTGTAACAGTACAGGTTATAAACATTTAAAAACCATTTGGTAGACAATTTTTAAGAATGAGTCCTCAGGTTCCTCTTCTTCTTCTTCAACTGCACCTGCAAAGGGTATGCAAAAGCACACAACTACATACTATTTGACTCTAACATTTTTGTAAAAGGATTTTTGTATAAAAACATGTTGTACTTTTCTCTTTTCTTTTGTACTTATGTGCAAAACAGTAGAAAAAATATTAAAACATGAGGGAAGGTAACCCTAATAGCGCATCTCAGGATAAATGTCCTTAGGGCTGGGACATCCCAGACAAAGTGTCTCTGGAGAAGGATGGACACCATTCCAAAGGTTTTCAGATGGACACACTGCCGCTGGAAGTGTCAGACAAAGTGTCCAAAGGGACCAAAGTGGAAATGCTCTCCACAATTCCCCTCAGGTATACTATCAGTTGTATGCACTAGTCATAAACAGTGAATGACAAAAACTTTGCCCTACCAGTTCCGATGTGAAGGAGATCTCTGGCAACTCACTGCTGCTGCTGGAGTGACTGTCCGCAAACCTGGTGACTCGACTCCTTCTCAACTTCTGGAAACTGGATACCTAGACAAAACTCATCCCCTTCTTCTTCAGGTGATGCAGATGCAATGGCAGTTGTTCTACTCTTTGACCAATACCCTGCGGAACATGTGGCTCACTGACCACATCTTACAGTCTCTTTAATCTTCACCAATGTGGCAACTTGCGCACTTGATATTCTGTGAAGGTGCCCATCTCAACTTGCCAGGAAGTCTCGCAAGGGGGTAAGAGGTACATACACCATGTAAGCCATGGTGTACAAATTTATTTTTGAGGGACAACATTTTGCCTCCCCAAGGTCACTATTTGTCCCACCTTCTGATGTTATAATATGATTGTTGGTGCTCTTTGTAAGCAAGTGACTGTGCCAATGCATACAACTGGTGTGCTTTTATTTTTTTCCCCATGCTTAACAAAGCAATGGGGTATACAACTGTAGATCATCAAACAAGTTACATCTGTTAGGGGCAACAAACAGGGTACAACAAGCAGGGTATGGGAAACAAAAGGGTACAACTGGGTCAACAAAGAGGATAAGGGGCAACAAAGAAGGTCATGGTGTCCAAAATGATGTACAAACTTTATGTTCCTAGCTACACCCCAGTACCAGTCAGGATGAGGATTGTAAACCATTGTACCATCTGGTCATTGCATTGGCATGCTATGAACTTTTGCCTCCCTCTTTATCTACACAGATGACTAGATCCATGTGAAGCATGCTCCCCACCTTTCACATGCTGATGCATTCTTTGCACCTTCTGTGCAGTTCTGCTACACCTACGGGGTCCACAGGTACCATCGTTCCACGGCCATTCTCATGGCTTCTTCCATGAGTCAGGTCTCACAAAAATCCTCTGTTGCACACCAGACCCATTGTGGCAGATAGGGGTACTTCTCCCCAAAGATTTCCTCCACTTTTTGTCAGTTAAGTCTTTCCTCCTTGCTACTCTTGGATAGAGGCTGCTCACCAGACTAACCTGGTGTTGGCCAGATCTGGTCATCCCAGGCTCTTATGGGAGGACACTGCTGAAATCCACCTCCTCTTCTTTCTCAGCTAAGGTGGTAGCAGTAGTGGCATCAGGCAGGGTAGTAACTTGGGACTGGTCTCCAACTCCAGGATCTTCTGTTGGCTCCCCAGTTTCTCCTGAGCAATGGGCTCTACCTTGAGCCCTACAGGCTCTTCTACAGTTGGGATTTTGAACAATTAAGCTGCAAATTACCTGAACTTATGCTACATTACTTGAGTTTTGCATGTGCAAAGAGTTCTCCTGTGAGGCTTCAAATCATAGGCTGAAATGTGCTAGGTTTTCTCAATGAAAGGTCTGCTAATATAAAACTAAGTTGGACAGCACTCACAGTAATGTGAAATACAAGATTATTAACAATTATCCCAGCAGTGATTAAATGACTGTAGTTAGCATTAAAGAACAATGCCACATGCTTTTATGTGTAGAGAAAGCAACTAGAGTCTTTTTAATCATAAAAACTCAGCATAAGTATAAACATCTTTCCAATTTACCAGTCATTAGTACTCCCAACAAAATCCCACATGGTAAGCCAATTAATGCACTATTTCATGTCTAAACAAAGTGCATTTACCAGTAGTCCTTATCAAAGTTCACAGGATTTCAGCAACCTGGAGAGCAGTGTGCTACATTTACTGGTAGTCTCTCTTAAGGTCCAAAGGGTTGCACCAACTCAAACAGTAGCATACTGAAAGATTTGATTCAACAAAGTCCAGGAGGGTAGCATCTTTCAGAAAAGAGATGTGCAAGAACAATGGGGCACAATTTGAAGATAGATGAGGAATGGCTCAAGAGCAATGTGAGGAAGTATTTTTTCACAGAGGGTGGTGGACACATGGAATGTCCTTCCTGAGGAGGTATGGGGTCAAAAACAGTAGGGGAATTCAAGAATGCATGGGATAGACATAAGACAATTCTGGTGGGGGGTAGGAAGAAGTAGGCTATTGGGTAACTAGGATCTGCAGCTTATCTGATAGGTAGGGGAAATGGGCAGACTAGATGGGCCAAGTGGTCCTTATCTGCCATCAATGTCTATGTTTCTATGGATTTGACCAGTCTGAGGGCCAGGGTCACACACCTCACCAATGGGGTGAGAGCGTTAGGCAGTACCCAGCATTGACACTGCCCTGCTGATCCTCCAGGCTGTCTGCTGGCTTCTCCATTTGAGGCTCTTCCTCACCTGGAAGTCTGGCTTCTATCCTAGAAATGTCGGCTCAACTCTGTAGCTGCTGTAACCACTCTTGACAAAATTCTTTTGGGTCTTCATCATCTGATGATGCAGCATCAACATCATGACCCCATCTAGCCACGGTCGGGCACAGCTGGCATGGGCCCCAACAGGCCTAGAGGGTTGGCACAGTCCTTAGTTTTCTCTACAAGCCTGACAGTGAGGTATGGACAGGACATCTCTCCGTGATGGTAACACACCACACACACACTGGTACTGGCCATCCAGGAAGTGGCATGTTGCCTGGAGCTCCAGCCTGTCCTGAGCATTCTTCTAGCTTTCTCAGCTGCTCTTCCTTCTGGATGACCCAGGCATACACATGTGGTGGATAGCGCTATTCTCCAGTGCTGTCCATTTTCCTGGTTGCACTTAACACTGGCTTTCACACTGCTTGGTCAGATGGGGGGCAAAGTGTTTGATCCCTCCCACTCTTTACCATTTAACATTTTGCACAGAAACTTATTGTCTTTGTTACAGTCCACTTCACTGAGTGGTTTCACAGTCATCTTGCTACTGTGAAATTCCTTGCTTCGCTATACTTTACTGCACTCAAAGCTTTGCACACTGAGCTTTAATTCACATTTACTAATTTCTAGGCCTTACAGTCTTGACCCTGAGCCCCGGCTGCTACTGCTGGCCACACAAATTTTTCAAACACTTTTTGACTGTACAAAGGATTTTATACCTTCTGCAACCTGCATTTTATTTTATCTGATGGCTTTTCCTTCATCCCCTGCCCTATGTCCAATTTGCATGTAACATTTGCTCCTACAATTTTCTACTTGTACAATTCTTTAGTTGTTCAGTAGCATTTTTTTAAGTGCATTGATTTAAAATACCCACAGTTCAGTTTGATTATCAACCTTTTCTTGTTCTGTGCTTGCTGACAGAGTGCAATTCACTTTCTTTGGGAGTCCTGACTGCAGCAACTGACTCTGGAACACTTCTTCACCGTCGACAATGGATGGACAGCTGCCCATCTTGAGATTTGACCATCACTTTACACAGTCCCAAATTTCAAACTTTTGAAAAATTCCAGTTGACCTGAAGCCCTTGTCTCTCTGATTGCTGCTATCGAGCTCCACTCTCACTCACGCTTTGTGCCTGTTCCCTCTCACTCAGGACACAGTCCAAGAGGTGGGACTTACTGGCTCCAGCCAGTCACATGACACCATGCAAATTAGGGCAGGAGCACACACACTCACACACACACTTACTTTCTCTCTCTCTCTCTCTCTCTCTCTCTCTGTCTCTCTCCTTTTGAGCACATTCTGGCTCTCTGGAAAGGATTTTAAATTGCAAAATATATTTTTTCTTTGCCACTCAGACTGCAGCTTGAAAATGAATTTGCCTTTACAGTTAGCTCTTGCTCCGGTGGGTACACTGTCATCAAATTCATTACCTCAGGTAATTTCTTGAGGCAACCAAACCCTGAAATCCAAAGATGAGCCCCCATCTTGTGTAACCACCCTTCCTCGGCAAACACACAGTTATTTTTAGTTATTTATATATATATATATATATTGGCACCACAGATGACATTTGTAGCAATAGTCCATTCACTCTACTGGCAATTATTTCCTTGAGTTCGGTCTTGGGAGGAGGGAGGTACTCAAGCAACATTGGTATTTGAATGGGTTCTGGGGGGCATGGCTCTGGGGACACCAGAAACTTGAGAGTCCACACACATAAGCTGTCCACAGATGGAAATAGAGTAAAGCACTAGGTTTTATTCTGACACAAGGCATCTGACAGAAAACAGCGGTTACCCACTGTGGCTGGAGGTACAGTGCACCAGGTATACACAGTACATACTTTTCCATAGTAGTAATTTGCATAGTTACAGGTACAAAACCCACCTCGTGTCACTGGGGAGCAAACTACTTTTCCCTGTCCATCCCTATTCTAGGCTATGGACACTAGATAATCTTAGGATTTACCATTCCAGGGGTGAACACTTCAAGCTCCCCCAGATCCAAGGTTCCCACAGGATCCTCCCACTGGACATGGCTTGTCTTCCAACTGCATGAAGCAGTACAGTGAATATCCTGGGCATCACATTTCTTCTCCCTTGTCAGAAAGGCACTAATTCTGTAGTTCAACTCTGCACAGGGGAGGCATATTTTCCCATATCAGATCCATACTGAGGAGGCACTGTTTGTGACTAAAACAGCCCTCCACAGTGCCTGAAGTCCAAACTTTAAAACATTACAAGAATCCCTTGACCTCAAAGGGCAAATCCTGACCTTTATTCCAAAACTGGGCAACACTTTACTTAGAGTCTCTAAGTTAGGGACTGATCACAAGTTCTCATGGTTGCAAAGGAGTCTTCACCTCAGAAGCCCATGCAACCATAGCTGACTATCACAACTGCTCGGCACGCTCACATTCTGACTTCAGGACTGGCCAGACCAGGTGGAGGAGAGACCTCCCCTAGCCAGCTCCACACTCCTCCTCCCTCTGCCAGCAGGCAGAAAGCAACTCCCAACTCTGCACTCGGGTAGAACACTCTCCTAGCTGCATTTCATGCTGATGTTCTAATATGGCTTATGCTGCTGTGAGGAGTTCCAGGCCTTTGTAGCCTCTGCCAGGATGACTGACATAAGTTGCTGTGGGAACAAAAGCAGGTTTAAAACCTGGGCTGCTCAGCAAACCTACCTTAGCAACCTATTCTAACTGCCCTACTGTACCAGGGTCCTAGTAACCCATGGAAACCCTGGGGTTACACTAGCATTTACATTCAACAAGTAACCTCAGTGAAAAGATTTTTTAAATTATGAGTGGCAGCCATGTTTAATGACATGAGTCATTAATTACAAAATTAGCTATAAAACTGCGTTAACAATATCTGAAAAAATAAAAATACACTGAGGATGAATCTTACAATGTCAGAAACATAGTTTTGCTAAAAACTAAATGATGAAATTTTTGCCAGCTAACAAATACTGCTGCTTTAAGTTAATTTTTTCACATTTATTTATTTGTTTAGTTTTTGTTGATCGGGTAAGTGCACTAGACAAATCCTGCCTATTTTCAGGCACGACCTGGGGAAAGGATACAGATGAATACCAACTGACCTTGAACCAGATTAAGCTGTTGGTGGTATTTGTAGTGAATGAGGAAATTTGGCCAGGACACCGGAAATTCCCTACTCATCAGTGGGGACCCTTTGAAATCCGAAGGATGGCTGAGTCAGTTGTTGTGCTGCGCCTAGGAGATGGATGTGCCACAGGTTGAGGAGCCATCTCCTCCTCTGGCTACGGCGCTGTTTGGCAGGGATACCCTGTTGAAGCTACTGTGTCTGAGAAATTTTTGGAAGCTGCCTGCTCGACAGCTCAGCCTGTTTTGGATTGCTCGGTTGAGTCTGTATTGCCTACTGTGGAATCTCCTGCCATTGAGCTGCAAAAGCTGTTGCAGTTGGAAGAACGTTAGTATTTACTAAAAAGAAAGATCTTTTAGAGCGTTTTCAATCAAAATGTTGGTGACTATGGCTGGGGCTTCAGGACTTGTTGTTGGCCTCTAAGCAGTCGGTTTCCGTGGTTATGGACCAAACGGAGGTTCGGACTGAGCCGAGCATAGTCTTTCACCGCTCAGGACAGGACCGAGCTGCTGCTACTGTTTTACTTTCAACTCTGCACGGACAAACCTCGCATGGAGCGAGTTACTCGTAAAGGGTGCCCCAGCAGACTTAGTTGGGCTGATGCTCCTGTTGTGGAGGGAGGTCCCTGGACCATGGAGGACTCATTGCAGGCTGCAGGCTGCAGGCTGGGTGTGTTCCCTGATACAGGGTCTTGGATCTTGGGCTTTGGCCCCCATTAAAATTCCGGAGTCAAGCTATCGCCTTCTCCTTCTACTCGTACTATACCAGAAACTGTAAGTACTAACCCTGAGACTGTAGCTACTGCATTAAATGTCGGGGTTCTCTACCTGCTTTACCTAAGCCTGCTCCTGAGTGGGAACCTCCTCCAGCTATGGACAATTTATAGCATTCTCTCTCTCCACTTGCCTTCGGATTTGGAACTTTCTCAAACCCCAGTTTATAGCCGCTAGTACAATAAGGGCTAGTTCTCCACTACGTGAGGTGGAGGCAGCTGAACTTAGTGACATTTCTGACTTTTTGGATATACCTAGAAATATTCTAGCTGATGTTAGGAATTTTCCATGGGCCTTTCATGGTGCGGAGGAGCAGGTCCCTTCTGCCCCTCCTAAAACCCCTTGGCCTTTTGCCTCCCTTTTCATAATTCTGCTCCTTGATTCGCCATAATGCTGTTCACCTCATATATAAAGGGGTCTAGATACCTTTCTGATAGGGTTTATGTGGGTCATACATTATTGAAAAGCAGTTTAAATTTTCATGTTTCTGGATTGTATGTCCTAATTCATGTGTCGGGTGAGAATGTATTTGATGTCAGCATTAAACTGGGGAGTGGCCTTGACAAGTTCTGGGCATGTTATCACCAGGTAAAGGTCACCCTTTGTGGGCCCCTTTCGAGGTTCTTCCTCTTACCAGGCCTGCTCACAAAACCATTACAGTTCTCTTCGAATTGAAGGGTCAGTGTTACCAATTTGCTGTTTTGGCTTAAACAATGTTGCATTGTAACTGGTCATCAGGAAGCTATATTTGACTCTGAGGGAATCTGGACTGGAGGATTGAGAATTAGGGTGATTTTACACTAGAGGGTGGGGTCTCTGCCATCTCCCTAATAGTTTTTCTAGGTAGGGATAGAGGTGTTCTGTTTTATCTTGATCAACCCAGGACTTGTAATAAATGTGGGCTCCCAGGTCACATTAGTAGTGCTTTGTGGCCAGCTGAAATGTTCCTTTGTCATAAGACTGGTCATCTTAGTGGTCAATGTTCAAACTCGGTTCATTGTAACCTTTGTGGGAAAGAAGGACACGTTTACATGGCCTGTCCTGAGGCAGCTCATAAGAAATCCTCTTCTGCTGATGGGGAGGAGCAGCGTCTCTTGGTTACTTTAGCCCAGAGGAATTTAATAAAGCATCCACCACACAGTTGGCTGAGGATGTTCCTCCTTCTAAGTTGCCTGTTCCTACTGCCCAGGCCCTCCACCCCTAATGTGTCTGAAGCTTGTTCTGTTCTGGTTTTGCAAGAGACCTCTCCTCCTCCATTTGTAGAACCTCCAGAACACTCCCTGGTTTTGCAAGCTGCCTCAGTACCCACCAGTGTTACTGAGGTTCTACCTGGCTCCCATGTCCCCCTCCATGAAGTTGAGAGTCCTCCTGAAAGGAGAATGTTGACCAGAAAATGGTCTACTGGGGCCCTGCCTACCCCTAAGATGGCTAAAAATTCACTGCATGATTCCTCAAATAGATTTTCATTTTTTGGATGCTGATCACTCTGACACTGATTCAGTGTGTTCCTCAGCAGATTCTATTCTACCAGATACTTCTGATTTATTGATACCTGATGAGGGTGAACACCCCTCACAACTCTCACATCGGAAGGAAACCCAGTAAGAAAAGCACTGATTTAGTCTCCCTGTATTTTTACAAAATGCCTTTTCCCTCCATTCTTAATTTTAATGTCTAACGTCAATAGTATTAAGAATGCAGTTAAACGAGTCGGTGTTTTCATTTTTACAGACTTTCCTCCGAGTCTCTCTTTTACAAGATACAAGGTGTCACTTTACTCTAGAACTTACTCTCTCCACTAAAGCATGGCTCTCGGGGATTTCCTTTTGGTCGATTGGCCCAGAACGTTGCATGGGAGTAGGGATCCTTTTTCACCATATTCGGCCTACTGTTGTTCGGGTGTTGGACCTCGTCCCTGGAAAAGTATCATTACTTGATTTCATTTTGGACACAGTCCTTTTCAAGTAATTAACACTTATGCACCCAGACTAAAGCAGAGTGTACACTTCTTTTCAACAAATCAGTCCTTTCTGCATACTGCTCATTTTGTCATTTGGGAGGTGATTTTAATTGCGGATTGAGTAAGTGGGATCGGGGTACCACCACCACCACAGGGAAAACTATTTGGTGATATGGCTGCACTGAATAAGGCTGTGCAAGATGCTCGTCTCAAGGATGCTGTTTTTTCACATATAGGTGTGCAGGGGCGAACTTTTTAAAGGGCATTATCTACCCGTACTGATTTTTTCTGTCTATTTCTTTGTTACTCCAGACTGTCTCTGTGGAACCAACTGCTTATTCTGACCATAGGCTTTTGAAGGTTTCCTTGGGCAAAGCAGTTGCTCTTAAGGACCTGGATACTGGAGATTAAATTCTAGACTTTTGCAGCAAGCTGATTTTCTACAGTTCATCTACACTTTTTGGCCTGTAGGAAATTCTTGTATCCCATATATGATGATCCAGTGATTTGGTGGATGGAAACTAAATCAGACCTGTGCTCCTACTTATATCCCATAGCAGATACTTTAGGAAGGGGACTTATTTTTGTATTTACAGGACAGAAAACAGCTACAACACTTGTACTCCCTCTCACAACTTACCCGACATGATTTTCGGCCCAGATTGCGCATTTTCAGAAGAAGACAATGCAATATCATTTAAATTTGTCTGTAGATCTTCAGTCACGGCAGCAACATGATACACAGGGACCATTTCCTACCTCTTCTCCCTTACTTGGCCATCAGGAGAAGGTACAGGCTAAATCTATTTCACTCTTTATGACCAACAGGGGTGGTCCACACTGAGCAGGGTAGTGTTTTATGCATTGCATTTGCCTATGCTGCTTCTTTATTTACTGCCCAACCTGTTCAGCCTCTAGATTTAGTTTCTTTTTTGGTAAAATTCAGGTTCCCCAGGCACCTAAGATCAGCTGTTAGGCTTAATGGCTCCTTTTCTGGCCCAGGAAGTTGCTACTGCCATTCAATCTTTATCTAAAGGTAAACCCTGGTCTGGATGGCCTCACCTCTGACCTTTACCATCTTTTACATGGTGAACTTTTGGAAGAACTAACCTCAGTTTATAATTCTATTGTGCATAATCAGAATGTCCCTTTGACATGTCTACAGGAATTCACATTTTTATTTTAAGAATAAAGGTGTTAAATTGGATCTATCTAATTGGAGGCCTATTAGCCTCTTGAATAATGATTTTTAAATTCTTTTCAAACTTTTGAACACAAGGCTGTTAACAGTGGCAAAGTTCTTGATTTATCTGGCACAATCTTGTACTGTGCCTGGGAACTCAATAACAGATCAACTACTTTTATTACGGATCTATTTTTCATGATTCTGTTTCACCACTGGATGGTTATGTGCTTTCCCTAGACCAGAGGCAAGCCTTTGATAATGTGGCTCATGTCTTCCTATGGCATGTACTACGCCATTACGGTATTCCTGCTACTTTCATAGCATGGCTTTGGGCCCTTTATTGTACTGCCATTGTTTGCCCATGTATTAATGGATTTTAGGCCCTCACATTCCTATTAAGAAAGATGTTGACAAGGGTGTCCGATCAGTCCCTTTTATATGTATTTAGTATAGATCCTTTATTAAGGCTTCTCAGTTCCACACCCGTATTGCTCCAATTCAGATATCGAAATTCAGGTTGCCTATACTGCCTTGGCCTATGCGGATGATGTAGTTCTTTTGGCTGGCAATACCCAGTCTGCTGAAATGGCACTGACTGTTTGTACCACATACAGTACATTCTCAGGAACCAGTTTGAACCTATCAAAGTACTGGGAAGCCCCTGGGTGGTCAGATGGTTCCTACTGATCACATAGCCGGTCTCCCTATACATTAGGTCCTTTAAAAATCTTAGGCATTGAGTATGGGTCACCCCAAATGGATATTGCAAACTGGGACAAAACATTATTAATTGGATCACAAATGGTTCAAATTGGAATAAGACCAAAATTAGTTATTGCAAATGTGTTTATTTGATAAGGACTTACCTGGTGCCTCTTTTGTTTCTTAGTTCTGTTTTTCCTGTTCCTAAGTCAAGGGAGGTTAAATTGTTTGGCTTATTTTTCCAGTCCTTCTGGGGCAGTCGTCTAAATCCATCAAAAGAAAAGTATTATATTTACCTCGCTTAATCAAGGTGGACAGCAAATGGTTAACCCTGTATTGTTTTTTCTGTCAGTTTTCGTATGCTAATTTGAAACCTTTGTTTATTTCTCCTGATAAATACTGGTGTGGTTTTTATTCAGACCATATCACCCTGGTTTGTAGCTTGGGATCTGGGTCGTTTACATCACATTAAGCAGGTAGCCACTTCTCCATTGTATTTGCGTGAGGTCTTTGTCAAGCTTCAGTCATGGGGATCACTAGTAGACTTGTGATCTCAAAATCTAAAAACAGTTATATGCATTTGTTATGGAGAATCATTTTAGTGAGTTGGACATCTTTTCAAAATGTCCGGTAACACATAAAGAGGCCTTATTAACCTTTCTGAATGAGAAGAGAATCCACAAAATGTAAAGATCATCACTGGCTTATTGTCATGAGAAACTGAATGTAAAGGCTAATCAAAAGCATAAATGGGCGGAGGAACGATTTGTTCTAGACCTCGGTGCATTAATCAGCCAGAAACCCTTCTGCATTTGTATTTTACTTACTTATATTGTTGATTTTGGAAATTCCTGTATGACAAGTCTCGTCTTTCTTTTTTCTAAACTTACATATCCTGCACTTATATACGGTAGTTATCCTAGCAACTAGGATATTCGGGACACAAGTACATTTTCTCTAATTTTGCTGTTATCAAATGGTTTATCTGGCATTCTAGATGTTTGTTCATTCTTCAACAGCATGAACTTTCTTATTATGATTTGTATGGTAATATTTTCAAATCCCTACAGGAAGTTTATTTTCTGAATCTAAAAGTCTCAGTAGGATCCGTTTGCAGGCTATTTGGTGGGTTTGTCCTGGATTACTGACAATGACTTTCCAATTACTTGGCGTCTCTCATCAAGGCTTGTCCTTTCCTTTTTATTGCATTTGTTTATTATGGTTACTATGGTAACAGCTTGTAATTTTGTTGCTATGTGTGATTTTGAGTTTTGTACTGTAAGATTTCTTTAATAAAGTCTTCCCTACTCTTTTCGATAAGTGCCATGGGATCTTTAACATCCACCTGAACTACCACCAATCCAGGCAGATGGGACCTTGGTTTAACGTCTCATCCGAAGACGGCACCTCATGCTGCACTACAGTGTCAGTACTGGGATATTAACCCAAGTGCCAGATGTGGGAACTGAACCCACAGCCCTCTGATCTCCTGGCCTCAGAGGCAAGTGTACTACCTACTGAGCCACTGATACTAGAGCCTAGGCTTGCAGGGTAGTCCAGCTGAGGTGCAACATCTCTTTTCAGTGGCATTTTGCCTCTACCTGGTTTTATAGCTGGCACAACTGAAGCATTGGAAAGTCAGGTCAGTTGGTCTGATTCATAAGGTGAGTGAGTGGTTAAGGTGAGATTCAAACCTGTGATTTTATTCACTGTACAGTGCTCTAACCAGGGCTTCAGGTCAGTTTTCCTCAGTGGAAGAACAACAATTTCATAGGTCAGTGATTTTTTCAAGTAAAAATAATCTTAAATCCCAAATGTTACCTTGAAAATGAAAGTAAAATAATTCCATCAGCTCCATTGTCAAGGATTATAAAAATGTTTTGGAGGGACTTAGATTTACTTTCAGAATCATGTTAACTGAAGCCTAGGCTCTAAATAGTAGCCTACACTGTCTTGCTGATTTCTGCTTCTGATTTACAGTTTCTGTGGGATTGTTATTGCTGCCATGTCTTCATAAAAAGGCCTAGAGACTGGGGGCATGGATTTTTCAAAGGTCTGGCTGCAGCACGTGCGACAGTTGCATTGCTGCAGCTGCATGCCTGTAAATGCACCAGGATGATTTCAGGTAATTTTGAACATTCTGTCTGCCACAGGCCTGGCCTCATTGGAACATTGACAAGCACATAGCCACCCAGTATCTCTGAGATTTACCTGGACTCAGTATTCCCACCCTCCGATTTCCCTCTGTGGCGAGATCAGAGGGAGGGATTCCTCCTTCCCCAGAGCACATATTTAGAAGCAGAGCCAAGGCTGGTCAGTGGTGCGGGGCTTGTGACTGGCCAATGGCATCATCCTACCAGCAGCATTTCCTGTTTCTTTCTACCCATCTCCCCTGATGTGGAGAACTGCCTGTCAGAGCGTGCACCACGGCTGATGTCCTCTGTGGAGACGACAAGCTCTCTGGCCAAATGCAGAGGTCACCAGAGCAACAGAACCCGATGTCATCCTCCCCTGGCTGGCAGTACTGCACTGCTTCCCAGCCCAGGGCTGCCCAGTTGGCTTCCTGAGCTTGTTTCACACTAGGGTCACCAGCATGGGAGCCAATTATGCAACTCACTGGACCATCAGATGGCCCCTGGTTCTCAGAAATTCAGACACATTTCCGACATTTGGCTCAATTTACAGCTAAAAAAGTAGCATGAGTTCAATATTTCATGCATGCATCAGTTTTTGGTGCTGGCGTAGCACTCATGACAAGAGTTAGACCACATCTCATGTCGTCTAAAAGTCTTGTTGCTGTTACCACAAGTGCTGCCGAACTGTATCCCAACTAACTTAAAATTTAGCCCTGAATCTGGAAGGCCTCCCTCAACACTCTGGTGATTCTCTAATTGTAACAATACTTTGCTGTCAGAGCATGAAACTTTGATTCTGAGATGGTTTCACATTGTTTTAATGTTCTGTCTGCTAGTAATGATTTGGCCTAATGCAATAATTTAGGACTCAGAAAACAGTAGTGCAGTCTGTTAATAGGTTCTAAACCACCGTAGCAATTTAAATCTCTGTTGTTGCCAGACCAAAGTGGTTACTGGAGGCATGACAGATATACGGTTAGGAAGAAATTAGTTCTCCTGCTCTTAAACAGTAACATGACCCTGTAATTGTCTTTGCCTAATAAGTGAAAACATGTAACAGAAGCTTACACACACAAAAAACAATAGGTGGCCAAAATTACTTGCAGGAGATAAACAGCAGTAGCATGCATTCTGTTTAGAAAATGGCTAAGTGGCAACAAGCTGTTTCCCCTTGGATGCCTTTCAACTTTAAAAAGAATGAGAGCAGCTTTAAGCAGGTGCTAAGCCACAATTTAAATCAATCCGTCTCTTTCCCTCTGTCATAGCACATTAACTTCATTTATCTTTTCTGTCAGTCATCCTTCTCTGCCTTATTTCATCAGTATTTATTCCTCTTTAGCAAGTAGTTTACTACACCAGGGACCCAATACACATAGAAACATAAACTTTGACAGTAGGTAAGGACCGCTTGGCCCACCCAGTCTGCCCATTTCCCTACCTATCGGATCAGCTGCAGATCCTAGTTAACCAACAGCTACTTCCTCCTCCTCCCCCACCAGAATTGCCTTATGTCTGTCCCATGCATTCTTTTATTCCCCCACTGTTTTGGACCCCACGACCTCCTCAGGAAGGCTGTTCCATGAGTCCACCATCCTCTCCATGAAAAATACTTTTTACGTTGCCTCTGAGCCATCCCTCCTCTATCTTCAAATTGTGCCCCTTGTTTTTGCACATCTCTTTTTCTGAAATATGCTACCCTCTTGGACTTTGTTGATTCCTTGAGGTACTTGAAAGTCTCTATCATGTCTCCCCTCCCTCCTTTCCTCGAGGATATACATATTAATCTCCTTTAGTCTCTCTTCGTATGGCTTATGATGCAGACCCTGCACCATTTTAGTTGCTGTCCTCTGGACTGCCTCCATCCTGTCTATGTACTTGCGGAGATGTGGTCCTACTGTGATTTACACAGTCACAATCCAGGCTGGAGAAATCTTGTGATGTAAATAGAGAGGGACCCCATTCTACAACTCTGAAAAACTGCAGTACACAATGCTAAGGGTTAGCACTCAAGGGAGGCATCACCACTGGTGGCTAAGTATATGTAGAACTGTAAATGATGACTGGCAGGTCCATTTGCAGACAGAAAACTGCAACTTCAGGAACATCTGAGAATGCCATTGTGCCACTCACATGGTGCGTTGTCAAAACCAGAGGTCATGGCATGAGGTACTACCACTTCAATTGCCCCCATAACCCCTAACTTTATGCCAGATTGTGTGCCATGAACATTGTGAATTTGTCATGTCCCTCACCAGTCATCCCAGGTGGCCCAGTTGCCCCCAACTGGTCCTGTCCTTCTTAGCTATGCTTGGTGTCAGTGAAACCTTTCTCCCAATCCTCTTCCCCATGTGTGCATTGTTAATAAATGGTCCCTCACCAATCCAGGTCCCATGCCGAGTCCCGAGGATCTACTGCACACCTGAGTCACTCTGTAGACTGCTTCACACAGTTCTACAGGGGCTTTTGGTGCAATGGCATACAGGGACTGTTCTGGGCTAGAAGGCATCGGGTGCATAGCAAAATACTTTGTTTTCATCCTGGCTCCACTTCTTTGCATTTGTTGTCATAATGAGCATTGTGACAGTGCAGGGAAAGGCTTGTAGGAAAACTAAAATTAGGAACCAGATGGCACAGTGTTCATTTCAACCACTCTTTTAACAAAACTGCAACTATGTATGGGGTCCAAAGGCTTTTCTTTATGTCTTTTTTAACATTTTAATAATGAAGCTAGTTCAACAGATACTCAACACATCTTGTTTCCAGTGGAGTCCAAGATAATCCACTTTGAGACCTGAAGAGCAAGGTGGTCTGTAATATGTTATGGGCCACTCAGTGAATCAGCGGCTCTGAAGGGATTTAAAGCTGCAGGATTTCCTAGCTCATAGTTCTGAATTCTAACCACTGGATCTACCTGACTTCTCCTTTTCATAGAAAAACATTGTTATTTCGTACCCTTATAAGTGTGACATGGGTGATCAAACACTGCTGAGAATACTGATGAAATCCTAAAAGAGCAATTTTTTAAAAAGGAGCACTGCTTTATTTCAAATCTAAAAACTTATGGTAAAGCTGACTCAAAATGAAGGAAAACCAGTATCTTACAAGGCAGGAGTAACGGCAATCTAAAAGACAAAAAGTTGGTACAAGATTAATGTAACATGCATTGACTTGCATTTCTACATGAAAGTAACCGGTTCTGAAGTTGAAACTGTTTTCTAATTTCCTGAAAAATAAAAAACATAGGTGGCATCACTAGAATTTAGTTACACAAAACTCCTTAAAATCTGAATTTCTGGATATTACATTTTTACTGAAGACATTGTGCATGAACATGGGCTCTTAGCCCTTTAGACTGTATTGGTTCCAGCTGCTCTTCCTGCCTTGATGTCACAATACTCTCCCAGAATCATCAGAATCATTTCCATGGCAACAGGTTGTGATGTCACAGCAGAAAATTATGACTTTAAAGCAGGAAAAGCCCCAGGTAAAGATACACTCTAGGGCGCACGAGTCTAATTTCCTGCAAATGTTTTTAGTAATAAAGAATAGAATGTCCTGAATTTTTTTCAATATTATGAGGTTTGATTTCTGCCGTACCAACAGTCAGTGTTTTGCAGAAAACTGGAACATCACTTTTAACTTCATGTCATGCAGTTGGGTTTTACCAGAGGAAGCTAGGTATTCTTTGTTCTTACTGCGCTGAAATATTTAAGCAATTATGGGTGAATGATAGCTGTGAGGCAGCATGGTATGGTGACTAGTGCACTAACTTGGTGTGAAGGCCATTTCCAGTCATTTAATAAGTAGGTTGGAAGAGATTATGGCCCTTGGTGAATCCTACTGTAAGTCTAAAAGTTTTTGTAACTTCCTGTATGTCTGATACTGTCTAATGCATTGTGCCTAGTGACTCCTGTAACAGGGACCTGTCCCAGTCAGCCTTCTTGAATACTAATGCATGACAGGGCATGAGTCGTGTTGGGATAATGCCACGCCCAGGGTAGTTGGCACAAGGCCCCAGGCTGAGTCGTCCAACATCCAGAAGTGATGTTATCCCCACCACATACACTCTGGAATGCATTATTGCAATTATAAATTGGCTTGCTAATTTTTATTTATTTTATTTAGTAAACTCTAGGATTACAAGTACAATTACAAAGGTTCCACGTCAAAGGATGTAGGGAATGACAATACAAAGGAAACAATAGATACATATATTACATTTCAAGGTTGAATTAAGCATGGTATGTACAGTGGTTTGCAGAGAGAGACAGCAATAGCCAGCATGAGTAAGTTTTGATGGTGAACTGCATATGGAGTGGAGAGAGGTAGGGAGGAGGAGCAGGCAACGCCATTGTCAGATAGAAGGGGTGGGTGGCATGGGATCAGTGATGGTGGCTCGGCCTAGTGTCAGCTGAGAGGGAAGGGGAGGGGTGGGTAAAGGAGTAGTGCAAGGGGTGACAAAAGAGGGACAGGAGGCAGGAACCCAGAGCACCACTGTCACTGATACAAGGTGAAGACCATTCTTTAGGAGAGGCAGTCACACTGCGTGGTTGAGGCAATGAAGCGTCGCAGTTCCCTTTTAAAGGGACCAAGAGTCACAGCTGTAAGTGCTTCTTTGTTAAGGGCATTGTAATACTGAGGTGCCCTGGTGTGAGAATGATCTCTGCCCCATAGTGGTCCAGCACCTGGGGATCTGGAACATCTGTTGCAGAGCTCTCCATGTAGATTGGGTGCTGCTGTGGGCAGTAAGGAGTTTTGCAACCCAGGCGGCATGTGCCCAAGGAGAATTTTTTGGTGAGTAGACAGGTCTGGTACTGTATTCTGTTCTGGAGAGGTAGCCATCCAGCCTGGGCATATAGGTCACAGATGTGAGTTAGGTGGGGGCACCTGTAAGGAGCCTACAGGCTTTGTTGAGAGTCACAGATATCCTCTGAGAGCTGTAGGGGAGGCAGAGCCGTAGATGGCAAGACCATAGTCAATGATGGAGGTGACAGAACTATAGATAGCCAGCCTAAGGGCTTCAGGGTCAGGCAATGCTTGTGCTTGTGGAGCAGGCCAATCAGTATATTGGCAGCTCTTGCTACATTACCTATATGATGTGAGTACAAAAGTGAGCTGTCCAGGGTAATGCCAAGGTATTTAAATTCAGGAACATGCTCTGGTGAGGCCCTGCATGGTCCTTGATGTTGAGGAGCAGAGTTTTGTACTTGCTCCGTGGGTTGTAGAATGTCATATTCTTAGTTTTGCTAAAGTTCAGAACCAGTTTATGTGCGTGAACCAATCTTCAACACACCTGAAGTCGCTTTGAAGGTGACTCTCTAGCAGGCTAGTATCTCGGTTCCTTGAAAATAGTACTGCATCATCCACATAAAGTAATATTCTCTTTGGCAGATGCTAGGGAGACCATTAACAAAGAGAGAAAGAGTAGTGGCCCTAATGTTGACCCCCTGAGGGACATCTGAGAGGACTGGCTTTTCATCTGAGGTGACTTCAGCGATCCTGACACATTGAGCCCTGTCCCCTAGGTAACTAGCAAACCAGCTCACTGCATGTTTGGAGAGGCCAAGGCGGACAGTTGATTGAGAAGTAGTGGGTGGTTAACGGTGTCAAAGGCCTTCATTAGATCAATGAATACCACCCACCACATATGCCTTGGTCGATGGTGTCATGGAGGAAACTGGTGAACTCCAGCAGTGCCGTGGTAGTACTATGCCCTTTCTGGAAACCATGTTGTTCAGGGCAATGGATTTCATACTTATCCAGGAACTCCACAAGTTGATCAGAGGCTATACGTTCCAGAGCTTTTGATAAGGGGAGGATGGAGATGGGCCTGTAGTTGGTGTGTAGCGTCTTGTCTCCATTTTTAACACTGGTGTGGTAGTTACTTGTTTTCAGAGTGGTGGGAATTGACCCAATCTTAGGGAAAGGTTAAAGATCTTAGTCAGGGGTTCAAGGAGTTCATCTAGAACTAATGCAAGTAGCTTCAGATCAAGGGAGTCACCACTGTATCCAGTTTTGCTGATGGCCTTGCATATATAGGTTCTGGCTAGGTGCATAGGGACCTCTTGAAGAAGAACTGTGGAGCGAGGTGTGCTTTGGACAACGTTGTTGAGATGGAGTTGGCGGTGGGGACATTGAAAAATCAGGTGGTAGGACGCTGCTCAGGTTAGAGAATGCATTGTTGAATGTGTTAGAGATCGTATTAAGGTCAAGCATAGGTGCACCATCAATGTTAAGCATAGTTGGTGGTGTCTTAGCTTCCTTCCCTGTAAGGTCCTTCAGGTTGTTCCAGAAATTTTTCCCATCACCCCAGGAGTTGGAAAGTGCCTCTCTAAAGTGTTTGCATTTGGCATTCCGGATAGACCGGTACAGCTGTTTCTTGCTGCTTTGTATTGTTGAATGTCCTTCTTTGCTCCTGTGGCTCGAGCACAGTGCCGGAGGTGGTCCCTTAGTTTGAGCTGCGCTAGGAGTTCAGAGTTTATCCACGGGTTCAATATGCCTTTGACTTTCTTCTTTACCAGTGGTGCATAAATGTCACAGGCTGTGGTGAAGAGTCTAATGAACAGTTCCAGTGCTTTGTTTATGTCCTTGAGAGTGTCAATTTTAGACCAATCAAGCCTGCTTAAATGAGATTTTAGCAGGTGTAGGTGTCCCTGCTTTAGAACTGTAGTGAGTATCATTTTCGGCGGGGCGGGGCTTAGTGGTATTAATAGCCCATGAGCAGATCACAGGTGAGTGGTCACTTATGGAGTCTGGGAGGACAGACACCTTAGTAATTCTGTCAGGGTGATTTGACAGTATCCAGTCTATTAGGGTGCTGGTCGCTGTCCTGTAGTTGTTTCTAGTGGGAGAGGGACAAGCTGAGTGAAGTGCTGTGCTTGACAGTATCCTTATAGATGCAGGCCTCGGGTGCAAGCCAGTTGATATTCAAGTCCCCATTATTATGATCTCCATACTATAGCGCAGTCCCTTGAGGCATTCCATTAGTTATTGAAGCCGGTATCCTGGTTCTTTGAGGGTATGTATGCAGAGACTACAGTGATATTTTTGTTATGGTCCCTAGAAGAACTCTGATTGTGATGATCTGAGATGATGAACCTGGGTTTGGAACTTGGATAGCGGGTCCACATGAGAGAATCTTTTAGGTAAATGGTGCAGCCACCTCCCCGCTTCAAGATCCTGTCCATCCTGAAGATTGAGTATCCAGGAATTGCTACCGCAGAGTCAGATGAAAGAAAAAGAAAATAGGTGAAAAAAAAATTTTATAATACATTTTAGTTGCGTTTTGAATAGGTGTGATGTTGTGCTAAGATAACATCACTATTAAAGATCAGCATTGACCCATCAGAGCACAGGATTTTTTCTTGCCATTTTATAATATAAATTACTAAATAAATTTCCACCCATGTGCTATATGCCTGCCTCATTAGAAAACTTTGAACTACAGTACTCAGTGGTTGCTTCCTGAAAGTGACTGATGACTCAAGTATTCATTTGGATTGCACTACGTTTGATCTCACAGTCATGAGATTTATTGCCTAATATGTGTACATTAAAAGTTGTCAATAGTATGGAAAGGTATGTTGCCTCGTGATATTGCATTTTATATTATATGATTAAAACAGTAATAGTATTGCATATAGTCAGTGATGGCAAGTGGATTATTAGAGCAAACTGCCACTTGAATGTTTTCAAAAAAAAAGTATTTAAGAATAGCTGTATTGGCAGCAAGCTTTGTAGTCAGCTATGACCTGCAAAATATAGCAATGGTGTTCATCATATACTAATGCCATTGCTTAACTACAGAGTTCACTCCCGATAGAATAATTGTCATCATACTGTCCCCAATAAAAGTCCATGAAACAAAATTGTGGCTTATTCACAAACTAAGTAACAAAAAAAATCAGCTACCCCTATCATCAGAATGATAATTTGTACATAGTGTATGGTAGAATGCTGTTCTGCATGGAAATCCATGCCTATAACTGCATTGTTGTGCTGCAGTAGCAACGACATCTAGTGTTTGTTGTGCTGCACTAGATACGTGGCTACTGCAGCACAACAACTTGAATGAGTTTGCATACGTGCATTCCAGTAACCTCCACTCATTAGGAAATGACTGTAATGGTTAGAACTGTCATGGAAGCGAGTGGCACTATGAAAACGCAAAGTAAGGACACCGACTTTAATTTATGAAGTGCCCATACACTATAAAAGACAGTGTATGGATGCTCATGCACAACACGGATATTTTTGGCGCTTGAGATTTTCATGGTAATGAAACTTGCTGTGCCTCGAGGTCCTCTGTTACCACGGAACCTCTCAAGTGAAAATATCCTTGTTGTATGAGCGCCATACACTATCCCTAGTATAGTGTATGGTGGAAGCCTTTTATGCATGGAATTCCATGCCTGGAATATGCTTGTTGTGTTGCACTAGTGACATCATTAGGTTGTGCTGCAGTAGTGATGTCACTGCAGCACAACAACTTAGAATGCTGCCACACAGCTGCTTTCCTCTATCCATTTCAACTGGAACGTGTTTTATTTTTAAAACTTGAACGTATAGAAAAAGCTGCACATTAAATCAATAATTTGAGCCTACCACCAACCCTCAAATGCCCCCATCCCAATTCATTGAAAGGAAGTAGAGTGTCTGAAATTGGCATGGATAGCCATACTCTATAAAAGATAATATATGTGCATCCATACATGGACAAGCCTGCATCTTTAGCTCAAGATTTCTATGGCAACTACAGAACTTCTCAAGCTTCACTCTTGAGGTTCCTGGTTGCATAAAACCTCTAGATGCAGACACATGCTTGTGTATGGCTGCCCGTACATTATCCTGTATGCTGTAATTCAGTAGGCTGTACTGAGACTCTACCCAGTGATGCAGGATTCTTACTGGTTGATAAGTTTTGTAACTGAGCAGTGCAGGGCAATGTACATGTCTTGGCTTGAGGAGTTGGGAGTCAAAAAGATAAATTTAAAGTAGAATTAGTTTACCTTGTGCCTTTCTAGTAAACTAGGCACCTCACAGTATGCAAGCAATACATACACAGAGCAATTAAAGACAGTTTATTAAAACAAACAGTATTACTAAATATAATATTCTATGGTACATTGTTACTAAATGCCTATATGAACATATTTATTTTTTACTTTTCTGAAAGCTTTCTACCTTGGCAGATGCATGCACAGTGTAATAAGGTAGTGTATCTTAAAACAGCAGCACTTGATAGCTGGCAAAAAATGTCATCATATTTTTTATTGATAATGTGTGTCTGACATTCTTAGATTCATCATCTGTATTATATTAATTCTCTCAAATATTGGTTAGAGTTTTTATATTACTAGTTTTGCAATTAATTACTTAAGACAGTAAATAAAGCCACCACTAACATGTTTTACATCTCTTCCATCGAGGTTAATGTCAGATTGTGCAAACTACATTCATACTATGTTCAGTATGTATCAGGGTAGTGCTTGCATATGTTTCTGTTGGCAAACAGCACAACACCACAACACAATGCTTAATATGTTAATGGTGGGCATGGCAAGAGAGACAGATCTTAAAAGCCTTCAAAGCCACATATCTAATATGAATAAAATGAGAAAATGTGATATTTTGATATTTTTGATAGAAATACAATATTGCAAAAAAAAAAACTGTATTATATTTACTGACTGAAAATACTTCTGATTTAAAGGAGAACTGCACTAAACCTGTAAATAAACTTGTAGTAGTGGCTGTGGAAGTTGTTCTTTTAAATATGGGTTGCAGTTCTATTACCATTTCATCCGTACTGGTTTTCAAATAAACCCAACTGTTCTGTTTAACTACATTGGTCTGCAGATGAACACAAACACACTGTGACAACAGTGTAAGAGCTTAACAAGGACATAAGCTACATAATACAGTTCAAAAAGTATAAATTAGAAATGCCCACTGAATTCACAAAAGGCCAGTAAAGACAGAACAAAAACAGAAAGCAAACCAGTATTTGAAACAAACAAGCACAAAAGTATCTACAGAAAATATTGGCTTGCAGGTTAATGCATCTCTTCTTTAAAGTACCACTGAGTTGGTCCCACTTCTAACTTATGCAGTGGGGCTGCCATCTGGTATGCATGGGATCTGAGTTTGTGCTGTCTGGGATCACTGCAGGCTCAGCAGTAGTCTAGCAGAATATCCTTCAGGATGCTTGCAGCCTACCTATTGTTATGTTCTACGCTTCTACTGTATAACTCACAAAAATATTGACCTGTTACTCTAATGTAAAGATGTGTATTATTGTCTCTACCTGTGTAATGTAAAGATGTATACTTGTTTCTACCTGTGCTTAATCCGGGTCACCCCTGAAAAGGGACTATCATTGTCTCAGTGGGTTTTACCCAGTTACCAACATTTTAATAACATTTTTGTGTTAATAACATTTCTTATATCAGCTATGGTATGTTTTTAGATCATTCCTGAAGAAGAGCTAATAGTTGAAATGTGAATTCTATTTAGCATAGATTAATTTAAAACAGTTTTTTACCAGCCCTTATACTGACACAGCACTATCCTTCTTATGCTTTTGGCTTACATTTCTTACCTCTGGAAGTCATCATCACACTGTAGATGCCAAATAGAAAGCTAATAAGCATGAGGCTAGGTCTGCTGTAGTTTGAATAGGCAGTGCATGGCATGCATATTAGAAGAATATTCAGTCCCTTACACCCTTTATGTTCTCAGTAGTATATGCATCTAGTTCAGAATTATTCTGAGACAATGTTTAGGCATTTTAATGACTGGTTTTAGTGACTTTAATTACATCTGTGCTATTTTACAATTTTTCATGTGAGGTTTTCGCACAGAAAGAAAAGAAACTCTTTCATGGTGATTGTAAAGATAGTCATTCTTTGGGGTGAGGTAAAGCTCCTGTTCTGGCTTTGCAGACTATAGAATTAGCTTTAAAACACAGGATCTTAAAATTCTTTTTGGGTCGATGAAAGTAATTTCTTGTTTGCCGTGTCAAACAAGGCATGCTATTTGTCACTGCGGTTTGTGTATCTTTTAGAAGGTTTCAACTTTGATCTGATTTAAGGTATACTCAGTAGCACAGATGGCAGAAGTAACAAACCAATGATGTACATTGTCACTCAAAGAAAACCCTCTAAGTCAACAAATACTGTGACTCACTGGTTGGAAACCCCGCCACTTTCAAGAGGCTTGTACATTCTTGTGAAAAAAAACCTAGACCTTTTGCCTTCCTTAGTTCAGACAAAGGTGTGGAACAATTTATTAGTTAAAGATTCAAGTCAGTGTGTGTGCAATCAAAGGCTGCTTCTACAAGGCCAGACTGTGGCCCTGCTTGTATTTTTAAGTAAACAATTGCATTTAAAGACATTGCCTGCGATGGGCTCAGCAGCATATAAAGCTGCTTTCTTCCAACTGTCATCAGAATGGATTTCAGAACGTGCTTTTAATTCTGCTGGGGTTGATGTTTGCCTTTTTTTTTATAAATGTCATGTAAAGAGCTTTTTTTTAACTTTCACCTTTGCATGCCTTCTACCTGATTTGTAGTATTTATAAGGAAACTAGCCTTGTTGTCTGATGAGAGGACGGTTTAGAAGAAATGTTTCACCACAAGGACTCCTTAAACTTGCCAGCCTTCATAAAGCCCTTTCAAAGCCCATGAAAACAGAGACCAAAACAAAGACATAAATGCTAAATCACGAACAGTTGATTTTAGGGTATTTCTTTTGCTAAGGGCTGTTTTCGTTATTTTGCCAGATGCATCATTTGTTCACATTCATTTTGTTCTCCCTTTTCATCTTTGTTCTTGAATTTGGCAGCCTTGCCTTTCATGTACAGAACCACATATAAAGGCAGCCGGCGTTTTAAAAGTGCTGTGTTTAATTAACAGCATCCTCCTAACATGCTGTTCTGTATTTTAAAGCCTTATTTGTTCATTTTATTCCACTTAATGCTGTTGGAGAATCCGTGTTGCACAACACACCTATACATGTACAAGCTTCTGCATGCTATCAGAAAAGCAATCTTCTTTATTTTCCAGAGATTTTTATTTTGCTGCTGCTGTTCTCATTCACTTGGTACCAGTAGAGGTACTGTAACAGTCTATCTGTGTATGTAAGCTATGCCATGTACTTTGCAAAGCTGGTTGTTATTGGTTGGCTCAGACCAGTTTAAATGGCTCTGACCATCTCAACAGGAGTCAGGTATACGTTATATGACAAGTTGGTGAGCCATAATTTAATCCTGAGCCATTTACTACATTGACCAGAGTTAAAGAAGGACCCTGCTTACAGTGGAGAGTTTGGGACTGCTACTGTAAGCTAACCTCCTGCAATGGGTCACACAGAAGACACTTATGACACGTTTGTTATTTTATGGAGAATTGGTAATACACTCTTTAAGCAATGGAAAGTCTGTAGGGTTCCTACAAAAACATTTTTAAATAAATGGCGATTAGTTAAATAAATAGAAACAAGAATACTACCATACCCTATAATAATGCATGTATAGTCATTTTGTATTGAAATACTTAATGACTGTTGGAGCACAGCAGCAAATACAGATGTTGAAAATTACAGCAATGCAAACCTCTCTGACTTTTAGAACTTCAAATGTCAAACCCAGAAAAGTTCTACATCTTCAGTTTTTTTAACCTGGCTTAAGACCCTAAGAAGATAAAAGTCTATTTGATCACTGTGTCGTGTACTAAATGTGTATTTCTTCTCACTATTTGATTCCAAAGCACTGCTTACCACACATCATACCAGTGCCCTAGAGTAAGTGATTCTTGCTTTGTGGCTTGGAGAATGGAGACCATGTGGATCATTGAGGAATGGCACTGGACAGGGCTTGTTTCACAAGCACACAAGCAAAGATGGAACACATGGGATTATCTATGCAAAAGTTGAAATTTATTACCAAAACCAGCAGAGGCAAAGGAGAGAGCACAAGGCAACAGAACACCTACACTTCACACTACAGACGTTTCATCGGGCATTTGAGCTGTGAAGTGCGGGGTTCTTTAACCTTGTGCCCATTCTTTTTCTGCTGCTGGTTTTGGTAATAAATCACATCCTTTTGTGTACATAAGCCTCACATGTGCCATCTTTTCTTTGTGCATTTGACTAGATTCTGTCTAGCTATGGTAGCACCTGGCCCAGTTTCACTGTGTATGTTCCGACGGTGTGTGTGTGTGTGTTTGTGGCATTTCAAAAGCAGTCAGATACTTCTGTTATTCAAATCAATGCATTTGACCTCATTTCCAAAATGATGTCGGTGGCAATCACCAGCAAATTGCTACAGTAGCTATCATCAGTATTGCTGGGCAAGAAAAGTCATGGCATAGTGTAGCTTTTCTAGCCCAAATGATTTTCAAAATATTATTAGCAACTTGCCTTCCTCCTTATAGTGCTAGTTCTGCAGCATGCCCAACCCCATGCACTTTATGACTCCAAAACCATCACAGCAGGTGCAGCAGCCCATGTAGGCCACTAATGGCGCTATAGAACCATAGAATTCGATGGAAGATAAGGACCGCTTGGCTCACCTAATCTGCCCATTTTCCCTACCTACAGTGTCACTGTAGACCCTACTTGATGTTTAACTTTTCCACCACCCTTCCTTTCCACTAAGATTCCCTTATGCCTATCCCATGCATTCTTGAACCCTGCCACTGTGTTTGCCCATCTCTTCTAAATCTACCCCTCTCAGCTTCATTGCATGTCCCTTGTTCTTGAGCATCTTTTCTTCTGAAAAATAGTTTTCTCCTGTACTTTTTAACCCCGTGAGGTACTTAAAGGTTTCTAGCATATACCCTCTCCCTTCTCTTCCAGAGTGTACATATTGAGGTCCTTTAGTCTTTCTTTATAGGGCTTTTGATGCAAAACCTGCACCATTTTAGTTGCCCTTCTCTAGACAGCCTCTACTCGATGTCCTTCCGGAGATGTGGTCTTTGGAACTGGACACAGTACTCTAGGTGGAGTCTTACCAGTGACCTATACAGAGGCAGCACCACCTGCCTCTTTCTGCTAGTGATACCCCTCCCTATGCACTCAGCATCCCACTAACCTCCCAACTGCCTTGTCACACTGCCTGGCCACCCTTAGGACATCCAATATGATTACCCCCAGGGTCTTGCTCCTGTTTGTGGTTGTTAATACTTCTTCACCCATTTTGTACTCTGCTCCTGGGTTTCTATGCCCTGAGTGCATGATTTTGCACTTCTTTCACATTGAAATCCAGCTGCCATACCCTTGACCACTCCCTGAGTTTTCTCAGGTCTTTGCTCATTCCTTCCACCCACCCTGGAGTCTCAACCCTATAGCAGATTTTGATGTCATCCACAAAGATGCAGACCTTCCTTCCAGCTCCTCTGCAATGTCACTTATAAAGATATTAAAGAGGACTGGTCCCAGTACTGATCCCAGAGGGACCCTTCTGGTCACTTTCCTTCTCTGGTGTGAACTCTGTTTACCATCACCCTCTGTCACCTATCGCCGAACCAATTCCTTACCCAGTTTACCACCTTTGGACCAACCCTAAGCTGCCCAGCTTCCTTACAAGTCTCGTATGTGGAATGGTGTTGAAAACCTTAGGAAATCTAGGTAGCCCACATCCCCTGCTCCACCCTGATCTAATTCCTTGGCCATCCAGTCTTAGAAATCTATCAGATTCGTTTGACATACCCCCGCCAGTGAATCCATGCTGCCTCAGGTTGTAACCCATTTATTTATTTTTTTTCTTATTTATTTATGTAGTGTTTGTTGACTGAGAAAGGAGTACTAGACAATTCTGCCTAGTTTCAGCCTCGTCCCAGGGAGGGATACAGAAGGATGTCAACTGAGATTAAACCAGTTTAAGCTGTTGGTGGTATTTTTAGTGAATGGATTCAAGATATTCCACAGTCCTTTGCTTCAGCAGTTATTCTATTAATTTTCCCACCACTGATTTCAGGCTGCCTGGCCTATAGTTGCCAGCCTCCTCCCTACTACCACTTTTGTGTAGTGGGACTACATCTACCCTCTTCTAGTCCTCCAGAACCACTCCTGTTTCTAGTAAGTTGTTGAATAGGACTGTCAGAATGAGGTGCAGCCAGCACCTTCCTGATCTCCCTTGATACCCTTGGATGCACCCTGTCTGGCCCATCGCTTTCCACTTCTAGATTTGTGAGTCCTTTCAGGACTTTCTCCTCTGAAAAATGATTAGTGTCTACCTTCCCACCTCACTCCCTCCAAACACTGAACAAAGTATTTGTTCAGGATGTTCTTTTCCTGGTCCCCTCTGCACATCTCTCCTTCTCTTCTTAATCCACCCCTGGTCTTCCTATTTTCACTTACATTCTAAAAAATGCCTTGTCTCCTTCGTTCATCGCTTGGCAATTTCTCTCAGTTTTGCCTTTGTGCTGTTTGCTGCTTACTGCTTCCCTCTGTTTCTCCTGATACTCCTCCCTATCCTCCTCCCTCTGCATCTCCTTATACCTTCTGAATGCTTCCTTTTAGTCTTTACCTTTTCAGTTACTTCTTTCAAGAACCATAATTGTCTCCTCTGCTTCCTACTTTTGTTCACTTGCTTGATGCAGATGTTTTCCTTCACTATACCCTCTTTTAGCTTTGCCTACTATTCCTACACCTACATAAGTCTCCCTCCCCACCAGGTTATCCCAGGCATTCACCCATCTTTTTAAAATCTGCCCAGCTGAAGTCACCCTGTCAAAGAAACCAAACAAATTTGATAGGTTTCTTTCATAGGGTGACCAAGGAACTAGAGCAGGGTGGAGTGGTGGATGTGGCCTACCTAGATTTCGGTAAGCTTTCAACACCATTCCACATAAGAGACTAGTAAGCAACCTGAGTAGTTTAGGAGTGGGTCCAAAGGTGGTAAATTTAGTAAGAAATTGGTTAGGGATAGGCAGCAGAGGGTGGTGGTAAACGGAGTTCACTACAAGGAAGGGAGGGTGACCAATGAAGTGCCTCTGGGATCAGTATTGGGACCATTCCTCTTTAAAGACTTTATAAGTCACATTGCAGAAAGGTGGAAGGGAAGGTCTGCCTCTTTGCAGATGGCACCGAAATCTGCAATAGGGTTGACACTCAGGGAGTGGGGTGGAAAGAATGAGCAGAGACCAGAGAAAACTCAAGAAGTGGTCGGGATATGGCAGCTGGGTTTCAATGCAGAACGCAAAAATAATGCACTTGGGGCACTGAAATCCAGGCCAGAGAACAAAATTGGTGGAGTGGTATTGGTGACCACCAAACAGGAAAGAGACCTGGCGTAATCATATCTGATGACTAAAAGGTGGTCAGGCAGTTTGACAAGGCAGTTGGAAGGGCTAGTGGGATGCTGGGATGCATAGGAGCTGTATTACCAACAGAAAGAGGGAGGTGGTGTTACATCTGTATTGATCACTGGTAGACCCCACCTAGAGTACAATATCCAGTTCTGGAGACCACATCTCTGGAAAGACATAGACAGAGTGGAGGCAGACCAGAGGAGGGCAACTACATGGTGCAGGGTCTATATCAGAAGCCCTACAAGGAGAGACTGAAGGACCTAACTATGTACACCTTGGAAGACAGAAGGGAGAAGGGATATGATAGAGACCTTTAAATACCTTGCAGGGTAAATAAGGTATAGAGAGGAAGTATCCTTTAGAAAAAAGGTGCTCAAAAACCAGGGACATGCTATGAAGCTGAAGGGATAGGTTCAGAAGAGATGTGAGGAAATACTTCTTCACAGAAAGAGTTGTAGATTCCTGGAACAACCTTCCAGTGGAGGTGGTAGGTGTGAAAACAGTGGTGGTGTTTAAGAATGCATGGGATAGGCATAACGGAATCTTAGTGGAAAGGAAGAGGGGAGGGAGAATGAGTCAGAGATCAAGCACTGTCTGTGGTGGTACTGTAGTTAGGAAAAATGGACAGACTGGGCCAAGCAGTCCTTTCCTGCCATCAAATTCTATGTTTCTATTAGTGTCACTCACAGAAAAGCAGCTGATTTTATAGTTTAAAACAAACAAGTTAAATTTTACATAACTGAACTTTGAGTTCCAGTTTATATAATGGAACTGTCTCTATGTCTCTCTAAACCATTCCTTATTAAAACGTTGGATAGTAACTATGAAAAAAAAACATGGGTGGTGTATGCAACTCAGAATTTTACACGTCCTTGGTGTGAGATACTTTTATAAACCCCTCGAGCTTTGCTCTTGGGGGTTTATGTAACATTTCTACGCCTCGGGTTTGTGTAATATTCTGCTGCACACACCTACCCATGTATATTATCCATATTATACAGTATGTTGTAGCACAGTTTTAATGGCTAGATGAGGAATACAGCAGGTACAGCAATCTGCAGAGTAGGTTTCTCACCCATGGTGCAAGAAATTATACCCATAATGCAAGTTGCAGTATTGTTTTGTTGGCTTGAGAAAGTGACAGCAGCCACGGCAACACAAGGGTAGGCCGCCAACAGTTCAGAAATTTATACTCATCTTGCATTTTTCATGGTTACTGTATATTGCTGGCTGGATGAAGTAAAGTAAGGGCTCTTTTATTAAAGGATGCAAGTAGGCAAACGTAGAAAAGTGGGTTTGGTGGTAGTGAGCAGCAAGACAAAGGAAGAAAACACAGCATTCTTCAGTGTGGTGCATGATTTTTAAGCAGTGGACTACTAGTGGCAACGGAAACCTTCCCCATTGCTATCATCATAACTATCTTTGCCCAGTGGCATTAACATAGCACTCTCATCTTCCACAGCCTGGGAGAGAAACTAAAATCTTGCTGTCAGTCTCTGTCTGTCTGTTTTCAGTCCTGCTAACATATCCTTCATAGTCTTCTTCCTCACCTGAACAGATACTGCAGATGAATGTTTTTTCCATAACACACTAAGGATATGTGTCTAGGTCTGCATCCTCCCTTCTCGTTCCCTCCCTCCTCAACTCCTGCTCTGCCTTCTACACTGACTGTTACACCATGATAGACTGTGTGCTAACCCTCTAAGTATTGCGGTGGGTTACTCCTACAAAATGAAAAGAAAATCGTGTCCATGACCTTTGTAAATCCTCCAACACCAGATTCATCAGAACACTTGAGGCCCTCTGTCTCAGTAGACAAGCTGTCCAGGTTTCCATCCATTCTTGATTCAGGGATTATGGGCATAGAGATCAGTAAGGAGGGGATCATCCTACATTAACAACAAAGTCCATAAACTGAACATATGCACATGACTAGCAGGTCAAACAGCTAAGAGGCTTATTCTTACAAATGTGATACACAACCACTCCTGCCTGGCACCATTTCCCAGGGCACAACTCCACTCAATTTATAACAGACTGACAGTATTACATAAGAGATACATCCATCGTAGTTGCTCTCACACTATCTAAAGGAAGCAGACTAGGGAGTTCCATGAAATACTGAGGCTACTGGTCTGCTACAAACCCTGTTTACTCATCAGCAGCTTGGGCTGAGTAATAAATGTTGTTGTTTGCAAAAAGCAATGGTGTACGCTACCAAGTAGGCTTTCCTCAGGAGGTCTCCCTGTCTCAGCAGGTTACCAAGTTGATGCAACATGCAAATGTTCAGAGACCAGCATTGCAACTGTCTTAACCAATCCCAGCCTCCACGGAGTGTGATAAAACTCTGGGGGTACTCACTACTCATGCAAACACTGGAGTGGATCTGCCATCAGAGAAAAGAAATGAAACTGCTGCCATATCAGTTTTGTCAATGGATGGTCTACAGGACAATAACAGGGTACTAACACCATGAGCAAAGACACTGTCTGTCCCAAAGTGCTCTCGAGTATTAACAAACAGTCCCTTTCTCCAACTCCAGTCTCAGCTGTCACTGTCACCTCTACCAACCTTTGTCCTACTCTCAGTGCTCTCAATGTGCCCTCCTAGTCAAATATTACATGAAGTTGTTCCTCTTAATTCTGCTTTCTAATTCCAAGTCATGGTATTCTGTACTACTCGGCTGTCTTCAATATAGGTGTAAAATTGTCTTCTTGCCTCACATGTATCCTCACTCCAGCCTCAAGCTTTCTTTGTTTCACTTTTATTAACTTTATAATTGATCAGTTACAAACAAAACACAGAGCAGAGGCCTCTAGGTTAGACATATAAAATGACCTTAGAATAGTATTTTCAATTCCTTTCCCAATAGTTACTGCATTGGATGGAATGATAACACCAATGCATAAGAAAATTAACAAAACTAAAAAAAATAGGAAAGAGCTTAACTAATATGTAAAGAGTTTTTCTTATGGTAATTTATTGATTATATCAGGTCACCAGCAAATATGTAACCCAAACTGATGTTTCATGGCTATGACACCACTACTTTATGAAGACTCAGCAGTGTTCATCTAGGGTACAATTGTATCAAAAACAATGTTTCAGGGCCAAGTCTGATTTCACTCTGAGTTTCTAGATAAACATCATTAGGATTAATAATGAAATCAAAGCAATACAAATTATTGTCTAAAAATAAATTAGTTCATTCTTGGTTTGCCTGTTACCCAGGTGATATAAATGAAAGAAGAAATACATTGTAAGATACTGACATGTAGGAACTGTTAAAATGAAAGATTACATGTAAGACAAAACTGATTATTGCAGGAGGATCTGACTAAGCTGCAGGAGTGGTGGAAACATGGCAGTTGGGGTTCAATGCCAAGAAGTGCAAGGTTCTGCACTGGGGCCAGGAACCAGGGAGGGATTATCACTTGAATGGGGTACAGTTGGGGAGCGCCACAGAGGAGAAGGACCTAGGAGTGATCATTACAGGGGCATGAACAATTCTGCTCAGTGCAGGAAGGCAGCAACAAAAGCCAACAAAATGCTGGGGTGTATTGCAAGAGGATCTCCTCCAGAAGGAGGGAGGTTATCCTGCCCATGTATAGGTCATTGGTCAGGCCCCACCTGGAGTACTACATGCAGTACTGCTGCTCATTCCTGAAGAAGGACATCAGATTGTTGGAGGGGTGCAGCGAAGAGCCACAAAGATGATCCAGGGATTGGAGAGCAAGCCCTATGAGGACAGGCTGGGAGAGTTGAATATGTATTCACTGGAGGAAAGAATTGAGGGATATGATTAAGACCTTTAAGTATCTGAAGGGGATAAACAAGAGCCACACAGAAGGGATTTTTCAAATGAGAAGGGGAGGGACATGAGAGGGCATGGCCTGAGATCAGAGAGGGAAGATTCAAGAGGGAGAAGAGGAGACATTTGTTCACAGAAAGAGTGGTGGACAAATGGAACACCATACCAGACAAGATAGTGTCCTGTAAGACTGTGGAAATTTCAAGAGGGGTTGGGACAGGGGTAAGGGTAAGGGATACTGGGAAGAGGACAGGAGGGCAGCACTGCGGAGACGAGGGGCTAGTTGCACACTCGAGCAGACTCAATAGACCATGAGGCTTGTTTCTGCTGGCAAGTTCGTATGTTCATATAACTAATATTGCCAATGTCAATGCCAATTTTATTTATATGGCACCCAATCCAAGAGGCTCTGAGCACCTTAAAATAAAACAATTTAAAAAAATCATAAAATACAATACAGACAAATTATAAACAAATTATGAACAAGCTAGAAACCAGGTCAAAACATAAATTAAAGTAATGAGTTTTGATTGCAGTGTTAAAACTGCCAGTGAGGAAGCTCCTTTCACTTCACGGTGAAGTGTGTTCCAAAGAATAGAAGCTGCCACACCAAACATCTTGTATCCAGAAGATTTTAAATGAGAGTGGAACAGAGAGGATCTGCCTCCACTAACCAGCAGGCATGAGCAGGAACATGTGGTATCAGGAGGTCTTTCAGATAAGCCACACCCAGACCGTGCAGGGTCCTGTATGTTAACAAGCAAACCTTGAAACTGATCTGCCACCTGACCATGAGTCAGTGAAGAACATGGAGGACCAGTGTAATATCCTTGGAATGAGATGTCCCAGCAACCAACTGGGCTGCCACATTCTGAACCAGCTGCAGGTGGTGGATCAGTCTTGTGGATAGCCCCAGGTAGAGAGAGTTGTAATAGTCCAGCCTAGACGAGACAAAGGAGTGCACTAGTATTGTGAAGTCAACCTTCTCGAGATAGGGCCTAATACAAGTGAAGTTACAGAGATGGTAATAGCCACTGCGGACAACAGCCAATACCTGAGATTCCAAGGTCAGCTTGGAGTCCACAGTGACCCCCAGATTATTGGCCCTATCTACTAGACAGAGGGCACTCCCCTAAGATGGAAGGACAGTGCTTCCAGATATCATGGAAGAACTGAGCCGTCCCTGCTCCACCAGTAGCACCTCTGTCTTAGATGGGTTCAGCCTGAGCCAGTTGGCTGCCATCCGGTCCTGAATGCTGGTGTAGCTGATTGTTTCTGTTTTTTTTTTTTTTGCTAGTGTAGCTGATTGTTTCTGGTTTTTTGCTGGTGTAGCTGATTGTTTATGGTGGTCCGGAGGAAGCTGGACGTAATTTTCCAAATGGGGACACATGATCTGGCAGCTGAGGAAACAGATGTAGAAAAAGTGCAGGAGGAATTTAGAGAACTGGGGTGGTGTCTCGGGCATGTAGTGCACTCTGTTTCCTTCTCAGAGGTTCTACCTATCCATGACAAGAAAGAGGGTTGAGACATCCACATATGGAATTCAACACATGACTGAAGAAATGGTGTGGAGAGGAAGGTATGGCTTCACTGGGGACTGGGATCTTACCTAGAGGATGAAGGACTGTATTCACCAGATGGCCTACATCAATCCGGGGCGACAAATGTATCCTCACTGAAAAGTTCTAATGCTTCCTCCACGAGCATTTAAACTATTTATTTATTTATTTTATTTATTATTTTTTTGTTGACGGGTAAGTGCACTGACAAATCCTGTCTATTTTCAGGCACGACCTGGGGAGGAGGATACAGATGAATGCCAACTGACCTTGAACCAGATTAAGCTGTTAGTGATATTTTTAGTGAATGAGGAAATTTGGCCAGGACACGGGAAATTCCCTACTCCTTTTCGATAAGTGCCATGGGATCTTTAACATCCACCCAAACTACCACGAATCCAGACAGATGGGACCTCGGTTTAACATCTCGCCTGAAAGATGGGACCTCAGAAGTGCAGCACCCTCTCATGCTGCACTACAGTGTCAGTACTGGATATTAACCCAAGTGCCAGATGTGGGAACTGAACCCACAGCCCTCTTATCTCCCAGCCTCAGAGGCAAGTGTGTACCTACTGAACCACTGGCACTGAAACTAGCTAAGGGGAGGCAAAAGCAGTCAGAATAAAGGCAGCCCCACACATAACATATCTGAAATAAGGGAGAATCCAATTAGTACAAGGCACTATCAAACCAGATAAATAAATCAGATACAATTGTGGGGGACAGAAGATGGAACCCAAAAACATCACAGGGTCGAAAAAGGGAAAGGACGGTGGGCACACAAGTTGGAAAGTAATGTCACAAAGGCCTGCAGTCTGGGGAACAAAATCCCAGACCTAATGGCATTAATGAAAGATGCAAACCTGGACATAGTAGCCATTACAGAAACATGGTACACAGGAACCATGACTGAGATATAGCCATACCAAGATACACACTTTTAGGAAGGATAGTGAAGTAAGAAAGGGAAGGGGTAGCTATGTATATGAAGGAGGAATTAAAGCAACAAAGTCTCAAGAGTTACAAGAAGGAGCAGAGGCACTGTGGGTCACCCTAGAGGTGGGAAAAGGACAGCAATTTGCACTGAGTGATTTACAGGCTCTGGTGCAGGCGGAGGAATCAGATGAAGCTCTTGTGGAAACCATCCAAAAAATGGCAGCCAAAGGGAACTGCTACTAATGGGTGACTTCAACCTGCCTGAGGTAGATTGGAGCACTCAGACTACAAGTACAGTAAGGGGCAGTGACTTCATGACTGCCCTGAATGGGGCAAATGTAGGACACCTTATAGCAGAACCAAGTGAGGAGGCTATACTGGATTTGGTTCTGACCAATGGGACAGGATCACAGATATGCTGGTGGGCAGTGCCTTGGTACCAGTGACCACAGGACAGTATGGTTTAAGGTAACCACAGTGGAGGAGGCAAGCCATACAAGGATACAGATCCTAGATTTCAGGAAAGCTAACTTTAAGGGAGATGGGTAGAAATCTCAAAAGAGCCCCAGCAGCGAAAGGTATAGAGAGAGATGTGGAAAACAGTGGTCTAGACTCAATAGAACCATAACAGAAGGAACAGGTCACTGTGTCAAAATGCATATCAAAAGTAAAAGAAAGAAAAGGCCATTACAATTTTCAAAGGTAGTGGCTGAGAAAGTAAGGAAAAGAAAAGAGCCTTAAGGAGATACAAGAAAACATAAAAGGATGAGGACGAGAACAATATCTGGAGATGCAGAGGCAATCTGGGAAAAAATAAAAGAGCTAAAGCACAGACAGAGGAAGGTATAGCCCAGGCTAATAAGAAAGGTTACAAGACCTTCCTCAGATACATTAGCAAGAGGAAGAAGACCAGAAATGGGATTGTTAGGCTGAAGAAGGAAAGAGGAGAAAGAGGACCTAGAAAAGCTGGGATACTGAACAAGTACTTTTGATCAGTATTCACCAGGGAAGGGGAGGATGAGGGACTGAGACTCATTAAGAGGGTATTCATGGAGAGAGGTAGATACCATCTCATTCACGGTGGACAGAGTCCTAGAAGAACTCTGAGAAAAATAAAGCAGATGAGGCATTGGGGCCAGATGGGATCTACTCTAGAGTACTAAAGGAACTCAGAGCAGTGCTGGTGGAACCACTGGCTGCCCTTTCAATGCATCACTAGAGATGGGGAGGTACCTGAGGACTGGAGGAGGACAGATGTGGTCCCTCTCACAAGACTGGAAGCAGAGAGGAGGCAGGCAATTACAGGCCTGTAAGCCTGACCTCAGTAATGGGGAAACTAATGGAGTCCTTACTTAGGAGAGGTTGTGAAGTTTCTGGAGGATAGCGGGCACAGGATCCAGGGCAGCATGGATTCTCAGCAGGAAGGTTCTGTCAGACAAATCTTATAGATTTCTTTGATTGGGTAACCAGGGTGGTAGATCAGGAGGGGCAGTGGATGTGGCTTATCTGGATTTCAGCAAGGCCTTTAACACCGTCCTGCACAGGAGATTGCTAAATAAATTGGGGAGCCTGGTAATGAGTCTTACAGTGGTAAAGTGGTTTGGGAACTGGCTAAGAGACAGGACTCAGATAGTGGTGATAAATGGCATGAAGTCTGAGGAGAGGGAGGTGACCAGCGGGGGTGCCACAGGGGTCGGTGCTGGGGCCAGTCCTGTTCAATGTCTTCATTAGCGACATTGCAGGCGTCTGGAGGGAAAGGTGTGCCTCTTTGCAGATGACATCAAGATCTGCAACAGAGTGGACACACTGGAGGGGTGAAAAAATGAGAAAGGACCTAAGCCTATTAGAGGGTGGTCAGGTGTCTGGCAGTTGAGTTTCAATGCTAAAAAGTGCAAGATCATGCACCTGGGTCACAGGAATCCAAGGGAGGCATACAGGATGGGTGTGGAAATTCTGGCCACCACAAGTCAGAGAGAGACCTGGGGCTTATCATATTTGATGACCTGAATGTGACCAAACAGTGTGAAAAGGTGGTGAGAGCAAACAGAATGTTGGGGTGCATAGGGAGGGGCATAACAAGCAGGAGGAAAGAGGTGGTGATGCCACTGTACAGATCACTGGTGAGGCCTCAGCTGGAGTATTGTGTCCAGTTCTGGAGACCACATCTCCAGAAGGATATTGACAAAATAGAGGCAGTCCAGAGAAGGGCAATGAAGATGGTACATGGACTGTACCAGAAGCCCTATGAGGTAAGACTTAAGGACCTTAATATCTATTCACTGGAGGAAACGAAGGGAGAGGGAGATATGATAAAGACTTTCAAGTACCTTAGGGGAATAAACAGGGTTCAGGTGGAAAGCATATTTCAGAGAAAACTCTGCACAAGAACAAGGGGGCATATGAACATTTGAAATAAGCCAGCAGATAAAGGCCTTGTTGGTCTATCAAGTCTGCTCGATTGTTCACTTGTGGTCTGTACCGCAGCTTACTCACCTGCACCTCTTCCCCACATCTTCTTTAAAGGTGTCTGCTGTCTTTGAGAGATCAGCTCTTCTGGTAGCCTATTCCACCTCCACCACCCTCTCCGTGAAATAGTTTCTCCTTAGTTCTCTCTTGAATCTAGCCCCCAGCTTCATGCTGTGTCCCCTTGTGACCTCCTCCCTTTTAGCCTGAACATGTGGCCTGTTTCCCTATTTATGCCTTTTAAATATTTAAAGATCTCTATCTTGTCTCCCTGTCCTTTCTGTCCTCCAGGGAGTACATGTTGAGCACCCTCAACCTCTCCCTGTAGGATCTCCCACCATCCCATTTATCATCTTGGCCACCCTTCCCTAAACCCTTTCCAGGTCCTTGATATATTTCTTTAAGTAGGGGCACCAGAACCGAATGCAGTACTCCATGACCTTATCATTGATCTATACAATAGCAGGATAACTTCTGCACATCATGAGGTGATCCCTCTGGCTATACACCCCAACATTTGGTTGGCCTAGGCTGCCACCCTCCTGCACTGCTCTAAGTGCTTTAAACTCCCTGGCATGATATGAGGCTGAAGGGTGGCAGGCTTAGGAATAATGTTAGAAGTACTTTTTCACTGAAAGGGTGGTGGAGTTGTGGAACAGCCATCCAGCAGAAGTGGTGGGGTGAAAACAATACAGGGTTCAAGAGTGCATGGGATAGACATAAGGGTACCCTGGAGATGTGCAGAGCAGGAGAGATGCAGATCAAATAGGATCTGGGGCTGCAGCAGTGAGTAGGGAAATGGGCAGACTAGGTGGACAATATGGTCCTTATCTGCCGTCAGATTCTATGTAGGTTTCTATGTCTTTAGGCAGTTGCCCAGCTCAGAGATAACTGCCTGATCATCAGGGTACAAGACACATACAGCTGGGCATGATTGGCACAGCAATGAAATGCCAAACCATAGCATCTGATGATCTCCCAGAAGCAGCATATACACGCAGTGAATAACATGGGAGCCAAGATTGCCCTTGAGGCACCCACAGCAGAGTGCAGCATTGCTCAATGTATAGGAGCCAAACACCACTTGCTGTGATCTGCCAGTCATGTAGGTCTCAAATCACTGCAAACAGTGCCCAAGAGTCCCACATATTGCCTAAGATGAGTGAACAGCGCACCATGATCCACTGTGTTGAAAGCTGACAAAAAGTCTAGAAGGACGAGGATAGAACAATGTCCACTGTCCTTTACTAAGAGGAGATCATTGAAAACCCTGACTAGGGCAGTCTCCGTGCTGTGGCAAGGCTGAAAGCCAGACTGGAAGGGCTTATAGATGTCATATCTTTCCAAGTGCTATTCAAGCTGCAATGCCACCACCTTCTTGATCAACTTCCCAAGAAAGGGAATGTTTGAGACAGGTCTGTAGTTGGTAAGATCATCAGGGTCCAAAGAAGCCTTCTTAAGAAGGGACCTCACCACTGCCTTTTTAGGGCAGCGGAAAGACACTCTCAAGAAGAGAACTTTCTGACAATCTCAGCCACAACTGGACTGAGCAAATCCTAGCATTCTAAAGAAGGCTGGTTGGCCCAGGGTCACACACACAGTAGGTGGGTGCAAAGCCAGATGCAATCTGTGAGACGTCATCCAGAGAAACTTGCACAAAGTCATCCCACAGAGGCAGTGTGCCCATGTCCTGCTCAGACTGGACAATATCAGCCAATAGTGGGCTGCTCATGGAGATCCCAGCTCGAATAAAGGATACCTTGTCTAAAAGGAACCAGTTAAACTCCTCACATTTTTCATGAGAAAAGGCTTTACTAGACTGCAGGCAGACCGGATGCAATAGACTGTCAACAGTGTTGAAAAGCTGTGCTGGCTGGTTCTTTCCAGTAGCAATCACTGTGACAGGAATACCATCTTTTTCAGGGTGATTACCTGCTGATACTCACAATAGTGAGCTCTCAATGCCAATTTGTCTGTCTCCAAGCCAGATCTCCACCAGCAATGCTCCAACCTCCACCCCTTAGTTTTCATATTCCTCAGTTCAGCATCAGACCAAGGCGATCTGAAGCATGAAGTCAAGGGGCATACACAGACCACCCTAACACACTTTGTGCAAGCTATTTGCATGCTTGAGATGTCAAAGACTGCCCGGATGTCCTGAGGCTCCAGATGTTGAAAAGAGCGGCACCTGACCATCTCCCTGGGTGGGGGTGGGGTTACACTGGGAGCCCCACAGAGAAACTAAACGACATGATGATCCAACAAAGACAGGATCAACCCTGGCATTACTAATGCCAAGATTGATTGAGAAGACCAGATCAAGGCATGACCATGCTGATGGGTCCTGGTGGCAACTGCCTACACAAAGCCTAGGGATGACATCACCTGGAAGAACTGTCTACCAAAGGAGATGTATCATCATTGATCCAGGCATTGAAATCCCTCAAGACCATCAGCTTGGGGACTTCAACACCAGATCAGCCATGAGAACCTCCAGTTTCTGAAGAAATTCATGCTTACACCCAGAAGGATGGTAAATGAGCACAATCCTGCAGCTTGTGCCCAGGCCACCTTTATGGGCACACATTCAAATGATCTAGTCTGTCCCAAAGGCTATGCCAAGAGCTGCAAGGTGGATCAAAGCAAATGACTACCCTGCCCCTCTTCACTCCCACCTAGGCAATACATCACAGAAAGTCTGGTGGAACAGATGACTCAAACACAGGACTTGAGTCATCCCCCCTCAGGTCTCTGTGATACTGTATCACCAGGTCTGTAGAAATCTGAAATAAAGGTGTCAATTGCAGCCAGTTTATTCCTGAGAGACCTAGCAGTACAGAGAACTACCATAAGGAGAGAAGCTGAGTCAGCTGGCCCAGTGGCCATCTGTTGAGACAAAAGCTCAGAAGCCTGAGGAATAGGGACAAGACAGGGCAGACCCCTTTCCAAATACCTTCTGTTCCCCAGGCGCCTCCTAGACACCACTCCTGATCTTACCCTCAAAGTCCACCTGTGGAGCTGGTCTACAGTATAAGCAGTGCCCTCAGAGGATCCCCAGCCTCCTGCAGTGCTCACACACAGTCCGGGCAGGATGCAGGGGATCCCCTGAAAGGTGACACTCTTGTAGTAGCCTGCTGAGTACAGAAGAGCAGGCCTGGCTAAACACATAGCAAAATAAAAATATAAAAAGAATACAGTAAAAGAAAGAACTGCTCCCAGACCCAACCCACCTAAATCAACTATCCTAGAAGCGCCTAAAACATTCTCTTACGAAAATGGAATATATTGCAATATTTTGAAAAATATCGTTAATGTATGTCAATACACTGAGAAATACATTGTCCCAATGTACTATATTATATAATACATTATGAAATATATATTTAAATATACTGACATAATATATTTCTAACCCATAGTATGCAACAATATATGTCACTATATTGAGAAATACATTGACTCAATGAAATATAATGCATAGTATATTTCAGCATATACTGAAACCATATATTCTGCCTCATGCATTGCTTGAAAGTATGTCAACCTGTTTAGTAATACATTATCTGAAATACAGTATTAGTATATTTCAATATATACTGTATTCTTTGTATGTCAGGTATATTTTTATGTATGTTACATGTATTTTATATATGTTACATAAATTTTATCGTTACATATATTTTATATATGTTACATATATTTTGTAAATGCTTAGTTTTGTCCCATGTTACATTTGCATAAATAATTTGCATATTTCAAAATATAGTTTATCAGCCAAAATCATGATAATTTCTAGTTTTACATTACTTTTAATTTACAACATTAGCTTACAGACTGAAAAGAAAAGTACAAGTTATAAAGCAAGTACATGTAGGATCTCACCCTTACCTAAAAGTGAAACAAAATAGGGTGGTATAAATATCAGTCTGAGACTTTAACAAACATAAGCTTGTGAGGTAAGTCATATGTGTAAGTATATAAATGTATGTTTGAATTAAAGCTGTACTGTAAAACAACAATAATTCAATGTAAATATCTCCATGAATAATAACAAGATGAACTCCACGGCCCAGATATTCAAAAGGGTTGCGCATGGCGCAACAGTATTACACCATGCTGATGCACTGGTCACGATATTCAAATGGGGGATTGTGCCTGGCACAAATCCGATGCGCCAAACACATTAGTAATGTATCGATGCGGGGTGTGCCCATGCATACTCTGCACATCCTGATATTCAGCCTGGGATGTGCTGAGTCCATGCATGCACAACTCCTACTTGCGCTGCACACAGGTGAGTGCCCGTGTGCAGGGTGCAACACGGCAGCTGCCACCTGTGGGTGGCTACCTGAGCTCTGGCTGCACCTCCGTGGCGGCACCCTCCCCATGCCCGATCACGGGCATCTGTTCAGAATAATAACGTCAACATCCCTGGTGGTCCAGTGGACCACTGTCAGCCTGATTGTGGGCATTTGTATTTAAAACATAAGTCCAATATCCCTGGTGGTCCAGCGGTACCCACGCCCACTGAGCCCATCGCCCGGCTCCTCACCCACCTGCCTCCCCGCCCACTGGCTGACACCGTGGTAGGGCTGTACGCCCATTGGTCCACAGTGTGAGCCAATGGGCGTGCAGCCTATGCTGTACTACACATTCCAGATAAGTGAATGGATCCATTCACATATCTGGAATGTTAGTACAACTGCGAACTGCGCCGTTGGCTCACACTGTGGACCAATGAGCGATACTCTGCCCACGGTGCGTCAGTGGGCAGCGGGCGGCAGGTGGTGGGTGCTGCCGCCTGCCGCTGACCGGGAGGGAGCTGGCGGTGGGGCTCAGTGGGCGGTGGGGAAGGGGGTACCGCTGGACCATGAGGGATATTGGACTTGATTTTTAGATACAAATGCCTGCAATTGGGCTGCGAGCAGTTCACTGGACCACCAGGGATATTGGAATGTATTCTAGTCTACAAATGCCCGTGACTGGGCTGACAGCGGTCCACTGGACCACCAGGGATAGAGGAATTTATTCTATTTTACAAATGCCGCAATCAGGCTGACAGTGGTCCACTGGACCATCAGGGATATAGGCCGCGATTTATATGTACTGAAGCCCGTGATCGGGCTGTGGGGCACATTGCCGCTGTGGGCTGCCAGTCCCCGACGCTGCTGCCTGGCAGGCTGCCAGGCACAAGTCGTAGGGGATCAGCTCACCTGCATGCAATGGGGTTATAATGACATGCAAATGGCACCATTTGTGCCTTACATACGATATGGCTCATTTGCATGTGCACTTTTGAATATACGCAGTTGCTGCGCATGGCGCCAGACTTAACGCTAGCGCATCTCCTGCTCCACTCTGGTCGTGCTCTGGCACAGTGTCACTGCGCCATGCACACTGCGGGTGGCAGGGTGCAATATTCAATGATGCTGTGCCATGGCGCAGCTCGCTGAATATCGCCCAGTCAACGCCCCCACGCAGCTGTTGCGCTGCGCCCAGGCTTGCGCCACAGCCTGGTGCAGTTTGAATATCCGCCCACTTGTACAGATAGAGGTATGTGTAAATCGTAAATAATTTCCTTTGTTTTGTCTGGGTAAGTTAATAGTTGTATTAATATCAAGTACTCATGTATATTATATATATATATTTGTAAATATGGAACCAACATTTGAAATGTCAAAAATACATTTATACATATATTGGCAATATACCAATAACATATATTTACCATCCTTATTTCAATATATTTGAATTGAATCAATATATTTTGCAATATATGCAATATACTAAAGTGGCCATAATGTGTATATTTACAGTGCATTGCAATATATTTACAAATGTTAAAATATATTGAAATATATTGATTTTTCAACACATTACAATATATTATAAAACAAGTACATTTTAATATATTTCAGTATATGTAAATACATTGTTAATAATGTATTTTCAAATATATTTCATTTTCATAAGTGTTCAGACCCTAGTACATTAAAATAAAATAAAACAAGACAATTGTTGGACAAAATACAAGCTACCAAATTACTAAGCCTACACTTAAAAGAAAATGGTAACAGAAATGGCAGTTCTCTCTGCTCTCACAAGAGAAAAGTCCGACAGTCCTAAATACTTCCTCAAAGACAGCCCTCTCACAGCCGCTATGAAGAAAATGAGCAGCTAATTTAAATGAAACAACAAAAGTTCCATGTCTGAGCCAAAAGAGATATAAATTTCCAAAATGAAAAATGATAAAACAGACACCAACCATGACCAGAGTCAACCAAAGTGCTGTACAACAAAAGGTAATCAAAAAAGCCAGATAAATTGCCAAAAACAATAATTTACAGAAGAAAGGAGGCCACGCTCTCACAGTGGACCCTAAAAACTGGAAAGCTCAAAACAATCCTTAGGTTACTCACTCCCACTGAGCAACACAGTATTGCAATAAAACATAGCTGTGGAGGGAAGGGCGCGCCACCATCGCTTCACTCCATTAAAGACAGATGTTGTCCAAAACGTGCAGCTTTGCAGGCATTGTTAAGGCTTCAGCTCAGCAGAAAGATCTTGGCAGTATGAACTCCGAAAAGCACTGTGCAAGCAGGCAGGGCTCCTGCAACACAAGGCAAAGGCTACTACGGAAACTCTGTCGGAGGAAGGTCGACCAGGAAACAGGATAAGTCCACCTGGAAACTCATGTCAGGCAAAACTACAGCACCACTAAATAAATGTCAATATATATAATACTATAGATATCTTTGATTAAGGAAAAGTTATATCACCTGGGTAACAGACAAGCCAAGAATGAATTGTTTTATTTTTAGACAATTAATTTGTATTATAGCATGGGTTAACTGAGCAAAATCAGTAATGAGTCAGACAGCGGCACCTGACCATTGATTAAATGCCTCTGTTGGCACAGTCAGAGTGACGCTTTCCACAGCAGAATGCCTGAGCCAAGTGGGACTCATTTTGTGGACTGAAAGTGTGAAATAAAAGGCAGTTATTTAAAATCAGTGCTAAGCAAATGAAAGCAGAACCACAACATCGTCCAGTGTTGCTCTGTCAGCTAGTGTCAGAGCTTTGTCAGTGAGTAAGACTTCTGGTCTCTGTGTAAAGAGTGAGGGTGCAGACATCACTTGTACATTAAATGCCTTGCTGCTGCTATACACGGTGTCTGTCTTGTCTCTTGACAGGGCAGCTGTCACGACGACAATAAGGTTTGACATGTACGTGGTGAGGTGAGTGTGTGTCACCAGTTGCATGCATGTTCCTAAATTCCCTACCTGTCACCAGTTGCATCTCTGTTCTGAAAGTCCCCTACCCCATCGCACATGCAGCTGATAATGTCAGAGTCTTCGTGTCCTTTTTCCAAAAGGAAGAATAACAGGTAACAAGTACTACTGTGTCTGTGCCTCACTCTCTCTCTGCTGTGTTGGTCACAACCAAGGTACGAGCATGACACAGCACTGTGGACTCTAAGGGTGTGTGTGGGGAGGGATGATTGAAAAGTAGTGCCCAACCGAGGAGAGAGGAGAGCCATGGAGCAAAACTCATTGAGAAACCTTGCGGTCTCTGTCTGTATCATCACGTCGTTCCTCAGGTGCCTGTTCACTCTATGTGTCTGCTGCCTCAGTGTGATGCTCGGACCTCTCCCCCACCGCTAGCGCCAGGGTCACTATGCAAGTGGCAGTGGCAGAAAGAGATGCCAGTGTTTGTGGTTTCCTCCAGTGCCCTGCCGATCCATTCCTTAATGCACAGTGGTTGTGCTGCGCCATGCTAGGAAACAGCAGTGTTGTGCGGAGATTGTAGCCTGTCATCTGTTGCCGCTTGCGGTCTCACAGCCAATGGTGTCAGAGAAAGTGCGATAGCTAGACACTGGCAAGTGAGCATGGAGAAAGAGAGACACAGTACTGGTGCAAAACCATATCCTTCAGTGACACAGTGCACAGTGGATTGTTGCTGGATCCACAACATTAGCCTGAGAGAGAGAGAGAGAGGCGAGCATGTGAGAGAGTAACAACATCTGAAACATTTAGAATTCCAACAGTACTGACCTGTGTGTCTGTGTGTCTCAGTGCATTCCGGTGCTTACTCTTAGTCTCCTCTCTCTCTCTCTCTGTCTGTCATCGGCAGCCATAGATCATAAGTAGATGTCACAAACCTGTATTGTGGTGAGTGTCTGGCTTTGGAAACAGGCAGTGTAAGCAGTAACATTCAAGAGCTGTCCTCCATGCAGATGTCCTCCTCGGCAGCATCTGTATGTGTGCTGGGGAGTAATAAATGAAACCATGTTTCAGCAGTAGTTCTGCATTTGCACATACCATGGCAGACATTGAAAGAGAAAGAGAGAGAGAGACATAGAGAGACAGTCACAGCAAGTGGAGCAGGTCCTTTTATAGTCCAAGCTGCATCTCAGTGTTTGTGTGTGTGTGTGTGTGGGGGGGATAAAGTAGAAGTGAGAAACAAGTACGATACAGTGTTATGCACAGAAATGTCTAAATTAGGTCAATAGTGTATGTGTGACATTTCTATATGCATAACAGCAATGCAGCTGCATTATGTACGAGGACTGTTTTACAAGGTGGCAGGATACAGTACATTTTTGGTCTATAAACACGAGAAAAACCCGTTTCTGTGGGTTTTCCCATGTTTTGGACATAACCCATGTTATAAGCACAATAACGCACTCCAGGGTATGGGGTTATAGGCATTTAATCCACACCTGGGGTGCTAGGAGGACACTTGGCTTGCAGCCTCATGCCTCACAATGCACTCCAGGCATGGATTAAATGCCTGTAACCCCATACCCTGTTGTGATTATTGCTAACTTGATTTGAGTGCATTGTGAATCCTGCAGCAGTTTTATCTAGAAGCTCAGAATGAAATAGGATTTGGCTCTGAAACCTAGTTTTTGAAATGTCTGTACTCTAGATGAACACTGTTAAGCCTTGAAAAAGTGGTGGGCTCATAGCTACAAAACAGTTTTATTGAATTTTTGCTGGTGACATGATAAAATCAATAAATCACCATAAGACAAGTTCTTTGTATAGGAGTTGAGCTCTGGCTGTTTATTTTATTTAATCTCTTGATACATACTTGCTATCAGAGACTCCTTTGCCCTTTACTCACATGGCCACTATCAAGGAAAGGGAATCCTGGGACAACCTTCTCTTAATGTCACACTAATGTATAAGATGTAGGAAGCAGAAAAACAGAAATAAAGTGCACAGAGACAAAGACAATGATGACAGAAAAAGTCTCACAACCCATCCAGGCTGCCCAAGGCTGCCTTCTGTATGCTGTGATGACCCTAGTGGTCACTCACACCCCTGTCCTTGTGCCATCCTCCATGCCCACTTTTACTATACCCATTTGCCCATCCCGCCCACGCTTAACTCCCACTACTGTTTTGGAACAGCCCTCTTCCCTTGGCAGCGTGTTTTATTTCTCCACCACCCTCTCTGTAAAGAAAGGTACACTGTTCCCACAGTGACGGGACACAGCAAAGACTATCACAGCGACAAAATTGACAATTCGCTGTGATGGTCAGCTGGTTTCCTGATGCTGCTGTCTCTGGGAGTTAGCCCCTCACCGAACCAACTCTGACTCGAGTTGGTAATTCAAAAGGGAGGCGGGACAGAGCCCCCAGCATGGGGTGTTGCCCCAAAAACACACTTTGTACAGCATTGGCACAATGCCAATTGAAGCATTGTGCCATCACCGTAGTGATGGTCAGCGAATTTCCTGTTGCTGCGGCAACATATATCCATAAAGAAATACTTCCGGACAGCCTTTCTGAACCTGCCTGCCACGGTTTCATAGAATTTTCTCTTGTACCCATGTTCATTCTCATTGGGGCCAATGCACTAATGTGCTTTCCTGTGCCCATAAATTACGTAATAATGGTGTGCAGCTACACACTGCACAGAAGAGGTAGCTCTATGCACGAACAAGCACACAGGACAGGCAGTGTCAGTAGTGTTGTGTACAGACATCTGCAGGACCATGTGGAGCAGGCTGTGGGTGGGCCTACAGAATGCAGCTATGCCCCTGAGACCACCATATGAGGGGCATATACACTGCCCGCCTGTAAATACGGAAGTGAATACTGCTATGGAGGATGGAAGCAAGCATTGATGGAGGAGGAACAGTTGCACCCAAGGAACCCGGTCCGGCACTGGGGCCTGATGGCACTGACTGTCACTGCACCAGGACATGAGGATGAGGCTGGACATGTGGCAGAGCCCAGACATGGTCCATGAATTTCACTGATTGACAGATGTTTACCATGGTCTCTGACATACAGGATCACTATGCCACCCTGCATGGGGCACAGCCGCTAATGGCAACCGCTAGACAAATGCCAGGCTGTGGCCAGAGACACAGGCAGCCATCAACATGGCCAGGCTGGAGGCATGCACACTAGCAGCCATCAAGCACAAGTGTCAGGACATGGGATCAGCTGTCAAGAAAAGCTGGAAGCTGTCAAACACTAACAAATCAGCAGGGTCAGTATTCCACCCATACAGGAGTGCAGCTTGACCCCTGTAGAAGGATGATGGCAGAGATCCAGTTCAAGGGTTACCCACAGCTGATGGTAGGGACATGCTACAGGCCCCGACATCAAATAAAGAATATTCTACTTGCTTAAATAATTAAATCTTAGATATGGCCTCTAAAGGAAAAATCCTTATACTGGGTGATTTCAACCTGCCTACTATAAATTGGTATTCTTTAACTGGAAGTACGCAGGCCGAGAAAGACTTAATCACACTCATGGTTGATATGGGCCTTGAACAAATCGTTACAGAACCAACACGAGGTGACAATATACTGGACTTGGTTATTACTAATATAGGGAACTTAATATCCAAAGTTATAATTGGTGCCCCACTAGGATCAAGTGATCACTACACCATTTCCTTACAGTGTCATTTTGTCATTATATCACCAACTGTACTGAATTGAAAACTATAAAAAGCTAATTTCAATGCTATTAATAACCAATTAAACTCAATTCCTTGGGATACAGCACTATCCTCTCTTACCATGGAGGAATCCTGGGACTTTTTAAAACTTCCATTTATAACTCAGAAAAATGATATGTTCCTACAACAAAAAAATATAATAAAAGGGAAAATACCCTGTGGTTTAACAAAATTATCAAAGCTCTAATTAAGAAGAAGCAGAGGCTATTTGCAGAGTTAAAAACAGTAAGGGTGACACCAGAAAATTATTGTTCACTCAATACGGGAAACTCTAAAATCACTAAAACAAGCTATTCTGCAATCTAAAAAGAAACTTGAGTTTCGTCTGGCCCATACAAAAACAACTATAAATCACTATTTTCCTACCTTAATAATAAAAAATAAATAATAGACACATGGGGCCCCTATGCATACATGACACAATTATATCTACAGACAGAGATATGGCAGACACATTTAACAAGCAATTCTGCTCAGTATTTACCAATAAAGAGGTTCCTAAACGATTCAAACCTCGAACAATGTTACCCCTCTTACATCATCACCAAGGATGATACACTAAAAGCAATTTTATCCCTAAAACCTAATTCCAGTCCAGGTCCTGATAACATCAGCCCCGATTTCTAATAGAGACAGCTGCTGCTATTACTAAACCACTCTCAATTATATTCAACAAATCCTTATATGAGGGAATTATCCTCAGGACTGGACAATGGCTACTGTAGTCCCAATCTTTAAGAAGGGTAACCATTCTAGACCAGAAAATTACCGTCCGATAAGTCTGACTTCTGTTATAAGCAAGATCATGGAGAAAGTTATTAAGAATCTACTAGTGCACGAATCTATTGGGGGTAACTTGACTGACACTACACAACACAGGCTTTAGACAGGGATACTCTGTACTACTAACTTGGTTTCCTTTTATAATCATGTCCAGTACGGCATTGGATAATGGCATCCCTATGGATGTGATACTTCTCGACTACAGTAGAAGCATTCGACAAAGTCCCTCATGACATCCTACTTGACAAAATGAATGATATGGGATTCTCTTACTACATAATCAATTGGGTGTCAGGTTGGTTGAATGGAAGATATCAGCAAGTCAGAATTAATGGCTCACTTTCCCACCCACTGAGTGTGACCAGCAGGGGTCCCACAGGGGTCTGTGTTGGGACCCACCCTGTTTAATATCTTTATTAGTGATCTGCAGGCTAGCCCTGAAAATGTTCTCTCAAAATTTGCTGATGACACCAAGCTGTGTGGCTCTGTTCTTACATCGACAAACAGAGAAACCATGAGAATAACTTAAAATCCATCGAAGAATGGGCAGTTTTAAACAAAATGACACTCAACTCAGACAAGTGTCATGTTGTACACTTGGTAAGAACAACCCTAGGCAGACTTATTTTCTGAACAGTGTGGCCCTTCATGTGTCACCATTAGAACGTGATCTTGGGGTAATCATTAATAATAAACTATCCTCTAGTGATCATTGCAGGATGATAGCTAGGAAATCTAACACCTTGCTCACTCAAATCCAACGTTCGTTTGTGTCTAGGACACAGGAATGCATAATCCTTGTACAGAGCTTATGTCAGGCCCCATCTGGACTATGGATCCCCTGCTGGAGTCCCTACCTGGGGCAGGACGTTGACAGGGTTGAGAGGGTGCAGAGAAGAGCCACAAGAATGGTCCCTTATTTATCCGAACTTGACTACAAGGAAAGATTAAGAGTTACAGGGTAACACTCACTACGCACAAGACGTACTAGAGGTGACCTTCTCCTATTGTACAAAATCAAGAATTCTCAGGAGTTAATGCACCACTGTGGCTTACATTTCTCTTCCAGCTGGACTTCCCACGGTATCATAACAACCAGATATTTGTATCTAAAGCTAAAACAACAAAAGGTTAAACTACTTTACAGTAAGAACCCCCAAACTGTGGAATCTCCTTCCACAATACTTAGTGAACAGTAACTCTAATACAGTCTTCAAAAGGGGCTGGATTGTTGGCTCGAGTCTAACAACTTCAAGGTATAATTATCTCACCAATTTGGTGGGGACAATCTCGATGGGCAGTAGCCTTCTTTTGTCCTTTGAAACCAAGTAAACCAAGTAAACCCTCACCAAGGTGTCCCTGCACAGGAGGAAGAGAGCATGACACCCTGCCAAGTATGTAGTACAATGAAGGAGAGGAAGATATCTGGGAAACACGAACATGCTAACCACTTGGTAATGCACCCTAGATGCCCTCAGACAGGGCGCACCCCTGAAGAGGAGGACACAACCCCTGCTGAGCCAGCCATGCGTCTGGAATCCTGAAAAGGCAACCAGGAACAGGAGTATGGTGCAGGTAGGTGGTACCTTAAGTGGCCCACAGCACAACCTGAAATGCCTACAGCAGTGGCACAGCCCTAACGCCCATCCTGTCTCTTGCCTCCAGGTACACAACGAGGGGCCCATGTGTATAGCCGAGGAGGAGCAGGTGCTGTAGGGTCCCCATAAAGACACAGTGGAGGAGACTCAGGTAGATGAGGAGGAGATGGACAATGCCATCGACAGCCAGCCCCCCAGTGCAGATCCCTGTCACAGTCTGACCTCAGGTGGTCACCCTTTGATGTCCCTCATGCCACAGATGACACTGCTGTCCAGCCACATGTCACTAGGCTGCTGGCATGACCGGTCAGCACAATCAGTATGACAAGGGACACAGGTGGCCCTCCACCATTGGCAGCCAACAGACAACAGGGGGCTGAGAGGAACACACAACACCCAATTGCTAGTGGGGATAAGGGCCCATCAGTCCACCTGAAATGCAGGACAGTGAGGACAGCCTCCTGTGGTATACTCCATATATACTACCCAGAGGTGTGGCAGCTGGAACGTGACACCTCCAGGACAGCGTGAAAACACTGAGGCTCTTAAGGGCTGACAGTGGAGGTGAAGGGGCTGAATTATGGAATAGTCAGGATAAGGGACCTGCTGGAGGCTGACAGAGCACACTGTAGCAGGGATGGGCACAAGCTACATCAACATTTCCAGAGGTTCCCCAGAGGCCCCAAAACACTCCATACCTGCCATCCCCAGTGGGCCTGAGGAGTGGAGGGCAGCTGACCACAACCAGAGGCAGGCACACAGCCTGACAGGTGACCAAGTGGAGGAAAAGGTGACCGCAAAGACCACGTCATCTCAGCACACAGTCATCAAATCGGTTTGGGCAGCAGCAAGCAAAGAAAAGTAATGCCTGCAAAACCGAGCAACTGACAGAGTGACACAAAAGCACATACCATACACATCACCTATACATAATCTCCCACTCCAGATACCCCTACCACTACGTACACACACACACATCCCCACAGCACAGATACAATCGCCACAGATATCACCAAGCATGGACCCCAATGCCTCCATGGTGGGCTGAATGGCACTCAGAATGGATCCTTATCACTAAACTTAATACCCTTCCTGGGAAAATAACTGACAGTACTTTTTGTATTTACTTTTAGATGGCTGCAGTGGTTTGTTAGAAGGAGTCTGCTGATATAAATGTAATTGTGGATTTATAATAGAATGTATTTGTTCTATTGTTCTTTTCTTTTAGGTATGCATTACATATGAAAGTGGCATCTTGCCTTTTCCCTCCTATGCCAACAACAGTGGATATAATGCGATCTAGGCAGTATAGACTAGAGGTTAGAGTAATGAGTTGTGAATGAGCTTGGTACATCCAGCAGACCAGATCTTGGTTTGGTTCTCACAACCTCCACTTGCATACTGTGTGACTCTGAGCAAGTCCTTAACTGCCCAGTGCTCCCAGGTCGCCCCTGAAAACAGGCACTTGTGCCTAGTGGGCCTTACTCAGTTACCAAAGACTAAAATAAAAATAAATAAATATCACGCACCACTAATCTGTATTATTAAGTGAAATCAATCAGAAATATGATGATCGGAACTATTTAACTGCTGGTAAATGAAACTGAGAGCCTAACTGGTCTTTATGCCTTTTTTCCTAGTGGTGGTTTTTCTAAACATGAATGTACTGTATTGCACCTGTCACTTAAAACACAGTGCAGTATTTGTATATAAATCTGTTGTCCACCTGGGTTCAGATACCTCGACAAAGTACTCATGAGGTGTGAAACTTTGGGCATATCTCCTGGCCAGTGGTGTCTTTTGCACTACTCTGTTTTTGCACACAGTTGAAAGGCTTAGCCCCTGGTTCAGGGGGCTGAAGCAATCAGCCACGCCCCTGCCTGACTTATTTAACATCGTCCTTCCTGCTTCACTCAGAAGTATTTTTCTTTGCAGCTGGAGACTCTGTTAGGGTTCCCTTCTGTCGTGTTGTCGGATTTCTGTTTGGTCCATGCCTGTCTTCTCCTGCTGCCTTCAGTCCGTTTTGCTGCTGTTACCTCCTATGATCCCTTTTATACCTTTAATGGCAGTGAGATTCTGGTGGGTTTCAATTTTCTGCTAGTTTGTGTCTGTTTTGTTTGCCTCTGGCTGCTGCATGCTTCTCTCTGTCTTCCGTGTCTGCTCCCTGTTCTGCCCTGTCTTCCCGCTTGTCTGTGCTCATTCTGGTGTTTGTTTTCCTTATCCTGTACCTGCTGCTTCGTGGCTCTCTGTTCTCCCTTTCTGTCCCATTGTCCATTTGCATTTGCCACTTCCATGGCTTGTCTTCCATGTCCTCTTACCATCCCTTGTTGTTTACATTCCAAAGAAAAGTATTTCTGATTTTTAAAACAGGTTAAAAAAGTATTGAGAATTATCGATCAGTATCACTTTTGTCAACTATACTGAAAATCTCTCAAAAATTAATTTGAAGCAATTGTTGAAATATCTGGAGGACAATAGATTTGATCATTTTCAGTCAGGTTTTGCCCTTTTCATGGTGCTACCACAGCTTTACTTAAGGTGACCTCAGATTTTCAGAAGGCTCTGGACAGGAGGATGTACGTTGGAGCCATTTTTGTTGACTTTTTGTATTATTTCTTTCTCCCTCACTGGTCCCTTAGGTCTCTCTCTCCAGCTCTTCTCACTCACACCCAATGTCCCACTCTGTCGAGGCTCCCCGATGTTCTGTCTCTGAATCTCTTCCCCTTCTCTCAGGCAGACAGGCTTCCGCTCTGAGCCCCTGGGTAGGGCTGCCAACTCCTCCGCACTCTATCTATAGGGTCCAGGCTACCATCTGAAGGTCAGAAAGGTGGAGAAGTACTCTGGGTGAGTCCAGCATTGAGCATGGCTGGGAATGGTGGTGAGCCTTCGCCTACTCGGGTACCAGCTGTTTTCCCTTTTCTTGGTTTTCCCAAGAGTTCAGTGTGCAATGATGTCCAGCGCGAGATGAGTGCACTCCACACTCCACCCACAGGATGTCCACCACTAACTCCCATACCCATATGTTTGTCTCCACTGCTTGGGATCTCCAGCCACTACTAGAGGTTGCTCCCACAGTGGCCGACATTGTTCCTCCCAGGAGAGTGAGAGCAGTCTATGGACGCTCAATCCTCTCCTGCCCCAGCTAACCCCCAATGACCCAAGTCTGTTCCCAAACCCGGTTGCCAGTGTGACATGAGATGTGGCATCCAGTGCTCTCAACCCTCAGTGCCACCAGATTGGCCCATTTTGTTGACTTGTCGAAAGGTTTCAACACTGTCACCACGACATCCTCCTGTCCAGACTCCGACTGGCAGGACTGTCACTAGGGTAGTGGGATGGTCCGGTGCTCATTTGAAGGGCCGTGAGACAATGTAGACAACTAGTGGCACTAAACAATGTTAGGTCAACTTTGGAGACCATTATGTCAGGAGTCCCCAGGCTCAATTTTGGGCCCCATACTATTCAATTTATACCTAAACAATTGTCCTAAAAGTCCACATAACTTCAGTATCATCTATATGCAGATAACACTGTTTTATATATGGAAGGACAGATAGTGTCACAGATTCAACATGAATTACAGCTTGCCTTTGATCAGCTTCAAAAGTATTTTAGTAACGCTAGATTGATCATGAATAAAAAAAAAAAACTACAGTTATGGTATTCCATAGAGGGAAAAAAAGAACAATCCATTACAGTCTACTTTGCAAATATTCACTTATACTAATCAGATATTGCAATTAGTGCAAAGTTACAAATATCTAAGAGTATGGGTTGGATGAAAGACTTAAGTGGAATATTCATATTGACAACTTGGAGAAGAGTTTGGATAAGTGTTTAGGATTTCTACATGAGCATAAATTGTGTATGAATCAACAAACAAGGAAACATATAGTGAGAACCATGCTATTACCACTTTTGATCATGGTGATGCCTTATTTGTGGGAGCCTCGAGTGCGAAGCTAGAGAGACTTGATGTGATGCATCATAGGCTCACCTGCTTCATACTTGATGCTCCTTGCATGACCCATAGTTGTGAATTATTAAATAAATTAGACTGGTTAAAGATCAGAAAAATCAAAACATAATTATGCTTATATAAATGCTATAAGAATCAAGTTCCAGATTATTTACTAAATGAACTATCGAGGAGAAAAATTAAATCAAGTTTACAATCTGCCTCTGGTTTAGACTATGTCCCAAGAAAGTGCAATTTGGAAATTGGTACAACCCACTTTTTACTAAGGTCCGTGATGTTATAGAACAATTTGCCTGCTTATTTAAGGCCAATAGAGAGTAAAATCAGCAGAAAGAAGATTACTAAATGGCTAGTTCATCAAGCATCTAGGGCGTTGTCATGCTACCAAATTGGGCATGTTTATTATGCATTGTGCATTGCATATATGTATTTTTTTTCTTTTGTATCTTTGCCATATTTTCTACTGTGAAATGTTACATGGTAATTACTGTACTATTGTTTGGTATTTTTGTTATATATGTTTTGAAACTGTACTTAAGGCCTAAGGATCTCATTGAAAATGAGCTATGCTCAATTGGTTATCCTGTTCATATGAAATAGAATACATTTTTACTGCTGCCTTTGGGGTTCATTGTCATTCCTTTGTATTTTGCTGTTCTTTGTACACCTCTAAACCATTAGCTCTCTTTTTCTGGGTTCAGTTCGTGATGTCACCACGATTTCATGCCTCCTTTAAAACCAAGGTACAGTACTATAACAAATAGCTGATTGGGAAAACAAAATTCAAAATGTCTCCAACTGGTTTACAGCCTTGACTCCCAAACTGTCATGTACCTGTCATGCCGGAGCTCAGTGTTTATATATGGAAAGCCAAGCTCAGTGTTTTTATATGGGAAGCTTATGAACTTGAAACAGTTCTGAGAAATACCTGGAGCAGCCTGTGAAACTTTTATGAATTTTAATAGTATGGAGAACTCTTTATTTCACGTTAATTTTGCATCCTTTGCCAATACTGAGCAAGCTTAAAGGAAACATTTATCAATCAAATTTTATTTTATACTGAGAGTATGAGCAAAAATGCTCATTTTCACAAATGTCCAGTTGTACAGATATTTTTACAAATAAATTGGACAAAAAGTACAGAATGAATAAGTTAAAACATCAAACAGTGAGGTAGGAATAGTACAGTATGTACACTTAGTTAGTACACTTAATTACAGCAGGTTTATAAATGGGAAACAATTCATACAGTGGCAGACAGTCAAAGGAAAAAGCCTGAGGAAAACACACAGGAAGGGTGTATTGTGGCAGGGGCTGGGAAAGCATGGGGGCAGAAACAGGGAGAGGTGGGAGGAGTGGGAGGGAGTAAGAAAGGAGGAAAAATAACACAAAATATTTGATGAGAGGGACAATAACAAAATATTTTCATATATTCAGGGGAGGATGTCCTGGGTACACACAGGTGATAGATTTTAGGAGGTGGTCCTTGATGGTGCTGCAGATGGAACTGACTGAGATACAGGCAAGAATTTCAGGGGACAAATTGTTGTAAGACTTGGGGCCCTCATAAGAGATTGAATTCTGTGCATGAGAGCGATAGACCAGGATGTCAGAAGATGTATGGTGGCCCCTCTTGTACTGTGCTTGGGGACCGACTAAGGAAACAGAGGGTGATAATGCTCGCCAGTAGTAGGTTAATGTTCACCTTGTGTAAGAAAAAGGCATTTAAAATTGAACCTACCACAAGGGTGAGCCAGTTTATAGGACCATAAAGGGCACAGTGGTGGGTATTCTACAGGAGGCCAGTGACAAAGCGTGCGATGCTATTATACAGGTAAGTGGTCCTTAGTTTAGAGATGAGGTGGGATGTGATAAGGGGAGTATACATTGGAGCCGTGTTGAGGAGGGTAAGAGCAAGAGCTAGCCAGACATAGTCTGTAGGCAGGGATTAGAAACTTTCTGATTTGGTATAAGAGACCCAACCTCATATGGATCTTCTTAATGAGGTCAGTAATGTGGATATTGAAAGTGAGGTGTGGGTCGAGAAACAGTCCCAAGAATTTTAATTCTTCCACTTTTCTATATAGTTTCCAAGATTGTCTGTGAAGTTTAAGTCTGAAGTTATGTTTTTTCTTGGGCCAGAGAAGAACATAACATGGTCTTCTTAAAATTGAGGACCATACCCTTAGCAGAAAACCAAGAGTGTAGCTTGCTGAAATCTGCTTGCAGATTTCCAAACAATACATCAATTTGTTATCACTGCAGTAAGAGCTGCATCATCAGCATATAGTGCAATTTTAGTGGAGTGCAGATATCTGGAACGTTGTTCATGAAAAGAGAAGAGGAGCGGGCACAGGATGGACCCCTGAGGAACCCCATATTTAATTGTACAGTTGGTGGAAAAGTGACCTTTGATGGTTGTTTCTGGGATCTGTGGGAGATGTAGCTACTGATCCATTTAATAACGTTTGCAGTGATTTGCAGGCCCTGGAGGGTATCAAAGAAGTGACTGCATAGCCAACCAGGTCAAGCCTTAGTCAGGTCCACGAACACAAAGCCTGTGAATTGGCCTTTGTCATTGGCCTTGTAGAATGTTTCTGGTGAATTTCACCAGGGCTGTTTCTGTGCTGTGGCTGGATCTAAACCCATGCTGGGCTTCTGAGAGAAGGTTATGGCAGTTGAGTAAGGCAGTGAGCTGGGTATGAACTACTTTTCAATGATTTTGGAGAGGCGAGGAGAGATAATTATCGACACCATTCCTGGACCCTGATTTGAAGAGCAATTTTACAGTGGCAGTTTTCCAGATGCTTGGGAAATGGGGGAGAAAGTGAGAGGTTAAGAGAGGCCCTAGAGGTATGATGGTGTGTGTAAGGATTTTAAAGTCAATTCTGTCTGCTCCTCTTCTGGGTTTGGGGTTGTTATACCAGATAAGCTTGATAGTGTGCAAAGGCTTTAGGGCCAAAAAATAAATTTTGGGGCTGGGCTCAGCAATAGAGTTTGAGATGGAGGGAGAAGGAGTGGGTGAGGAGTGGGGGGCGGGAGGGACGATTTATATTTATCAAGGTTTCCAAAAAAGGAATTGAAGATGTTAGCAACTTAAGAGGGTCATTTGTCTGCTTATTCCCTTGTATAAGCATGATGGATTCTACATTCTTGTTCTTCCCGAGTTGGGAGTTGAGTATCCCCAATAGTTGACGGGGTTTGCGAATCCCCAAGTTGTTTATTTGGAGATAATAAATTTTGGCCTTTCTGATTGTCGATTTGCACTTGTTTCTGAGAGCTTTGTAGAGGGAGAGCTAGCAGAGTCCTTTTGCTTATGTAACAGATCCAGGCCTTGTACCTATTCCTCATCAATTTAATGATGTCAGGAGAGACCCGTTCATTAACAATCTGTTTCATGTAACTTAATGCTGAGTCATTTGCTTTGGAGGCGAGGTGGTTGCTCCTGCTGCTCCTTCTCGGTGAGAGTGTCATGGTGGTCTGCTTGTGGCATCACAGTTATTCCCATAGTGGGAAACTATGGTATTGTAGCAGGGGATTGTGGTTTCAGGAATGGGCTTTGGAGACAGATGGGCTCTGGGGATAAGGGTCTTGTTATGGGGAATTTCATAGGTCACAGCATTTCAAGTGTTTTATTTTACGTCATTTATGCTGTATTTCTCCTGGACAGCATTTTAAGTGTTTCACTGTACAACTTCTGACATTGAACGATAATAAGCAATCATTATTTCACAATAATCAGAAGACAAATATACTTAAATGAGGAACCTGTTGTTACACTGTTCACTAACTGAAGGAGCATACTTTTATGTATGTTTAATTAATTTTAATCCTGCTCCTTAGTAATCTAAATAATTTGTGCTGTATTCCTCATGGACAGCATTTGCAGTGTTTCAGGTGTACAACTTATCACTGGTCAGTAACTACTGCTAGCCTGCCTAGTTCTGGGATGGCATGCAAGAGTTTATGTGCAAGCTTCTGAATTTGAGCAGTAATAAAATCTTTAACAATAGATATAAAAGAATGTGGATATATGCACTGGACTATCTAAGCTACTAAGTTGTCTAATAATGGACTACCTAATTTACTATGTTGGCTAATACTGTACAGTACCGAGAATTCTGAATTTCACAAATAATTTGCTTCCTAGTGGAACTGGTTGGCATGCATTCCCTGGAGGTTATGGGAATTGATGTTCTGCTCAGTTTCTTAGACTCACGTGGAGGTCTGATGATTGTTTAGATTAACCTATGTGATGGTTTAGTCTTCTTTTGTGCTTGATGAACAGCGTGCATGACCTATGTGAGGCCAGAAATGCTTCAGAGTTGAATTTATGCTCTTCTTCATAAATCAGAGCATGCCAACCATGATCATTAATTACTATGGCTCAGGGCCTGCCCTGCAGCCAATGGTCTCGCTCTACACCCACAAAGTCTACATGTTGAGCATCGTAACTCGGGGCAGGATCCTTCTTATCTGGCCCATCGTGGGAATGTCCTCACTCTGGGTGGAACTTTAGCCTTGCAAATGTATTGGTGGTATCTCTTGATGCAGAATTTAAGACTTCAGCTGTGAGGGGTGGGCGGCTAAGCCAAGGGGCTCCTTTAGCTCACTGAGTGGGTTCAGCGGCACGTCTAAGCTATTCTCCCTATGACCACCTCTGGTTCACCTGGTCTGTTCTTAGGCTCATGTAGGCTTGCTAAGTGCCTCAGTGGTTGTTGCTGTCCTCCCTTCTGCCTTGGGGACAGTACTCCCATGTGGAGTACCCTGTTGCTGCAGAGTGCACTTGCAGCCCTTCATGGCATTCCCATTAGAGGCATAGAATGAGATCCTTCCTCCAAATTGAATATCCTCTGAATTGGGTTTGTAAATTGCAACAGCAGAGCTGTCACTAAACAAAATATCCCAAGCCTGGAGGAAGGTGACCTACAGTAGGCCTTGGATCCCCAGAGGTTTCCTCCTCAAAGGTGGGGGTTCCTCTCCTCAATGCCAAATGTCATAATATCTAGTTAGTTGTTATAAGAGACTATTCCCTAGATTGCTTAGGTAGGTTTCTGCTGTTGGATAGAGACAGATGGTGGCCCCCTTTGCGTCCCTCTCTCCTTAGGAAGTCATGCCCTCCCTTGCTATCTAGTCATTCAGACCTATGTGAAGGTCGCTACACTTTCCCTTGTCTCCTGCTGACCTATGTAAAGGTCCTAAATACACAATACCTACTCATTAACTTTTTGCAGTGCTTTCTGTTCTACACTCTTTTGGAGCTTCTTCCTAAGGCACCTTTAGCTGAAGGAATCCTGCCTGTGGCACCTCTAGGGTTGGAACCCTCCAGGGTTTCTCTACTTGAGCATCCCTACAGGGTGGTATTCTGAGGAACAGAAAGGAGAATGGCCACAAAGGTTTATTCAACAAGTTGTTAGCACAACACCACACCACGTTTTGTAAGCACACTGAATTGAAAGGCTTAGCCTGTGGTTCAGTGGGCTGAAGCAACCAGCCACACCTTGACTGACCTATTTAATGTTGTCCTTCATGCTTCACTCAGAAGCATTTTTTCTTTGCTCCTCCATCCTCTCTTCCCTCCAGTGGCTCACCTCTCTCCTCAGGGCTCCTTCCTAAGGTACCTTTAGCCTAAGGGAATCCTTTCTGTGGTACCTCAAGGGTGGAACCATCCTACAGGGTGGCATTCCCAAGGAACAGAGGTGAACAGCCACAAGGTTTATTCAACAGGTTGCATATGCACAACACTACACTACACCAAGTTGCAAAAGCACATTGAATAAACTTTGATATGTTTATAGCATCCAGTGTACGGATTATGTTTTTAATTCCAGCTTGTTGAGCAATGGTTTTGTGTTTGCAATTGGATTTGGACTCTACCTTTGAACACCACAAGTCCCTGTAGCAACTCTATGCTGTTGCATATGACTGTTGGAGTGGGTTAGATACACAGGATGGAAGTGGAACACCATTCTCACAGCACAGAGAATGAATGTCACTGATACAGCAAGTCAAGCCATGGGTGCAATAAGCAGCTTGAAGAGCAGTGACAGCGCCACTGGCCGGGTAAGTCTGTTAGCTTTTTCCCAAACATGATGGCAATCCACTGTTAGATAATTGTGATCAAAAAGAACTGCCTACTCAAACACTACATTGAGTCTACAAATATAAAAGAAGCTATCATCAATATGAGAGGGTAGCATTAAAACTAAGGAGACTGTATTGGTAAAGGTCACATTGAGGCCTACCTGCAGGTTGGTCGAACCCCAGGGGCTATGCATACTGAAAGGCTTGGCTTTGGCAAAGAAAGAGAAAAGGTTATGGGAAATGGAGGACTGGTGTGCTGGAGTCATCAGGAGTTTTTATTAGATAACATTGGAAGACACTGCTGAAATAACTGCAGAAGCAACAGCAGACCTAAAGAGAAGAGAATATAGTTAACACATTTGCAGTTCAAAGAGTTCTAGAAACATCATAAATACTCAGGAAGTCATTTAAAACTTGACGGAAATCAAAGCAGGAAAACATAAAAGGTTTGAATGGGACTAAATAAATTATGAACTGGGTCAGGTGTTTGTAGGAAAAACAAAACCAAACCAGCACACAGTAAGACCAATATTAAAGAAAACAAGCAATTCAAATTCTAACCTGTCAGAGTTGGACAGCACAGAAACTGGTTCAACTGTTTTTGAGAAAGCTCATTATCCCCTCACGTCCCCACCCCTCTACAACAACAGAGGACACCACTCTGCAGGAGTGCCAGGATAAAGGGGTTTCAGGAGGATGTCTAAGAATATAGAGGCCATGGGGAACAAAAACAATGACAATAACAGGGCAGCAGAAGCAACAAAACCCTCAGTACTGATAGCCAAAGGGAGGGGCAAGAAGAGAAATTAAATGTGATAAACATGTCAAAATACCAGTTGACAAAGGCAGAAACTAGAATTCTTCAAAATGGCCTCAAGCTTTATCCCCCTACACATGTTAACCTTTTGACTGCATCATAGACCTCTATAAATTTGCAAGGATTGGATGAAGATGGATGGTGCAAGGATTTTGAATCTTAAGGTGAGGCATTCACAATTGATAACAGTGTAAGAATAACACTGCATGCGAACTATCTAGAATTTAAGAACAATCTGCCTTCTGTCTTCACCTAAATCAAAATGTCGCAGTTTTGCAAAGAGCTTCTGAGCACAAAATGGAGGAACTTTTAATAACAAACTAGCTCCCATAGAACATAGAAACATAGACTTTGATGGCAGATAAGGGCAGCTTGGCCCACCTAGTCTGCCCATTTCCCTACCTATTGGATAAGCTGCAGATCCTACAGTAGTTAACCAACAGCCTACTTTTCCTACCCCCACCAGAATTGCCTTATGTCTGTCCCATAAATTCTTGAATTCCCAAACTGTTTTGACCCTACAACCTACCTCAGGAAGGCGGGTTCCATGCATCCACCACCCTCTCTGTGAAAAATACTTCCTCACATTGCCCTGAGCCATTCCCCCTCTATCTTCAGATTGTGTCCCCTTGTTCTTGCACATCTCTTCTCTGAAAGATGCTACCCTCTTGGACTTAGTTGATTCCCTTGAGGTACTTGAACGTTTCTATCATGCCCCTCCATGTAAAAGATCTGCACTAAGTAGGAATATGGGGCAATACAAACCTTGAAGAATAATGATTCCATAACCATAAAACCTGCAGATAAAGGGAACCTGTGGTGTTTATGGACACTGAAAAGTATGTGGGACTTTTACAAACCATTACCAAAAGATCCAACTATGGACTTTAAAACAAGCAGCAATGCTATGTTATTAGATTCATATCTAAGTGGGGCTATATCGGATACTGTTCATGATTTCCTAACAGTTATGTTCACAATAAGACCCGCAATATATGTCACCCCAAAATCCACATGAGTATGAGTGATCTTCTAGGTAGGCCAATTGCAGCCAGAGTTGGGTCTTTGTGAACCTTGAGTAAATTTGTGATGCTCACATATAGCCAGTGGCTAGTGCATTCCCCAATATCTCAGGGATGTGAAGTACATTTTAAATCTCCTGAAGAGTTTGCACATGGAAGAAGATTGGCTACTGGTGGCTATAGATGGGCAGTCCTTTTATACTAACATTCCCCATGAGGGAGGCTACATGGCTGGGAAACCAGACTGTGACAATCTAAGTTGTGCCCACCAAATCTGGTAAGGATTTTGGTAAACTTAACAGAAAAAGTGCTGAAATGTAACTGCTTTTCTTTTCAGGGCAGTATTATCTATAAATAAAGAGAATGGTAATGGGTGCCTCTTTGGCACACAACTATGCTAACATTGGTCTTTCCTATCAGGAAAAGAAACAGTACTTAATCCTGAAATAAATCCTTTTTTTTACCTACTACTTTTTTCCCCTTGGAGCTCCTGGTTGGCCCTAGCATCCTCGCATCCATATATCTGGCCACCGTCTGACCCATACTGGTCCTCCCACTGAGGTGATCACCCATTACCCCATGGCTTACCCCTGTGGCAGGGTGGCAGGGGGTGACCAACTCCCCACCAAGTCCGGATCAGTACTGGTGATCCCTCCTGGAGCGGTGCGGAGTGCGCTCAGATAGCCATCAAGCTGCTATGACCAGGGTGCCCTTTTTCTGTTTTTCTACCTTCAGAGGCAGGAATGCAATGCCAGCAAGTGCCATGCACGCTTCCACAAACAGTGTGCCTGCCATCTCTGCCCGCCTCTGACCCAGATCTTTCAGGACCAGGTGTGTAAACACCTAGCCTCCGCTAGGTGTCAGGATATGCTGGTCACTGTACATCCCTCATCAGGAGAGGAGAGAGAGCTCTCTAAGGATGCTCAATCTTCTCCACCCTTGCTGACTCCCGGCGATCTGAACTTCGCCGTGAGCATGAGTCACCAGTGCAGTGCAGGTGTAGCATCCAGCACCTGAACCCTCAGCGCCACCGGGCCAGCTAAAATAAATCCTTTTTGACAGGGTAGATCTTTATTGCAGGTACATTGATGATTTGTTTATGGAGTGGTGGGGCACAGTAACAGAACTGCTCCAGTTCAAATAGTTCATGGAATCCAGAAACCCAAATTTAAGGTTCACTTTTAAATACAGAAAATCAGAAATGGAATTTTTTGGGCCTCAAAATTTACAAGAACAGGAATGAAGGAGCAGGAACAAATCTGTGCCAGAAACCAATGGACAGAAATGATCTGCTATGGCCAGCCTGCCAGCAGAGCTGCAGCACTATTGCTTGTGATGCCGTCGATCGGGTTTGGGAACACGCCTGGGAGACAGAGAGGCCAGCAGGGAGGCTCGAGCATCCGAGGACTACTCGCCTTCTCCAGGGAGGGAAGGGGGCTGAAGCTCAGCGCTTGACTGGCCTCTGGTGGAGGCCAAGGGCACAGCAAGCACTGAAGCCAGTCTTAGGGGTTGGGGCGAGATGGACATCGGAGTTAATGCCTTGATGTCTGGGTGCATGTCACGCCCTGAAAACAAGGAAAAACAGCTCCCTAAGCACTGGGAAGGCGGAGTGCCAGTGCAGACCCCTAACCTTCTCCTGCCTGTCCTGCTGGGGGCCAGATGAAACTAGAAGCTCAGGGTGTATGGGCCCCACCTCATCCCTTCTTGGGGAGTAGAACCAAGGCTCCATGGGGGTCCATCAGCAGGCTCCAGGTAGGTGAAGAGTAGAGGCAGACACCATAGGTGACTCCCGATGGTGCAGGGCTCAGGGGGCAGGGGAGTATAAAGTGCAAGTAAAAAAATAAATAAGAAATGCTCTATTACACAATAGCGGCTGCCATCCCTGCCACACAGTAGACAACATCCCCTCAGCCAGAGACTTAAACAAAAGTAAATCTGCACTTATTCCAAAATATCAGGAATGCTCAAACCAATTAGAGTTTTGGTTCACTGACTCTAAAAATAGCTTTCTTAAGCTTACTTTATTAAAGAATGGTGAGTAAATTCTATGGGTAGGTTTAGGTAGCTTATTTAGAATTCAAAGTAAAATCGGCACACAACATTATGTACTGTAGCCATATGCTACTGTTATTTTTCTTTCTTATGCGGTTACAAATAGTGCTTTAAAGTGCCTTCTTTGAGGCCTGGTGGCACTGAGGGTTTAAGCTGGATGCCACACCTCACGCCATGCTGGCAACCTGGGTTTGGGAAAGAGCCTGGGCTGTCTGGGGTCCAGCAGGGGAGGAAGGGCTGAGCATCCAGAGGACAGCTCTCCTCTCTCGGAGGAAGGGGATCCATGCTCAGCACTTGATTGGCCTCTGGGTGATGGTCGGGGCATGAGCGCAGAGCATACTCTAAAGTGGATGGGGAGGGTGATGTTGGCAGTGATGCCATGACATCAGGTACATGCCACCCCTCAGAACAAAGGAAAATGCTCTCAGGCTCGGGAAGATGGAGCACCAGAGCAGGCCCCTAATAAGCTTGCACCTGCCTGACCCATCCGGTTCCCCATGAAACTAGAATTGTTCAGATGTAACTGCCCCCACCTTGTCACCCATGCTCCATGGGGTGAACTGGAGGTCTAGGTAACGTGGCAGAAGTGGTGGCAGACTCCATTGGTGCTCCTGATGAGGTGGAGCCTGGAGAGCCAGGGGTGGATAAAATATGATTTAAAAAAAGTGCCTACTTTGAAAAGATTTAATTACAAGCTCCATTACCAAAATATACACTTTGAGAAATTTAACATACAACATCTACCGGTCCAATGCCAGCCACCACTAACCCTTGCACTTAACCTCAATGGCTTCCAGTTCTACTAAGTGAAAAAATAGTGTAAATCAAAACTTAAAGGTTTTGAGAGAGGCAGGCTACGGTTTAAGAAAAGAGGGTACTCTGATAGGGTACTTGATAGAGCAAAGGCAGTGGCGTAGCATGGTTGGCATGGGCCCTGGTGCAAGAGAATGAAATGTCCCCTGTATGGTTAAAAATAGGTACACTCTCAGTCACCTACTGAAGTGGCCTTTTCTGTACTTTTGCTGAGAAAAGACATCAATGATTTTGGAGACATTTAATTTCCGTGCATGTTCATTTCCATAGATAAAAGGAGAGGCCGCTGAGTCATACTTGCACCATTGTACTTCTTAAATAACTCTTGATAAGTTTTAGTTTTGAAAATGAAGCTCTGCGGTAACCACTGTTACTGGTAGTCATAAACAGTAAGTATACCCGTACAAATGTCTGGAAAATTAGAAGCAAGAGCGTGTTTTCAATCAACAGTAGTTCAGCTGCTTCCTTCACTGCACATTTCCTTGAAATGTGATTTCGAACAAGGTCTGAATGACAATAGAATGGCTTAGGAGTGATGGACGACAAGTCAGAGTCTTAGTGTTTGACCTGATTTTGTCCGGCAACATATAAGTCAATCGTTGGTAGTTGAAGTCAGTGTGGAAGGGTGAATAGCACTGAATGTGGCCACCACTTAATTTAAACTTACAAAGCTGGCATTCCAGTTGTGAGATGGCTCTGTCCAGTGCTGTGCAGAACACAATAACATTCAGTCTTTCTTCTGCAGACATACTGTAAGTCTATGGTCTTCACAGAGTTCGTTGTGGAACTGTTTTACTCTTGGCATGTGATGCTCTTCAAATTTCTCTGAGATTCCCCAAGCTTTGGCCATTTCTATGGTGGTTTCGTGAAAGGTTTGAAATTTGTTTCTGGATTCCTGCAAACTACTGTGGCGATTTGAAGGAGTGTGGTGGCTTTGCTCAGGTCTTCTTGCAGTGACTGCAGCAACTTTGAAACACAGTTGACCAATTCCAAAATTTTGGTGAGCAGTACAACTAAAATACAAATTGGAACATCTCCATTTTGCGACTTCAGAGCTGTTGCTTCCATGATTTCTTCTTTCTTCAGTACTACTAAGTATTATCTTGTTGATATTTTGAGGACATCCATAAAACGTAATGAAGAGCCACTAAGGAGTCATACCATGATGACCAACTGTTTGACATAGTCTCTTTAAGGAGACATCGGAGGCGGATGCAAATGATGACAGCATGTGTAACCACGTTATGCTGTGTCCAAAGAAGGTGTACAGATTTTCTAGTACACCAAAGAAGTTCCTCACTTCTGGTACATCTGACAGGGCATCATTCAGGACTAAATTCAAGTTATGCACAGTGCAGTGAACATAGATCACTTTTGCTTGTTTAGTTTTAATTCTTTCTTACGCCTGCATATATGCTGTTTATAGTTGCAGCACCATTATAACCTTGGCCTCACATTTTGGATATGTGCAACCTATTATTTTCAATACTATTAATAATCGTCTCTTCCAAGCCAGCTGCTGAATGATCTTCTACTTCCATGAATCCCATGAAATATTCATTTATTTTATGTTTCTTGGCTCCTGCTTTCATCGGTATCGATGGACACATAGCAGATCACTTGATTGAGCTGATCCTTTTCACAATATCCTGAGTGGTGTCCATACTGACAGAAAAGAATGGAGTGTTATTGACATCATCTATTATTTCGTCCTGACACAGTTTGAAAGTATTCCAATCAATTCATTCTGTATGTCAGGGCTTAAATATTTCACTGTTCCCTCAGGCATACTTAATAGCTTTTCCAATACTGGATCATACTTTGCGAGAAGTGTAATAATGGAAAGAAAATGTCCATAGTTTGCACTGACCTATATTCTCCCTGTGGCCCCTGAACGCCAGGTTAGACATTGCCAAACTCAACATAATGTTGATAATTCTGTCAAGCACTTGCCTCCGGAAGGTTACTTCTTTTTCTTGATAGATTCTTCCAGATCTTCCATATCTTCCATTAATGTCTTGTGCAAATGCCGTTGTTCCAGTACCATGTAGCACTGAAGGTGGAGGTTGAGTTTTCATGCAATGGGAAGGCCTTAAGCCTGAGATTCAATGTGCAGAGCAACTCATCACTCCCCCATCAGGCTTTAAAGGTCAATCATCCTGGGTCTTCCCAGGATTCATTCTCCTCCACCTCTCTGGATTTCTGCTGCATTTCCTCTTGTTTCTGCATCGCTACCTGATTCATTCCTATATGCCCTCCTTGACTTGTTTTCGCACGTTACCTCCTCTCTCTTCCACAACTACACGCTGCTTACTTCTGTTGGCTTTGTACCTTGCTACGTCGTTGCAGCTTGCTCGTAGTTGTTCCTGTCTCCTCTCCTCGTTTCTCCCTGTCCTCTCATGTTTTATTCCCCTCACTCCTCTCATTTTGTCATTCCTGCTGCTCACCATGGCTTTTTAGTCTTGTCTCCCTTCTGTTTGTCCTCCCCATTCCCTGTTTCGCTCCCTCATTATGCTGATTGGACTTCACTCTACTGTAGGTGCTTGTTGTGAACTGGCCCACTTGATCCTGGGGCCTGTTACTGTCCACTTCTGTGGCTTGCCCAGCACCTGAGCTGATGCCTTTTCATTCCCCTGACTGCTCTCCTTCTGCCTCAAATCGCAACTTCTGGCCCTGTAGATTCCGCTGCCATGGCCTTCCCTCTATTAACGCCACCCCGATGCTACCTTGCCTGCAACCTTGTCACCTGGGACCTTCCCGTCGCTTGCCCTTGTGCTACCGGCTTTGGTACTCTGCCTCCATTTCCGGTGGAACCATCTGCCTTCCTTGAGCCCGATTCCTCAATGGGTGCTTCTGGGTACAATGTCATCAGCCATGCTCCAGCTTCCGGCAGCTGTCTCATCTAGACATCTCCATTTCTCCTTTCATTTCTCTCTTTCAGTGCACTGTGGACCCTTGCTCAGGAGTTTTCAGGGTTGCTGTGGATGTCTTACTGGTGGTATTGTATTTGTTGGGGTTTCTTCCACAGCCTGCCTTCTTCAGTATGTCACCCCTGCTGTACTGCATGTTCTGCTGCTGTTCCTCTGGAACTTTCCTGTAAACCTGGTACTGTACTGTACCTCGACTGTCATGGTCTGTATTAATTCACACTGTGATCACTATTTACCCATGACTGACCTCTCGCTCCGGCTAGGCCTGTCTGGAACAAGACGAGGTTGTCTTCCTGTGTATCCCTGCCTATTACTTATTCCCACTGTTCTTATTTGGCTGTCTCCTTCCATTACCTGCTGTTTCCAACTTTTGAAACCTGTCGATATCATTTCTATTCCCGTTGTTTATGTGGCTGCTGTTTTGCGTTGTGTTCCCTTGCTGTGCTCGATTCCATCATCCTCCTCAGTCGCTTGCTTCATTGATTCTCCTAACTTTCTCCACTGTATCGGGGGTGTCTGCCTTTGTTGTCTCCTCTCATTGCCCTCATCGCAGTTCATTTGTCTGCTAGTTCTTCCCTGTGCAGTCTCCTTTCATCACCACTAGCATTCACTTCCAGTTTTGGGGATGTTTCTTGGCCTTACCCTTACATTGCAGTAATGGACCAGCTTCAGCCTGGTCTATTGATTTCGTGCTCGGTTGCTGAGTGCCTGTTTTGGCCCTCATGTTTCCTTCAGTTGCCACTTCAGTGTTCTGTGCTCTCTCTCTTCCCCCTGGCTCCTCATCATTTGCCTCTGTCTATTTATTACATAGCTTACTCGGTATACTCCCTCTCCCCATTGCTAGTCTTGGCTCTAGCCCTCGTTGCTCATTGCTCCTGGTTTCTCTGTGCTGTGCTTTCATCCTGGCTGTGCTTCCCTTTGGTGGATACTCACCCGGTGTATGCCCCATCTACTCTGCTCCTTGCCTCTCTTCTTGTTCCTCCTCCCTCCATTCTGTTCCTTCTCTGTCCAGTGCCCCCATCGTCTCTGCTCCTTGCTCCTCCTCTGTTTTCTCCTTTTCTGATCTGTGCTTTCTTTTGGGTTTTTCCCTATCCTGCCATCACCTTCTCTATTTGTATCCTTCTCTTACATTAGCCTGTATGTGTCCAGGTGCATGAGTCTGGTTATCCTTCACTCATTCTGACCTCATGGCTCATCTAGTTACATTCGTTTAATTGAGCATACCGTTCATTGAATCCTATTCTACTTCATCAAACCACTGCTCTCCTGCAGTTATTATCACCATCAGTCTTCTCATGCCTGCCATCTGGGTATCCTCGCTCATCCAACCCTCATGTAGGTTTATTCCATCACATTGACTATAGAGCATAGACATAGAGCATAACTCTCTTAGGTCCATGCTACCTCAACTCGACCTGCTCTCCACTCAAAGACATGCCTTCAAGTCCATTGCCACTTTGCTAGGGGCTGGCAGGCTGCTCTCCATCATCATTCATTGTTCATTTCATGTCTCATCTTCAACCTTTCAAGCCTTCAAGGCTTCTCTCCATCATCGTACTTCCTTGCTGGCTTTTGAGCATCTAGTTGCAGACATCGCTTGCATCCCTAGACAGCTGTCCATTTGAGAAGGTCAGTCTGAGAGCTTCATCTATAATCAGAACATTTTCCTACTTCCTAGAGCTCTACTTTAAATTGCTGTAGTGATGCCGAAAATGTCATAATCAACGATCTTTCAGCCTGGAGGAAGGAGACCTAGGTTTTGATCCCAGAGGTTTCCTCCTCAAAGGGTGTTTTTCCTCTCCCCTGTGCCAATGATCATAATATTAGTTAGGGTTGGTGCTTTCTTAGGTTTCTTGGTTAGGTTCCGCTGTTGGATGGAGTTGGATGGTGGCCCCGGCTGTTCCCTCACTCCTTAGGAAGTCTGCCCTTACTCATCTTCTCAGATTTCCTTTCATTCATCATCCTCACCTTTCATCATATTCTCCTGTTATTCCTACCTATGTCTGTCACATTTATTTTCAGTCTAGATATATTCTACTTCTCCTTCTTGATGCTAGACACCTGATTGGGTATTCTTTTGGGCTTCTTCCTAAGTTACCTTTAGCCAACAGAAATATTCCCATAGCACCTATGAGGGAACCCTCCTCTAGGGCTCCTTGTCCATATCCCTACAGGGTGGTATAGCCTATGGATAGAGGGCGAATAGCCACATTGTAATCAAGTCACACAAGCATCATCTCACCTAGTTGCATAAGCACAATTGAATGCGAAGGCTTTAAGCCTGAGGTTCAATGGGCGAACAACTACATCACTCCCCATCAGGCTTTAAAAGGTCAATCATCCTGGGCCTTCCCAATTTTTTTTTCTAGTTGCCCCACCATCCACCCCTCCCTCCAGTGGCTCGTCTCCTCTTACCCATGGGCTTCTTCCCTAAGCTACCTTTAGCCAATGGAATTATTCCACAGCACCTATTGGGGGAACCCTCCTCTAGGGTTGCTTGCGTCGTACCCTACAGGTGGTATAGTATCATGGATAGAGAGCAAACAGCCACAATGTAATCAAGTCACACAAGCATAATCTCATCCAGTTGCGTAAGCACAATTGAAGTCTATTTTACTGACAGATGGCCCAAATCACGTAGTCCATTTACCCATGTACTGCTTAGCATTAGCTCTATACTTGTTGGCATAAAACAGCCAACAAGCCTGTCAATATCACGTTAAGGCTGAGTGAGTAACATGCCATGCATGCTATAGTTTGACACAGGCTTTGTTTACCTTCTCGTGGGAAATGGGCCGGATGGTTGTTATGGCTCATGCAATATTTTGAACCGCTTTGTCTTGAGCAGTGACTGGGGGCTCACTGAAGTGTGCTTGTCATTGGGGAATTTTCTTAAGCCAGTTTATCAAGAGGCACGCCATTACTTTCAATCATTGCAGAGGTATCTTCACCATGAGCTCTGTCACTTCACTGCCATCTACACTGTCACTTATTGCATCATTGTCAACCTTTGAATCACTACTGGTATTGTGTTTATTATTACTGATGTGTTCTTCAGTGTCCAGTGGCATTGAGTCACCCACATCAGTATCCTAACCTGCTGGACATCATTACTGTCTTTCAAAGGTTCATCTCTATAAACCTCACTGTCCTTCTTGGAAGTGTCTGCACTGTCTTTCTTTAAAAGCTTGACATTTTGGTAACTCTTTAATTTTTCAGCCTCTCTTTCCTCAGCTTTCTCTTTGCTGCACCACTGAGATGCTTAGATGGAACACTTGACATTTTATACTTAAACGTTTTGAACTGGCACTGGCTAAATACATTTAGACCTCAATCATACACTATGATCAGGGACACTGGTTTACCACAATTGATAAAGTAGAAATTCTGAAGAAGACCACCTTCTGAGTCGATCGTAGCGCTCCCTGCCCTCTTTGAGCCATTTGTTTCAGTGTTCTCAGCGGTCTCAGTTGCACCATGAGTATTTTTTGACATTTTTCTACTGTCTTTTATTTTTCATGGTTTTCCCTTGAGTTAGTTTGCCTAATCGGTGATTAGGGTCGCATTTGGGTATAAAACTATGATGTTTCTATGAAAAGATGTTTATATACGCCTTCTCTGTGAGATTTGCACAATTGAATTGGGACACCTGAAACTTTGGCTCTTACTCTATGCCTGCCATTTGACTCTGCTTGGGTGAGACCAGTCTTTTTATGTGTGTTTTTATATTACTTTGTATTTATGAAAGGTTTTGTAGTGTACAGTGCTGACCCCTCGTTTTTGTGTTTTTCTATGAAGCTTTATTTCAGCTCTGGGGTATCAGTACACTTCCTGTTAGAGCCCCTTCCTCCTTTGATTTTTCTGGGAGGAATTTTGTGCTTTTCCTGGAAATTCTGTTTTGCAGATTGGACACTCTATTACAATTATGTCTAATAAAATTTACTTCAAAAATGTGTTGTGTGTGTTCTTGATATGGGTGGTGAGGGGTTGGAGGAGGGCATGAGACTAAGGAGTAGATGCTTGTGGTGCGTAACTTTATTTTTACTTCAAAACAGCCTTTTTTAACTTGATTTTTCTATTTTATTTTGGCTTTGAAAAATTATTTTCTTTGTTTTGTTGAGTCTTTGGGCCTTCTGACCCTGCAAGTTTACTTCAGGTGTTCTTTCACCACCTTTCCCAATGATCTCCTCCCCTCCATCTGTCCGTCTGTCTTCTTCTCCTTCAAAAAGCCTTAAAATGCTTTCTCTTTTCTAGCCTTTAAAAGCTTTTCTTTCTTTTATTTCCTTGGGCACCTGACCCTTCTGACATTCTTATCTTCTTTCTTCACCCACCACCTTTCCCACAAGATCCCCAAGCCTTCTCCCTTCAGAAAGCCTTTTTAAATGTTTCTTTTAAAGGCTTTTCTCTTTTTGTTTCCTAGGACCATCACACCAGCCTCGCTTCAGCTGTTACTGCAGCAGTCAATGCACACTACAGCTTTCTCCACAATCTCCCCGTTACCCTTTTTTAGGTTTCTTTTTTTGTTTTCTCTTTTTAAAAATGCTGTTGTTCCCTTGTTCTGGGCTGTCTGACACAGCAGCTGTAGTCAGGAGACAGGCTCACTTAATCACTGTTAGTGTAACTGCACACACACATCAGCTCTGCCTTTCCCTAAGAACTCCTCTCAATTTCCCTCCACCTCCCCAGGAGTCTTTCTTACTCTTCTTGGTGCTTTTCTTTTTCATCTTTCTCTTTTTTTTCTTCTGAAAAGAGCAAAAATACTGTTATTCAAGCAAGTGTGCTTCACAGCACACACCAGTCCAGCCCTCAGCCCTGCCTTGCCTTTGGCTTTCTGGGCTAAGGACATTGCTTGCCTTTATAAGTCTGTTTAGATTTTTAGAAGAACCTCCTCCTTCTCCTCTCAATCAAACTCCCCAGTCCCCAGTCTCTGTCTTTCTCTAATTTATTCTTTTTTTTTTTTTTTTTAATAATGTAAATCTTCCTGTTTGTTTCTTATTGTTAATATGCTGAACAGACAGCTCACTGCAAGCAAGTGTGTGCCTACAGACATACACAGCCCTCAGCCCTGCCCTGCCTTTGGCTTTCTGGACTAAAGGTTTTGCTTTTGCTTGCCTTATAAGTCTGTTTAGAGTTTTAGAAGATCTTCTCCTCCTACCTCCTCCTCCCCTCTCAATCAAACTCCTCCCAGTCCCCAGTCTCTGTCTTTCTTTAATTTACCTCTCCCTCCTCTCCTCCAGGGTGTACATATTTAGCTCCTTAAGCCTCTCCTCATAGGTTTTTGTAGCCCTTCTCTGCTGCCTCCACTCTGTCTATGTCCATCCTGAGATGTGATCTCCAGAACTGGACACAGTACTCAAGGTGAAGTCTTAATGGCAATCTATAGGGGGCAGTGCCACCTCCCTCTTCCTGCTGGCAATACACCTTCCTATGCACCCAAGCATTCCACTCACCCTTCCGACTGCCTTGTCATACTGCCTGACCACCTTTAGGTCATCCAATATGATTACCCCTAGGTCTCTTTCCTGCATGGTCTTTGTCAGTACCACTCTGCCCATTTTGTACTCCTCTCCGTTTCTATAGCCCAAGTGTATTATTTTGCACTTTAATGCATTAAAACCCAGCTGCCATACCCTTAACCACTCCTCCAGTATTTTCATATCCTTCCCATCCTTTCCACTTCTGTATTGTCCACTCTGTGGCAGATCTTGGTGTCATCCACAAAGAGGAAGACCTTTCCTTCCAGTTCCTCGGCTATGTCACTTATAAAAGATATTGAAGGGGACCGGTCCCAGCACTGATCCTTGAGGTCACCACTGATCACCCTCCTTCCTCAAAGAGAACTTCATTTACCATCACCCTCTGCATCCTATTCCTAACCAGTTTTTTTTTTTACTTTCTATTTTTCCCCTTCTCCACTGCAGCACCTACCTTCCCTCAGGGACACTCAGCATCTTGCCTGCCAGATCTCCTGGAACTGTAAGCTGCTCATGAGTCCACCCCATCAACCCTCAGATTACCTGCCAAGTGGGGTGGGAGGCCTACTCCAAACCTCCCATCCATCATACAAGTGTTGGGCAGACTTTGCAGCTCCTCCCAGTCCTGGTCTACGTGATGCTGGTGCCTGTCTTCAGGTATCACTGCAGGTGTTTTTCCTGCTTTCTGGTCCTGCCTTCCTGTGGACATTGGCACACAGGAGGGACCAAGAAGATGGGGCATGCAGAGACGCCTCCACTCTGGACCCTCGGCCGATGTCCACCCTCCTGATTCCACTTCCTTGTCTGCACCTCGACCTGTGGTCACCCAGTTGGCAGTATTGGAGTGAGGAGTGCAGCCCACCTCCCCTAGAGAGGGAGAGCACACTGGGCACTTGATCCTCTTCCCTGGCCGCCCTCCAGTGACCTGGGCTTGTACCGTACCTGGCTGCCGCGCTGAAGTGGAACTCAACTGCTGTGTTGACGGACGGCCCCTAACTAGTTTTTAATCCAGTTATCACCTTATTACCTACCCCTAGGTTCTGCAACTTGCTTACCAGTCTCCTGTGTGGGACAGTGTTGAAAGTCGTGCTGAAATCCAGGTAGGCCACATCCACTCCACTGCTCACCTGATCCAGCTCTTTGTTTGCCCAATCAAAGAAATCTTTTAGATTTGTTTGGCATGACCTTCCCCGTGAATCTATGCTGCCATGGTTCCTATAATCTGTTGGATGCAAGATATTCCACAATCCTTTCATTTAGTGGTATTTCCAACTTACCCACCATTGAAATCCTGCTGCCTGACCTATACTTGGCCACTTCTTCCCTACCACTTTTGTGAAGTGGGACTACCTCTACTCTTCTCCAGTCCTCCGGTACTATGCCATTCTCCAGTGATCTGTTAAATAAGTCTGTCAGAGGTGCAGCCAGTACCTCCTGGAGCTCCCTCAGCACCCTTGGATGTATCCTGTCTGGCCCCATAGCTTTGTCCACCTTCAGGTTAGTGTATGCCTTACTGACTTCCTGCTCAGAAAATGGGCAAATGTCCATTTCCTCCTATCAAAGTTCCTGGCACCTTTTAAAACACCTGATAGGGTGAAAAACATTTCAATCAAAGATTTAAATGAAAAGCCAGGTTTCAAACCACATTCAGGACAACATCTGTTTACTATAAGTTTGTGACCTAAATCAACAGGAGGACACTTCCACAAATGGGGGCCTTGACTTCATTTATAATCAAAGGCTCGAGTAAACATCCAAGTTTTCAGGGCAGATTTAAAACTTTCAGTTGCATTTGCTGTCCTTCAACCCACCAGAAGGGCATTCCATAATGCAGGGGCCCTAACCTCAAGGCCCAACCACCAACCGTCTTAAGGGTGGATTTGGATATTGTCAGCTGTTTAAGATTTGCCAAGCAAAGAGCCCTAGTAGGACAATAATACACAGTTAAGTCTGACAAATAACTAGGGCCACAATCACGTAAGCATCTGTAAACAAGGAGTAACACTTTGTAATGCTTGATCAGTGGAAGTCTCTCAGTACCAGAGTTAATGGTGGCATTGCAAGATAGTGGCACCTACCGCTTAAATCCCACCCTACTGGGGATTTCCCATCCTGGACCATCACTGGGATCCAGTTTCTGGTTACCAACAAATCACCCTTGTGGGTCACCAGTGTGGTGAAGCATAATTTGCCCCCTTCTCACTAAAATCTCGAATGTGCCAAAATATCTGCAAGTGAGATGGCCTTGAAGGAAGTGGAAAGGTGATGCAAAGTGGAGGGTTGGACTCAGAAAAGTCATTCTTGGCACAAAATGTCCCCCACAACCTGAGCAAGTGGGAGTTTTGGGAATGTTGGACAAATCCTCCAGAGTTAGGTTATTTGAAAGCACGGCATGGACATGTGAGATGGATACTTGAACTGTCACTGTCATTGTATAAAGTGATCATGAGGTGACCTTGCCTTTGAGGGGCCAGACAACATATGGCAACTCCTTAGCTGGGGAGTGGCCCTGACAGTGATTCCTCTCCTGGGTCTGACTTCAGTTAGAAAGCTCAAGCAAAGAACTGTCTTACTATGGATGGCAAGACAGCAAAAGACAAATGAATTGTTAGATCATTCTAGGTCTGTTCATGAGTATGATGTTTTGCTTAACTCCTTTGAATAGAGCACCTACAGTAACAGAGCTCAGTAGTGAAGTGGACTCTCACTCTACATGGGCAGGCACACTGCTAAGTGTGGGGTCATAGCCTGGTTTGGACTGCAACGTAGTAACCTCTGTCAGCAGAGCACCATGATCTGTTAGTACTGCAATCTCTCTTTACCAATTAAATATGGAAAATACTACTGTAATTTATGCTGTTATTTTCTTTCACAAATACAGACATTAGCTCAGTGCAGTACTGATGAGGGCTATGCTTTTGAGGGGCACATTGGCAAATGGTTGATGTACTATACTGTAACTAACTGAAATGAAGGATGCAGTCACTCAAAAGAGGGACAAACACATTATGATAGACTCCCATCACATCAGCACTGTCAGTAAATACATGCCCATGCTACAGACAGTACATGGCTACAATTATTGTAATGGTTTTCATGTACACACAATGGTTAGCTCAAAATGCCATCTGCTGGAAAGAAGGAAAAAGCATAGCAGCAGAAGAAATCATGTGAGAAGATTAGTGGTGCAGCCTCTGCTGATGTGCCAGTGCCACATGTCCTGGGGAGGTGGCTACAGTGCATCACGATAGTAAGTTCCACAGAACCAAGGGAAGGCAGAATCCAACATGCTACTTGCCTTGACCGTAGCCTTGAGTGATGTGGTAAGGCAATATCTTAAACTGCACTGAAACATCTTTCAGAAGTGACTGATGTTGGAGGACATCCAAAAAAATACAATGTCACTTTAGCCAGTGGAAGTCAAAACAGTAACCACACTCAAAAGTGCAAGTAAAATGTACTTTTTGGTAAAACTTTAAGTGTCCTTAACTACACTGTAACTACTGTATAACTACTTGTAACTGCACTGTAACTACAGTGTAGTTACATGTAACCACTATATAGTTGCTAACTAGTTTCACATTTGTGTATTATGTAGTTACACACAATTTGCATTAAGTAACTACACTGTAACTGTAGTGTTACTATTATGTAGTTGTTAACTAGTTTCATAATTGTGTGTTGAGTAGTTACACAATTTGCATGAATAAATAGTTACATGTGCAACTACTACTACTGTCTCCTTCTGGCAGAAAGCAATTAATTCTGACAAGTGTAAATACATTTAATGGATGTTGCAAAGTGTAACAGAAAATCTGTTGTGCAACTACCACTGTATCTCTTCCGCATTATATAATTTCATTTCTGAAATATCTGGTTACCAAAGCAAGTTGTGACTGTTTCCACTAAGGCCTCTAGCCCCTGGCAGTTCATCAACCTAAGTACCTTCTGGCACCATCTATACCCCCGTTTCTTCCCTCCCTAGACTGTGCCACCCTCCTCCCTTTACTTCTACCCCGCACTGCTGGGCACCTTCTCCCTCTACTACTACCTCCTAACTGACCCAATCTCCTCCCACACCTTCTACCCTACTTCCCTCATCCCTCTCCACCACTCCCCTTCTGCTCCATTCCTCTTCCCTTCTTATACTGATATCCTGCTCTGATCCTGCACCGCCAGCTCACCCTCCCACCCGACACCCTCTGCTAACACTTCCGCTACTGACACTGCCAGTATGCTTAGTATAAGCCTCCTCACCAGTGACGGGTCCACCATCTGGGCTGATTTTCAGTATATATTCTATATCTCTCTCTCCAGTTTGTCTTCTCACTATTACCAATCTCTTCCTGAGCCAACCTTCCCTTGTTCACTCTCTTCCTCCCTTTTTTCCTTTTGTGTTGGTAAGTACCATTGTATATAGTGTTTGCTTATTTCAGTCACATATATCCTCTTGCCTAATTTTGCCTTAATTGTTGTTGTCCTCCTTACGACCTCCCATAAGCTGTAGTTTTGTTTGTTACTGTAATAACCCTGATGTGGAACCTATGTAATGAGCCTGTACTCAAAGGTTAATCCGAGATCTTAATAAATAAATGAATAAATATATACATTTGTTCTTAATAGGGCAACTTCTACGTGTGATAGTTACTGTAAATTGTAACAGCAAATCTATTGTGTAACTAGTATGTTACTAATTTTGGCATTATTAAGTTTGTACTTATACAAGTGTAACTATATATGAATGCAGGTCTTGTGCACAGTTTCAAGAATCTGCTTCTATCTGACATTTAATTAAGAGGTTATCTCACAGAAAACTTAAAAGTGTAATCAGAATGGTAACTAAAATATGGTTACAATGTAACTTCAGTCTGCTACACTTATACACTGACTGGCAACTCTTAGATGATGTTTGAGGTCTGTATTCCAGTTTTCAAGAATTTACAGGTTAGTAAACATGCAGTCTAATACTGTGAATTGTTATATGACTGTACACAAAAATATTTCATTTTCATAATTACTAATTGGCATTGTAACAATATTGTGACTAAGAAATAATAGTATTGTTTTCACAGTTAACGCCTAGGTAACATGTAATTGTAGTGCACACTGACATTTACCATATGTCAGTACTGTAGCTGTGATGTAAGTTCCCATTCAGAAATTAGTCCCTCAGGAACTATGGCATTGACCACACCTCTTCTGCACACACACCCTGTCCTGCTGCTGCCAAGGTGGGTGATCTGGGATTGGGGCATGGCTACATGCCATGATTTATCCCCAATCTGATGTGTGCAGTGGTGGTGGGTGGTGCCAGATGCACAGGTAGGACCTTCCTTAGCCTTTACATGTCCTTCCCATCAGCTGAATGGGGTGGTGGCCATGGCACCATCCTTCACACCAACCTACCTCAATCCTCTGACTATACCATGAGGACTGGGGCTACAGTAGTAAACAGGAGCAGACCAGTAGGTCCCCTTAGTGGAAACAGCAGTACTGGGAGGACCAGCCATATCCCAGAGTTCTCTACTCCACAAAGAGTGCAGAATCCTGTCTGCTGGTGGGCAGTCCATCTGACTGGATGACTGATGTTGATCGCTAGGTATGGGTATGCACATTTGATACATTCCTGCCACCTATGTAAATAGGGTCCAGTATTAGACTGCATGTTTAGTAAGCAGTAAGTTCATGAGACACTACACGCAGCTGTGATGCTAGTTAACAGCTACATTGTAGTTACATGTAACTATGCAGTAGTTACAGTGCAGTTACAGATGTAGTTATACAGTAGTTACAATGTAGATAATGACACTTAAAATAAAGTGTACCCACCTTTTCTGCTAAAAGGCCAAAAAGGCTCCCTGGTGCTTTGTATAAACACACTTCATTGGGGTGTCAGGGCCAGATTTAGCATGTATACAAAACAAGGCACATGGCAGAAAGCCCCATCATTCATTGCCCTCAGCTTGTCAACAGCACTGTCCATCACAAAGATTCCTCATCAAGAGTGTATAGTATATTCAGATATCTAGCAGTGATTGGATGAACCGCCAAATGTTTTCTCCATTGTACTTGCCTCCAATGACTGACACATTAAATGAGGCACTACCTTTATTGCTGTTCCTCTGTGAGGCTGTCTGCTTCAATATATCTCCCACACTGACTGGTAGTAGTGGGACAGGAATGGTGGTGGCTTTTGAGTGGACATTCCAATGGGTTTGCACTACTGTTTCAGATGTAACTAGTGAAAAGCACATAGCCACCTCTGCCTCCTTCAGAAGTGTTACCATAGGAACTAACTTTTATTTTTCTGTGGGGGCTCATCAAACAACCGAGGTCTGGGGATGCCAAGACCTCCAGGAGCTCTGGGGTTTTGGTGCTCTGTGGTGCATTTTGAGAGTTTTCCTGAAGAGATAGCACAGCATATCGAACACAATTTAAATTACACATTACCCACATTTGCCAGAATTTTGTTGTTGCTCGTCACCTTGAGGACTTACTGCCCAGCAAGGGCAGTGTCACTCACCTATCTTGACCCTCCCCAGCTACTGGCATAGCCTCTGATGGTGTCACTCACCCAGACCCACTCCCCAGCAAGTGTTTCAGACACTAGTGATTTCACTCACCCACCCTGACCCCCTCCCCAGCTACCGGCATATCCTCTGGTGTTGTCACTCACCACCTTGAACCACTTCCTACCATGTCAGGGTGGAACACCACCAGTGTCTGCAGCACTTGATGCAGGGATGTTCAAAGCAAAACATTTAGGACTTGCCCAGCCATGACTGTAGCTGAATTTCACTTGCCCTAGTCATTACAATAAAATTAGCTCTCTTTTTGTACTTGCCTTCAAGGAAATTTACTTGTTCTGGACAGGATTTACACACCCTTGACTTGATGGGGACTTCTCAGCAAGTGCTGCAGACACTGGTGGTGTCCCTGACCTGGTGACCTTTTCTGCAGTCTAACCCCACATCTTTCTCAATAAAATGAATTTGCCAAAATACTAGTCTGTCTGCTGTTTTATTAAAATACCATCCACTTCCCAGATGCCAGGGATATCTCCTCCTGCCCTATCCCTGGTCTGTGGAAAGTGGGTGGCATTTTAATAAAAACACATGTAATGTGCACTGTCAAAACCCCTCTGGCACACAGTAGGGGATGGCAGAGGTTGCTATGCAGAAATACCTAAGCACATCTTGTCTGTTATCCACCACAGGTTGTGCATCACTCTCCACTGTGATATGGTGCTGAAAGCATTGCCCCCACCCCTTGAAAATATTATGACCCCTGGCCCCTAGGGATAGGCCTAAACAGTTTGTGCAGAAAATAAAGGAAGGTTACAGTACAAATGCACAACACATCTTAAATGATCTCATTATTCCTTTGTTACAACACTGGATAGTAATCAATATAGTCACTAGTTCAAATAAATTCAAGTTTGGCCAAGTGCAACATGACCATGGACAACAATCCATAAGTGGTAGTTACACCAAGTTGACAGTAGGAATCCCTTAGAAAACAATTGGATGCCCAGAAGTCCATGTTCCTGAAAACAGGGTTATAAGAAGAAAAAACAGATCCTTTTCAAGACTAATGGATAGTCTGCTAATAACTCCCCACCCCTCTCTATAATTTTGATTTGATACACTGCTTGTCCAGTCCTACTGAATGTAGCACAAATGATTTCTTAAAATGCATTAAATAGCCTAGAGCAGCAGGCAACATCTATAATAATAATAATAATAAATTTTATTTGCTGGCCTTTTCAAGCTATCAAGGCGCTTTACAAAAAGATAAAGTGATCATGATAAAACTATAAACATAACAATGAAATAAAACAGAGGATCCAAATTATTTGGTGCCACCAAAAGCATGGCACCATAAAAGGTTTTCAGTGCTTGTTTACTAACTCTTCAAAGTCTTAAAACCAAAAGTAAAAGAACATTTTATAAAGCCCTGATGGTGTGTATAATGATAAACTCATCAAGTTGAAATATACCAGATCTCTGCTCCCGCATGTCCCCGGCGAGGGCCTGAGACTCCAGTCTTACTCCTACTGTACCTATAGGAACTTGGAAGTCAGATTTGTCCTGGACTCCTTGTTGGCTTTTTGACTGTCTCCTGGGCCTCCAAGTCCAAGCCGGTTGCTACCCTTACCTTCACCCTTGTCTCTGCTGCTGGCATTGCCCATGTCCCCTTTTCCCATTTCATGCTGTATGCTCTAGTGCTCCTGTCCCCTGCTAAGCTGTGAGGAGAGCCTCCATCCTGCTTAGGGGCCCATGATGTTCCAAACTGGGGCGAGTAGACTCCAAAGTGACAGGGTGGAAGGAGCGAGACACCCTGGCCTGTGACAAAAAGACTGTGCGATCCATGCTTACCCACTAAGGCCTGATGGAGTGAACAGGAAAAGTGACTGTCAATGCAGTGCAGCAGCATATGAGTGCCAATCTCTATTCCTACTGAAATTGTGCACACACAGATTGGCTGGACTGGAAGGGATTTAACTGTTAAAGTGCTGGTGGCTACCTGATGAGGTGGAACTGCATTCTCGTCCATTCTGCCTCAATTTAACCCCTGCTGCAGCCTGCTGCAACTGTATAAATTCCAAGGGGCTGAACCCCTATCTTATCGTCCGGGTGCTTCAGCCCTCAGCCCCCATCGTCAGCCCCTATGAATGTCACCATCTGTGTATACTGCTTCATACATTAGAGTGCCTGAGAAGGATTTCTGTTGGCAAAGATTTGTCTGTGGCTACTTCCTCTCCTGACACCTAAGTCAGCAGATCAGGGAAGGTAGGCAGGTAAATTCCCACTAGGGAGGGGCTAGGCAGGCTAGGAAGGCAGGCAGGAGTTCCCAGGGAGGTCTTGTGACTGAGGGAGGAGAAAAGGGTCCTTAACCTGGAGCTTGGCTGTGCAGAACCCTCTTCCTCCTTCACTCAGGCCAGAATTGTGGTATTAGAGGACCAAGCTGGATATTCAAGAATCTGTAACTGGCAAAATGCTGCCTTTTCCTTTGTGTGTAGAAAGTTAAGCTTTAAACATGGTATCTATAACTGGCAAAACATTGCTTCTGGTCTAGTTCTCAACTATGTTCATGCTGTTATGTAGAGGCTAAGCTCTAAGATCTAAAATGTTTACACCAAGACTGTTGGGGTTATTGTTAATGAACGTTTAAAACATTTTCAGTACTGGCTTGCATTTTGGGAATTTACAGGCTGAACTACAGTGTTCTATGGTCATTTGCTTTGTCTGGGAGGGCTGCTTAAACTACAGGTTATTGTCTACTACATGTGGCTACTAGGCCTCAAGTCCTCCTTCGCTGCATGGCTTGCTTCATTTGTATCTGGAGCCATGCAGTATTTCACCTACTGTCTTTTCAAGGGTAGGCAGAACAACTGGGTACTTCACAAAACTCATGTAATGTGTACTTGTAGCCAGAAAGCATTAAAAGTCTGTGGATTCAACCAGTTAAAACTTGTGTGCTGGTTTGAACTTTGAGACAAATACTGCTGTTTGTTTTCAAGGCTGTAAAATGACATTACAAAGAGTTTGAGCAGATTTGCACAGACTGTAACTTTTTCTGTTCAAGTCAAAGTATTTGATTTTTAAACTTGTGGATGTGTTTGTGACTCTAAAGGGGTCGCTTACCTGGAGGAAGAGGATCTGAGGTCCAAGCGAGCTTTGTGGTCTCTCTTCACTTTTGCTGCCCTGCAAGGAGATTTTAAAATAAGAACCTGGACGGAAGTGCAGCAGAAAGTTTTTGAGTGAATATTGGTGGTGTCCTCCCAAAAATTTAAAGGTGCTTTGTAGGTTTTGTTGCTTCTAAGAATGAATGTCTGACTTGCTTAAAATTCACCGGCTGACTTTGGGACTGAGATGAAAAGAGAAATGTGATGGCCCACTCTTGTAGTCAAATTGCAGTAGCCCAATTGTACTTGAGTTGAGCTGCAGGGAGGCAAGTATCATGAGTCAATGCCTCAGCCATAGCTTGCTCCCTTCGGGAATGGTGGTGCAGTGCAGTTACCACCTCGGGTGGGGTGTGCACTCATGGTGACTCCGCACATGCCACCATCTTGGGTAGGGCAGCTACCCTGGATGGCTGGGTGCATGCATGGGGCATGGCACATGCTCAGTGGAGTGCAGCCACCATCTTAGGCAGAGGCGCACGCAAATGCACACAGAATGCGCTGCCAACTGGACAAGATGGCTACATGGGGTCTATCAAGATTTTTTTTTCAATAAAATGATATCTGCATTTTATTAAAAAATAAAAAAATTTTTTCTGTGCAATTTTCAGGATTTCTGGACTGCTAGAAATTGCTGAAAGAAAGGGTGTTATTGCATTAAACATAACTTTGCCACAGCAAGGGATTAAGACCTTTGTCATGACTACCTATAGCATGTCCTGCTTCCTCCAGCATCTGTGGTGGGGCCAGCCCTGCCAGTAGTCCTGCCCCAGATTCTGGTGCAGCCTTTTCCCTCTGCTCCAATGGCTCCACCTCTGGTGCAACTCCTGCAGCCAGTAGATCAATTCCAGCTCCTTTGACTTTACCCCAGTCAGACTGCCACTACTGTACTTGAGTAAAGCTTGTTAAAGTTCTGGCTTTCACTGAGGAATAAGAGGCAAGCAGCCAGAACCCTGGCCAGTGGGATCAGTGCCAGCAGTGGTGCAGGATATGGTGGTTTCACCTTCTACTCTGGTGGTGCAAGGTTTGCTGCTACCAGTCACCACAGGCTATGTAAGCCTGGGGGAGCCAATGAGCTTGCACCTCTCTGACAAGGTTAGGCAGCAGATATGCAATGGGGAATATGTGAATGTGTTTGCCTTACTTACTTAATAGGCATAAAGAGCCAGGGGTAAGTGAAAAAATGACAAGGACAAAGGAATGGAAGTTAAGAAAAGGATCATTATACACTGGTCCTGGGAAAACTGGCCATGGGGGTCTGCAACTTTGCAAGCATTTTCTCCCAGGTTAATTTGTTTAAGGTGGGTGGCCTATGGAATTATTATAGCTGGATGTTGGCTATGCATGCCCAGCAAACTGGAGGGGGTCGGCTAGATTATGATGAAGAATATCATCGCAGAATACAAAATGATCCAACCAGGACCTAGGACATGCTGGACCTTTCACTGCTGTGGACCACTGATCTCGGCAAGGGGTTCAATACACTGACAGTGGCTTTCCAGTCAGGAGACTGCTGTCAGCAAAAGAGGGGAGGATACTAGTGGGAAAGGGCCATGGGAGTTGGGGTGCATATATCAATTTAATCATGGGATAGGTAAGGTAGAACAATATAGGTTCAAGTATGAGTGCATGGCATGTGGCTAGCGCTCCTTCTTCCAGTGCAAACCAGTACCCACCAAGCCACATCCTTTCAGAAGTGGTGCCACAGACTCCCCAATGCCCATAAGGGTGCATCGTGTTGAGGCTTGGCTGAGCGTTACCTGAATCGAGCAGCTACTTGCACCCCAGTAGATGGTTTTAAGGAAGGTTTTAGAATAGCATACCAGAGCCCCCAAAAGTCATTGAAGCTGCGAACCTGAAGTCTGCCAGTGGGCAACTGAAGGTAGTCTGGGCTGAGCTGGTGAAAGATTGCAGCCAGGAAGATTAGAGGTCATTCGCCACACCGTGCTGACTGTATCTCAGGGTGTCACCTATTGTACTAATCCCCAAGAAGGCCTTAGGTGAGTTTAGAATGATTAATCATTGGTCTTACCTGGATGGAAACTTGGTCAATGACCACATTGATACATACTACATGGCAGTGTCTTATGTGCTGAATCAGTGGGACAGCAGAGGTGGGCGGGTGGTGAGACATGGGTTCTGCTAGGTAAGGTGGACATAGAGTCTGCATTCCATCTTTTGCCAGTACACCCAGAAGACAGGGATTTATTGGGGATGAAATGTGGTGGTCAGTACTATGTTGACAACTGCACACCAATCAATCAATCAATCAATCAAAATCTTTATTTATCCAGGCAATCACCGTTGAGCAAGCTCATTTACAAAGGTGGACCTGCTGTTGTCAAGGTCAGTTATACATACATAGATTAAAGGTGCAGAATACAAAATGAACGAAGAGATACAAGCAAGATTACAGAAAATGGTAGAGGCTAAGGTATACATTCCAAGTGTTCACGTAAGAACATATATGCATCACACAACATTATTGTGGCATATACAACATCCATGGATGCAGAAATTGAAGTAACATATTTATTCAAGCCTCTATGAAAAGGTACAATTATTTAAATTTCAGCCCTCAGTGACCGTTTAAGTGCTTGGGTGAGGATTCTAGGCTACAGAGGGGCCTATAATGAAGTCTGTATCTCCTGCTTGAGTGGGCGGGAGGGTAGTATGGGAAAAAATGGTACCAAGTGTGCGAGGCCAACATGGCAGCTGACTAGTGAACTAGTTAAATAGGGAAGGAAGGAACTAGGTTTCGTGGCTGAATGTGGTAGAGATAGAGATGGAACCATCAGCAGGACTGCTAGGAACTATGGAAACACTTACAGATTTCTAGAAAGTTTTGTCATAAATGGTCCTAAACAGAGACAATCGATGGGGAGCTGAGTCTCAACGATATTTGTATCCTATTCCAGAGTGTGGGCAAAACATGGCTTATGGCAGCCCTACCAAATGGGTACTGATCCTGGGGATTTTCAGGAAACTAGCGAGTGGCTTCTTAGGGCATAGCTACTGATTGGACTCAGGGGAAGCAGACAACAATGTTATCTGGGAGTTTGTTGGTAAGGGCTCGAAGTGTCCAGAGGGCTGCATTTCCACACCATCTGTATTGAAGGGAAGGCCACCCTATGGCTGCATATAGAGAGCAGTGAGTGTGGAGGACGGAGGCCAGTTACAAATCTTAATGCTTTATGGTACAGAACATCCAGTTTTGCAAGGTGGAGACACAGCATTGGCCATATATAATGTCAGCGTAGTCGATTAATGAGAGGAATGTAGATAGAACAAGCTGTCTTTTTGACAGGGGTGTGCCGTGGCATGCACTGTGTTTAAACAATTTAGCACATTCCTGCACTGGGCAATAAAACACAGAGCAGGTTGTGCTGAGGTAGTCTACTACTTGGATGACTTCCTGTTTGTGGGCAGGCCTGTATCCAGAGACTACGGGCACTTACGGGGTCCTTAAGGCCATGTGCACTGATGTGGGGTGCTCTATAGGACAATACAGAGGAACTGCAACTGTGGCTGTAATTTCTGAGAATTGAGGTTGACACAGGAGCTACTGTGTGTTGTCTACAGCTTGATAAGGTGGTGGTGCTGAGGGAATTCTGTCCAGAGCAGCAAAGGTGTGCAAGAGCACTTTGTGCAAACTATAGCATTTGTTGGACCATCTCAACTTTGTGTGCAAAGTAATTTCCATCGGCTCATGGGCAGGACATTCATCGCCATTTGGCATAGGCATGTATGGGAAGTCAGAAGGCTCACAACAGGATCTGGGTGACTGAGAGCATGAGAGAGGACCTGGGGTGTGGACTGGCTTTCCTAAACTGTTTCAATGGGGTGTTGATCTGGCTGGAAATAACTACAACCCAGGAGACTAGCTATCACTGGATGCTTGTGGGGTCTTTGACTTTAGAGCTTACTTTTAGGGGAGTGGTGTGAGGCGGTGGCCTTCATCCTGGGAAGAAGAAGGCTTGACCAAGCAGATTACATTACTGATATTTTTCCCATTGTAGATTCATTGGTAGTGTGGAGCAAACACTTTAATTTAAGAAGATAATCTTCAGGTCAGTGGGTGGTTCCCAGCATCATTGTTCAGTTAGGGGCTAAGGCCCTCTGGGTGACCTCATATGGGTTTTATGCTCAAATGTTTTGTACTTAATATCTAGTATAAAGCTGTACATGTCCCAGCTGTGGGTATTGGTTGTAGGAAGCAGAGGTGGGCTGGGGTCCTGGACCTCAGAGGGGGAGGCGGGGCAGCTGGATTGGGGTTGTATGGTCCAGGAGATGACCTGGGGTGAAATAGTCTCTAGACCGTGGTCCTCCATGTCTGGTTACCATAATCAAGGGCTCCAGTGTTCCTGGCCAGACAACTCAGTCAGCCCCGAACCCCATCCGACTTGAGTGGTGTTATGCAATGCCAGGTCTATTAGGAACAAAACAGCAATTATTGCTGATCTTGTTGGGACAGGAGACCTGGCCTATATCACTGAGACTTGGCTTGATGATAATGCGGGCTCCATCCTGGAGGTGGCGGTCCCAGCCAGGTTTTCGGTGATACACCGTTTGAGATCGGACCATGGGGGGCGGGGGCTATCTGTTTTAGCTCAGAATTGGGTCTTACTGGTGTACCAGTTGAGGGGCCAGATCATTTGAGTTTAACATAGTAGCAGGTGTGGGCTACAGGATCATTCTTATCTACCGTCCCACCTGGGGGTGAGAAATTGTTCCTGCAGGAAGTAGCAGACTTCATCGTTGATGTGGCGCTGGAGTCACCCAAGCTGGTGACATGTCCCAGCTGTGGGTATGCTTGTAGGAAGCAGAGGTGGGCTGGGGGTCCTGGACCTTAGAGGGGAGAGGGCGGGGCAGCAGGATCAGAGTTGTATGGTCCAGGAGACACCTTGGGGCAAAATGGTCTCTAGACCATGGTCCTCCATGTCTGGTTACCATCCAAGGGCTCCAGTGTTCCCTGGGCAGATAAATCAGTCGACCCCGAACCCGTCCGACTAGAGTGGTGTTATGCAATGCCAGGTTTATTAGGAACAAGACAGTAATTATTTGTGATCTTGTTGGGACAGAAGACCTGGCCTGTATCACTGAGGCCTGGCTTGATGACAGTGCGGGCCCCATCCTGAGGTGGTGGTCTCAGACAGGTTCTCAGTGATACACTGCTCAAGATGGACTGGAGGGTGGGGGTGGCTATCTGTTTTAGCTCGGAATTGGGTCTTACTGGTGTACCAGTTGAGGGGCCAGATCATTTGAGTTTACCATAGTAGCAGGTGTGGGCTGCAGGATTATTCTCATCTACCGTCCACCCAGGGTGAGAAATCGTTCCTGAAGGAAGTAGCAGACTTCATCGTCAATATGGCACTGGAGTCGCCAAGCTGATGGTCCCGCGCGACTTCAACGCATGGGTCAACGATGAACTCTCACAGTTTGGTCAAGGCTTCCTCCAGCTTATGTGTTCATTTAGGTTCACAGGCAGGTGCCTCTCGACTCATAATCAAGATCACTCACTCGAACTGGTCTTCCTCCTGGGGATCGAGTCCTTCGACTTGGTGGTGAAACCAGTTGTTTGGTCCAATCATTACACAGTAAGATTCAATCTCCAGCCCCCATAGGCCTGCCCTGTGGAGATGGTCAGATACTGCCCATTGAGGGTGTAACTCCAGAAGGCCTTCTGGCGTTATTAGACCTATCAGGAGTTTCAAGGGCAGGCGAGGACCCAGAGAATCTAGTTCTAGCCTATAATAAGGCTATTACTGAGGTTCTGGATTCTATCATCCCAGTCCATGTTCATCCTCTCTCTCTCTCTCTCTCTCTCTCTCACCCTTGGTCCCCTTGGTTTGATGGGACCTTGAGGGAGTTGAGACATGTAGGACAAAGGCTAGAGTGCGCTGGTGGAAATTGACCCTGGAAGCCAACCACCTTAGATTGATAGATCATTATAAAACTATCAATCAGCAATCACTCGCAGAAGGCAGAGTTCCTGTCCTGTGAGATTGCTGCTGCTCAAAAGTGACCCGGCTCAGCTTTTTCAAACCGTGAACAGGTTGTGCAACCAACCTGTCTACATGTTGAGCATTTCTGAAGTTAAGTGTGATGAGTTCGCTTGATGTTTTGTGGATAAGGTGGCTGACATCAGGGCGAAATCTGTTCAGCGTCCTTTATGGGGGTTGGAGGTGGTCAGTGTATGGTCACTTCTCCTCAGTCTTCTTGCATATCGTTTGACCGGTCAGAGATAGAGGACATCATGTGGATTGTCCAGAATTTGCAGACAACATGCTGTAGTTTGAATCTTGGCCTGACACGCCTATTATTGGGGTGTATGGAGTCCATTGGCCCAGTCCTTTCAAAGATTGTTTGGTGCTCCTTAGATTCGGGAGAGTTCCTAGCTCCTGAAGGAGGCACCTGTGACACCGCTTCTTAAGAAAGCTTCTTTGGACCCAAACAGCTGTGCAAATTACAGACCCATCTCTAACCTTCCTTTGTTGGGAAGGTGATTGAGAAAGTGGTTGCACTGCAACTGGAGAACCATCTTACCATCCACAATGTCTTGATCCTCTCCAGTCAGGCTTTCAGAAGAGACAGTACTGAGACCGCTCTGGTTCAGATGCTTAGTGATCTCTGATTGCGAGGGACCAGAAGAGCCATTCCATCTTGGTGCTTCTGGACTCTCTCTTCAGCATTTGACACTGTGGACCATGGGGTTCTGCTTGAGCACCTGAGGGTTATCTGTGGCCTGGCTGGTCCAGTTCTCAGATGGTTTCACTCTTTCCTAGCTGGCAGGTCTCAGAGGGTGGTATCTGGGATTTTTCTTCTGAGCCATTCTCTCTGCCATAGGGTCCCTCAGGGCTCAGTGCTGTCCCCATGTTGTTCGCAGTGTATTTGCTGCCCTCGGAGACATTGTAAGATGATATGTGCTGAGGTTTCACTGCTATGCTGATGATACACAGCTCTATCTGTCTTTGCACCTGACCAGGATAGTGTGGTCTTGATGTTTAACAGTTGTCTGGTGGAGATCCATGACTGGATGAAGTCTAGCTAGTTGAAATAGAATTCCGGAAGACTGAGATGTTGGTGGTGGATCTGGGGCGCTTGATAGAGAGGCTGGTGGTGGGTTTACCCTCTGGGATCTGGCTTGATGGTGTACAACTGCCTACCTCTGAATGGGTGCATAATCTGGGGTGGTTCTTGATGATAGGCTGAGACTGCTTGTGCAGGTGTCGGCAGTCATCAAGTCTTCCTTTACCATCTTAGGAACATTGCCAGAATTAAGCACCTTGTTCCGTCTGATGATTTGCCCATGTTGATACATGCCTTTGTGACCTCTTGCCTTGACTACTGTAACTTTCTTTACCTGGGGCTTCTGGGGTTGATATCCGCTGCTTGTAGCTGGTGCAGAATGCTGCAGCATGATTGTTGACTGGGACTTCGCACTCCAGTCATATTACTCCCATGTTGCGCGATCTGCACTGGCTGCCTATACAGTGGCAGATCACCTTCCAGGTCGGTCTTCTGACCTATAAAGCCCTGCATGGACTGGGACCGAGTTACCTGCAAGAGATCCTAGTTCCCTACAGCCCTGGCTGTACTCTCTGCTCAACTGACGAGGGGTTGTTAGAGGTTCCCAGGATGCGGTTGAAAACATCTGGCGTCCAGGCTTTTATGTTTGTGGCACCATCCAGTGTAACTCTCTACCTCATCAGATTAGAGAGTGCAGAACTGTGGAGGGCTTCAAAACCAGCTTAAAAACACATCTATTTAAGCAGGCTTTCAGCATCTGATGTTTTATGGATTGTGGAAAATTTTAATTGAAGTTGAATTATCAGCAAGATTTTATTGAATTGTTTTAGGATATGTATGCACGACAGGCTTGACATTGGAATTGCACTATATAAATAAAATATTATTATTATTATTAACAGCATTGCTGATGCTTTTTTATTTGCAGTGGCAGAGATTCACAGAGCTGACCCCACAAGCAGAGTGCATCCCGGAGAAGCCCCAGCCTTCTTCTAGGAGTTGGTGATTCAGAAACCTGGGAATTGCTCAGAATTTGTTAGCACCCAGAATGTAGGTGGCTTATTGGAGAGGTGCTGACAATGCCTGAGGTTTTGGCAGGCCAGGGCGGCAGAATGTTGGCCCATCCTGGTGGACCAGTTACAGTTCTATTTTGTGCAAATGAAACTAGAAGGTTTGATGCCAGAGACAGTGGGCTATCATTTGGTAGGCATGGTTCTGCAAGGCTGCTGGGCTGGAGGACAACATCGGGCATTTTGTCTTTGCAAAATATTGGAAGGATCCTGTTGTGGTGCTCCAAAATGACCAAACAGATGTCGACCAATTAGCCAAGCACTGCTAAAAGCAGGTGTGGGTGAACTGCTGAAGGTGTACTCTTCACCAGCGGAGGTAGGGTTGTTCCACATGGTGCTCAGTGTGGCCTTCTGCAGAGCCTTTCACCTGTCCAAATTGGTCCAGCTGAGTAAGAGGCCAGGGCTTCTGGTGCCTTTGGTGATGAGGATGTTGTGGTAACCTTTGAAGGTGTGTTTTCCATCTCCAAAGGAGCAAGACAGATAGCATATCTCGGGGTGCTGGTGCAGCCTGAGGTTTCTCCCGGGGTGCAGTGGGATGTACGCACAGTGTCCTATAATACATGGCAAGAGGGGCTAGTGGGGATCACATTCTTTCACCATGAAAATGGGACCCCACTAACAGTGCTCAGTTTTACCACATTCTAGAAAAAGCCATGAGTGGGTTTGGTTTGGACTCGGTGAGTTCAACACTCATTCTTTCAGTATTGGGGCTGCCACAAATGCTAAGGTCAGTGAGTTGACAGATGGTCAGGTCCAGGCACTTGGCTGATGGAGGTTGCAGGCTTTTGAAGGACATGTGCAACCACATTTGCTTTAACTTTCTTGTTTTATTTTCTGGGAGGGTGTTCCCAGATAAGGCAAATTGGTTGTGTGGGCACTCCATCCATTGGTTGGCTGTTCAGGCAAGGCAAAGCTCCTGGGGAGAGATCCTCTTTTGGACCCTCAGCAATTGCAAATATGCTGGATGGGATATTGAGGGATGAGATGGGATATCATAGTAACATAGTATTTAACGGCAGATAAGAACTGTCTGGCCCACCTAGTCTGCCCATTTCCTACCTACATAAGCTCCATCTCCTAAATGATTCTGCAGCTTACCTTCCCTTTCCTACCACTATGGTTGCCTTCTGTCTATCCCATGCATTCTTGAATTCCCCTATTGTTTTGCCTCTATTACCTCTTCAGGAGAGCTGTTCCATGCATCCACCACCCTTTCTGTGGAAAAATACTTCTTCATGTCACCCTCTGAGTCCCCCCAGCCTCATATTGTGATCCCTTGTTTTGCACTTCTCTTTTTCTGAAAGATGCTTCCTTCCTGAACCCTGTGTAACCCTGGTGCTGGGTATCTGAGGCTACTCTACCCCTGCCTTAGCTGGTCACCCAAGGTTGAGGGCATGGGTTCCTATTGTACTTAAAACTGGTTATTTCCCAAAGTTAATATAAATGCACAGTGCCTCCACTCAGAGTATACATTTATGTGGGCTAGAATAATACCTGATACAACCCTCTGGGATGCTGTACCCACCCACATTACTATATGGCCAACCCAGACATGATCCACAATTTAAAACCCCACATTTCTAACATTATTGTAATTATAGGCTGTCTCTAATAATAAGCTCACACACCAAGGTTATGGTAAAACAGCAAACAACAATTTATTTACATGGGGTGAGGGTTAGGAATGGAGAAATGGAAGCCGAGGTTAAGTATTTACAGTTGATTTAGATTAGATTGGATAAAATCAATATAATCATTTGACATTTAGATTTAAACATTAATCACAGTGACACCCACCAACCGCTGAGGTAGTTAGCTTATTTGATCTGGCTATCTAGCTAGCTGCATTAGACATTTAGATAATACATACCCTGTGCCCACACTGGTACCAGTTTTCAGAATGCATTAAAACCCCACAATTCTAATTCTTATATCTGGGTATCCAGTACCAGAGTCTTAAAGGTGCAGGCCTATTAACGTTGCAGCTGAGTTGGGGCCCTTAAAAGAAAAAGCAGATTAAACTTTATGTTCCAATCCTGAGACACATCCTAACTGTACTTTGCAGAAACATTAGGAATCTTTTGATTATGTTGAGTCAGACTTGAAATCACTGAACTTGGCAAATTCATAATAATTTACAGTCAGTCCATTTCATGGGCAGATGAGGGTCTGCTTACTCATGGTTTTGAAGTCATCATTTCCAACCGTGAGTCTGTCTGGAATAGTTTCTCTATTTACTTATACTGTGTGGTCTATCTCCTTGAAACTGCATTGTGTATTCCCTGTATCTATAGATAGCCTAGTGTAATATCTAATTTCTCCTGTACAGTAGGTATCACCATGCCTGTCTGTACTGTAATGTGTTTGACCCAAGTCTGTATTATGTAATAGTAACCATTGTGATATAATGTGCTTTTACCTATGTCTCTAACTCTCCGGTCGTGACTGAAAATAGGTAGCCTCTTTGTCTAGAGCACTTACCCAGTAATTAAAAAAAAAGAAAAATAAATAAATAAACAAAAAAGTCAGAATCTGGCTGTACAAAGGTAGATTCAGGGATCCCAGCATCTGGGCTCTGATTATAGAGGCTTAGATGCCGGCAAAGGCTTATAGCCAGGTAACCCCTTTCTGACTGCAGGATCTTGCAGCTTTTGCAGTTGAAATGCATCTCTAGCTTCTTTGGAAGTGCCCCATTTGGTCTGAAATCACCTTCTGGTACAGACTGGGGCTGGCATGCTTCAGACCCCACGTCTAAGCTTATACCCCTGGGAAGAGCATATTGCAGTGCCTAGGTGGCAGCACACTACCAGGCTGTCTCCCAGGCCAGTCTGAACTGTTTTGCTGTATTCAGCACATTTATAAGTAGCACATTTATACCGCCCATAGCTTGTGGTAGTCACAATCAATAGCTTGCAGTAGTCACACTAATCAACCATGTGCCAGCGTACAATATGTCCTTTTTTAGCTTAAACGTGCAGACGTTACTGATGGGTACTTCTTCCCTCAGGCTAGGGTGACCCAGACTCTCATAGTCCATACAAAGAAACACTAAAGCTTAAGGCATAACTCTCTATCAGAAACACAGAAGGAGCTCGAGGCATGGCTCCCCACCACGTAGCATGCCTTAATTAGTAGTATAACTAGTCACTGTAGCATCTCTTGAGCTTAGACACAATCATGACAGTCCCTTGTGACTTTGCTGGTGTTAGCAGCTCCAACTTGGACATTTAGACATTTACTGGCCTCCCTGGCACTGTCAAGTCAGTTCCGCATGGCTAGGAACCTCCTTCCTGTCCTGTAGGTATATCAGCAGTCAATGTAATGGAAATCCCACTCACCAGGATTTCCGGCTCACTGCCTCCACAAGGCTTTTACCAACAGGAACCAAGAAACCTGCTTTTTTACCTCCTTCTTGTTCAAGGTCAGGAAGGTCAACACAATAACTATGGGTAGAGTGCCCTTCGAGACGGACTGCAAACAGAGTCCAGCAGAAATAGAAAATTACCCTTTAAATAAAACAAGCAGTCACTGATTCTATAAAAACAGAATATTTACTAAAATACTACAAGTATTTACAACAGGATGTATTTACAAGAAGACAAAAGGGTTGCACATTTACTAAGAAACAGAAAATAAAGCAAGTTCACAAATAGCTGATGTGCAGCAAAATTCTGAGCTATCCTTATCTAAAATCTTTCACCTGTCCTAGCTACAAAATTACTGTCCTCTGTGTGCTATCTTACCAGTCAGCTAGTCTTTGTATGGCAGGGGCTCTGGCATTGTCCAATGTTCTAGCCTAAGAGAAAGAGCCTGCTTATAGCACCATTAATATATTTCTCCTCTCTGTGAGAGGAGTCTCACCCATTTTGAGTGACAGTTCTTTGTTGTCCCAGCCCTTTGAGAGAGTATTGTGTGTGTGTGTGTGTGTGTGTGTGTGTGTGTGTGTGTGTGTCCACCCACCCTTCAGCACCTCCTTGCTACCATAATGACATCCGCCTGGGTCCTTTGTTCAACATGGGAACATCTCCAGGAAAGACACCCCACTAAGTTTATTGCTTTATTGCCTTTCCCATGAGAACATCAGACCTCTAACATAAACTGTCATATACTACTTGATCATGTGATCTGGTAGCCATCTTGTACCTGAAGAAGATGCATATTTAGAAAAGAATAAATGAATCAAAGAATACATGTTTCTGGTCCCTTTCCGTCACAGTCACATCAGGCATTTCTCAACACTGGACCCTTTTCTGGTCACTTGTACACTTGTCCACCCATTTCTGTAGCGCTGATTCTGGCGCAGGGTGCAGACAGAACGACAGGCACTTCTGGGCCTCTTGGGCTTCTCTGCCCCAACACAGATTTCTAAACAGCTCAAAGTTGCAAGTAGACGTTTCCTCACGCAGAAGAATCCAACAGCCTTTTCTGGAAGTTACAGGTTTTCATCAGCACTTTCACTGCTGAGCCAGAAGCATTCCTTGTAGCTCTCTCACAACTGCAGGTGGATGCTGGCTTATTTTCCACATTTTCCTAATGTGGCAAGGAACTGCTAGCCCTGGAGGACAAATTCTGGCAACCCCTAGGCTAACGACTTTGGTTGTTGGCAGACACCTCTCATTCTGGCAGAGGCAGAAGGGCCCCCTCCCTGTGGAGGGGCTTTCAAAAACTCACTAGGCTCATTTTATTTAGCTGGGGCCTGAGCCCCTCCTGTGGAGGGGCTCCACTGGAACTGAACTCAGCCTGAAAATCCCTGGGTTTTATGGAGTCCTTCTGGTGCTCCCAATTGCCTGAGACAACTTGTGTCTCCCCAAATCATTGGCTGAATCTGCTTGTCAGTCCTGAAAATGAATATTAATAAGCTTCACTCAACGCTCATAGGCCCCTGTTTTGTGCCTGAATTAGGTCCCTGCTTTTCCCCACAAGCCCTTTGCAATGTCCTAAGAGTCTCTGGCACTGTCCCAACAATCCGTGATCTAAAATCCTGGCTTTCCAATTGGCTGCTGTCTGCAGAATATGGCTGCTCAAACACACAGTCCCCTTGCAGTGTATCACAGTCCCAAGAATAAAGTTCTGGACATTTACTTTATTTACTTTGTTGCCCCACATTTCGGTAATCCCTTTAGTGCCCTCTTAGATGCTGCCTATTTCAAACACTTTGCTGCAGTCTCTTGCCTGTCACTACTATTGAAAGTACAGTCCCCTGCAGCAGACAGGCACCCTCATTAATATTTATGGTCTCCTGAGGGCTTTCATTAATATTCATGAGCCCCGTTATCTAGCGCTCATAATGGTCTTTATTCATTATTTATTGTGGGCTCTCTTGGCCTTTGCACTGGTCAGTGGTCCCCTTTTATCTTTTCTAGAGGCCGGACCACCATGAAGCCTCTCGCTGACCAGTCAGAACTTCGAGGCATGCTTCTGAGTTCATGTGCAAGCTTGCTGGCCGGCCATGAAGTGAATAGGAAATGCGGGCTCTGCATTTGCTCCCAAAGCCCATAAGGTCAAAACTGAATAAAGGGCTAGTTAGGGGCTTTTCTGGGGCATGCTGGACCTGTGCTGCAGTGGTAAGATTCTGGGGAGACAAAAGGGACGTCCGGAGGCAACAGGGAGGCATCAGAAGAATGGACAATAAGGTAGGCCCTAGTTGGGTGGAGGGTTTACACTTGTTTATCCCCTTGAGGTACTTGAATGTCTCTATTATATCTCCCTCTACCACCTTTTCTCAAGGGTATACAGTATATATTGATGTTTTCAGTCTTTCCTCATATGTTTTCTGGTGCAATCCTTCACCATTTTCATTGCCGTTTCTACACCACTTTCATTCTGTCTATGTCTTTCTGGAGATGTGGTCTCCAGAATTGAACACAGTGTTCGACGCCGCCACCAATTGTCTGTACAGTGGCATCACCACCTCCTGTTTTCTACTGGTGATGCCTCTCCCAGGCACCCCAGCATCCTCCTGCCTCCCCACTGCCTTTTCACATTGCTCGGCTACTTTTAGGTTGTCTGTTATACTTACCCCAGGTCTCTTTCCAGTTTTGTTTGTTGTTAGTGTCTCCTCTCCCATCTTGTATTCCTCTCCAGGATTCCTCTGCCTCAAGTGCATGATTTTGCACTTTTTGTACTAATTTAAGCTGCCACACTCTTGATCACTCCTCCAACTTGCCTAGGTCTCTTCTGAATTTTTTCACCCCTGTCTGAGTGTCCACCCTATTGCAGATCTTGTGTCATCTGCCAAGAGGCTTCCTTCCTTCCAGACCCTCTGCAATGTCACTAATGAAGACATTGACGAGGACTGGCCCCAGTACTGAGCCTTGTGGCACCTCGCTGGTCACCCTCCTGTCCCAGGATTGAACCCCATTAACAACCACCCACTGTGTTCTGTTGCTCAGCCAATTTCTGACCCAATCACTACCTTGGGACCCACCCAGACTGACCAACTTGTTTACTAGCTTCCTGTGTGGAATGGTGTCGAATGCCTGGGATAGGGTGACTTGCTTCCATGAGTTACAGCCGAAGTTCAGTGCAGGGTCTTCCCAATGTTTTGGTGGTACATCTGGGAAAAATTACTTAGGATTGGTGAAGTCCTTGGCACTGTTGCACCAAATGAAGGAAGACCTTTTCTTACTCTGGGAAGCCTAGTCCGGATGCACATAGTCTGGTGGCACATCATCCAGTGGAGGCATTGGTGACATGTGAGAGAGCCTGCTGCAATTGAGAAAACCTGCAGGTTGACCAAAATGGCAATACAGAGTTTTATGGACTATGTGGATGATGTTTATATGGTGGATAGGGTCCAGAGAAGAATAACAAAGATGATTCCACGATTCAAGGACAAGACATATGCAGACAAATTGACAGAAACCAAGTTGTTCAGTTTGGAGGAGAGGAGGAAGAGGGAGACCTTCTGTTGCTGTTTAATATTTTGAAAAACCCAATTAATTTTACAATGTGGATTTGAGTATGCCAAGAGAATGGCAAATTTAAGGTTGCATGACAACAGTCCATTATACCAAAAGCAAATACAAATAAAAGGGTTTGTTTTACACAGTTAAGGTCATAAGAGCTTGGAATAAACTCCCCAGGAGTTGTTTAACTCAACTACCTTTGATAAATTCAAGCAAGGTCAGAACAAATACTTGAAACCAACTTAACAGGGTAAATTCACCCACTGTGGAGTGGGAGACAATCAAGATGGGCAAATGTCCTGCTTTTATCTTACAAAACCAAAGAAATGAAAGTAACCAAAGTTGGTGGGACTGTCCTCGGGCATATTGATATAGTTACTACTGTACCACAGTTTTATGCCCAGGATGGTGTGCACTTGTCAGACAGATGTTGCACTAGGTTTTTAGTTGACCTACAGAGTTCTGCGGAGAAATGTCTAGTGTGAGGTGCTTGGGGGGTAAGCATTGGGAGCAATGCTTACTGGTAGTCTCACAAGGAGTGTACAAAGGGGAATGGGAATCTTGCTTCTCAATCAATCAATCAATCAAAATCTTTATTTATCCAGGCGAACATTATTGAGCAGAGCTCTTTTACAAGATGGACCTGGTTAGAACAGGGTCGGGTAACACCATCATAAAAACATATAAATACATGTCATAAAAACATATAAATACACGTAAAAATCTCCTGCAAATGGTTCTCTCTGAGGCAGCAAATGGTGAGAGCCCAGATGTCTGGTTTCTCTCTGCAAGGTGCAGTTGGGGATAGCCTCCTTGGGCATGGCCTGCATGTGTAGCATCATCATACGGGGAAGGGATGTATGTCACATGGCCCTGATTGGCCACCATTTTGTCCCAGAGACTGAATTCCTTTCAGAGGCAGTACCCTTTGTCTGATCCCCTGCGAGTAAGGAAATAGCTGAAGTTAAATGCTGGACCATTATAAACCTTGCCACGACTTCCTTGCTGCACATGCGTGCTACTTATGTCACTTGGGTTACAATTATGTTTCAATAAACACATGGCTGTGTCCATTTCTCTCCACAGCATTGTCACATCTGAGTCTGTTTGGGTGAAGAAGGGAATGCGCCTACAAAGAGAAAGTGGGGAAACATACAGAAAAATCATGAAGCATGATGGAGAGTTGTATTTGGGCTTCACTTCATTCAAGAGTGTTCAAAACCTGTGTCTTTCACCATGAAGAATGACTGGAGATCAAATGCCATTATCTCATTTATGAGTTGTATGATTCATACAGAACTGTGGTGAGTAGGTGGTAGCTTAGTTCTGGCATGAAATTACTTGGACAGTGTAGTCTGTTTTGTTGCAACAAATTTAGGAGCAGTGCTGGGAGTGGTTGAGTGCCTTGTGAAGCAGTACCTAAGGATGCATCAGTTAACTGCTGCATCTGGCATTGTGGCTGGATTACTTAGACAAAGCGTCTCATCTCACCATTTCCAGTTCCCAGCTGTCCCGGTTGCTGTCCCATCTGGCCTGAGTGAGGATTTGGAATGGAAATGGCTGTTTGGAAGATGTTGTGTTCGCACTTTAAATAATTGGCTAGAACACTGGCTCCCACTGTTTGAGTTGACTGATTCTGACTCATCTTTCCACCACACTGATTGCAACATGCTTTCAGTGAATTTGTGTTGTCATATGTGAAGTACTCCCACACTATAGATGATCTTTTCCACACTGCAGACAAGCTTTTGGACTGGTAGGGAGAGAGTACTGTGGGAGGAATTGGGCAGTGACTGCAAGATGATTCTTTTTTTTACCACTGTAGAATGGTGTGGATGGGGATAGGCAGGCAGGGCAGCAGCCACGGGTGGTACATGACTATAGAGCTGATCCTGCTGCAGGGCTGAAGCAGTGCTTGTCTTTGGATTTCCTTACCTGAGAGACTTCCTTTCTTGCATTTCTCTTTTTGTTATCCTTTTTAATGCTGCCATCTCTTCCTGTGATGGCCTCCTCTCAGTATCATACTCTTCACAAAACCATACTCATCACATCTAGTTGTTGTTGGAGCTGATATTAGACTTACAGGCTCCATAACCGACTATTCTACTCAGCTTGGTGCCTTCAGACATGACACAGTCAAAAAGCAAGCAAAAGCCTGGCACTCACCACAGTACTCTATAAATCCAGCACATCCTTGTTGTATCAGTGACATTTCAGTAGTTTTAATCTGTCTGTACCTTTGCCATGCACCTGTCACTTTGAATTTCTATGGTACTATAGGTATAACTACAGTGCTCACTTTTGTGTCAATCATTTCTTGACAAAGCCCCAGATGGGCTGAAAGCGTTGTGTCTGTCCCACTGGTGTGTAACTAGTCTGTTTGTGTTTCAGAGTACTGAGCATTAAATACTCATCTGAGCGCATTATATCTCAATGAGAACTTCTTTGTATCTTATTGTGGTGCATGCTCAGGCTTTTGTTTGCATTGCTACTTTCCACCACCACTTGCTCTTTATCCTCCCTCTCATACATGTGCTTCTTATGAACCTCTACCTATCATACTTCTCTCATTGTCTTCTAACCCCCGGTACTTCTTTATCCCTTTCCCCTCCTCCTTGTGTAGATCATGTGCTTCCCTGCCCTTCATCTCCCTTAATCATGTTTTCCCTCCTCTACCACCTCAGTCTCATGCCCTTTTTGACAGGTCCACTTCCATGTCCTTCTCACTGGCATTTTCCATTACAACTTGCTTTGGTAGTGGTGCTACAGTGGAGCCCAGCAGGATGCAACTCAGTGTCTCAGGTTACTGCATGACTAAAAGGATTAACTGCCATTGAAACTGCCTTGTTTCCTTCAGAAACGCTGGTGCCGAATGTTGCATTTTGTGTTGCATCCTGGCAGACTGTACTGTACCAGTTGTCAATGCCCGTGCCCACACACAGGAGGCTGTGTCAGGTATTGTGTAGTTCATATGAGAGAGACTGGGGAAGGGCTTATCTTTACATTTCTGGACAGATCATCTCTTCTGGGTAGCAGAAGTGGAACTGGAAGCACTTGAAGGAGGATGTGGGAAATCAGTGGGTTTCTGAATTTTCTGCATGGTTTCAGTGGGCAACTGACTGGGAAGGCTGCTAGGTTGGTAGTGGAACTCACGGACTGGGATCTAATGAACTGTGGTTTCTTTGCTTGTTCCATCTTCTCGTCCAGCCCTAGTCCTCACAGCCCCTACCAGGCATGGCAATGCATTATTATTTGTAGAATGCGCTATTCAAGGACTCAGGGTTCTTAACATACATGTGACAATTTACACACACTAAAATCACTGGTTAATAAACATTAAATAGAATTAGAGATACTGACTCTTATAAAGCATCAGTTCCATATACTAAGTAAACAGATGACTCTTCAGGCCTAATTTAAATGCCTACACTGGCGGGGAACTTCTTAGATGGTAAGGCAAGGAGTCCTATACAGCTGTGCTGCTGCTGAGAATGTTCTATTACCAGTTTGTTTGACGGGATCTCCAGATGGCCAGCAACAACTCCTCGATGGAGCGGAGAGGCGGTGGAGCATATCAAGCCAAGAGCTCATAAGATACACAGGGCTTAATCCATGCAGGTCTTTGTATATTAACAAAGCAATCTGGAAGGTGATGCACCATCTAATGGGAAGCCACTGCAGATGGCACAGCACAGATGTAATGTGATCTCTATATAACATACCCACCACCATCCTGGCTGTGGCATTCTGAACCAGCTGCAGGCTGTGCACAAAACCTCCAAATAGCCCTACTGCTACAGTAATCAAGTCTCAAGGCCACTAAGGCATGTGCTAGGGTCACCAGATCCTCTTGCACTAGGGTTTAATCCAGGAGATATTTCTTAACTGGAAAAATCCATTGCAGACCACAGCCAACACCTGATATTCTAGTGTCAGCTATGAATCGACAGTGGCTCCCAGATTTTTTACACTATCCACAGCTGTCAGAAATGTGCTATTCAGAGATGGTATTCTGACAGTACCCAATCTTCAGATGATCCTGTAGTATGACTTCCAGTTTAGGTGCCGCCATGATCAGCTCCTTCTCCACCATGACTGCTTGCAGAATTTGTACTTGGTGGAACTGGCACAGTGGATCCTTTAGCTGCACCTTTCCACCCCCTGCACTCTTTCTCCTCCTTTCTCATATTTTCTACTTGCATTAACTACATATACACAAATGGATGCAAACTCTGTGCAGCTGCCACTGGATGCTAATAATGATGACTCACAAAGGTGCCAATTTTTAGATACCCATGTGATTCTCACATACCACATTACTTGAGAGATGACACTAGAATTGAGGAAATGAGTGAACCACGACACCACCAACTCACTCCTCACTCCACACACACCCTCACATTACTCTACCCCTTTCCCTGTTTGCTAAACCCCCCGTGCCAGCTGCAAAGCAGCAGATGCAGTGAGCACACACACACACACACAGTTCTGTCTCTTTGCAGCAGCACGCAGTTTCAGCAGGTTGCCTTCCTGAAGCTACAGTTAAATGCTGTTCACTCTCTAACTAGAATGATAATGCATGATTCTCTGATGATTTATTGCTTTTCTGATAATAAATCACTCTTTGGCAAAGAAATGAAGAACATTCTGGAGCCATACAGAGTTACTGCAGTAAACAATGCAATTTCAATGGGAATTAGTGCCTTTTGTCATTGCAGGAAACTGTGACACTCGTTTCATCCTGGAGGGCTTGTATTCTCTAGTGTGGGCAAATATAGTGAAATACAATACAACTATTTTAGTCTTGGCAATCTGTGAAAGCACTGTGTGAGTTAAAGTCACAGAATCACAAAGTTTAGCAAAAGTATGACCACTAATACAGTGTTAATCATGGCTCGTTCCATGTCAATGGTCCTCACTGTTTGCACATCCATGGCTACTCAAGTATCTTTCTCCCATGCTCCACAACAACACTCTCACCCCTAGTGGTGCGTGGCCTCAGCCCGTGAGGATACCCAGTTCTAGGGCTGCTAGTATTGGCTTCCACATTCCCTCAAATTTTCCTTCTTCCTCATTCTGTATCCAGTGAGCCACAGACAGTAGTTCTACCCTATTCCAGTAGTTGGCTATAGTTTTCCTTGTGTTGACCAGGGCTAATCCCTGTGCCAGTGTTGTACCTTTGCATCTTTTTTTTCTGCCCCAAACAGTAGTTGGCGGGGAGGGGATGTAGGCATTGTAGTATCCAGGACACTTTCCATGATGTCCTGCACTCCTAGCCAGAAGGACATTATCTTAGGCATTCTAACTCCATGTGGATGAATGTACCCTCTTGACACCCACATTTTAAGCAGCATTTACTAATACTGGACTTTATTCTGTGTAGCTTTGCTGGCTAGAGTACGTCCTGCATAGTATATTATGTTGCATTTGGTGCAACCTGTTTGCCCTCACACATGTCCTAGGATGTACAGTGTCTATGTATCACAATTCATCCATCGCTTCTATGTCGAGATCCCTAGTCCAGAACTCTGCATGCTCCCGTGGATGGGGTGCTATTATTAATAGTCTGTATAGTGAAGACAAAGGTTTACAGTCTGAGGCGGATTGTACATGAGAGTCTCCACTGGGGAAAATTGTAAAGTGAGGAAGCTTCCACCCTTCTGAGAATGAGCAAATCCCTGATGCTTAAGTACACAAGAAAGGAGTTGGTGGGTAGCCATGCTTGTCTCTGCACCTTGCGGAAACAGGGTCGGGTGCTCCCTGCCCCACCAAGTCCTGAACAATACTAATGCCATTTTTTTCCCCACTGCAGTAATCCTTGGTAGGCAAAGGCTATGTAACCCTTTTTCTCTTTGAAGACCTCTGTTAGTGCCAACTGTGGAGAAATTCCGGTTTATGTTTAATAAAGTCATGCACCTCTGACCATATTTGGAGTGATATCCTAGTGAACAGTTTGGGCAGTATTCATACCCAATGTGGGGCTAAAGATTTTCTTTATCATTGGGCTCCTCCCCAACTCCTGTTCCTCTAACTGACTCCACAGGGCAGTTGCATCGCTCCCTGTTAGGAAGGCGAGTTGTGCCACCCAGTAATAGTGTTTCATATGTGGGAGAGTGAGCCTCCCTCACCATGAAGCCTGTAAGGTTGAGGCTTTATTTGGGCCGGCTTCCCTCTCCACAAATACTGATGAAACATGCTGTTGACTTGTCTGAAAAATAGCTGTCGGAGTTCAATGGGGAGCACTTGTAGACACAGAGCAGCCTTGGAAATATACGCATCTTTAGGATGTTCACCCTCCCTATGAAGGAGAGTGGCAGCGCACTCCAGCGCACTAGATTGGCTTCAATTTTATGGACCAGAGGCAGGAAATTGGACTCATGTAATTTTTAAGTTGCTGAGAGATATTGATCCCAGATATTTTAATGTGGCAACCTCCTGTAATTGCAGGCACCCCCCAACTCCTACCTAGATCTAGAATTTTGCTTTTGCTTCAATTAATTTTATGGCCTAATATAGCACCATAGGCCTTTAATAGGGCAGTCAGGGTGGGAAGGGCCTTATTTGGTTGTCTAACATACAGTAGCAGGTCATCGGCAAACAATGAAACTTTGTGCTCAATGCCTCCACTACCAGACCATCTATCTTATTCTCTGCCCACTAGGCCACCACCAGAGGCTCAAGGTTAAGACATAATGCAGGGTAAGAGGGCACCCCTGTTGGGTGCCTGTATGCAGAGGGAAGGGACAAGAGAGGCTTCCATTCATGCCCACCTGAGCCAATGGGGAGTTGTACAGTACTCAAACCCAGGACTTAAAACCATTCTCCTATACCTACTCAGCTCAGTACCAGATGCAGGTACCCCCCCCACCTGGCTGAAGGCTTTTCAGCATTGAGAGCCAGAATTCCCACTGGATACCCCTCCCCATCTCCACACAACATTTAAAGTATGCTTGATGTTGTCTTTGTGCTGTCATCCCTTGACAAAGCCAGACTGGACTGGGTGTATCAGGTCTGAAGCAACTTTTCCAGCCTGGAGGCCATTACCTTAGCAATAATTTTTTAGTCTGCTGTGAGGAGGGAAATGGGGTGGTAAGAAGTTCAGGATTCAGGGTCCTTACCAGGTTTTGCAGGACTACTATTGTCACTGACCAGGCAGAGTTGGGTAGTGAGCCCACCTGCAGGCACTCTGATCATGCCTATCAGTGGGATTTGAAAATCCCTGGTAAAGATCCTATAGAAATCAATAGGAAGTCCATCTAGACCTGCTGCCTTGCCTCCTGCCAGGCTACCAATGGCCACCTTAACTTCCCCACTCTCCACAGGAGCATAAGTGTTTCCCTTTGCTCGCCAGATATTTGCTTGATAGGCCCCTCTGGAAGAAGTCCTCAGCCTTTTTGTGCTAGGGTTGCACTCTGAGGAGTAGAGATTTAATAGAAATTGCAGAATTCCACCTCGATTTCTTTAGGGTGTGTTGTGTGACCCCAGCTGCCTTCTGGAGCTTAGGAACAAAGGCTGCACCTGACCTGGTCTTTAGTTGTCATGCTAACCATTTCCAGCAGAGTCTCCTCAAAATATGCCCGTCCATAATTTTAAAATATGTCCCACCAGTAATTTAGTGTTTACAATGTTTAACTGAGTTTTAGCTCTTTGGAGGACCATATGTTTTTCAGCTGTGGATTCAGTTTGTGGGCCTTTTCCTGCCTTTCCATTTCTTTTTCCAACTCCAGGAGCCTACTTGTTTCTCTGCTCTTGTGTTGTGAGTATGAGATTATTTCCCCTCAGTGTGGCCTTTAGTGCTTCCCATCTGATCTCCTGTGAGGTATCCTCCACCTTGCTGTTTCTAAGGAAGTCTCTGATAACGTTAGCTACATGGGATCTGAAGTTCCAATCCTGTGGGAGTGTAGGGTCCAGGTTCCATTGCCTCTGTGGTTGTTCTTCCCTGGTAAGCTTGCCTAAATTCCATATTACTAGTACATGGTCAGATATCAAGATCCGGGCGTGGCCTGGCTGTGATGAAGAGGGCTGCATAATTCTGCTTCTCTCTGGGACTACCATCTATCATCATCCATCCTCCTGATCCCAGATTGTCAGCGTTTACCAGCAAGTGGAATATAATTTTACTAACATCATAGCTCAACTCTGGTAGAATTATTTGCTCTATATCATAACTCTAGCTATAATTTTCTGCATTAATACTGCTTCTCTGTGAGGCCTACTACAATGGCTGAGCAGCTCCTGCAAAAAGCTCCCTTAGCAGAGTGGAAACTGTGTTTCAACAGCTCATCTGTGAAATTAACCACTTAAAAATAACATCTCAACAAAACATCACTAACATGCAAGTGTTAGACCAAAAATCAATGATGCAGGAGTTAAAGTTGCTCAGAATGAAAGTTCCATTAACATCCTGCAAGCCACCGTCAGAGAGCAAGACAGAGTTATCAGAAGCCTACAAGATAAAATCGATGACATTGAAAATAGAAACAGATGCAATAACCTGAAATTTTGGATTTTCCTGAAGATGAGGAACTCAGAGACACTAGTGCGTTTCTACTACATGTGCTGCCAGCCCTGCTCAAACTCCCACCTGGTCAAGACCTTACTATTGAGAGATCACACTGTACATTAAGCCAGAGGTCTGGTCCAGATCAGAAACCTAGACCTGTCATTGCAAGATTCTTAAACTATGCCCACACGGAACTGATTATCAATAGAGCAAAACAAGCAGGAACTCTCACTTGGCAAGATCATAGAATTTCTATTTTTAGAGACTTCTCTAAGGAACTTTCTAATAAACATAGAGCTTTCAATCCTATTAAAACTACCCTACATCAACGAGGGATCAAATTTGCTCTCGCTATCCTGCCATCATCGCCTGTTTCTGGGTGACTCAACCAAAGATTTCAACACTCCCGAAGCCTTGGCTGCATTTCTTGGTGAGCCTCAGCCCCAGCCTCCAACTGCCCGTTTGGAAATACTGATGTGACTCCTTCTCCTACTGTCTCTGCAACTTCCCAATCAGACCGGCAGAGACATACTAGTAAATAATATTTTTATTTATCTATCACTTAGTCTTCAGTTTTACCCTACAGTTAGGCGTTGCATGCTATTTTTGAGGTGTCTCATCTTTATTATTTTGCTCAATGTGCTGCAATCAGTAATAGATATCACAGTCTGACTCAAAGCCCTTATGATATGGCTTTTTGAGCCTGTGTTGTAATCTTATGACTGACTCGCTCGACCCTCTCAGGTCTTGAAATCCCACTGTGTTAAAGCAACTCCTTCCCTAGGGGCGATTTTTTGGTCTGTGCTACTATTAAATGCCTAGTACTTATCAATAATATATGCAGTACATGAAGCCTGAACAAACTCAACTTTATAAATTTCATATTGCCAGAATGACTATGTATTCCTGTTCAATACAAGTCTTTCACCAGACAACCCCCATAAAATTTGGATCTTATAATGCCTCGACACCCCATACATCCTTATACTATTTGGGCCCTACTCATTCCAGTTTACCTGAACACTCCTCCTACATAAACACTTCTGTGTCTAAGCATTATGATTATGTGAGTAAGTACATGGTAGATGGCACAAGTACAGTTGTTCTTATAATTTTAGGACTTAGCTAACCATGATGGCATACTGTTTGTATTGCCGTAATAGTGTTTCAGCTCAGTTCTTTTTCCAGTCTAACGTAGGTTCAAGATGTATTACTATGTCTGGGATTGCATATACTTTCTGTAATCCCTTCATATATGGTAAGATGTTCATGGTTCCCCCAGGGAATTATTATGCTCACTTTAGTTCTAGTCAGAGTAATAACTTGATAGAAATAATTTTACAGTTTGTATCTTGGGTTTAAGATACTTTTCTCCCAAGATTTACTTACTATTTACATGTTCTGTAGTATAACGAGAGAGTCTTGGCTATTTCTGACTCATATCTTGCTATATTACCTAAAGACTTCATAGTGTGTTAGTATAATATGCATAGGTTTTGTTTAGTAACTATATATATGTCTTCTATATTATTTTAGTACCTCTCTTCCTTGTGAGACCAATGGAAACATTCACTCAGGATTTAAGTATTTCTACAAACTAAATATCCTGCACGCATTTGACTGTGCTAGTCCTCTCCTTCTGAGTCTATAACATCCTCTAGCCCTTTCAATATGAGTCCCTTACTTCCTATTTGTGTTTTCATACTCGTCTCCCCATTAACATAAGTGATCTAATTCTATATTCATGGAATATTAAGTGACTCAGCTCACCTTGTAAAGAAAACAAATACTTTCTTACCTCAAAAAGCATAAAACTCATATTGCTTTTCTTACAGAAACAAAACTTTTAATAGAGGATGTAGACAGGACTCAGTAGGAATTGGATCGGTCAAGTATATGCGTCCTCCTCTACTTCTAAAAATGGGGATGCTACTCATTACATAAATCCCTTAACTGGACCCTTATCAAATCCATTTCTCTGATTCAGATGGCAGATGGATTATAGCCCACTTAAATACCTCTGCATTCCCCTTATGTTAGTTAACGTTTATGCCCCTAACTCTGATTCACCTGAATTTTTCATAATATGGCCCAACAAATTATGAACAGTAACTTGAACAATTCTCCTATACTTGTAGGTGGGGATTTCAATTTAGCTTTGAAGCACATTTAGACAGAAGTAACTCTTCATGTGATTCCCACCCCAAAGTATTCTGCACTCTCAATGCTAATGAAAGACTTGGCCTCACCGACATTTGGAGACTACACCATCCTAGACAGTGCGACTATACTTTTTACTCACCGCTTCATAAATCTTATAGCAGAATTGACTACTGGTTTTCTTCCCATTCATCACTTAAAAATTATCAACACAACTATCCTCCTGATTACTATATCAGACCATTGTCATATAAAATTACATCTTATTTGGGGCCCGCCTCATCTAAATCCCTCCTGGTGTCTAGGACCACTCTTATTGAAAGACCCTGATTTCTTACCTTGGATTAGATCTCAAATCCAAGAATTTCTTTCCTTTAACAACACTCCTGATGTATCTCCAGGTCCCATCTGGGAAGCACTTAAAGCAACAGTTAGAGGGAAAATTATAAGCTATGTAGCACAACAAGAAAAACTAAGGGAACAGCAATTGGCCGATTTAGGGAAATCTCTTAAAGAAAAGAAACCCAATATTATAAAACAAAAATCCAGATAATAACTCACAACTTCACCTTGAAATTCTTCAGTTTAGAATTAAAATCAATGAATTAATATCCAGGAAAGCTGAACTCACCCTCCTTAGACTTAAAAACGTTATTGGGAACAAGGGATAAATGCAGGAAGCTGCTTGCTTATCAAGTCAAGAATCAACAGATGGAGAGACATATTGCCGGTTGGCAAGATCCTTCAGGCAAAATCCATACAGATAATCCCTCAATTAACCATATTATGCAATCCTTCTACCAACAATTATACTCTCACCCACTTCTCCACAACCTGAATATATACAACAATTTCTGGACAATTTACAGTTACCACACCTCTCCCAACAAGATATGGCTTTGCTAGATGAACCCTTTTCCTAAAAGAGATTCAAGCAGCTAAATTCCCTTAAATCTGGTAAAGCTCTGGGGTGACGGTTTTTCGTAGACTTTTATAAGCCCCTAGCTGACATCTTATGCCCTTACTGTTTAAGGTCTTCAAAGGCATCTTCACAAGGTAAACTTCCTATTCTATGACAGAAGCTATTATATCCGTCCTACCAAAAAGATAAAGACCCTTCTCTCCCATCGAGTTACAGACCGATATCATTACTTAATCAGGAAGGAAAATTTTGCCAAAATATTAAATACTCATTTAGAATCAATAATTTGAAACTTGTCCACACCTCCCAAGCTGGATTTATCAAAAACAGAACTGGTTCTGATCATCTCCGCTCATTATTTAATTTAATCTACAAAGCTAAATCTCTTAAATCACTTGCCGCAGCTATAGCTATTGACTTTGAAAAGGCATTCGGTTCTCTCAACTGGACTTATTTGTATCATGTTCTATCCCACTTTGGTGTCACTAATACATTTTGTACATGGATTCAATTACTATACACACTCCCCTCTGCCCGGTTCTTACTAACTGTACTCTGTCCTCATCTTTTCATCTGGCAAGAGGTACCAGGCAAGGGTGCCTCTTATCTCATACACTCTTTTATTCTAGCTATGGAACCACTATCATCTGCTCTTCATCAATCCTCCATGATCCAAGGTATTCCTATCAGTAATTCCTGCTATACTTCACTATTCTACTCTGACAACCTCCTCATTCTACTCAAAACCTTGAAATTTCGGACCACCCTTAATTAAATTACTTAGTAACTTTACTTCACTTTCTGGCTCACTCTGAATCTAAACAAATCAGAAACAATGCCATTGAACAATTTTTGTAACCCTTCTATGAATACAATATTAGGTTTTCATTGGGTCCCTCATGTATCTCTTACCTTGGAATACAGATCACCTCTAAATTAGACAAGATATGGGATGCCAATCTTTCCCCATTATTAGCAAATATTAAAAACACTCTCAACAGATGGAAACTGCTTAACCTCTCTTTTAATGGGAAAATCTCCACTACCAAGATGTCAATAGCTCCCAAAATACTGTATCTATTTTCTAATATCTATTTAACCCTCCATACTCTTTTTTTGTCAGAATTGATGATATAATTGGCAATTTTTATGGAAGGCAAAATTCCCAGATTTAGTCATAACAAACTGCATTCCACTGGTCCAAAGGGGCTTGGGCTCCTGGTTCCAAACATATTTTGGGCCTTCCACACCGCCCAAACTGTCAAATGGTTTAATAAACCCCACAATAAATCACCGTTGTGGGTCAATATGGAAACATCTCTATGTCTGGGCAATGTCACTACTTCCTTCATTTATAACCCTCTCCCCTGATTTAAAATCTCACCCTACTATAGCATTATCTATATACTACTGGAAAATAATTCATAAACACCATAAATCCAACCCAACTCCTCTCATGTATGCCCCTGTTTGGGGAACCACAACATCACTCTTGATAATCACCCAATTTTTGTTGTAATTGGAAAAACAGGGGCATTTTTTCTTGGAGGATATACTTATTTATTTCGTTTTTGTTTACCGGTAGGTGCACTAGCCATAGCAATGACTATTTTCAGGCACAACCGGAGGTACAGAACAACAGTACAGGGAAACATTTCAATACAGGTACAGAAAAGTTTTACAAATAGTTTTACAGAGCAGTTAGTGAATGTCATACCAGTGTAGAGAAAATATGAATAAAACAAGTCTATACTACAATATGCTTTAAGGAAGAAAAACATGAACAGATTGACATTAGTGCTAATTAGGAAAGAATATAGTACAAGGAAATGATGCTAGAATGTGATAGAAGTAAGAGTCAAGAAGAAAGGGTTGGGAGTGAGAGTAAGGTGGGGCAGATTGGAAGGATAAGTGCTAACTGTACAGGCGATCAGAATCAATAACCCTATGGAAGAGGAGGCTGGGAATTGAGAGGAGCTATGGAGGTTTGAAGCAGGAGAACTTGTGGGCCGAGTCAAGATAGTTTTGCAGCCCTTTAAAAGCTGTATGAGATGGTGAAAGGTGCAAAGCTAGTGGAAGGGAGTTCCAGTATTTGGGGCATGCCAGGTGAAAGCACTAGCACCTTTAGTGGTTTTGTGTCGAGAATGAAGACAAGGGCCTGGTCAGCAGACCTCAGCCCATAGCAAGGAGTCAGAGTTTGGAAAAGTTCTGCAAGGGATGGTATTTGTAGGCTAACAATGTTATCAATGACAGATCCATATGCCTGAAGCTTTAATTCATTAGGAGGAATCCATCCTAGGTCTGAATAGAGGAGACAATGATGTTTCAGATGTTGTGAAGAGTGCGCATCATGACATATATTTTATATGTGGCGTCCCATTTTCTAGGATCGATTTGCATGCCGAGGCATAAGTTGAAGAACCATAGGTAAGGGATGGGACGAGTATGCCATGGGCTATAGCAAGCCTAGCTGAGGGAGTGAGCACATAGCTGGTTTGGTAGGCTATTCCAAGTTTGGAGTTGACCAGTTTGCAGGTCTGATTGATGTGTAAGTCAAAGTTTAGTGACAGATCAAGGGTGAGGCCCAGATATTTGAAAGAATTTACCACCCCAACTAGTGAGCCATTTAATGAGGTGACTTTAAAGTTATGATGTGCATGTTTGAGTTTAACTCTTGATCCAAGAGCATGGCTTGGGTTTTGGACGCCTTTAAAACAAGTTTGGAGTAGATAGCCACCCTGAATTAGATGAAAGTCCAGAGAGAAGATTGTTTATGTCTTCTATTCTTTTGCGCTAGCGCATAGAACAATATCATCTGCATATAGTAAGGAGGCTGACCTGCATAGGTCAGTGGAGATGTTATTTATGAAAAGAGAGTAAAGTAGGGGCCCAAGGATGGAGCCTTGTGGAACCCCAATGTTTATAGTGGTCTTGTCCGAGAAAGTGGCGCTGTATTTCACCATCTAAGTCCTATCAGATAGATAGTTCCCAAACCACCTTATACCCTCAGACTCTCAAATTAAAATCCTTTCTGACCTGTGCAAACAATGGAATCTTTCCCAGGACGATTTCTGGAAATATTTACAGTTATGCGTGGCATGGAACCTTTATCTTCCTACTATTCCTCATCAATCAATATATGGTACTTTTATTTCTAAATGGATCAAAATAAACTCTAAATTAAATAGCATCATTTACAAAATATCAGAATGCAATTCCAGATCAATCTATCATTGCAAAAATAAATGGAGTACCCTTTTAAATTATAACATAACCAATTCACAATGGCATAACTGCTGGCTATCCTGCCATAAATCTTTCAAGGATAATCGCAATTTACTCATACAAACCAAAATTCTACAGCTATGGTACAGAACTCCTGAGATTTTTTCAAAAATGGGCAATGAACAACAATAAATGTTGGCACTGTAACTCCCCAATGGCAATTTGCTACATGTTTTATGGCATTGTCCTCCCATACACAATCTTTGGCATCATATTCATTTCTTTGCAATGAAAGTGATTGGTCTATCCTTTGCATTAGATCCAAACATTGCATAATTGGTATTTTCAATGCTCATTTATACAAAATATCCCATTCTCAGAATAGGTGGTTATCCCTACTATTTCTTCAAGTTAAATGCCTTGTACTAATGCACTGAAGATCCAATATCATTCCCACCCTCCCGGATATTCTCAAACAACTATCTCAATACGTGGATCCTAGCTGGTTGCCACTGAGTTTAATTCACATTTCTCCACCACAGCATCTTCTCTACTCGCCTTCCATCCCCATCCCCACCTTCGTTCCCCGGCAGTATCCTCTCTGGCCTCCTTCTCACTCCGCCCAGTCACACCTGACCAGGTACTAAAAATACTGCAGTCACTCAACCCATCCAAAGGTAAATGCCCATCAGGCCTTGACTCCAAAATGCTTCTGCTCTCTGCCTGCTATAGCTCTACCCTCTAACCTCCTCTATAACCTGTGTTTTAGACTTGGCTCGTCCCTACTACTTGGAAACAAGCCACTGTCATTCCGCTAGCCAAAGGCTGTGACCCTTCCTCCCATCCAACTACAGTCCCATATCACTGCTTCCCATACTAGCCAAAATACAAGAGCGCTTTGTACTATCCCAGCTCCGCCTCTATCTTGATGCAGTATCTTTCTTCACCTTTCAGGCCGGGTTCAGGAAGAATCACTCCACCACCACCTCGCTTCTTCGCCTCACCAACTCATCCTTACAGGTATGGACAAAGGGAATAACTGCAGCTATCTTTATCGACCTGGCCAAAGCCTTTGATACGGTCTTGCATCCTGTTGTTGGCAAAACTTATCATGCTGGACTGTCTGTGTCTGCAACTAACTGGTTCCATTCCTACCTGGCAGGTAGGACACAATCAGTCCGGATTGGCTCGCTATTTCCACTTCTCTCCGGTCACCAGTGGAGTCCCCAAGGGTCTGTTCTAGGCCCTCTGCTGTTCTCCATCTTCCTCAATGACTTGCCTGTTGCATGCCCACATACCGCCATCCACATGTATGCTGATGACATGGTGTTGTTTGCCTCTGGCTCATCCCCAATGCAGTGACATCCTGTCTGCAGAAGGACTTCAACTCGTCCAACGTTGGTTCTTCTCAAATCAATTATTTTAAACTCAAATAAAACAGTCTCCCTCACCTTGACTCTCGGGCCAAATTAACCCACCTTACTGCCCCCCATGTTCTACACTCTGGATAGCTCTCCACTGAAGGCCTGCACTTCCTACAGATATCTCGGTGTCTGGTTAGATCAGTACTTTGACTTTTCTGCGCACATACATGCTCTTCACAAAACTGCATCCCATGCTGGGTGCCCTCTACCATAACAAAAATTGCATCCCTCTACCAACACGACTAGCAATAGTCCAAAATGGTCCTCCTGATTATGGATTATGGCTCCATAGTCTACTGTGTGGCCCCACAAACCTCCTTATCCAGGCTTGACCCCTCTCCAACTCCTTCTGCAGGTTCGCTTGGACCATCCTCCTAACACTCATCACTGTGACCTCTACCAGTCCGTGGATCTCCTTCTCTCCATAACCAGTGATTACTTCTCTGTGCTAGAACCGCAGCCAAATTCTGGACACAGACTCTCCCTCTACCTGATGTCCTCCCTCACAGCCTCCCCCACCAGCTTACGCTCTCAGGAACATCGACTCTCAGCTCCTGCACATCCACTAGATCCACCGGTCTGGCCAAGCTGCCTTCAGCTTCCGGTTGCCCAAATTATGGAACTCCCTGGCAGCAGACATTAGACATACCACCAGCACTCCACACCGGAATGCCCTTCTTAATACTCACTTCTCTGCATCCTGCTCCTGTTTTCCTGCTCCTCCCTAGTACCCCTCACAGCTAACTTCCAGCATTTAACACCGGTCTGGGTACACCTTTTAGTACTGGGATTTTTACAGATCCATATGTTTGTTGAAATCATACCTGTATATTGTAAGTATGACTGCTCTCACCAACTGTCTTGTACCACACTTATATTTATGTATGTTTCTTCTGTACTCCTTACCATTTGTAACCCCAGGCGCATCTGGAATCAAGTGGTACTCTGCTCAGTATGCTTTCCTGGTAAAACTCTTAAATAAATAAATAAATAAATCGCCATCCTTGATGGTATGTCATACCTAGCCTCTGACCGACTTAAGTTATATAATAAATGCTGGCAGGACTATTTTAAATATTTAAACATGTCTACACATATCGTCACTTAATCTATGGGTTGTTATATGTTCATATTGGAATCTAACGCTTTTAGCTCTTTCGTTCCTTTTTCATCTCATCTCTTTCTATCTTTTTATCTCTTTTCTTCTTCCCTTCCTTTCCCTCTTCATTCTTGTTTACTTACTTAGATATTTTTCTCTTTTTATGTTCTTCCTTTATACAATCTTACACATACTTGTATTAAATTACAGCATACTAGAAGTACAATCCGACTGCTCATATTTCTTGTTTATTTACTTTTACCCTTGAACCATAAATTGCTATATTTTCTCTCTATCATACAGATTGTACTGCTACATATTGTTTTCTTACAATTTGTTTTCCCTTTAATATCATTGTATAATACTTCAGACAACATGTTTTCCTTCTCTCATTAAGAATTTATGTAAGTGTATATTGGAGAATGTAGTGTATTTGTATGTATAATCACAATAATTACAATAAAAGATTAACTGCAAAGATATCAAGATCTGGCCATGGTGTATCAAGTCTGTACCACCCATAAGTCCTTGGCTAGCTAGGATTAAATCTATCTCACATGTGTCATGGGTGTGGGAGTAAAATGTGTAGTCCTGGGCAGCTGGGTTGTTTATTCTCCACACATTCACCTGTTAATGCTGAACTATCAGCCCCTGGAGTGCCCTCAAACTTTTTGTGGCTTTATATTGTTGTTTAGAGGATCTGTTCATGATCCGTCAAGCATGCAATTAGCATCCCTCTCATGATCCAGTCTCCTGAGAATTGTGCCATTTCTACCTCAAATTTGGTATAGAAATCCCCGTGTCGCATTGAGCCATGAAAGGAGCATGAGGAGTAAACCCGCCCATGGCTGTATTCAACTGCATGAGGGAAAACCTCCCTGAGTCATTGCTAGTTTTATCAACCATAGACTGGAAATGTGGCTGGACCCAGATAGCCATACCCCTGTCCTCAGAATTGAATGGTCCAAGTGCCCCCCAATGATTCTGCAGGTGATCCATATCTCCTGGGGTGGCATGAGTCTCCTTAAGTAATACAATATCTGGGTTGGCTTTTTATGACTACCAATACTTTTTCCACTTAAAGTGAGTTTTGAGGCCATTGACATTCCATGATAACACCTTTCTAGAAGTATCCATAAGTACATAGGTACACATTCTTCAGTGCTCTGTATTTTTGTACTGTTGTCTGAGGTGAGCTTGATTGTCTATTGGGTACCTCTTGTGCTAGATACTGGGACAGAGGTTTCAAAATATGTATCCTGCTTGTGTGGGTTTGGCTACCCCCAACCTGGAAGCCACACCCTCTCCTCCTCTCCTCCCCTACCCATCCCCACAATGCAGAGGACCTCCCAAACAAGGCCTCCCAGATCCCCCAGTTATGGTGAAAGAAAGATGGCAATACATAAGGACTCTCCATCCTCTCCTGAGTTCTTGCCTCCCCCACGATGGGGAAGGGGACCCACTGTCTTTCCTCCTCTGTGTAGAGATACATGTATCCCTTGGTCATATTGCTGGCGGCATTGCATGCATGGACCAGGTCCCCACTAACCTGAACATCCCTCTTGAACCCTGAAAAATAGAGTTCCAGTTTAACTCACTAAACTGTGGTCAGCATTCACATTTGCACCCACCTTGACCTAAACAATATTCATCCTTGCTAACCTTAAAATGTTTTTCTTTTCTTTTTTGTTTCATCACTTCCCAGAGCCCAGAATTTGGGTCAGTAGGACACCTCACCAGGCCTCCACGTCTAAGGTAACAGCATAACCATGGCTCATGCCCTCCCACGTTAACCTTTAACATCTTGTCAGCCTGTACATTGATATAAGTACATAATGTAAACAATACCTACAACCATCAAAAAACATATAAGCAGGCATCCAAAGTGTTGGGACAGCTTTATAGACATTTGGACTTTGTGTTCTGGGCAGTACTGGCTCTGCCCAGCCGATGGGGTGATAACGGCAGCCTGCCACAACAGGCTTTTGCAGATTAAGGTCATAGAGCTGTCTTTAATTGTGGCAGCTTCCCTGTGAGGCAGTTATATGGCTTGCCTTAGCATGACTTCCAGCTGAGCTGGTTGCACCCTACATAGCACATTCTGTTTCTCTTGTTCCTCCCATCCCCAGATAATATACATATAGTATTGAGACTAAGCAAACACGACACAGGTAATATGATTGAAGAGCAGATGCACCATTTGTTTGCTAGCTAGGCTACTGTACCAGCTAGCTTCAGGTGATATCAAAACTGCCAAAGAGAGTCTGAGCAGCAGGGCAACCAAATGGTGGCAGTGCCATTTTGTCTATTGAGCAGCATTTGTTGCTTCTGCTAACTGGTAGGAAGAACATAAGAACATGGGTGGAGACTCAGGGGAAAGTCGTTGTCACAACGTGCCAGTCACTAAATGAACAAACTCTGGTCAGAGCCGACACGGCTGCAGGGACTTACCTGCACAAGTGACAGAGTGGCGGTACTGTGAGGCAGGAGTGTTGAATGGCTATCGCAGTGGTGGCAGTGGTTTTGGAGCTGACAACACAGCTGTCTGGCGCAGCAACCATGTGCCATTTGGAAGATGGCGGTGACGACAAAATTTCGCTTGCACGCTAGTTGTACCCAGAACTACAATCAGGAAGTAGTGCGCCTGCGGGTGGGGTGATTGAGCAGCGGAGGGGAGCTCTGTCAGTGGAGGACAGTGCTAATGGAGTAGAGCTGTAAAGATGATGCGGCATCACTGTAGGAGAACACAGGGTTGCGTTCAGTGGCAGATCCTTTTTCTCCTACAGTGATGGCACAATGTCTGTGGAGCTCCACCCACGCAGCCATAAAAATGTCCCTTGTAGTGTGAATGAACAACCAGCATTCCCCCTTAGTTTTTGTATGTAGTGGCAAGGCACTTAATTCTGAAGAGATGTCCTTCAACTACTGGTGTGGCACAAAGTGTAGGTCAGTGCCCTTGCTCCCTCCATAGCCTAAGCTACTCCCCACTTACTCCCCCTCAACATATTCAGACCAGGTGAAGGATCCAGCAGTTCAATACCTTCATAATGTTTCTGTAGCTGGAGTAAAGAATTACAATCATGCCACTTGTACTGCATGTAGCTCAGAGTTCATAATCTCTGGAGGTATAGTAAACAACAATGTTTTCAAAGCACAATGCTGGGGATAATGGCTCTTTGTGGGTGGCTGCATGACCTCACCTCCAAGAACCAGATGGAGGATGAGAGCAGGGAAGGGCTGTAGGGAGCTCTGGGCACCATGCACTAGCTGCACTCACATATGATTTCCACTTACTCTGCCTGTAATTAATCCACATTGATCGAAAGTTACTTACCTGGCTGTTGCTTCTCTCTGCTGAATGCTATTCTGTGGCTGCCTCCTCCTGGCATAGATGATCCTTGCCTTCTCCACCATAGCAAAGACCTAGGATGGTTAGCTGGGCTTCAAGATTCACAATTTGAGGGTACAGGTGCTGTTGAGGCCACCCCAGATGTTAAAAGCTGTGCTTTGAGCTCTCAAATTCTGCTGCTCCCTCTGGAGTTCACAGCTATAGTCTGAAAAGATAAGGATCTTCACATTGTCCAGTTGCTCATGCCCCTTGGCTTGAGCAGCCCTAAGCACTGCTTCTCTCTCCTGGTATTTGTGACATTTTGTGAGGATGTGGTGAGGCCACTTGCCAGGTTGTGGCCTCCTCCCTGTATGATGAGCCCTTTCGACATTGTAAATGCATCCATCTAACTCAAGGCCCAGGTACTCTTTCAGCTAGTTGGATATGAACACTGCAGGGTTACAGCCTTCCAATCCTTCTGACAGTCTCATAATGCGAATGCTTTTCCTGCAGGCCTTATACCTCATCAGCCACCTTTGCTTGCAGGTCCCGGACTGCTGCTTGTATGGTTTCTCTGTCTCTCACTAGCTGGTCACATTATCTTCAGTGGAACTAATTTTGTACTCTGCCTCATTTAAGCGTCATGATGTGTTCCACAGCAGCCATATTTAAGTTTTCAATGAAAGACTGTCAATGAGCCATCTGGGCATTAATGTTAGTGAACTAGACTTCATTGTGGATGGCATGCTGGTCATTAGACTCCATAGTGACTTTAGTTACTCGCCATCTTCATCAGCCTGCTCTGCTCTGTCTGTGGCTATGCTGCCTGCTCAGGCTTTAGTTTCTGGAGAACTTGTTGGCTCACTAGCATTCAGGAACAACAGCTGAGTTTGCTTTTTGTGCTGTTGACATTGCCAGGCATCTTGCTTACTCTGTTTCAGACACTTTTTCAGAGTTTTGAGTTAGGATGCCACTGATTCAGGAGGGATGGAATGAGTACAACAGAGGAGCTCTGCCTTCAGGTGCCCACCACATTTGCTGGCTGGCCACCCCAAACTAAATATTTTAAACATGACAACAGAATAAAGTCTCCATTGGGCCAGATTCTGATAAACACAGTTATATTTCGTACCCTTTATAGTACTCTGCAGTCAGAAACCATTGGGTATTCCCCATCCATCCTATAGGTTGATGCATGATCCAATCAAATGACATGCCAGCACCCTTGTTCCATCTGAGAATCTCCAGTTTACTTTGTGCATCAAGAAAGTTTGGTTGCAATCCAGAACTGCTCTCAACAACTCTCAGCTCATTCACAAGGTACATAACTTTTCAAACTATTTCTTCATATCACAGCCTGATAGCCAGGGTTCTAAACCCATTTATTTCAAGCTATTTAGCTAAACCTGCAGATTGTTGCATCTATTAAAAGTCCAGTCAAGAAGAATTATTCAGACAAACTAGCATATAAATGTTAAAACAAGGGTTTCCTTTGTATCAAGCTGGAACAGGTCCTCTTCCTGTAGCGTGACCTGTGTTCCAAAGGCATCCTCACATGACCTGACTATCAAGATATCTCCAGGGCACAGAAGAGCTAATAATACCCCAAGGAGCTGCTCAGCCTTTGAGGTCCCTCCTGGAGCATCCTCATGGCAGTAGGCACATGACTGGCAATTCCTGGAGCCCCAAAGGGAGAGGTCCCTCCAGTAGCATCTCTCCCAAAGGACAACACACCAAAGCATTCAATAAAACACAGCCCACCACCACCTATTCCCGGGCAGGCTCGCCATGGCACAAGTACCCTAATACTACTCTCATGGGCCTAGGTCCTCCAGAAGCCTCCTTGGACCCTTAAAGTGCATAGAAAAGGGAATAAAATGGAACTCTGTACCTGCTTTCAAAATCCTTCTCCTGAGCTCTGCTAGGTCAGCAGACCGATTCTTGTGTGAAGGGCCACCGTAGTATTCCTGCAGCATTCCTCACTTGGAGAACCCCTCCCACAGCCAGCTCTGTCCTCCCTGGTCTCTGTGGAGTAATAAAATAACAGCTCTCTGCCCACTGAGACCTGTAGCAGCCATGCTGTCCTCCTCCTGGTGAGCACCCCCAGACAGCAACACGGTTCCAGCGAGACTACAAAACATTGAAAGTACATAGAGCACTTGCAAATCTCGTGGGGAACTACGCCACGAAGATTCAGGGCCATATTGAATAGGACCATGCCTTCTAACCTCTTTATAGGCAGGTCCCAAATCTGCTGGTTTGCATGAGACCTGCGGTGGCCATCTTGGCTGGGGCTGCAGCAAACACTACATAGCCAGCAATGCTATCTTAAAGAGGCAAAACACAGCATAACCATTTGAGCTGTAAAGCTAACACTTCATTGAATTTGATTTGGGGCAATCTAATAGTGTATTACGGGGCATGATAAAGCCTAGAACCCATGCCTTGATACAATTCTTTTATGTCCAACCTACAGATCAGCTACAAAAGCACTCAACATGAGAAAGTGAAGAGAATGTGGGATTCTCTTTCTGGGAGTTGATGAAGAGGACACAGCTTGCACAGTGCTCCCTCACAGACAATGGGGCTCCAGCAAAATTGGAGACAGGACTGTCAGACTCTGACCACCCCAGTGGCTCCAATTGCACTGGATGTTAGCCAGGCACAATTGTTATTTCAACTCCTGAATCCTTTAAAGCTGGCGGGCTACCCAGCACCAAACCTTCCCACCCAGGGAGGAACACCATGCAGAAAAGGCCATGATGGAAACAGACAGCATCACGTCAGAAACTCCTGGAGACCCAGAGAGGACTCCACAGTTAAATTTACTAGAGTCTGTCATAGGGACAACACTGATGAACTTATAAAATGGTCAGGGCCACCCTCAAAATTAAAGAACAGGAGGAACAACCTTCCACATCAGAGGATCCTCTATTGTCAATTGGGGAACCCGAGGAAAAGATACATTTCCCACTTGCAAAACCATCAAAACAATCCTGCACAAGGAATATGACACCTCCGTATCAACCCGGCTCCCAGAAAGAAACATGGTACACAACTGGTACCCCTATCAAAGGCAAGCGATCACTGGTGAAGGCACTCAAGGTAGGCCAGCCAGTCTCTGAGCTTTCAAATGAACCACCATTCCAACAGAAAGCACAGCAGTGCTCAAGGACCCCATGGACAAGAAAACTGAGGAACACCTAAGAAAGGTTCATGAGGTGTCAGTATGTTACGAGCAAGCCAATACAGCTCTGTGGTTCACAAGTAGGGCCCTCCACAGATGGGAGGACATCCTGCCAGACTACATACAGGAAGACTTCCGAAGGCGATGCAGCGGAATGCGCCATCCAAGCTGTAAAATACATTATGGATGCTTCGTCAGACATCCTGCGATTTGGATCCAGAACATCAGTCCTGGCAAACAGGGCCAGGAGGCGCTGTGGCTGAAACTATGGCAGGCAGACAATGAGTCAAAAGCGCATTAATGAAGTTGCTGTTCAAAGAGAACCTTATTCAGGAAGGTTTAGCCCCATACCTCAAAAATGAGGTGGCAAACACAAGGGACAAGGACATATACTTGCTCTCGACAGACCTTTTGTCCAAAAGCTAAAAACTTTAAATCCAAAACCAGAGCTACAACCCACAAACCAACAGACAATTTAACAAAAGGCCAAATTCCAGTTTAGCGCCTACAGCAATAAGACCAGAAACAATACTGGCAGACAATTTGGCAGCGGAGGTCAGAAACCAAACTTCAAAGGCCAGGACAAAAAGCAATGAAGACACGCGGCCCAGGCAAACCCACTGATAAAAGGGAGACTTCAAGGGTTTGTGGATCAATGGCCCACACAACATCTGGCAAATGGGTGAACAAAGTAGTACATTAGGATACACAACAGAGTTCACCTCCAAACCGTGCATCACAGAGCACTGATCTCCCCAATACCAAAGTGTCCAGTGAAAGCACAGGTGATAAACATGGCAATACCTGACCTATTACAAAATGGGGCTATCACACAAGTCCCTATAGAGGTGCAACACAGGAGTGTACTCCTTATTCTTTGTTGTCCTGAAGAAAAGGGGAATGCGACCAATACTTGACCTAAAATGTCTGAACAAGTTTGGAAGTACAGAAAGTTCAAGATGGAGATCCTCCGATCAACACTACTGGCGGTCCAGCCAGGGACTACCTGACATTGATAGACCTGAAAAATGCCTACCTCCATATCCCAATCAGGAGAGCACACCATAAAACCTTCAGTTCAGCATATGGGGAACACTACCAATATACCTGCTTTCCCTTTGGATTGGCCTCTGCCACGTGTATTCATCAAAATGCTAGTACTGTAGTACTAGCAGCACACCTAAGAAAAAGGGGTCCACATCATCCCATATCTGGATGACTGGCTGTTGAAGGTCAGAACAGTGGAACAGACCCAACACAACACCAGCCTCGCACTCAAATGCCTACAGGATCACGGGTGGGTGATCAACATGGCAAAGAGCCAATTTACTCCCTTGCAGTCACTCACCCATCTAGGAGCTGTAATGAATACACAGATTAACAAAGTGAGCCCAACAGAGGACAAGGTCACCAATATCCACTATCTGGTGAATGGAATCATCCACAAACCAAACAGAGCAGTATGGTACTACATCCAACTACTCGAATAACAGCGGCCTAATGACATGGTTCCTTGGGCCCGTCTCCATATGAGAGCCTCCAAAGATATCTAATCGAGAAGTGGGACCAGACCACACACAACTTCAGCCTCAGAATATCACCACCACCATGAATACTCAACACACTGCAATGGTGGACAGTTCAAAAGACATATGAGGGCCGCCCACTAACTCAACCCCCACCCGCAAAGTCACCACAGATGCGAGCCTGAAGGGGTGGGGAGTAACTTACTAAACCAAGTCACTCAGGGTTGTTGGTCACAGAGAGAAGTGACCCTATCAATAAACATCCTGAAGATGAAGGCAGTATATCTAGCCTTGAAGTTCTTTGAGCCCCTCATTGTGAACAAGGCAATCTAGTAGATGTGACAACCAGGTGACTGTTGCTTACATAAGCAAACAAGGAGGCACAAGGAGCAAGACAATGATAGCAGAGTCACTGAAAGTACTACATTGGGCAGAGAGGAACGTGAGGTCAATTACAGCAATCTATCTAGTGAGCTCAGCCACGCGGAAGTCAGATTGGCTGAGCGGAGTAACTATGAACCAAGGGAATAGAAATTGAACTTAAGGGCATTCGGAGCATCCAGTGGAAATGGGGGCCACTGCAAATAGATCTCATGGCTTCCCCACAGAATACCCAGCTGCTGAATTACCACTCCAGATTCACAGACCACAGAGCACTGGAGGTGGACATGCTCTCAGCTCTGTGGCACTTTACAAGAACCTATGCCTTCCCACCAATGACCATGATACACGATCCTTCACAGGATCTGGACCACAGGGCGTCAGTAGTACTAGTAGCACTGGACTGGCCCAGGAGTCCGTGGTACTCACTGATAAAAGTGATATCAGTGGACCGACCAATGCCCCTGCCTCTTTGGCCAGATCTACTGAGTCAGGGTCCACTACTGCACCCAGATCCAGCGTCACTGAAACTGATGGCTTGGTTGCTGAAAGAGCAGACTGTTGACCCTGGGCTACCATGCCAGGGTGGAGGATCATTTATTTCAGTCCAGAAGACACTTTAGCTAATACAACTTATCAAAGAAAATGGAAAATTTCCCACAAATGGTGTACTGAAAAGGGACATCTCCATCAGTAGTGGGACTGCCGAGGTTCTGGACTCAGTCCAGCCTTCCAGAGAAGTTCAAGTGTCAGCAATATCCGCAGTGGGGGCCCTTTACCAGGGTGGGATCTATGGGTTCACACCCAGATGTGGTAAGACTGCTCAGAGCAGTGACACTAGCTTCCCCAGAGTAAGACCAATATGTGCACCCTGGCAGCTAACTTAGTGTTAGAAGTGCTGCAAGACCATACATTCCAACAAGATGCTCTACACTGGTGTACTTAAAACAGTATTTTGGTGGCCATCTGCTCAGCCAGACGAATAGGAGAGCTACAAGCTCTGTCATGTAGAGAATCACCTTTCCTGACATTCTACAATGACAGGGCCACACTAAGAACAGTCCCTCCTTTCTACTCAAGGTAGCCACCACATATCATATGTCCCAAGAGAAACAGAGAAATATAGAAGTTGATGGCAGATAAGGACCACAACATCCAGTCTGCCCATTTCTTTTTCTACAGTATGAATGTGCCATCGACCTTTGCTCTGTCAATGGCCTATTTATTCATACTCATCTGTATTGGTCCCTTGTCACTATCCATGCCTGTTTGATGCCCTGCACTGTATTCATATCGACCACTTCCTGAGGTAGGCCGTTCCATGCATCCACACCCCTTCTGTGAAAAATAACTTCCTCACAGTACCCCTTAATTGGCCTCCTCTAATCTCATGCTGTGTCCTCTTGTCCTGATATTTTTCTTATATTGAAACATGTTAGACTCTTTCACTTTGTTAATGCCCTTAAGGTGTTTGAATGTTTTGATCATATTACCTCTCTTGGGAAAAGATCAGGAAACAGAGGCAGGGAGTCCCACCCTTGGACGTAGAGCAACAGCTAAAAGGTACCTTAACATGACCAGCAGCTCTCGAAGACAGATAGACTGTTTATACTGACCACTGGATGAGGGCAGGTCAGGCAGCTCCAAGTCCTCTATAGCTAGGTGGATTAAGTAAACTATAGCCATGGCTTATAGAGAGGCAGGCAAGGAACCACTGAGGGATCAAAGTGCACTCCACCAGAGCAGTAGATGCTTCCAGAAAGCGGTGACATTTCAGTGCCAGATATCTGCACAGCGGCAACCTGGTCATCCAGTCACATTCACCAGGCACTAATGACTAGATGTAGCATCAGCTGAGAGGGCTTCTTTTGCTGGGGCAGTGATAAGAGCAGGGTTAAAGAAAATGTAGAAGCCACATCTGCTGCCCTTTGTCCCACCAAGGCACAGTTATACTGGCCCACACACTGCTACAAAGATCCCAATGGTTTCTGACTGTGGAGTACTATAAAGGGTATGAAATATAATGGGATTTACTCACCTTGTAAAGGTGATTATTTGAGTACCCTTTATAGTACTCTGCAGCCCCACCTGGGACAGCAGATGTAGTCACACTTCAGACAGATATCAATGGGCTAATCACGATATTGGATACTAAGAGAACATTACAGTGTGTATTATATATATAAGCTACCTATGCCATTAAAGTTTAATGCAATTTTTATGTTGGGCTTGTGCAGCCAACATCTTTTGGCAGTGGAGATTTGGAGGCGTGGTTGCTGTTGGGTGAATGCAGGGCTCGCATCAGTAGGTGCGTCCCTCATTCCCCAATCAGCCTGCATGCCGGGCACCACACCATGCATAACAATAATGGGCAAGCACATTCGAGGACAGGTCCGCTGTAACCGAGCAAAGCTCACAGGATGCAGCGGACCTTCCAATGTGCTCTGCCACATTGTATCTATGCGGTGGGTAGCCATCCAATTGCCGACTTCGGGGTGTCCGATCCCCTGCTGGCTTACTGTGTCCACAAAGTATGTGCTGATGGGGGAGCCCACTCCTTGTCAGCATAAAGCAGTCCCCCATTTCATATGCTGAGGTTGACTAATCCCCCTTGGCTCTTGCCCCCGCTTTCCTTGTGTGCCGATGAGGGTGCCCAATCCCTGTCAGCTGCAGCAACCCCCAAACAGTTAGGTGGCACACTGGGGCCCACCCTGTGTGCCATCCTGTGAGAGAAAAAACTGTCCTGTGATGTTTTTTTTTTCACCCTGTAACACAAAATGGTCCCTCATAGTCTCCCTACCCACCACCGCACCCACCATTCGCACCCCTGCCTCCCCACACCCCTCATCCCATACTTACCTCTGGGTCTGGTGTGACAATCTTCAGTGGACCAGCAACACGTCTGCACTCCAAAGCCGACCTAACTGAGGAAATGCCGCAAGCTGTATAATGGAATAAATAGGATTTTTCAACTTTGATGAATATCTCAGGCATTTTTGATTTTGGCACCAAATTTTCAACATGGGGTTTTGGACCCCTCCTCATGAATTCTTGCACTGTCATGACGTTATTCAGTCCCAAAGGTGGTTTCGCAGTCACTGCGCGGAATCACCTTTTGGGCATGAGGCACGAAACAACAGTGCCAGTGTTCATGAGGGAGGCCTCAAAAGCCTATGTTGCAAATTTGGGGAAAATCCAAAAATGACTGTTTTACGAGCATGCATTGTGCAGTTACTATGCACGCCATTACTTAATGAATTTGCAATATTTGCACACCACATGTTCAGCACTGGCATTTTTCCACACCTTCTTGTGAACCATACAGCTGTCATTTTCATATCCTGCCGAAACGTGTTTTCACACTTCCAGCACAGAATAGAGCGTCGATGTGGGAAATCAGTCTTCTGACAAATTATGAAAATGACAGCTACACTGTTCATGAGCAGTTGTCCTAAAATGCCTATGCTGAAAATTTGGTGGCGATACTCCATAACACGACTGTGTTACGAGTGTGCGTTTGTGCAGTTTGCACACATGCTCGTAAGTTTGCGAATTTATAATATTTTCACTCCAGATTTTCCACATTGCCATTGTTCTGCACCTCCTTATGAACAGTACAGCTGTCATTTTACGATCCTGCCTGAAATGTGTTTTCACACGTCCGGCACAGAATTACGTTGTCAAAGTAAATCAGTTTTCGGGCAGTTTGAGGAAATGACAATGACACTGTTCAGGCTCTAAAATGCCTATGTTGAAAATTTGGTGCGAAAGTCCATAAAATGACTGTGCTGCAAGCATCGTTGTGCAGTTTCCACAGCCTTGTAACTTCGTACATTTGCAATATTTTCATGCCAGATTTTCACCACTGGCATTTGTGCACACCCTTATCAACAGTACAGCTGCTATTTTCATAGCCTGCCCAAAATGCGTTCCAGAACTGTGGTGCACAATGGTGTGCTTGCTGTGGAAATCACCTTTGGGACACATTAACAAAATCACAGCACCACTGTTTATGAGGGAGGTCCCAAAATACCTATGTTGAAATGTGCCTAAAAAACTCCCACAAATAATTGGGTTGGGGACGTCTGCTGCGCAGTTTGTATACATGTTCATTGCTTCACCAATATTTCATATTGCCACTCCAGATTTTAAATGTTGCCATTTTTACGCCTCCTCATGAACAATACAGTTGTCATTCTCCACATCCTTCCCAAAACTGTTTTCGCCACTCTGTCACCAAATGCCACAACTGCTGTGCAAAACCACCTTTCAGCTAACAAAGAGATTGCACCGCTATGAGGTGGCCTGACAAGCAGCCATATTTGAACATGTGAGGTGAAACTACCACTGCGCCTACGGTGTTAGGGTTTCCAACTGTAGCACCCACCTGGTACAGACTGACAGGTGTCAGGGCTGTGACTTGGGAACATCGGATGTATTGCTTATGCCATTTCACCCCCACGCCCACCATGCAGTCACTGACAGGCATCATGGTGTGGTTTGCACTGTTCGGTCACAAACTTCACCCCACGCTCTATACTGCACCCATGTCAGTGTATTCACTTATGGAATGGGTAAGTATAATGCCTAAAGACCCCAAGCACACCATGACACTTGTCAGTGTCTACAGGGTAGGGTGAGGTACAATGGCATGAGCATTATAGCTGAAGACCCAAAGGCACACCCCAATGCCTGTCACTCTCTACAGGGTGGGGTGGGGTTGGCATCACTTCAATACTTCACTGCCATTCCTATTATGGCCTCTATCTCTGCCACTGCCAATGCCAATGCCAGTAGCGACAACATCGGCATTGACAAATGTTTGTTTCTTTTGGCATTTGCATACCTTTTTGTCTTATATTAAAAAATGTGATCCATGCTCAATGTTTCTGCCTCTATAGTTAATATTTGTCTCCTAGTACATAATGAGGGCTACCAGGCATTACACAGAGTGGGCAGCATACATAGGGATATTGTAACTGTTTTTCCCTGTTTGCTTGTATTTTGTTGTCTTGGTCTTCTCTGTGTCATTGTTAGTCACTATCTCTAATTGCTAAAGAAGATTCACACTGGAAATTCTGAGATGGGACAAGGGTCTGCTTCACCCAGCCCAATTTTGATTGGATTGTGCATCAACCTATAGGATGGATGGAGAATATCCAATGGTTTCTGACTGCAGAGTACCATAAAGGGAACTCAAATAATCACCTTTACCAGGTCAGTAAATCCCATTCCTGCTTATGCAGCATGGGTGACAAGTAAACAATAAACAGTTTAGCAATGAAATGTAAAACAGCAGACACAGCATGACACTTTGCTCTGCAAAGGAAGTGAGCCAGCCAGCTTGCACATGGTTATAAAATACCTTCCATAAGTAGATGGTGATGACATCATTATATAGGGTAAAGACTGGAATTGGAAGGCACTGGGAGAATTTAAGTCAAAAAATAACTTCTTTTTCGTGATTGAAGAGTGTTTTCTGTGCTGCTGAGAACTGGTAACACTTCACATCTGTAACAAAAGCTGACACCCTTTTACAAAAATCAAAGTTTTTTATGAATACACCATGCATGCATAAACTAAGCATATTTTTATAAGAAAGAACAGAGTTCCTATCTTTGTCTTCCCAAAGCAGAAGTTTTATATACATTTGGATGAAACATGCAGCCCAGCCCAGTGGTGGTGTTCATTTGCATGATAAAGGTGTAGCCTGGGGTAAGCTCGCCGGCAGAGCTGCATAGAGTTTTGTGACTGGTGGCAGCTACTGTCCAAGGGCTGACATGCTCATTACATTGGTGAGTGCATGAGTTGTGTGGAGTCTTTTTAAATGTAATATACCTAATTGAATTTTTAGCAAATATATACAATTCACCAATACAACATCAGACATAACAAAGTTAACAAAACAACAAAATGACAGCTAGAACAAACACCAGTCACCCCCAAACAACTCAGCCCCCTGAGCACAAATACAAAAAGTGAGCAATAATAAACTGGGAGCTAAACACAAAAATAACCACATGAAAGTGTAAGGAAAAGGAGTTATTCATGACCAGCGGTCCAACCCAGACCATCCTAGGATCTTGCGAAATAGGAAACAAAGCCAAGTGGGACCCAGCATGACTTAAATTTATTATGTCTGTTCTGCCATCGAGCTATGTGTTTCTCTGTTTCAAGGCTTGCAGTATTTCCATGTGCCATTCCCGAGCGTGGTAAAGCCTTCATCAACCCAATGCTGTACAATAATCTTTTAACTATGATAGAAATCAGTGAGATGTAGGCCTTTGAGGGCCAAACACTCCTTCCAGATAATATCCCACGGACATATCCGTGGCGTAAAAGGAATCCAGCCCCAGAAAAGGGTCTAGTGAGCCATAAATTGCCTGCCAGAATGGGACCACTTTAAAACTCATTTGTTTCCATAGATGTCATATGACGTCAGAACCATCCATTGCTGGAATGGACCCAAAATGGCCACTCGGAGCAAAATGGGTTAAGGCATTCCCACAAAATGTTGTAAAGTCCCTTCGCCAATCCACAGCGGATACAGGTAGGAGATCTGGATTTGCCTATTCTATATAGTCTCAGAGGGGTAAAATATAAGTTGTGCAGGATATGGAATTGCAATAGTCAGTACCGGTCCTGCTTAAGGTACTTATACATACTCTTCCATATCGCCTACCAGACCATGTCATCCAAGTTAAGCCCCAGTGCCTGTTGCCAGTAAAAGCAGATTCTCTTCGGCTTCTCAAATCTAATCTCTGGAGCTGCACATAGTACCCTGAAATGGAATGGGGTTGCCCTATGGTGGCCAAGTTTGCAACACAGAACTGGGGTGCTTGGGCAAAAGGAAGGACCTAAAAAGGTGGCTATAGCCCTAGTTTTTTGTAGATTCTTTTTACCACTCTCGGCAGATCCCCTCTCATTGGCCAACCCTACCAGATGCCAGGGTCTTTTGAGGACTTCTGAATGCATGCCCCAGCAGAACCCCTGGAGCAGGCCCAGAGGCGCCATCCCGGAGACCCCCATAGTTTCCTCTGTTATCTTTTCTCCTAACTCCGAGCCCCAGAAGTGGTGTCTGCATGCGGTGGAGGCCCACATGAGCACCACAGCTCCAGCCACAGCTCCTTCCTCCTCTTCTGGCCTTGTGTCGAGCTCTTGAGTGCAGCACTGCCACCCAGCCCCCATTGGGGGCAGAGCACCGAGAGATCCGTTTCTCTTCTGAGGTAGAGTGCTTGCCATTTAGCAGCTATTACGCAGTCCCCCCCATGACCACTGACAACTTGAGCTCATTCCAAACCTGGTGTGGCGCTCCAGCGCCTCAACCCTCAGTGCCACTGGCCGGGGTTGGCTATAGCCCTAGTTAACTGCAAGTGCTTAAAAGGGTGGTATGTGGGAATAGCGAAGCTCTCTTGAAGCATACTAGCTGAGATGAGTTTACTATCTACAACCAGAGATGTTAAAGAGGCAGCCCTGAGGGCAGGCAGAAACTAGGGTATAGAACAATTAGCGATTTGAATATTTGGATTGCCAATAATCAGTTGTGTGGGGTCCTTGCTCCAATCCACGTCCAAGTAAATACATATCTGCTGTAAGGCTTTGAGGACCATAGTAACGGGTTGATTGAAGTTGTCTGGGAAGACTTGCTGGCTTCATATAGCGGAGGCTATCAAGTTGGAGGCCATGCTGTTGACACAGCTGTCTCTATAGAGAGATCCAAAAGGGAAGTATGTCTGGTCAACTTTAATAGGTTGGGAACGAACTCATTGAAACACTTTGCTACAATGTATAGCACAATAATATAGAAAAATGTTGGGCAGACGCAGGCCCCCAAACTCCTTTGGTATAGTTAATTTATGGAAAGCCCTACAGTGCACCACCTTTCTACAGGAAATCCAAGATCATACTGTGGAGGCGCATAAACCAAGATTTAGGAGAAAGGGCCCAATCATGCCTAATGGGTATAATACCTGTGGTAAAATATTCATTTTAATGACATTCACTGGCCCCCTGAGGGAGAGAGGAGTGCTATCCACCTCTGAAGGTCTAACTTGATTTTTTTACTTTCTTTATCCCTCCTGGTCTCCGGCTAACTGAGGCATCTCTTGGGTAGACGCACTCGACCTACTGTACCCCCACTGACCGCCTGAATCCCTCTCTGACTAAAGAATCGGTGCTGGGTCCCCTCTCCTGCCGGACCCTTATGGGGAGGTGGGGACTACAGAGAGTCAAGTTGAGTCGGGGTCGGGTTGGGGCTCTAGACTGGGCATGTAGCCTCGGCCACTGGGGTTTTTATGCATTTCTGGTTCGCCCCAGACACAGGACATGCAGTGCTGTCAGCGTGTCACATGTGCGTTCCGCCCTTGTCCATGGGATGGCCACCTGACATCATCCCCTTCTCAAGGTCCCTGACTGCAGTGCACCCAGTCTTCACTGGGCATCACTAACGTCATGGGACCTGAACCCCAGGAGAGGAGAGGAGAGTAGGCCATTGGATGCTCAGTCTCTTCTGCCCAACCAACCCCCAGCTCCCTATGCTCATTCCCAAACCGGGTCACTGTGTGGCATGAGGTAAGGCTGATGCCTCACCCTCGGTGCCACCAGGCCAGTAGGTCTCACGATTGGTTGTTGACAAAATGTTGTCAAATGACTGTACGAGTGAAACCATCATGTCGCATTTGCGGTGACATATGGTTTCTACCCTACCGACATGTTTTCTTTGGGGCTTCACCCCCCAAACCCCTCAAGGGCTGTGTCCCCTGTACCTCCACTAAATATAATCAACTCTGAGTCAGAGCTGATTAGGGGAGGGTGCAAGACCCCAAATACAGTGCTAGGGTCCAGTGCCAACACTATAGTGACCTGGTGCTGTAGTTGATATAGTGTCGGTCGCTGTCGAAATGTCACTGTAGGAGGGTATACATAACTTGATTACCTGGCAAAGGGAGATAAATTATATTTAACCAAATCAGAGACAGTGGGTCAGTTGGATCCCAAGATACAGTAAGTGAGTGTCTGGGTTCCCAGGAAAGTTTTGTGGATTCTGCAACTATTGCTGCTAGAAAAAAAAGGAGGCTCACTTAAGTTTAAGTGACCAAGGAATAAATATACCACAGTGTCCTTCCAGTGGCACAGACCACATTCTTAGCTATGGGTATGACTACCAGTAGCCACATGTGAGTATGGTGTGGAACAGGCAATACTGTGTCTGTAATCCCAAGGATAGCAAACCTGGTGTTTAGAGGATGTAATTATGTATAGTGTTTTGATAGGCTTGTCATAGTCCTACCTAAAATTCATGCAGCATGTGACATGACCAGAGCATATGTGAGATGATTCATTTTTCATTCTACATCTTCAGGACAGGTCGTTATGAAAATGTGAGCTCAGCATAGTTTAGCTGGCACCATATGCCATCCATGTAGTATTTTAACCAAACTACTTTCCTTCAGTGCCCTGCTGGCTTCATAGGCATTATTCCAAAATAACTGTCCTCCTCCTCCCAGGGCATGGCTGAAAATGGGATGAATGGTCAAGTCCACCTGCTGGCAAATCAATCGATCAGTCAATCAATCAATCAATTGATCAATCAATCAATCAATCAGTCAATCATCCATCCATAAATAAATAAATTGTATCCGACCTCATACAGAAAATAAATCATAATTCACTGATGTGCGATCAGATCAGTGACATGACTTTTCTGTCAACAAAATGAAATCACATAAGTGAATTATGACTTACCTGGCAAGCAATCTGGTTACATTTTTGTTTTGAGGGATTAATCAAATCAGTAATATGGAAAAATTCTAATCTTGGGGTTCTGATGAAATTCCTTAAATCACTCAAGCTCAGCTCATGGGGATTATGATGTAATCAGAACCCTCAGTTGATTAATTCTTGTTAATTCTCTGTTGCCCAACTATTACAGTATTCTATATTTTCATTGCCTCCACTTTTATCAGATTGGTTGCTGATGATATCTAACACTAAACTTTCACCTTCTCTTTGTCTTCATCACTCCAGCCGCCACCCTAGGTGCCTTACAGCTCAGTCCTCACGGAGGCATAGTCTTTTTTTTAATTCATACTTACTGAAAAGCTTGTGTACAACAAAATATTGAGACATTCAATACAAATACAAATGCATGACATTGGCACCCATTGGGCTTCAGTGAATCCTAAAAGGATACAGTATCTGACTTCAGAAAGTACATTGAAGTGCACAAGGTATTATGTCCAGTGAGAGATACGAAAACAGACTTTACCAGTACCACAAGATAATGGCCTCTGTAATGAATAATGTCTGTACAGTAGAATGAGGAGGAGATTCGAACTGAGTCTATTCCAATAGTTGGGCATCACAACCCCAGCTAATTGGAGTCAGTGCACGGTATCCCAGGAAGAGTCCAGCATGCCCATCTCTGCACAAAAGGGAGTCTCAGATTTACTCTGAAAGTCATTTCTCCATTGCTTGAGTGTTATGGACAATATCCAGCCAATGCTGAAATGTAGGAGGCTCTTCCTTAAACCAGTTTCAGTTTATGGCTTTATGAGCGGCAGCTAGGAGGATCTTCCAGAGATATAACCAGTCTTAACCAGTTACCTCTGATAATGGGAGACACAAAACAAGATGTGGAATGCCCAGAGGGTGTTAATTGAGAATAGGTCATGCACTGTATTAAGAATCTGCTGCCAATAAGGTTGGAGCACTGGGCAGGTCCAGAAGATGTGTGAATGACGTGCCTGTTCCTCTGAACACTTTCTGTGAGAAATATAAGTTCTATTTACTTTGTATGACCAGTGTAAAACTAGTGAGTCCTAACCTTCCAGGCAAACTCTTGCCATATGTGGAACTGGTTGTTCTTACTGCGGATTGAAAAATCTTCTTCAAATACCCATATGTTAGATGCATTCTCCGCTCCTATCTCTGCCTTATTAATGTGGAGCAATCTCTGTGTGAAGCTCTGAGGATTTACATTAGGCAGAAATGTGACCTTTGTAACAGTCTGTTCAAGATTACCAACATTATGTCAACCAGAGGTGTAGACTGGGGTGACCCTGCCCAGCGAGCAAGGTTGCCATCTAAGCTGTAAGTTGAAGAAATCGAAATGATCCAAGCTGGACAAGTTAAATTCCCTTTTAATGGTTTGAAAGTTTAAAATATCTCCCTTGCTCATGAGCTGCTTGGGAAACACAAACCAGTCTTGCCTATCTCCGAAGGTGTTATCCACCTTAGATGGAAGAAAAGAATCATTCCATGCAAATCGTTGAAAGAACAGAGATGTTTCCGACCAAACTTCTCCCAGGTTCTCTACACTGCACTGAGAGTAGCACAGCTGTTAAGGAAAGATCATAATTTTTCGCTTGAAAAGACAAGTCCATGGCTCTCGCCCTAATGGTGGGCTACCTCCACCCTCTGTTCAATTAACTTCCAGTTACATTAGTAACCAGGGTAATCCATAAAAGTATTACCTTTAGGTGTGTTGTAAGGTAATAATCTTCAAGTCTGGAAGCGTTTTTCCCAGATATCTTATCTGCCTGTAGGATGTTGTATTTAATTTGGGGGCACTTTGCATTCCTTATATATTTAGACATGATCTGCCACCAGCTATGGAAGTGTGTTTTGAGATGAATATAGGTAGGCACTGAAAAGATACAGAAATCTGGGAGCACATTCATTTTATCGAATGTATTCTGGAATACATTGGGAAGTTTAGGAGGACCATGTATTTACATCTTGCTGTAATTGTTTAGTTAAAGGGCCAAGTTCACATCAAACAATTTGGTAAGGTTTTTAGGGACCTGGATGCCCAAATACTTAATCTGGGTAGCATTTCAGTTGAGAGGTAGCAGCTGAGTGATAGGGGCTGAAGGTCTATAGAAGAATTGAAGAACCTCTGTCTTCATTTTGTTAAGGGAATAACTCACATGCTGGCCAAATTATCCAGGAGTGGCCACACCTTAGGGATGGAAGTCTCCGGACGTGCCAGATAAAGTAAGACATCATCCGTATATAGTGAAATCTTTGCATTGTTCCACCCACTGCAATCCCCATGACATGGATGTTGTCCCTAATGCTTTTGGCCAGGGCTCAATATATAAAGCAAAGAGGAGAAGCAACAAATGGCAACTCTGTTGTATTCCCTGTGCAAGTCAAACCTAGTGGAGATGCTTCCATTTACATAGATACATAGATACATAGACAGTGTCGGCAGATAAGGCCTATGGCCCACCTAGTCTGCCATTTGAGCTTGTAAGTTCAGTTTGTTTTCCTAGAAGTCTATTTCCTCACCTCTGACTTCTAGAATTCCTTTATGTCTATCCATACATTCTTAAATCCTGATTGTTTCAGCCCCACCACTTCCTCTGGCAGGGTGTTCACTTGTCCACCACCCGTTCTGTGAAGAATTCTTTCTCATGTTTCCTCTGAATCGTCCTCCTCCAACTTCATCCCATGCCCTCTAGTCCTGAAACATCTTTCTCGCTTAAAATAGTGTTTTCCTGCACCCTGTTCCTCCCTGTAGAGATACTTGTATGTCTCTATCATATCCCTCTCCCTCCTCTCCTCCAGGAGTACATGTTCAGTTCCTTCAACCTGTCTTCATAGGATTTGTGATGCAACCCATGCACCATCTTTGTTGCCCTCCTCTGAACCTTCTCTACCTGTCTATGTCCTTACGTAGGTATGGTCTCCAGAACTGTACACTGTACTCCAGGTGGGGCCTCACTAGTGTCTTGTATAGTGGAATTATGACCTCCCTTTTCCTGGTGATGCCCTGCCTATACATCCCAGCATCCTATTTGCTTTACCTGATGCCTTGTCACACTGTTTCCTACCTTGAGGTCATCAGAGATGACAACCCCAAGATCCCTTTCCTGCTTGGTGCATGCTATATCCTCACCCCCAACTGATATATTGTGCCAGGGTTTTGTGCCCATATGCATTATCTTGCACTTCTTTGCATTGAATTTCAACTGCCAAACCCTTGACCATTCTTCAAGTTTCTGCAGGTCCCTTCTCATTCTGTCTACACCCTCTGGTGTGTCTACTCTGTTACAGAGCTTTGTGTCATCAGCGAACAGTGAAATTCTGCCTTCTATATCCTGTGTAATGTCACTGATGAAGATGTTGAATAGGACCGGTCCCAGCACTGATCCCTGTGGTACCCACTGGTCACTCTTCCCTCTGTGGAGTGACAGCCATTTACCACCACCCTCTGTGTCCTGCCACCCAGCCAGTTACCTACCCACCACACTACTGTCCTGCCCACACCCATATTCCCCAGTTTGTGTAATAGTCTTCTATGTGGCACAGTGTCAAAGGCCTTGCTGAAGTCCAGATAGGCCATGTTCACTGCCCTCCCTGATCCACCTCCCTAGTCACCCAGTCAAAAATTCAATGAGGTTGGTCTGACATGACCTCCCCTGGTGAAACCATGCTGCCTTGGGTCCTGTAGTCCATTGACAACCAGATGTTCCACCAATCTCTCCTTCAGTAGTGCTTCCATGATCTTTCCCACTACCGAGGTGAGGCTGACTGGTCTGTAGTTCCCTGCTTCCTCTTTGTTCCCACTTTTGTATAAGGGACTACATCTGCTGTCCTCCAGTCTTTGGGTACCTCCCTGTTTCCAGTGATTGGCTGAACAGGATAGCCAGAGGTTCAGCCACCACCTCTCTTAGTTCTTTAAGGACCCTGGGGTACCCATCTGGCCCCATTGCTTTGTCAACTCTTATTACTTCCAGTTCCTTCAGGACCCTTTCTCGTGTAAAGGGACTTAGTCCATTTCTGCACCATTCTCACCCCTTGTACTCCTTCAGACCCATTACCCCCTCTTCCTTAGTAAAGACTGAGCAGAAATACCTGTTCAATATGTCAGCTTTACTGTTGTCATCCTCCACGCTGCTCCCATCCTCCCCTTCAGTCTAACTATCCCTCCCTTTGTCCTTCTTTTTCACTTATGTACCTGTAAAAGGTTTTGTCCCTTTAACCACTGATTTTGCAATGTGTTCTTCTGTCTGAGCTTTGGCTTCCCTTACTGACTTCCCTGCCTCCCTTTGTTTCTCCTAGTACTTCTCCCTATCCCCTTCTGCCTGTGTCTTTTGTATTGCCTGAATGCAGTCTTTTTGGCTTTCACTTTCTTTGCTACCTCTTTGGAAAACCATAATGGTCTCCTCTTTCTTTTCCTCTTGTTAACCTGCTTAATGCATAATTCTGTTGTTCTTATAATCCCCATTTTAAATACTGCCCACTGTTCCTCAATCCCTGATTCCTGTCCCATTCCCTTAATGCCTCTTTCAAGCATCTCCCATTTTCCCAAAGTCTGCCCCCAAAATCCAGGATCGTGTTTTTGTGTGGTTTGGTTCTGCTCTCTGTGATTTCAAACCACAATGACTGGTGGTCACTGTTACCCAGGTGCTCCCCACTGTTACCCCCATCACACTGTCCCTGTTTGTGAGCACAAGGTCCAGTATTGCCTTCTGCCGAGTTGGTTCCATGACCAGTTGCTTGAGGAAGGCACCCTGAAGGAGTCCAGGATAAATCTGCTCCTAGTTGATGCTGCTGCTGGGATGCTCCAGTCCACATCTGGTATATTGAAGTCTCCAACCAGTACTACCTCACCCTTGTCAGCCATCCTTTGGATGGCTAGCATCAACTCCCTATCTGTTTCTTCCTCCTGGGCTGGTGGTCTATAGACCACACCTGTTGCGGATGGCTGGCCCCATTTTCCTTTCCAGCTAACCCACAGTATCTCTCCCCATTTTGTTCCTCCTGGATCTGTGTGGCCCTTATGTCATTTTTCACATACAGTGCCACTCCTCCTCCTTCCTGCCTGCTCTGTCTCTTCTGAATATGTTGTAGCCAGGTATGGCCATCTCCCAGTCATGGTTATCATTACACCAGGTTTCAGTGATGGCTACAATGTCCAGGTCTGACTGTACCATGACAGCCTCCAGATCTTCCATCTTGTTGCTAAGGCTCCTGGCATTTGCACACATGGCTTTCCATGATTTGACCTCCTAGACTGCTTCACTGTTCTACTCCAGCCCCTTCCTTGGTTGTCATTTATCCCTGGTTCTCCTTGCTGTCTGCCCTTCTGCTGAATTTTGCCCTTTTCTGCTTATCCACCTTTTGGACACTAATCTCAACTTTTGCACACTGCTTTGCAGAGATAGCCACTCCTCTGGTTCACTGGTTCCATTACTAGCTGTGGGGGTGAGCAAGTAGGTACCATCCTTGCTGGCCTGCCACCCCCTTTGCTAGTTTAAATGCTTGTCAATGTAGCATTTAAACTTATCATTGAGTGCTTGGATTCCTCCAGGATGGATGCAGGCCGTCAGGCTTGAACAAACCTCCATCCCTCAGATGGGTCCCCAGTCACCAATGAATCAAACCCTTCCTCACAGCACCAGTTCTTCAACCATGGTTTAAGTTCCTGGTGCATGCACTCTATGCTCTCCCTTGCCTCTCACAGGTAGTACTTCTGAGAAAGTGACAGAAGTAGCTACTTGCTTGAGACCCCTCCCAGTTTCCTAAACTCTTCCTGAACTTCCTTTGGCTCCCCATTTGCCAAGTCATTAGTACCTAGGTGGATAATGACATCCAGCTCACCCTTCTGTCTTGCCTTCCCAGTGATCCCCGTATCTTCCTTCCATCCCTCCATGCCGTGGCACCTGGTAGGCACCTCACCTCCCTGTCCTCCCCTCCTGTGTTCCTAGCTGGATCCTCTTATGATGGAGTCCCCACCAGGATTCTTCCTCCTCCTCTGGGGTCCACTGCTTTCCCACTGAGGTCACCTCCTTGCCTAACCTCCACATCCTTTCCTTCCACTTCCCTGGGTACCTCTATTTGGTTGTCCTCATTTGCCAGTGTGGCATATGAGTTCTTGAGAGGAATAGGATCTGGGATGTGCCTCTGCCTGACTGCTCTAACCTCCTGAGCCCACTGTCATCCAAGTGCTCCTCGTCTCGGCATCCTTTGAGGCAGCTGCATTGGACTGGGTGGTTCCTGGACAGGGTGATGGTACTCCTGACCCAGTTTACTCTCGCTCTGAGTCTGGCTACTTCATCCCTCAGTCCCGAGAGATGCATGCAGATAGGGCAGCACCTCAGTGTCCAGAAGGTCTGCCTGAATATGGCTGCCCACAGCCACTACATTGCACCACTCCCACATTATACTGCAATTCCACTACTTATCTGCTACTGAAGCTCTCTTTACATCGTATGCCTGCGGGGAGGTGTACAGAGCTTAAACTCCATCTGTGAAAGCCTGTGGAAGGCCAAAGCTTTCTGGAGCAAGGAAAAGAAAGCTCCATATTACCTTGTCAAAGGCTTTCACGGTGTTGAGACTCATTACACAGGCTGATGTTTGAGTCACGAAGAACTGTGTCTATTACATCTATTGTATGTTGGATGTTATCTAGGGCTTGTCAATGCGTACCAAATCCCGTCAGGTCTAAATGAACTACATGGGGAGTAAAAGTTAAGTTTGTTTGCTATGATCAAGGTAAACATTTTATAGTCAGTATTAAAGAGGATATTGAGCGGTAGAATCCACAGTCAGTCGAGTCCTTGCCAGCTTTAGGTATAACAGTTATAGTAGCATAATGCCATGAGGGTGGCAAAGTCCCTCCTTCCCCCATATTTCATTATTGACTTTATATAGTAGTGGGCAGCTTTCTGCAGAAGGACTTTGTAAAATTATCTGCCAAACCATCTGGGCCTGGGCACTTTCCTGACTTAAGGTTCTTGATGGGTCTAAAATTTCAGATTGAGTAATCAGTGTAGTCAGAGATTGGCCTTGTTCAGGAGTTAGAGTGGCAGATTTAGAGTTTGTACAAAATGCTGGTTAGCGTCATGGAAGAGTTCCTTTGTATGCTATATAATAACAAGTACTAGGATACAGAGGCACTGGCTATCTGGTCCCTCTATGTACCACCTGTCCAGTCCCGGATGCCTTATTTTTCTTATAGCAGCTTTAGTGGCCTGCTGTTCGAGATGGTAGGTGAGAAACTCAGCGGCTCTTGCTCCATCCTTGTAGTATTTTTGTTTCAAATACCAGAGAGCCTTTCCTGTTTCAGTTTTTGTATAGTCTGAATTTTACTTTTAGTTGTTTCAGCTCTACATCAGTCTGTCTGGTCCATTTCTGTTTTTGTTTTGATTCTAGTCCCTGCAGCTGTTCTGTTAAGTCGTCTAGTTGTTTTGTTGCTCTTTTTTCTTGCGGGCATCTATGGAAATGATTTTCCTCTGGCCACAGTTGTGATTGTATCCCAGAGTATCTGGGTGAGATATCCGTTTACCATTACGTTCAACCGCAGCCTTAATTGTGTCCTACAATTCTATTACAATAGTCTAGCCTCAAGTAGCGAGACATTCAATCTCTAATGTGTCTTTTTCCATGGAATATGAAACCCACTTCCAAAAAAATCGTCTGGTGGTCTGACAGGGTGGATGTTCTGATCCACATGGAGGGTAAGGAAGTCATATATTTTTATGTTATGAAGGTGTCTAGTCTGGAGTAAATTTTAAATCTGGGGAATAATATGTACAGTCTTTGCAGTTGGGTATTTTACCGCCAGGCGCTCGGCGCCCAGTTCAGTCATCAAGGACCTGAGAGATCTGGTGGTCCTATTACCTGGGTTAGGGATCTGGGAGGTGGTATCCAGAGCCTTATTAAAATTTAATTCCACTCTCCCCCATGATTAGCAGTCCCCACGACTTCAGCACCACTTGCTTAACAAACTGGAGTAAAAGTTGAGTGGGAACCCAAGGGAGCATAAACATTAACAAGGGTAACTGGGGTATCTTGCACATTTCCCGTTACTGTATGAACTGAGCTCCTGGATCCGACACGCCTCCACCTCTTCAAAGTGAAAGAGGCAGAAATAAGAATCGTGACCCCCTTACCCCATTTTAGGGAGGCATGGTATAGTTTGGGGTAACTCCAATTCTTGAATTTTGCAGTTTCTTGGGGATAAATGGGTTCTTGTAGGAAAATGATTTCACTTCCTGAGTTCTGAAATATTTGTGTAATTGTTTCTCTTCACCAGACTGCTAATGCGTTGACATTATAAGAAAGAACTTTAGAATGATTGTATGCCATTGATATTCAAGTTAGATCAAAGCTTACTGATCTGTTAATAAATGATTGGTTAAGAGCAGTATAGGTCCTACTGATTGCCAAAGAAAAAGTATGTATGTACCTGAACTTGTAAAACAGGTGCATTGGAAACCACAACAATCATAACTTCAACCTGTACAAACAGTATATATATAAGCCCCCATAGAGGGGTCTTGCTAACCTTTAGCGAATCCTTCTCCCAGTGCTGGTAGGGAGTTTTGGCACCTTAGAGATTTTGGTGTTCTGCCACTGGGGGCATCATCTTGGGAGTATATAAGGAGGTAATGGGCAGTAGTGGTTGTTGGGGTTTCAGGGTATTTTTCTTCTAATTCCCCCACCTCCAGTAGGAGGCAGGAGCAGGAGAAGATCAGGCCATTAGGAGAAGATAGAAAGGCTAGTAGGAGAATGGGGCCTGGACTCTTTCAAGGTATGTGCACTGGGCCAGTGGGGCTGTTGCGGTGGTAGAAGTGCCACAGCAGGGACCATCAGTGGTAGCAACGCCAGCGTGTTCTTTCTGTGTGGCACATTGGCCCAGGTAAGAGACTGGAATGGAGGAATGCGGCCTGGGATTCGATGGGGCCTGCCATGCCTGTGTCTGGGGCAGGTCCCAGGACCCACCACACCTGTGTCTGGGGTGGCTCTTTAGGCTGGAAGGGGCGTCGTTCTTCAGAAAACTGGATAGCAAGGAAGGAGCCACTGAACTGTTTGTTCTTGAGCCGCCTGGCTCCGTGAGATACTCAAAGTGGCCGCTTTGGGCATTTGTGGGCACCAAGAAACATCCACAGGAAGGAATGAGAGGAATTTGTCACTACATTGGGAGCAGCTGTGTAGGCTAGGCTGCTCATCACCCTAGGGACTGTTCTCCTGGTGGCACTAGAGGAGTAAATCACTCTCCTGCAGAGGAAATAAGTCAAGAAATGAATTTGGGATTGGTGCAATGCAAACAAATGGGTTTCTGTGGAAGAAGCTGGGTACTTATGTAAACTGCAGGCTCTATCAGCTAGTTCCTGAAAATTCTGTAGTAATCTGTTGATCGCTGATTTTGGAACAGTCATGCCTGCGTGCTGCCAATGTTCTCTCTCTGGTTTTTAAAGCTGTTAGCCCCATGGAGCTGTGTTTTGAGGTTTGAGGAGTTGAGCTCCTGGGCCTTATAATCATTACGGTGCCCCAGGAAATATATTTTCTTGGTTATGGCAAATCTGGTGTCCGTTCTGTTGATTGCCTCGGAAACTGGAATTAATTATCTGGGCTTTTTTAATTTATTGAAAGCTAATCAATTTCTCTAAAACCATAGGAATGGATTCTAAGTAAATTCCATCTCAGTTCTGGATCCTGGAGCAGTGAGAAGGTGAGATTTGCAGCCGCTGTATCTGGTGCTCTTGCTGGGGTAAAGGCAGGCATCTGGGGGCTGGGGCATCCTTCTGGGTGAAGAAGATGTCTAAGGTAGGTGCCGTCATTTCATTTATTTAAGCATGCTTTAAATCTAGCTGTAGTGGTATTCAGGGATGGCACTTGGGGCTTACATATATAACAGGAAACAGTGAATGATAAACAATTATAGGTACATCCTAATGGATCCTGATGTTTTGGCAGACAATTCAATACAATATGATAAAGTGTAACCTCTATAGGATTGCCATCACCTAATACTATTGATGAGGCATCCGCCCCACACACCCTCTGAGTCCGGTTCCTAGGTTGAGCCAGGTAGCGTCCCTGGTTCATGGTGTGCCACTCTTGTGGCACATCTTTCCCATATCCACAGGAAAGGGCCAGTACATTAGACTCATGAGTGTGAGCCATGAGCCTGTAAGCAGGCCAGGGATCAGCATGGCTGACTCTACTGGAGGAAAAGGTTTAAAGGTGATTGTCCTCCTCAATTCATCCCCATCCCTGATCAGCAGGTTACTGATTCTGTAGGATGACTGCCTGGCATCACTTATGAGGTGCCTGCAGTGCTGAAGAGTATATGTTCGAATAACCTCTGATATGTTGGGGTAAGCTGATGTTGTCCTGTAAGCAGGTGAAATTCAAAGTCATGGCACTTCTCCAAAAGTAAAGTCCACATGCAGGCTAATAAGGAAAGCACCTCCCCATCCCCATTACTGTAAATTGTTAAATGGGAGACATAGGGAAGGCATCTTGCTCATGCGACATGGGATTAATTCTTAAATATAAAACAGGTAGTCATGAGGCTACAGGTACACTAGTGGAAATACCCAGAAACTATGAGAAAGAGTGATCAGTCTGTTCAATACAGACAAAGGATTCCTAGCAGGGCCTTTATAACAAAGAAAGAACCTCTTAGGGACTGAGTTAACTGAGTATGACATAAATCTCTTTGAAATAACAACTCTAAAGATGCAGCAATAGATAATTAACTAAGCGGATAAGGCCTAATCAAAGTATTAGTCTGGCGTGAACCTCAGAGCACAGTTAAAGATTAAGGTAAAAGCTGAGTAAAGGGCCCGCTTATAAATGGTGACACAGTGGTGACACACATAGGATTATTGCTGTGAGTTCAATAGCTGTTAAGTGATAGTAAGTTCAGCAGGCATTCTGGTGTGAACCAATGTTGCAGCTTGGCCCTTAACAAACCGCTGGAATGTCACTGACAGCATCAGCTGTATTATGGACCAAGGTGTCAATAAAGCCTGCTGTAAAGGTTTAGTCTGCAAAGCAACAACACATAGGAAAGGCAATCAGATGAGGCTGCACTTGGGAGGAGTAAAAGCTGGATCAATAGGGTCAGAAATCAGAGAGACCCATTTGTTTTAACCGCCCATCCACCCTCCCTCAAAGCAGTCCACGAGGCGTCCCTAGTACTTACACAGCAGCTGACTGCAGGAAACAAGTCAAGACGGGAGCAGATTGGATCATGTGCAGAATTATTGAGATCCAGTTCTTCAGCATATACAGCTTTCACTGCAATCATTGGGTTCTGCAGTGAGTGGACAGCCAGATCCATCCATTAAAGAAAAAACTGCACCAAACTGGGAATCCGAGAAGGTCAAGACTCCATAGGAACATCTGGTGCTGCCGCTGAGGTCAAGGGGTTCCACTGGAGAAACCTGGGATTGTGGTGGGCTGTTTCCTTGTGGTGATGTACCTCCATCTGTTTTTAACAGTGATCTGATGTCTCCTCATAAGTTAGTTGGTTTACCAGCTGTGGAGCCTATGCCTCGAGCATGGCCTTTATGAGCAACCACCCAGGCCGACTGTAGCAGATCCCATTCTAGTCGCTTTAGTCATGGAGGCAGTGAAATCCTCAACTCTTCCAGGTAAGGAGATGCCTTTAATAGAGCTGCAAAAGTCCGAGGTCCCGAGGAAGGTTCCATGTGCACTCTGGCAGGATAGAGGATTTGCACCTCAGGTTTTGGCTTTCAGTTGTTTTAATATGGGCCAGAAAGTGCAGTGGCTTTCTTGAACTGCAGCGATATAGTCATTGTCCAGTGAATTCAGTAGTTATTATATTGCAGGTCTTTGTGTTGCCGTGCCCTCCTAAGGAGTCCCTCTTTGGTGGCATAAGAAGTAAATCTGGCTACAAAGTTTGATATCGAGCTCTGGTATTATTGGGCTTAGGGCCAAGTGAGCAGTGTGCTTGGTTCATGGTTAAGTTGAAGTCGGCTGGGAGGTGAAGGCTTTGAAGTGAAAATTGCAAAAAGTGATGGTGGTTGTAGCTCTTGCTTGCTCCTTCGGTAACACATCGTATTCTGATGTTCTGCCAGCAACTATGACCCTCCAGGTCATCCAGCTTATGGGTAAGTTCTCTGTCTTGGCCCAGTAAGTATAGAAGAAGACGATCATGCCTGTCCATTTGTTCCATTACAGTAGTGAGGCATTTTTCTACTTGCTCAGTTCAGAGTTCAGTAGTCCCCATATCTGATCTCAGTTGTGTGAGAGTTTGATCAATTTTATTGACTATTTTGCAGTTTGTAGAATAGTGGCAATTAGGTCTAGGTTTTCATCCCTGTCTGGCTAAGTTGGTTTCACAAGGCCTTCAGAACATGCCATTTCAGACAATGTACATTTTATTTATTTATTGAAATGTTTCACCAACAAAGCACACTGAACAACAATTTCTGTCTCGGTGTGACCTGGGGACAGGGTACAGAGTGGATAAACAGTTACATTCAAGGTACCGAGACTACAAATTATATACAGTGAGAAAAGCTGTAGGCAATTAATTACACATTCTAGGTATAAGAAGCATCAGTTACATACAGTGAATAAAACAGTAGGCAAATTATTTTTGGCCATTGTTTTTGAGAGCTAGGAGCTCCTTCAGCTTTTTACTGGTGTCCCCATATTCTTTGGAGGAAGGGCTTTGGATTGGGCACCCTTGGCTGGGGAATCCATTGCTGAGGCAGGCAGATGCTGTTTGAAGTTGATTGGGGGCAGACGGAGCTGCAGAATCAAACTGCCGTTAGGCTGCTGACATCACCAAGAAGTCCCCTGAGAGGGCATAGTTTTGATGGGTCAACCCTAGCCAAAGCCTTCAACATTGTTGCCCACCCTGTTCACCTGGACAAGCTCAAGGAAGCTGGTCTACTTGCTCACTTGTTTAAATGGTTTAACTCCCACCTTGGTGGTAAGGCAAAAACAGTCTGCATTGATGACTCCTTTTCCTCACTTTCTGTCAGTTTAGTTGTTCCCACAGCCTTATTCTATTCTTGATTTTCCTCAGCAATCTTCCCACTGTGTAAATCTCTGAACATATAGTATACATGTATGCAGATGACACAGTGGTTTTGCCTCGGCCCTCTGTCCCTGAACTGGGTACTCAGCTTCAAGTGGACTGATGAAATGTCCAACACTGGTTTCACTCAAACCAGCGCATAACAAATGCCAAGAAACTGCCTGGGATAGATGGGGATACTCCTGGATGGAACCTACATCATCATTTCCTGCCTTGGACCTTAGGGGAAAACAATGTAGACTTTTCTGCATCAGCAGAAAGCTAGTCCTGTGCTGAGATGGCCAACCAGAGGGCTAAACCAGCCTTCTCACACCTGGCAGAACTAAAAGCTCTGATTCTCTACCAAACAGCAGATATAAAATCAATCAAAACGGCAGTAACTAAATCGCAAGAAAGCTTTAAACAACTCAATGGGCAAGTTACAGCAAACCAAGATCAACATAGTCCCTGGACATACATAACTGTCTGTGCCCACACCCAAATAGATACACCCCAAAAATAGGCCTCTGAACTGTAATACCTTCATCTGTCTGTCTGTCTGTGTCTGACTGTCTCTGTCTGTCTAGCTGTCTATCAGTCTGTTGGTCTATCTATCTATCTATCTATCTATCTATCTATCTATCTATCTATCCATCTGGATAACCTTGAAATTGTGGACTGAGTAATAATGTTTGGTTAGTAGCTTCTCCGGAAGGCTCAGAGGAAAAATGTTCCTGCATTTCTGCATTAGCAATTTCCATGAGTCTGAAACTAGGTTCTGAATAAGCATTTGAAATCCAGTGGGCCTACAGAACCCCAATCGTCCTCCCATATCTACAGCTGTGGTTTTGCCTGCTTAGGCACGCAGACAAGGAACAGATCCACTGCAAACCTAAAGAGTTACAAAACAGTTCCTTCCTCAACATGCCCTCTTGCTGGTCCAACAGTGTAGTCTACCACCTGTGGTGCTGACAACCTGTGTTCGGGAATGAGCCTGTAGCATCAGAGAGTCGGCCGGAGGAAGGTAGGATGAGCATCCCATGCACAGCTTTCCTTCTCTGGAGTGGGAGGGTTGTGGCATTCCAGCATGCTAACAGCACCTTATGGAGACTGGTGTACTCCAGCCGGCACCACCAAGTAGTGGGCGGAGGAGATGGCGGATGTCTGCAGACTGAGTGCAGGAGCGTGCTCAACCTATGTTGATGTCATTGCATATACATGTCTCCTGGGGAACCTAAGGGAAATCTCTTGGGCTAACTGCTCAGTGAAGCCCTGGACCTCCACCCAAATGATGCTCCAGGTATAATCCTTGGCCTGGGCCTCTGGCAAGGTCACTGGAGGAACATCAGTCAACAATTGGAAATGGCACCACAATCTGCACAGGGGTTGTATACCAACCCCATGTCAGGAGAGGGAAAGGACAAGGATATGATAGAAGGCATCCTTAGGATGGCAGAGAAAGGGGAAATACTGTTGATGGGGACCTTAATATGTCAGATGTTAACTGGAGCACCTTTGCTGCAGCCACATCCAAAAGCAGGGCCTTTCTTGATGCCCTTCAGGTGGCATGCCTCAGACAGCTAGTTTTGGAAACCATTTGTGAGGAGCAATCTTAGACTTCATACTCTCAAATGGGGACAGTGAGAGGATCTCAGATCTAGAAGTGGGCAGCCATCTGGGAACAAGTGACCACCAACCAGTGTGGTTCATGATAAACTCAGCTACAGAGTCAAGCCATACAAAAGTGAGGGTTCTGGACTTCAGGAGGGCTGACTTTGGCAAGATGGAAGAGTGCCTTAGAAAAGCACTAGCAAACAGGGTAGAAGGAGGCGTGGAGCAACAATGGAGAAACATCAAAATGGCTGTCACAGAGGCAACAAGCCTTTGTGTGAAGCAAATAAATTAAAATGAAAAGAAAAATCCACTATGGTTCTCAAAAGAGGTGGTGGAGAAGGTTAGGAGAAAAGATAGCATTTAGGAAGTATAAGAAACACAGAAGGAGTAGGACAGAGAACTATATCAGTCAAGGCAGAAGGAAGCAGGGAGGGTAGTCAGAATAGCAAAGGCCCAAACTGAGGAAAAGATAGCCAACTCGGTTAAGAAGGGATAAAACCTTTTATAGGTATATCAGGGAGTGTAGAAAGACAAAGGGAGGGATAGTGAGGCTGAATAGAATGGACGGTGGTGGGCAGAGAGGGACAGTGAAAAAGCAGGGATACTGAATGAATACTTTGCTCAGTATTCACAAAAGAGGAGGAGGAGGTGCCTAATCCAATTAATAGAAGCACTCTGGATGGGGGAGGGTTGATCCCAGTCCTTTCACAGAAGAAAGGGTTCTGAAAGAACTCATAAAACTGAAGGTGGACTAAGCAATGGGTACTGATGGAATTCACCCCATTAATTCTAAAAAGAATTAAGGGAAACTAATGAGACCACTGACTACCCTTTTAACAAATCATGGAAGGATGGTATGGTACTTGAGGACTGGAGGAAGGTGGATGGTTCCTTTCACAAAAGTGGGAGCAATACAGAGGCAAGAAACTACAGATCTGTCAATTTGACCTCTGTAGTAGGAAATGGATGGAATCACTTTGAAGGAAAGAACTGTTGAGTACCTAGAGGCCAGTGGGGCACAGGACACAAGGCAGCATGGGTTCACAGTGGGATGGTCATCTGAGACAGATCTAATAGATTTCTTTGACTGGGTGACCAAAGTAGTAGACCAGGGAGGGGCTGTGGACATGGCCTACCTAGACTTTAGCAAAGTATTTGACACAGTCCCACACAAAATATTAATAGTCAAATTAACCAGCCTGGGAGTGGGTCCCAAGGTGGTAGCCTAGGTAAAACATTGACTGGAAAACAGGACACAGAAGGTAATTGTAAATGGAGTTGACTCTGAAGAAAGAGGAGTTACTAGTGGGGTACCGTAGGGTTCAGTACTGGGTCCAGTCCTTTTAATGTCTTTATAAGTGACATTGCAGTGGGACTGGAAGGAAAAGTATGCCTCTTTGCAGATGACACAAAGATCTGCAACAGGGTAGATACACAAGGAGACATAGAAAGAATGAGAAGGACTTGGCAAGGTTGGAGGAATAGTCAGAAGTATGGCAGCTTGGATTCAATACAAAGAAATGCAAAATAATGCACCTGGGAAACAAAAACCCAGGAGAAGATTACACAATGGGGGAGGAAAGTAAAAGTAAGTAAAAATGTATTTGTTTAAAGCACCCTTCCTGAGCTCAGGATGCTTTACAATAATTCAAACACTTTAAATACAAACCATATAAAATCAGTAAAATAGTAACCATAAATAACACTCAGCTATCAAATCCCCAAAAATGCTTGATTAAATAGGAATGTTTTAACTGTTTTTAAAGCCTTCCATGGTCAGGCAATCTGTATCTGATGAGGTGAGAATTCCACAGGGTAGGTGCCATATAAGCAAAAGATCTTCCTCCAGATGTCTTTAATATACCCTGGTATCTCTAGCAATCCCTCATCAGAGGATCGGAGTGATTGGGAAGGGCAATAAGGCACCAGGAGTTCTTTCCGTAGCGAGGTCCCAAATCATGTAGGGCCTTATAGGTCGGCAAAGCAACCTTGAAGGTGATCTCACTGTATAGGCAGCCAGTGCAGTTCACGAGCACAGGTGTTATATGGCTAGATCTAGAAACCCCAACAACAACCTGGCCATCACGTTCTGCACAAGCTGAAAGCAGCAGATATCCACCCCCGCAGCCCTAGATAGAGGGTATTGCAGTAATCAAAACAACTGGAAACAAAGGCATGGACCAGGGTAGGAAGATCTTGGGTGGAACCAAGTGTTTCACCAGTATATTCCTTAGATGGAAAAAGGCAGACTTAACTACAGTCGACACCTGCGCCTCAGGGTCAGGTCCTCATCAAATACCATGCCCAGGTTATGCACTTGGCCAGAGGTCATAAGTGGGGCCCCTCAAGATATTTCCTTCCCACTCAAACCTCTGTTGTCCTCACACCAGGGTCCACCACCAATCTCAGTTCTTCTTGAATTCAACCAAAGCCAACTAGTACTCATCCACTCTTGTATCTCCAGCAGGCAGTTATTAAACACTATGATGGAATCAGACTCCAGTTCAGGTAAAAGACAGTAGAGCCGAAAGTCATCAGCATAACAATGAAAACTCAACCCATACCATCTTATAATGTCCCTCAATGGAAGCACATAAACCGCAACAGGGCAGCCAATGAGGATCCGAGAATAAATCCTGACACCACTCTCTGTGATCTGCCCTCAAGGAATGATCGAACCAACGGTGGACTGCCTCCCCAGTCCACAGAAAAACACAGGCGGTTGAGCAGCACCCCATAATCCATGGTGTCAACGCTGCTGAGAGATCCAGAAGAACTAAGATGGAACGAGTTCTCCAATCTCTGCCATCAGGAGATCATTTAGAACCCAAACAAGAGCCGCCTCCATGCTATGCCATTTTCTGAAGCTGGACTGGAGAAGGTCATAGATATTGTGCTGGTCAAATGATCCTCCAGCTGCAGAGTGACCACCTTCTCAATAACTTTCCTACAAAGGGTAAGTTAGAGACCAGTCTGTAATTTGCTGGGCAGTCGAGGTCAAGAGAGGTTGTTTTCAAGAAGGCATACTGCTGCCTCCTTTATGGGATCTGGGAAGATTCTCTCTCTAATGAAACCACCACTGTTCCAGCCAGGACCTGGCTGATAACATCTACACACCCCACTAACAGGTGAGTAGGGCCTGATCCAAATTACAGTAGGTAGGTCGCAGGAGTCTGGATTATCCTCACTATATCCATGACTGCCAGTTGGTTAATGGTGAACCAAGTCAACTGGGCATTAGTACCACCCAATTGATCAGTGCAAGGCCCAATGGATGGCGCTGGCAGATCTCATCCTGATGGAGGATACATTGTCAGTGAAGAATTTTGCAAACTCCTCACACTGTGTTTGTGACAATGCTTGACCGCCTGTAGACAGGCTGTATTGCACAGTCTGTCCACAGTCCGAAAGAGCTGGGCTGGTCTATTCTTCACTCTAGCAATTTCCATGGACAGGAACTCTGCCTTCTTATGGGAACTTGCTGATTGGTAGATCTTATAATGTTCTAACAATCCAAGCTTATCCACTTCCAGGTGAGTTTTCCCAGCGCCTTTCCAATCTTCGTCCCTGCTCTTCAGTTCATGGACCTCCCGTCAAACCAGGGAGCCCCCACGTGAAAAGTACAAGGATGAACATGAACTGGAGCAATGACATCCAGGGCCCCTACCACAGCCCTATTGTAGGCCAGGACCAGGGCCCTGGGTCAGTGCTATCCATTTGAAATCTTGAGAAGTTCAGCTCCGCCATTAGGCCTTCTGAGGTAACCCTCTCAAAGGACAGAACTGTACTAACTCCTTAGGGGCAGGCCTATTTTGGGGACTGTAAATCTGAACCTCAGGGCATGATGGTCAGGCCAACCAATTTGCTCCACCTCCACACTGGAGCTCTCCATCCCCAGATGGAACACTAAGTCTAATGTGCCCCCCTCATGGGTTGCAGAAGTTATAACCCGTGGCAAGCCCAATGAATCCATCAATTGGAGGAGGTTTTGACCAAATGGTGAGAGTTCATCGTTGACCCAGGCATTGAAGTTCCCAGAATTAACCATCTGGGAGACTCCAATACCATTTCAGCGATGAAGTCCGCAACCTCCTTCAGGACCTCCCTCCCATCACCTGGTGGACAGTAGATGAGAAGGGTCCTGTAGCCTGCACCTGCACCCACTATGCACTCAAAGGAGTTGATGTCTCCAACTGGCACCTCCCTGAGATCCATATCCTGTCTAAAACAGACTGCAACCCCGCCCCTCCGGTCCAGTCTCGGGTGGTGAATCTCCGAGAATCCAGCGAACTTCAGATTCCAAAATGGGACCCACATTTCCATCCAGCCAGATCTTGGTGATGCAAGCCAGGTTGACAGAGGAAGCAAGATCCGCAATCACAGCAATCTTATTCCATGATTCCTGGCATTGCTTAATGCCATCCGAAAGGACAGGAGTCCAAGGATGGCCTCACTTCCTGCCTGACAAAGTCAGAGCCCTTGGGTATGGGAACTAAGTAAGGAAAACCTCGTTCCGGTACCCATTTCACCCCAGGGCATCTCCTGGCTTTACTGTCCCTATCCTCCCACTCCTCTTCCATCCCCCAAGAGTTCCAGGATCCCCATCTCCTTCTACCCTTCATCTTAGAATGCTGAAAACTTGACATCTAAAATAAACTTCCACAGTAATCGGAGGTAATTCAAAAGGATGGAGATCCCAAGTCTTGAGGGGAGTACTGTTGACCATCTCTCTAACACCCCAACACATATTTCCAACACTCTAATGACTCAATAACCATTCACCCTCACAATCAATACCCTTCCACCCCAACTTAAAACAAATTACAAAACAATACCCTTCTCCCCATAACACAGTCCCAACTATAGCAGCACTAAACAGCAAGATACAGCGTAATACTAAAAACAGACTAAGAGTCTCTGGCAAGTCCAAGTTTGCAGTCCAGTGCAATAAATTATTCAGACCATGTGTGTAAATCCATTGGAGCTCTCACCTCCAGTGGAAAGTGAGCAAATGATTGTTTAAGCTGGGTAATCTCTCACATTGCCTTCAGCAATAAATAAATGGAAAAAGTTGAGCAATAAGCACTCTTACTGCCCAGTACTTATACAAAGAGCCCCAAATTGGAAACATCTCATATAAAAATAAACAGGATACATAAATATCCAGATCAAATTATCCAAATAAGAATAGGGCACTCTCACTGCCCAACACGTTGAGAGAATACACAAAGAAAAAGTCTAACCATCTGACTGGTGCAGTCCTTGTTGAATTCTCAGGAGACAGCTCACAATAACTGGCTTTGCAGGAAACCTCCGCCCATGTAAACTTGGCAAGACTTCTCAGGGGCTCCTCCAGCTTTAGGTAGAAAGATCACCCGATACCTCTCCCTGCCCAGCCATTCCCCCAAGGAGACACTGCAGGAAAGAAGGCCCAGTAAGGCTCTAATGAGGGACAGGCTCTACAGTCCGACCCCAAAAACCCAGGAGGCGGGCACCACAATGCGCATCTTTCAACACACCAGGCCCAGCATCCTGCGGCGGTGAACAACACCAGATGATCTCACCCGGGTTCAGACAGGCCCACTGGCAAATACAGGCCCAAACACCAAAGCCCCTGATATCCAAGTCCTTACACAACACGTCACCACATACACCGTGGCAACAGTCAAACTCTTAATCTATACATTAGTCCATCCAAAAGACATGAATACTCCTGTAGACTAACACAGAAATTCGACAGTCCGTTCACTTCATTCACTCTGCTCCTGCAACAGTACAGTAATCCTCTTGTTCCACTCCTGCTGCATGAACCAAAGCTGCATCAGATCTTCAAACTTCCAGTCAGCTTCTGATTGACTTCAGTCTCCAAACCTGGCCCAAAGACCAGGGGCCATGAGTGAAAATCTTCCCAAAATGGAAACACATTCTACTAAGCACCCAATGGCAAATGCTAGCCATTCAGGGCACAAAACCAATGTAACTGATATGGCTGTTGCAAAAATATATTAAGAACATAAAACAAATGACAAAACCTGAAAATCCTCTACCACTACGGACTTCACTGCTTCAACTATAACTAACTACCTACCTATAAAACACAAACAAACAAAATAACAAAATAAACAATAAAACAAATTAAACAAATTTGAGTAAATAAAATAATAAAATTAAGTAAAATGAAACCTAATGCTGCAGAGCATTTGATAGCTAGCACAGCATGGCCGCCATCTTGAAAATCATTATTTGGGAGGTAGTAACAACAGCAAAATGGAAAGAGACCTAGGGTAATCATATCAGATGACCTTAAGGTTAGCTAGCAATGTGAGAAGGCAGTAGGGAGGGCTGGGGGGATACTAAGATGTATAGGAGAGGCATCACCAGCAGAAAACAGGAAGTTGTTATCCTCTGTACAGACAGTTGGTGAGACCCCATCTGAGTACTGCATCCAGTTCTGGAGACCACATATCCATAAGACATAGACAGGATGGAGGCAGTCCGAGAAGAGGCAACTAAAATGGTGCAGGGTCTGCAAGAGAAGCCATAAGAGGAGGAGCGAAAAGAGCTTAATATGTATACCCTTGCGGAAAGGAGGGGGGACATGATAGAAACTTTTAAGTACCTCAATGGAATCAACAAAGTCCAAGAGGGAGCATCTTTCAGAAAAAGATGTGCAAGAACAAGGGACACAATTTGAAGATGAGGGGGGATGGCTCAGGGGCAATGTGAGGAAGTATTTTTTCAGAGAGGGTGATGGACACATGGAACAGCCTTCCTGAGGAGGTTGTGGGGTCTAAATCTGGGAGAATTCAAGAATGCATGGGACAGACATAAGGCAATTTTTGTGGGGGGTAGGAAGAAATAGGCTCTTGGTTAAATAGGTTCTGTAGCTTATCCTGTAGGTAGGAAATGGGCAGACTAAGTGGGCCAAACTGGCCTTATCTGCCGTCAAAGTCTATGTTTCTATGTTTCTGTAACACTGAGGACAATGAGGCATCCTGGTGTGTCTGCCTTGAAAAGCAGAAGATTGTGACCAGCAGGCACAACAGGGGGTTGTAAAGGGCCATCCCTCAAGGAAGCTGCCAAATCAGTGAGGATCCACTCCACTATGGAACTGCTTGAAACAGAGCAAGGCTTGAAAGAGAGTGCAGCTTGAAAGAGAGTGCATTGATAGAGAGCATTTGTAAGTAATCCTTGCATTAAAGATACACTGTAAAAAAAGTTAAAAACAACAACCTAGGTACAATTGTATGGAACCTCCTAGCATGGTAGCTGAATAAATGGGTCATCAGGAGAAGGGCCTGTCAGGAGTTCAGGTCAGTATGTCCCTGGAATGGGGCCAGGCAAAGGTACCAGTTCTTTAGGCCTCTAGAGCTATTAATAACATTTGCAGGAGGAGGAGGTACACATGGCCAGACCAAGTGGTTCAACGTTAGACATATGTCATAGTCTGACTTGCTATCTGAAATGATCCTCGTGGGCACCATAAGACAGGTGCTGACACCACTGCCCCAAGGTAGTGTTCATCCTGCCTGGGTGAGAGTGTTGCTGCACCCATGGTTTTGACAGTACCAAGGCTCTATGGACTCTAACAGAGAGACTAGGGACTGTATTGGTAATGGGACATGGACATGGTTCCAGTGAATTTGAAGCAGCAGAAAGCTCCTTTAGAACAAAGGAGAGAAACTAATGTTTAACTGTAGCTATACTACAGTGCAGGTATACCAGTCATACACAGTTTATGCTAATTTTTAACTATGAGCAAAAGGTAGAATGTGCTAGCTGTGAGAAGTAACAGCAACAACTGTGAGAAGTCTTCCAGGAAAATGATCTGAAGGAATGAGGATGATATGAGAAATACAGTGATAACACGAAAAAAATGTGGATGGCAATGGAAATACCCTTCATTTGCTGTGTAATGTTGGAGGACAGCATCATAAATACATCTTGTTTGATCCCAGCTCCAGTCTGGATCTCAGTTTGTGTGTGGGCTCATGTTAAGGACTTAAGAGTGTCCTGTGCATGGTTAAAGTGCCCTGGCCTCAATGTCCCTGACTGTGGTTGCAAAGATAGTGGTAAAGATGTTGGTTTTATGGCATAAGGTGGATGCTCCTCTGGCAAGGAGTACCACCATATACCCTCTAGACAGGGCAGGTGCCTGTCCATTATATAACAGAATATATAGTTAGGGTTGAGTAGGCACTTCAATGTTAAACTTAAAGTTTGCACTTTAATAACTTTGAAACCTTTTTAATGGATTTGCATACAAATTCCATGCACCGTCACCCAGTGCAGATTTCTGGATGTGCAGGTTACATCTGGTTAGACGCAGTTTCCAGTTCTGAGAGGTAAAATGCATTTTCTTTGCTCATTGATTTTGCTGGGATTTTTCTTGAACGGCATACAGCCCAGATGGTTTGGAATCTTGGTCTGAAATTTTCAGGGCAGAAAGGGACTAGCCCACAGATGTGCCTTTGCTAGTCTGGTGAAAAAATAATAAGCCATTTTAAGTTATTGCATTTTAAAAATTTGAAAAATTATTTCTGAGCATGCTCAATAAGCACTAAAAGATAGCTGCATGAAATGAAAAAAGAATGCATTTTTTCGTATAACATCATCCTTTTCGCTTGAGAAAAATCCTTTTTCATATGGCCACCATCTTGTTTTCAGTTTTGCCTGAGAAATTTAAATTTAGAAACCTTAAAATGATATTCTGGGAGGTACAAACACATGTAGCTTGCTTATCAGGTCCCCTTAGCTGCATTCTGCACTTTACTGCTCAAGAAATGCCCTGAAAATGTGTTTTCTTTACATTAAAATTCTTTTTTGTATCGAGGTCATATAAAAAGATCTTGTTTTGTATGATGACACACGTAAAAGATCTTTTTTTGTGCGGAAATCAATGTATTTTAATGGGATTTTCAACTTTAGTGCATACCTTTGCCATTTTTGCATATTTTGATACCAAATTTTCAACATACCTTTTGAGACCACTCCTTGTGAGCAATGTAGATTGTTGTTATGCAACTTCCGCCTGAAAAGTGATTTGTAGTGCTTGGTGAATTCACCTTTCAGGCAGGTTTTTGTAAAGACAGTCATATTGTTCATAAGGTGGGGTCATAAAAAGGCTAGTGTTGAAAATATGATTCAACGATGTTATAATGGCAAAGTTATGTCCATTAGTTGCAATTTCACTATGCACGTCAGAATTTTAGAAATTTTGAAGACTTTTAGCCCTAAATTATGAACACAGACTTTATTACCCCACCTCATGTATGTCACAGCTGTCATTTTTCAAATCCTAGTTAAAATGTGTTTTGCACCTGTGTCACAGACTAGTGTTGCAGTTATGTGGAATTATGTTTCTAGGGGAAGTGGATTTGAACATGTTCTGTACCAGGTACATAAGGTGGGGTAATAAGTTGGCTATGCTTGGCAATTTGGTCACTGTTGTCCTATAAATGGAAGCACAGGCCCTTCAATAGCAGCATACATATAAATGTATAGAGGATGGCAGCGCTAGGGCTTGAAGGCACTGCGGCTCCCACAGGCAAATAAGAATACAATTTCTCTATCTAAAAACAATTATACATGAGTAGGAATGCAGGGCCCAAAGGCTATATATATATATACTCTAGGGCTTGCTCCTTCCCTCCCCCTTCCCACCTTGAGGAAGACACTTCACAGGATCTGGGAGACAGAGGCATGCCACTGGAGTAGGAGGGGTGGATGGTGGGGCAAGAAAAAATGGCTGTGTGTGGGTAGAGAGAGCAGCTCTTAAATAGGCCATAGGGGGTGTGGTCGGTTGCACCGCCCAGTTGAACTACAGGCTGTAGCCTTCCAATTCAGTGTGCCTGTGCGACTGGTTTCATGCATGTGTAACGAGATAATCTTTGGTGCTTCACCCTCTAAATGTGGATATACCACCCTGTAGCGGTATGAAGGCAAGGAATCCTAGGAGAGGGTTCCACCACTTCCAGGTGTCATGAGAGTGACTTCCTTGGCTAAAAGGTACCTTAGGAAGAAGCCCAAAGAGTGTCAAGCAAAGCTACAAGTAATGAACACATATCAGGGTCGAGGGACCTGTCACGAGGTCGGGTTGATAGTATGAGTTCAGTTGGTAGCATGGGTCAGTTGGTATGTTTGAGTAGAGCAGGTAGGAAACAACAGGTGAATAGTGACCTACTCAGAGGTCTGACTGTAAGGCATGGAGGTCTGGCTTTCTAGAGAGAGAGAGAGAAAACAGCCAAAGGGGAGACAGGACGCTTGATGGCCACCCACTCCATCCAACAGCGGAAACCTACAGTACCTAAGTGACCTAGGGATTATTGTCTAAAGCTAACTAAATATTATGACCTGTGGCATGGAGGAGAGGAAAAACATTTGAGGAGGAAATCTCTGGGATCCAAGGCCTAAGTCACCTTCCCTCCAGGCTTGGGATGTTTTGATTAGTGATGGCTCTGCTGCAGCAATTTGAAAACTCAGTTAAAGGGGGTGGAAAATATTTCAATTTGTAAGAAAGCTCTCCTCTATCCCTCTAATGGGAACACTGTGAAGGGTTGTGAGGCTAACTCTGCAACACTGCTCCTCCAAGGCAGGAGGAGGAGGAGGAGAGCGATGACTGCTGAGGTGCTCAGCTGGCCTACCTATCAAAACAGACCAGATGAACCAGAGGGAGTCATATGGAGAATAGCTTTGAAGGATGCCTCCAACCCAGTCAGGCAGCTAAAGGGGCTCTTCAAGAGAGCTCCACCCTTCACTGCTGAAGTCTTAATGCTACATTGAGTTGTGCCTGGTGACTGAAGGTCCAAGGACATTCCCAGCTATGGGACAGGTGAGAAGGACCTCGAAGCAAGCTTCTCATGCTCAAGATGTGGACTTCAGGGTTCAAAGTGAGACTGTTGGCTGCAGGGTGAGCCCTGCACCATGGTAACTAATGGTTGAGGTTGGCATGCCTCTGCAGAGAGCTTAAGGGAGTTCTGAGTGTTGTAGACCCTCACGTAGGTCAGACATGTTTTATAGCAAACATATAGCAGAAAACATCCATGTAAGCAGTGTTTGCACCTGCATGTAGGTCTGTGAGGCAGAGTAAGGAATGCACATAGGTCAGAGAGGCAGCAGTTCACATAACTTGCAGGGAGGCAAGCCAATCAGTCCCATTAAGGAAGCCAATTAAACGTGACATAAATTCTCGGAGGATTTTTGCATGGGGTAGGTTTTGAACATGAGGAATTTGGACAACTCCCAGTCCCCTTCGTAGAAAAACAAGGAAGCAACAGTAAAGTGCTATGACCCACATGCAGATTTTAAAACTAGTTTACAGTAACAGCTGTAGCTATGCTGACCTCCAGAGTATAATGAATCAGTACATAAAGTAATGAGCAGCATCCAGCAGCAAATAGTTATAGCTTCTAGGAGCAGCTAAGCTAAAGAAACAGTGGAACTGCAGGAAAAGGCAATGTACTGAAACAATAGCAAGGATTGCTTGGTGCAATTGTATGAAAGCAGGTTTGAATGCCATGGGCTAGCTTTTCAGTGTGAGCCTGCACAGGTGCAAACAATTAAGGCAGATAAGCACTGAGGCAGCAAGCAGGAAGCAGGAACTGAGCTGAAACATCCAGATAGCAATTGCAGTTACACCAAGGTTTGCTGAAAGCTAGTGAGCAAGTGGGAGCCAAATAGCACCAGTACAGGATTAGCGCTGTACAAACAAGTGAACAGGAAGCTAGAAAACCAGAAATCCCCCATAAAGGGAAAATGCAAACACAACTCAAACATAGGATGACAGGAACAAGCAACACAAAGATGCACACAGCAGCTGGAGGCAAGCAATACTAATCAAAAGCAGGAGAACACAAAACAAAGGTCCAGCAGAAACTGAGCAGCCCACAACGCATCAACACGGTGGGGGCAAGGCCCCAGCAGGCTCCAGAAGAAAAGACAGACCAACAGAACATCCAGCTGAAAGGAAAAAATGCTTGTGTGTGAGGAGAGCAGCCTCTTAATAGGCCAAAGGGGCGTGGCTAGTTGCACCGCTTCTTTGAACTACAGGCTGTAGTTTTCCAATATTGATGCAAGAAGTGACTTGCATCACAACTTACATCAATTGCAATTTTCTGGTGCAGCTGCGTCAAATCCTGATGTGACTGCGCCAAAGCCCCTTGCACCATGGCTGTGTCCAACAACCAGGTGAGCTAGGTCATAAGGGTTACACCACAGCAGGGCTGCCACATCCCCTTTTGGGGATTTTGCAAGCCATGCAGTGGTCGCTGCAAGGGGCACCACTTTGACCAGCCTAGAGGTGGTCTAAGTGGCTTGCACCACTGGGACAGGGTCAGACAATGGGCTGCCGAAACTGAAGGGGCATGGGAGGTGGCATAGGTAGTCTGGGGAGACAGTAGGCATTAATGGGAGTGAAGTGGCACCCAGTGGGGTGCATTGCAATTGCATATATTTGTGTATTGTACTGCACTATGCATTATACAGTGGAGGGGTCCAGGGACAGAACGTGACATTGCACCAGGAGGGCTCCAGCCCTGGCAGCTGCACACATTCTGTCCCTCTACCCCATACAGTATAATGCATGTTACAGTATCTATGCAAATATATAGGATTGCAAATGTATCCCACTGGGTGCCACAGCACTCCCATTAATGCCCTGTCTCCTCAATTCCCCGCCACCTCCCATGCCCTAAGCCCCAGGCCCCCCTCCTGTTCAGGTCAGTCACCTCCCCTCATTCTGGTGCCTTTTTGTGTGTCGCTGGTGGGGGATGGATTCTGCGGGCACTTCCCACAGGTGCGCCCTAAATGTTTGGCATAGCTACGGATTTGTGGTAAACCTAAAGAGTTTGGTGCCAGGAACCTGATTTTTATGAAAAGGCACAGATCTCTGGTGCACCCAGAGTTTGCCACATTACTGGAGCGATGCAACTTGCATTGCTGTAAGGGATCTTTGAGAACTGGGCCTGATGTCTTGATCATAATGTGAGGTCATAAAAAACTAGGTTGAAAATTTGAGCTCAAAATGTAACAAAATAAAAATGAAGAAGTAGTGACTTTAAAAAGATGTTCTTTGTTCTGGTCATTTTTTCAGCTCTATACCTCTAAGCCTGAGTGAAGTCAAAGTCCATGAAACAGTTGCTACTGGGGTTAAGAAATGTTTTCCCATGGCCTCAAGATACTGTTGTTCAAAGTTGTAACAACATACTGTACAAGCAAACATGTTCAGCATTGACAAATGCTAGTTTTGTATTGCATATGTCATGTTTCCTCTACTATGCTTATTGCAGTTTCACTGTTTTCTTGCATTTACATTTTACAATTTTGCACATAACACTGTTTCCCAGTTCTAGTCTTCCTTGTACAATACTTACTGTACATGTATGTATGTATGTTTTATGTATTTGTTTATTTAAAATGTTGGTACCTGGGAGGGCACTGGGTCAAAACATAGCTGACCACAATGCCCGTCGACAAGGACAGCGGCAATAATGCCGTCTCTTTTATTTTTGTGGGGGCACTGCTCCTGGACTAAAGGATTCTCACCCGTGGGGGGAGGAATCACAGGTAGATGTACTTCAGGGGCTGTGGAATACTGTTTCCATGGCCCCTTGTAAAAAAAAAAAGTCCTGATCTTGCAAAATGAAAGGAGACAAGGATTAGAACTCTGGTTCCACTGTGCCCTGGTCGCTGTCTGTGGTGCTGCCACAGGACAAGGATAGCAGAATCCAGGAGGCTGGCAAAGCTGCTCCCATGGTGTGAGAGCTGGGGTATAGAGCAGCTCGCCAGCCTCCAGGATTCTTCTGCCCTTGTCCAGTGGCAGCACCACAGACAGTGACCAGGGTAGCGATACAGTAAGCACTGTAAATTCCTACCACTGTCCATGGTAGCGCTACAGGGAGTAGTGCTCTGATTGGCCCTATTAATGTAGTGCTAATTTGACTGGGTACCATCCGGGAGAGACACACTGAGCCAAAGCTTGTTTCCAGATGTGACCGGGGAAAGGAAAAGGGGAAACAAGTGAACATTCAGGATAAAATATAAAATGGCATGCAACTATTAAAAATAAATAACAATAATACATTTGGACATATTGTTAGACATTTGCAGCCCAGAGTTACCATTGGAAGCTGGCTGTAAAGGAGAAACTAAAAGAGGTAGGAGGAGAGATCATAGGTTATGAAGTGATGATTACTGTTGGCATTAGAGTCAGATGGGTTAGCTAAAGTGAGAGGCAGAAGTAGGCAAGTTAAGAATATGCAGAGAGCGTGAACCTCACCCGGTTGCTGGGATGAGGAAAGACAGGAGCAAGAGGAAGGGTGGATTGGGAAAGGTACATTTTACAGAGTGTGGGGAAGGAGATAAATGAAAGGAGCTTGGAAAAGAGGTCCAGAGGGAGGGAGTCAGTAAGAGAAGGCTGCCTGCCCTGAATTGGAATGGGAATGGTGGAGAATAAAGGTACAGGGGTCTCTGGAGCATAGCTGTTAAGAGGACAGGGATGATGGGGAGAGACGAGAGGAGAGGTAGGAGGAGAAAGACCCAAACCAGAATTTGTAATGAGGGTGGAGGCATGGTGCTGGTGGTGGAAGTGAAGAGAGGGAAGGGAGAGGAAGTAGAGGGAGCAGTGGTGCATATGGGGGAAGCACTGGTGACACAGTGGCAAAAGCATTAAAAAGATTGTCCAGTCTGTAGAGGGATGAGGCAGGACAGACTCAAAGACCAAATCGACATACTGTAATCAAAACAGGAAGGATCATTTTGGTAAGGAGCTCTAAAACAGGCAACAGAACTGGCCATGCCTCTGGTGAGTGGCCCTTGACAGCCCAAGGAAGTTCCTTGCCGTACTTCCTGAAACAGAAAATGATACAGTTGTTCAACCATTTTGACAGACACTGTTTAGAAACTGGTATGCCCTCTTTTCCAGGTGAAAAATAAACAACTGTGATGACATTCTGTAGTCCTTCATGCAATGAACATAATATCTGAATATTCTATGGTAGCATGTATGGTATGGTAATATGTAAAGTATGGAGCAATGCTTCCTGGATTGGCATGCTCCAGATAATAAACAGGAGGTGGATAGTTTGATTCAGAGTAAACTCAGACACCTCCTTGGCAAAATGTAGCGTTAGTACACAAAGTCTTTGTGGAAAATAAAATAGGGCTACTCACACATGAGCACGTGATGCTTGTAAATCCTTATGAGCAGAGGTAATAGCAACTAAAATAATGCTTTCCATGACAGAAAGCGAGTTCAAGTCATGGCAGGCTCAAAAGGAGCTAAAGTAAGTTTCTTCAAACAAAATTCAAGTCCAAGGCCGGGACTGGTTATGGATGGGAGGCTTTAGTGCAGGATGCCTCTCAGAAAGGTACAGGCCACACCCAACTGGGCTATCAGACGTCCCTCAAAGGGCACATGGAAAGCTGAAGTAGTGGCCAGGTACACCTTCAGCGAAAGTACTTCAGGCCAGCATCCAAGGACAACAAGTACTCTAGCATCTGGTTCACTGGGCAGGTGAAGGAATCCAGATGGTGGAAGTCACCCACAAAGCAAAGCACTCCCACTTCATGGAATAAGTTGCCCTGGTAGAATAGAAGGCTTTCAGGTGGCCACCAAGACATCAGCTACTTTGGGAGATCCCAAACCTGGCAATGGCTATGTCTTCAGGAGCCAGGCATGCAGGTGAACAGACCATAGGTTCAGATGCAGAAGAGTCCTCCGTGCCTGTGAGAACAAGTCCTGGCACCGGAAAGGGGCACTAGAGGCAGCACTATTAACTGTTGCAACAGTGGAAACCAAATCTGCAGAGGCCAAAAAGGGGTCCACTAGAATCAGACTGGCACCCTCCATCTGGAGCTTGATCAACCCCTCTGGATCAGAGGAAAGGGAGGGAGGCTTACTAACATACTAAAATGCCAGCAGAATAGGCCTAATGGTCTTTCGTGTCTGTTCGTTTGGTCAGCCCCACCCTGGGTGCTGACCTTGCTGTCCCCTCGCCTTCTCTGGATTCTCCCTTCCCAGTTCCGGATATTCTTGCTGCATTGGATTTTGCTTCCTGAACCTTCCCCTGTACCTGTCCCACCTCCTCTTGAACCCCTCCACTGTCTCTGCCTCCACCAGCCCCTAGGTAGTGCATTCCATGGCTCTACCACCCTCTCAGTGAAGTAGCACCTCCTCCTTTCTCCCTGAATCTTCCCTCCAGCTTCCACCCATGCCCTCTAGTGGCCCCCTCCTTCCTTCGAAGCACCCTCACTGTTCCTTCCCTATTTACCCTCTTCATGTACCTGAAGACCTCATCATGTCCCCCGGTCCCTTCTCTCTTCCAAAGTGTACATATTTAGTTCTTCGAGCCTCTCCTCATAGGTCCTGTCCCCAAGCCCCAAATCATTTTGGTTGCCCTCCTCTGACCCTCTCCAGGAGGTTAATGACCCTTTAAGTGCGGCCTCCAAAACTGCATGCAGTACTCCAGGTGGGCCTCACCAAGCAGTTATACAGAGGGAGTATCACTTCCTCCTTCTGGAGGTGATCCCCTAGCGATGCATCCCAGCATCCTGTTGGCCTTGGCTGCTGCCCTCCACAGTCTCAGAGTTGTTCATCTTGACATCCACCACCACCCCCAGGTCCCTCTCAGCCATTGAGACTTGTAGTATTCCCCAGGGTGTACACTTGGCCTGGGTTTCTGGCCCCCAGGTGGAGTACCTTGCATTTCCTGCATTAAACCTCAGCTTCCACTTTCTAGACCATCTTCCAGAGCCTCCAGGTCCCCTGCAGGGCCACCCTCCCTCCTCCCCATCCACCACCGCCCCAGTTTCGAGTCATCTGCAAGAGACTCATCTCACCCTAATTCCTGTCCTTATGTCAGATAATGAGGCTGAACAGAAGGGGCCCAAGGACTGATCCTGTGGGACCCCACTAATGACCCTCCTTGGGGAAGAGACTATCCCACCAACTCACGACCCTCTGGGTCCAGTCCTGGAGCCAATTGCCTATCCATCGGATCATCTGGTTTCACCCCCATTTCTCCTAGTTTATCCAACAGGCCCACGTGAGGAACAGAGTCAAATGCCTTGCTGAAGTCTAGAAAGAGGACATCCACTGGTCTACCCAGGTCCAAGGCACTTGTCACCCAGTCACAGAACTCCACCAGGTTTGTCTGACATGATTTCCGGGATGAATCCATGCTGTCTATCGTCCAGGCACCCTGACTTATCCAGGTCCTCCCCTAGCTCTCCTTAACAATGCCCTCCATCACCTTGCCCACCACTGATGTCAGGCTGACAGGCCTGTAGTTCCCTGCCACCTCCCTTGATCCCCTTGTGGATAGGCACTACATGTGTCACCTTCCAGTCTTGGGGCACCCACCTGTCCTCAGAGAGATGGTGAAACAGGCCTATATCTCTTAGGCTTAGGGTGGAGTTTGTCTTGGATATGGTTGATGTATCAAGAGAAGCCAAGTTTACAGTCCAGCCAGACAGCAAGATACTTGAATGTGGGGACTCCATCAGGGAGGTGCCATTGAGTGTAGAAAAGGAGGGGAGGGAGGAGAGTTTGGCTAATTTCTGAGCGGTACTGAATGTCATGGATATGTTTCTTGTTGTTAAGTTTGAACTGATTTATCTGGAATCAGCGTAACAGACCCAGAAGTCACTCTGCAGCCAGGACTCCACTTCAGGGGTTGAGGCATCAGAGGCATAGAGTACTGTATCATTGGCATACATATGAATGTGGGAAGAGCCACAGATAGATGGGAGGTCATTTAAGGAACTTGAAAAAGGACTGGGCCCAGAATAGAGACTTAAGGGACACTGACTTGAACGGGGAATAGGGCATCACCTGCTTGGACACACTATATTTGACCTATAAGATAGTACTTGAACCTGTCTACAGCATGGGAGGAGAGACCAACTGAGAGGAGTTTGAATAAAAAGAGGATGGGACACAGAATCAAAAGCTTTGACTAGGATGATGAATATAGCAGCAGTGACGTGACCATAGTGTATACTGTTGAGAATTGTGTCAGTGACATGAAGGAGAGAGGTGATGGTGGAGTGATTTTCCTGAAATCTGACTGAAATGGAGAGAAAGCCAAAGAAGTTGAGAAAGTCAGAGCACCTAGAAAAACAATGGACTCCTACAGTTTGGCTAGGGAGGGAGAAGAGATATAGGCCTGTAATTTCTAGGAGTAGAGGGATCACCCCTTTATAAAGGGGTAACTCCCTGGCAACTTTCCATGCCTGAGGTATGGTGCTAAGAGTGAAGGAAATGTTCAGCAGATGGGAGAGAGGAAGAGCTATAGCTGGGCAGAGATCCGGGGAATGCGAGGGTCTAGGCCATTTGGGCTGGATTTGATAGGGTTGAGAGAAGTGCAGGCAAGGAGGACTTCATACACAGAAATAGGAGAGAAACTAAACCTTCAGATGAGGAGGAGGGGAAGCCGGAGGAAATTTACTGGGCTGGAGAGGAGGGCACAGGTAGTGAAAAAGGAATTGAGAAATTAGTCAGTGGAGGAATGGTCTCAGACAGGCATGCTGTCAACCATCAGGGTGGGAGGGAGGCTTGGAGGGGGGCAAGAGGGTGAAGGGCTTGCACAGAATTTAAGAGGGAGAACTCGAAGTTCTGTTGAAAGAATTGATTTGAAGTATTGGGCTTTCATGGTTCATATTACATTAGTACAGGCATTTTGAGGGTCCAGTAAAGGTGGTGGTCTGAGGGGAGGAGGAGGAGGAGGATTTGTATCACGCCCAGGCAAGATCACAAGATTTACAGAGCTGATTGATGTCAGCAGAGATTCAGAAGTGGTGAAAGCATCTGACTCTGTACCTTCTGGGTGGGGCGTGGTGTTCCAGACCTTGTTTAGAAAGCAACAAAAAGGCAGAAAGCAGAGTCAACGTAAGGAACAGAATATACTTGGGACCAGTCAGAGAAGGAAAGGTCACAGAAGAGGGCCTTGCTGTTTAGCGCTCTGAACAACCCAGTCCAATGGTAGTTGGGAGGGTATGTAGCTTATGAACACAGTAGGTCATGTAGTGGTTACTAAAGGAATCTGGGAGAGTGCCCCAGCAGCAATGTGATGGGGGTAGGAGAAAGCACCTAGTTCAGGAGAGAGTGGTTTTGGGGTAGTGGATAGGCCTAGTGGATTCGTTGATTAGCTGGTAGAGGTTTGAGATTCCGCTTTTCAGGAAAGACTTAAGGGTGGGAAGACCAGTGGAGGACCAGTTATTCATACTTATACTGCACTGCATTCTGTTTACTTATTTTAAGTCATGCCTTTTGCATCTATTCCTATTTCCACCACTGGCTTACCTTTCACAGTACCGACTTGCACATGTATATATTCTATTTTACATTATTATACAGTGTTTACTCCTACTGTGTTACATTGCATTGCCTGTCACTGTCATCATGATTATTGCCTTGTAATAACTGGGGACATTTTTTCTCATAGGAGAAGTTATAATTTGCCATTTTAACCCATGGGTTATAACAGCAAGCTCACACCAGCTTCTTCTTAGCTCCTGCTCATGCTCACATAGTGGCGCTACAGCTGCTGTCAATTGGCCATCGAAGAAACAGTTTGCAGAAGCATCACACTGACTAGAAAACCACTCCTACAAGTAAAAAAAAATCACAAAATAAAATCTGACCCTCACTAACCTTCCGTAGCAGTACTAAACAGTTTTCTTTTGTCTCCGCTTGAAAGCACTATGAACTCTGACCTCCAGATCTAATTATCGTATTGCCATGATGACGACTGCACCAAATGAAAACAGTTGTAACTAAAAACTGAAAACACAAGTTCAAGTTTTTAACCATGTTTCTTAACATTTAAAAGTGTTCTCTAACTGTAACTTTATTCGTTACTGATGTTTTGAGAAGCTGACGCTTCAGAGTAGGAACGGTTGTTGCCATTCTCACACTTTGTAAGTTGAAGCAATGTATTTATATGTATGTTAAAAGAGTTAGTTATGCACAAAATACATATATGTTCAAACACTGTCTCACTGTGAATTCAATTTCTTCTTTCATGTTGCGATGAATAAAATAAGACACAAGGCTCTGTTTAAGACACAAGGCTCTGTTTAAAACAGTTTTTTATTCAAGGAAATCTGATTGGAGAAAAATTCCCTAACAGTTACATAAAACAACACATGGAGGGTGGAAAACTTGAATTTAATGCACACCCTTTGTGTGGGATGCTTTGATAAGCCCCTCAGGCTTCACCATTGGGGTTTATGTAGCATCCTCACCTTGGGAGTGCATTAAATTCTCATTCATTGTGCTTACTAACTAGATAAGATGAGATGAGATGGTGCTTGTGTGACTTGATGATTTACTTTTGGCTTTCCACCTCTCTATCTGGTGGATGTACCACCCTGCAGGGTATGACACAAGGAACCCTAGAGGGAGGGTCCCCCTACAGGTGTTACAGGAATGATTGCGTTGGCTAAAGGTAGCTTAGGAAGAAGCCCATGGGTAAGAGATGAGCGGCTGGAGGAGGAGAAGTGGATGGTGGGCAACAAAGAAGCGAATCCTGGAGAGGTCCAGGATGAGTGACTTTATAAGCCTGAGAGGGAGTGACGTAGTTGCTCTGCCCATTGGACCTTGGGCTTAAAGCCTTCCCATTCAATTGTGCTTACGCAACTTTATGAAATGAGATGGTGCTTGTGTGACTTGATGATTTTCTTTGGGCTTTCTGCCTCTCTATCTGTGTGATGTACCACCCTGTAGAGATACGATGCAAGGAACCCTAGAGGAGGGTTCCCCTTACAGGTGCCATGGGAATGATTGCATTGGCTAAAGGTAGCTTAGAAGAAGCCCAAAATGAATACCCAATCAGGTGTCGAGCATTGAAGAGGCGAGGATGATGAATGAGTGAATTCTGAGAAGATGATTAAAGGAGGACTTCCTAAGGAGAGAAAGGAAAGTCGAGGCCACAATCCACCTCTGTCCAACAGCAGAACCTAATTAATTAATGTAAGAAAGCATTAACTCTAACTAATATTATGACCATTGGCACAGAGGAGAGGAAAACCCTTTTAGGAGGAAACCTCTGGGGATCCAAGGCTTAGGTCGCTTCCCTCCAGGCTGATCATGTTTGATTTAAGGATGTATGTCGTTAAAGAGAAGGATATGAGTTGGGGAGATAATGACTTTATAGGAAAAACCCCAGAGGAAAGCACAGATCAAATAAGGAATAGGAGGCTGCAGGGACCCGAGAGGGGTATGCTTGAGTAGTCGACTGGAAGGAGGAGAGCTATGTAGACATCAGAGGAGCGAGAGATATCCAGATGCGCTCATAAGCAGACTGATGATGATGATGATGATGATCGCAGTATGAGTGCAACAGGTCAATGTGAGACTGAAGAACAAGAGACAGGAAATGAACCTGAACGATGGTGGAGAGCAGCCAACAAGCCCACAGCAAAGGGCAACTGACAGAAAGGCACATCCCAGAGCGAGGATCAAGTGAGTTGAGGTAGCAGGAACCGGAGAGAATGATCGCTGCAGGAACATGGCAGGAGATGAGGTAGCAGAAGACCCAAGGAGAGATAAGCATGATTAACTGATGTGAGGAAGGAGACCCAGAGGCCAAGAAGGCATGCTGGAGCAGGATGAAGACTGATGATGATGATGAATGCTGCAGAAGTGCAGCCCATTGATGAGGTAGCGCAAGACACAATGAGGGATGCATGAATGAGTGATGTGAGGAAGCAGACTCAAGGCCAAGAAGGCATACATAATTATGGAATGGGAATGATGAGACCCTAAGGTCAGACAGAGTGAAGCAACAAACAGGTCTATCAGTCCAGAACATAGGGATGGAGGGAATGCCTGAGGAGCAGCAGGTCAATGGAGCAGCGAAGATCCAAGGAGATGAATAGACCCAATGAAAAGCATGCCTGAGAGATTGATAGTAGCGAAATAGACGATGTATGATGATGGAGTGAATCTTTGGAGGCTGACACGCAAATGAGGTATGACAGGACAAAGGACAACAAGGGACGGGATTCCTGGAGCAGAGGAATCGATGAGAGGTAAACCGATGGAGCGATGCAAATGGATGAGCAGGACAAGATGAGGCAGCATAAGAGAATTGGTCCTACCAAGGAACAGCTGTAGAGGATGCAGGTGCTGGCAGGAACTAGACACTTGAAAGTGAGAGAGGATGAACCATGAATGATGACTGACAGCAGCTCCTGGCCCCTGCAAAGGGGCAGTGACAGGAAGGCATGTTGTGAGTGGAGAACAGGTTGATGTCGAGGTAGCATGGACCCAAGAGGATGATGCTCAAAAAGTCGATGGGATGGAGGAGACCCAGGCAGAGGTTAGATGAGCCAGAGATACCAGCCATGGGCAGCTGTTCGAGGAGGGATAGCGGTCGATGCAATAGAATATACCCACATGAGGTCGGATGAGGTGAGGATAACCAAATGCGATTGGAGAAGACCAGCCACCAGGAACAGGTCAGGGTATGGGAAGGTAAAATCAGAGCCTGTTGAGAAAGAGGAGGAGAGAGAGCAGAATGAGGGCATCTCGAAGCATGTCTAAATGAGAGCTCCGAATGATGTGAAGTGCTAAGACAGAATTGGCTGGTGAAGATGAGGTAGCATAAGACCAATGAGAGGTATACTCAAATGAGTGATGTGAGAAGGAGGCTCAGAAGCCAATAAAAGATGACTGAGGAAGCCGTGGAGGCCAGAACAGGTGAAGTGAGGTAGGAAATGTACTACGGACGATGATGGAGGGAAGCCTGGGAGGCAGGCACAATGAAAGCGAGGTAGGAAAGGGCAAAGGATGATGATGGAGAGAATCCAGGAGCATAGTAGTCGATGGGAGGTATTCTGATAGAGCGAAGGAAATCGATGGAAGCAGATCGAGGTGAGGTATCGTGACCTGAAGAGGAGCCAAGAGGATCGAGAAGAATATCCTGAAAATAGGCATAATACTTATCTAGTGTACTTACCCGGTAAACAAAAGCTAAATAAATATGGAGCAGGATGGAGAAAGAAACCAGGAATCAGGGGAAGTAGGAGTCAGACAAATGACAGTAAGGCAGGATACCCTCAATATGAGGAAGGAGACCTTGAGGCAAATGAGACATACGTGGAACCACAGGGTATGGCATAGGATGCGATGAGAGGTATACTGGGCAGAAGACTGACAGTGAAAAATAACTCATGGAGCAGTGGGTCGATGAGTAGCATGATTTGATGAGAGGTGTGCTTGAAGCGATGTGAACAGATAAACTATGAGGTAAGGAGGAGCAAAGATGACCAGAGTCATGAACCTGAAATGCAGCAAGAAGGCCGTGGGATGGTGATGTGGGTGGCATATGATTCATGATAGGTGTGCGAAAGTCATAATGATTGTAGGCTAGACTGGGTCAGCCATAGATGTTGCTCAAGGAAGTATGTAAATAGAGGAACCATGGGGTAAGGGTGAGGAAAGATGCCCATAGTCAGGAACCTGATACGTGCCAGGAATGCTTCCCAAATGATGATCAGAGTCAGGAACTTGATGAAATGTGGCAGGAGGGCAAGAGGTCAATGAGGTGGCATATGATTCATGCCCAAGAAGTATCGAATGCAGGCCCTGATTGGAGTGAAGCCTTGATGGCGGTACAGGATGAGAACTGCACTGAGAGTTGGATGAGGAGTCATATGATTCTTGATAGGGATGCCCAAAGAAATGTCAAGCGAGACCAGACGGAGTCAGCTAGAGACAGGCAATGACATGGGAGACAAGATAGGAATCTAGATGAAGTACAGGGTAGTGTAGGACCCAAGGAGAGTAGGATGGGAAAACAAAAACAAATGCAGAGGTCAAAGAAGCCCTCTGAAAGGGGCCAGAGCCTGCCTGCCTCAAGTGAGGAGATATTTTGTTTGTTTGTTTGTTTGTTAAAAATGGAGGCGTACTCAACAGAGAGGCATGCAAAAAGATTGCATAAGCCAGGATTTCAAAGATACTGTATCATCCGAATCCTAAGGAAGCATAGCATCAACTGTATGGCAAGCTTGCCTTTGAGACTTGAGCCAGACAACACAATGAGATTGTGATTCCAGAAACCAAGAGATACGTCAATAAAGCAATGTGAATCATAATAAAGATTACAGAACATAGAGGCAGATAAAAATTCCAGACAGATTAATCAACAGCTTACAGCTCAGTTTTTTTTATTGCTCGTGTCCCCGAGTGAGGCAAAAAGATTCAGAAAGGATATACTACAATATACATGGTGTCAAGATCATCTATCAGCCTGAATCCAGAGTGCCAGATGAAAATAGGCTGACTAAAAGACCAGTAGTCAAGTAAAGAATCACCAAAACAAAAGTGAAAGACTAGGGACACTGAATAAAACTCATGTCAAAAGTGATGCCAAATGACTGGAAGAAGGGAAGCAGAGTGAAAGCAAAACTCATTCATAGGGTGCAACAAATAAGGAGTCACATAACCAGTTAAATGTGGTTAGGATGGTGAGACTGAAGGAAAGAGTAGAAATGAAGCAAGTGAGGCTGGAAAGCGGAAAACATGACAGCACGAAATGAGGAGCATGAATAGGCTGCAACTCTAGACACCTGCAAAATGAGGCAGGGCTGGTGGCAGCAATGCACATTACAGATTACGCAACCTAAATTACTAGCTGTAAAACAAGTAGGAAGGTACCCAATAGTATCATGGAATCCTTGCAGAATTAATGCAGGTGCAAAAGGAAGCAAACACCAGGAGCAGTGACTCACACATTTTGCAGGTGCAAGTATCAGTCCTGTGATATCACAGCAATGCAAATGAATGTGCCAGATGGATGTAGGTGAAACACTATGGTGTGTACTGGTGATCAAGGCCAAGAATAGCATGTTGGTGCTGCAGAGGCATGCAAACGGGCCCTCAGAGGCAATATAGCATAGTGGCCAAAGCACGGAGCAGCAAACCTGGTGAACTGGGTCAAAATCCCATGGCCACTGCCCGCACACTGCATAACCAGAAGCAAATCAGTGAGACAGCAAGGAGCGGAGGAGCCGGAGGAAGGGGCTGACCACCAAGAAGGTGAGACACAGGTGGGGATCCAGAGCGGCTGATGACAAGCCCCAGGCAAGTAGCACTGAGGAGCATCGAGAGCAGGCAGTGGAGGAGGCATGGGGCGAAGCTGCTGAGGAGCAGTAGGAGAGGCAGCCCCAAACAGCAGGAGCAGCACAGGAGGTATGGAGAAGGCGGGGCATCCAGAATCACCAGGTTGAGGGAAAACAGAGACGCAGCTGAAGGCAGGAAATAAAGAGCAGACAGGTATGGGACTAGGATCGGAGGAATGAGGTTGGGGGCAGAAGCAAGAGACAGGACCAAGCAGCCGCGAAGTGACAAGGGAAAGAAACAAGAGCAGGAAAGTGGGAGATACAAATTAGGAGCAGTAATGCTTACCGAGGTGGACAATCCCAGCAGCACACATTCTCCAGCAGCGCCATCGACAGCATAGTGAAACAAGCAAGGAATGGGAGGAGAAATTAACCTACAACTGGAGGCAGCTGCCAAAGCAAGGCTAAAGCAAATGATGCAGGAGGCCAGAGAGAGGCAGAAGAGCAGCGCCTCCGCTGCAACAAGAAACGAATCTGAGAGGTTCAGGTGACCTTATAAGCCTGATGGGGAGTGGCGTAGTCGCTCTGCCCATTGAACTTTGGGCTTAAGCCCTCCCATTATGCACTCCCCATGTATTATTCTATATATTGCTCCCAGCTCATTTTACAGGATGCATCTGAGAACAAACTTGTACCAGCTCTGTGTGCCCTTCCTTCTTAATAACAGTTTGCAGTAACTAACTAACGAACTAACTAACTAACTACTTAGCTAAATTCTTGAGCCAGTTACAGGGACACTGTGCTGGAGACAGAAATACAGTAAAGCCCAGCATGGCAGAATCATGGTAGTATTTTATTTCCAAAAGTAATGTTATATTTCCTCATGACATCACCTTTTCTCTGCTCCAATCCTTTTGATACTGAGGTATTTTCAAAAGTGTTGTAGTTTGCAATGTCAAATCACGTCTCCATCCTTTACCTCACTGAGGTCCTCTGCCTTAAGAAAGTGGCTTTTCACACAGCTTTGACCAGCAGTCCTATTCAAAGAGAATATCGGCTATCCACTCAACAACAGACCAGGAAGCATTAGCCAGAGGTTAAGTGATACTCTAAATATTTCTTAATGAGTGCATATGCATTCCGTGCATTTTTGCACAAGCATCAAAGGCAGCATCCCCTCAAAGATAAGCAGTTCCTCTTGTTTCAAAAAATCATCACAGATTTTCATCAAGCTTTCAGGAATGAAAGGTATTGGTTGGCAATGTTGTCATAATAATAAAAAGAAAGGTGCGAGATATTGTGATCCATGCCAAGTGCTAAAGAAATAGTGCGTGAAAGCTTTTGATTTGCTGACAAATGTCCATCTCAATCTGTTATTTCTTTTGTACAACAGTTCAAATATGTTTGATCAGCTTTCACATTATTATCATAGTTAAAGCAGGTGAAGACAGTTATCACACTTTGATGCAGTATAAAGGCAAAGCGCCACATAAGATGACTTTTTTTTAGTTGGTATTTCAGTGACACTGCCTCTGCCAATGTTCCAGTAATGTAAGCATGTTTGATAATAATGAAGGTTGATTTCATATGCATTTAATGGTACATTCCTCCATAAATACTTAACATGCCAAGGTGTATAACTTGACAATGTTACTGCTTCTAGAATTATTTCATAGAGCGTGTCGAAAATAAAGGGATCATTTATAACACATTGTTCTTTTTGTTATGTTGTGACTTGTATGTGATAATCATTTCAAGAAAGATCCGTCTACTGTAAATACCAGTAGAGAGTACAATAGTGTTGACATTTTACTGTTATATGAACATTTGACTTTAATTATGGTTCAAGCTAAGTACTCTCTACACATTTCTATTCAAGTTTGATAACCTTTGACACTGAGCAGTAATAAGGAAAGATTGTACTTCTTTTACATTGTGGCAGTCAATCAATAAGAGTTGTTCACATAATATTTATGCGCATTTTAATTTCACAGCTGGTATAAATAAATCACTTCGACTAAATTAATTTCAGGTTAGTTCAGTTTTTGCTAGTTCATCAAACCTGTCTGAGCAATTTCTGAAGAAAATTACAAATCAGAGTTTTTAACTCAGACTGTTAAAAGAAGATACACAGCCTGGGTTCTTTTTACTATTGAATCTCATGCACACAGAAAATGTTATTTTGTGTGAAAGTTCTTATCTTCTGGTATATCAAACATTTTTTATACAAAAATAGGTGATGTAATTTATTGTATAGAGGAAGTAAGTCCATTAAAGGAAAATGTGAGTTTTATTTTATGTGTCCCCTTTAAGCCATACCCTGAGTTAAGGTCTCCCAAGTATGTTTCACCTACTGGCAGCTCCCATGGGGACATACCTACTGGTCCGCCTCTGAGGTCACTGTTGCCAAGACCTGACTCAGCAGCATGTTTAGCTCAAACAGTGCTGGAAGATGTGATGCACTCTGGATTTCCTTTTTCAAGGAGCAATGTCTTCTTTTACAGAAAGAAATGAACCCTGAGCCAGCCTTCAGGGACCCAACAGAGTTGAACTGTGAGCAGAGGGTCAATTTACTGCAGCCCTGTGCCTCAGTTTACTGAGCTGCCACACCCAAATTGGAGTACAGTTCTCATTTGAACATTCAGCCTCAATGTGGTTCAGTGGTAACAGTCTTACCTCTGGGCCAGCAGGTTGTGAATCCCAGTTTCACAACATGGACTTGGGCTCATTCCTAATACACACACATGGGGCTGGCAGTACTAGGGAGTCCTACCCTGATGGAGGTCCTCACTGCCCTTCCCTAGTGGTGGTCCAGGGACATTACAGATCCCATAACACAGTTTGAAAAGAGTAGAGGGGACTCCCCAATGTCCCAGCCTGGCAATTCCTTGTTTAGTAAAACAGATTCTTATTGACTTGTCTAAGGCTATGAGTGGCTATTGATGAGTGCTTAGTTGTTAGTGTGTTTTCTTGCATGCAGTTCCTGCAATAACTGTATCTAATGAAATTATTTGCAATGTACTTTGAGAGACTTTGTATATAAAAACACCATGAACAAATGAAAAAATGTATTTTTTCTATCCACAATCTAAACCCAAGCGAAATGCTAAACCATGTTTACTCAGATAAGCAAATCTAAAAGTTATTTTGGGTATTTATTTATTTATTCAAGTCTCAGATTAAAGTACATTTGAGTCAAAGACTCTTTACAAAGGTTCCACGTCAGAGTAAAGACAACACAACAAAGAACTAAATACAAGACAAGTGGAATACATGATATGGAGTTGGGTACAATCATTCAATAAAGTTACAGACAGGTAAAGAGGTAACAGTTCAGGTTACAGCAAGAGTTACAGTCTGGTTAAACTTTTACATTCAAGGTTCTTATCTTCTGGTATATCAAACAATTTTATTTATACAAAAAGAGGTGATGTAATTTATTGTATAGTGGAAGTAAGTCCATTAAAGGAAAATATGATAGTGAAATGTAATAATGAGATAGGGTATCTTTTATCCCATATTGTCACATTGAATCAGATGGCCTGACATAGCACCACATTGAGGCAATGTTGCTCCATTTTTGAGCTCTAACTCCAACTTCTTCTCAAAATAAAAAACAGAGATTTTCTTCTCAAGTTTAATTGTTCCGGACAGGGCTCTTAGGCTTCTCCCAGGTATTACATAGGCAATAACATATAGCAGGGTGTGAGTTCATTGGACAATATTGACTCTTCTCTGGTGTGTGCTGAGGCATGAGGCTGCAGGATGAGTGCTTTTCAGCCTAACTGGAAGAATCCCTGCATCGACTGACAAACACAGCACTCTAGAGTGTGTTACTTCTCTATGAAATGACATAGTATTGTAAATTTGGGCATAAAATGCAGTTTTGGGCATTCGTGAGAACATGTAGGCATGTCATGTGACCTGGTTCATCCAAACAGAGAGCAGTATTTGTAGTAACCATCTTGACTGATTTTATAACTCCAGTTATAAAACTGGTTAAGAAAATATGTGTGCTATAATTAGTAGAATCTGATACCATGATAGTGTAAAATCCTACAAAAGTCCATGGTCCAGGGTATTTTCTCCTTTTTAGGTGCCAACAGTGTAGCTGTAAACAGCTGTTATGGTCATGCGTACTCTCTTTTGCAATTAGTCAAGTTCAAAGGTATATTCAGTGTGGAGTGATTTGGGTGTATGATGTCATTGGTGATGTTAGTGATAGGGCTTTTAGGTCTTGGCACAGGGTTTCAGACCAACATAACCCTGGGTTCAATCCCACTGCAGAACACTTTTCTTTCTTACCACACTTTATCTAGTATGGGAGAAATTGCTTTGTGTTAGTGAGTGCCCACAAGGTTTGAAGTTCAATATTGCTGATATCTTAAAAGTTCCAGCTGAAACACTAAGGTTTGAATGTACCTTGGGAAACATTGTTTCAAACAGACTGATTATTCATTACTAAAATCCACAACAGCTGTGTGTCTGTGTTATGGGGAGGGGTCTGCACTCAATGCTGGGTGTCCTTTGCCACAGTATGCATTTCTGTTATTGAACCTTAGTACAGCAGTAGTGCTAATGGCTACCGAAACAGTAATGGGCAGGGGTCCGGTGTAATCCCCAGAGCAGATTTTTTCTTTTCACTACAATTTATGTAGTATGAGAGAAATTGCTATATGTCATTGGTGATGTTAGTGATAGAATTTGAGCAAGGTTTGAGGTTCTATAGGGCTGATAATTTGAAAAGTTCCAGCTGAAACTTAGAGGTTTGAAAGCAACTTGGGAAATATTATTTCAAACTGTCAGTGTGTGTGTGTGGGGGCTGTCTGTACTCAGTGCTAGATGTCCTTTGCCACAGAATGCACTTCCATACAAGGAGCCCAGTATAGCAGCAGCACCATAGGCTACTGAGCAGTAGTGGGTAGGGGCCTGGGTTTGATCCTCAGTGCTGAACCTTTTTCTTCTCACTATAATTTCAGCAGTATGAGAGAAATTGCTATTTGCCTTTGCTGATGTTAGTGATATAGTTTCAGCAAGGTTTAACTTTCTATGCTGCTGATAACTTGAAAGGTTCTAGCTGAGACTTGAGGTTTGACTGTAACTTGGGAAACATTGCTTCAAATTGACAAAATATCATGCTGACTTCAGAGGCCCTAGTGCAGGAACTGATCAGGTTAAAAGTTCTGAGTCCATGTAAGGTGTGGGGTATGCTTGTTTAATTTTGAGGTGCATATGTATTTGCATGCATGTATGTGTCTGTATTGTGCAGCATCTGCATGTACATTGTTTAGCATGGGTATGTGTTTTATACTATACAGGAATTACATGTCTATACCTTGATGCTTGTTAGTACTGTTGGTAGTTTGATTAAACTTCTTACTACTTGGATTCGTTTTACTGTATAATTGCAGTAAGTCTCCTCATGGTATGAGTGAGTTATGGAATGTACCCATGCTTGGTATGGCTTAATCCATCGTGAATGGGTGCATAGGTGAACCCTACAGTGATCCCCACCCCTGGCATGCCTTAGTGCTTAATGGTTCTTAGGTCATTAAAGAGCAGGCATCTAATTTAATATACACTGCACAGTGCTTTCATAATTATGTTTCAGCAACTACAATTGACTAGATGTTTGCTTCAAACTGATTTTTAATATGTAGACATATATGAACAGAATCGAAATGCTAGCTGGTAAAAGACCACAGGTCCATCATGCTTAAACACTCCTGCCATCCAGGCAGCTGCAGCACTAAAAATAATGAAAATTACCTGACTCCATTGTGATATGCTACCAGTACAAATGTGTGGATTGTGGAGAGGAAAATGGGCAGTTGCAGAAATCAATTCTAAGATCAAATGATCCAAGAATACTGATTCTGCTGCAAGAAGTGATCATTTAAAAGATTCAATACTCCTAACTTGCACCACTTCCTTTGGGAACTTGTTCTGTGGGTCTACTATTGTCTGGGTGAAAAAATGCTTCCTCACATTACCCTAATTATTCCCTTAAAGGGAAAATAAACCTATTGTTTAATTGTAAATTTGAAGATATGTGAAGCCTGTTTATTTATTTTGTGTGACCAGGGAAGGAAGGCTAGGCAATTTTGCCATTTTTTTCCGTGGGTGGGGTGTGTGTGTTTGATACAGATGAAAACTAACATATTGGGCTTGATTTCTAAAGCCGGATGTTTGGTGAGGTGCCTGCATCAAAGGATTTGGCGTAAGTGGCACCTTACGCAGACGTGTCTGACAATCAATTACAGAATGCAGGCTGCATCAAAATCAAGGATGCTGTGTGCCAGCACCCTGTGACCCTTGTGGCAGAAGCACCCTGCACCAATTTGCAAGGAGATTTCTGTCACAGTGTGGCTGCACCATCCTCTTTTTGAATTTTAGAAGACCTACCATGGGGTTGCAACAAGGGGCTGAATTTAGACCAGCCAGGGCTAGTCTAAGGGCTCAGCACCACTGCTGAGGCAGTGAGGTAACTGAAGGGAGCCAGGATGGTTGGGACCAGGGACAGAAGGATGAGTGTGGGTGCTATAGGGGATGACATAGGCATGGTGGCAGTGTCAGTGTGCTGAGGTGGCACCCAGCGGGGTGCCATATGCAGTGGAACAGAGCCGATTGGGCCAGGTAGAGGGGTTGGCAGGATGGACTGTAACATAGACCCCAGGTTGCAACAGCCCTGGCTCCTGCCCCAGAAGTGCCATAGTCCCTGACAGTGTGGGCGGGCATCAGCCTGCCTCAACGTGAGGGGCTGAGTACCATGGGACTGTTACAGTACCTGGGGAATGTTTCCTCCACTGACTGCACCCTCTACCTGCAACCATTGCCACCTGCCACATGTAGTGGACTGCAGCACCTCTAGATAAGTCACCAGGGCTGTTGCCACCCCCTCCAGGCCATTAGTCCTGTTCTGCTGTGTATGGCACCCCTGCTGGGTCTACCTTAGCACCTGACATTGCTGCCATGCTCCCATCACCCCTATAGCACCTCCACTGCTCCTTCTTCCCCAGTACCCTCCTAACAGGCATATTTACCTCTTCTACCTTTACTGCTCCTCTAGGGTTGTGCTGGGCAGGGGGGCTTGATGGGACCATCCGTCAAACCCTGCAGGTGTGTCAAATGTTTGGCACAACCTGCAGCTGTGGCAGCTCAGGACTTTGGCACAGGACTCCAGTTGTATAAAATAGAGTGCAGGGTTCCTGATGCACCGGAGTTTGCTGCAGCCATAGCAGCTCACCTTTGGCTGGTCTAGGGCCGATTGAAAATCGAGTCCATTGAGTCAAGTTAAGCTGTTCATGGCATTTTAGTGAATGGCAGAAATGTGACCAGGACACTGGGAAATTTCCCTGTTCTTTTCGATAAACACCATGATCTTTATGAGATCTTGGTTTAACATCTCATCTGAAAGACTGAAAATTAGACATTTAACAACTCCAACGTATTATGCATTTCTTCTGAAACAACATCTTCCTTATTTAAGGTTCCTTGTAATGCTGCCTTTTCCCTCGCCAATATTTTAATTATTTATTAGCTGGGAACTCAGTGACATCAGATAAACTGAAGCATACAATGAAGCTTTCCATGCAGGGCTTCACTCTGCTGATGTCACGGCTTAGGAATCTGCAAAATAATTAAACAAATTCTGGCCAGGCCGATACAGCAGCTCAGCGCTTTTTATGAGTGAGTGTGGAATCAGTCGTGGTTTGTGGCGTTCTTGGGACGCTGATGTTTTATGGTGGATTGTTGATTTAATGCATTGAAGCTGACTTCTACACAGTTCCTGAGCAAGTGCTGATTTTTGTCTTGCTGTACTGAACTTTAATAAAATCGTGTACTCTCCATGAGTGGATTTGAGCTGTTTTGTTTTGTCTTAAACTGAAGCATACAGTGAAGCTTCCCATGCAGGGCTTCCACTCTGCTGATGTCACTGGATTATGGATCTGCTAAATAATTAAACAAATTCTGGTCAGAGCCGATATGACTGCTCAGAGCTTTTATGAGTTTTTGCCATGCTGGAGTCTGCCATGCTCAAGATGGAGGTGATGACAGATTTGCACATGCATGATACTAGTGCAAGCGCAATTTGATCAGCAGTCATCTTGGGCATGGCAGTTGTCACTCTGCAGTTCGGAATAAAAGCAGTGCTCAAGAAGTGGATATGTTTATGTGAGGCGGGTGGAGGGAAGGGCTGCATAAACATGGGTGGAGACTATGCCAGAGCACTGTAGAAGCATGCGGGACAGCAATCTGGTCATGCTTGACAGCACTCCTACAGAAATTATAACAATATGTCTGTGGAGCTCTGCCTACACAGCCATAAAATGAATATTGGGTGGAAAAAAGGTGGCATTACAAAAGGACCCTTGTTAAGAAACAAAATATACCATTTCAAAACAACCACACAAACAATACACTGCAGTTATTAAACAGACTTCACATGCCCAAATCTACATTTCTATTAAAAATCCTAAACGACAGAGTTTATATTTCTTAAGAGTAGGAGCCCACTAGTTCTTCCACCCAAAACAAGCTAAACATGTCTGTCCTGATCCACCTCATCCAATCCTTTTGATGTTTTAGAAACAGAAATAATATCTCCTGTCAGTCTACTTTTTCCAGGATAAATGTGTTTATTATTTAAAGTTCCTTAGTGATGGTAATGTGGACAGAGTCCCCACATTTGCAGGTGTAGAAACAAGCGGTCACGTGGCTCTCTTGTCCTAACAAAGGTATAACAAAAACACACTTGTAGTTTGTGTTGGAAGCCACATGATGGAACACTAGAATGGTTAATCTGGTGCACACTGCATTACTCCCTGGGCATTAAAATAATCTGTAATGGTATTTTGGAGTTTCAAGGGTTGCACGTGTTTGTGTAGAACATAAAAGGCAAGTAATGAGTTAGAGAAAGGACTTAATCTTGAACAAAATAATCTGGGTCCATTTGTGTAATTCTAAGGTTTAAAAAAACAGCTTGTTTAATGTATCTTCCAACAGGTTGAATTTGCCATTGACTTTTACTTCTGTAAAAAAAAGAAGAAGAAGGCAGGACATGTAGGAAGCCACAGGAATTCTGTTTGTGTGTCTAGAATATACATTGCTATCAAGTTGCACCAAAGTCCATGTTTGGGCTTTTGAAAGGTTCCATGTGGATTCTAGGGTTCTGACAGGGTGAAAGAATGTGAGAGGTGTTTGTCCTAACAGATTAAAGTGTTTGTAACATGTACCTCTTAAATTAAGGAACAGTGTGGGATAAAGAAAGTGCTTTGTCATTCTCAGCTGGTTTTACCTTAAAGAAAATGGACTAATGAGTAAGGCTGCAGATCCTTCTTAAATCCCTATTGAGTGAACAAACAAAACCTGTGGAGGTCTGTAAAATGAGGAAGAAATGCAATTGCTTAAATTATTCCTCTCATTTGCTTTGGCTAAAGTTCCTTTTTCCTGTTCTATGCAATGGCATTCTGGAGGTGTTCTCGGTCTGCATTAGCATAAAGACAAATTTCGAACAAGAAATTTCTATTTGTACAGTCTTGTCACTTGTGATGTATACGCTTCTGCTTGGTAAGTGGTGACACATCTTTGTGGCAGCTTCTGAGTCTCAGGGAAGACATAATTAATCTTGCTGTCAATGCCAATAAACAGAAGAGGCAAACACTCAAAATTGTATATTATAATGTAGCTTTGTGGAGAACTGGCTCTTTCCATCAGAAATGGTTTCCCTGAGTCATGCACTTACTGTGATTAGCTGTTTTAATCATTTAAAAGAATCATTGCCCTCTGAGCTACTGTACTGTGCCAATCTCTAGCATTAGCTCTTAGCCTTTTTCACGAAACCTGTCCTCACTTTTATTATTGTACCATACACTGAAGGCATGCTTATGTCATAGATATACTGATATACAAAATAATCAAATGTTGCTGGAATTTACTTTGCGTTTAGTCTGGCTAGGCCAGCCATGTATATCCTGGGACCCCATAAGTCCTGTAGTTGACCCCTCTTATCATTGTTGTAGTGAGGAGCAGATGTGGTACTTAAGTAATGTATTGACACAGTTTGGTGATTCTTTCATCAGTTACCAGTTGGCTGTTATAAAAAGATATTCAGTTAATATAAAACTCAAGATGTGCAGCCTCTGAGGGTTCTGCATAACAAACAGTTTGCACTGAAGCAGGCAAAGTTCAAACTCTTGAGTTCACCTGTGTAATGGGAAGTGAACATTTTACCCTCATAGCTGCATTTCTGACCTGCTGCCCTATCCTTGCAGGCTGGGTTCTGATGCTGCTACAAGCTTCACTATTGAAAGAGGCACTCTAGCCACACTATGCAACTTCATTTGCAGAGCTGGCAAATGCCAGTATGCATGGAGGTCCTATAATGACTCCTTCCAAGGCTGTGCCAGCATTTGGCAGGCAGCATATGAGGTAGTCAGTGCAGAGAGGGTACTTTGATAGTGGAGTTGATGGATGTGGTGTTAGGACCTGACTGCCAAGGCAGCAGCAGCAGATTATGGTAGCCCTGGGTGGCCACTGTAAGGCCTCCCTATGCTTTAAAAATCAGGCCAGCAGTAGCTGGGCATTGAGAGGACCTGGGGCCTTTAAAATCCCCACTAATGCATGCAACATGAATCCTCTGTCATGGAAGGCAACAACAAGGGGGCAACTGGATAAAGAGGGACTTGAATGCCCAACAATCAATAATGTACAGTGATAGAAAATAGGGAGTGGGGAGTCAGAGGCTGGAGTAGGCCTATATTTTGTGCTTTTTAACTTCAACTTTGCAAACATTAATTTCCATTGCTTCCACTAAGATCAATTAAGTCCGATAAAGGTCAAACACCCAGTGTTGGAGGTGCTTATTTTTTCTCAGACTACTTGCTTTCTACATAAAACAAAGGTGTAGACTGGCTCTTTATAAAGGGAAAGGCATTTTTGCTCACTGTGCTACAAAGGCACAATGAAGACATATCACAAGTCCAGCAGTATTGGTTCTCCCTGCACTTGGTGAGAGTCATTTAAAGGTCAGTGTGGTTCAGAAGTTGCACTTTTAGTGCAGTGAAAGAAGATTGTGGGTTCAGTAAAACAACTATCACTCACCACTCCTTGGGCTCTGGGGTGTTTCATGGCCAGTGACTGGCTGGGTGGCATCTCCTGGCTCCACTGCCTCTGTGCAGATCTCTTGTCTTTATTCAATGGCAGCAGGTGTAACCATCAACCAGAATAGCAGCATGCAATCCAAACATGTACAGGCTCTGCACAGTAGGTTCATTTTTTAAAGTCCAGCAGACTTTCACTTGTACATTCTGTCCGGCATTCGTACCTCAACCTTTCCATCATTCACTGCTCCTTTTGTTGGTGATTTCACCTGCCGCCACTGCACCAAGAAATTTGCATGAATGCAGTAAGACATGCCTTTTTTCTGTGTGGGAGTTAGGAGGTGCCACCCAGCTATTCACTGGCATTGTAGTGCTGGATCCTGGGGAGCGCTGAGTGGCAGTTCGACTTATTCTGTGTTCACAGTCTGGCATCCCCCCAAGTGTGGCATTCTGAGGTTGGTGATTTTGCATTAATCTTGTGAATTTCAGTTCCAGCACCAGATATTTGGCTTGTATGTAATACTGAAACTGTTATGCAGTTTTTTTTGGGGGTGCTTCGAGATAAAACAATAATATTAATTTTAGAAATTCTTCTTAGCAGGACATCTTCATTTTAAAGGAATAGAATTTGGTCTCATATAGCTCCTTTCATACTTAGTGTACCCAAAAGCCCTTTATAATCCTTGAACAGTTGGCAGCACCATTAGTTATGTACACAGAGAGGTTACGTAACATTAAGGGAACCTCAGAGGTGAAATATACAAAAGGAAAAGAGGAGGTTGAGTGACTGTTCCTATGCCGCACAGTAAATACGTGGCAGTGTTGGGACTTAAACCTGGATCTGCAGGTTCACAGTTCTTCACTGTAGTGATAAGGATGTATGCATGTCCTCTCATGATACAAACCAAGCTCCCAGGAGGGTCTTGAGAGGTAAAGTGGTAGCAGCAGTGACCTAAAAGTAAATACACAACAATATGTGAGGAGAAGCAGTGTGATCTAATGGTTAGATCACCAGCTTGGGAACAGAGAGATCCATCCCAGGTTTCACTACTGCCAAAGACTTACTGTGGAACTGGGGCAAGTCACTTAACCTCTCATTGCTGCCATCCACCCAGCTGCAGAAATAGGAAGAAGCAAGACCCCACAGGAAACAAGATGTTGCATCTCAGTTGGCCTATCATGGTAAATACATTTTACTAAAACATATTATTCAGTACAGTATGTAATCCCTTTACCAAATCTGAGGGCTATGGGTAGGCTAATGTTTCAGCCAGGGGCACACTGTTGGTTTGATCCTGGAGTGGACATAAATACGGGTTCCCATTATTTGCTAACGGAGTTAGTCAGTCAGTGTTTTGGCAATGCAGAGTGACCAGGAATGTGTTTGGTGAGGGGCACCTGCAGGGCCTGTACTGGAGATCCAAGTCATGCAGGATCCAGGACCACAATTCCCCTGTCACTGGTCAGGATACTCCAGAACACCAAGAGGGGTCACAAAGTGATGCTCTTAGCACAGTCCCATACCAGCCATGATCTTGCTTTTCTTATCTGGGAAGGATATTAGGGCCTTAATTCAGAGCCCAAAGAGCATCAGTAGGTTGGGGAGGGGGAACAGATCATACGGCCAGGGAGCATCTTTGGGCAGTAGGAATAAGTGAGGGAAGGGTGCCTCCTGCAGGCCAGCTCAGTACCGTGAGGAAGGGTGGGCGGTGGTGCACCTGTCCCGGGTGCATGCCACCGAGGGGCTAGTTCAAATGAATGAAGCGCCACTGTCCATACCCAATTCACTTGCACAGCTGCTGATCTGCACTGTAGGTTTAAATGTTTTTTTTTTATTTGTGTTCTTCTTCTGTAATTACTAATGGCTGTCAGCAGAGGCGCATCTGTGGACCAAGGATGGGGGTGGTGGTCACATGGTCGCTCAACTCACTCAATCAAAAATTCAGGTGGTAGAGAAGCTGTGGGCCAGTGAGACGGCCGCCCATTAGTATAAGATATGGGTGGACTGCTGAGTGTGTGGTGTGAGAATGAGAGGGAGGCGCCAGTTAGAGGTAAGGTAGTGGTTATTGGAGAGGTGACAGTCTGATGGAGCGAGCGAGTGAGAAGAGAGCAAAGAGACATTGAGAGATTTATTTTAGAAGTAAAAGCAAGCAACAATTATGCACAGTCACGCCCTGTCTGAGGCCGCCCACACTAAGCACTCTGCTCGGCCAGTACTCCTACTTACTGGGTGGGTGGGCCTGGGCCTGGCTTTGTGATCCGAGTCAAGAATCATCATCCATACAGTGTGAGAGAGTCATTCTTCTCCACGAGAGAAGTGTCTAGTCCGCACTGGCTGCTCAGTGCTCTGCTGCTGTAACATAGCATGCGAGAGCACCGAGCAGCGCAGCCGTGACCAGAAGACTCACGCTGTCATGGAGAAGAATGACCCTTTCACACTGTGTGGATGACGATTCTGACTCAGTTACAAAGCCAGGCCCAGGCCCACCCACCCAGTAAGTAGGCATGCTGATTGACTGTTGACTGACTGCTCACCACTGGGAGATGTAACATAGAAGTCTTGGAGTCTGGACTTCAATATTGCGAACTTTGGCAGGATGAGGGGTTATTGCAGAAGTTAAACAGGGAAAAGGCAGTAGAGGGGTAATTGAGGTAGAAGGAAATGTAAACTGGAAAGGACGATGGGATGCTGCAAATGTTGGAGGAGTCACTGTATTAGAGGATGCTGTGGATTGTGGCATAATTAAGAATTTATTAAAGTAAGAGACTGGCGGTCTGTATAAATTGTCTTTGACCATCTATTATGTGGTGCCACTGCCACCTAACCAGCTAATGTAGCTAGCTAACTGTTTATTGTTAAAACCCTAGGGCTTGGCAAACAGGGATAAGTCCACACTGAAAAGCTAGACTTTTTTTCTAACAGCAAAACTGGTAAATTTTATTTTTCTCGAGATTCGTGACCTCCTAGACCTGTAAGATACTTTTGATGCACATATATCCTGGTCATGAGACTCCACCTATAGAACCCGGATGCATGCATGCTGAAACATCGTAGCTTACTGGTTAAAATGGGCTGTGAGTCACTGGATGGGGAACTAAACAAAAAAAAAAAAGAATTCCTATTGTTTCTGTGGATGGAATTTGCAAACTGCCAGTGTTTCCTTGGAGTCAAGGTGCTGCTGTCAATCCTCACTCTCTGTTATCAACCATCATTGGGTGTCCTCAACTTCTAATGTTATTTGCTGTCATGCTGGCACTGGCTATAGGGGTTGGTACACCATTTGGTGTTTCAGTGTTATACTGTTGTTGGTAACCTATGCCATTCCCCATACAGTACTTTAGTTTAGTTGCACTAATTTCAAAATTTTGTAAAGCCTTGATTTGTTTGCTTCCCATCCAAACATAATTTTAGAGTCCATGTCCTATCTAAAGCCACTTTCTAAGTATTACTTTAGTGTTGCACAGTTGCAGTAATCAACACATTGCAGAATAGTTCAATTTCTCTGGCTTCTTTCTGCAGCCAGGGAGATCCTTCACAACTGTGGATGGCTACATGAGCAACACAAAAAAGCAAGTCAAGCTTTGCCAAGTAAGACAGAATAACTTTTAGCAGTACATCTGCATACTTTTTAAATATTCAATAGTAGCAGATGGAGTTTATAAGGTAACATCAAAGCCCTTCACTTCAACTCCCAAACAGTTCATCTAGGTGGCAGCACTTGCATAGAAAACACAAGCATTTGTCAATGCCGAATGTTTGCTTGCTGGTATTGGCATTGGTACTGCATGAGTTAGAGCGATGCATAATAGGAATGGCAGTGAAGTATTGAACTAACGCCAACCCCACCCACCCCTACCCTGCAGAGACTGACAGGCATTAGATTGTGCCTTTGGATCGTCAGCCATAACACGCCATTCCACTTCACGCCACCCCTGTAGACACTGACAGGTGTTGGTGTGCCTTGCAGTCTTTTGGCCCTTACTCTCACCAAATTCCATAAAGAAATAAGCTGAAATAGGTGCAGTATAGAGAATGGGGTGAAAGTTAGGGTTGAAGACCTCAAGGCATATCTCGATGCCTGTCAGTGGCTGCAGGATGGGGTGGAATGGTGTTATATGGCCGATGACCCCAAGCCGCACTCTCCAATGACTGTCAATATGTATAGGGTGGGCATTAGATTGATACCCTAACGCCCAGGCGCTTGTTGGTATTTTGACTCCAAATTTTCAACATGGGCTTTTTGGGACCCCACCTCATGAACAGTGGTACTATCATATGATATCACAATATATTTCAAAAATGCATATAGTGTGGGTGTTTGATAGAACTGTTGGTCAGCCAGTTGTCCACAACAATTGCTGCTGCACACTCCAATGCCAGCCAGCCAGAGCCTCCCACACCTCAGATTCTGTGGGGCAAAATTTTCCCTGAAACAGGGATAGGGCACATATAAAAAAAAGTATATTTTCCTTCAAGAAAGCCCCAAACTCACCACAGAGCATGTAGCCACCACAGAGCTTCTGAGCCTTAGCCCCCAGACCCCTAGCTACTTTTTGGGGGTGTGTGCAAATTTGTCTCTTGCCCAGGGCACCAAAATGCCTTCCCACGGCTCTGGGCCAGCTGACTTTGTGGATCTCCATGCAGAGAACAGAGGGCCTGAAGGTAAAGCCACCATCCTCAGTGAATAATACTTTTAGTACTGAATTGTGAGGGATACTCCTTTTGGTATCCAGAACCTCCACTTTCCATGAGGCTATTGCTCCAAAGATGAAGAGGTTAAAGGTAATTGACAATGAACTGGGCCTGTGTTCTATCATCTCACAGAGTTATGGGACTGAAATGTCTGCCCTTATTTTTGTCAAAACAACTTTCGAGAACTAAAGTACCATGTTAACCATTGCAGTAAGGGGTGCTGTGAAGTCTATCTGTGTTACTCTGACCTTACAGTGAACAAGCCAATTGGGCAGGCTCTAGGCCAAGGTTTCTGATGTTTAAAGACTTTTCCCTCAGACTGTTTTGTTTTTGTGGGGTCGAAACTCAACATGTGACCCAAAGTCAAGTGGGTATTAAAGGCAAAGGCAAATTTATTTAAAAGATGCCCAATCCCAGAGGCTCTGGGCGCCTGATAAATTTTATAACATAACGTACAGCATAAGCATTTAAAATTAAAGTAAAACATCCTATAAATAATCAACATTAAACATCAAACACTTGCAAAAATAGGAGTGTCTTCAGGCAGACTTTAAAATGGCTAACGTTGGGGCCTCCTGACTAGAGTTGGTAATGAGTTCCAAAGAGCGGGAGCAGCAACACTAAAAGCTCGGTCGCCTGCTGATTTTAACCTCGCTCTAGAAAACAGTCAGGAAGCCACCGCTAGAAGAATGGAGATGGTGAGTAGGAAGTAGGGTACCAGGAGCACTGACAGGTAACCAGGGCCCTGCCCGTAGGGGCCTTATAGGTGAGAAAGACCCACCTTAAAAGAGGATTCTCCACCTGACAGGCAGCCAGTGCAATTCCGAATACAGGTGTAATATGACAAAATTTGTTTTGCCCAGTCAAAAGCCGGGCAGCAGCATTTTGCACCAGCTGCAGTCTACGAAGAGAACCCCAGAGACCCCGAGATAGAGGGCATTACAGTAGTCAAGCCTAGATGTGACTAAGGCATGTATCAAGGTAGGGAGGTCCAGAGGCGGAACAAGGGCTTAATCCTGGCAATGTTTCTGAGATGGAAAAACAGGTACAGACCACGGATGATATCTGAGCTCCATGGTCAAGTTTCTGTCCAGAATCACTCCAAGATTTCGCACCCAAGAGGAGGCCATCAATGACGCAGCTCTCAGCACAAGTCCAGTTGCAGAGTCAGAGGCCATCCTATCACGAACTCTGTTCGACTCCACTACCAATACCCAGTCTTGTCAGGGTTCAGTTGCAGCCAGTTGGAGGCCATCCAGTCGTTAATCTCGGCCAGACAGATATTTAACACATCCACTCGTTGGATGTTCCTGGGCAAAGGACAAGTATAGCTGAGTATCATCAGCATAGCAATGAAAACTCAGACCATACTTCCTAATGATGCTCCCCAGGGGCAGCATATACACTTAACAACATTGGGGCTAGTACCAACCCCTGAGGGACTCCACGAAGAAGACAGGTGTAGATGAGAAATTTCCCATCACAACCCATTGCCTCCTGTTGGTAAGAAAGGACTCAAACCAGTTGATGACAGTACCGGTGAGTCCACACAGCTCCCTTAAGGCGGACAAGCAACACACAATGGTCCACAGTGTCAAATGCTGAAGAGAGATCAAGGAGAACAAGAATTGTCCTGTCCCCTCGGTCTCTAGCCCTGAGAAGATCATTCTGCACCCGAACAAGCACAGTTTCCGTGCTATGTCTAGCCAGCTGACTGGAAGGGATCATACAACTGTGAGTCACAAGGTGTTCTTCCAATTGAAGCGATACCACCTTCTCAACAATCTTCCCAAAAATGGGAGATTGAGATAGACGGTAATTTGCCTTGATCTCCGGGTCCAAAGAATATTTCTTTAAAGGGTCTCATCAGAGCCTCCTTCAAGGCATCTGGAAAGACACCTGCAGCAAGGAACACCGCATAATCGAGGCAAACACCGGGTCAACAGAGTCAATGCATCTCATTAAGAAACGCTGCTGGCACTGGGTCCAGCTCACAAAAAGTATGCTTCAAATTGACTGCCACCAATAAGCTCATGAACCTCCACTGGCCTTAAACTCCCCCAACTAGGCGGAGTGCACTCAGAATACCACTGTCAGCAATGGTGTTGCTGGCTGAAGAAACTTCCCTGGATCAAGGACACCCTGTCCGAGAAAAAACAAGCAAACTCCTCACAGTCTTCATTAGAAGAAGCCTCTCCGGCTGCAGACAGACAGGATGGAGAAGTCTATCAACAGTCTGGAAGAGTGAGGCTGGTCGGTTTCCCCGGCAATCTCCCTAGACAGAAACGCTGCCTTCTTATGGTTGATTGCCTCCTGATATGCACAATAATGCGCACTACAAGACCAGTTTGTCCATTTCCAGGTGGGACTTCCTCCAGCAGCACTCTAATCTCCGACCCATCTTCTTCATCTCCCTAAGGTCTCCATCAAACCATGGGGACCTTGGGTATGAAGTTCTGGGTCATACAGATAGGTGCGAGGGAGTTGATGGTGTCAGATAACACCCTATTATAGGTGTCAACCCATGACATCAACACCTCTGACGCATGCAACACCCACACTAGACAATTCAGCTGCTGCCAAAACCCTCAGGGCAAGATCCCATAAAGGGCGGCAGCAATCATCTCTGCAGGGGAAGAACTTGGCGAGGAGCCTCAAGTGTGAACTTCACCGCAATGATCAGACCAAAATACCTGATCAATCCCGAGATCAGTAATCTCAAGCCCCAGTGAGAACACCAAGTCCAGTACGTGGCCGTCCCGATGAGTTGGTGCAGCAACGACCTGCATCAGCCCCAACAAGGACATGCTCTGCAGGAAATCATTACTGCATCTTTGCTCTTTATCATGTCCAAACATTGAAATCCCCAGAAAAACACATCTGGGGACGCAATGTTCGCCGCAGCAAACTCGCAAATTCCTGCAGGAAACCCCCATCGGGCCAGAAGGGCGATAGATGAGGAGGATCCGCAGCCCACGCCGAATCCTCCACCAACGGCCACACACTCAAAAGAACTTGGAGTTCCCACCGGTGCACGGGTGAAGGTCAGGCTAGATCTAAAACAGATAGCTACACTGCCACCCCTGTGATTTTCTCTGGGCAGTGCACCACGGTATACCCTGGAGGACTGCAGCCTCAAAAATGGGGCCAGCATCATCTCCCACCCAGGTCTCTGTAATGCAAGCCAGATCGGCCGATGAAATCAGGCGGCAATATTGCCATCTTGTTTCTGATCGACCTGGCGTTGCACAGCACTGCCGTCAGAGAAATGAGGGTGATGCAGCCCCTGGGTTACCTTACCACTCGGTCTGGTGGTCTCCTGGGAATGGGCATCAACCACGCCTGGCTCTCTCAGATGCCTGACATAACCCAGGGCGTCTCCTGGACCTAACAACCTCTATCCTTCCATCAACCTAAACCCAGGTCGTCCCACTGCCAACAAGCAGCACGACCCTTTACAATCCCCACTTCCCTACAGCGTCTAACAGTAGTATCAGACACTGGAAGAGGGATAAAGGGACATAAGCATGTAGCTGTGAGTCTATAGGTGATCCTAACCCCACAAGTCCTCCCCGTATACCCCCACACATTTCCAATGATAACCCAAACTATTATTAACACATTTAAATAACACCAAAATAAAAATTATCCTACATAACTAAATAAACTAATAAACAACTAAAACATTAATGCAAAACAGAGAATCATAACAATAAACAAATTAAACATACCTATCACAAACTATTTTATTATACACACAATTAAAACCATACCATGGACTAACCGTTTCCCTCCTCTGATTCCAGACAGAGATTTCCAACACCGAGTGGGCGCTCGACCACTCACACGCTGATGCTTTTTGGAAGGGCGCTTTAATTTAAACAGTACTGTCCCCGCCTTCAGCAGCAAACCCCGCCCCCTACTCACACCTCCAGCTGATAAACAAGGTAGTCCAGGTGTAATTTCAGCATGGCCTCTCATGTCAGGCGACCCAGCGCTCAGGAGGGCAATCGGGCAATCAACCTCGAGCAGGAGAGCAAGCACCAGACAGAGATTGGAAGTCAAAAACATCCAGACCGCTAATGAGTGGCGTTTCAAAATCACAGCAATTCAACACATATGAGACTGCCGCTTGCGGCCCACTTTAATTTAAACAGTACTGCCCCGCCCCTCAGCAGCAAACCCGCCTCCCCTACTCACATCACCAGCTGATAAACAAGGTAGTCCAGGTGTACTTCAGCACGCCTCAACGCCATGCGCACCCAGCTCAAGAGGGCAAACGGTAATCAACCCCGACAGCAGGAGAGCAAGCACCAGACAGAGATTGGAAGTCCAAACATCCAGACCGCTAATGAGCGGCGTCAAACTCACAGCAATTCCACACATTAATCCTTAGAAATGCCCGCTAGTGCATGTTAATGAAGCTGGGACAGTGGTAAACCAACAATTAGAGCACGTTTTGTCTTGGGATTGCGCAAATCATCCAGGTACCATGGGGACTGTTGTCGAGCAAGCAAGCAAGCTGGATGATGGTCAGAGCAAGCTGCTGAAACGTGCCCTTACTGCTATATTTGTTGCATTATGTGCTTTGGAGCCACTGCTGAGGTGATTAAACATCCTCCGCACGTTGTTTCATCCACCCACTCAATGGACTTCAGGGACTGAAGTGGTCAACGTAAATTTCTTTCAACAAATAAAATTAGTACAGTGTTGCCATATTGTCTGGGGTATAATACGCGAATGTGCATTTCCCCATTGCAGTAGTGTAATGCATCAGTAGCATGTACCAATGGAGGGCAAAACATTAAACCTGTCGCTAAGGACTAGCAAATCTTGACATTTTCCTCTGTTTTACAAGTTAATGTAATGTTGGTATCGCTTTATAAATTTCCTGACACTGCATTAATGTCCAGTGTCAACGTGCATGTGCATGTTGTCAGATCTTTCAGCGTTTCAAAGGGATGAAACTGAAGCATGGTTTCTGAAGTACAATTACTGGTTTTCCTCATTTTTCTGTCGCTTTAAGTTAAACAGTACTATAACAATATTTACCTTGCACTTGCCATGTTACAAGGGCATTAATCCCTCAAAGTTGTGCTCTCTACTAAGAATTGATGCCTAGTTGTTGGTTGGAGGCAGTCGGCCTGTGGCCTTCTCCCCCAAACCGGTCATTAATTCCCTAGCAGAGCCCTCTTTGTCATGGATCAATGCTTACATCATCATCTCTATAGGCTCCTCATCTTGATTGTCTCTCTGGTTAGTGAACCCAGCCTGCCCCCTCTGTTAGGGTAAATCTTTACAGCCGTGGTTGCAGATGTACACTAAATTGAGGATCCTTCTACCTTCTCTTCTAGTTGCCCAGGTGCAGCTTAAAAAATTGCATGGCACCTCTTGAAAAGAGCAGTAGACATTAGCAGCAGTGTTATCTCGGCCAGCATTCCCTCTCTGAATGAAATAAGTTCTTCAGTTGTTCATGGCTATGTATTAATGTCTTTAGGTGCTTAAGGCATATGTATTAGTCTGCTTTCTGTGTCCATACTGAGTACCTGTCTTGAGCTGAGTTGGACCCATTGCACTATCTGTCTGTGCTGTTTAATATACAGTCTATACAGTATATGCTTTAAACTGCTCATTACTGTTTCCTTCATGTGTCTGCCTGGGTCGTGTCCTTGAACTATACTGCATGCACCTGCCTATAATGACTTTTTGCACTGCCTCTTATGGTCCTTTTAGTCTTGTTTGTATTACAGCGCACATGCAGTGTATGACTATTGTTTGGATACCATCTGGTGGTGCACTGTACTTCTATGTGGAAGACTGTGAACTGAGTTCTGTCTCCACTGCCTCGCCTCTGAGGGATCCAAGGCACAATGCAAATGCATTGTGCACTGATCCAGGGTAGGGAGCTGAGCAGCCACTGTATAAGCACCCACCAGATTGGGAGCAGGGTGGTATTGGCTTTGTGGTGACTATGTGATGTCAGCCATCCCCCATTACAGAAGGGTGCCACAAGCAGCCTTTGGCAGATGCTAAGCTAGTGGGAGGGCTTTACAAGGGGTAGGCAGATTTATCCCATGTGAATGATGGCCCTGCTGTGTATCTCTTGCTGACTACAGTTGCTTCTTGGGGGACTGAACATGAGCCAGTTGCTTGTGCCCTACTATGCCCTCATAAGCCAGACAGGAACCAAAATGGCAGATGGCACAGTTCTGGCTATGCATTCTCGGTAAGTGTGCACGTGAGCATGAGGGGTAACTGGCACAGCAGTTTGCCAGAGGAAGGGATTCAAAAATATTGATTAAAAAAAGTCAGTCATTGTAAACTGTCAGCATGACTCATTTATGTCAAAATGACTCCAAGCCTTTATTTAAAAAGGTATGTTTCCAGCCTTAGCAGTTCAAGTTCTTGTATTGAAATGTATAACATTCTTATGAATTATTACATTAAAAAACTGAAATAAAAATAAAAACACGCATTACAATACAAATTATTGTAGTCACCACACATAAACATGTATGTACAAATTCATAATTTATAATTACAAAGACAGAACATCACTTTTGTACAAATCGTAGTACACCATAAATGGTTGTCCAGTCACTTAATAATATTAAGTGTACAAACTTATTTTAAGTTACAAAATGTTTTTGTACAGTAATGCTCAAAACCATGTTTTACATTCTCTTTGATAAGCTAAACATTCAACCATGAGGCGCTGAATAGTAATTAGACCATCTATTTTACAAGCACAAATTCCTCCACAATTATTGTCAACATAACTGGGAGTGATATTCAGCAGAAATCCCAGCAGTGCACTAAGCCTAAAGGTGCATAGTGCACTCTATGAGACTTTTTTCTCCAAACAGGAGGCACAGTTCTGTACCTGGGGAATATTTAATTTCACTATATAAATGTGTTTTATCAATATCATGAGCCTTTTCTATGTCTCTTTGGGTATATACATCCCTGATTCTTTGGATTGTTTTAGATAGTTCATTTAATGGATAAGAACACACCCTTTCTGACCAGACCTCTGCTAACCCCAGTTGTTTAGTGATATTATTTTTTTTATTTTTATTTTATTACAACTAGGATTACAAGTATCTTTGAGCCAGGCTCTTTTACAAGGTTCAGCGTCAACCAACCAACCAAGGTTGGAAGGTTGTAAACCAGTTGTTCATTGCTTCTGTCGTAGTTAAACAACTCATTTGCATATCATACCAGCAGCATTTAGACAATCTAGCATTGTCCATTTGTTGTATTCCTATACCATTGGTGGATGGTGTTTGCCAGAATTATGGCTTCTTTTGGTAGCGTGCCTACCTATAGCCTCATAAAAGATGTTGTGGTATCTCTGGAGTCCTAGAATAGATCTCAAAAAGAAGTTTTGAATTACTTTTAGACTACTAGCCTTTACTGACACCCACTATACCTGGCTACCATAGAGGTTCTGGCCAAGAGTTTTAGCTTCAAATGTTGAACTTAAAGCCCTAAAGAGTTATTTTCAAAAGCGGTAGCACATCTGTGAATTGCTTGTGTGTTGTCTTCTGTGCAGAATCTTTAATTACATTTACATGGGGTTTCCAGGATAATTTTTTATCAAATAATATTCCTAAATAGTGAAATTCTGAAATTTCTGCAAATTCACAACCATTTATTATAATAATAATAATAATTTTATTTATATAAGCGCCTTTCAAAATATCAAAGCACTGAACAGGTTAATAACATAAATACAAATATCCATGCAAACATAAACATATAAAACACATCATAAATACATCATAAAAGCATAATAAATTACAATAAAATCCAATCAAATTCTAATTAGCTTAATCCTCCAAAAGGCAATTTTCCATTAAAAGTTTTTAATTTATCTATTAACTATTTTTCTACTTTTGTCACCAACAACTAATATCTTTGTTTTGCTGTATTTTATTATAATTTTATTGAGTTCAATTGTTTCATGACAGCAGATAACCCACTTTTTAGACACAAAGGTGTCTGTGATAAAAATATTTGCATGATCTGCTTAATGTAATATTTTCATCCATATGTTGTTGACAACTCAGTGGAAATGTTTCTATACTGGCTAGGCAAACAACCAGGCATGCAATATATATACTAAACAGGAGGAGCCAGAATGCAACCCTGCTTAACTCCTGCCTAATCTGAAATGACTCAATGAGTGCACTGTCGTTTGATGTTTGTAACATTTTCAACAGTAGTAGTAAATGCTCATCAATACCCAAACTTTCAAGTTTATTCCACAAAATGGTCCTATTAACAGAATCAAAGGCAGATTTAATACTGCCAACCGCTGGCAGGCACTCGGGACAAACAAGCAACACAAGCAGCTCACCTGAGGAGCTGAGGAAGTGAATTTCCAGCCTGATTACTTTCGAGGTAAAGAGAGCCTCTTCTCTTCATCTGGACGCCTGCAGTGGGTGCTACCTGATGAACACTTACTTATATTTTATGAACTTTGTTCCCTGTTCACCACTGGGTGGGCTTGTTATTGCTTTTCTTTGTGCTACTAATGCTGAAGTGTAAAGCTAGGGATTCACTGGGTGCCCTAGAGTTGCCTTGCTGATTATACCTTAAAGCCAGATATACTAAGCAGCTAATATAGAGCAGACTTGTTTAATATTGTGGTATTGGATCTAATTGCTGATTATACCTTAAAGCCAGATATACTAAGCAGCTAATATAGAGCAGACTTGTTTAATATTGTGGTTTTGGATCTAATTGTGCTTGTAACTGAAGGTATTAGGATAGCTGGGTGCTAGTGTGACCTCATTTTTGAATAGCCCTGTTTGCTTAGAGTGGAGACCCTTTGTGTAAGTCACAACATTTTCTCCTGCTACATAGGAATGAGAGGCTTTGTTTTCTCCACTACATAGGCAGCCCCCAAGCTCACTGCCAACCGCGCACTTACTGGGACAAACACAAGCAGCACAAGCAGCTCACCTGAGGAGCTGAGGAAGCTGAATTTCCAGCCTGATTACTTTCGCAGTAAAGAGAGCTCTTCTCTTCATCTGGATGCCTGCAGGGGGTGCTAGCCTGACGGCGCTTTGCGCTGTCTGCCCCACCTACCCCAACCACCCACCCACCCAGGGGCGGCTGTCAATTTAGGATCCACCCCGTGACATCACATCCAGTGACATCACATCCTGTTGCCCAGAACCTATCTCCCCACTTCTCATTTGCAGGTTATACCTGCTGGCCACTAGAGGGACCTATGCCCCTCGCTACTTCCTACTCCTACCTGTGCAGTACTCCTTCCCTTGTATCTTGCTCGCCACAATGTATTGGCTCCTGCCTCATGCTCTGCCTGTGCCTATTCCCACTAGCAGTGCACTTGCCCACTTACCCATCTACTACTCCGCACTGTGCCCTGGCATCCCTCCCTCCCTCTGCTCCTGGAACCTGCTCTCTTGCCCTTGGGACCTCTGTGTGTCTCGGTCCTCCCTGCCCTCCCCTAGCTTCCTCCTCGCCTCAGGCACATCTGGTGTCTTCTTATTCTTGCCTTCCCTTCCTGTACCACCCTGCCCACCCCTGCTTCCTTAACGTCCCCTCCCCTCATGTCAATCGTAGGAAAACCTCTCACCATCTCCCAGCCAGGTGTGTTAGTCATGCTACTACTCCTGTCAGGGAACATTCATCCAAACCCTGGCCCGGTTCCCAGGAGCTCCCCGACTAGCACCACAGGCCTATGCATGGTCTCCATGAATATCTGTAGCCTCCTAAAAAGTTTGACTCACTACAATGCTTGGTCACATCAATTAACCCTGATGTCATCGCTGTGGTTGAGACTTGGCTGTCGAAATCCTCCCCTGACTCCCTGGTCTCCTTCCTGGTTTCCCCTCTTCCGGTCTGACCGTGTTGGGGAGGCAGATTTATTTATGTCAAGGAATCTCTCCCTGCTAGCCCTGCCTACTCCAATCCTGACTCAGGGCCCAGACGCCACGCTGAAACTAACCCCTGACCCTTTAAAGGGACCCTTTATCTGACTACTGCATACGTGCCCCCTGGGACCAAACGCAGGCCATTGCCTCTCTTACAGAATACCTTTCCTCACTACCTCCTTCCGCTGATCAAATTCTGGTGGGTGACTTAAATGTCAACTGGCTCAGCCCTCCTCCTCCTCTACCGTGACTCCTTCTGCAATAGACCCTAACACAACTAGTTACCCAACCTACCAGGACTAACCCCAAGAGGGCTCAGTACCCTGCTTGATGTGGTACTCACAAACCGCCCCAATTGGATCCCAATGTACAAGTCCTCCCAGACTCTCTCAGCATCACCCCCATTCTACTCCACTGGTCATCCTCAGTCCCCAAACCCATAGCACAGTCCACATGCGGCGTCTAATACCTGGTAGTCTGACAAACTTAAGGAACTTCTGTCCCAAATTGACTGATCTCCTATACAGGCAACTCTTGATATTGAAGCTCTCTCCTTCTTTACCCAACTTTTAATAATGCCTGTGATATCTTTCCCCTTTAATCTTAGGCCGCCCGTTCAAAAGGCAGAATGCCCCTAGGTACCAGCTTTGATCCACCAACTCAAACATAGGGACAACCTATGGCACCATGCCATTGAGATCATGGCCCAGTGACAGGCAGTTATATGCTGCCACCTCAAACAAGTGCACCGGGCCATCAGAAAGCCAAGTCTGAGCACCATCGATCCTCACTCACAGCCTCATGGGGAACCCCAGAACCTTCTAGGATAACATTAAACAATTAAATGGGAGTGCACACTCCTCCCACCCACCAGATCAACATTAATGGCGTGATCTCTTCAGACCCAGCCCTCACAGTGAACCACCTCAACACCTCATTCACTGACCTTAGCTATCCTCCTAAAATTTTTTGACCCTCCTCCCCAGCGCCTGCAGTAAATCTTTCTGCATATTTTCTCTTCCGCGTGTTTCTGCCCAAGAACTTAGGCGTTTCACCTTGTCACTGCCCCTCAAGTACACAGGCTGGCAGTGACACCCTGGATCCGTGTATCTCACAGCTGGTCTTAGACACAGTCTCACTCCGATCACGTGCCTCATCAACCACTCTCTTTGCCTGGGGAAGGTTCCAACTACCTGGAAAGTCGCCACTGTCACCCCCTATCTTTAAAGGTGGTGATGGGACTGTGGCTGGAAGCTATCGGCCAGCCTCCATTCTCTCCTCTCTCCAAGGCCTTGGAAAGTGGTAGCCTCTCAAACTCTGACTACCTCTCCACCTACAATGTCCTATGTCCTGAACAGCATGGCTTCCCGGCGGCCACAGTACCAACACAGCCCTCCTAGAGTTCTCCAACTTTCTCCACTCCTCCTTAGACACTGGTTCTCTGGCTGGTGTGGTCTTCATTGACCTTTCTAAAGCTTTTGACACTGTCTCCCACCCCTCTTCTTGATGCCCTTAGTCTCTCTGGTTTTGCTGCTGGGCCCTATCTCCTGGTGCACCAGTTATCTGTCTGACCGCTCACAGGCGTATAAAATTAATGGGACCTACTCAGACATCTGTCCCATCTTTCTGGGGTTCCTCAGGGCTCCATTCTGGGCCCCTTACTATTCTCCCTTTACCTTAACACCCTTTCATGCTCTTGCTCGGGGAACATTTCTATTGTCGCTGATGATGCAGTCATCTTTGCCTCAAGTCGTAACCCTATTGCCTCCAGGACTCTGCAGAAGTCCTTTGCTGAAGCCGAGGGCTGGTTCAAGAATTATAGATTGGTGATAAATCTTAAAAAACAAAAACCATGTTCTTCACTCATCCTCCAAAACAAGTCCTGCAACTTCAAACTCCTCATTCACTCTGGTCCTCTTTCCCACTCGGAACAAGTTTGCTCCTATAAATACCTAGGGATCCATTTTGACCCCTCCTCTCCTTCCATGGACACGTCGCTGCCCCTAGTCACTGGCACTAATATCCGATTGGGCATCTTACATCGGTATAAACACTGCCTCCCCTGGAGGCTCTTGAATCGCAGTCACCTCCTCTATCCTGTCCCTAGTGGACTATGGACTGCCGGTGTATAGGCTGCTGATCAGACCGCACTCCATAAATTTGCACTACTCTGAATAAGGCCTGCAGGTTAATTACTGGGGCACCTAAGCTAACACACACCCCTATCTACTGTCGCTAAAGTGCTGGTACTTGATCTCGATGAGCGCCTCAAATATCTGACCTGTACCCTTACAAAAGACCCTCCTTGGGCTATCCTCACCAGGAATGACAAAGCTTACTACTAAGCTGCTAAGGACAACTATAACTCCGGTATTGTTTGCATCAATCCTACCTGTACCAGCTTGTTTGTATCTATGTCTTAAGTTACTGTTATACTGTGTTATACTGTGTATTTTCGTTTGTCTTACTGTGACAAGGTACTTTTGTAAATGAGCCTATGGCTCAAAGGTTTTCAAACTGCTGCTAAATAAATAAATAAATAAAATAATATCAGTGAAACAACCAAATATTTTTGTTTCCTGGTGTTAACATATAAATCTAGGATATAATTCAAAGTAAAGAGCAGGGTATTATGAATTTTTTTGAAAGCCACATTGGATTTATATTTCTAACTGTGATAACACTAACCTTGAGTAAGTCTTTCAGGTTCACCTCTGATGTCCTAGCCACCCTGGACAAGGGCACTCCCACGGGGCAGTCTTTATAGATCTGACCAAGGCATACGACCTGTTAGACTACCCACTCCTACTAAACAAATTCAGCACACTTGGTCTGGACCAATACTCCCTGAACTGGTTCAGCAACTACCTGACTGACTGCACCCAGCAGGTCAAGTGGAGAGTGCTACCTCTGACCCTCTCGCTAAAGGAGGGCGTGCCCCAAGGCTCCATCCCAGGCCCATTTCTGTTCTCTCTGTTCATCAATGACCTCTGTCACCACTGTGGGAGCAGCTTGTTGTGCAGCATGATGATGCAGTACTCTACAGAGCTGCACCACATCAGGATGATCTAGGACCCCTGCACCAGGCTGATTTCTCCCAGGCGGAGCGTGCTGGTCGAGAATCACTTGGTCTCAACCCTACCAGGACCAAAGTGCTCCTGTTTGGTCCCAAATCCTGGGTCCCTCCTGGGCACATCTCCCATTGGTCACTACATCTGGCTCTCCTATTGAAGTGTTACAATCCTTCAAATATCTGGGTCTTACATTGGACCAGGGACTCACACTGAAACCACATGTAGATTTGGTGGCCAAAGTCCACCAAAAACTCAGGCTGCTCTACCATCTAAGCACCAATCTGATACCTGAGACAAGGCTGGCAATCGCTCAGTGTCCTGCTACCTACTCTTACCTATGCAGCCCCAACCCTTCTCAGCATCGTTAAGCTCGACTATGGCCAGACTACAGATATTGTACCATAAAGTCATACGATTCTAAAGCCCATCCGAGGGATCCACCACTGTGAAGTCCTCGCCACACTCAAATGGCCTACCCTGAACCTAAGACTTCAGTACCTCCTACTAAACTGGATATACAAGCTCCTCTCCAACCATCCCCCAGGGCTTCATCAGGCTACTCACTCCAAAATGGCCCAGCAGGCCCCTTCGCGACTTCGGGCAAAAAACTGCTTGAACTGGCCAGGCCCAGATCTGCAGCCAGCAGTAAATCCTTCACCCATATAGCCCCACGCTATGGAACAAGCTCCCCTGTCAACTACAAGAAGCACCCTCCCAGCTATTTTTCAGACGAGGTTACATGCTCACCTCCTAAAGCTCAGCTTCTGCATCTGTCTGGAAGGCTAGCTCAAATCACACCCTGCATCTAACTACCACTCTTGACCTGGGGTACTGGCCCTGTAAATAGTTGCCCTCCTATAAAAAGCTAGCATCTCCAATTGTAACACTGTACCTTTTAAAGACCTACACCACTTTGCTTGTATATTTTAAAGTACTACCTGCCCTCAGCCTAACAGCTGCTACTGTTGTTGTGTTGTGTTGCCCAACTATTGTTGTACAAAAGCATCTTACACTTCTATGCAATGTACTACTCTGTATCTATTGACTGTACCTGTTCAACTCTATGTAACTAACTCCGGGTCGCCTCTGAAAAGGGACCTCGGAGCCCAGTGGGCTTACCCAGTTAAAATGTAATAAATAAATAAATTGGGAGGAGAGTAACTGGTTTGTAGCAGCTTGGGTTATTTATTTCACCTTTCTGGAATAGAGGTACTATTTTGCCACAGTTCCACTCAGCAGGCCTTTTGATCCTATTTAGTTATTGTAAAACTTTAGATAGGAGTGTGTGCCCACAATTCCGCATTAGCATGAAAACTTTAGCTGGAATGCTGTCAAAACCCACTGCCTTATTATACTGTTGTATTATATACTGGCTTTCTTGATTTCTAGTGAGTTTATGGGCTCCCAAAATTATAATTTTCCTTATCTGAGCTCTGAGTTCATGGCAATTAACATCACATTCATCAAATCGTTATACATGTTCTTGAACTGCTCAGCCCAGTTGTCTGCTGTCATCACAGCAGCACAGATTCCCATCTCCTATTGTTTTCTGAGGTCCCCAAAGCAATAAGTGACCAAAACACTTGCATATGCTTATTAACAATTCAATTTTTATTTTTGCCCATAAATCTTCTTGAGAACCCTTTTTAACCTGGATTAACCTCCTGTATTGCTTTTTGATTTTTAGAGCAATCCTTGTAGTGATATCTAAGGTTTTTGCAATCTGCCCTCCAACTTTGTTTATCTGTGTCTTCAGTTACAGTGCTCCCAATCAAACCATGGTCTTGTTTCTACTGCTTTAAATCTGCTGCCATTTCTAGCAGGCCGAACAATTTTTGCCAGTTCCTACATAAAATTAGACTACTATGACATGATATCAACCTTTGTATGAAAACCAACTTCATGTGCCTCAGACAGGAGACCTATAAAGTTGGAGATGAATCAAGTGACAATAATTCTACCAATTTAGTTTCTGTTTATTTATTCCACTTCATTTTTTAGCATACAAGATGCACATATTACTCTCTGCTGCATTCTCTAATATCTGAACAGTAGGTTAAAATTATGTTTACACATGACAGTGCATTTAATCGGTAAGTGGTCACTATCCCATATTTGCATCATCTACAAGGAAATAAGTTGATGATAACTATAAGTGTCTACTATTTAGAAATCAGTTTGACAACCTCCAGCTTCTGTTGGAAACATTAACTCACCTACTTATCTCCTCTTACTCGCTTGTTTAGTACCCTTAGTACAAGTGCTGAGGCAAATGCTATCAATTTTCCTCTTTTTTTTTTTTTCTTTATTCTTAGACTGTCTGATCGGTAATGCTAGGGCATCATATGAATTCCATTTTAGGGTCTCTCTTCCTTCTAATCTTTTCTAGAGTTAAAATCCCAGCAAGTAGTAGCATAATTCCTGGGAATTTTGTTCTTATGCCTAAAATATTTGTTACAATGTTTTGAAGAATGACATTAAAATCTTTGATGTTAACTGCTGGAGGGATGTATACATTAAAAAAAACTAATAAGTCCAAAGGCTAACTGTGTAATAATAAACATATGATACTGATTATAATCCCTAAGAACTAGGCATTTTGTATTTAATCTTGAACTCACAACAATCATTAAGCCACCGAGATACTGACCATAACTTTTATTCCTAAGAACTATAGGTGGGCAAGCCAGGAATTTTTTACTTAGGGCCAAGCCAGAGCTGGAGCCAGGGGTCTGGCTTGACTTTATGAGCAAAACACGAGGCGAGCCCTAGCTACTGTAGACTGTTCTCTACATAGCCATTGCACATTTTGACACTAAACTAACTGCTCAGGCTGAAAAAAATTCTTACTTTGACCATAACTGGCTTAGATTGACCTTGGCTCTCAATTGCTTATAGAGGTCGAGGCCAAGCCAAGCTAGATGCTAAGCTTGAGCCAGGCTCTGAGCCTGCTCTGGCTTTCCCACTTACTAGAACTGTGTACATCAGGACTCAAGGCTTTCCAAAGGTTGTAGTCCTGTTGCACATTCCATGTTTCTTGTAATACAATGTCATATTGTGTGATATCATTAACCGCATTTTATCCTGTAATTTGGATTTTAGAGCTGCAGTATTCTAGCTTATTAAGGAAAAACAAGATGTCACCTTACACACTACCAGCCCGTCAATTGTCCTCTTCAACCAGGTTTATTGTGCTATTTACACTTGAGAGATTCTTCTCTGTACTGTCCTCTGTGTTAGATTTAAGCAATCATGACCAACAGGGTGTGTGTTGTGCTGGGATAATGTCACGCCTCAGGTGGTTGGGCACAAGGACTTAGTGCCAAGTGTGTCCAATACTTGAGGAGTACGTTATCCCAACAACGCACACCCTTGAGGTCATTATTGCTATTATATAGTGGCTTGTTGTAATACAGAATACAAAAATTATTTTAAAGAATGTTTTTGTTAGTGTGGAAGAATATTTTGTTTCTTAAGAGAAGATGCAAAAGAGAGTATCCAAGAGGTCATCTGCATTGGTTCACAGTGCTGAGACTAGACCCGTGATGTTGTGCTGGGATAACATCAAAGGTCCAGTCCCAGGCTGACCGGAGACCAAGATTCTTTCTTGGCATTGTATAATGTCCTTTATCTGCATCTTCTGTTTCAGAAAGCACTTTGCTTCTATTTATCCTCACTCCTTTTGCTTCCTGCCTCTGATCACCCTAACAACCTCATCATCTCTTGCCATTGCTCTTGGTATGGCTGTTGCTTAACTAGGAATTCAGCCTGCATATCTACTTTATTATTTTATTACTGCATATTTTATTACTGAATTTCAGTCTACTGCCTGTTTTACCCGATCATTTTTTTTACTGCTTATTTTGCCTGTTTCTGACTGAGTTAAATTCATTTGTGAATAAGCGTACTTTGAATTCTGTAGCAAGACTTTTCCATAATCTAGGACATCAGTCTAGCTGACTACTTTCCTTTTCTCTCTCTTAGTCTCCAGCCTCAGTTAACCCTCTGTCCCTGTAGCCTGAAACCTGATTCCTGCCCTCTTGATCCACTTTCCCTCCTACCCATTTGTTACCTGTAGCTCACCCTCCACTACTACTATATCTTTAACCTCTCCCCTTTCTCTCCACAGACCTTCCCAGTCCCCTGGGCACCTGGATCATGGCTGGAGCTGCAAGGCTAGCTCCCTGCCCACCCAAAGAATTTATTCAGGTATGCAACTGAATCGGACCCGCAGTTCATCTCCAAACTTATTTTGAACTTGGCACCTTTTTCAGGGATGGCGCCTCATCTACTCAGGAGCTTGCAACTCTACACTTAATTTAGTTAGCAGCATACTGGCTGCATATCATATCTGTAGAAGCTCCTCTCTACTTTTAATTGACTTCCTCAATCCTGCATTCTGCTACTGTTTAAAGACTTTTCATTTAAAAGAAAAAAAAAACATTGCATGCAGTAAAAGACTCATAGGGCTTACCTGCCTGCAGTAAGGGGATCAGTGGAATGGCTGGCTGTAGGCTGCAGTGCTGATTCCGCTGCCGTATGTGGTGGCTCCCCACCACTCCCACCCTAGGCTGGCTTTTCTTATATAGCCAGAGTTGGGTCATGTGATTTCTAAGTCCCCGGTTTCCCATTTGCAAAATTATTTTCTCTCCACCAGAGGGCAAATAATACTCTGGTTCTTATTTAACTGTTAGTGCAGATTTCAATTATCTCCCTATGGTTCCTTGTCCTCCGTTAAGCAGTAAGCTGGTTTCACTCTTAGGTGTTCCTAGACTTCTTCTGCTCTAGTGAGCAGCTTATTCAGGAGAGCTGTATTCCTATGTGTTACAGAGCAGCGTTCTCAGAGATTTCTGATTTCATCTATTGCCTGTGTTGCACGTGCAAGACTATCAGCCTAGAAAATAACAGAAACTGTGCCTTTTCAATTCTAGCAGGCTGTAGTTCAGTCTTCCTTTGTAAGATTGGTCTCATCATGGCTAAACAAGGAATTGCTTTTGCTATGCTTTTATTATATCCTTCACAATGTTCGACAAAGTCCTTTCCCAATGCCTAATCCCCACAACCCACAGTTCCACACAGCCCCTCCTGGTCCTATCCACAGATTCACCTTCCCTCATTTCATCCACTTTATGTCTAAAAGGATACTTGTTTCATCGGATCTGTACTCGGTCTTCGCTGTTCTCTATATGTAAATACAGTCTATCCTCTATGGGCCTATGCTCGTTTCAGCTTTATATACTTTTACACTTATCCCAATTACTTCTTCAAGTGGGTAATATTGAACTTAATCCAGATCCACCTGGTCCACTATCAATATCTGCACACTTGACACCACCTATCACACTGCATATTAAGGGTATCAAAATTGCACATCCAAATACACAAAGTCTCAGGCCAGAAATAGCTGAAATCCAGGCCTGGGCTGAAAGAAATAACCCGACATCCTTGACTAACGAGACCTGGCTGAAGCCCCATATGTGCAACATAGAGGTTGATCTCTATGGTTATTCATGTTTCAGGAAGGACTGTATTGGTAAAAAGGCGTGGTATTTTATTCTATTAAATCAAATTTTCATGTTGCTGTAATCCCCCACCACCTGATATACCCTCTTCTGCTGAGTCTCTGTTTATTTCACTGACACTTGGCAATGTCAAGAAACTTTTAATTGGCTGTATTTACCTCCCCAAAGGATGCCATTAATGACCTACAGCCCTCATGTCCTCCCTGTCTGTTCTCCCACCATACGACACATTGATATGCAGAGATTTTAACAATGACTGGCTGTCACCTCACAAAAGAAAGCACACACTATCATAGCTGACTTAAATTTCACCCAACATATCACTGAGCCCACACGATATAACTCCAAGACAGGTACCTCAATGCTATTGGATTGGATCGTATGTAACTGCCCTCATAGGATCAAGTCAGTTGGTGTATTGCCAGACTGCATTAGCAACCACTCTCCTGTCTACTATGTGCGTGCGTAACAAATTTGTTGCCCCCCATAATCCAGGAATCCAGGAACATGGCACAGTTTAACCAAGATGAGTTTTTGACATCAGTTAGTAATACTGACTGGAGCCCTTGTTCACCTTCCCACCATCAACCAGGCCCTAGACTATTTCTATTGCGACCTTCATGGACATCATCAACAGACATGCCCCTCTAACTAGGCACAGATCCAAGGATATCAAAGCTCCTGGCTTTCTACTGAAATTAGGTCCCTTATGAAAAGCATGATGCGCTTGAAATCCTTACAAATCCAGCCTCCTACGTTCTGACTGGTTATCTTATTGCCAGCTGAGAAACCAGTGCAAAAATAGGATTCAGGGTGCTAAATATTACTGTTACCGATCTCTGCAAACTGATAACTTTTGCCAGCCTAAAGAATTCTGGGTCAAATTAATTAATTGATCAAAGGTAAATCAAGCCAATGTCCCAGGTTCCATTCTGTCAGGGAAGACCTGCTACAAGATTCCCAATCTATTGCAGAAGGAATCAACAGTTTTTCACTGACCTTGATAGGTATACTGATCATCTTGCACCCACCCTGAGTTCTCTATCCCTACTTGATCCCATGCTGCTCTTGGCCCTCATCCTGCCTTCCACTTAAAGCTCACAACTACAAGGGAAGTGCACAAGTTACTATCAAACTCAAAAAGAAAGCTCCCCGGTCATGACACCTTAGAACCTACGTTCCTCAAACTAGGGTCTGGGCACTTGCTGCACCTGTCTGCAATATTCTAAATAGGTCCTTCCTCTGGAGTTGTGCCAAGTCTATGAATAGTGGCAGTTGTAGTCCCCTCCACAAGGCGGTACTCACGCTGAAGAAAACTATAGGGCTATCTCGATTTTATGTCCCCTGGCTAAGATCCAAGATAGGATTTTATATAACCAGTTACAATCCTACTTTAGGCATACACCAGCTTCTCACAGATTGCCAGCATGGCTTTAGGAAGGACACAGTACTACCATAGCCCTGGTCAAAGTATCGGCTGATATCCTGAAAGCTAGCGATGAAGGCCTAGTGACTGGTGCTGTATTCTTGACCTGACTAAGGCCTTCATCTCGTCAATCATCACCTTCTGCTAGGTAAACTTCATCAACTCAGACTTGATTGTCAAGCACTTTTGTGGTTTAGGGACTATCTTGTTGGAAGATCACAAAGGGTAAAATGATCTGGAACCCGTTCTTCCTCAGACCTATTCTACATGGTGTGCCTCAGGATCAATTCTTGGTCCAATTTTGTTTTCACTTTTCATTAATGAGCTCCCTAACTTCTGTGGCGGTGTGGCAGTGCAACTCTTGCAGATGATGCAATATTATACCCTCTCTAAGAACATGGAGTGGCTTAACCAAAATCTTAACTCCGACTTCAACATACTCGAAACCTGGTTCTCAGCTAACCATCTAATTCTGAACATGGAAAAAAAGCTATGATATTTCACAACCCCTCCCATAAAATGTGCAAACCACTCCAAATCTGCTCACTATCTGGTGATTCTATAAAAGGAGTCACAACTTTTAAATATCTTGGGTTGCTCTCGATGCATCCTTTTCACTAGAGCCTCATGTAGCATAGCTTACTAAGGTGATTAACCAAAACTAGGTCTCTTATACCGCCTCATCTCCTTACTATGCAAGCGCCTGTCAAAATCACTTCTACATCCCTTCTTCCTATATTACTGTATGGTGTACTACTCCTACTTCTGCTCAGCCCTCGCCCTTGCACAGCTGTGTCAAATCTATTATAGGATAAGGTGATTCACTCAGCACTAACCCCAGACATCACTGTGACACCTGCATTCTCTCCAATGGCTCAGTTATGACACAAGGCTACAATTCCATACACTATGCTTTGTTTTCAAACTAGTCAACCTCTTTAGCCCTCTGTCTCTTATGGGAATTGTGTATCACAAAGCATGCACTTACCACATAGATCTACTTCTCTTCCTTATTGGCTATCCTTAAGCCATGCCATTTATTGGTATGCGATCTTTCACCTTCTCAGCCACCACTGCCTGGAATTCCTACCACCTACTATTCTGAAATGCATCTCCCTATCTCTTTCAAACACAAACTTACCTCTCATCTACTTAAACCCTCCTACTGCAACTGTTTTGGCTAATTCACTATTATATCTGCACCTTCTGGCACTTGCATACATTTCACTCTATGCTAAAACATTGTGTAGCGCAAGTGTTCTGTAAATATTGTGCATTCCAATGTATTTAATTGTATATATTCTTTAATCCTGATTTAACCCTATGTAATGTAAATTATTAAGGCTGTATGTACCTATCTTGAAGTCTTTGACTATCCCTTGAACCCATTCGCATTTCATTGTACACAATACAGTGGCCCAGATATTCAAAAGGGTTGCTCCATACGCAACAGGGTTGCGATGCAAGTCCAAAATCTGCGCCATTTAGCATATTCAGAAGGAGGCAGTTGCACCCGAAACATGCTGAGCAACAGCGCAATGAAAATGAAGGCATGCGCAACCAAGAGGTGGATCCATGCATAAAGACCACAATCGCGATATTCAAAGACTTGTACGATGCACAATAGCGGCACAGCCGGAAATTGCGCACTAGCGAAATGAGCCAAAATAAAAAGGCTCAAGGAGGCGGCGAAGAACGCTACCAGGCTGCCAAGTGGGGGAGAGAGAGACAGAGACAGAGACAGACAGACAGACAGCAAAGGGCAGGCAAGGAAAGTGTGTCCCATAGTCTGTAGAGGCCAGCGGGGTGCCGTGCAGTGGAAGTAGCAGTCAGGACAGTGGGGTAACACAACAACACCAGCCAGGGGCGTCAGAAGCCAGGAGATGGACGGTGCCAGTTTCCACATGGAAGCTGTAATGAGGAGGTGAGAATGCATGCTGCAGGGGCGTGGCCGTGGAAGGGTCCGTCGGTGGTATACCCCGACAGGCGGTACTGCGTGCCGCATCAGCTTTGAGCTGTACACAGATGTAGAGATTGTGGCCGTACCGCCTGAACAGGACAATACTGAGACGGCTCTGTGAGCTGTGCAGTGATGTGATGCAGGCACCCTCACGACGGAGTCATGCTCTGTCAGTGGAGACCAAGGTGAAAGCCTGCATGCCTGCTCGCCATGGGCACCTTCCAGAGGCCGACAGGGGACACCACAGGCATAACACAGTCAGCCACGCCACGCATCCTTACCCAATTCCTCAGCGCACTGCTGCCACATGCTCGCGGAGTACATCCATTTCCCCAGCACCGGCAGAGCGTACAGCAAACACGCAGGAGTTCCACAGGGTAGCACATATGCCTGGCGTGCTAGGGCCATAGACTGCACCCATGTGGCCATCCGAGCGCCACCTGGGCCCGATGGCCACGCATATCAGAACAGAAAGGGATTCCTAGTGTCAACTGCCAGGTGGTGTGTGATGCCACTGGGCGATAATCAATGTCTGTGCCACACACCCTGGTGGAGCACATGATGCCTTCATATGGTATCAGTCTGCACTGTGCCATCGATTCGAGAGTGGGGACATCCCCACAGGACATCTAGTGGGTGAGTACACATGTATGGAATGCAAACCTGGGCAAGGGTGGGAATGCCACAGGTGCCATGGTAGTGGCACACAGGAGATGGCCAATATGGACCTGAACATGACACTGATCTCCACTATCTCCACACAGGTGACTGCGGATACAGACTCCATCCCTGGCTGCTCACACTGTACCGGGCGCCATGACCCCAGCGCAGCTATGCTATAATGAGGCACATGCCGCAACACGCAACATCATAGAGTGGGTGTTTGGGATGCTCAAGGTACGCTTCGATGCCTAGACACCTCCGGGCGGTGCCCTACAGTACAGCCCCAAAAGGCCTGTGGGATATTCCTGGCCTGTTGCATCCTGCAAACATGGCCAAAGACCATGGGATAGCCATACAGGTTGAACAGGGGACAGCGATGGGACGCCAGTGGCGCCGGTGATGATGGTGATGAGCAGCCCCTAAGACGGAGGGACCCCGACTGATCCGGCAGCCCAGCTGCACCGGGACACCATCACAGAGGAGCACTCACGACAACACAGGTAAGTCAAGGGACATGTGCAACCAACACTGTCCATGCGCAAACCACAGGCACACAGGGGAACACACCAGGGGGCATGACGGTCAGGGAGTGGAACGGTCCAGGCATACAGACACACCATCAGGGAGGGGTGAGCACTCCATGGACACACACACACCAGGCACAGAGTGTACATGGGCAGATGCACAGCACTGCAGAACCGACATTGCTAACACACAGCACCACCGACCACCCCCACCACCCGTACTGTCCAAGATCGTCTGTCAGATGCTGGGCACCCTTGCACCTTGGTGTACAGTGCAATGCAGGCATCATCATGCACACGCACCTGTGGACAGCAGTTGGGAGGGTGTGCAGGTGGTCTGTGTTAAGCAGGAGCAGAGCACCCAGCAGTGCACTGCCCACCATGACACACATTGCACACATGGCAGCACCAGACAGGGCCCGCACTGGGAGACAGCTCAGTCATGTAGCACTGTCCCACGGCCACCGTGAGATGCGTACGGCCCTGGCCGGACCCAACAGCATGGGCAGGCTGAGCAGGGTCCACAGGGGTGGCACTGTTGCACCACCAGGGGTCCCACTGCGTGAACGCCGACCTTGCCCGCACAGGGGTCTGCAGCATGAACAAACCTGCACCAGGGTGCTCGGATGCCCACAGCAGAACCCGGCGCCGACAGGCCTGGTGTCGCGACGATGCCGGAAACGGGAGTGAGAGTGCACTGTGTGGGTGTGTGGTACAGGGCACCTGACTGTGTGCCCAATGTGTCCATGACAGAGACCACTGCCTGAGTCAGCCTGTCAATGGCGGCGGTCACATCCGTCCGCATACGGACCAGCTCGGCTCGGTCCCGAGCACACCGCTGTGCCGCTCCATGGACACGGATGCCTCCACGGACCTTGCAACCCACCTTTGCAGCTGTACTGATTCCTGCAGCAGGCGGTTGTGCTTGTCCAATGGGTACTGTGCCCCAACGGCATCCTGACCCCCAGGGTGTGGATGGTCCTGATGCACAACACCCCTTGAGGGTGGGCGCTGTTCGCCAGGACCAGGAATGGGCGGATCAAAGGGCGCGGCATGTGCCACTGCTTGACACTGTACCCCAGACCTGGTGGGCGACTGCTACTGCTGTCCCTCCAACCGCTGTGCCCCTGGGTCCACTCGCTCCACCCCGCTGTGCTGGCAACAGTGCCAGACACCTGCACAGCCACCAGTGCTGCCCCACGGTGCTGACAGGCACAGCCTGGGACCGTGCCAGCATGCTGGTACACAAGTTGGAACCAGACAGGCCCAGGGGCACGTGCTGGCCTGCCGTGTGTCCGTCATGGGGCACACAACCATCACTGCCCATTGCAGGCCTTCTATCATCAATGGTGCAGGTATTGCGTTACTGCCATGGTCACAGCGTGCTGGCATGCTTGCATGCCAGAATGCTGAGACACAGGCTGTGCACCCCCGCACCCGTATCACTGACACCAGAGTTTGCGGCCCAGCTGCATGCTGCTGCAGTGCCTGCTGGCTGGTGGTGGAGGTGGATGGACCCTCCTCCATGTCCAGCAGGTCAGCATCACTGTCTGGACCCACCACCACCGTCTCCTGAAGATGAACAGGATCTGTAACAGAAGAGAGACATGTGAGTGCATGTGAACAACCGCCCCCAAACACCACCACCATGTCATACCGTGCAGTGATGGGCTTCCACCTGTCTGGAATCTTCCGCCTGGTGCGCCCTCAATGGCACTCGGCTGCATGGCTGCGACCAGTGTCTCCTCAGTTGGGGTCAGCTCCAACACCACTGGCGGTCGCCTGCCAGTGCAGCCAGATGCGCGCCCTGAAGGCCGCCACCTCTCCTTCAACCTCCCGCGGTCTGTCCCCATCTTTTCTTGCATTCCTGCACGGCGCTGGTGGCTTCCATGCAGGTTAACGGCCCGAGCTACCCCTCCCATGCAGCCGTGACGGGACTGAGGGTGCCCTCCGTCCACTCAGCACTGGCTCCTCATCCAGGTAGGCTGGAAGAGAGCCTCCGTCTCTGCTGCTGTAAAGTTTGGCCTCCTTCTATGCCCACTGTCCTCACTCCTCGCATTGGCTCTGCTTGGTCATGGCGATCTGTATGGGGAAGTGGACACCTGTCACTGTGCAGTCTACAGCATTTTCCATGACCATCGCCCTGAACATCACACAGCATGCAACTTACCTCTCACCTGCAGTAACCGAATTGGCTAACGAGCCCAATGTTTCACATTTATAGCGCAATACATGCAAATTAGAGTGGAGCAACTATAATGACATGCAAATCGCGCCACCGCGCCTTTGAATGGCTGATCAGATGATTTGCATGTGTCGCTGAATATCGCGCGAATCTGGCGCTTTGCAATATGGAAGAGTCGGTTGAGCCAATGGCGCAGATCTGTGCCTGTGTGGTACACTGCATTGCGATGCCCAGATAGCTTACGCAGGCATCTGTCGCGCTGCTGACGCGGTTGAGCGCGATCGCAATTCAGGCCATGGCCACCATTGTGCCAGTGGCGCTACAGCAATGGGCACTATATGGCGCTGTGGCACTACTGCGCAATACTCCACTGTGGCACTGGTACGCAGCTGGTCAGTCGTACAGGATGCCTATACGCCAGATGGCCTTGCGTAGCCTTGCGTCATTGCCCATGATCTTGTGTATGACCTTTGCCCCTGGCACTGTTTGCCTGCCATGTGACGTCCCTATTGCGCTGTCTGGTGACAGTGATTTGTGAAGGACGGCACTGTTCGAACAGCGCTATTGGAGCCTGTGGTGGTCTATGTCGCAACATCTCCACGGGTGCACTGGGCGCAGCTGGGGCCATATTGCCTGCTGTAAAGTTGGTGCCATGGCTAGGGAGGAGGGCGGTGTCCTGGAGCCAGCTTGAAGTGGCCAACCTGGTGGCCCTGTAGCTGAGCCACACTATGATGGCCTTTTATGGTGAGGTGCCCTCACCAGTGCAAGGACCGAGGTGTGGCAGCAAGTGGCCACTGACCTGGTGGGGGTCACTGGACAGTGCCGTCTGCTGAGCAGTGCGCGCACTGGTACAGTGACCTCCGCCGGAGGGAGCCAGAGCTTTTAACGCGGCTGCGTTCACGTGCTAGGAGGGCGTGGTGCCTAGGCCAGGTGGGTGTGCCATCTATGCACCTGTATTATCTGTAGGGGTGTGTGTGTGTTTTGGTGGCTGTGCATAGGTGATGGCTCGGCCACGGTTGGCTGTGTCAGTGTGTGCAGCTGTGAGATGAATGAGTATGGCTGTGTGGGCAGGCACTGTCACTGGGGCAGGGGCAGTCTGCTTTGAGTCACACTGATGTTTGTCTCAACATATGTCTCCCACAGGCCGGGATGTGAGGATGCGGGGCAACAGTGATGAGGGCCATGCCAGGGACCCGGTGCCAGCAGGGGTTGGACCCCACCAGCAGCAGCAGTGCCAGCAACAGCGCCAATCAGAGCTGCTTGAGCAGTGTGAGTATCATGACTTCATGGATGCTATTGCATGCTGGGGGCAGTAGCCCTGCACAATACAAACATGCAGGAAAGGGAGGTCATAATTCCACTATACAAGACACTAGTGAGGCCCCACCTGCAGTACAGTGTACATTTCTGGAGACAATACCTACGTAACGACGAGAGTGGGCAGAGAAGGTTCAGAGGAGAGCAACAAAGATGGTGCATGGCTTGCATCACAACTCCTATGGAGACAGGTTGAAGGAACTGAACCTGTACTCCCTGGAGGGAGGAGGAGAGAGGGATATGATAGAGACATACAAGTATCTTACAGGGTGGAACAGGGTGCAGGGAAACACTATGTTGAAGTGCAAAAGATGTTCCAGGACTAGAGGGCATGGGATCCAGTTGGAGGGAGGACGATTCAGAGGAAACATGAGCAAGACTTTCTTCACAGAGCGGTGGTGTACAAGTGGAACACCCTGCCAGAGGGAGTGGTGGGGGCTGACACCTCACGGATTTCAGACTGCACGGAGAGACATAATGGAATTCTTGAGGTCAGGGTAAGGGCAACAGACTTCTAGGTAAACAAAGTAACTTACAGGCTGAAATGGACAGACTGTGTGGGCCATAGGCCCTTATCTGCCGACACTGGCTATGTATCTATGTCTGTAGGCACGACACAGGTGACATGCATCACTGTCCAGTTTCACAGCACGTCTGTGTATGCATCACTGGTGGTCCATGCATGCACTGGGCACATAGCTGTGTAACTGGCATCGCACCACGCTGCCACGTCACTTGCCAGCCTTGTTTGTGCTGTGATGGACATGGCAGTGTGTGTGTGTGTGCAGTGGTGCACATAGCTGGTGCCACCTGTTTGTGATGGCCATGTGCATGTTCACTGTGGGTGGGTGCATGCCATCACAGGTGCGGGACATTGGGCTATATGGCTTGCAGGTTGGGTGGTGTTCAGGGTTGTGGTCAGTCACAGCCATTGACTGTGTTCCCATTTTCCTAGGCCTCGAGGTTCTCCATCGGCTGGTGAGGGATGTCAGGGCCATCCGACAGCTTGTGGCCGAGAACACCGACATCCTGCACTCAATACACCGCCATGGCCTGCGGGCGGCAGGGAACTGCAAGACACCAGCGCAGGAGGGCCAGGCGGCCGGCTGGCCCATGACCTATTTTCCTTCCCACTTCTCCCATCCCTACCACCCTGCTTTCCCTCTCCCAGTTTGTCATCCCTACCCTTGACCAACCCTACCTTGTACCCGCCCCCTTGTAAATAGTTGTAATTGTTCTTGTTAATGTTTGTTTTGTTAAAATACATTTATATTTTTATACGAATAATGTGTTGGTCTCTGATTTGCAGCTGCCTATGGGTGCTCAGTTGCAGGGTGTACATGCCATCTGGGCTGGTATGGTCCTGGGTATGTGTGTGTGTGTGTGTGTGTGTGCATGGGGAGGTATCTCCAGCATGGCAGTGACTTTCGGTTGGTCTTGCTGTCTGCTGCCACCCACTGCTGGGTGCACAGGGTGTGTCTGGCCTGTAGGCTTCTGTGCTGCACGGGTTGACGGTGCTGGGGGATGCATGGTTTCCTGCAGTGCCAGTCACTGCACATAGGTGGTGTCTTGGGGTCACAGTGCAGGGTGTGCTGTGCGACGGGCTGATGTGCACTGTGGTTGTCAATCCTTTGTGTGGCACTCTCAGCCTGCCAGTGGTTGTGCTGGGGTGTCATGGCTCTGCTATGCTTTGTTGGCTTGTCCCCATGGGCAAGTAGATCATCCGATCCCACCCCAGTGATGCTGTGCTTGGGGTGTGCAGGTGTGGTGTGGGTTCTGCAGTGTGTTCCTGTGCCCATGTGTGGCATGGCTGGCAGTGGGCCCCAGCCTGCCTCCCTGGATGTGCAGCTCCATTGCTCTTGGGGGGTCTGCTAGCGCTATGGCACCTCTGGAATGCTCAGCTGGGCTGCCCTGGTTGCGCCATGGCGCAACATTTCGGCTCAGCTTCTCCTTCCTGGTTGCACTATGGCGCGGTATATCTGCGATATTCAGGCGTTGGTTGCTTCGCAATTTGTTCTGCTCCATGTTTGAATATCGCACCTGTTCGCATTTGCGCTAACTGGTTTGTGCTTGTTTCGCTGTTGCGCCATTTTGAGCGCAGTTTGAATATCTGGGCCAGTAAGTCCATGTATTTGTTCATGCTTATTGTACTGTAAATGTTCCCGGTCATCACTGAAAAGGGACTGCATGGTCTCAGTGGGCCTACCCAGTTACCAAAATTCAAATAAATAAATAAATAAAGATCTACTTCCAGGGACAACTCCTGGTCAATAGGTTTTAAAAAATTCAGTTATATGGTATTGTTTAGTGTTTTGTGTTGCCCCCTTTATCACTGTAGGATTTTTATTGGCTCCCTCTAGCTTTTCTGTTCTTGTTTGTTCCTGCAAATTCATTGTATTTAAATTAATATCAATATTGTTAAAATTTTCTTTATTGCTTAATACTTCTATTCTTTTACTACAAGATGATAAGGCCACCCACACCATCCCCTTATTTGGTGCCACTGCATACCTATAGGCAGATTTCAAATCTATCCATGCAGATGTGTTGCCTATTATTCCTTTAAAGAGGAGCTGACACCTTTGGGAAATCTTTGGAAAACTAATATATAGACACAATTCAGCTTGTATTTCATATATCTTCTACTGATTTCTCACAGTCTCCATTATTTATTACTGAGAAATTCCAGAACAAGATCTTTATTGCTCAGATTTCATCTTCCTCTATGGGTTATTCCTACTTAACATTATAGTGCTCTGTTGTGACATCACAGTCTGTTGCCATGGAAATAACTGTGATGTCACAAGCAGAGTATTATGACATTAGGTTGCGAAAAGCAAAAGGAGCTGATGAACCCTCAAGGAAAAGCTATCCTGTTTTCATGCATATGACCTTAGTAATAAATAATGGGGATAAGAAATACAGAGCTAATTAGAAATATAATTTGCTTTGTGTCCAAATATATTTTTCAATGTTCTTTTGAGGTGTTGGTGGCTCTTTAAACAGGCTGAACACTGCCAACTTTAAAAATAAATGGATTCTCTGCTCCTGATTTTGGAATTCCTTTATATAAACTGTTGGCAGACTATACCCTTTTCTTATGCTCTGCTCTTTGAACTCTTCCTTTGAGCTAGTGTCAGTACAGTATTTTATTACCCTCTTGATTAATTGTGGGGTGTATTTTAATTAAATGTAACCTTTTTGTCCTTTTCTTCTTGATTGTTTATGTTTTCCTCTGTGTTAGTTAACTGTGTTTTATCTTCCAAAACTGTTCCCTTTGTCCCTTTTTATATTGCTTATTTTTTATCTGTTTTTCCTTTGTATTACTGGTAGGTGTTCTTTTGATCGAAAAGTAATTATTTTTTCTGGTCCCGAAACTCCTTTACTAATGTCTCTGTTTCTTTCACTTCTTTCTGAACCACTTCATTGGTTATTTCCTTTAATTTATTATGAGGTATTTCCTGTTCTTCCTGTTCATTATTACATGTGTTATTAGTGGCTATTTTCCAGTCAGTTTGTATCACTTTAATTTCATTCTCATTCTTAATACTACACTCAACCTCACTAGACTGATTAATTAATTGTCTTAAGGGGAACTGTCATCAACAGGGTTTCTTAATGTCTGAAAGACCATAAAAGTTAATTTGAGTGAGCCATTGTGTTTTCTGTGAGTCTTTACAGTCCAGAGTTATTCATATGTAAATCAGTCTTTAATTAAGGGCTGGGGGCAGCCATATGTTTTAGGCTTCTGACAGGAAATGATGTCAGAGAGGATCTTGGCCTCCATTGACTGCAGGTTAATTAGCAAATCGTCTGTTTTATTAAATGTGTTTTAAGGTGTTATTACAACACTTTCTATATTTACAGTTGTTTGCATGCACATTGAAACTAATAGTTATCACCCTTGCATTTCAAACTGTTAGTTTCAAACTGTTAGTAACTGTAAAGATAATCCATCTTTAGGATTGCTTTAACCTCTAGGCTATACTGCCAGCTGATCATCAAAAACTACACATCAGAGGCTGGCTCTGTGGTGCCAACAGGTATAGGAGCCCACATCAGGATTTCTAAACCCTGTCTGTGTTCATGTCAGTGCAGATTCTGGGGCTGCCACAGCACTAACTTCTGTCTTATTCCATTCCCTCTCTTACAATTTTAGGTGTGAACTCAGGTTTACAAGATGCAAATGTGTTACTGCACCTACTGGCATGGCATCATGGGGCCAGCCTTGAAATGTGAAGTTTTTGATTAACAGCTGGCAGTACAACCTAGAGGTTAAAGCGAAGAGCTGTGAACAAGCTTTATTCACCCAGCAGAATGGATATGATTCCAATATGTCTACTTGTATATTGTGTGACCAGAGTAGTCACTTAACTTCCCTGTGCTCCCAAAACACACACAGAAACAAGTTGTAGCTGTGTGCCTTTCCTGGACAAAGACAGTAAAATAATCTGTGAGATGTGTTATGAGTCTGAAAATACTATGCTCCTTCTTCCCAGATTTGACTTGAAAAGAAAAAATAGGACATAATTAATTGTTTATTGATTGCAAAAACACATGGATGAACAACATTGTTTAAAAAGCATCATCTGAACTGTATTATTAAAATATAGAATAATATATGTGTGTGCATGTGTAAGCAAAATGTTACACACACCGAGGTGTGGATACTACATTAACTCAATGGCAAAGTCCAGTGGTTTATAAAGCATCCCACCAGGGTGTGTGCAAATTCAGTTTTTACACCTGCCCACCCACCCATGTATTATTTTATTTAATTAATGGCGATAATTTTTTGCCTTTTAGCACAGTTCAGTTAGTGCAGCACATCTGTCAGAGATACACACACACACACCACAACACACACACACATATACACTTCCGTGTACACTTTACACTACACACACTACACTACATCACACACACACACACACACACACACACACACACACCACACACACACACACACACACACCACACACACACACCACACACACACACACACACACACACACACACACACACACAGCCTGTCTCTCCTTTGTTTTGTTTTTGATTTTGTTTGTTTTTTTTCTTTTTACATTACAGTGGGAATGGCATTCTGGAAAGTTGTGGTCCATTGGCATACTGTAGCTGTGGGTGTAAGACAAACTCAAAGGGTATGGGCAGCAGGATCAACCAGACTGATTTTTTTCCTTTACGGTAGAAAATCCCATTCCATCCAAAATATTTCAGTAAGAAAATGTTATAATTTTAACTTCATCAAAAGAAGTAAAATACTCTTTTAATAATGCATTTCAGGTTATGCATGTTTTAACTGTGTTATCCATCTATTTGTTTTGCAATTAATAAACAAGTGATGGTGTCCTATTTTTCTTTTCAAGTCAAATCTGGATAGAAAGAGCATAATATTTTCAGAATCATAACCTGTGCTCAGATTGTTTTACTGTCTTTGTCCAGGAAAGGCACACAGCTACAGCTTGTTCCTGGGTGTGTTTGAGGAGCACAGGAAGGTTAAGTGACTTGCTCTGGTCACACAATATACAAGTTAGAGCATGATGGAATCAAAACCCATTCTGCTTGATGAACAAAGCTTGTTCACAGCTCTTTATTTTACCTCTAGGCAGTACTGCCAGCTGATAATCAAAAACTTCACATTTCAAGTCTGGCCCCATGATGCCAGGCCAGTAAGTATGTAGCCACATTTGCATCTTGTAGACCCGAGTTCATACCGAAAATTGTAAGAGAAAATGCTGTAAGAGAGAAATGGAAAAAGACAGAAGTTGGAGCTATGGCAGCCCCAGAAATCTGTATTGACATGAACACAGACAGGGTTTAGAAATCCTGATATGGGGCCCCAATACCTTTTGTCACCACAGAGCCAGCCTTGAGATGTGTAGTTTTGATGATCAGCTGGCAGTACAGCCTAGAGTTTAAAGCAACCCTAAAGATGGATTATTTTTACTAACAGTTTGAAATGTAAAGGTGATAACTCACTAGTTTCAATGCAAATACAAAACAAGTATTATAAATGTAGAAAGTGTTGTAATAACACCTTAAAACACACTTAATAAAACAGACGATTTCCTATTTAACCTACAGTCAATGGAGGGCCAAGATCCTCGGTGACATCATTTCCAGTCAGGATCCTGAAACATATAGCTGCCCAGCCCTTAATTACAGGCTGATTTACATATGAACAACTCTGGACTGCAAAGACTCACAGATAAACACAATGGCTCACTCAAATTAGCTTGCTTATGGTCTTTCAGACATTAAAACCCTCTTGATGACAGTTTCCCTTTAACAGTATAACCATTTCTTTAAGAAATAAATTGCCTAAGTGTATTTCCTTCTTTATTTCTTCCAAACGATCAAAGAGATTTTTATCAACATCTAAATTCATACATTGTAGAGATAGATTTTTTGTTTATGGGGTTTTTTTTCAGACTTCTGCTAGGGACCATAAATGGGGAATATCTGGAGGATTATCCACTGGAGGGTCCAGGCTTAATTTTCTTGTATATGGGGCTATAAAAATAGCAAAGTCCCTAAGAATAGATTTCTGTTGGACATTTTTGCAACTTTGCTTTCATTAGGCATTTCAGTAATCATACCCTTCTGCTGATTACCTCAGTTAGAATTGGTGCCTTAACAATTTCACTTTGCAAGTCAATCAAATGATTGTTAGTGCTATTTTTCTTAACTACGGACTCAGCTTTCAAAGAATTGATCATATGAATATATGACAAAGCCAGTAGAACAAGGCCATTTGGTCTGTCTAGTCTCTTTGTAGTGCAATTTCTTCAGCATAAGCTACTGACCCTGCCCTCCCTTCCCAATCTGCCCTTCTCCTCCATCCACCCCTACCTTAACCCTTATTTTTCCTTAACTCTGTCTAAGCTTCTCTTGAAGCTGCCTACCATTTTCAATGAAACCACTCTCCTGGAAACACATTCCAACCCACCTCCACCTCCACCCTCTCCATGACGAAATGTCTCCTAGTCTGTCTCCTGAGCCTTCTCCTTCCAAACCGAGACTGTGTACCCTCATGTCTCAGTTCCCACTAAGCTTGAACAGACCTTCCTTATCCTACCTATTTATTCCTTTCAACTACTTGAGGGTCTCAATCATGTCCCTGCCTCCTCTCCTCTCCTCTCCTCTCTCCTCTCCTCTCCTCTCCTCTCCTCTCCTCCAGAGAGTGCATGTTTAAGGCCTCTAACCTCTCCTATGTCCTACCCACCTGGCCCATGATCATCTTTGTTGCCCTCCTTTGGACTGTCACCAGCAGGTTAATGTCCTTTTAAGGTATGGGCATCAGTACTGTACACTGTACTCCAGATGCGCCCCACTAATGACCTGTACAAGGAAGTGTTTTCTTCTTTCACTTGCTGCTGATTCCTCTGCTTTCCTACATTGTGTGGAGTGTTTCAGGCTGCTAGTGATCATCACTTTCAGGTTTTGTCCTCCTCCTCTGATGCAGCTACCTGGACTCCTCCCAGGCTGTAATCAGTCCTCAGGTTCTTGGCTCCAGTGTGCAAACTTTGCACTTCTTGCATTGAAGTCAAGCTGCCAAATCCTGGACCACCTCTCTAGTTTTTCCAGGTTCTCCTTTAAGTCTTGTATCCTCCTACTGTGTCCATCGTCCCACAGAGCTTGGTGTCATCCATGAATAGGCAAATTTTGCCCTTAATGCCATCCCCAGCATCTTTGATGAAGGCATTGAACAGCATCAGTCTGAGCCCCGTGGAAGCCCACTGGTGACCTCTCTGGTGCTGGATTGCTCACCCTCCACCACCACACTCTAGGTCCTGCCCTCCACAAGTTTCTACCCATCTGATCAGTGCCTTTAGTTCAGAACAATGAAGATATGGCACAGTTTTTCCATCCTTCTCCCTATCAGTTATGGTGGAGAGCACCACATTTACATAATTGTCCACAGCTATGGTGTTTCTCAATTTCAACTATTTGTTTTAACAAAGGGTTTTGTGATGTCTCATTAAGAGGAAGTGACGAGAGGTTGATTTTGGGTTGAAGATCCTTTTTAACTTTATTTACTCTTAATTCCAATAATTATTGGGTGAATAAAAAGAAACTATAATATTTTGTACACTAGAGGATGGAGAGCCATTTTTTCTTCAGAGCATAAGACTGAGTTCTTGATCTAAAAGCCATTATCACAAAGTTCACAAGAATTACAAACGCCTTTTCTAATTCCTCGAGATTTAAAAGACTTACTGAGTCTTTATAAAACCATCTTCAGTGGTCATGCACCAGCCGCTGAACAGGATGAATGCCTAACCACTCACAGAAATGCCTTCACAGCTTAAATTAATCTAAATTTGTTTAAAAGTGTATAACAGTGATCAAATGGCATAGAAATAGATTTTGAGTACTCACTGAACAAAAGAGTGAAAACGGGACCCTGATCAGTGACTGGAAACAGATTTAATGTAATTTTCATTTTCTACACTATTGACAGTTATGGAGGGGTTGGGCCATTGAACGCAGTTGACACCAGGGGAGCAATGACAGCTTCAAAGTTATATGACAGTTGGATATTAATGAAATAAGGGAAATGCTGCAAGTAATACCACTGAACCAGGATGTTAGTAAATCTGAAATTGGGGTCTGAAAGTGATTGTTAACTCTATAAATCGTAATCTAGAAGGTTTTAACTACAGACTCACAGAGGCAGAATAGAGTTTCTGAGGTGGAGGAAACAGTTACTAAATTGGACAGTTACTCTGACTTTTATCATTCATAGCTCACAGAATTATGGCAGAAAGAAGATGATCTTGAAAACAGAGGACACCACAATAATTTGTGGTTTGTTGGCATTCCTGAGTGCACAGAGGGGCACAACATGACAGGCTTCCTCCGGGACTTTATTCCCAATGTACTGCAACATCAGTGGGGCTGGCCACTGGAGTCAAGAGAGCCCATAGGTTCCTTGCCCCAAACCAGAACAAGGACCCCTCCACGTCCAGTTGTGGCTTATTTTTAAGATTCTCAATCAAGGAGGATATTCTTAAATTAGCAAGGGAGAAAAGTTCCTCTCGTGGAATGGTAACAGAATTTACATTTTCAAAGACTATTCAGCAGAAATTGTAGCTCAAAGGAAAGCTTACAGACATTAGGGGAGTGTTACAGCAATTGAAGGTGCTTTACAGGATAAAGTATCCAGCAACTTTATTGATAAATGTGACTGGTGGAATGCACGCTTTTAAGCATACACATTCAGCTTGGACCTTTAGTAACAGTAAACTCAGAAAGGACTTCAGCAACGGCTCTCAGTTTGAACATCAACATTCTAGTGGTGATTCGCCGTGTGCAGTCCCCATGGTAATCAGCTCAGAATGTAGTGCTCCTATCCATTCTAACAACATAAGCTGCAATCCCAGACTAAAATCAGATCTCCTGAACTGACTTAGTGTAGAGATTGGCAGACAATTAATAGGAAATGTAAAGGTTCACCAAAGGAACTCCATAGGAGATCCACGCTTTATCCAAGGGTCCCCAAAGCAAAAAACCTTCAACAAACAATTCTCAAGATGTGTGTTTCTCCTTGCTTGTTAACAATGCTGACTTCCTCTCGGGAGGGGACGGAAAATCAGCCAATAGAAGCAGATATTAATGCCAGCTAATCACAGCTCAGCATGCTTGTACACACTGAGGAGCTCATACAGCTTAATGTACAGATTCAAGAAGTCGTCACAGATACAAACGCAGGCTGATTTGGGATCACCTGCAGATTTCATGTTTTGCATCAGATCGTCCATTGATAGTGGTAGGTGAGCCACCTTTCTTCAAGTTGATGTGAGTTTCTCAAGCCTTTCAAGATTATTTATTGCTCTATTCACTTCAGTAAAACAGCTCACTGCTTTCAGTAAAGAAACTTCCCTAACTTAATCGATAATGGCCTTCTTGCTGGTTCGGTTTTACTACAGCCTCTCCTTTGAACTTAGCTATATGCACCGGATATAAACTAGTCACTCAGACTGACAAGATATGTGAGCTCAGGAAACCTTTACAGTCGCTCTCATGGACGAGGAGTCTGAGTCCAATCTAACTATCTAAAAAAAATATCTTAATAATTCTGCTTCACTTGGATTTAAAGTAGAGATCACAGAAGCTATTTTATGTTGGCTTCAGGCACGTGCAAGCATAATCTTGCGGTAGTAGCACATTTCAGAGGTGTGCCAGTGTTGTGGCCAATGCAGAGGACACTTTAGTGGGTACGTCCCTCAGCTGCCAATCAGTGAGCATGCTGGCAATGACAGGAAACTTCAAAGAGAGCCAAAAACTTGAAATAGATGTGCCATTGCAGTCATGAACAGTTTTGTATTTGCAGTGGCACCTCCCCACCCTTGTAACCTTGTCGGCTCCTGCAGCCGTACTCTGTTCCTGGGCTTGCACCAGGAGCAAGCGGTCGGCACCTGCTGCCGAGCACTCAGTGCCAATCTTGCTTCAGAAGGAAGGCTTTTGTTTAGTGTGCCTTTCCTGGTGAAACATTGCACAAATATGGTGGCTCCGACTGCCCACCACACACTCCCCAGAAAGCCGACATCTGGGTGCCCAATCCCTGTGTCAGCATGTATCTCCCCATTAATGTGGTGTACTGGGAGCCCACCCCAGTGTGCTGAAATCATGGTTTAATATTTCTGACTCTGGGATGCCCACTCCCAGTGTCAGATGCCCTCCCAGCCCAAAACCATCTGTGTTATTTGCTGTCATCAGGGTACCCAATCCTCGTGTTGGCATGCACTCTCCCACACACTTCTTGTGGCATACTGGGAGCCCACCCAGTGTGCCTAAATGCCGTGCCCCCAGCCCAAACCTGTCTGTGTTATTTGCTGACATCGGAGTGCCCAGTCCCTGTGTCAGCATGCACTTCCACATTGTCTGTTGTGGCACACTGGGAGCCCACCCAGTGTGCCTAAATGCCTTTAATTTGTTTTCTCCTGTAAAATAAAGAAAACGGTCCCTAGAAGTTTTTATTTTTTTTACCTGTAAACAGAAAATGATCCATTGCTGTGTCCCCTGTCCCCTCCCACATCCCAACCCTCCTCTGAGCACCCACCTCCCCACACCCACCTCACCCCATGCTTACCTCTGGAGGTTGGGAGCAGTAATCTTCTCTGGTCTGGGACACATCTGCTCTTCAAAGCCAAACTGCAAAGTGAGGAATCCGTAAGTGCTGTATAATGAGAGTCAATGGGGGTTTCAACTTAGGTTGATATCTCAGTCATTTTTAGGAATTTTGACCCCAAATTTTCAACATGGGGTTCTTGAGACCCCACCTCATGAACATGTCACTGTCATTTTGTTTCTCGGTCCCAAAGATCATTTCGCAGTCACCTGTGGAATAACCTTTTGGGACCGATTAACAAAATTACAGTATTGTTCATGAGGTGGGTTCCAAAAGCCCATGTTGAAAATTTCCAGAAAAATTCCAAAAATGTCCATGTTATGGGCATGCATTAGCATTATGTACGTATGCTCATTATCTCACCAATTTTAATATTTTCATTCCAGATTTTCAACATTGCCATTCTTTTCACCTCCTTATAAACAGAAACAGCTGCAATTTTTCACATCCTACCCAAAATGTGTTTTTGCACCTGTGGCACAGAATGGAGTGGTCACTGTGGAAATCAACTTTGGGACACAGAGTAACACAATCACAGTGACACTGTTCATGAGGGAAGGTCCTAAATGCCCATGTTGAAAATTTGGTGGAAAAATTCCCAAAATGATTGCGTTATGGGCGCATTGCGCAGTTTCTATGCATGCCTTAACTTCGCTAATTTTTCATATTTTCATTCCAGATTTCAACATTGCCATTTTTCATACCTTCTCATGAACAGTACAGCTGTCATTTTTCACATCCTGCTAAAAATGTGTTTCCACATCTGTGGTGCTGAATAAGCGCAGTCACTGTGTGAAATCACCTGTCAGGATTGAGTAACAAAATGATAGTGCCACTGTTCATAAGGTGGTGTCCAAAAACCCATGTTGAAAATTTGGAGTGAAAATACAACAAACACCCAGGGCATTAAGGTTTCCAATCATAACGCCCACCCTGTACAGACTGACAGGTGTCGGGGTGTGACTTGGGTTCTTCGGTCGTAATGCTCATGACATTCCACCCCATTCCCCACCATGCAGCCATTGACAGACATCGAGGTGCACCTTGGGGTCTTTGGCCCCAACATTCACCCGCTCTCCTATACTGCCCATCTCAGCTTATTTCCTTATGGAATGGGGTGAGCGAAGGGCCGAAGACCCCAAAGACACTGCAACACCTGTCGGTGTCTGAAGAGTGGGGTGAAGTGGATGGCATAAGTGTTATGGCCGATGGAACAAAGGCCCACCCGTGTGCTGACACAAGGTCGACATTAAAGATTGCGTAACACCAGCACAGTGACAGAAATTGCCTGTCTGTGGTGAGTCACTGTGCTGGTGTGAGGAAGACACTGGTGGTGTATTTCCAGTGTTTTGCCCCCGGTCCAACTCGACTTGGAGTTAGATATTTAGAACAGGGGTGTGGGGGCTCCACCCCCACATGGGGTTGGGGAGCTTTGCCCACAACAGACACACACTGGCATCCCCAATGGCACAATGCCAACACTCAGCATTGTGTCTATCGCTGTGGGGATGTCAGTGAGAGCGCTGTCGCAGCACTATAGTAAACCAGCACACCCTCAATGCCTTTCAGTCTCTGCAGGGTGAGGTGTGGTTGGCGCTACTTTAATACTTCACTGCCATTCCTATTATACATATCTCTAACTCCTCAGACTACCAATGCCAATGCCAGCAAGCCAACATTCGGCATTGACAAATGCTTGTTTCATATTAGAGGCTTCATCTCCATGGGAAAAGACCTACTATTTTACAGTTCGAGACATTCTATGTGCATGTAAATTTATTGATATGGTTATGGGTATACAGCCTAAGCGATTATGCATTTTGAATAGGATTTTAACACCTTACTTGTTTCTTTTTCATGCTAACTGCTGCTTCACCTTACAACCCTATACTTCAAAATAATGAGCCCCTCATATACCCCTACTTTGCTTCCCTCCTCCCCACCCTTCTTCTTAGCACTGTCCCAGTCCTGTGATGATACTGTCAATTATACTGTTCAAGTAAGATGCCTAGAGGGTCGCTAGGCAGTTTGAGTTATGGTAAGTATGGCAGAAAGAAATCTTGCAAAAATAACACAATGAATGTTATCTCTAATATGGCTTGGGTCAGACATGCACTAACTTTTGCACCATGAGTTCCTTGCATGGCTAGTTATTTAATGGGGTTTCTGCTATGGCTGTTTGTATTCGAACTATAACTATATACTGCAGAATGCAGTGAAAATGTGTGCTGTCATTACTAGCTGCTTCCTGGACCTATCGCTAAATGAGAGTTGCAGGACTTTAAGAGACAGGTTCCTCCCCACCCCACCTTGCCTTTCGTTGTAACTTTCGCCCCATTTTCCCTTTCTCTCCTCTATTCCCTCTTGCCGACTCTGGTTGTTTCTCACTTTTCTGTTAGAATTAACACCCTTTCCCACCAAATGCATTACATTGTCTTAACCAAAGTAAGTAAACAATAACATGGTTACTAATTGATAAGTCTGCAAATGGGGTTTCTTTTTTATTTACACCTAGAAAATATTTAGCCAGTATTTGTTTATACTATAATAAGCTGCTGGGGTTCTATAGTTTGGTAATATGAAAGGTTACTGGGAGTGTGACAGAATTCTGGAAACCGATGCATTGGGGCCTTCCGCCTGTGGGTCTTACAGAACCTGGTTGACAACTTATGAGCCCTTAGGATTAAGGGCACTGAGGGGAATAAGGCACCGGTCTAGATGGTATTCACCCAAGGGTACTCAAGGAACTAGCGGAGATCCTGGCAGAACCACTGGCTGACCTATTCAATACCTCCTTGAAAACAGGATGCGTACCACAGGACTGGAGGATTTCCCATGTGGTGCCCAGTCACAAAAGTGGTCCTAAGGACGAACCAGGCAACTACAGACCAATGATCCTCACATCAGCTGTGGAAAACTCATGGAACAATCCTAAAAGAGAAGCTGGTGATCTTCTTGACAACAATGGTCTCCAGGACTGTCAGCAGCACGGGTTTGTCTCGGGTAGATCCTGCCAGACAAACCTGACTGAGTACTAACAGCAGAGTGACAAGGAAACTGGACAAAGGCCATGCCTTGGATGTCCTGTATTTGATTTCAGCAAGGCCTTTGATTCCATGCTGCATGGGATACTGGCGGGAAGCTAGATATATAGGGGTGGGAACAAAGATGGTTAATTGGATCACCAATTTTCTGAAGGAAGGCAGCAAAGGGTGATGGTGGGTGGGGAACTCTCATCTCCAAGGGATGTGACAAGCAGGGTGCTGCAATGATCTGTATTGGGACCAGTGTTATTCAGGATATTCATAGCTGATATCTTCTACAGGGTCTGGAGTAAGATCAGTCTCTTCGCAGATTTTACAAAGATGGGAGCAGTGGTAGATGACATTGAAGGGTGGAAGGGGCTGCTGGAGGACCTGACTAAATTACAGGAGTGGTCAGATGCATGACTGTTGGGGTTTGACACCAAAAGTGCAAGGTATTGCACTTCTGGGCTAATAACTAGGGGAGGAGCTACCAGCTGAGGGGGTACAACTGAAATGCACTGAGGAAGAAAGGGATCTAGGGGTGCTTATAATAGGGAGTATGAACAACTCAGTGCAGTGCAGGAAAGTGGCAGCAAAAGTCTGCAGGATGCTGGGATGCATAGCGAGGGAATCTCCTCCAGAAACAGGGAAGTGATCCTGCCCCCATACAGGTCACTGGTCAGGCTGCACCTGAAATAGCGTGCAGTACTGGTGCCCATTCCTGAAGAAGGACATCAGATTGTTTGAGGGGTGTACAGCGAGGGCAACAATGATGATCCAGGGATTAGAGGGATACTCCTATGAGAAGAGGCTATGTGAGCTGAACATGTATTCTTTGGAGGAGAGGAAGGATGGGGAACATGATTGAAACCTTTAAATACTTAAAGGGGACTAACAAGACTAGTACAGAAGGGATTTTCCAGATTAGAAGGAGGTTCAAGAGGGGCACCAGTTGAGATTGGAGGGGAAGATTCAGGAGGGAAGTTAGGAAGCATTATTTCACAGAGAAGGTGGTGGAATAAGTGGAATACTCTGCCTGAGGAGGTAGTAGCCTGTAGCATGGTAGATGGATTTAACAGGGGATGGGACAGAGTGAGGGTAATTGTGAAAAGGGAGGGGTGGGTGGGGCAGCTACAAACTGAGGGGCTAGCCGCACAATCAGCAGACTCAATAGACCGTGAGGCCTGTTTCTGCTGGCATGTTCAGATGAGAGGAGACTCATGCTTCACAGTTTGCTGAAGTCATGCAAATTATTCCCAATCTTTATTTCATATGTTGTATTTTTCTATTACAATTTTTTGTTATCCCGTTACTTGTAGGTCAGACCAAAGATATTATGGGATATACAATAGCCTGACTAAAATATTCAATTTATCTTCATGTGTGATGGGGCAGGACCATAACTCATGAGTGGCAGAGCCACAGTGAGTTATGAAAGTTCTGCCCACGACAAGTGAAGATGAATTGTATATTTTGAGTCAGGCTATTGTGTTTTGATATATACAACAGTAGTTTACAAGTTATAGCTTTTAAATCAGCAGTTTATTTAAAAATGTTTTTTTTTTGATTTTAAAGGAGATAGGAAATGATTTTACATAGTTAACTGTCCTTCCATCTTCCTTTCCATGTTAGTTATGTATTCTGATATGCTTTGATGATTTTTTGATAAATAATCTAGCTCGGGTGCTCTCGGATCTACATAAGAGTTCCACTTTCCACACCAGCTACTGCTCTTGATTTTCATATTTCTAAGGCATTCTATGACATCAGAAATTCCCATTCCATGCTATTGAGCTGAATGGCATGAAAAGGTGTCTGTGCTGTGATAGAATGTTCAGGCGTTATGAAAAGAGAGTAGCAACTGCTGAGGAGAGAGGATTCTGGGTCCTTAAAAGGCAACACAATTAGATTATTAATTTAACAAAAAGGTCAATAACATATCAGAATACTGGTAGACAATAAAACAACAGCTAGAGAGCTCCTGGGGTGTAAATACTGTTTCCTATCACCTTTAACTGCTTGTTTCAGTGCTGCACTAGGCATTGTGATGTCATCAGCATTGTAGGAGATCCCCTGATTGGTTTAGTATTCCACTGTGATGACAGTAACTTCAAAGATATCCATTGTGACAACAGTAAGAATATTTTTGATATTTTGCTGTTACTGATGTCACCAACTAAGACTTCTTTTATCTTGTCATTTTCACCACCACTCCTGTTGCATATGGGATATATGTTTGCAACTTGGATTCTGTGCTAAATAGTTCAATTTTAGATTGTTCTTAGGTCTTTTCAACTGATTTGGTTTTATACATTGCTCCAGTCTAAGGTTACAGATTTAATTTATATAGCAACTCTGTTAGTTGTTGTTTCATAGCATTCTGATAATACAGCTATGTGTCTACATATATGGGTATTTCTGGTTACGCCAAGTAATTCTTAATTATCAGACAGTTCAGCTCATGGGTGCTCTGTTAAACCCTATGTATGGGCCATACAATAAAAACAATATCCTAATTTAGATTCAGTTCTCTGGTAGGTACAATGAAGAATTACCAGTCTAACATCAAATATGTTTCCTGGAATGTCAAGAGGTTAGATCATGCAGTCAAAGGAAAAAAAAGTGCTCTCATCTTCATATAAGCTAAAAACAAATATAACCATGATATAAGAGTCACGCCTTTTATCGGACGAGGCAGCTAAACTTAAGAGATCATGGGTAGGAGAGTCATCATAATTTGGTCAGCAAAAGAATAGAGGCCTTGACATATTGATTAGTAAAAAATTTAATTTCATTGTACCATAAAATTGACACGGATGGTAGATGGCAAATACTGGGGCACCACAGATGGCATTTGCATAACTTTATGCAATATTTATACTCCTAATGGAGAATTGAGCACCTTTTTCTTGACTTCTTCGATGAACTGAGTAAAACAATAGTGAAAACATTATTTCAGGAGGAGATTTTAATTCAGCTTTGAGTAATCTGTTAGACGGAAGTAACCTTGGTGGTAGGGAAACCAATAGTAAAGCCAGAAGAATTTTACATGACAGAATGAGATCTGGGGGTTCGTGGATGCATGGCGATGATGTACCGCAGATAAGAGGGATTATTCCTTCTGTTCTGATAGACATAACACTTACAGTAGAATAGATATACTATCACTGTCTAATAAACTGGTTAACAGCCTGGTTGGGGACATTGGCTCCTTTCTGGAGTTCTACCATGCCCCGGTCTCTATCATGATAAATCTGGACACCAATACAGAGAGACCTTTTAACTGGAGGTTCAGTTGTCTGCTTCTGAATGATATGGATTTCAGTCCTTGGATTGTTAAAGAGGCAAAGCAGTTTTTTGACCCTAATGACAAAGGTGAGACAACTTTTACCACTGTATGGGAAACATTTAAGGCCTACATTAGTAGGAGGATTTTAAGCTTACCTCACACAAAAGAAAGAAAGAAGGGATAAATTCTTACATAAAAGGAAAAGGAATTACAAAGTTTAGAAAGGTTACACAAACAAACAAAAGGCCTGCAGGTAACCTGTTAAGGAAATTAATTCTGATCTGCTATGAAATTAACAAAATGCATACTGAAAAAGCAGACTATGCCTTATTTTGGATGCAACAGAATTATTTTGATTGGGAGAGAAGGCAGCCAGATGTCTTGCATATAGGCTTCAGCAAATGCAGAACAGGAATTTTATTCATGGCATAAGGGAAAACACACTTACTGTACTTAATAACAACAAGCATATCAATGGGATTTTTCTAAAACTTTATAGGGACTCCTATACTAGGAAGTACAAGCCTAACCTGGAAGAAATCAAAGTTTTTCTGACCAAAGCTGGGCTGCCCCAAATCTCAGAGGCAGAAAGGCAGAGTTTATGCAAGCCTATTACAGTTGAGGATATTGGATAATCTATCAGTGATTTCTCTAAAGTCAAGGCTCCTGGGTCAGATGGGTTGCCAGCTGAGTTGTACTCCTTGCTAATGGATGAAATGTCTCCGACACGTGAGAGGGTATTTACAGAAATGGAAATAGGTAAAAGATGCCCTGATCATGGCTGAAGCCATCAGTACAGTACTCCTTAAGAAATGTAAAGATCCACTAGATCCAGCCAGCTATCACCCGATGTCCTTGCTAAATGTAGATTACAAAATCTGGTTAAAATCTTAGCTGAGAGGTTATGAGGAATACTAGGTTGGTACATCCATAATGATCAGGTAGAAACATGAAACATAGATTTTGACGGCAGATAGGACCGCTTGGCCCACCCAGTCTGCCCATTTCCCTACCTAATGGATAAGCTGCAGATCCTAGTTAACCAGCAGCCTACTTCTTCCTACCCCACCCCTAGAATTGCCTTATGACTGTCCCATGCATGCTTGAATTCCACCACTGTTTTTGACTCCACAACCTCTCCTCCGGAGGCCGCTCCACCATCCACAACCCTCTGTGAAAAATACTTCCTTAAATTACCTCTGAGCCGCCCCTTCTATCTTCAAATTGTGCCCCTTGTTCTTGCACACCTCTTTTTTGAAAGATGCTACCCTCTTGGACTTTGTTGATTCCCTGAGATACTTGAAAGTTTCTATCATGTCCTCCCTCCTCCTCCTTTCTCAGGCTATACATATTCAGCTCCTTAAGTCTCTTCATATGTCTTCCAGTGCAGACCCTGCACCATTTTAGTTGCCCTCCTCTGGACAGCCTCCATCCTGTCTATGTCTTTGCGGAGATTGGGTCTCCAGAACTGCATGCAGTACTCCAGATGGGGTCTCACCAACTCTCTGTACAGAGGGATAATAATCTCCTGTTTTCTACTGGTGATGCCTCCCTATGCATCCCAGTATTCCCCCCAGCCCTCCTTGCTGCCCTCTCACATTGCTTGCCCACCTTTAGGTCATCTGATAAGACTACCCCCAGGTCCCTTTCCATTTTTGTTGTTGTTAGTATCTCCCCCATTGTGTACTCTTCCCCTGGTTTTTGTTTCCCAGGTGCATTACCTTGCACTTCTTAGCATTAAATCTAAGCTGCCATACATTTGACCATTCCTCTAACCTGCCAAGTCCCTTCTCATCCTGTCCACCCCACCCTGTGCATCAACTCTGTTGCAGATCTTTGTGTCATCTGCAAAGAGTCATACTTTTTCTTCCAGTCCTCTGCAATGTCGCTTATAAAGACATTGAAGAGGACCAGTCCTAATACTGAACCTGCGTGTACTCCACTAGTAACCCCCTTTCTTCAGAGGACTCATTTACTATTACTCTCTGTGTCCTATTCTCCAGCCAATTCTTTACCCAGGCTGTCATCTTGGGACCCATTCCCAGGCTGGCTAACTTGTATATTAATATTTTGTGTGGGACTGTGTCAAATGCCTTGCTAAAGTCTAGGTAGGCCATGTCCACAGCCCCTCCCTGATCTACTACTTTGATCACCGAGTCAAAGAAATCTATCAGATTTGTCTGGCATGACCTTCCCACTGTGAATCCATGCTGCCTTGGGTCCTGAGACCTTCTGGTCTCTAGATACTCAACAATTCTTTCCTTCAGAAATGATTCCATCATTTTCCCTACCACTGAGGTTAAACTAACAGGTCTGTAGTTTTCTGCTTCTGCCTTGCTCCCACTTTTGTGAAGGGGAATCACATCTGCCCTTCTCCAGTCCTCGGGTACCACCCCATCCTCCCATGATTTATTAAAGAGGGTAGTCAGTGATGTCACTAGTTCTACTCTTAGTTCTTTAGAATTCTGGGATGAATCCCATCAGGCCCCATTGCTTTGTCCACCTTCAGTTTTAAGAGTTCTTTCAGAACCCTGTCTTCTGTAAATGGGCTGGTATCAACTTCTGTATCCAGAGTGTTTCTACTGTTTGTTTTAGGTACCTCCCCACTTCCTTTGTAAATACTGAGCAAAAATATTTGTTTAGTATCTCTGCCTTTTCACAGTCACCTCTGCCCACCCTCCTCCTCTTTATTAAGCCTCACTAGCCCTCCCTTGGTCTTTCTTTCGCCCCTGATGTACCTATAAAGGTTTTATCCCCTTCTTAACTGAGTTGGCTATCTTTTCCTCAGTTTGGGCCTTTGCTGTTCTGACTGCCTTCCCAGCTTCCTTTTGCTTTAACTGATACAGTTCCTGTCCTGCTCCTTCTGTGATTCCTTGTACTTCCTGAATGCTTTTTCTCTCTTGAACTTCCGCTCACTTCCTTTGAGAACCATAGTGGTTTCTTACATCATTTCATTTTGTTAATTTGCTTCACACAAAGGCTGTTACCTCTGTGATGGCAGTTTTTATTATTCCCATTGTTCTTCCACCTCCTTCCTGCCCATTTGCTAGTGCATTCCTTAGGCACTCACCCATTTTAGCAAAGTCAGCCCTCCTAAAGTCCAGTACTTTTGCCTTTGTATGGCTTGACTCTATTGCTGTGTTTATTAGAACCATACTGTTCGATGGTCGCTAGTTCCTAGATGGCTACCCACTTCTACATCTGTGATCCTCTCTTCATCTCCATTTGAGAAACCAGGTCTAAGATTGCTCCTCTCGAGTGGGCTCCAATACTAGTTGTCTAAGGCATGCCCCTTGTAGGGCATCTAGAATAACCCCACTCTTTGAAGTGGCTGCTGCAACTGCACTCCAGTTAACATCTGGCATATTCAGATCACCCATTAGCAATATCTCCCTTTTCTGCCATTCTAAGTATTCTTTCTATCATTTCCTTGTCCATTTCTTCCCCTGAGAAGGGGTCTGTATACAACCCTGCAAAGTGATTGTGGTGCCATTGCCGGTCTCCGAACTTACCCCACAGTGTTTCTTCTCCTCCCTGTTTTCCCTTTTGTTCTGCTGCTTTGATTCCTTCCCTTATGTAAAGAGCTACTCCTCCTCCTCTTTTACCCTCCCTGTCCCTCCTATAGATAGTGTATCCTGGTATGTTTGTGTCCCAGTCATGGTTTTGTGTGTACCATGTTTCTGTGACTGCCATGATATCCAGATGTTCCTCCTCCATCAAGGCCACTAATTCAGGAAGCTTGTTACTCAGACTATGGGCATTGGTACTCATTGCTCTCCATTTTTGATGGCTTTACCTTCTTTTGCAGCATCCCCACTGACCTGTCTACCTCGGTCTTTTTCTCATTTAGTACCCTGTTTTGTAGGGAGAGGCTGGGATTTTCCTGCTGCTTATCAGTGCCTCCCCTTGACTAGTTTAAAAGCTTGCCAATGAAGCATTTAAACCCGATTGCTCAAAAGATTTGTTCCTTCCTGGACAGATGCAGACCATCCTGCCAGTATAGGCTGGTGTCCTCCAGGTGGAACCCCAGTCCCCAATGAAGCCAAACCCTGTGCTCCACACCATTTTTCAACCATTCATTAAACTGCATGGTGCAAAGTACCGCCTCACTCATGCCATTGACAGGCAGCACCTCGAGAGAAGGATATTGTGTGTGCTACTTGTCTTAGGCCCCTCCCCACTTCTACAAAGTCCTTCTGCACTGCTCTAATCTCATGATTAGCCAAGTCATTTGTCCCTAGGTGGACAATGATGTCCAGCTCAGACCCGTGCAGCTGTTCTCGTGATCCTGAGGATGCGCCTTGTCTCTCCAAGCCATGGCACCAGGCAGGCACCTTACCTCAGTTTTCCTGCTCCCCAGTTCTATACTCCCTAATATTGAGTCCCCACCAGAGCTGCTTCCTTTCCTTGTGGTGTCCTCTGCCTCCTTCCTGTGGGCCTCTCTTGTGACAGTTGTCCTCAGCCTCCTTAGTCTCCTCTGCAGGTGATCCATAGGGGAGCCATGTCTCCCCAGAATGGTGTATGGATTGTGGTGGAACAACTGACTGGGGTGCCTCTGTTCCACCATCCTCACCCTCCTGAGCCCACTGTGGTCCAACTGCTGTGCTTTCTTCACAACCTCTGAGGTAGTGGTGGTGGTTTGGTGCTCCCTGGATGGGGAGGTTCCTTCCTACCATCCAGTGTGGCCTGGGAAGGTCCCTTACTACTGTCCAGTGTGGCCTGAAGACGGGCAACTTCCTCCCTCAGGGCAGAGAGTTGTCTGCAAACAGAGCAGCATCTCAGCCTCCCAGAAAGACTCTCGAAGACTGCTGCCCCACAGATTACACATTGCACTACTCCCCACATTTTTTGTGTGTGTGTGTGTGTGTGTGATTGGTTTGTAATATAGAAATATATATATATATATATATATATATATATATATATATATATATTATACAATTGTATGCTTATATTGTCAGTGCAGTGTGCTAGAGAGGATATGACAGTGATATGCACCTTGCACTCTTGAGGAAATGATATCAGAACCCCAGGTATAAAGGAACTATTTCCAGGGTGGGTGGGTGAGGGTGGGAAGGGTTGGGCCTAAACTGTGCCCTCACAAAACAATCAGCTAAAAGCTCTGACCCACTGCTGCATGAGTGCCTTCCTGTCAGCAAGATGCCCATACACAACAATTTGACAGAGAAAATACCTGCAATAATCAGAGAAAAATCCACACATCCAAGTCAGACACAGGTAAACCTCCCAGACCCAAAACAGGCCTGGTAGTTTGTGCTCTGAAAGCTGTCAGCCCCAGAATAAGTCAGCTGTGCTTAAACTCTTCCTGCACTGAAAATGTTAAGAATTGTAACAAACAAACATAAACCTAGATCCACCTCCTCTGTTGCTTGAAAGACTGTCTTTTCCTGTTTCACACTGCAAGTTTTTCTATGACAAGTCCTTAACCACAGTAACTTATTTAAAAATAGTTTAACTATCACAAACTCCTACGCACCAGTAAATTATTTAAAAATAGTTTCTGTCCCAAAATCCTAGTAGTCAATCCAGCTACCCAAGGGATAACCAAATGCAGTATTCAAACACTTATGAAGTTACTTCCAAGATAAGCAGAGTTTGAAGCTTCTTTTCAACTCCTCAGCCACTTGTAATTTATTTAAAAATAGTTTAACTGTCAGAAAATCCTAGTAGACAATCTAGCTACCACAAAGGATCTACCCAAATGCAGTATTTAAATCCTTCTGAAGTTACTAACAAGATAAACAGAGTTTGCAAGCCCCTTCTTGGTTAAACACTAAATAAATATGTGAATAAAAGCAATTACCAAGGGTAGTTAGTTTCACCTCCCACAGAATTAAGCAAAAGTGCACGTTTTGTTGCAGATATCAAGTGCAATATAGAATTTCTCACACAGCTCGTAGCTGAATAAAGAAGTAGTGTCCTTCCAGGTCCAGAAAATGTGCTTTGTGTCTTTAAAAATTGCAGCCTCTAGTAACTTACAGTAATCTGATCTAGTCTGGATATCTCCACCCAGGCAATTTGTTGACAATAGTTATGATGCAGCCCTTTCTGTTCCAATACAACACTTTTTGGTCTGAAAACAATGTCCTGCCCCTAAGACTGTCTGTGTTTCAATTCACACTGCAGGTTTTGCTATGACAACTCCTAACCACAGTAACTTATTTAAAAATAGTATAACTATCACAAACTCCTACGCATCAGTAAATTATTTAAAATAGTTTCTGTCCCAAAATCCTAGTAGTCAATCCAGCTACCCCAAGGGATAACCAAAATGCAGTATTCAAACACTTATGAAGTTACTTCCAAGATAAGCAGAGTTTGCAGGCTTTTTTCAACTCCTCAGCCACCTGTAATTTATTTAAAAATAGTTTAACTGTCAGAAAATCCTAGTAGACAATCTAGCTACCTCCAAGGATCTACCCAAATGCAGTATTTAAATCCTTTTGAAGTTACTAACAAGATAAACAGAGTTTGCAAGCCCCTTCTTGGTTAAACACTAAATAAATATGTGAATAAAAAGCAATTACAAGGGTAGTTAGTTTCACCTCCCACAGAATTAAGCAAAAGTGCACGTTTGTTGCAGATATCAAGTGCAATATAGAATTTCTCACACAGCTCTTAGCTGAATAAAGTAGTAGTGTCCTTCCAGGTCCAGAAAATTAAGGGATGTTCAGGTTTTGAGACCATTAGAAGGATATTTTCCACCATGTGAATGGCTTCAAGTCAGCAAGAACCATCTATTTTATTGTCCTGGGATGCCCACAAAGCCTTTGACTCCATCGAATGGCATTATTTGTATGATGTTTACAGGCATTTGGCCTAGGAACAGGGTTTATCTCATGGGTTGCCTTACTTTGCCAAGCCCCACTACAAGGCTTTGTACAAACAAACTTCTCTCCCAAAATTTTCATTAGAATGGGGCACAAGACAGGGTAGCCCACTCTCTCCTTTGTTATTCATTTAAGCATTGGAACCAATGTTGTGTCACATCAGACAGGAACAATTCATTTCGGGAGTTAAATTCAAGAAAATGGAACATAAGGTTGTAGCATTTGCAGATGATATGCTGTTATCATTAACTAACCCCGACAGGACCCTGGGCCACACCATGAACCTCCTGGAAAACATTAGACACATTTCAGGATTGTCCATAAATTGGTCTAAGTCTGAAGTACTTCCATCAAGGGCAATGTTGAAGAACTCAGGTTACTTTGCTGCAGGCATAACCTTAAATGGGGCGATCATATCACATATTTAGGTATAAAAATATACAAAGATTAGAACATTTGGTAGAGAACAACATGAAGCCCTGCTGCAAGATACCAAAACAAGCTTAGAAAAATGGGAAAATTAAATCTTTCACTGTAGGGTAAAGTCAGTGCCCTTAAAATGATTTTAGCTCCCAAGATCTTATATTTTCTAAAGAATATTCCCATGAATATCAATTCTAACTGGTTCAAGAAGATAGAAGCTTTGGTTAGGAAATTCTTATGGGAGGGAAGAAGGCCAGAATTAGCCTAGGGAAACTCAAGAAGACATGGCAGCAAGAAGGTATGGGTCTCCGGACTTCAAATGCTATCAGCAGGCTTTCCTCTTCAGACAAACCAGTCAGTGGTTCGCATGGTATAGGAAACTTCCTTTATGGGCTCAGTATGAAGATGCTTCTGTTAGGCCTTACTCTTTATACCACATAATGATAGGTTTATGTCTCCCTATCATAACTACACATCCATATCTGAAAGTAGCATCAAGACCTATAAAATGGTTTAACAAGTGTTTTCTGATACCCCTATTTCCCAAAGAATTCACTCCTTTGTGGAGAAATCCAGAAGCTGTAAGTAAGGGTACAGTTTTGGTTAACAAACTAGGGAAAACCTTGGCATTGAGATACTTTTGGATGTAATTAGCCCATTAGGTGGGATCCTTAGGGCATTCTCTGATTTGCAGACAATGTACAAGGTACCATACACTGAATTCCACACTTATTTACATATCAGAAATGGATTGCAGAACATACTTGATGCTAATTTTGCTATTCAACCTTCCAAGGAACTAGCAAGCATATTCAACATGGATAGGGCCAAGGGTGGGGCTAGTAAACTATACAAGTTGTATATCAATGTGGGTCCAGACCTGTGTGAAGGTATTAAGAGAACTTGGGAAGATAGACTGGGCTATACAATATCCAGGCTTCATGGGACACAATGTGGCACAATGCTTATAAAACCAGCCAGGACATGCGAGGCCGGCTATTACAATTTAAGAATTTACATGACTGGTATTTTACTCCAGCTTAGTTACATAGGCTGGGCATTGCTATGGATAGTAATTGCTGGAGATGTGACTTGCCACTGGCAGAACTAATCCACATGTTATGGAGTTGCCCTCTAATCAGAACATCTTGGATAACCATTTGGTTAGTGTGTAAACAAGTCTTGGGACTAGAAATACCTTTTGAGCGAGGACGCTTTATACTAGGGGACACAAGTAACCTTTGGGAGGTCTCTTCACAAAAAGAAATGGCTTCTACTGTCTGCATTGGGTTTTAAATGCTTAATATTGAGGCACTGGAAAGACAAACTCCCCCAAGCCTAGAGGAGTGGTCCAATCACTTAACCAACTTGGTCCTTAATGAGCCTAATCAGCCATTTAAATACCAGAACAATGGACAAGTATGAAACCACCCGGACCCTTTGCTGAAATGGTTAGAGACAGAGTAGTTGATTTATAATGATAAGGCGCCACATTATAAATGGGCTTTAGAGTTGTAACTTGTACTAGGTATAGCAGTATATTATTACACACCAGATGACTATTTAGATAAAATAGAGCTTTTGATTTTGCTTGATTATATAAGTCAATTTATTCATAACTTAGGAACTGTACATGATTTATAAATTATAAAATGCCTTGTATGTTTTGAACATATTTTGTAATGATTCAACTTCTGTATGATTACTGTAAAATAAATAAAAATTGTTTGAAAAAAATAGCACTCGTCTTCCAGTGTTTGAGGATGATATTTAAAGTTGCTTCATGGATATTAGTCCAATTGATTGTACTGGAAGTGTTATAACTTGATGAAATGCTTATTATAATGTACTCAGAAGTTAGTAGTTGTATTCTGCATTCTGCAGTTTGATAACCTGCCTAAGACGAAGCTGCCCAAGCTCACCCTCCAAGCAAGGGACTACTTTGCCCTTTTGGCTGTTTCCTCTCAAGCAAACTGCATTCTGCAGTTTGATAACCTGCCTAAGGCAAGCTACCCGAAGCTGACCCTCCAAGCAAGGTACGGTTGGAACTCTGAATTTTGCATCTACCCTGGAGGAATCCTCACTTGCTCCTGTTCTCCAGTGTTCCCACACTATGTGCAGCAATCCAGAAGTCCTCTAGGGACTACTACCAAGAAATTAATGCTGGGACTGATCTCTGCTTGAAAAGTTTTGATTTCTCACTTTAAGTAATGTTTAGTCTGATGTAGATTTCTTAGAGTTGATTCAAGTTTTGAGATTTTTTTTTTTTTGAAGTGCCCATTTTCCCATTTGCAGCTTATACTGATCTTCCACTAGAGGCATCTTATTTCTCACTTTTAGCATATTGTACTTTGAAGAAAAAAAACACCAGTATAATTAACCTTGCACTGTGCTTGGGACCTTGCATCTGCCCTTACTGCTACACTCCTTGGTATTATAATGTCTCTTATAACGGCTCTATTTCCTAGAGGCATTATATTGCTCTCTCTATTGACCCTATCTGACCTTGCCTGTGATAAGTTTCAATAACTCTACCTGCCAACATTGGACAGTAATCATTTGTATGTTTATAGTACTATCACCTTATCCCAATGCTGTAACTCTGTTACTGTACTATGCCATGGAACCTGCATTCCCCTGGTGACTAGGGGTTGCTATTTCATCACCCTCGCTGACTACCCTCTTTGGCACTCCTCCTGGGATCTTCAACTACAAGCCAACTGTAAGTGCGCCAACCCAGAGAAAGCTTCACAAACTCAGCAACAAGCAGTTAAAGGAATATCTGTGTGGACTGGCCTTACTGTTGCTGCTGCCTCTGGCAATATTCATCCCAACCCTGGCCGTCCACAACTTACGGCATACCCACAGTCATCTACTGGGTTACTTACAATTGCCTCACTTAATATATGCAGCCTCCCCCAAAATGGACATACTGAATGCATGGATCTTACAACATAACCCAGACATCCTCTCAGTCACAGAAATATGGCTTTCTCCAAAAGTAGTGGATGCTTCAATATCTATCCCAGGCTACACAGTCTCTAGACAGGATTGTCTCTCCAAATGTGGGGGCGGTTGTGCGATCTACCTCTGAAACAACCTTCAAGGTCTCATCCTAACTCTGCCCAAAACTGATGACCATATGCAAGCCCTTGCCATAAAAGTGCTTCTAGGTGCTCACAATAAAACCCTTATTGTGTTTTCAATCTATATTCCTCCCAGACAGATGGCCTCCTGCTTTGATTCACTCCTGGAGTGTTTTGGCTCTTGAGTCTCAATTTGGAAATTATCATGTTAGGAGATTTCAATATCAATTGGTTCTCTCCTGACACAAGTCCTTTCAAAGATGCAGTTTCAGCAGTTCACCTTACCCAGCTAGTCGAGTCCCCACTAGAATCAACTATAAACTGGGACAGGTACCTCACTGGACTGGGTGTTCTCTAACCACCCTGATCATATATCGGACAAAACCGTACTCCCAGATGCCTTCAGTAACCACTCCCCAGTCTTGTTTCATTGGGTGAACAAATTCTCTAAACCACCAGCTAGAACAATTACCAGCAGGGTACTCATCCATGGGCATCTTGAATCACTAAATGCTGACCTGCATAATCAGGACTGGTCAATGGTTTACACAACTAACAATGTTGACATTGCCCTCGATCAATTCATTCTTCAGTTCGACGCTATATGTGATAGGCACGCCTCCCATAAAAAGCGTAAAAAAAAGGCAGCTGTAATCCCTGGTTTTCTCAAGACCTCCTTGAGCTTCTGAATGCCAGGGACCATCTATGGCACAGGTCTAGGTCCCTGTATAACCAGGCTGATATCCAGAGGTACAAAGCGGCTAGAAACAACTGCACGAGGGCTATTTGTGAAGCTAAAAATCAATATTATAAGGAAGTGCCTCTCGGACCTGGACTAATGGCAGAAAACTTTGGACTAACCTTAAAGAGATCACTGGGAGAGACCACATACTGCCACTACCATGCTTAACATTGATGGTGTACCCTCACTCAACCCAAACTTATTGCTAACACTTCAAATAATGCCTTCAGTGGACATGAGTGGTGTCCTGCCACCTGTCTACTTCTCTCACCCCTCACAAGTGACTACTCTGGGAAGAGACTCAGTACCCTTCTCATTCTCCTTTCTACTTCAAAACCCTCCCAGGCCATGAAGCCAGGAATTACCTACTCAAGGTATTAGGGAAATCAAGATTTAGTGGTGACACCCTGGATCTTAAGTTTGTAGCTCTTACGCTGGATGAAATTCTGTCACCTCTAACACATATTATTAACATGTCACTTAGTTACTCTCAATTCCTCGAAATGGAAATCTGCCACTGTGACACCAGTTCATAAGTCTGGGGAATCACAATTACTGGGAACTACAGGCCTATCTCTGTCCTGCCCCACTTGAAAACTCTTGAGCGATAGTGGCTGACCAACTGGTTGAATACTTTGAAAAATATCATCTACAATGCCTGCAACACGGGTTCAGAAATGGTCATAGTACCACACCGCCCTTCAGGAGTTCACAGGCTTTATTCACCACTCCTTAGATCAAGGACACTTGGTCGGTGCTGCTTTCATTGATTTAACCAAAGCTTTCAACACATTGAATCATGCCCTCCTGGTTGAACAGCTTACCAACACTGGCTTAGCTCATGACAGTGTAACCTAGTTTGAAAGTTACCTGCACAACCGTACACAGCAGGTGAAGATTGGTAACACCCTCTCAGATAGCAGACCTGTCCTATCAGGAGTTTCTCAAGGGTCCGTCTTGGACCCTCTTTTGTTTAGCATTTTCCTTAACATCCTTCCTTACTCCTGTCAGGGTCACATCCTTTTATATGCTGATGATGCTGTCCTGTTTACCAGTGATCCAGACCCTAAGGTTCTTGAATCCAGGCTACAGAGTAGTTTCGTAGTCACAGAAAGATGGTTCCATAAACACAAGTTAGTTATGAATTACAACAAGACTAAACCTATGCTGTTCTCCAGCTCCCAAAATAGGCACAGAACTTATGCTCTTTCTATCACCAACAAAGAGGGCTCTCCCTGGAGCTAGTTCAGCTCTTTAAATATCTGGAGATTACTACTGACAGTAAGATGACCTATGTCTATCACATTGACAACATTGCTAAGGCTGTTAACAACCGCATTGGGCTTCTTTACAGGCATAAGCAATGTTTGACCCCAGAGGCTCTTAATCTGGCCATTCAAAGCTCTTTGTCTCACTTATTGATTATGGTTTACCAATCTATAAACAACTCTTCGCTGCATCATAGTTGCACTCAGCAAATCATACCAGCTCTTTACCAGCTTAGCCGTCTGTCTCATACCTGCAACACGTACGCTCAGGCTAACTGGCTCCAATTCAAAGGTAGACTCATGTACCAAACAAGTTTACTGTCCAAAAGTAAGCTTAGGCAAATGCCCCAGGAGTACAAAAGCTTATTACCCCATTATCAACCGTCATTGCACCAGAAACTCTACTAGCCAGATTTTTAATATACCCCACTGTCGCACTTCTCTGGGACAAAGGTCCATTGCCTACCGTGCCCCGCTATGGATGAACTCGCTGCACCATGACATCACTTCAGCATCCACCTTGAGCTCCTTCAGGTTAAACTTAAGCAACAGCTAGTTGCTGATGCCAGTTGTGACTGCTTCCAATAACCTTCCTTCCTGTGACCAGCACTTATTCTAACCTTATGCTATCCTGACCTTATGCATAACTGTTCTCAGCATGTAAATAACTGTTCTAAGTTGCTAATCATTCTCCTTCACATTTCTCTTGATCCCTTCCACCTTTCCCTCACCCCTCTATGGCTTTCCCTAACTCCCTCCCTGCTATATCTCCGGAGCTCCCTTGCTCACTTTAAAATGCTTTGTCCCATACCTTCTCACCTCTGTTGAGGCCCCTAGGCTGATGCCATCCCTTACCTAGTTGATTATTAGATATTAGGCTGAGTCTGTTCTCATTTTCCTGTAAAGGGTCATTTCATAAGACCCCATATGACCCTTTGAATTCCAGGTTTTAATCAAATATGCACTTTGGCATACATTGTACAATGCCACATGTATTGGAACTTCTCTAGTTATATACCGTTGTAATGTTTTGTATAAGTCCTTGTTTTGTTTGTTCTCTGTCTCAAACTTTTCCAATATGTATTGTTCGTCTGATGTGGAACCTATGAAATGAACTTTTCTCAAAGGTGCTATCCAAAATTTCAATAAATAAATAAAAAAAAAAATGTGCCCAGTTCATGAACACCGTGGACCAGCTCACACTGAAAATGTTTTGCTCACTGAAAATGTTTTGCTTACACCTTGGAATAATATTATCTCTTGTGCTGCCAGTAAATTTGATTTTCTTCTGTGTCCTAAAAATAAATGAATAAATATACAAATACAGTGCTTAGTGAGAACCCCCACAAAAATCACTTTATATAAACATTTAGTGCCAAAGAAAATGAAAATTCAAGTCTTATTAACTTATATAATGAATTCAAGTGTTTTGCTTAAACAAAACTTGAAGAAAACATGGTGAAAGTAGCAACCAGGCTCAGCTAAACCACTACTTTCTGTTACAGTGTCACTGTGATAGCTAATTTCAACAATTTTGGATTTGCTAGAAAAGATTCCAGTCTATTCAGTGTGATGCTAAACAAAGCTTCCTTCTCCTGACAGTGGCCAGGCTCATCTGAGAATTACAAGAAAGCTACGTTTTCATATGCAGAGGGTGAGCTGTCGTCATTGAGCTATGTTTTTCATATGCAGTGGGTGAGCTGATGTCATTGAGCTATGTTTTCATATGCAGTGGGTGTGCTGGCATCATTGAGCTATGTTTTCATATGCAGTGGGTGAGCTGATGTCATTGAGCTACGTTTTCATATGCAGTGGGTGAGCTGACATCATTGAGCTAGTTTTCATATGCAGTGGGTGAGCCAATGTCATTGAGCTACATTTTCATATGCAGTGGGTGATCTGGTGTCATTGACGCCACTAATGTTACTAGCTCCTCCAATCAAAGTCATTGGTGTTAAAATTTGAGCACTATTAAACTAAAACTCATTTAAGATTCAATGGCCTATGCAGCCAGTAAGTGCTATGCTTGTGCAACTGGGTTACTTAGGTTTTGGCCATTCACACTCTATTCCAGAGGAATTACTACCCTGTAGGGGTACCAAAGGCAAGAAATCCTCTAGAGGTGCTGTGGGATGCTTCCCTTGGCTAAAGGTACCTTAGGAAGAATCCCCAGGAGAGAGGCATTGCCTCTGGGGAGAGAGGGAGGATGGCGGCAAAGAAAAGTGCTTCAGAAGGAGGCTGAGGGAACTGTTTATATAGTTCAGGAAGTGGGAGTGGCTGCTACTTGTCCATCAAACCATAGTCAGAGCCTTCCAATTCAATGGCCTACACAGCCAGTAAGTGTTATGCTTGTGCAACTCTGTTACTTAGGTTTTGGCTGTTCGACTTTCTATTCCAGAGGAATTACCACCCTGTAGTGGTACCAAAGGCAAGGAACCCTCTAGAGGGTTCCACCCCTAGAGGTGCTACGGACACTTCCTTGGCTAAAGGTACCTTAGGAAGAATCCCCAAAAGAAAGTACTAGTATGAAGCATATGGGCAACCCAAAAGGAAGTAGTAAGAAACATATAAACAATCAGAAGTTGTGAGCCATGGTAATAAATAAGCCTGAGGCAGTTTGATCACATAATGGGATAGCAGGGTAGCCATGGCATGAGTCTGATGGGTTGCAAAGGAGGAGGGGACTTCCTAAGGAGAGAGAGAGAATGGCAATTATGGGACACCATCCTCCTCCATCCAACAGTGAATCCTATCTAATGGAACTAAGAAATACTAACTAGATATTATGACCTTCGGCATGGAGGAGAGAAAAACAACTTTGAGTAGGACATCTCTGTGGATCCAGGGCCTAGGTCGCCTTTCCTCAGGCGTGATAATTTAATTGGTGATGGCTCTGCTACTGCAGTTTGGAAGCCCCAAAGAATAAGAATGGAAAATATTCCAATTTAGAGGGAAACTCTCACTCTATCCTTCTAACAGGAATGCCGTGGAGGGTTGCGAGATGGTAGCTCTGCAACCACCACTCCAAGGCGGGAGGAGGAGAGATGACCACTGAGGCACTCACCCAGCCTACCGATCTAGAAAACAAACTAGGTGAACCAGAGGTGGTCGTTGGGAGAATGCAGTGAAGGTGCCTTGCCAGGGAACCACTAAAGCCAATGGACAACCATTATAGTGGAAACACTGGAGCTAAAGGAAATCGCTGTAACCTCCCTTCATGGCTGAGTCATAAATTCTACAACTTGGTGTGCCATCAGTATGGTTGATGGCTAAGGTCCACCCAGAGCATGGACATTCCCAGCTATGGGCCAGGTGAGAAGGACCCCACCCCAAGCTTCGCATGCCCAAGCTGCGGACTCTAGGTGCAGAGCGAGACCATCTGCTGCAGGGGAAACCCACACCAGAATGTTATGGCTGTCTTGCCCAGGGACTGCTGAGGAGCTGAATAAGTATTGAGTGCTGAGACCTCAGAGGGCATATGGCAGGAGCAGTGAGCAATGATGGTGTAATCAGGGGTTTATCTGGACGTAGTTCAGTAAAGCAGGGTAGTTGTTCAGGGAAGCATAATAATAATTGGACCTGCATGTAGGTCAGCAAGCAATAGGAATAGTCAGACCTACACACATGTCTGCAAAACATAGTAGCAATGATGGCACATGAACGTAAATGGGGGCAGCATGATAGTGGGGCAAGTCAGTCAGGCATTGAAAAAGCCAAATCAAGGTGACAAATACTCTGAGGATTTTCAGCGGTGAAGGCAGGATGTAGAACAGAATAATTAGCCACATGGGGCATGACTCCCCAAACACTTCCCACTTTCACCGTAGGGCAAACAAGAAAGTGATGGAAGGGTCGCGGACCACATGCAGATATTAAAGCTAGTTAACAGCATCAGCAGGAGCTTTAGCTGACCTCAGAGTAGAACAGCAGTGTACAAAACAGGGAATAGCATCAGATATAAGTGGTTGTAGTCTTTAAGCATGGAAGGATAAAAGCACAATGCTGTGAAAACAGCTATGACCACAGGCAAAGTAAATCGAGCAGGAAAAACATGATTGAACTGCACAGCAAGGTTCAGAGGGAGCTTGAATCAGGTGAAAACAATCAGGCTTGATAGCATGGGAAGCAAGTAGTCCTGTAGCATGGGAAGCAGCATTAGGTTGTGTAAAACACAAGTACTGGGTACAATAGCAATGGGAGTAAATAAAGCAGTAGCAGGGGCTGCAAAAAATAGGCCAAATGGCAGGAGCAAGCAAATGGTAGGACAAATGGTAATAGCTGAGAAACAACCCCTCCCAAAAAGAAAACAAAACCAAGACACAAACATAGAATAAACAGGGAGGAAATAAAAGGAAGCACACGGCTAGAGGCAAAATACAAACCAGAAGCAGAAGAACAAAATGCAAAATCCAACAGAAAGAAGCAGCGGGGTCAGGGTAGACCCCAGCCTGGCACAGAGCAAATGGACAGGCCTTTGGCCAGCAAAGAAAAAGTGCTTCAGAAGGAGGCTGAGGGAACTGCTTATATAGCTCAGGAAGTGGGAGTTGCTGGCTGCTTGTCTATCGAACCATAGGCGGAGCCTTCCAATTAAAATTATAAAATTTGTTTGAACTGAATCTAAACAAAACACTTGCAAACTGTGTGTTTGCTGAAACATCTCTGCATGCTAAACACTAGGCTTTTTGATTGAACAGAATATTCTCCCAAGGCTACAAATGTTTCCAGATTAAACTCTCCTTCTGGCCCCATTTGTTTTCTAACACAAAACAAATTCACTGCATCTGGTAGAATAATCAATAGATATTGTTCCACAGACACCAGTTAGCACAGATTCTGCCACTCCTTGGCACTCCATGGTTTCCATGGTCCAGACTCAAGCTGATACACCCACAACTCTCTCTGTACCACAACCAGAACATGGCTGATAACTCTGTTTGGCACTGCTATGGCACACACTACTGCTCTGTTATGCTCCATTACGCTTCTCTCTTCATGTTTCTCTCTCCACTCGCTCAGGTTTCCAAGCTGCCCTCTATACTCCCTCCTTCTGTTGCAGGTTTCAACTTTGGCTACAGTTATGGCTGGTTTGCTCACTTCTTCCAGAGCTCTGGTTCAAAGCTCTGGTCCTTCCACCTCGGACTACTCACTGGGATATGAGGCTACCAGTATGGCACATCTCTTCATTCTCTCTGGCTCCCAGACTACATACCTCCAGGGCACCTTGACAGGAATCTAAACTCAGAGGAAGACAGAAGAAAAATTAACTTCTCCAAATGTGGTAATTTTGGCTTAGTTTTTGAAAGTAACTACTTTGCAGCAGCTACATGAACATAAATGGATAAAGGAACATATTCTACTAGCTAAATTCTGCTAGACTGATTGTGCACCAAAATGCAAATACAATCAAGCCTATATTACTACAGCAGATACATTACTATATTACAAGGCTCCTGTGTCACTACTTTCCTGAGCTGTAAACTGTAGGATTAAACCTCCCAGCCTCTCCCACGCCCCTCCCATGTTCTGTCCTTTATTTATATAGTCTGCAAAGTTGATTGACATCAGCTGTTGGTATTAGTATTGGGAGCTGGAGATGGCATATATGAGTAGGCGGGCTGTGTTATGGCTGTAGTGTTCCAGCCTTAAGTAATTTACTGTGCTCAGCACCATTGTTGCCTGGTAGTGTCCTAATTCAGTGTGCTTTTGCAAGTCTCTTTTGACAATTATTACTGGTGCAGCTTAGCATTTTCTTTGTTTTGCTTGCCTGTTCCTCAATGTGCATTATTTTAATGATATGCAGGGTGGATCACAGGATGTAGGCCAAGCAGGGCAGGGCATAAGGGTGAGTGACAACACAAGGTGGGTAGCTCTAACTAACAGAAGGGATGAGTCTTTCTAGCTAGCTCAAAGTGATGGAACTAAAACATAGACAGGGAATAGTGGTAGTTCCTATCTAGGGTCAGCCTAAACTGCAGATTTAATATTAGAAATCATGGATATAGCAAGGAGGGTAAAAAGCTAACTAGGGAAGATGTGGGATCCTAGGAGCTGGAGCAGGCAACAGGATAGCAGGGAGGCATTGGTATGAGTGGGTGGTGGTGGGGTGATGGGGTAGGACATGGGAGAATAAGGAGCTATATGCACTGGATAGGCGGCATTTAAGTAAAGAGGGCACCAGAGTCCTGAAAGATAAATTGGAGGAATATTTATCAACTAAACTTAATTTTAACTCGGGGATAAAATGTACTACAATCATAGTGACCAGGTGAGGAAGGCTGATGGGCTTCCCTAGTAAATCATCAGACAGAAGAAAGGAAAAGAGGATGGAGGAGGGAGAAGAGACACAGGAGGGGAGGGATGTAGCGGATTGTGAGAGGCAAGGGTACAAGAGTCATGCTGGAAGGCGATGTCCTTAAATGCAAGGAGTCTGGCAAACAAGACAGCAGACCTTCAGGCACTGATGGCTGTTGACTAAGGTTCATACTAAGGTGGTTTGGTGCAAGGGGGTGTGGGGCCCATAACAGCACCAGAATTAAATGTAATAACCAAAATTGGTTTTGTTAATGATAAATTTCTCAAGGTGATTTTTAAATGTAAATTTGTTTTCTAATGACTATTTGTAAAGGTAGGTTATTCCAAGGATTTATAATCTTTTGAGTAAAAATACTTCCTAGACACATGATTGAATTTGGCCCTACATATCTGCAATGGATGACCTCTTGTTTTATGACTATTATTTTTAAACACAAAACCCATTTGGGTAAACAGATATGAGTCATTTACAATGTCAAACATATAGACTGAATCATCCCAAGACGCCTAAGTTTATAGGCATAAGGTTCAAATTTTCTAAATGTTTTTCATATGGGACATTAAATAGTCCATTTATATTCTTGGTAAATTTTCTCTGGATTTTTTTCCAGCGCGCATCTCCCTTTTTTATATGGACTCAGAGTTGAGATGAATATTCTAAATGGGGCCTAACATAGGCTCTGAATAATGGTAGCATAACTCCAGGATCTCTTCATTTAATGTTTCTTTTGATAGACCATACGATTCAATTTGTTCTATTAGTAGCCTTGTTTATCTGTTTATTATACCCTAGATCATTTAATATGTAAATACCTAGGTCTTTTAATTACTAGTGCTTGCCAGAGGAATCCCATTCAATAAATAAATGGCTGAAGGGTTGTTAAAACCAACATGCATTACCTTACATTTAGAAGCGTTTAGTCGATACTCCAGATTTCAACTTAATCTGATATACTATTTAGGTCTCGTTGAATTATGGAAATATTATTTCCAATGTCACATGACCCAACGAGTTTAACATCATTGGCATATTTAATTGAAGCTGAAAAACAATTTTAGTAAGGTGAATATTTGGAATAGGCAGGGGCCCAATAGCAACCTCTGAGGGACTCCACTAGTAACAAGACCAGAGTCAGAAAGATGACCGCTTATTAGACCTTCTGGGATCTATGTGCTAGCCCATTTTGATCTATTTGATAATATATCTATTAATGTTGGTATCTAGTAATTTGGTAATTAGGACGTGATGAGCCATAACATCGAACGCCTTACTAAAATCGAGATAGATTATATCCCAAGGATGCCACTATCTATGTTTCTACTAACATTTTCATAGAAACACATTAGTTACCTAGGCATACCCTACCCTTTTGACATAGAGGTGGACATAGGGCATAAGGCACCAGATGTGGGTAGAGATGTGGGTAACCCAATATCATGACTGAGACCTTGTGATCCCGGGGTATAGATTACATCGGAAGGACAGAGAGATGGGGAGAGGGGAGGTGTAGCTCTATTTGTAAGGGAAGAGATCTAATCCACCAGGGAAGAGAAGAAGGAGGGTAGGACTGAAGCCTTATGGGTACAACTTGAAAACACAAAGGGAGAAAGGTTCAAATGGGTGTTGTATAGATCATCCTCACAGGATGATGAGTTGGACAGGGAGCTGGGTGAGCTGATTAGAAAGCCAAGTAGTAGAGGAAACATTGTTATAACAGGTGACTTCAATCTGCCTGGAGTTGGTTGGAGAACCCAGCTACCTCCTGTTCCAGGGAACAGGTAATCCTGGAGGCTTTCCAGGATTGTTTCCTGATACAGCGAGTCACAGAGCCAACCAGGGATGGTACCATACTGGATCTGGTGCTTTTGGATGGAGAGCATGTCCAGGAAATAGTAGTGGAGGACCCCTTTGCAGGCAGCAACCACCACACGGTGTGGTTTTACCTCAATATGGGCAAGGAAACAGCCAGGACTAAGACAAGGGTGGTGGACTTCAGTAGGATGGGTGACATCCGAGAGGGCACCTTGCCAAAATCAACCCAGAAATGGATGTGGATCAGAAATGGTCCATTATGAAGTTGGGTCTGATTGAGGCCACTAACACATGTACAAATACCCAGAGTAAGAAATCCAGGACCAAAAACCAGATTGGTACAGCAATGAGGTGGCCATGAAAGTGAAGGAAAAGAGAGCAGCCTTTCATAAGTACAAACATACTATCTGACAGGAAGATAGGGAAGATTACACAGGAAATCCAAAGAGGCAGGTCGAGTGGTTCAGGTAGCTAAGGCTGCAAAAGAACTAAGGCTGGGACATGGGATCATGGAAGGAAAAGGACTTTTAGGTATATAGGAGAGAGAAGAAGCTGTAAGGATGGGACTGTTAGGATTAAGAAGGAGGGATGGGCAGAAAGTAGTGAGGTTCAGATGAAGTCACTAAATAAGTACTTCAGCTCGGTTTTCACTAGGGAAAAGATGGACCTATGCCACAAGGGAAAATAGGGTCTCAAAAGGGAGGATGAAACAGATGGGGAAAACCAGGAGGACAAGGTTTAAAGGGCCTTAGGGCCTCTGGGAGACAAGACTCCTGTACTGGATGGCGTGTACCCGAGAGTCCTAAGTGAATTGGCAGTGGTCTTGGCTGGCCCCTGGCAGACATGTTTAACACCTCACAGAGTGCATGCCTCAGGACTGGAGAATGGCACATATGGTACCTCTCCACAAGAGTGGACCTAGAGATGAACCTGGTAAATACAGGCTGGTCAGCCTTACCTCCACTGTAGGCAAATTAATGGAGAACATTCTAAAAGAGGGACTAGTGAACTTTCTGGAGGTAAATGGTCTCCAGGACAAAAGGCAGCATGGATTTGTCTTGGGGAGATTCTGCCAGACCATCCTGATAGACTTTTCATTTGGGTCACAAGGTCATTGGACAGGGACCAGGTGGTGGTTGTTTAATATCTGGACTTCAGCAAGGCCTTCAACTCAGTGCCACATGGAAGGATGCTTAGTAAACTGAGGAACCTGGGAGTCAGGGAAAAGCTGGTGGGTGGGTCAAGAAATGGCTACAAGACAGGAACCAGATGGTGATTGTAGGGGTTGGGGGTAGGACTATCAAAACCTAGACCTGTAAACAGCCAGGTCCCACAGGGCTCAGTACTGGACTGGTGTTAATTATCATCTTTATTGGTGACATAACGGATGGGATCAAAGTAAGTTCTGCCTGTTTGCAGATGACACTAAGCTCTGTGGGAGAGTGGACATACAAATAGGGAAACAGGAGCTCAGGAGAATCTAGCCAGGCTTGAGAACTGGTCAGGCATCTGGCAGTTGGGGTTCAATGCCAAGAAGTCCTAGGTCATGCTCCTGGGAGCTAGGAATGCTGGGGTCAGCTACTGGCTGAGGGGTGTATAGGTGTCCAGTTCAGAGGAGGACAAGGACCTAGGGGTAATAGTCAAGGGAGACATGAGACACTCTGCACAGTGCTGTAAAGCAGCAACCAAAGCAAGCAAAATGCTGGGCTGCACCACCAGAGGAATCACCCCAGGAAAGAAGAAGTCTCTCTGCCATTATACAGGTCATTGATGAGACTGCACTTGGATTACTGTGTGCAGTTCTGGTGCCCTTATTAGAAAAAAGACATCAAACTACTGGAAAGGGTACAGCACAGGGCAACCAAGATGATCCAGGACCTAGGGTGGGCAAACCCTATGAGGAGAGACTCATGGAGCTCAATATGTATTCCCTGGAGGACAGAAGAGAGGAGGGATATGATAGAAACCTTTAAGTACCAAAAAGGTATGAATAAGGTTAGAACAGAGGGCATTTTCAATTTAAAAGGGAGAGGACCATATGGGTGTATAGCCTGACATATAGTGGGGGGGGGATTAGATGTAAAAGGAAATGAGGAGGCACTTTTTCAGAGTAAGGGTGGTGTCAAAGTGGAATGACCTGCTGGAGGAGTTCTTCTCATTGAAAATGGTGGCAGTTTTAAAAGGGTGTGGGGCAGGGTAAAGGGAGAGTCATAACTGGTGGGAGGATGGTGAGGGAGAAAGTAGGTGGGGTTGATAAATCTGAAGGAAAGGAGGGAAGCTCCAGTAAAATAGACTGTGAGCTGCACACTCAAGCAGACTTGACAGAACATTATGGCCTGTTTCTGCTAGAGTTTTCATATGTTGTATGTTTGTATCTATTTCCTCCCTTGGGTCATCCCTTCCTCTGCTTCTGTCTGGGGTGCAGTTTATGCTTCCTTGTTCCTTCACCCCACTGCTCTGGGAGGTGCTGTCTGGGCACGGGGGAGTCCCAGGCTGGATGGCCTGTGTATAGATTAAAAAAAAGCATTCTTAACACAACTAAAGGAACCATTGTGGGAGACAATTTGTAAAGTCTAGAGCCCAGCCTAATACCCTCAACATGGTTGGCTACTGTAGTGCACCTCCTAAGCCTGGTAAAGACCTGAAACTGTGCCCTTCGCACAGGCCTATCTCTTGCTTCATAGTAGATAATCAAATCATAGCCAAGTTGCTGGCAACCTGATTGGATATGGTTCTGTCAGAAGTGATTTATGAGGACCAGTCTGGCTTCATTAAATGCAAGAAGAGTGAAACTAACATAAGAAGGATTTTGAACATTATTTGGCACAAGACAGAAAAAAAAAGAACAGAAGAGGGGGTATATACATTGGCCTAGGATGTAGAGAAGACCTCGATGATGTGGAGTTGGGTACATGCTGAACACTCTGAAACAATTTGGTTAGGCTTAGGTTCATTAAATGGGTCAGAACATTATATATCCATCCCACTGTGCACATAATGACTAATAGCAACCTAGCTCTTTCGTTTGAGCTTACCAGGGGACTAGACAGGGGTGCCTCTGTCTTCCCCTGTTGTATGTCCTGACACTGGAGCCTTTGTTAGCAGCTTTAAGAGCCTCTGAAGAGATGACAGAATGCAAGTTGGGAGGTACACAGCAGAAGATCTCATTGTTTGCAAAGTATCTGCTCTTGTTCCTGCAGGACCCCTGCTCATCATTCCTTTGGGTGGCCTCTTTATTAGCACAGTAAGGAGCCATGGCAGACCATAACATTAACTGGGGAAGAGCAAGGTAATACACCTAAGAGGCAGTCAAGAAACCAGACTTGGCTCCATCTCTCTGTCCCTCAAGAAGGTATCCAAGCTTAAGTGGTTGGGTATAATGTTACCAAATAAGCTTCTAAATTGTATCAATATAACTGCCCTCCACTGCTCAGTCAAATTAAACAGGTCTGCAAGAGGGATCAACTGTCTTTGGTAGAGCCAGCATGGTCAAAATGTGTGTACCCCAGAGGTATTGTATCTATCCCAATCTTTGTCAGTTAAGATCCCTAGAAATTTTTTTGCAAGTCAACAGCGTTATTTTCTTTGGTGGCACAGCAAGCTTTGGAGGGAAGGGGGCAGAGCTGCTCTGCCCAGCCTAACATATTATTATCTAGCCATGCTGCTGGGCTTCCTCAAGAGCAAACTGCAGCACATGCTGCTGGCCTGGCACATTATGGAGAACACCCCTTAAGAATGCCTCTTTTGTCTGGGATGCTACTGATATACAGTATACTGTATGCAACTGTAGTGTAGTATTATGAGGTGCTGCTAGAGGCGGCATGGACTTTACAAACTCTAAGAGAATATAGATCTTGAACAATAGTAGTGTTGTTGTTAGAATGATCCAGAATCTCTCTCTGTCTCTCTGTCTCTCTCTCTCTCTCTCTCTCTCTCTCTCTGTATCATAAGATGGCTGCCTTGTTAGAAGCTCTGCAGTTCCTAAAGAAGTCCCTGTGTAGACCACTTGGTTTTTCAGGATACAACATATTATTTGGTGACGAGGATAAAAGAAAGAGTTTGTGAGCAACTAGAGAAAGAAGATGTTTTTGCCCAGAGTGAGAAAAGAAAATTATTCAGAGAGTGAAAATAAAGAAAGTAGTTAGAGCTATGCATACAATAAGTGGCTGTTGACATTCAAAGACAGAAATGGCTGGCATGGCAGGAACTGTGGCTTCTTTAAATCCTCAAATTCAGACCTGGAAGGAATACTGTAAAATCTTGTCACATTTCTTTATTGCAAATGATATCACAGAGGCTAGTAAAAAAACAATTTTACTAAGTGGAGTGGGTGCACAAATCTACAGCTTAATGAGAAATTTGTTGAGCCCTGAAAAGCCTGGTGACAAATCATATGAAGACTTAGTAAAATTGTTGAAAAATCACTTTAACTCAAAACTGAGTGAAATTGTACAAAGGTTCAAATTTAATTCTAGAAATAGAAAAGCTGGAGAAACTGTGGAGCATACATGGCAGAGTTGAAAAATGGCCCAGGGCTGTAATTATGGAGAAACTTTAGAGCAAATGCTGAGAGATAGACTGGTTTGTTGGATAAATGATGATAGAATTCAAAAAGGTTATTGTCAGAAACAGATTCGACATTTGAAACAGCATTTAAGTTGGCACAAGCTGTGGAATCTGCTAGTCAAAATGTAAAAGATTTACAGCTGCAGTCGAGAGAAATGTCTCAGCTCAGTTGTAGTTCACAAAAGCCACAGGACTCCATGAACAAAATGTTTAGGAACAAAGAGCAGCTGAATAAGAACATAACTAAAAATTGCTACCATTGTGGGGGCCAACGTTTCCTGCTGGAGTGTTGCTTTAAAGATGAAAGATGCCACTATGTGGAATGAAAGGCCACATCAGTAAAGCCTGTAGAAATAAGATTAAGAGAAAAGGAAGCACGCACACTGAGGCAGACAGGAAACAGAGTAGGAAGTAGTCCCAAAGCTTCACCGTACCCTCCACTTGCAGGAAGAAGAAAGCAAGGACACGGAGGAAGAGCAGGCTTTTGCTGTGCATAGTATGAAGGAGGCAAATATTCCAAAGTAGCACTGATCATTCAGATGTTGGACATTAATGGCAAACTGTACAATCTGAGGTGGACACCGGATGTAGTGTCGCCATCATGAACCAAGCAGAATACTCTGAGTTGTGGAATAGGAAGGAAGTCCCTGAGCTGGAAAGGTGTGCAATTAAATTGAAAACTTATGCAGTGGAACCTGTAGAGATACTGGGGTCGCAAGAGTAATAGTGATGTACAAAGAGACAGTTAAAGAATTGCCATTAGTAGTGGTGACGGGACAAGCCCAAACTTGTTAGGCCAAGGCTGGATTGCTGAACTGGCTATGGACTGGAGAGCAATCAGGTGACACTGTTACAGCAGTGGACACTGCAGGAGGTGCTTAAACATGAAGCAGTATTCAAGGAGGTCTGAACTTTACAGGGTACCACAGCAAAAATATGTGGACAGTGATGCAGCTCCACGTTCTTTTTAAACCGTAATCTGTACCTTAAGCAATGAAACCCAAAGTTGAGGCTGAACTTGATTGTCTTCTGAGACAGAAGATTATAGAACCAGTCCAGTTTTCAAGCTGGGCCACACCCATGTTCCTGTACTGAAGCCTAATGGCTCTGTGAGAATATATGGAGATTATAAACTGACTGTTAATAGGGTGTCATGCTAGAACTGTACCCATTCCAAAAATTTATAATTTGTTTGCAGTCCTTGCAGGAGGAGACAGTTCACAAAACTAGACATGAGTCATGCATACCAACAGATTGTGCTGGATGAAGACTCCAAGCAGCATGTTACTGTGAATACCCACAAAGGTCTGTTCAGGTATAACCGCTACTCCTATGGTGTTTCATCTGCACCTGCTATTTTCTAACGAACCATGGATGGGTTGTTGCAAGGAGTCCCCATGTGGCAGTGTACCTAGATGATATTTTAGTAACAGGCTAGACAGAAGGGGAGCATCTGCAGAACTTGGAAGAAGTGTTAAACAGACTGGAAAAAGCAAGACTTCAGTTAAAACTGAGCAAGTGCATTTTCCTAAGTAAGGAAGTGGTGTTCTTGGGACATAAAATAGATGCCACAGGATTGCGGCCTGTAAAGAAAAAGTACAGGCAAGTCACAACCCCCACACCCAATAATGTGTCTGAGTTGAAAGCGCATTTGGGACTGTTGAATTATTATAACAAGTTCTTACCAAACCTATCAGCCCTTTTGGTGCCCTTGTATCAGCTCTAGAGGAAAGGAGTGAAATGGCATTGGGGAGCGAGCAAGAGAAACCTTTTAGGTTTCCAGAAGTTACTCCAATCATCAGATGTGTTAGTTCATTATGGTGAGACAAAGACCTAATTTTCTTCTGTGATGTTTCACCATATGGTGTTGGTGCTGTTTTGTCGCACCACATGCTTGTTTGAACTGACAAACCCATTGGATTTGTGTCAAGGATTTTAACAGCTGCTAAAACAAATTCTCACAGCTAAACAAGGAGGGATTGGCTGTGATGTTTGGGGTGCAGAGATTTCACAAGTATACTTATGGGTGACGCTTTCTCATCTGCATAGACCAGAAGCCCTTGATTTCTCTCTTCAGTGAGATGAAGGCCATACCACAGATGGCCTCACCAAGGATCCGAGGTGGGCTGTCACACTTCAAGCTTATGAGTATTCCATAGTGTACAAGGCGGGTAAGACTATAGTAATGCTGATGCCTTGCATCATCTTCCTCACCGGAGGGCCCAACCAAAGCTCCCTGTGAAGAGCGAAAGTGTTGTTAATGGACCACATGGAGCCTCACCAGTGACAGATGCTCAGATCAGGTTCTGGACTGGAAAAGACCCTGTGCGGTAAAGGTCTGGGAGTACATCTTGTGAGGATGGCTCAAAGTAGCCCAGGAAACTCAGTTCACACCATACTTCTCCAGAAAAACTGAGCTCAGTGTGCAGGATGGATGTGTCTTATGGGGGGCTCACGTTGTAGTGTCGCCCCAAGGTTGTAAACTTGTCCTTGAGCAGTTGCATCAATGCCACCCTGGAATGACAGAAATGAAAGCACTGACTAGAAGTTATATGTGGTGGCCCAAGATGGATGAAGAAATTGAAATTAAGGTTCAAAGTTGTAACACGTGCCAGGAACATAGGAAAGCTCCAGCCACTGCTCCACTCCACCCATGGAAGTGGCCTGAGAAACGCTGGAGGTGATTACATCTTGATTATCCTGGTCCATTCCTTGGAAAAATGTTCCTAGTTATTGCGGATGCACATTCCAAGTGGATAGATGTTTATCCAATGACTTCAGCAACATCAGCAGCTACTGCAGAGAAACCTAAATGAGCTTCAGTAAACATGGCATACCCGAGATGGTAGTATATGACAATGGGACTCCTTTTGTTAGCATGGAATTTAAAGAGTTTGTGGAAAAGAATGGAATTACTACATAACTTGCCTCCATATCACCCTTCATCAAATGGATTAGCAGAAAGAACAGTACAAACATTCAAGGAGTGTTTAAAAAATGTCTGAGGTACGTTAGAAACAAAAGTAGCTCACGCATTGTTCAACTAGCAGAATAACACCACAGTCAACAACAAGAGTGTCACCAGCCGAAGTATTAATGGGTTGGAAATTGAGGTCAACCTTGGATTTGTTACACCTGATTTTAAAGGAAAGGTGATACAAAACAGTTAAAACCAAGGAAAGGCATGATAAGCATGCAAAACATGTTTTGTGACAGGAGATTCAGTATACAGTTGCAGCTTTGGTCAAGGAAAGAGATGGATACCTGCAGTTGTTCATGAAGTGACATGACCTCTGTCCTACAAAGTGTTGCTGTGAGATGGCAGAGTAGTGCATTGCCATGTGGATCAAATCCACAGGAGGTACATGAACCAGACAGAGCTGTGGACATAGAAGTTGACAACTCTGTGAAAGGGGTCAATTTCCATAACCAACCCAATTCCTTAGATATTCATGAGAAATCAGGAGTGTTACCACTTACCACAGAAGTCCCAAGTAATCCAGAGACATCAGTCACTGACAATTAAAGAAGTGTCTTTGTCAACTGTGTTTGGAAATTCATCACCTGTAGATAGTTCAATACCAGATTTAGAGCTTAGACGCTCTTCAAGGAACAGAAGACCTCCCTCATATTTGAAGGACTAGAACATTAAATAATAATAATCATAATAAAAAAAGTAGTAGCCTCTTTAAGTGGGGGATGATATATACTGTATGCAACTGTAGTGTAGTATTATGAGGTGCTGCTATAGGCGGCATGGACTTTACAAACTCTAAGAGAATATAGATCCTGAGCAATAGTAGTGTTGTTGTTAGAAATATCCATAATCTCTCTCTCTCTGTATCAGAAGAAGGCTGCCTTGTTAGAAGCATGTAATAAAGCTCTTCAGTTCCTAAAGAAGTTCCTGTGTAGATCACTTGGTTTTCAGGATGCAACAGCTACTTACACAGGTGCAGATCCAGACAGGAGAAAAGACAAGCAACCCTTTACCCACAGCATTGTCCAGGTTTGGGCGGAGTGCACCAAATCATTTCACACTAGGGAATCTCTCCAGAAGCTATGCTGAGTCAGGCCTTTAAAGGATGCAGGGCGTATAGGTGTGCACCAGGCCCTTCTAGGCTAGGAGGAGGAGGAGAAGAAGGTGGTAGGTACCTCAAAATACCTGTATGAAGCAGGCATGCTAAATCGCTAGGACTATTCCAGTGTTCAAGAAAGGTGACCCCAGAATCCTGTCTAATTATCAGCCCATTGCACTACTGTTTATGCTCAGCAAGTTATTAGAGAAACTAATCCACCGCCATATCTCTGGTCATCTACTCAACTTCAATCTTCAATCCCCTGTTCAACATGGTTTCAGAGCTGGACATAGCACTACTACTGCTCTCACCCTTTTCAGCCAGCGAGGTTAAGTCCAACATGGATAAAGGCCTACTTACTAGTGCTGTGTTCACTGACCTCACCAAAGCCTTTGATTTGGTTAATCACCCCTGATTTTGAATAAACTGCATACCTTTGGTGCCTCTGGATCCACCTTGTCCTGAATCGGCAGCTACCTTGACAACAGGTGCCAATCTGTCTCATTCTGCAAGGTTCTCTCATCTCCTGCCCCTATCTCCTGCGGTGTCCCTCAAGGCTTCATTCTTGGACCTTGCTCTTCTCCATATTTGTTAATGATATTCCTACCTTCTTACCCTACTGTCGGTCCATTATGTATGTGGATGACTTAGTATTCTATGTTGCCTCTAGTTCCATTGCTGACATCAATTTCCATCTGTCATCGGCGTTCAAACAACTTCGATCCTGGTTCTCCTCTAACTTCCTAATCCTCAATTTACCAAAGACCCAGGCCATGCTGTTTGGGTCCGCTAGAAAAGTATATACCAAGTCCCATAAGCTTTACATGCTTTGTTGTGACGGGTCAGCTGTCTTATCCACAGACTCATTCAAATACCTTGGTGTGACGCTTGACCCTGTACTTGACTACTCCTCCTCATATAAACAAGGTAAGCAAACGGTTAACTGCAAGATTGGTGCCGCTTATTGTGTGCATCACTCCTTAACCCCTGATGCCAGGATCTCTGTAGCCAGGGTGTCTTGCTTCCTAGGCTACTATATGCTCTCCCTATCCTTTCCCAGGCCAATGCTGGTGTTTTTTGAAAGTAAGACACTGCCTATAAAAACATCTGTAGATTTGCCCTTTCAGCCCTCGCCTAATGCACCATTGTTTGCTGTACTCCGCCCTGCACTGGCTGTCTCCCAGCTCCTGTCACTCCCAATCTCTGGATGTTTCATTGACTCCATGACCAGAACCCCCGTCCTGACTCTGTTAGTACTATGCTTACCCCTGCTTCCTCTCACCCTCTGAGGTCTTTTAACGCTCAACCGCTCTCAGTCCTGCACTGCTCAACAAAGATGGGAAACAAGCATTCTCTCATTTCACTCCAAAATACTGAATTCCTGCCTCCCCACTTAAAGTGCTCCTTATATCACTCCTCCTTTAAGTCTGCACTTTTTCTCACCTTAATGCACTTGACACTTGTGACTGTGACTAACCCTGTGTGCCATGCTGCTCGTGCTTTTCTACTTGCCTGGACGTATTGCCTCTGGACTCCTAGTGATTCACTAGGTTTGTCCTCATCTGACTTTTCATACCTGTATGGATGGTTTCTGCTTGTATATATAATCTCTTAATATCTCTGCGTGGATATCTGTTGAAAGATGTTAAGGATTGTTTGTTTGCTACCCATGATTGTTCGTAAGACTGTATTGTGTACCCTTCTGGGTCTTGCCTGAAAATAGGCAGGGTTATTGCCTAATGTACTTACTCTGTCATCAAAAGCTAATAAATAAAATAAATAAAAATAGATTTGAAGAGAAAGTATGGGCTTGAACTAGGGGTTTTTTTCTTTTACATATCTCCAGGTAAGAGGATGTTGCTGGAGTGTAATGTAGAAAATGTGTAATCAAAGCTGGATCTCCTCTAGAAAATATCTGTTACACCATCAGCCAAACACAAAGTTTATCCCTGCTTATTATAAATTGATGCTGAGCAGTGATCTGGACCCTTCAATAAGAGTTTGAAGCGTGGGAATGAGATCTGGGGAGAACCTCACAGATGAATGTTGGAAAAGGGTTATTGTCCATTTAACTTCTTATGCCAGGAACAATAGATTAAAATTAACACAGCCTAAACTTATTTACAGAGTATACTATACCCCAATACTTGTTCACTGCCTATGGCCCAAATGTAAAGCTGAGAAGGGCTGTTTCATTCAAATGGTATGTTGTTGCCCAAGACTAAGGGATACTTGTCAAAGATTCACAAAATATGTCCTCGATGCAGCAGACCAGACTTCCAGACTACTCAAGCTGAAGTTTATGTCGGGCTGATTCCATCAAGTCTTTGAGAATCAAGATCATTTATGAGGCTTAGCTCTTGAATGCCAGAAAACCCTGGCACTGTGTTGGTTGAGTGTAGACCCACCGACAATTACCCCATTTGGCATGTAACCTGAAAGATTGTTTAAAACTTGAATGTGCAACATATAGGACCAATGGGCAGGACTTGTATTTGAGAGTCTTCTGATAAGAGCTTTAGAAGAGGGTAACTTCCTTACAAGATAGGTATTTGGTTGGTGAGGAATACTATAGCTGCCATCTTGTATATAAGAGCATGGGCCCCAGTGATTTTGACCTCTGCTCTTCATAATTGTATTAGGCGCTCTCTGTACAGTATATCAAACTGACAATATTGCAAGCCTGTGATACTGTGTACCATTTCACTACCTTCTATGTAGTTTAGGGATGGGAGGACCCGAAAGGTCCTGACTCTCAACTATTATTCAATCTTTTTGAGCTGCCTGTATTAGGCTGAGTTCACTTATGTGCTTCGCTTTTGGGGGCTTGTATAACCTAACCCCATTTATTGTTGCTCCTTGTTACTTGACTTTTGATCGTACAGTGTATTCTCGATGTGGTGAGTGCCGTTTACATTGATATTTGGGTCTTGTAACCCTGATCCATGATTGCTTCTTTGCACTTGTGATTACTACCTGCCTTGTGTGCCTTACTCTCATTTTTCCCTTCCATGGGTTGCCTGGAAACGAGCCTCGCTCATGGTGCTTTTCCTGGTTATCAACTTTTAAATAAATAAATAAGGATTAAGATCCGGTCAGAGTTCTGATTAGTTTTGATTGGTTCTGATTCAGATCAGAACCTTCAGCAAATTGATGAAAATACCTGAAAATAATCGCAACAGCAGCACATTCAAAATAAAGTATTTTTCTTACCTGTGTTTCTGACTCCATTCTATGTGTTTGCCTGATGGCTATAGATAATCCAATTATGTCTGTGTTGTTTCCTTTACCCTTTTGGTAGAGGGGCATGCAGGGTACCTCTGATTAAACACATCTCAAGCCCCCATCCTGCCCCTGTAATTATGCATATACCCAGCCACTCCTATCTGATAACACCTTCACCACCCCAGTATGCAGCACACTCCAAATCCTCTCCTGTCTGGTGATACCCACACTGCCCTAGTACTGTTTGTTGGTACACCTGCACAGTATGCACAACCCTACCCACTTCATCTGCTGATACCCACCTTTTCCCAATACAAATAAATACCATTGTTCATCCTCCCATCTGCTGTAACCATTCTGTCCCCGAATGACTACCCCTACCCTCCCACTCCTCCTATCTACTAATGTTCACTTTGTTGCAATACAAATACCACCTCCACTCATGAGATTACACCCACAGTCTAAAATGAATACCCCTACCCCTCCTAATTACTGATACCCCATCCCAGTATTAATACCCACCTTCTCCCATCTACCTTTACCTCAACCTATCTTGTCACCCCAGTCTTCACTGATGGCAGCAATTTAGCAAAACGACTCCACACCCACATATAATGGGAAACAACATCCACCTCACGGATTCATGCCGCACAAAAACATCTAAGGCAAACTACTGTGATTTTAAAACTGCTAACAGCGATGGAAACTGTAGAAATAACAGCTAACTGCAGCAACAGCTTTATAAGTACTGACCATTGTCAGGAGGGCAGATCGTATGAAATAAAGTATGACACAAACGCTTCCATACCCTATAAATAAATAACTGTGGCAGTCCCTACCTGTTATGTCACTCCCAAGTAGAGTGCACCACTCAATCCAAGCTGATCACTTTCAGGTAGCTACAGTAGATAGATACCAAAGAAGGCCCAGGCTACACAAAATAAATACAAAACTGAGGCCTGCACCTGAAGTGACCGCCATCTCTCATTAGGCTACCCGCTCCCGTGTTCTCCTCCCTGACTCTGCATACAGCACCATTGCAAGCATAGCGCACTTGAAGTGTTGTGGTCGTGATAGAGGGCACACAGGTGGCAGCTGGGAGAGCCAAAAGTGGGGATGACAGTTTTTATGGAGGGGCTTCTTTGTGGACAGTAGGGCGGCTGGACTTGGTGGATGGGAGGGGAGAGCTTTTTCATTTAAGCCTATCTTAAAAGGGGAAAAAGCATAATGAGGCAGACCCAGTATGCCTTCAGCATAAGTCCTGATTTACCTGGGTCCACCAGACACTGAAAGATCGGGGGGATGGTTCTGAGTCCATCAGACCAGTCCGCCCATCCCTAATGTAGTTGTTGCAGGTACTTGTAACGGTAATAACTTGCAGGTCGAACCTGTAAAACCTTAATAAAGAAAGTTTACAAAAATGCAGTACCAAATTGCATATAAAACAATTCACCCATCCACCTGACACATTCTAGCTATAACTAACAGTACTTATATAGTCAGACTATTTTCTTAAACAAATTTAATGCAACTGTGCCATAAGTGTTAGCAACTGAGATGGGCAGCATCACACTTAGGCTTTCAGCTCTCTGTTTAACCTAAAGTAACACTGTGCCTCACTGTTAGAGTTTGTATTTAGCATTAGAAAATGGGCTTTTTATTTCTTGGCATCTGATTGGCTAGTACCCTTGCCAAGGGGTACATTAACTTTCAATAGATGCCCAGGAAACAAAAAGTACCAGTCTACAGTGCCCCTTCACCCAGTACATATTGTAGTGCCCACCCTGCTACATAATTGGCTGCAACAACTCATTTAAAATGTAAAACGCCGCCATTTTTTCCTTCGCTTAGCGAGAGAGCCCAACCACCATCACTTCTCCCGATACACTCCTTCCTGACTGAAACAACTGCCTGCTACTACATTAATTTTTAACGTCTGTTTTTAATGTCTCTTTTCTAAATAAAGAATATGCAGCTTGTCCCATGCCCCGATTCCCCACACAGTTACAAGAAAAGCTCGGTCACCCGATAACACTCGGCCATCCCTCCTCCTGCCGGTTGCAACATCTGTTCAAAAGAAAACATTTCAAATGTACAGTACTGCTCACCTCTAAAACACTGCCACCACTGATCTTTCCCCATGCCCTGCAATCCCGATACTGTGTCGCTGAATATTAAGGGGCTTACATTCCACAACTGTCAGCACTCTCGCTCATTCCCACAACTGTCAGCACTCTCGCCTCCTGCTGCTCCGGTCGGTTGGTCGCCCGCTCGCTGACTTCGCTAAAACACACGCGCCTTCACAGTCCCGTGGCTAAAACAGAAGCTCCCTTCACAGTCCCGCTCTACATAAAAAGCACCGAGGACCAAGAATGTATAAAAAAAAATAAAACAACTGGCTCCCACAACACCAGCTTACTCTCCCATGCCGCCTGTCACGAACATCGCAACCTCTGACCTACCCCACGCAACCTCTGACCTGTCTGAAAAAACATCAGCAAGACAAAAACAGCCTCTCAACATAAAACAAAGCAAGTGTACAGTAAATAAAACAATTGTTATATGTGTGTGTGTGGGGGGCAGTTCAACCAAAAAAGAAATGAAAGAATCTGCTGCAATCTACCAACGTTCTAACTATTGTCTCCATTTGGACAAAAGACCATCCTTGTAAAGCAGGCGGAGGAACTATTTCATTTCAAAATGTTCTAAAAAATCATTTTAATTAATTTTTTACAGTGCCCATTTTCTAAGCGCCAATAATACCCACCGAGGGTGGGCGGTAGTGGGCAATCCGGACCGCCCACCCTCTCGGTATTATTGCTCGCTATACAGTGGCAAGAAATAATCCTGACTTCTGATTGGTCAGTTGGCCATCACAGCAGGATGTTATCCTGGCATAACATGCCTGCTGTTCACAGCTCTACTGTCATCATTATGGCAGATGAGCTTATGGCAGCTATGGCAGAGCTCTTTTTTGCATCTCCTCTAAGAAACAAAATATTTTTCCACACTAACAAAAACATTCTTTAAAATAATTTTTATTATAAAACAACAAGCCATTGTATAATAGAATAATGCCCTCCAGGGTGGGTGTTATGCTGGGATAACATCCTTCTTGGTGTTGGACGCCGTAGTCGGGTGGTCTCGGCCCAACCACCCAAGGTGGGATGTTATCCCAGCATACACCAACCTGAGGGCATTATTCCTTTAATTTAACTCACAGATGCTTCTCCTCTGTGTGCTGGGTTAACAATTCTCAAGAGCTGCTAAAGTTTGGGAAGAACGGGATCAGCCCTAGAGATTTAGGGTTAGCCTGTTAACTTAGAAAAAAACTTTGTCAAATTTCTTCAGCTGCTGTTCTCAACCCTGCCTTTTCTGCCCTGTCTGCTTCTCTTCACAATCTGCAAACTCCACCCCTTCCCCAGCTTGCTACCTCTTGGTGCCTTCAGCCACCTAACCCACTTTGCACCTCCTTTGTCTTGCTAATCTGCCCTACCTTTCTCTCCACAGCCACCATTTGAATTCCCAGTTAACTAAGGCCTCCTATACTCTTTCTCCCTCTTAGGCAGCGGCCCTTGATTGGGCACACCCGTAGCTCCACAGCGCCTGGGAAGTGGTGCCTCCTTCTTGAGAACGACCTGCCAGGCAGCCACCAGAAAAGAGCTCTGGTATGGCCTTCCACCGCTACTGTAGCCTCACAATTGAAAAGACCGCCTGCCCTCTGATTGGTCCTACTGCACCATGCTCCCGATTGGCTGCACCTCAGTCTGCTACAAACTGAAGTGTTCCTACTAGCTGGCTCCAATCTCAAAGAGTGTAAGTTGTCCCGCCCACCTCCCAGTCCTGACCTCTATTAAATCTGCATTGGCTCCACTCCCTATCTGCCCTAAGCCTTCCAATTGACTTCCCTCAGCTCTAGCCTGAAAGCCATAACCACACCTTGGGCTCTGACACTGCCCTTAGTCTCCACAATAGGGTGCCCCTCCCACTGTCTCAGCTCGACCAGGAGCAAAATATGTGCGGCTCAATCCGCTACTCATCTTGCTAACACTTAGGGGTGCTGGCTCTGGACACATTGCAGGCTCTACCCATTGTCGTGGACCTAGTGACTCACTAAAAATAATGGGGCAACTGCCTCAAGTGGACCTACCAAGAGTTCACCACACCACTGACCGACTCGGGGATCCTAACCTCTGCCCCTCCCTAGCATTTCAGTGATACCTGCCTCAATCACCTCTCTGCTGACGATAAATCAGCCCTTCAAACACAAACTTAGGTGCTGCAAGTCACACCTCACAGTAACCCTCTACCTCACACCAAGGAAACTCATCCCAATGCTACTACTACTATCTGGCAACGTGCATGTAAATCCTGGCCCACCTTCCAAAGGGCTAAATATCACAGCCATGAATATCTGCAGCCTTCCTGCTAAATTTGACCAATTTCAGGCCTGGATAGCCCTTCACAGCCCCGACGTTATCTGCCTTATGGAGACATGGCTAATGGTTAAGGACAAAAGTAACCAAATCTCACTATCAGGATACCAAGTCTTTAGGAGTGACAGGAAGGGCAAGAAAGGGGTGGCTGCCAGATCTATGTCAGGGACTCCTCCACTGCTCTGTCCTACCAATTACTAGGATGGCAGAATACCATGAACTCCTAGCAGTGAAAACCCAGGTCAGTCAGCTGGGCAAATCCCTGATTGTGGTATCAGTCTACCTACTACCTAAAAAGCCAGAGAAGGCCTGCTGAAGGTCCTGGACACTGTAGCCACTCTCTAAGGACAGTGAGCTTATAATTATGGGTGACTTCAATATTAACTGGGAATGCACAGATGCAACCCCCAGAAGGATGCTGTGGCAAACAACTACCTAACACAGTTAGTCGCTGAGCCCACTAGACTAAACTTGTAGACAGGCAGCAGCACCCTCCTAGACTGGCTACTCTCTAACACCCCTCTCGATTACTGAAGTCTCAGTGCTGCCTGACACCCTGAGCAATCATTTCCCCAATCACCTTTAGGTGGACCAATAAATTTATAAACAAACCTCCCATCACTATTGAGAGCAGGGTCCTGAAGAAAAGTAAACTTGGTCTGCTGAAATCAGCCTCCACTTATTTGACTGGTCCCCATTGATCTGCTGGCAGACCTCAATCTGGCCCTAAAGTACTTTGTCAAGGGATTCAACAGCATATGTGTTATCGATGCTACCGATTAGAAAAGGAAAGCAGTCAGCATAATTAACGGCTGGATCACGGGTGAATTGTTACGTAAAATAATAATAATAATAATAATAATTTTATTTTTAAAGCGCTTTCAAATTTTCAAAGCGCTGTACAAAACATATAGTAAAAAAGAAAACCAAACATTATAATACATTATAAAACATTCATAAAACCACAATTTCAACAACAATTCATATAATACTATAAAAGGCAATTTGGTATAAATGAGTTTTAAGCCACTCTTATATTCCCCAGGGAGGTGCACTGCCATAACCGACAGGGTAGAGAATTCCAGAGAGTGGGAGCAGCGTGGGAAAAGCTCTACAACCAGATGATTTTAGACTCGCTCCGGAATCTCTAGCAACCCTTCTCAGCAGAGCGGAGCGGTCGGCCAGGGCAGTAAGACACTAGATCTTTCAGATAAGCTGACCCTGGTCATGTAGGCTTTAAAGTCAATAAACAGACTTTAAAGGTGATCCGCCACCGAACAGGAGCCAGTGCAGTTCACGCAGCACTGAGGTAATATGACAGGACCTACTGGTTCCCGTCAAAACACGGGCCACCGTGTTCTGCACTAGCTGAAGGTGGCGGATTTCAACCCCAGAAAACCCAAAATACAGGGAGTTGCAGTAGTCCAGACGAGAGGACACAAAGGCATGGACCAACATAGGTAGCATGTCAGACGGAACGAGGTGTTTCACTCTAGCGATATTCCTAAGATGGTAAAGGAAGTCTTGATGACTGCTGACACCTGCGAATGCAGTGTCAGCCTGTCATCAAGATAACCCCTAGGTTACGCACCTGTTCAGAGGTCAGAAGTGACACCCCAAGAAAAATTCCTGAGGGTGCAACAACAGGCGACCCCTCTATCCGACAGCCCAGGTCCACCACTCAAATCTCTGTCTTTTCTGCGTCAACTTCAGCCAACTAGAATCCATCCAACCCTGGATTTCTTTCAGACAGTTGTTAAACACTAAGAGAGCTCTATCCTGGTCAGGAGCAAAAGACAGGTATAGCTGGGTATCATCTGCATAGCAATGAAACCTCAAGCTATACCATCTTATAATGTCTCCGAGGGCAGCATATACACCGCGAATAACATGGGAGACAGCACAGAACCCTGAGGCACCCCACATAACAAAGATGTTGGGCCAGAGGAAAAAAGCCCTGATATAACTCTTTGTGATCTCCCAGTGAGGAATGGGGTGAACCATTGAAGGGACGGTTCCGATATTCCACAAATCTGTCTCAGGCGTGCTAGCAACACCACGTGATCCACGGTGTCAAAGGCTGACGAGAGATCAAGAAGAACTAGAATAGAACGCTCTTCTGGTCTCTCACCCTCAAGAGATCATTAAGCACCAACCAGCGCAGTCTCAGTCTCCAGTGCTATGTCTTTACTAAAACCCGATTGGAAGGGTTTGTAGATGCCATGGATGGTTAAATGGTTCTCCAATTGGGATGCCACTACCTTCTCAATCACTTTCCCAATGAAGGGTAGGTTTGAGATGGGTCTGTAGTTTGTGAAACAGTCAGGGTCCAGTAGCTTTCTTCAAGAGGGTGTCACCGCCTCTTTCAGGGGAGCTAGGAAACTCACCCGATTCCAAGGAGCACCAGACTATTTGCCCAAGGATTGGACCGATGATGTCGCAACAACTCAGTATTAGGAAGTCGGTCCAGGATCCAAATTACAGCTCGTAGGGTGCACACCATGGATAATCCTCATGACATCCACGAAAATCAGGTCTGCTGAAGAAATACCAAGAAGATTGAGGTACTGTGAACTCATGCTGTTCAACAGCATCCTCCTTATAAGCCGCTGGACGCAGATCTGTCCTGATGTTGGCCACTTTATTAGTGAAGAATCAAGTGAGCTCCTCGCACTCTAATTGTAAAAGCCTTCCGAACTTGTAGACGGGCTGGGTTGCACAGCCTGTCCACAGTTCGAAAAGCTGAGTCGTCGATTCCTTGGCCACTGCACTCTCCCGGACAGGAATTCTGCCTTCTTATGAGATTGCAGATTGATAGACAGAATAATGGTCCATCAATCTAAGGTGGCGGCATCAAGGGTGGATCTGCGCCAGCAGCGTTCTAATCTTCGGCTCCTGTCTCTGCATCTCCTTCAATGTCCCATCAAACCAGGGCACCTTGGGATGAAGGAAAGGGGCATACATGAACAGGAGCAGTATCCAGAGCCAATGTAACAGCCTTGTTATAGGATGTCACCAAGGGTCTTGGACTACTGCTCGCCAACGCGAGGACGAAAGGTCAAGAACCGCCACGAGGCCCTGGGGTGTAATATCCATAAAGGGCGGTATCTCACCATCTCCACTGGGGTAGGCCTTCTCAGGGGTACTAAAATTGAACCTCACCGTAGTGGTCCGACCAAATGACTGGTTCCACCCCAAATCGAAGCATCAATCCCAAGAAGAAAGACTAAGTCCAAAGAGTGCCCAGATTTATGAGTAGCGGTGGAAACCACCTGTGTAAAACCCAAAGAAATCATTAATTGGAGGAAGTGATTACCAAATCGAGAGTTCATCATTGATCCAGGCGTTAAAGTCACCCAGAACCATCAATCTGGGCGACTCAAACAACATGTCAACGATGAAGTCTGCCACTTCCTGTAAGAACCGCTTCCCATCTCTTGGTGGACGGTAGATGAGTCGATTCGAACGCCAACACCCGCTACCACTGGCACTCAAAGGACTCAGCCTCCCCAGTAACCACACTCATGAGGCCCAATTCTGTCTTAAAACAGACTGCAACCCCCACCCCTGCGGTCCAATCTGGGGCAGTGTATCACTGAATACCCAGCTGGAGTTATAGCTTCCAACGTGGGGCCTGGGTTTTCATCTAGCCAGGTCTCGGTGATGAAGCCAAGTCCCCGAACTAACAAGATCAGCTATAATGCCAATCTTGTTTCTGACGGACAGGGATGACCTCTGGTCTAGAGCTAGGTCCACTGGCAACATGCATGACTTCCAGTGTTTCAGGGCCACCAGAAACCACTGCATGAAACTTATTAGACAGACCAAAGCAAATTTCTACAAGGAACAACTTAACAGCAGCTGGGGTGACAGTAAGAAATTCTGGGATAATATCAAGAACCTTCTCGGGGTGCTGATGAGCAAGCGAGTGGGATAGACTTGTTCTTTGGTGGCTCCATCCCGATGGTCGAATAAATCGAAAAAGTAATATATAATTACCACTCCTACTTCACTAAAACTAGCCAGATTGATAGACAGCTCAGTATGGATGAGTATCTTGCCTCAAATTCGGGAAAAAGCCATTGATTAACTAACAAAAACAGCAAGAAACCGCGGCTGGAGGCCCAGGAGAAAGAGCAATGGTTATCTCCTCTCAGCAGCTGAAGTGAGCACACTGGGCGGGAACTTATGGGGCAGGTTATAGTGGCCCTGGAACCTAGACTGGTCAAATTAGAAGGCAAACTACACACAAAACTCCAGGAAATTCTCGAGCAGCAGACTTCCCACTCCGAACAGCTTGACTGGTGGAGGACCGTGTATCGCGGATTGAGGACTAAATTGCTGCAGTCCCTGGGCAAGTGGTGCAGTTGCAAAAGAGCTGGAGAAGTTCAGGGAAGCACATGACTACCAGGAAAATTACCAGCGATGTTTAAATTTAAGGCTGAGAGGGCTACCGGAGGCAAAGAGGGCCGCATATCCTGGACTTCTGTGCCTGCACCCTGCCAGAGCTACTAGGCTTATAGCCTAAGAACGCCAATTTAAGCTAGAACAGGGCCATCGGGCAGTGATGCCGAGATCACCAGCAGACCAACCTCCCACCAGATCATAATGAGATTCCACAACTTCCAGGACAGGGAGGCGGTCTTGAGAGCTTATCAGGAGCAGGGGACAGTGATGTTTGAGGGCTACCGTTTATACATCTCCCAGAAAAATGTTCAATGTGGTTATTAACCAACTGAGGAGCCTCAAAGTGGAAAATTCCTCATGTACCCAGCTACATTGAAGATAAAGCACAAAGGAGCCACTTTTGTTTTGGGAGGTAGAAAAAGCTGAGAAATTTGCAAAGGACTTCAGAAAAAGCTGGCTGTGGAGGAGATGGCAACTGTCACGGAGATGTAGCAGCTGGCTGAGGAGACTCAAAAGGTTAAGCTTGTTGTGACTGATCTCCTCCCCATACTTATTTTATATATATATAAATATATCGATGCAACTTTCGACATGAATGTAGAGGAGCCCCCACAAATTTGGAGGAACTGGTATACCTGGCCAAGTGTGGAAGAATAATCTTTATTTTGCTGTTTCTAACTGGACTAACGAGGAAAGGTGCAACAGTGCTTGAAATGGGAATGCCCTATGCATTTGGATGGACTGGACCTGCCCGTGGGTCTCTGGCTGAAATGACTGAGGATACGCCAAGGTCTGTCGGTAGTGGCGACCGTGATGGCCCCGCACTCAAAAGTTCTTAATATTTGGAAGTCATCCAAGATGGTACTGGAGCAATTCTCAGAGCAGAAGACATCCAGTATGTGTGAATGAGCTGGGAGAGGGGTGTGGGCACTGCGCATTGCTTTAGGTGTGAAGCCTGTCTCCCATCCTGCAGTGACCCTTGGTTGCAGTGGGAAAGAGATGGAGATCGGGCTTTATGCTCATTGCAGGATTGTAATGAACTGCCACTCTGGGACTAAGGAAAAATACTTGCAGAGATGCTATGGGGAGGGGGTCGGGCTTCCTTTATACCATGAGAGAATGTGTGACATGCATTGGAAGGTGTGCAAGGGGCAGGGGTTTTGGATCACTATTTGTTGCTGTTTAAATGTTATTAAGGGATAAAAGTTGGCTGGTAGGTACTCCTGCAAGTGGGGGAGCTGAATAAAAATATGAGGCCTTATTGAGGGAAATAGGGGCCTGATGGTCAGACGACCAACAGGGTGGATTCTCCCCAACCGAGGGCATGGGAGTGGTAAATGTCTTGGCCGTGGGGGCAGCAAGACATGCATATCAATTGAGGGACTCTGACACTCATGCTGTCTTGGCAATTAGTGTCACAGAGCTGGGGAGTGAGGAAAGGGTTGGGATTGGGGAGTGGGGATGCAGTGATTCATGGGGAAGCATGCAGGGGCAAAGTTAGGGATGCCTACTGTGTATGGGACTAGTGGGAGAAGATCAATAAGGGTGAGGGAAGACTGTTTTTGTTGGGACAGGGGGAGGTAGGAAAGTTGGGGTATGTTTTAGAGTTATTCATGTTTATGTATGTTTTGTGCAATCAATTGAATGTTCCACTGACTACACAAACTGTGACTATATTGACCTTGTGTGCAGGGACCGTGTAACGGCATATGGGTGTGTACAATATACTGCTTTGCTGGTGGGGCGTAGGAGGGCTATGGCGGAATGATGGATAAACTACCAAATGTTACTGTTGTGTCTTGGAATGTAAAGGGATAGCGAATCCAGTCAAAAGGACATCACTCCTTACATCCTTAAAGCGGGAGGCGCAGGTGGCCCTGATTGATTATGTCAATATCACGCAACATTAATAACACGAGTCAATATGTCGATACATGATCGCATATCTACATTAGCGTGACATCAATTTAGCGCTGTCAACAATAGTGATGTACAGAGATTTTACTCGAATACCAATATGAAGTGGCTACCTTAGGTAACACACTGATAGAGGTCCTAACTCTAGTACGGCACATTTTCAGAGATGTAATGCCAATTTTGTAAATGTGTTACTTACATATGACATTTTCTGTTGTGCAGCCATGAGGGGACTGATGGGGACTGATGTGGACCGAACACAAACTAATGTCCTGCAGCTAAACTGTTCCCCTCTACCCCATCAGCCTCACTTCCATTCCTTCCATTGCTCCCTCCCTTCCTCCCTTCCTGTTTTGACCAAAGAGTAACAACGCAGTCTGTACATGCAGGTAAACTTTATTTAATGCTACAAATTGATTCATTTAAAAAAAGCACAAGTGGGGTCACATCAGTAAATCAATGTCAGTAGTTCAGTAGTTCATGCCTGTAACTGAAAGTTATAGGCTATTCCTTCAGATATTCAATCCTGGGTCTCATTTCATATTCTGAAACTATAATGGCAATACTTTGCTGTATCTTTGCATTTCTTTTGGTTTGTGTAGCAGTAGTCCCTCGGTACACAAAAGGGGTGGCTATACCAATACACAAAATTTCCCCTTTGAAGTCACACGAGTGATTAAGGATCAGGAAGGGGTAGATATGTGTTTATCTCAGGGGAACTAAAAGGGAAAAGATGACATTTGGGAGTATTTATGCTCCTGCGGTCCATGACCCAGTTTTACATGTCCTTACTGGATTTGCTAATAAAGAACAATTTCCAGGTCTTATCCTGGGTGGGGATTTCAACTGGACGATGGACCCACATATGGACCACTCAGAGGGTAAGGAGAGGACATCGGCATCTATGCAGCAGTGGCAGATAAGGATGGCTGACCTGGACTTAGTGGATGGATGGATGGCATGCAGCTAATCCAGGGGCCAAAGAATATACTTTTACTCACACAGCACAAAACGTGGTCTCGGTTGGACTATATCTATGTGCTCAGGGCTGGTATAGATGCTGTATGACATCTCTCACAGCCCCATACATATCTCGGACCACGCAATGGTGATTATGAAGTTGCAGGGTGCTGAGAACCAAGAGAGACCCCCAGTGGAAGTGTCCCACATACATGGTGAAGAATCAGGCCTTTAGAGAGTACCTGGAAGAAAAATGGCAATATTACATGGAGACTAATGCTGGGAGGAAACCTCGAAAGCTATTGTTTGGGAAGCAGGCAAGGCCTTTATGAGGGGATGATTATAGAGTATATGGCTAGACTGAAGAAACGAAAGAGGGAGAAGAGACTGGAGCTTGAGAGGAAACTGAGAGACCTAGAGAAGCGAGTGGCAGGGTGGGGGAGCAAAGGGAGGTAGCAAGACTTCTGGTGGCAACCAGGGAGGCATTGAACACCCTACTGAAGGAGGAAGCTGGGAGAGTGTGGTTCTACTGAGGCGCCAAGTATATAGTGGGGAAATAAGCCCGGCCCTCTCCTGGTGCGATTAATGAAAGGTGGTAAGGCAAAACCAGATTAGTTGGGGTAAGAGATGGTAAGGGTGAATTACAAAAGGACCCTAGGAGTATAAGAAACTGTTTTAGGGCCTTTTACCAGCAGTTATACAGAGCAGAGAATACTGGGTAGGAGCATGAATACAAGAATTCTTGGATAGAGTCCAACTTCCCACAGCTACAGATGAGCAGCATGAACAACTGGGTCAGCCAATTACAAGGCTAGAATACTGGGGCCATCCAGAAGCTGCAGAGGGGAAGGCTAGTGGCCCTGATGGGTTCCCGGTAGAATATTATCAGCTTCTGGGTGGCGAAGGTACTCTACGAGGTTTTTGGGAGGGAGGAGGAAACAGGGAGGATCACACTGCCCAACACATGTTACGATGCTACAATCTGTCTTATACCTAAGCAGGGTAAGGGACAGTATGAGTGCTCCTCATATAGCCCATATTGCTGCTCCACTGTGATCTCAAGATCCTGGCTAAGGTGTTGGCTACTAGGATGGAAACCATCTTACTGGACCTTGTTCACTCAGACCAAACCAGATTCATTAAGGGACGCCAGTCATATCATATTATGCGCTGGCTGCTTAACATTGTTTGGAGAGCAAATCAGGGAAGGGAAGGAGAAGAAGAAGGTGGGTATTCTTTAATTGGAAGCGGAAAAGGCATTTGATAGGGTGGAATAGGAATATCTGTTTCAGGTGATGGCCCGTTTGGTCTGGGTGACTTCTATATAGGATGAGTGCAGACTGCGTATACAGTGCCAAGAGCCCAGATCTTGGTGAATAGGGCCTTATCGAGACAATTCAACTTGGAGCATGTGCACGCATCAGGGCTGACCACTGTCTCCGCTGTTGTCGATGGCCCATAGAACCCTTGCAGTCCATATGGGAAATCTTGACTGTAGAGGGCATTACTGGGGCTCGGGTTCCCCACATAAACTAGCCTTGTATGCGGACGATATGCTACTATTTGTGAAAACCCAGGAGATCGGTGCCTCCCTTGCTGACATTGATAGAGGAGTTTGGGGCCTTCTCAGGGTATAAGGTCAACCTGGGGAAGTCGGAGCTTGTCTGCTATCTGGAACCGGGAGAGGGAGATGGAGGATGGGGATTAAAGCTCAGAGGGCCAAGTTTCACATACCTGGGTGTCCAGGTGGGTAGGACCTTGGGATCTTTATATATGCTAATTATACTGCCATATTAAAGAGTACTAGAAGTGGACCTTAGGAGGTGGGCACAGATACCAATATCATGGCTGGGATGGGTAAATTTAATCAAGATGAATATTCTCCCAGGATCCTATATTTGATACAGATGTTACATCTGGGACTAACGAAAGGAGCTATAAAGAGGGTGGAGAAGATTTTCTTGGGGTTTATTTGAAAGGGAAAGACTGAGAACCAGCTTACAGAGATTGAAAGTGGAGAAGTAAGGGGAGTGAACTTCCTAGATCTCGGCAACTATTACCTAGCAATACAGCAGAGGCACATTGCAGATTGGGTGAACCAACCCAGAGAAGCCAGTTGGGTGGCCTTAGAACAGGGGCACCCGGAAGGCTCACAGTACCTCCATAGCCAGGGTATTAGGGCGCATGGGACTGGGGGCGGGCAACCATTAGTGCTGCATGTCTTAGAGACCTGGGGTCAACTTAAGAAATGCAGATTAGCACAACAAGGTGAGATGTTGCTCTTGCCAGTAGCGGGTAACCCTTTTTTACCTGGGTTGGAGGATAAGGGATTCCAGGAGTGGGAAAGAAGGGTGATCCAGAGTCTAGGCAACTTGTTGGTACAGGGGAACTCTGTTTATTTGATAGTATGCAGCAGAGTCTCAATATAGATGGACAACACAGATTCCGATATTTCCAGGTCAGGGCCTTTGTAGGAATCTTGGGAGGGAGAAACCTGAGCGGTTTGTACTGGATTCTGTAGAGAGCTTGGTATATCAAGCCAAGGTGGACTTGGAAGGATTCATCAGGAAGGCGTGCCAAGGAGAGAAACAGAGATTCTCGAACATGACAGGGAACACGAGACTATTGTGGGAGAGAGATCTGGGAGAACCATATCTGAAGAGAACTGGGGAGTGGTGCTACCCTACATGCAGGAATTGTGGTTTGTAACAAGTACAAAGAAGCATATTACAAGTTTATACACCGTTATATTATCCGCCTGTCATAGTGCACAAAGCACCCCTCAGTATCACCTATGTGGGAGATGTGGACAGGAAAGGGTACATACATTCACTGTTTCTGGGCCTGCCCAGTGTTGCAGATGTTTTGGGGAGAAGTGGTAGCTGAGGTAACAAAATGACAGGCATGGATATGGAGAAGGACCCCCTAGCATGTTTGTTCGGAGTGGAGGTAGGGGAGCAAGGAATGGTACCTTTTCACAGATGGATACGGACACTGTACATGTTAGCCCGCCACTGTATTCAAAATACATGAGTGTCCCATGCTAGGCAAACAATACAGCAATGGTGTAACCTAACCTTGCAGACTCTGGCTCTGGAGAGATTGACTCGGGTGGTCTGGGATAGAGAGAGTCATTTGTCAGAAGCTGGACTCCTTTTGTCTTCACTGAGCCCAGGGAAGCAATCGTACTAAGGGAAGGGTTGGAGGATAGATGGCAGGGGTATACATACTAATATATAAATGAGGCCATGCACAGGTCGGAGCAGGGAGGAATGAGGAACCAGCAGTAAGATTAAGAATAGAAATGAAATAGAACATAATGGTGGATTGTATGTACATGATTGTACATGTTTATCTGTATGTTTGTCAGTTGTATGTTGTCTTAACTTATATTATAAAACTAATAAAAATATGATACAAAAAAAGAACCTTCTCAGGAAGGATGAAAAGAAACACCCCAGCTGCTCAGCATTAACAGCTCTCTCACAACGGACCTGCTCCAAATTGCTGAAGCCTTCACAGACCTCAGCTCTGTCCTCCCCTGACTATCTAAAACCCACGAAGTTACCCCTGCAACAGGTCTACAGCTCACGCCCACCCAGATTTCTATTTCAAGAGAGTGTCGGTGAAAGAGGCAGCTTCATATGTCAGAAGGTACTGGGGAAAACAAGGAGGGCAGTGATGGGGTTGACATGAAGCTACTATCCCTCACTCTGGACACTCATCGTGCCCATTACCAAGTTATTCAACAAGTCTCTGGCCCAGGCTAAATTCCTTGAAGTATGGAAACAAGCATTTGTGACCCCTGTACACAAGGGTGGAGATAAGTCCCGTATCTCAAACTACAGACCAATATCTATCTTCTCCCCACTGTCCAAAGCCCTTGAAAGGATTGTAGTGGACCAGCTCACCAAGTGTCTCAGGAAATATCAACTGCAATGCCCTAACCAACACGGCTTCAGATGGGACCACAGCACTATTACTGCCCAGGTTGAATACACAGACTTGACACGAGCTATGGATGAAGGCAAGCTGGTGGGGTTTATTGATTTAACAAAAGCCTTTGACACCGTAAACCACACCCTCCTCCTGGAACAACTGCGGAAACTGGGGTGTCATCTAATGCAGTGCTGTGGTTCCAGGACTATCTGTCCCTTCAATCCCAGTGTGTCAAAATTGGCCAAAACATATCAGGACCCAGGAAGTCTCAATGGGGGTCCCACAGGGTCAATCCTGGGGCCCTCACTTTTCAGCCTGTTCCTAAAAGACCTTCCCAAAGCCTGTGACTCTAAAATCATTTTTACACTGATGACATGGTGATCCTCAGCCATAACATGCACAAACAATCCTACAGCACTCTTTTAACATTGACCCTCTTTAGCACAGATTCAGTGGATGCACCATAGACTACCAGGATATAGTCAATTGTTGATAAGATGGAGCTGGTATCATATTAACTGCTTTCCCTTCCCTTCTACTCCTGGCTTTATCTTTGCTTACACTCCACTGCTACTCTATCAAATCCTCCTCCCCCATATCAGTTGTAGACTGTTGTTTGTTCTAGCTGCCAAAATACGGTATATGTATTGCACACACCAGTCATCATGTTTCATTTATCAGTATGCAACCTGTAAGTCGCTTCCTGTCTCATATCAATGTTTACCACCTCGGTCACCCTATGTGGTACCCTTGTATGTATATCCAGCCCGTAGCATGTAACGTGCATTTCATGTTTATACTGTTATTACCTATCTGTGTTTGTACTTTAAGTGTTTATGTCACAGGACCTCCTTGTGAATGAGCTTGCTCAATGAAGTTTTCCCCAATAAACTTGAACTTGAACTAACAGGGTCGAAGACTGGTTCTGCGAAGCTCCTGCTCCTGCTCAACCATAAAAAGACCAAGACCATGCTTCTATCCAGCCCACAACTCAGAAAAGGGTCCCCATCCTCTCTATCACCAACAGGACCAAAACACCTCTGGAGCAAGTACACCTCCTTTAAGTACTTGGGGTCACCCTTTGCACAGCATGTGGACTTAGTGGTCAAGGCTGCTAACTCTAAGCTGGGTCTGCTTTTCAAGCACAGGCAATACCTGACACCTGCTGCCCTCCGCCTCTCTGTTACCAGCTCCATCTTATCAACAATTGACTATGTCCTGGTAGTCTATGGTGCATCCACTGAATCTGTGCTAAAGAGGGTCCATACCACGCTCAATAAGACCTGCAGATGCACCCTTGGTGCTGATTGGTCCACCCACACCTGCTCCCTCTATGAGCAGACCAGTTGGTTATCACTTGAGGACAAGATCAAATTTCAAACCTGCCTCCTTGGTAAAAAGCACTGTTGGGTAAAACACCCCGAGCATCACTGCCATTTCTCCACATCAAGCGCTGGATACGGCACCAGAAGCAGGGAACAGGGGACACTCATGGTGCCATTTCGACGGACTGCACTTGGACAATGTGCCTTTTTCCTACAGAGCGCTGCTGTGGCTAAACGAGATTCCTGAGGTCACTCAGAACTGCACAAGTCTCTCTCACTTCAAATCCAAAGTCAAAGTCAAGCTCCACCTCTTCTGCAGCTCCACATGCTCCTGTTTTCCGAATGCCTGAACTTCACCCGCTGGTTAGCCAACTAACGACTGACCCCCATGCCTCTAATCTGGGCCATGGGCTTCCCTTATCCCGACCCAATCCCACCTCCCACCACTGCTCCCCCACCTCCACCTCCTCCCCACACCTGTCCTTCGCCTACCTCGACCCAACCTCGGTGCCTACCCCACCTCCTCCAGCATGTCCTTCTGGCCTCCTGCTTCCACACTTCTGCAAGCCCCTCTGACTAACCCACCCCTGTGTGCCGCTGGCAAAGCCCTTGCTTTGGGCTGCCACCACCCTCCCTCCACCCACCTCCCTTGTACACTGACCAAATAGTTTCCTACTCTGTTTCCTTAAGTAACTCTAAGGGTTCAGACCCTTCTCTGCACCTAACCCTCCACTAACCTCATGCTACCTGTTGCTGTTGCAATTTGCCTGGACTGTGCAAGGATCTGACTCTCTGTATTATACTATGTATTGCTAGAGTGTATCTACCCTGTAACTTGACTGTTTGTCTATTGCTGTTATATGACGTGGAACCTTTGTAAAAGAGCCTTGGCTCAAAGGTTATTTCCAGATCACTAAATAAATAAATAAAAAAAAATGTCCAGTAGGTCCAATATCATAGCTGTCACACATTATATCTATTGCACTTGCATAATAAAGCAAATGGATACAAAATGCCCACCTTCATCAAGCAGTTTATTGTGGGCCTCACTTCCTGCCTCGGGCGTGGGACACTGTCAAACACTTTCTCCAGGGTAGAAGTCTTCCTGATTAACCCTCTCTGATTTCTTTGGAGGTCACAGGTTCTAAAATGCAGGTCCCCATGTCCTCTACCAAAGGGCAGGGGCCCTGCACTGAAAGCAGCCCAAAACACCATGATTACCACTCTCACCATGGGATCTGGGGTAAACAGTCAAAAACAGCACTCTTAAGTTTGGTTACTGAAACAGTAACTGATAGAGGTGTTGATACACTAGCCAAAGAGACAGACATCTTCCTTTAGCTGCCCAAGATGGAAGTATTAGGCTGCCACCATCTTCACCCTGAACCCTTGGTCACTTCCTCTGAACTACACGGGTGCAGGGTGCACTCTCCACTTTCACAGTTCCTTCCTCTAGGAAAACATTACTCTACCAAGCACATATCTCTGCAGCTGACACATCTGGGTAGCTGTCCGGAGGAGATGAATGCTATATGCCCAGGAAGTAGTATAGATGAAACTATTTACCACAACACACGGCAGTCCTCACCAGTGCAAAACTGTGAAGCAACAAAACTAACACAGATAAACCAAACAAAAGACTGGGAGCATTTGTAGCCTCCACATTCAACAAACAGTCTACATCACTGAAACTAACCATTTACAGAATTACACATATTTTGAATGCTTCAGTAATTACTTTGAGTCAAGGCAAAACAGTAATAGGATCAACCAATTAGCATATGAATTTCATTATATTGTATTTTTAAATGTGGTTTGATGATAAAACATTAAGTAATTGATATTATTTTATTGTTTGTTAATACAGTAAAATCCCTTGAAAAACTCTGTTTGGGAGGCGAAACTTTGGAGTATCTAATGAAAATAAGTAAAAGAAACAGCACCTGATCAACAGAATCTTCTTTCTAGAAGAATACAGCAACCTCAACTACTTCATTTTATTCTGAGTTCTACAAGCACCTTGGGGAGCTAGCTGTTTAAAACAGGAACCATTCCCTCAGGAAACACTGCTTTCACTTTTAATCCCTACCTTAAGCTAATAAACCTTTTATACTGCCCTATTCTAAATCAAAATGTTCAAAACATTTTGTAAAAGGAACATACATGGCTCAAAACTCAGAGCTCGGATGGACAGCCAACATAGCTCGGTGGCCATCTCTCTAATGTAATGTTGAGACTTCTAGTAACAATCATCACAGTGCGGAAAGTGTACTCTGTTCAGTGGTCAACACTGTGCAGCAACCACTAAGGCATGGTCATGTGGTGGGCAGTAGGATGGAAGACACTTTCCGTCACACATCACCATCAACATGTGGAAAGACATGATACTGCCCATGTTCAGGTCTCTGGTGAGGCCATACCTAGAGTACTGTGCACAGTTCTGGAGTCTCACCTAAAGAAAGACAGAGACCACTTGGAGAAGGTTCAGAGGAGGCTACAAAATGATCCAGGGGCAGCAGGGGAAATTATATGGGGAGAGACTATAGTGTCCTTTTTAACATATTTTATTCATAACTCCGGGCCAGGCAGGGACCTCCTTCCACCTTTAGGAAGTTGTCTTTATACCATCCTACTGAGAACCTGCCACCTATCCGATCAGAATGAGCAGCCCACCTGTGACCCACCTCTGTGCTACCCCCTCCTGGCTTACCCCAGAGATGTAGACACCTTTAGCTCCTTCAGTATTTCTTCCCCACAGTCCATCTGGTCACCCACAGCAGAGGTGAAGACTGGCAGTTTCCCCAGTGGAAGGTGGATCAGTTCCATTGATGGATGTGGTGGGCAGGATGAGGGTCATCCTCCCAGGCCTGCACCTCTGTTTTTCCCTTTTTCTGTGTCCCACCCACCCCTCTAGGAACACGCAAATGATTGGTTGCTGGCCAAGCCCAATGCAGCCAATAGACACGCTCAGTCCAAGAGTCCTTCCCTATTAGTTGCTGAGCCCCTGCACTGCCCTCGTGGTCACCCAGGTGGTGGTAGTGCAGTGGTCAAAACACCCTCTGTTCCCGGGGAGAAGAATGTCCTGTGGGACACTCAATCCTACCTCCCCAGGCTGACCCTGCAATGGCACGGGCTCATTCCCAAACCCGGGTTGTCCGCACCACAAGCAGTAGCTCTACCACTGTGCCGGCAGGCCAGCTAGACTGTAATGTCTTGACATTGACTCTCTGCAGGCCAAGAGGGGAGGCATCATAGAGACTTTCAAGTTCTTAAGAGAAATAAACAGGTTGGACTGCAATTATCTATTTATGAGGTATGAAAGCACCATAACCAGGGGAATCGAGAAAGGTTGGTTGTGGGGGAATTCAGATGTGATGTAAGTTCTTTTCATGGAGTGGGTGGTGGTTGAATGGAATAGTTTACAAAAGCAGATGGTTGAAACCAAGTCAGAGGGATGGACATCGTCTAGAAGTACTTTGGCAGGAGGAGCAGTGTAAGGAGTACTGCAATCCATGCCCATTATTCCCAAAGGCAGTGCGCAGCTGACATGCTGGCATCTCTGGATTCCTGACAGCCCAGGATGTGATATGTCCCTGCAACTGGGCATACAGTACACCCATGGGCCATTTGGGTTAGTAAAGGGAGCCATGTGGGCCATGTCTGGGTTCTTGGTTACTGGGCAAACACCTTGAGCTAGAGCTGTGTCCACTTACTGAGTACAATAGTATCAATCACAATGCATTTTATGATACCATATAAACTGTGTCTGTGGATTCTTACTGCTATGCGTGTTTAGTGGGATGCTGGGTTGTCACTGTGTGCTTGGTGGTGGTGGTGGTGGGGACGTTACTCAGTGTACCTCCTGCATGGTGTAATCCAGCATGTGTGGCTTTATGTCTGCCAGTGCTGTATTGCTTGTCTGCTGTTTAAAGTCTAGTTTTGTGTGTACATGTTATGCACTTTTGTGAAGGGTTCTGTTTGATTGCTACTGCAGCCACTCTGGTTGCATAGTGTCAGGCCCTGTGTTCCACTAAGATGGTAAGACACCTATTTTGTGATGTGAATGGACACCACTGAGAGTGACACATATGTCCGTGAACACCCAAGTGCAGTGGTGTGCATACAGAAAGTATGGATGTGTCTGTACTTCCATACCACATAGGCATACGGTGCACTGTCGATATGCTTCCAGCTGGCTCCTGCAACGTTGGTGCACAACCACACTTCCTCTAAGCAGCTGCACAAACCTCCTGGAGCTTCTGTGGATCCTGATTTTACTGTTCAATAGTCACCATCTTTTGAGACAACTCAGCTGGCTGTGGCAAGAAATAAATCTGAAGAGCAAGTAGTTACTAAAAATGAACTAAAATAATTACACTTCAAACTGGATATTTGCAACAGCTATGTTTAACTATAGTTTTTCTAGTTGTTTTTCCTTCTTAATGAACATTGGCCTCTAAAATTGTGTTGGCAGCATCAATCTATTTAAATTATACATAAAACATACTGTATGTTTATAGCTGTATAATTTAATATATGTCAACATAATAATGTGTTTTATATTGACATAATTTAATCTACACTTGAACACCAAATCATAATACAGACTTTGAACGATGACACAGATTGCACAGTATATTGACTAATTTGAAGTACATAAACACAAATACTGAAGTAACAATTCATTACTGGCAGTATAGTCCAGAGGTTAGAGTGACATGCTGTGAATGAGTTTTGTACATCCAACAGACCTGGGTTTGATTCCCAGAACTACTACTTGAATACTGTGTGACCCAAGTAAGACATTTAACCTCCTGGTCACCCTGCAAATACTCCTTGTGGCCTAATGGGTTTACCAAAGCATAAAATATATTTCAGATAATGCAGGACTTAATTCACTGTGTCTTTCAAAAGACTAGCCCCGACCTAATTATTGTTGTTAGTGACAGCTCATTTTGTTGTCTTTGCAAGCACTACTATATTAAATCACAATCAAAGCACTGCCATGTTAATTAAGGGTGCCAGATACTTCTTATACACACTTGTAGAGAGACTACCAGGATGTGTTATACCCTGCAAAGAAAAGCTGAAAAGTTAATAAAAAATCTATTCTCTAGTGAAACACATTACTCTAGCTGAAACCTTATGTTTATGAAACTATAAGTGCAGAGCTGCTCTTTAAAAACAGCTGATGCCTCAAGGAAAATGTTAAAAACATCATACTGTATTTAGATACACTTTAGCTTCTGTTTTACAATGCACATAGTTCTGCATTTCTCCATGCCATTATGTATTAAAGCAACAGTATATTTTTGACAAAACATTTAATCATTTAGTTGTTTTTCCAGAAATGTATTTCTGACATCCTTAAATTCATCCTCAATGTCTTTTAGTTTTCTTAGATATTTTTAAAACAGTCATTAAAGATGGCTGCCACTCACAATTAAGAGTCTCTTCCATTGAGGTTACCTACTGAATATACATACTAGGGCCCAGATATTCAGAGCTGCGCCAACTGAGTTACGCCAGCGCAAGTGTGGAATTGCACCAAGGAGCCATATTCAGCGGAAGCCAGTGCACAGCCAAAAGCCATTGCGCCAATGCGCAACTATAATGAATGCAGGTGCAATAGCAGGGTGTTCCCATGAATATCCAGCACAGTGGATATTCAACCATGAAGCCATGGCGCAAGTGTGGAGTAAATCAAGTTGCTCGAGCAGACTTGTTTCTATAAATACAGGGCGTAAACACACAAACAGCACTTGTGCCAGGGATGAGAGTGAAAGGAGAGACAGAGAAAGACAGACAGAGACACAGACAGACAGACAGAGGCCACACACAGAGGGACAGGGACAGAAAGGAGGCCTGGGAGAGGGAGAGAGGGGCAGAGAGAGAGAGAGCGAGAGAGACACACACACACACACACACACACATACCATGTGCCAGGGTGTCACACAATCAGCAGCCAACCACCCAGGAGGACAGTGGACAGCAAGGGCCATGGACAGTGTACCCTTCATGATGGAGGCCATAATGAGGGGTCTAGGGGGCAGGAAGAACAGCAATGTGGTCGAGGAAGGGCCTGTTGGCGGTATAGTTTGACACAGGTAAATCGCGTCTCAGACACCTTTGAGAACTACAGCGACAAGGAGATCATGGGCAGTACCACCTGAACAGGGCTATTCTGAGGCAGCCCTGTGATCTGCACAGTGAGGAGATGCAGGCACCCATCAGACGGAGCCATGCCATGTCCATGGAGACAAAGGTGACCGCCGTAATGTGCTTGCTTGCCACGGGCACCTTCCAAAGACCAACAGGGGACACCACAGACATAACCCAATCAGCCACATCCATTCCTCTCACAGTTCCTCACTGCACTACTGCTACATGCTTCAGAATATATCCATTTTCTCAGCACACAGGCGGAGCATGCAGCAACCATGCAAGACTTCCACAGGGTGGCATGCATGCCTGGCATGATTGGGCCATTGACTGCACCTACATGGGCATCTGCTTGCCACCTGGCCCAGAGGGTGTTGCATATATCAACAGGAAGGGAGCCTGAGTGTCAACTGCCAGGTGGTGTGTGATGCCACAGGGCACATCACCAATGTCTGTGCCACATAACCTGGGAGTGCACATGATACATTCATCTGGCACAGCTCTGCGCTCTGCCACAGGTTTGAACATGGGACATCCCATGGGTCACCTAGTGGGTGAGTATGGCATAGACAAGGGCGATGGGCAGAGCAGACCTGGGGATGGGGCTGGGCAGGGTGTGCATGGTCGTGGGGTGCCAGGGACAGGCAAGGGCACAGCACAGAATAGTAGAGGGCTAACCATGTCAATCTCCACACAGGTGACAGGCATACCAACTGAGGCCCTGGCTGCTAACCCCCTACAGGCGCCCGTTGTCCCCAGCAGAGGAACGGTATGACCAGGCACATGCCAGCACATCCAGCATCATCGAGCGGGTCTTGGCACGCTGAAGGCATGGTTCCATTGCCTAGACAGGTGAGGCGGTGCCCTACAGTACAGCCCCTTAAAAGCCTGTGGTCTATTCCTCGCCTGCTGCATACTGCACAACATGGCCATTGACCATGGGATAGCTGTCGAGGCAGATGAGGCGACAGTAGTGGGGATGATGGAGGCAATGGGCAGGAGGGTGGTGGACAGCCACCCCTCGGTGGAGGGACCCCTGGCTGCTCCAGTAGGTGTGACACCACTGGGACACCATCGCACAGGAGCACTATGGTGCACAGGTAGGTGGTGCGGTATACAAGCACGGGCCACACAACCAGGTACAGCTCACATGCATGGCAATGGGCATGCACACACAGAGTGTGATGAAGGGGTAGGGGAGTCAGTGGCACACAACCACACACAACACACACACACACACACACACACACACACACACACACACACACAAGCATTTGAATGTGGCATGGATCAGATGCATTGCATCAGTGCACAGGCGCAACCGGTGCTAGACTGCTCTCATCATGCCCATACCACATGGTCTACAGTAGCAGTCAGGCAAGCACACACCCACAAGCAGTATGCAGCTCGACACACAGTTGTGACACCAGTGGTGGGCACACGCACACCGCCCATGTGCACACAGGGCAGCAGCTGCAGACTGTGGTCAGGACAGCCCATGAATCAGGGCTGATGCACAGTACCATGGCGACCACAGCCACGGGATGGCTGCGCCACGGCCGATCAGCAGCCACAGGCTGCACATCAGCGGGGTGTCCAACAGCCCCAGGGGTGGAACTATGGGACTGCAACTGTGTCCTCATAGGGGTGCAGGTACCCAAACAGGCCAGTCCCGGTGTGCTTGGGATGCCTACATCAGATCCTGGCATCAACAGTGTTGGGATCACTCAATGCCGGGTCCATGGGGTGGACAGCACACCGCGGGGTCACCTGTGTACAGCCACACCCTGTGGCAGCCAGCAATGCAAAGCCATCCGTGATCACACTGGCAATGCGATCCAAGGATGCAGTCATGGCCTCCTGCTTGCATTGCATCCCCTCCAGGATCTGCGCTGTGCCCTTTCCTGCTGCTCAGCCAACTGATGCACCTCTGCATGCAGTGCACTCACCCCAGCAGCAAGCAGCACTGCTGCTGAATGGATACCAGCATCAGCTGGGTGTGCTCATCCAGATGGCTGGCATCCTGGGGCTCCTGGGCGGGATGTCGATCCTCTTGTGGTGACTGGCCACGCTGCACAGCCCCTCTCCGTGGATACTGCACAGTGGGCTCTGCAGGAGAATGGGCACAGCAGGTGCACCAGCAGCAGACCCTGTGTCTGGCGCCTGGTGGCACCCGCAGCTTGCTGCCATTGCCCATCTGGCCACTGTATGCTGCCCCACACCCGCGCCGCCACACCACCACCACCGCAGGGCACAGCCATGGCAGTGCACACTGCTGCACCCGCAGTGGAAGCAGGTAACTGTTCTGCCACTGGCAGAGCACTGGTGTGGTGCCTGTGTCAGATGCCAGCAGGGCAACACACCCACAATGTCACCCATGCTGTCCAGGAGCTGAGAGTAGTCCTCATCAGAGTCAGAACCCTCCCAATCTGTGTCTCCACGCACACAGGACACCAAGGCTGGCATCCTGCAGGATCACTTCCAGGGCCTCGTCCGACCCCAGGTCCAGGACATCCACCTGCACTGTGGTGCTGAGCTTCAGCCTGTTGGGCCCTGAATGCCGTGAATGAGGACAGCTGATCCTCCGGGCCATACCGGCATCCATTGTTGCTGCCACTGCTGGCACCGCATTTTCTGCATGGAGGCATGCTGATGCTGCAAGAGGCAAATGGCATGTCAGTGATGCAAAGCCCATATGTGCCTCCCCATACACTGCAGCTGCATGTTTCCCACAGCATGGCATGTGCGGGGTGTGCACACATGCACATGGCTTGCATGCGGTCGCATGCATGCCAGCATGCCTGTGTACGCAGCCTCTGTGCCACCAGCAGTACATGTCTGACATACATACCATGCAGTGATGGGCTGCCACCCATCTGGAATCCTCCTCTAGGCACTCCCTCCACCATGGTGTGGCGCATGTTGGCTGCCACCAATTCCTCCCATGGCATTAGTGTGGGTGCATCCGCAGGCCCACCTCCAGTGGCAGTACAGGATGCCCGGATGGCTGCCTCCTTCTCCTTAATCCGCTACCTGTCTGTGCCCACCTTCTTTGGCACTCCTGCCTGACCACTGGTGGCTGCCATGCTGGTTCATGTTGGCTGCCACCTCCTCCCATGCACCAGCCCTGGCCTGTGGTGTGCCCATGGCACCACTCAACAGGGGCTCCCTGTCCAGGTAGGCCTCAAACAGGGCATCAGTCTCGCCTTGTGAAGTTGGGCCTGAGCTTCCATGCAGGCCCCGCCCTCGCCTTCCTCATGTGCTGACATCTTGCTGCCTGTGGACATGGACAGCACAGTGTGTCAGTGGCAGCATCTCCTGGCCTGTCCCACCTCTGCAGTGCTGTCTGCTCCCAGCGAGCTGCAGTGGCATGCACAACTTACCTATCAAGGTTGCAGTACCGGTCCATGGCCTGTGCTATTCTGTGGCGCTTATATGGTGCAATGCATGCAAATGAGGTTGGGCCAATAGTAATGACATGCTAATGCACCCACTGTGCCATGCATTGGCTGATGAGCTCGCTTGTATGTGGTGTCTGAATATCGAGATATTGCACCGCGTGCAGTGAGATTGCACCAGAGCAAGTCACAGCGGCGCAATGCGCACGCATGCACAGTGCGCAGACCTGCAGTGCACATGCACATCATGGTATCTTGGTGTCAATTGCATACCATGCATGGACAGCATGATGCAATGGCATTGCACATGTTGTGCATGGCCAGCTAAGTGCGTAGTTGCGATGGGGTGCCCGTGCCCTATCGGCACATGCGCAATGGCGGGTGACCCTCGACCCTGGGTCAGACCCTCTGACCCTGTGAGCCTACATAGCCATGCCCATTCCGTGCATCTCCGCACTGCGTGATGGGTGGGCACTGCGCATGCTCCGCATCACACATCAGGCGCTTGTTGTGAACACGTGCTCCTCCTCCCACCATTTTCTCAGCCAAATGTGTTATTGTGACCATGGTGCAGGAAGACACAGGCAGGCCCAGAATTGGTCACAGGTGGAGTTGGCCAACCTTGTAGCCTGTGTGGAGCACCACGCCCCCAGCTCTTTGGTTAGGTGCCCCTGCAGTGGGGCCAGGGGCAGTTGGCAGAGATAGCTGCCAGCCTGGAGCACAGGATGGGGGTGCCCAGGACAGGTGAGCAATGCCGCCACCACTATGGGGACCTTATGCAGCGGGCCTGAGAGGTTGAGGAGGCTACTGGCATGCACCAGATGAGGCTGTGCCACAGCCAGGTAAGTCATCCCATGTTACATGTCTGCCCTGGTGCTGTACTGTGTTGTTGGTTGGCGCTGCCAGGCATGCCCTGCAGAGAAGAACACTGTCATCATGCTCACCATGGATTGGCATTTCATGCTTCCACTTGCATTGCAATGCGGCCATGCAGGTGTGTGGGATGTGTCGGACAGGGGCACGCGCTGTAGACAGGGGCTGGGGGGCAGCTGCAGTGGTCAGTTACTGATGTGCACCTGTCTTATTTCCATTCCCAGGACTGGAGGACAGACAGCAGGCCAGGGCTGCAGCAGCGCAGCAGGGAGCAGTGCACCATGGTGGTGCTGGACTGGCACCAGCAGGGTCGCAGTGTGCAGGTAGGCACTGTCATGTTCCTTCACACAGTACATGGGGGTGGCAGAGGGAGTGGGTGCGAGCATGGTCGCCTGTGCCATGTGCCATGGCAGCTGCGTGAGTCACACTTTGTGTGGTGTATGCCACTGTGGTGCATCCATTGGACATGTGTGCCAGCTGTTGGTGGGGTGGGCATGCGTCCGGCTGCCACTTTTGTTGCTGTGGTGCTGCCGGTGCACTGTGCCATTTGACTGTCATTGCACAGTCTTGTGACCATATGTGGCAGGGACCACCCTCTGTGCAATGTTGTGGTTCTCTGAGTTGCTGGGTGGCGTTGGCTCACCCCCTCTGGTGGCCATTACGGCCCTCCAGGGGTGTGTGTTCCTGTGGCCCATTGCGCACTGTGGTGGGCATGGTTCCGTGGGCCATTGCACTGATCACCTGTCCTGTCCCTTGTTATAGGTATCCAGCAGCGATGACCACCTAGGGCAATGCTAATCTGACTTCTGCGCCTAGACGCTACTCGTGGCTTCTTCGACCCTGGAGATGGTGGTGCAGATCAGATGCATGCTGAAGGCTGAGAGGAGGAGCGTTGGCTCACTGGGTGGCTGGATGGGGCTGCCATTAGTTTTGCCCTGTTTTCTGTTTCCTGATGTACCTTCCCTCACAGTACCCTCTCCCACTGTACAGTCCCTGTTCCCTGTCCCTTCCCTCACTGTACCTACCCTTTCCCAGCCCCTGGTTGTTTGTATATAGTTTGCTTACAAATATATCTTTCTGACTTGCCTGCCTGTGTCTGTGTCTGCTTTGCAGGTGGCATGAGGAGCCATGCTGCAGTGGCCCAGGGTCTGTCCGCATGGTGTGCATGAGAAGGGCGTGTGTTGTGCTTCTGTGATTCACTGCTGTGCTGTGGTGTGTCCCACTGTGGTGGTGTCCATGCCCTGGGTTGGTGGCTGTGCCTTGGGGTGCCCATGGGGCCACTGTCAGGGGTGTGTGGCGGTTGTGTGTGGTGGTGGCACACAGCCATGGTCATTGGTCAGGTACTGTCTGCACTCTGTGTTGGGACCCCTGCTTGACATTCTGTGGCCTGTCCCATGTGGTCTGCCATGTTACCTGCCACCCGCATATTCAGTGCCTACTGTGTGGGCTTCCTATCTGCCTGTGTGGGTGTGTGTGTGCTTGGCTGCATGGTCCTGGGTGTGTCCTGCTATGGTCTGAGAGGGGGTAGGCACAGCCAGTGGGCTGTGGGGGCTCCCTTGGTGGCCTCCATTGGCCATTGGCACCTCCTGTTGCCTGCTATCTGTGCCACTGTTGTGTTCTGGGATCATGTGTCTGGATGCCTGTGTGTGCCCTGCTGGTGGAGGCCTCCTATGGCCTGTCACTGTGCTTCTATGGTTCTGTCCCTGGTCTGTTCTCAGTGCCGTCCCCTGTTGCTCTGCTGCTCTGCTCCCACAGTTGCTCTGGAGCATCTCTGTTTGTGCTATAGCGCATCTCTGGCTGCACCATGGTGCAACTCTGCCATATTCAGCCAGGGTGCGCCTGGCACAGTTCGGCCTGTCCAACCTCTGAATATGACTCCTGTTGTACCATGGCACATCGGATTTGCACTGCTACCGGACTTGTGCTGGACTTTGGTGCATTTCTGAATATCTCGCCAAGATGTATTATGGATGTATTAGGATGGTGTTCCTACATGTTTCTGATGGTAAACAGCACAGCTTTAGACCAAGATATGTATTTTTTCATGGCAGGCATGCATGGAATGGGGACTTTTAAAAGCTTCTTAATCTTGTAATATAGTTCATGAATAAAAAAAACAAAAGGAAAAACGAATATTTTTGCCATAAAACATTATTGCTGCGAAAACTATATGTTTACTAACAAATACTGCTGCTTTAATTAGGTCATTTGCATGAAAAGGAACTCTTTCTTCTGTCAGAGTTTAATTCTGTCAGAGTTTATCTGTTTCAGCTGCTTATTAGTCACCTGGGGCCCAAGATTCATAAATGGGCAAAGTGGAGTGCAAAGCTGTGCACTGTGCTTGCAATTGCCCAGGATCCCGAGGATGCTATATTCAGTCAGACAGCACACCTGTAAAACACAACCAGTCCTTATTGGCTAGTGGTCCTCCCTCCATCCAGTTGACAGCCCCGGTATCTATATTTATTTATTTTAGTCTTTGGTAACCGCTAAGGCTACCAATCTATATAGAAGTCCCTGATGCCTGGTGGTTCCCCTCCCTCCGATCGCCAGTCCCAGTAATTAAATAAAATCCCTGGTGCCTTGAAGGCCCCCACCCTCTGATTACTAGGCCCAACATCTATATGGAAGTCCCTGGTGGCTAGCGGTCCCTCCTGCCCCTGACCACCGTCCTGCAGTGGTATAAAATTGCATGTGGTCCCCATGCTTTCTTATCGCAATCCCATAGTGGAACTACATGATCCCTGGTGGTCCATGATCCCCGGTCTCTGATCCCTGGACCCGTATACATGAATAATGCTTGTTGTCCAGTGGTCCCCACCTTGTCCAATCCCTGGCCCTGTGCAAAATGAATACTGCTCTTGTCCAGTGATCTGCCCCCGGTCTCCAATCTCCGCCCCGTACACAAATTAATAATGCCCATTGTTCAGTGGACCCCCCAGTGTCCAATCCCAGCCCTGTACTCAAATGAAGAATGCTCATTGTCCAGTGGTACCTCTCCCAGTCTCTGATCCCTGGCCCAGCATGTCTAGGTAGAGTCTCTGGTGCCTAGTGTCCCACCCGTCCCACGCTCGCTGGCCCTGTGCCATTGCAGAAGATAACCAAAGTAAAAGCATGCAGGACATAAATTTTATGTATTTATTTATTTAATTAGTATTTCGAAAGACCTTTGAGCGTGAGCTCTTTACAAAGGTTCCACGCCAGGGTGCACAGTAAGACAATAAGCATATTCAGTGGTTACAGAGGCCTGATCATTAGGCATCAAAGAGCGATTACATGACAATTAGACAAATAGGAGAAAAAACTGAGCAGCTGTAATTGAATACTAAGCTATTTCTAATCGGTTGTCCTAGGTAGCACATCCCTGGAAACCTCCAAACTGTTGATAGACTATGGCAGATTAACTGCATGGGGTTTAAGCGATCCCAGATGGTGAGAGGCTGGGTGACAGTGAAACAAGGGTGATTGGGTTTGAAACCAACTTCAGAGAGCGAGAGGTGGGGATAGTGAAACGGGGGCTGTGATGGGGAGCAGCTCCAGGTGGCTTTGTCGAATATGGTGTGTGTGTGTGTATGGGGGGTTGGAGGGGCAGTACCAAGTGTATTTAAAGAGGACTGATAGCTTACTTAAGCCCTTGGCTAAATGAAATAACTCCCAGTCCCTGGCATCTAGTGCCCCCCCACCAACAGATCCCATCTCCGCATTTCAGAAAACACTCCCTGTCAATCCGTGGCCCCCACTACAGGCACCAATCACCCACCCTGCCAAACCCCCTTACCTTAAGCCAGTGTCATGGAGGCCACACGGGAGCAGCAGAGCCTTCTCACACCTTCTCGGCTAGCCACCACATGGATAGCAGAGCACACACATCCTATGCATAGTACAGGGCACGTGTCCTCTGTACTGTCTCAGGGAACATGCAGCCTGTGTACAGTACACAGGTCACATGCCCCTGTACAGTGCAAAGGATGCATGCCCTGTGCTAGACATAGGACAAGCCATATGGATAGCAGAGCACACACATCCTATGCATAGTACAGGGCGTGTGTCCTCTGTACTGTTCAGGAACATGGCCTGTGTACAGTACACAGGTCACATGCTCCCTGTACAGTGCAAAGGATGCATGCCCTGTGCTAGACATAGGATGCTTGCTATGGATGGGCAGAGCACACACATCCTATGCATAGTACAGGCGCCGTGTCCTCTGCACTGTTCAGGGAACATGCAGCCTGTGTACAGTACACAGGTCACATGCTCCCTGTACAGTGCAAAGGATGCATGCCCTGTGCTAGACATAGGACAAGCCATATGGATAGCAGAGCACACACTCCTATGCATAGTACAGGGCGTGTGTCCTCTGTACTGTTCAGGGAACATGCGGCCTGTGTACAGTACACAGGTCACATGCTCCTGTACAGTGCAAAGGATGCATGCCCTGTGCTAGACATAGACAAGCCATATGGATAGCAGAGCACACACATCCTATGCATAGTACAGGGCGCGTGTTCTCTGCACTGTTCAGGAACATGCAGCCTGTGTACAGTACACAGGTCACATGCTCCCTGTACAGTGCAAAGGATGCATACCCTGTGCTAGACATAGACAAGCCATATGGATAGCAGAGCACACATCCTATGCATAGTACAGGGCGTGTCCTCTGTACCGTTCAGGGAACATGGCCTGTGTACAGTACACAGGTCACATGCTCACTGTACAGTGCAAAGGATGCATACCCTGTGCTAGACATAGGACAAGCCATATGGATAGCAGAGCACACACATCCTATGCATAGTACAGGGCGCGTGTCCTCTGTACTGTTCAGGGAGCATGCCTGTGTACAGTACACAGGTCGTATGTTCTGTACAGTGCAAAGGATGCATGCCCTGTGCTAGACATAGGACAAGCCACATGAATAGCAGAGCACACACATCCTATGCATAGTACAGGGCTGTGTCCTCTGCACTGTTCAGGGAACATGCGGCCTGTGTACAGTACACAGGTCACATGCTCCTGTACAGTGCAAAGGATGCATACCCTGTGCTAGACATAGGACAAGCCATATGGATAGCAGAGCACACACATCCTATGCAAGTACAGGGCATGTGTCCTCTGCACTGTTCAGGGGCGATGCGGCCTGTGTACAGTACACAGGTCGCATGCTCCTGTACGATGCAAAGGATGCATGCCCCTGTGCTAGATATAGGACAAGCCTATGGCGGCTGGCCAAGTAGGTGAGAGGAGGGCTGTACCTGTCATGTATAGGCTTCTGCATCACCGGCTTAAGGTAAGAGGGGGATCTGGCAGGGTGGGTGGTTGGAGGTACAGGGACGGGGATCAGTGGGTGGAGGGTGACACTAGATGCCAGGGACTGGGAGTTATTTCATTTAGTTTTCCTTTATGTCCTGCATACTTTTTACACGGTTATCTCCTGAATGGCACAGAGCTAGCGATCAGAGGGCAGGAGACAGTAGACCTGAAGGACTCTAACTAGAAGTATAGGGCCAGGGATCAGAGACCGGGGGTACCACTAGACAATGACCATTCTTCATTTGTGTGCAGTGCGGAGATCGGACAATGGGGGTAACACTGGACAATGAGCACTATTCATGTGTTTAAATTACAAATTACAAACAGAGCAGAGTTTGCAGAAGAAGTGGTGCTTCAAGACAAAAAACTAGAACAAATACAACTACTGATGTCGAGCACTCACCAACCTCAAAAATACAAGGGCACCAGATCTTAAAGCTTGAATTACATACTTTATTGGTCCATGCTTGAATTACATACTTTATTGGTCCATAAAATAATAAATACAGGCACTGCCTGCCTGATGCGCTTAGATGATACAGCATCCTTTATCAAAGGCCCGCGATAAAGCAAGCAAGCAAGCAAATCTTTATTTATATATAGCGCCATTCAATGTCAAGGCACTGTACAAAGTATAAACCATAAATATACAAACAAACAGCAGTATAAATTTAAAATCAGTCTGGGAAAGCCAGTGAAAATAAAAAGTTTTAAAACTACTGATGGTCAGGCATTCTCTTAACCGACGAGGTAGAGAATTCCACAGGGTTGGTGCTGCAAATGAAAAGCATGAGCTCCAGATGTTTTAAATGAACCCTGGGAATCTCTAGCAATCCCTCGTTGGCAGATCAGAGGGACGACTGGGAAGTAGGAGTCAGGAGATCTTTCAGGTAGTCAGGTCCCTGTTCATGTAGGGATTTAAAGGTAAGCAAGCCTACCTTATAGGTGATCCGCCACTGAACTGGCAGCAAGTGCAGTCCACGCAGCACTGGCATTATGTGACTGGACCTAGAGGTACCAGTCAACAGCCTGGCTGCAGCGTTCTGCACCAGCTGCAAGCGGCAGATATCAACCCCAGACAGCCTCAGGTAGAGGACATTGCAGTAGTCAAGATGGGTAGTAATGAAGACATGGACCAATGTTGGAAGGTCGCCTGGTGGAACCAGTGTTTCACCTGAGTGATATTCCTCAGATGGTAAAATGAGGATCTAACCACAGCTGACACCTGAGATTTCATGGTCAAGCCGTCATCAAAGATAATGCCCAGGTTCCGCACCCGATCTGAGGTAGTGAGCTGGACACCATCGAGCCACAGGCCTGACATGTGCCCAAACCCGCCCGAGGTGACCTGGATCCACAACCAACACCTCAGTCTTATCCGGATTCAGTCTCAGCCAACTGGAGCTCATCCAGTCTTTGATCTCGGAGAGGCAGTTATTTAGCATATGGACTGCATCAACCTGTCCGGGCACAAAGGACATACACAGCTGAGTGTCATCTGCATAGCAGTGAAATCTCAAGCCATATTGCCTGATGATATCTCCCAATGGCAGCATATACACTGCGAACAACATGGGTGCCAATATGGAGCCCTGTGGCACTCCGCAGGACATGGGGAGGACATCAGATGAATAATTCCAGTGATCATCCTCTGAACCCTGCCTACGAGGAATGATTGAAACCATTTGAGGGCTGTACCTAACAGTCCACAGAGAAACTGCAGTGTCTCCAAAAGCACCCTATGGTCCACAGTGTCAAAGGCTGCTGAGAAATCAAGAAGGACCAAGATGGTATGAGCCTTTCAATCTCGCCATTAGGAGATCATTTAGTACCAGAACAAGGGCAGTCTCTGTGCTATGCCTCTTCCTGAAACCAGACTGAAGAGCTTCGTAGACATTGTGAGTTTCAAGGTGATCATCCAGTTGCAACACAACTATTTTCTCAATAACCTTCCCCACAAAGGGAAGGTTAGAGAGAGGTCAGTAGTTAGCTGGATAGTCGGGATCCAAGGAGGATTTTTTAAGGAGTGGTCAAATGACCGCCTCCTTTTTGGGGTCTGGAAAGACACCCTCTCTGAGGATCTCCTACAATTTCAGCTAGGATTGGGCAGATAACATCTACACACCTCACTAAAAGGTGGGTAGGGCTCTGATCCAAACTACAATAGGTTGGGTGCAAAGTCTGGGCAATCTCCACAATTTCATGAATTCTGGTCGGCTGAACTCTGTCCAGACAGACCGGTGCTCACCACCTCCTGTCGACCTCCATAACTCCTTGTAGAAAGAGCCGGCCGATTCCAAGCCTGATGCTGACAACCATATCTGCAAAGAACTGAGCTAGCTCATCACACTTAATTTGTGAAAAAACTCTTCCGGACTGGAGACAGATTAGATTGCAATCTGTCAACAGTTCGAAAAGATGAGCGATCGATTCTGCGCAGCAGAAACTCCTGGACAGGAACTCTGCCTTCTTACGGGTGATTTCTGATTGATAGCCTTATAATGTTCTATCAACCTAAGCCTGTCAGCATCCAGGCTGGACTTCCACCATGCTCTCTCCAGTCTTGACCAATAAGCCTCAATTCCTTCAAGGACCCATCATACCAAAGGGAACCTTGGGCGGCAGTGGTGGTCGAGCGTGAACAGGAGCAATCAAATCCAGGGCATCTCCACTGCCTTATTATAGGCTAGGACGAGGTCCCTGGACTTGTAAGCTTTCACCCAGCAATCCTGATAGGTCCAGGACCGCTGATAGACCATCTGGGGTAACTCCCTTAAAGGCGCCACCGACCATTCGAAGGGTAGGTCCATTTGGGAGCCCTGAAACTGAACCCTATGGTCTGATGGTCAGACCAATTGACTGGTTCCACCCCAAGTCAGAGAGCTCCATCCCCAGGAGGAAAAGAAGATCCAATGAGTGACCCTCTATATGGGTAGAGAGGTAACCACCTGTATAAGGCCCAACATTGTCATTAGCTGGAGGAGATTTTGACCAAAGGGCGAGAGTTCATCATCGACTCATGCATTGAAGTCCCTAGAATTATCCATCTGGGAGACTCCAATACCATGTAAACGATGAAGTCCACAATCTCCTGCAGGAATAAACCAATCACCTGGTGGACGGTAAATGAGGAGTATCCTGCAGCCTACACCCTCTCCTGATACACTCAAAGGATCTGGTGATCCCACTGGAACATCCACAAGGCCCAGTTCGGTCTTAAAAGATGGCTACAGCCCCCACTCCTAAGATCCAACCTCAGGCGGTGAATCACCGAGAACCCAGCTGGAATTGCAAAAGTCAATACTGGGCCTGTATTTTTGTCCAGCCAGGTCTCGTGATGCAAGCCAGATCCACCATCTGAACAAGATCAGCTATAATAGCAGTCTTGTTTTTGATTGACCTGGCATTACATAACACCACCCAGGTTGGATGAGATGCTGAGGAAGACCTCAACTCCTGACCAGCATTAATTACTGGTCCCTTGGGTATGGGGACAAGACAGGAATTACCCTGTCCTGGCACCATTGCGCAAAGGGCGTCCACCTGGTCCCCACCATCCCAATACGCCCCCCCTCCATTCCTCCACAAGGCCCAGTTATCACCCTTTTCTGCGCCTTCTATCAATCCCTGAGGATTGGCAGCGTTTATAAGTCTCCGCTGACAAATAAGGGCAGTCAAAGGATGCAATTCCATGAGCCTGGTGGGGGATACTGCCTGACCGTCTTTGGCCTCCCAGTACATTCTTAAAATAATAACTAAACACCCAACAACTTAATCCCAATCAAATCAAATAACAATCAATTCCAAATTATAATTATAATAACAAACCAAAATTAAATAAAATATACTATCCAAAACTACATGAAACTTTGTGGTCATAAGTCAAAGAAGAGGCAGATCAGATATTGTAGAATGCTACAGAATAATGTAAAACAACACCAGGAAAGCTCCCACCAGTCCAGATAGTTAGAGAAAGTCTTCAGTATCAATACTACCTCTCACATAGTAGAAACCAGAAGAAACTGTAATATATATGATATAATAAAACACATAGGGTACTCTCACCACCCCACCAAAATAAGCAGTGTCAGTAAAGAAGCTGGACTATGTAATTCAGGAGCTCAAATCACATATATAACAGTTCATCATAACAAAAAGGTAAGGTGCCATAGTTACTCATTATGAATCCACAGGCAGAACCTGGTCTCACTCATGGCCCATCCACAGGCTCGAAGATCCAATAATCCATTAGGTTCCAGAGAAAGTTACCGACTGCTTTTAAATCCAAGGCAGAACCTGATATCACTCAAGATCCATCCACAGGCTTGGAGGTCCAATAATCCAGCAGGTTCCCAATAATTTTCTAACATACCCAGAACAGTAAAGGGAAATCTAAGGCCTTAACCAACAACCATGAGGACCACTACTCCCCGCCAAACCCACAACTGGCGGCTACAGGCTTCTGGAGGATCGGCCACCAGACTGACCCCAGATGTCTTAGGACCCTCCACACACCCTGTTGACTAATCGGCAGCAAGGTGCAGGTGTCAAGCCCCAGATCCAGGTGCGGCCAGGAAATAGCGGCCTCCCAATAGCCGGCTATGGGCCTTTCCTCAGTGTCTCACCAGTCGGGTCGTCGGCAACAAAACTCGGTTTAAACCAGGTCCAGAAATCCAGGAACACCTGTGAAGATGGCAACTCCTTACTGCTCTGCAGCTCCTGCTGAAATTCAAAAGTCCTCCCGTGAACGCTCAAAGAATAGAAGGATTCCTCAGACAGCTCATTCAGTTTACCCGATCGTCAGACCGTCAGAAAAAATTCAGCTCCACATCCAGCATCCACTTCCAGCGTCACAGTTCTACGCAGGCACCCGCATATCAGTCACACAGCAAACTGGTGCCTCAACTTACAAAAAAGATCTTCTGACCATGAAGATACTACAAAAATAAAACGACTACAGTTGGTAAATGAAAAAATGCAGTTAGTAAACAAAAAGCGTTTTATAACGACTTATACTATTAAAGAATTAGCTCCAGCTCTCAGATGGCAGGCCCAGCATGACCGCTCTCTCTCATTGCATTGAGTAATTCAATGAGAGATGCTCTATCTATAGGTATTCGGGTATTTTATTTACATTAACGGGCTATTGATCGCAGAACAAGGGACCACAGACCACAAGGAGGTGTGTCCCCACCTGCCAACTTGGTTGTTGGCTGCAGTAACTCTGTTGGCCACTAGAGTCACTCAGAGTAAGGTGGGGCTTTGTTCAGTGGTATTTGCACTGCACAAAGTGATTGCCATTCCAGTGACGAAGGTCTCTACACCAGCTCAGTGTTTGTACACCTAACAAAGGTCTTCAGCCTTGTCGATCATTAAATTTTCCTCCACATCTTATTCTACCTAAATTTTTCTGCCAAAGTGATAAAATGGTTTGAAAATTACCCCAGTAATCGGATGCACAGGACTACAATAGTCGGCCAATACTCAAATTCATCACATCAAATGTGGAGTTCTTCAGGGTTCCATCCTCGGACCTCTCTATACTCTCTCTTGTAGTCAACCCCTCACCGATATCTGTTCATCCACAGAGCTCATCTTCTATGCATATACTGGCCCTTTTACAAGGATAAGAACCCTCTCCTTCGGAACAAACTGCAGCATGACTTCAGTAAACTACACTCCTGGTTCTCCTCCTGGGGCCTAGTCCTCAAATCCAAGAAAACTTAGGTCATGGTATTCTTAGGCTCTAGGAAGTCCATCAATTTCGATTTTACTCTTATAGACAACTACAGCAACCCAATCGAGAGAATCACCAACTTCAAATACCTGGGATTGTCACCTGAACTACAAACTACACACTCATCAATTAATTAAAAAAATTCACAAAGACTTGGCATCCTACATCAATTAAAACATTTCTTCGTACCAGAAACTAGGGCCTTGCTTGCCAAAAGTTTCCTTCTCAGTATTAGACTATGGATTCCTCACATAATCACCCTCCATCTCACAGAAAAATCTAGTTAGATTAAAGACCACGTATCACAGCATCATCCGATTCATCACAGGCCTCTCCCCTTAGAGCGCACCACTGTGATCTGTAAAGGCAACAAACTGGCTCCCTGGAGCATAGATTTGACAGCAAAATTCTCACTTTTTCTTTTTCTTTAGTATGTTTTCCCTGCCACTTCCAGAGCTCATCCCCAGCCCATCCCGGACCCCATCACACCCGGGACTTACCTTCTAGACAGAGGATACCCCTGGATTACCCCAGGGCAGGGCCAATGCACCTGAGTGTGAACCCGCATGGCAGGAGAGCTTACGGTGTTGCCTTCCTGGCTTACTCCACAGTGCAGGGTGTGGAGTTGGGCCGACCACACCAGCAGCCATAATAGGTCAATGGCCTAGAGTGCCACAGTAGCGATCAGAGCTGGGAGAGCAGGGTGTCATAGAGGTGGCTACTGTTTTCATTTTTGTGAATGGGGGTGGTATGGTGTGCAATGATGCAAGTAACACAAAGTATTGGTATCTGGCACGTCTCCCAGGAGATTCTAGGCATCAGTTGCAATGGAACCCCGGCCTCCACCTGGGGTCCGTAGCCTCACACAACCCTCCCAACCCTCCCAGGACAGGAGAGTTGCCATATGGTGGATCAAGCCAACTCACTTCCCTCCTCCCCGGCTGACCCCCAACAACCGCAGTCCGTTCCGAACCTGGGTCACTGGCGTGGCGTGAGGTGTGGCATCCAGCGCCTCAACCCTCAGCACCACCAGGCCGGCTTCATCCTCACTTTTTTCTTTAAAATACAATTGGGCTCCATGCCTAGCAGCTTTCCTCCCTCTTCAATAAGTCTGTACACTCCAGGACCACCAGGCACTCAGGGATCCACGCTTTCACAATTCCTCACTGTAATATCACTGGGGCAACACTCACCCTCCTACAAAGGTGTCAAACCTTTAAACAACCTTCCTTGGTTCTGTGCAACACACTTACATCATTCAAAATCAATTGAAATCATACTTTTAGACAAACTCCAACGCAGCTGCCCAGACCCATACTCTCAGCTCCAATCTCTTCTTTCCAATTTCCTGCACTTCTCACCTGGCATATTTTTACTCTTCTCTTTAAATTTATGATATAGTTATGTTATCTTTAACAGTAGCTTCCCTATAATGTTCTGTCTCCTTTGTATGACTGTTATTCCTGATAATGTAATGTTCACCAATATGTATTATTGTACCAATTTTGTTTTTAAATCAAATTTTATTCATTTTCTTCAATAGACAAACAATAACATAACAACAGGCCTCACAGGGTCGTAAAGAACTTACAGCATATTCCTTTGTACCAAAATAAGAATGGTTGGTTACAAATTATAACAAAAGACAGTTAGACATGGTTACATATTATACTAAACATTTGCCAAAAATACTCTCTTCAGCCAGGTAATCTCCACCCTTCACTCATGCAGAACTCTGCTCTTGAGGCAGGTGTTAACATAAAAACAGTAACAATATCATATAAAAAATAAATAATTGGCAATAAACAAACGACATATAAAACATCTCAGAGTGTAATCAGAGGTGCATTTTATACTGGAAGGTTTAATTTGTCACAATTCATAAAATTCTTGGGAAGGAATAATTCCTCCGTGGGGAGGGCAAAGGAAACAGCCCATGGAACTGTCTGACCAGCTCTGTATCAGGGAATCTGGTAAGTTCGGCGTTGGACAAACTAAATCCAAATAGGTGGACCCATTACCTAAATTTAGCTGTGTTCTACCAAAATTTCCAAGATGTCTCTACTTTTCTTCTCAGCTTGAAAATGACAAAAGAGTAACCATCGTGCTGTGAATTTATCTTTAAGAAGTTTCAGTTTGGCCTTGAGCTTTCCATCTCCAAAACACAAAGTTTACCAGGACTCCAAAGTGGGTGGCTCTGTGGAGAGCCATCTCTGAGTGATTGTTTTGAGGGCTATTGCTACAAGATATTATATAAATAATGTTGGGCCTTTGACTTAATACCCTTGGGTGGTAAACCCAGAAGCCAGTGTTGTCTCTCAAACAGGGGTGGAATTTCAAAATATTTGCAACTATTGAGCCAGACACATCCCAGTATCCTTTAAATTTGGGACAAGCCCCCAAAATATGGGTGTGCATGCCCTTATCCGTGCAACCTCCAGCACAATTCTGAAGTGTGCTGCCCAAAATGCTTGGTAATCACGGAGGCGAAATAACGAAGCACAACATGCCATCTAAATTCCTCCAGAAATCAGACTCCTAGTGGAGTGGATATCTCTCTAGACCTGTCTCCATTCCTCATCATTTAACTGAAGCCCCGCTTCAGTGTGCCTCATCTGTCTGAGATATTTCAGAGGATCAGGATCCAGATCTGAAGAAAAGCTATGATTTTCGAGACCGTTTCTCTAGGACAGCGTTGATTTACTAGAGGAAGAATGAACTCCAGGAGTGAGTTTGCACCCTCCATCAAATGGAACTCCTTATCCTTTTCAAGTAAAATCAAAATAAATCCTGAGGAGGTAATCTGAATTCCCGTGCCAACTGCTGAAAGGATTAAAATGTGTCCCCATTAAAAACTGACCCACCAAATACAGGCCCTGCAGCCCACCTTTGAGCTCAATATCCATCATAAAGTGAATAAAATCTAAACCTGCCCATAGGGTGTAGAAGATCTTACTTTTAATTCCAGTCGGTATTTCCAACATAATTCCTGCCAGGTATGCTTCAAGGCAACTGACCAAGGACTACCAAGAGTTAACCGTTGGAGTCCTGCTTTATCCATGTAAAATAAATCCCCATTGTAGCAATAGTCAGGAGGATTTCTCAATTTCTACCTATAAAGACCTCTTCTTCCACCATTATGGGCAGCAGGAGCTGTAATTGTGATGTCCAGAAGTATTTGTGTAAGTCTGGCAGCCCAAATCCTCCACTGGGTTTAACTCTCAATAATATCTGCCAACAGACCCTGGGTGACCTACCAGACCATATGAATTTAGATATGGTAGTTTTAAGGGATTTCAAAAGGAGCATGGGGTCACAAGGGCAGAGAAAGAAACAAAAAAAAGAAAATGCGGTAACACATTCATTCTAATACATTCTATACATCCAGATAGGGACAGAGGGAGCTCATTCCAACACAGACAATCTGCCTGAATGGCTTACAGCAGTTTAAAATGGTTAGTGTAATATAGTTTGTGATATAGTTTGTTTTTTAATCAGGAGTTTACTAAGGTCTCGGGAATCCAGATACCCAAGTACTTCAACCCTTCCTAACCCACTTAAACTGACCAACCATTGGAAGGGTTTCCGAGGGACGGGTCCCACCGGAGCATTTCCATTTTTGTTTCATTGATTTTGAATCCTGAAACCAGCCCGAAGCCATGGAGTAGGGATTCATGGAGTAGGGATTCAAGATGCAGAGCCATACACAAGCTCTGTCCCTCCAACTGTGATACCCTGTGTCTGATTGCCAAATTAGGCTGCTAAGAGCAAATAAGGGAGAGAGCGGGCAGCCCTGCTTGGTACCCTTCTCTATTTTAAATCTAGGGAGAGGACCCTGTCTACTTTCACCTGTGCCCATGGTTCTCTATATAAGTTCCCCATCCAGTTTATAAATTTATCCCCAAAGCCAAATGTTTTAAGAGTTTTATCCAAAACACCCAGTCCAGGCAGTCAAATGCCTTTTCAGCGTCAAGGAAAATTACTACATGCAGGGTAGTGGGAGAAAACATTTGGAGGCAGACATAGTATTCAAAGGAGATGAATGTTGTCTTGAATATGATGCCCTGGGATGAACCCTGTTTGATCAGAGTGCACCAGGAAGGGATTATCTGTTGGAGATGCAACCCAATAATTTTGGTAAAGATTTTAGCATCTTCATTCAAAAGGAAATGGGATGATAACTAGAACATTCCATGGGGTCTTTACTCAGTTTAGGGAGTACCGTGATCATAGCAGCACCCCAAGTATCTGGGGTTGCACCTTCCTTATAGGCCTCGTTGCATACTTTGGTCGCAAGGAAACCAAGTCTGCTGCAAAGTGTTTGAAAAATTCAGCCGTAAGCCCATCAGGACCCAATGCTTTACCGGTATTAAGAGATTTAATGACAGCATGTATCTCCTCTCTGAAATGGGTGCCTCAATAGCTCTCCTTGTTCGGTAATAGTGAGGGCAGGTCCACTCTCTCTAAGAAATCAGTGACCGGTTGGGAATTGTCTGGGCTCTCTCTTAGTTGGCGCAGGTGTGGGGTGCAGGATTCTTCCTAGTCTACCCGTCCACCCGGGGTGAGAAGCAATTCCTGCAGGAAGTCTTGGGACTTCATCATTGACCGGTATTGGAGTCCCCAGATGGATGGTGTTGGGGACGCCAATGCCTGGGTCGACGATGAACTCTCACAGTTTGGTGAAGACTTCCTCCAGTTGATGAATTCACTGGGCTTTTCACAGGTGATTACGTCTGTGACCCATAGGCAAGGTCACTCCTTGGACCTGGTCTTCCTTCTGGATATGGAGACCTCTGATCTGGTGGTGGAGCCAGTCAGTTGGCCACCCATCACACCATGGGGTTCAATTTCCAGGCCCCCTGTGTAGGCCGGCCCCTATGGAGATGGCCTGGTACCGCCCTTTAAGGGGTTTATCCCCGATGGCCTGTTGGCGGTGCTGGACCTATCGGGACTGCTGAGGGATGGTGGTGACCCAGATGCCTAGTCCAGGGTTATAATGATGCTGTGACTGGGGCTTTGGATTCTCTTGCTCCTGTCCGTGTTCGTCCCTTGCCAGTGCCCTCAGTCCCCTTAGTTTGATGGGACCTTGAGGGAGCTAAGGAAAGTGGCTGAAGGCTGGAATGTCGCTGGCGAAAATCAGGCCTGGAGCTGAAGACTTAGATTGTTAGCCCATTATAAGGACTACCAATCGGCTAACTCCCATAAGAAAACAGAGTTCCTGTCCAGGGAGATTGCTGTGGCACAAAACTGACCAGCTCAGCTCTTCCGAACTGTAGACAGACTGTGCAGTCCAGTCTGTCTGCAGTCTCAGAGAGCATTGTTACAAGGAAATGCGATTTAATTTGCTCGCTTTGCCGATGAGGTTGCTGACATCAGGTCTGAGATTCATCAGATGCCCCAATGGGGCAGACAGTGATTGGTGGGAGGTGGCAGCTCCTTGGTCTGTCTGGTTTGACTTCAGCCGGCCGGCGATCGGGATGTCGTGGAAGATTATCCAGTCCTTGCGGTTGACCTGCTGTGGTTTGGACCCTGGCCCAATGCATCTCCTTATGGGTGTGTTGAGACTATCAGCCCAGTCCTTGCTGAGATAGTCTGGTGTTCTTTAGATTCCGGGTGTTTCCGGATACCCTGAAGGAGGCGGTAGTGGTACCCTTCTTAAGAAACCATCTCTCGACCCAGACTGTCTTGCCAACTACAGACCGATCTCTAACCTCCCTTTGGGGGTAAGGTTATTGAGTAGGTGGCAGCGCTGTAGCTGGAGGATCATCTGACCATCCACGACATCTCGATCCTCTCCAGTCTGGTTTATAGAAATGGCATAGTATTGAGATGGCCCTTGTTCGGGTTCTCAATGATCTTCTAACAGAAAGAGATCAGAGGAACCGTTCCATCTTGGTTCTTCTTGATCTCTCAGCAGCATTTGACACTGTGGACCATGGGGTGTTGGTCGGTGCCTGCGGGTCAATCTGTGGACTGTCTGGTACAGTCCTCAGATGGTTTCATTCTTTCCTCACTGGCAGGTTTCAGAGAGTTGTATGTGGGGTTTATTCCTCTGACAAGGTCTCCCTACCATGTGGGGTTCCGTAGAGCTCTGTACTGTCCCCATGTTGTTCTGAGTGTATATGCTGCCATTGTGAACATTGTATGGTGGTATGGGCTGAGTTTTGCTGTTATGCAGATGACACTCAGCTCTACCTGTCCTTTGTGTCCAATTGGGGAGCTGTCTCGAGTTTTAACGACTGCCTTTCCGAGATTGAGGATTGGATGAGTGCCAGCTGGCTGAGGTTGAATCCGACAAGAATGAGGTTTTGGTGGTGGACTCGGATCGTTGGGTAGAGGGGTCATTGGTGGGGCAAGCCTCAGGGCTTTGGCTCGGTGGTCACCAACTGACGACTTCTGAACAGGTGTGGGATCTGGGTGTGATTCTGATGATGGACTGATGCTTAAACATCAGGTGTCATCTGTTGTCAAGACCGCTTTTACCATCTAAGGAATGTAGCCCGATCAGCACCTAGTTCTGCCCGATGACCTACCAGTTCTGATTCATGCCTTTGTAACCTCATGCCTTAATTACTGTAATGCCCTGTATCTAGAGCTATTAGGGGTTGATATCCACTGTTTGCAGCTGGTGCAGAGCGCAGCAGCTAGGCTGTTGACTGGACTACCTCGTAGCTGTCATGTCATGCTGGTGCCGCGATCTGCACTGGCTGCCTATTCAGTGGCGTATCACCTTTAAGGTTGGTTTACTGACCTATAAGGCCCAACAAGGACAGGGTCTGAGCTATCTGCAAGATCTTCTTCATCCCTATTGCCTCCCAGCCACTTCGCCCACCGATGAGGGATTGCTAGAGATTCCCAGGGTTTGTTTAAAGTCATCTGTGGCCCATGCATTTGAATCTGTGGCCCCGTCTGAATTCTCTACCTCACTGGATTTGACAGTGCCTGATGGTGGAGAGCTTTAAATCTACGTTAAAAACTCTTTTTATTTTGACGTTCCTCATTTTATTTGATCTGCTGCAGCTGTTTTTATAAAGGTAGTCGTTTATGAATTTTATGGTTATGTACTAGCGCTTATGGTTCTGGAATAGTGCTATTTTATAAATAAATGATTGATTGATAATATTTAAGGAACTTGTCTGCAATTTGAATGGGGTGTGTAGCTATCCTCCCAGGGTTGGCCATTCCATGAATTCTAGGGACATATCTGTCTGCCTCCTGCTTCCGAAGGCAGGCGCAAGTAATCTGCCACCCTCCCCCCACTCGTAGTATTCTTGTTTAGTGAACTTCAAAGTGTTCTCCGTCTGGCCCATCAGGGTAGTATAGACCACCCTAGCTTTCTGAAGTTGTGGAGCAGAGCTCTATCCCTTGTACGTTTGTGTTTCACCTCTAAATCCCCACTGTCTCCAATATTCTGTGAATCTTGAGCTGATATTGTTTGTTTTGGTATGAGGTGTGGGCAATGATATGGCCACACAGAACTGCTTTCAATCCATCCCATATAACTTTGAGGGAGGAGTCCGATTCCTTGTTCTCATTTAAATAATGCTTAATAACTTCTTTAATAGAATCAACAAATGCTTTGTCATGTAGAAGACCTAAGCCAAACTGCCTACTTCCCTCCCACCGAGGATTCCCATCTGACCATAGCTGAAATCATAGCATGGTCAGAGAATGTTACTGGGTGAGTAACTACCTCATGAAAGGAATGGGCCCGCACCTCTGGGTGTAGAATCTATCAGTCCTAGAATAGGAATTAGTCACAGAAGAATAAAAGTGAAGTCCCTCCCTCTGAATTTTGTAGGCGCCATGGGTCTACCAGGCCAGATTCTGAAATAAAAGTCCATAACAATTTGGAGCTTGCCATCTCCCCTCACGGAGAGCTGAGTTCTTGTCCAAAACATGATTTTCAACACAGTTCCAATCCCCAGCAATGATAATTTGGCCCTCAGGAAGGATGAAATCATCTGAAACAAGTATCTAAAAATTCACCTGTTGGGGAGTGGGTGCATACACGAAACTATATGCAGGGGTGCCCCCAAATTCCCTAGACAAAGAAGGACAAGATGTCCTGAGCTCGCCACCTGTACCCTCTGAACTCTTAAAGGAAGCCCCTTTTTATCAGTATTGCTATGCCTGATTTTGTAGATTGTGGGTGAGAATCTGAAAAGACAGACCCTACCCAATGCCTATGCAATTTGTTATGTTCAAGAGTTAAAAGTCTCGTTTCTTGAATACATACTATATCACAATTGGCTCTTCTGAGTTCTTGCAAAATTCTTGCTCTTTTGACCACATTATTAATGCCCTTGACATTAACAGAACAAATCTTAAGTGCAGCCATATTTAAAATGGTTAACATTATTTTCCAGAACCCCCAAAAAGCACTCCCTCTAGTACAACCTCCCGGGATGTAAACACAAAACCAAAAACATAAGTAACATGGTTCAAACTGTGAACCATAACCAGTAACGGTGAGTGGGTGGGGGTTTAGCAAAATTTCCGCTAATCCTACAATGAGAACAGCGCCAGGTAAAACCCTCTGCTGCCAAGGGAGCCCAAACTATACCAAGCGGGCTCCAAGAAGATGATGTTTCACTACTAGTGTAGTGTGTATAGATTTGAGGGTTAAATCACTGCAAAAGTGAATGAGGTTGAAGTTCCCAGCCTATGCTAGAAATATCAGACCTTACCCTCGAGGGAACACTCTGGGAGTCCTGGGTGCCTAGACAGAGAGCTCCAGGTGCAACTTGTTGTACCAATTTTGTATACACTCTCATTCCAAACTTTGTAATGTTTACCAATATGTATTATTGCACCAAATTTTTTTTTTTTAGCTGTTTAATCAGGAGCAGCACACTAAGCTGAAAGTTATTTTTACAGGTGTGACCGGGGAGCACAAGGAAGTTAAGTGACTTGCTCAGGGTCACACAGTATGCAAGTAGAAACTGCAGGATTCAAACCCAGGTCTGGTCTGCTAGATGTCACCAGATTTGTAGCTCACGCGCTATACTGCCTCCTTAATTTTGTTACTGGATGCGTCTGTAAACAGGCAGTTTTGCTCACATGGCTTTCTAGTATAAACAATAAAATGAAATGAAATGAGAATGATTGCACTAACCTTCTTTTGTGCAGTGCAAATGCACTGAATATTGAATTGCACAGGTATTCCTATCCCTGCCCCTCCTTTGCAAACCCACATACTTTATTTGCATACACACACACACACACACACACACACACACTGCCCTTTTGAATATTGTGCTTTGGCGCAAAATTCAATTTATGAAGGCAAGCACCTATTTGTGCCAGCTAAACATTTGAATATCGGCCCCTGAGCTCATAATACTCTGTTCATGACATCATAGTCATTCCCAGGGTTACAAATTGCCATATCACAACAGAGAATTATAGCTGCCAGTGGAGGATGAACTGCTGGGACAGATGAAAAGCAGAAACATAGAATCTGATGGCAAATAAAGGCCACTTGGCCCATCCAGTCTGCCAAATTTCTCCTTTTCCTCTGTGATTCCCCTGTGCTTATCCCATGCATTCTTGAATCCCACCACTGTTTTCATCCCCACTATCTCCACTGGAAGGCTGTTCTCGGGATTCACCACTCTTTCTGTGGCAAATTACTTCCTCACATCTCTCCATAATCCACCCCCCAGCTTCACAGCACGTCTCCCTGTTTCTAAGCACCTTTGTTTCTGAAAATACTTCCTCCTGTACCTTATTTACCCCGTGAGGTATTTAACAGTCTCTGTTATATACCTCTCTTGCCTGTATTCCAGGGTGTATATATTGAGGTCCTTTAGTCTCTCCTCATAGGACTTTTGATGCAGACCCTGCACCACTTTACTTGTCCTCCTCTGGACTGCCTCCACTCTATGTCCTCCTGATATGTGGTCTTCAGAACCAGACACAGTACTCTACTCTAGGTGGGGTCTTACCAGCGATCTATGCAGAGCAACACCACCTCCCTCTTTCTGTTGGTGATACAACTCCTTATGTACCCTGCCATCTGACTAACCCTCCCAACTGCCTTGTCGTACTGTCTGGCCACCTTTAGGTCATTTGATATGATTACCCCCATGTCTCTTTCTTGCTTAGGTTGTCAGTACCACTCCATCCATTTTGTACTCTGCCGCTGGGTTTCTGTGCCCTAAGTGCATTATTCTTACTTTACAGTGAAACCCAGCTGCCATACCTTTGACCAGTCTTCTAGTTTTCTCAGGTCTGTACTCATCCTTTTCACACACCCTCTCCAGAATGTCCACCCTATTGCAGATTTTGGTGTCTTCCGAAAAGGCAGATCTTCCCTACCAGCTGCACTGCAATGTCATTTATAGACATTAAAGAGGACCAGTCCCAGCACTGATCCCTAAGGCACCCTACTGGTCACCTTCCCTTCCTCAGAGAGAACTCGTTTACCACCACCGTCTGTCACCTATCCCTAACCAATTTCTTATCCTGTTTGCAACTGTTTGACCCACTCTTAAGCTGCCCTTCTTACTTACTAGCTTCCTATGTGAAATAGTGTTGAAAGCTTTACTGAAATCTAGGTAGGCCACGCCAACCGCTGCACACTGATCTAGTTCCTTGGTCACCCAGTCAAAGAAATCTATCAGATTTGTTTGACATGACTTCCTTTCTGTGAAACCATGCTGCTTCAGGTCTTGTAACCCACTGGATTCAACATATTCCACAATCTTTCCCTTCTGCAGTGATTCCATTAACCTTCCCACCACCAATGTCAGGCTGACTGGCCTATAATTCCCAGCCTCCACTTTTGTGTGAGTATGACTACATCTGCCCTCCTCCAGTCCTCTGGAAACACTCCTGTTTCGGTGAGCTGTTAAATAGAACTGCCAGACATGCAGGCAGTATTTCCTGAGCTCCTCAATACCCTTGGATGCACCCCATCTGGCCCCATTGCTTTGTATGCCTTCAGATTAGCAAGTCCCTTCAGGACCTCACCTCCAAAAAGGACTTGTGTCACCTCCCTCCATCCGAAGCTTCTGTTTAATTTTGTGGCCCCTCCCTTCTCCTTCCTCTGTGAATATTGAACAAAAGCATTTGTTCAGGATGTCTGCCTTTTCCTGGTCCTCCTGTGCACGGCCCCCTTCCCTTTTTAACCTTACAATCCCACCCCTGGTCTTCCTCTTTTAACTTACATACCTAACAAAATGTCTTGATCCTTTTTTACCTCCTGGGCTGTTCTGTCTTCTGTTTGTTCCTTTGCACTCCTTACTGCTCTCCTGCTTCTCTGTTTCCCCTTATACACCTGCCAATCCTCTTCTCATGGTGTCTTCTTATACCTTCTCAGTGCTACCCTTTTGCTTTTACCTTTTCAGCCACCTTCTTCAAGAATCATAGCGGTCTGTTCCATCTTGCTGTCTGTAGCTGGAAAAATGGAATACAGTGGAACACATTTTTGGGGTTTTCAATGTATCCTTCCACAACTAGAAATCACTATGCCAGTTGAAATAAAATACTCCCTCATTTTTGTTTAGAATGTTGGAGACAGAACTCCAAGCTGCTTATCAGATGGCTATTAGGAAACTGAAACAGCTTGTTAAATATTGGTTGCCTATTAAACTGGAGATTTGTTTACCTCCTTAGAAATGCAACAGCCTGCACATTTAAATACTTAGCATTTAAACATTTACTTGCTCCTAGCTTCAGTTGGGCAGGTATTGTCTTTCAAGAAAGATTCATACCTCATAAATGTCTGCCTTTCCCAGCAACGAATCTAAAAAGATGTACACTGTTTTGTTAACCTCTTAAGGCACTATCTGATAAGCACTGTCTCAGACATATGCCAGGTGTTCTGTAAACTATCCAGGCTAAATATATAGCAATCCACAGGTGTTTTTACTATGCTTTCTGGGAAAAAACGATATTGCTACAACAACACACACACACAGAGCACACACACACACACACACACACTCACACACACATACTGTACACACCCATCCTTAGGGCCACAGCATTCAGAATAAATACTACAATCTAATATGTTATAAAACAATAAAGACATTATTTGTTTATGTCAATGAACACAGTGAAGTTCAGTTTACAGTAGATTTCCTTTCAATATTTCATATCCTATGTTTTGTATCTTGGATAGCACAGGAGATGCTACATCTCATTGTCATAGGGATCCTCATTTTACATTTTTGCACAGTATTTACTCAGTATGTCCTAGATTAGATGCAATGTCTTGTTTTCAGTGGGGTCATGATTTTACCATTTTGTAATGTATTTATTCAGGGTAGCCTAGTCTAGATGTAAAATATTATTTTAGTGTGTTCTGATTTTATGCAATGCAGTATAATATTGTGTAGATGTGGAGCCCACTGAAAATAAGATGCCATGTCTTCTGTGAACTTTCCAGGCTAAACATATAACAATCAGCAGGCATATTCTAGGAAAACACATTGTAAAAATGTATAAAGGAAGATCACATTGAAACTGCCTCTCAGCAGATCTGCATTGTGCAAATTCATTAGAAATAATGGGTAAAAGCATCCCAAAAGCTCTGCACAGCCATATTGGATCTGACCAGAGTTTGTTCTTCTTGCTCGTGTTCACTTGTTTGACTCAGAGGTTTGCTGCCTTTACTATGCTCCCTTTATCTTTAGCCACCATTCCACCACCCCACCCAGGCCACCCCTTCCAGGTCATCCCTGAGACATTCACCCATCTTTATAAATCTGCCTTCCTGAAGGATGATGATAGGGTACTAATGCAAATTTGCTCAGCAACAAGAAATGAAGAGGAGACATCTATACATACTGGGGTTAGCATTTTTAAACATGAGGAGGCAGTACTTGTGCCCATATTTTGGACGAATGCTGCATTCATGCAGATGGGTCCAGATGTCTGCATTCTGTTCACAAACATCTGGACAGATTTGCAACAAATCCTGCTGTTTACAGCAATTTTATACCACAGCTGCAGGACTTGTAGCTGTCTGTTGGATGCAAGTGTGGAACTTTGTTCAGAAAGTTAGACCAACTGTTTGTGGTCTAACCTGTGGGTGGATTTGTGAAGTTGCATTCAGAAAATGGATGCAACTGTTTGAAAATCTTGCAAAGTATACTGTAGATAATTACAGCTGAACTATATTTAAATATTATAGGTTTCAGAGTTTTCACTGAGGTTCAGGAGCTCCTAAAATCAATAGCAAAAGCTGGAGAATTCTATCCATAGCATAAATGTGGTCTGGCAGCATGTTGTCTGGGGCATGGAAACTTATCTGACTCTTCTGGCTCCAAGAATTGTATACCTTAGCCGTTCTGCTACTACTGTACAGAATGTTACCTGCAGTTAGGTAAAATAAAGATTATCATCTGTCTGGATTAGAAATACATTACTAATTGGTTTATTTGTAGAATGGAATTATAATTGGCCTTCTTATATAGCCAGGTGAGGGCAAGCTGGTCAGTCAATAGTAGTTGAAAATGTTTTACCCTCCAAGGAATGTGTACCCTAAAAACCAGACAAGGATTTACTTTACAGTAATCAGACATCCTGACAGCAGCCCTGCTAAAGGTGTGTGGATAAACCAGCTCTAAGCCTAATTCTCATTAAATCTTTATCAACCAAAGAATGTGCAGTGCAGGTTTGGTGGAGCACAGCTTCAAACGGACTGAAGTACTGCCTCTCATGAGTACAAACACACCTGTTAAAATGTAAATATTTGCCAGTGTTAGGCTAGTTTCCTTTTGAGAGATTGTTTCTAGATGAGGACATTCAATTCTGGGGTCTTTTTAGTAAACAGTTTCAAAGCATTACAAACTGAATACCAGTATTAAATGGAGAAGCAGAAGGATGAAAAGTAAGTCAAAATGCTGGTAAATACACATACACAGGTTAATTTATTGCTGTGCTGCAGGAAGCCATTATATTTTGCATTGTTAATCTTGAGAGTAGCCTATTGTTCTGTTACACTATATTTTATTTTTGTTCAGCATATATTGCATGCGTGTAAACCACCTCTCAGGGCTCACTAAATTACCTCACCGTCCCTCTGTTTAGGGTGATTTGACAGGCAGCTTGGGTCCACCCTTGGGGTGTTCCTGCCATGCTGCTGCTCATAGAAGGGGTTGGTTGTTAACTGAAAAGGAGAGAGGCTGATGGGTAGGAGTTGGAGTCAGTTGGGATGGGGCCAGGACCCTGGCCTGGGAGATGTGGCCATCTTTGTTGGTGCTGTTTTCACACATGGGTGCCTGTGGGTGGTAGTAGGAGGCAGGTGGCAATTGGATCAGGGTCCCATTGGGTGTTTTGCTAGCCATGAACTGGAGACAAGTGGTTGGAGGCCCACCTCATACTCTGTGGCACGGGCTGGGCCAGGGTCCTGGTTTCTGTTTTGGAGATGTTGGCAGTGGGGCAGGGCTGCGATTGGGTTTCCTTACCAGTGGCAGTGCTTTGAGGTCATTACCCAGTGTGACACACTGCCAAGGTTCATTTGAGGTAGCCTGCAGGAGAGAGTAATTGGGGCCTGTTATGCCTGCGTGTGGGGCAGGTCCCCAATTAAGCCAGAGGTGCAGGTTTGTTTGGGCAAAATGTAATGAGGGAGCCAGCCATTTGCCACTTAGGATCTCCTACAGATCCTCTAACAGTGGTGCTGGGGACAAGTAAGATTCGACAAGTGCAGGGCAGCTGTGTTTTAATAGGCAGTTGCCAATTTGGAGCTTCTGGTTTAAGTTTGGGTGTCCCCAGTGTTTGTTGTGGATCATCAGGTACCATAAATTTTTAGTTCCTGTTCCTGCTCTTGGAAGCTGTGTGGAGCCTGTCTTGGCCTAGTTTGGCCTTGACGGACTGTTCAGCTTTGTGCTATATGCATCTCTGCTATGAGTGCCCTTTCCGAGTCTGTCTGACCTGCTCCATGGAGCTGTACCTTTATTTATTAATTTTAATAAGTAATTAAATCAGTTCTTGTTTTTCCCACTGCGGTGTGTTGGAGTTTGTTATGCAGCTAACCAATTTAAGTTTCTTTAAAGAAGAAGAAATAAAGGAACCTTAGCACTTTTCCTGGTCCCAGCCTAGAGCTGAACTGCTTGTTCCTGGGTTTTCCATTGTACTTCAGGAGAACAACCTTCCCTGCTAAAGAGTTCCTCGTGGTAAGGTAAGACCGTCTTTTCATCTAAATCTGTGTCTCCTGAAAAGTTCTAGATTTGTTCCCCTTCCTTCTTTTCCACCTGGACCCTAGACATATGGGTGAAGGGGCTTACAAATGTGGGGTTCATCCAGAATAGATGTTTGAGTCTCCTGTGGACTGGGGATGCTTGGTTTGGGCTGCCTGTTTGCGGGCACTGGGCATTTTGGCAGTGCACCATACTGTGAGGTTGCCATTTTGGCGTACTTCACACCTTCTTCTCCTCGATCCAGCAGTGGAGGGTGCTTGGTAGTCTGGTGGGATAGTCAGGTTGGAGTGAGGAAGCACCTCTGAGTGGGTCTGTATGATCAGCTTGTGAGGGAATGTGTTGTTAAAGCACCATTTCTCCTCGAACCACATGTGAAAGCAAGGACTGTAAAAGCAGAGAGAAACACCAATATGGCTGAGAAAACTCCTGTTGATGAGCCCCAGACCATCATTCTGGTGTCGCTGCTCTCCTGGCTGTGGACATCAGCCAGCCGGGAGCGGCAGAGGAGAGATATGTGCATGCAACGCTCAAGGTAAGGAGTGATTCAGTTGCCTCTGTGTTCTATTTATGCTAGGGGGCCTCTCCAGGACTGTTTGAAGTCTCCCCTACTCATTTGTCTGGCAGTCTCCATCAGTAGCATCTGTGGGCACAGTGTCACTGTTATTCATAGGGAGCCTGGAGCTAGTTGAAGATTCCAAGCCTTCTGCTCACTCTGCTGAGCCTAATGTGGGGTCTCCTGATGTCTTAGTGGAGGCCATGGAGGAGGACACTGATGAGGGTGTTGTGGGGCATAGTTGTCTGCCCAGATCCCGGCACCCTCCACCGTTGGCTATCCCACTGGCAGTGGGAGAGGTAGGGACAGGGAATTACAACTTGTGACCTCCCAGGGTCCAGGGGTCAGTCCCAGGTCCCCTACCTGGCAACGGTGGCTCTTTGGGTACCCCACATGAGGAGGATTCCTGGTAAATTACCCCAAGCCATTCAGTGGTGGGAGACAAGAGAGTGAGTCAGTGATGGAGGAGCCAGCTTTGTTGACCCACGGACAAGTTCCTCGGCCCTACCAGTTTGCCAGTCAGGAGGTGTACTGTGCCATACCTCACCCCATGTGCATCCTGTGATATCCCTGTTTGATAATGTTCCACGCTTGCCAGCGTTGTGCAAAGCAACATGCATAAAATAGATGGACTGCTCAATAATGATCCAGTCAATGTGCCTTATTGGACTGGCGATGGTTAAAGCTTGGCAGAGACCACCAGACCAGTGTCAGGGACTTCGGAGTGGTCACAGGCTGAAAGGTGGAGTGCGTCGCTGGATGCACATGGAATACCCCAACGCAGATTACCTGTACATAACTGAGAGGCTGTGGGATATTGTGGAGGAGAAGTGCCCAGATTGGGTATTCTGCAGTATGGTCCAAAAGCTGCTACTCCATGCTGGAGCATCTGGCCTACCGACAGAGGAAGTCACCAGAAGAGCCAGGTCCCAGCGCTTCTCGTCAGTGTGGACAGGACTCACCCTTGCAAGCATTGTGCTCTGGTACAGGATGTTGCGGCTGCTGTATGAAGTATTATATTATCTCAATTGACTTGTTTGCTGAAGAAACTACAAGCGGACCCTGCTTCTACTATCCCCGTGGTGGCGGTGGGGGCCCTGCCATATAGACTCAGCATGCAGTGGTTTGTATTTTGCCAGGACTGTTAACAAAAGTGAATTAACCTCCAAGAATTGCAGATATAAAGTTGACATTTTTAAGACCTGTGTCCAGTGAATGTCGCTACAGGACTGTTTCCTGTTTGGGAACTAAGACTGTGTGGACTTTACCCACTGAGTTTAGTACTGCTGTTAAAATTTGAAAGTTTGTGAAAAGATGGTGTCTCTCCCTGTTTTGGAGTAGAAGTAAATGTTTAGTTTAGCTGTTTAGAAAAAAAAATCTATTGAATGATGTTTGCCCCACATGTGAAGGATAGAGGTGATTGATAGTGGGCGTATCTGAGGTATGAGAGAGTTGGTTTAGTGTGTTGAGTGGAATGTGTGTGTGGACACATGGGACTCTATTGATTAAAGAGTAAAGTGGGTTAATAAAAATAGAATAAAGTATGGGGTGGTGTGTGTAACAAGAAGTTTACACATACCCGAGGAGTTAGATGCTACATAAACCCTGAGAGTGAAGCTTGAGGGGTTTGTGCAAAGCATCTAACTCCAAGGTGTGTGTAAACTTGAGTTACTAGTACCTATATTTTATTTTATACAATTGCTGGTCTCTTTTGGCCACAGCAATTATATAAAAATAGCAGCTGTTCAAGTGGTCCGTGTCAGTTCAGTTTTCAGCTAGTGCACAGATTTTCATTTTGGAGGTTTTGTAGTTTTTTTTAAATATTTTCTATCCCCTATTTGTAGAAAATAACACTTTTTGTTTTTGAAGTAACTTACCACCGTGTTTCTCTGGTGACTGGAGTGAGGGTGAGAAGGAAGCAAGCCAGGAAGGAGACTCTGCAGCAAGAGCATGCACAGAGTGGGGGAACTGTGTGCGTGTTTGCCATTATAAATGCTCCTTTATAACAGCACATTATAGGTACGGTTGCCCTATGGCAAAAGGGAGACCCATTAATTATAATTAGAATTGCTGTTTTGTTAAATGTTATTGTCTAACAGCCTGGTACAGTTGATTTTATTGGGACTTCAGCGGGTTTTGGGCCACAAGGCAGACCAGCTCCACGCAGTCTCAGAGTAGGGCTAGGGATGTTGTCACCGACACACCATGGGAGGCCTGTCCAGTGGGAGTGCATATACCCGTTTGGTCAGGTTTCTCCCATAGAAGGCTTGGGTGCCCCATTTCCTGGAGGAAATGAAATTTGAATGGGAGAGTTTAAGCCACCCCTCTTGGGGGCTTACTAAGTTACCTTTCTCTCCTCTGAAAAGGAGAGAGGCTGATGGTAGGAGTTTGAGTCAGTTGACTAAGGGCCTGGACCCCAGCCGGGAGATGTGCCATCTTTTCGGTGCTGTTTCCATGCATGGGTGCCTGTGGGTGGTTGTAGGGGCAAGCAACTGTTGGATCAGGGTTCCGTTGGGTGTTTTGTTAGCCATGGACTAGAGACAAGTGGTTTGAGGCCCACCTCTTGCTTGTGGTGGGCTAGGGTGCTGGCTGTGTTTTGAAGGAGTTGGCAGTGGGGCATCACAGCAGTGGTAGGGCTATGATTGGGTTTCCTTAGCAGTGGCAGTGCTTTGGGAGCGTTACCTGGTGTGGCACACTGCCAAGGTTCATTTAAGGCAGCCTACAGGAGAGTAGTAATTGGGGCCTGCCATGCCTGTGTCTGGGGCAGGTACTGATTAGCCAGAGGTACATGTTTGTTTGGGTAACTATAAGGAGGGAGCAGAGCCATTTGCCATAGAGGATCTCCTACAGATCCTTCATCAGTGGTGCTGGGGACAAATAAGATTCAGTAAGTATAGGGCAGCTGTGTTTTAATAGACCGCTGCCCGCTTGGAGCTGCCGGTTTAAGTTTGGGTGTCCCTGTGTTTGTTGTGGATTATCAAGTACCATAAATCTTTAGAGCCAGTTCTGTCTCTGGAAGTTATGTGGAGCCTGTCTTGGCCTAGTTTGGCCTTGGAGAGACTGTTCAGCTTTTGCTTTATGCATATCTGCTATGTGTGCACTTTTCTGAGTCTGTCTGACCTCCCACTCCATGGAGCAGTACCTTTATTTATTAATTTTAATAAGTAATTTAATCAGTTCTTATTTTTCCCACTGTGGTGTTGGAGTTTGTTATGCAGCCTAACCAATTTAAGTTTCTTTAAAGAAGAAAGAAAGGAATCTTAGCACCCTTTCCTGGTCCGGCCTGGAGTCAGACAGCTTGTTCCTGGGGTTTTCCATTGTACTTGAGAAGAACAACTTCCCCTGCTAATGAGTTCCTCTTGGCGTGAGGTAAGACCATCTTTTTCATCTAAATCTGTGTCTTCTGGAATGTTCTAGATTGTGCCTCCTTTCCTTCTTTTCCACCAGGCTTTCTAGACATATGGGTGAAAGGGGCTTACCGTGTATTATGTTTTATTACACAATGGCAAGAAAGAATCTTGAACTGTGATTGGTCAGTCTGGGTGGGCTGGACCGATTGTGTTATCCAGCATAATGCCACAGGTCTAGTCTCAGCACTGTAAACCAATTGAGGATGACCTCCAGCATGATGATCTGTTTTTTGCATCTCCTCTTAAAAACTATTATATTTTCCACACTAATAAAAACATTCTTTAAAATTATTTTTGATTTTATATATAACAACAAGCCATTGTATAATAGAATAATGCACTACAGGGTGTGTGTCATTTGGAATAATGCCATGCCTGGGGCATTGGGCGCACTCAGCCTGCAGCCTGTGACCAACCCCCAGGCATGGCATTATCCAGCACGACACATACCCTGTCATGCATTATTCCTTTATCACTGTATGGGTTTAATTCATTTACATTCTGTTACAATTTTGCACTATTATATTGTATGTTCTGTAATCTTGCTGTTGAACATAGAAACATAGAATTTACCAGCAGAGAAGGACCGCTGGGCCCACCTAGTCTGCCAGTTTTCCCTCCCTATAGTGTTACTGCAGATCCTACTTGATCTCTGGCCCATTTACCACCCCTTACCTATTCCTAAGGTTCCTTATGTCTGTCTCATGCATTCTTGAACCACTTTTTGCCCCACCACCTCTGCTGTGAAAGGCTATTCCAGGAATCTACCACTCTTCTGTGAAGAAGTACTTCCTCACATCTCTCCTGAATCTACCCCTCCAGCTTCTTTTCATGTCCCCATGTTCTTGAGTGTCTTTTTCTGAAAACCTTCTGGCAGTTGAACCTAGGCCCCCAGAACACACATCTGAAAATGAGCTGTTACCAGCTCAGTATCCTCTTCCTGGAGGTGTTACCAGCTCAGTATGCTCTTCCTCGTAAAACTTTTAAATAACTAACTAAATAAGTAATTAATGGCAGTAACACAAGATGTTGGCATCCTGGTAGGTTAAAAGTATGGTCTTATACTGCATATATTAAAATGTTTTAGTGCCATAAAGCTGATATTTAATGTCTTTAACCTGGTGTGCAGTGATGTGGGTGAGTGAAATTGAGCCACTCAATTTGGGCAACTCAGTTTGACCGCCCACAGGTATAGTGAGTTAGGAAATTTAGTGAGGAGTTGTATAGCGAGTGTAGCTGCAAGAGCCACAACCCACTGCAGCAAGATATGTAATGTGTTCGCCAAGCAGTTTTGAGCTGGCCATTTGATGTAGTGGCTTGAGTTACCACCCACTGAAGCTAGTGGACCTGTGTTCAGTCCGCTAGGGTGGAAGTTTTTTAGACTTTCTTCCTTCCCTGTGTCTTCCCTCCCTCTCTGGAGTTGATTATAATTAAGTTGGAGTGTGGGGGACTTGCTGCATAAACGTGTTATTTTTTTGTTGCGCTGTAGAGTATAAGCGACCATCGCTGTTGCGGCAGTTGCTGTAATTCCAGTTGTCCTTTGGACATCAGGTGCAGTTTTTCAGCGTTTGTGGCTGGCTGTGTAAAAACTCACTGTAGTCACATAAAACCCTTTATCCTTACTTGATGCTCTGACTGAAAATAAGACACAAATTAGAATACCACCAAAAGTGCAGTTTCAAACAGTTACTGTCATATATTTTATATGAATAATAACAGGCACTGTTGTGTATTGGGAAATGTAACATTAAGGGTGAGCTTGTGATGCATTTAACCATTTATTTATTTTTGTTAACCAGGTAAGACCCGCTAGGCACAACTACCTGTTTTCAGGGGCAACCCAGGAGCTTTAGGCTGGTTAAGTGACTTGCTCAGAGTCACACAGTATGCAAGTGGAGATTATGGAATCAAACCAGGTCTGCTGGATGTATGAAGCTCATTCACAGCTCATTACTCTAACCTCTAGGCTATACTGCCAGCATACCATAAGCCTAAATGGTGAGTGACATGAGCTTTACAAGATAGCATATCTACACAAGTGCGTTACGGTAGTCTGTTTTCATTTTAGATACTAGATTAGAATAGATGTTTTATTTATGATCACAGTTGTGATCATTCCTGGATTTTGCAGTAGGTTTATTGGTCATACTGTTTTTCCAGAGTGTAGAGGCATTTTTGCTGCATCTAGATTTTTGGTCTTTTGGGTTTCTGCAGTGCAGTGTTGCATGTGCTCTTGTGGGTACATGTACTTAAGTGGTATTACATAAAAAGGGCGCGTAGGGTTGAGTTGACAGTGCTATGTTAAGCACCAACCTTGCACCTAGTAGTATGTCCATCCCAGGCAGAATAACCTGAAATTTGGCATACCTTTAGTCAGGTAATGGTCATTGGCAGTTGAATATACTACAAGGTTGAAAGTACTTAAAATATGTTCTTGTCAGACTCTTTTTTGTTCACTGTTATTGCTAAAAATGGCTGAGCTGAAACCCAGAACTTTTCAGATTTATTTACAGTTTGGCCCAAAGATGATTCCTTAATCGATGGCTTTAGTGGACATGTGTACATTTTAATTATCCTCATATTGTTGCAACAACGTAGCAAAGTGACACAGCAATAGTTGCATAGAGGTGCCGATGATAGTTTAATGCCAATATTGATGTGCATGATTGCTCAGACCAAAGGAATATCATATCACTGGCTCACCAAGGATCCAAGGACTTTTTATCCATGTTTTTTACTTCCTAATTTGTACGCTTAGTACTTCAATCCCAAATAGCTGCGTTAATGCAGTTTTTACCCCTCTGTCTGTATATATGGCTGTTTGTCTGTCTGTCTGTCTGTCTATCTATTTATCCATCCATCTATTTTTTATTTTGCTTCTCCCAAGCCCTCGACCGGCTGCTCCTTCAGGTCACACAGGCCCCTGTCCCACCACCATGTCCCTTCGCCATCCCGCCCCATTATTGCTGCAACCTGGGTAACCTGACATATCCCTTCATTGGGATGGCCCCTCCCTTTGGGGGTAACCAGGAGAGAAGAGTCACCAAGGCATTCCAACCATATCCGGGTGCTGTAGAGGTTGGCACAGACACTTCTGGGCATCGTGGCAGTGGGGAGCAGCCATCATCATCCAGTCAGCTGAGCGGCCAATTTTCCCATTTTTCCCCACCCCCTACCTCCCACAAAATGGTCTGTCCATGACAGCATCCTTGGGGCATTATCGAGGCCACACACCACCAAGAACACCAACCACTAGCCACTACCAGGAGCTGTCAAACAGCGGTCCAGGACTCCCCGGGAGCGAAGCATCCAATGGACGCTGTAACTCCCTCCCTGCCAGACTCTGCTCCTGACATCTGGGCTCAGGGTGCAAATCCGGGTCACTAGCATACCAAGCAAACACCCATTGCTCAGCACCACAAAGCTGGCTATCTATTTTTAAATCCTATATTTATACTGTTACACAGCTTCTTTGGGTGCCTACTTTGTCTCCTTCCCCATCTTATGATGCCACCTTAAACTAGCTTCCTCCCATGGTGACACCTCAGGAAAAGCTTCACTCTGGTGGACTCTGCAAGTGTTAACTCCCTGCAGGCTTCACATAAACTTGTCAGAGTGGGCAACATCCTGGACAAGTGGCATTAGGGCAGCACAATTATGTCATGTGCAATGGATAGTAATTCTTTGCCTGGTTTTGTTCAGTCTCTCCACCATCCTGCAGTGCTCTTAGCATTCCCATGGTGATGTCCTAAGGGGGACAGGATGTTCACTCACAATGCCACATGTGACCCCATGTTTCCCTAGGAGACACCAGGCTACAGAAGGCACTGCCATCCTTCCCTTAGTGCTACAGAGTGCTACTTTGCAGTGCTCCAATGGTCCCACCAGCCAAGGAAGTTTGGGCAAACCCAAGTCACCCACATGGGAGTACAATATGCCTTTCCAGCACCAGTGGGCTAGTTTTTCAGAATATCTTTGCTGTTCTTTGCATAGGCCAGCTCTTTACTAGCAATGGCCAACCCTACAATGCCACCTATAACAGGGTCTACATAGGATGTGCCATCTCATCCAGAGACTTATAGTGTGTGTCATAGGGGTGAGGCATAGTACCTGAGAGGATTGGATGGTCATCCTGTGGTCCAGACACGTTTCCTCCACTTGTGTCCTGCTCACCCTCAGGTTGCCAGTTCTAGCAGGCTCAGAAAAACATACTCCTAAATCCAATATGGTTGGTTAAATCCAAGTTCAATGCCAAGAATAGGAAAGTGCTGCACATAGGGTGCAGAAATCCACAGACAGTGTACTGGATCAATGGGGTTAAGTTTGATCATTCCAAGGAAGAAGGGACTTGGGAGTAAAATTAGTAATGGTATAAAAATCCTTATCTCAGTGTAGCAAAGCATATGGCAAGGCAAATTGGATGCTGGGTTGCATCAGGAGAGGGTTTCCCATTTGTAAGGAGGGAGGTGATTCTGCCACTTCACTGGTCGCTGATTAGACTACACATGGAGTATTGTGTACAGCTCTGGAGCCCACACTTGAGGAAGGGTTAGGACAAATTGAAGACAATCCAAAGAAGGGAGCAAAAATGATCCCAGGCCAACAGAGAAAGACCTACAAGGAGAGGCTGTGAGAATCTCATCATGTATTTACTCACCAGAGGTTAGAAGAGAGAGTAGGTATATGATAGAGACATGGATGAGGTAGGAGAAGTGGCTAACAGGCACAAGTGTGCAAAATGGCAACAAAAGAGACCATAGCTTGGCTCTGTAGTTAAAAATATATTTTTACATATAGTACTCATGAACTCACCCACCAGCATCAGTTTCTAGTACTTTATGTAATAAAATATATATTTGAACTACAGACCAAGCTATGGTCTTTTGTCGCTGTTTTGCACACTAGTGTCTGTTAGCCACTTTTCTTGCTTTATTCTGACCTTGTTTTTGAGTGTACTCCAGGCGTGAACTTCCTTAGCCACTTTTTTCTATTTGATATGATAGAGACATCTAAATATATTTGGGGTAGAATAAGATGGGCCGTGACAGAATTCACAAATCCCTACTCCCCCAGCTGTCCAATCTTCCCCTCTCTGAGGTCTTGCATTCGCATGTGCCTATCCCATCCACGTTTGGAATGAGTCACTGATTTGACTTATACCACTGGCTTGGGTAGACTATTCCAAGTGTCCACCAACCTCTATGAGAATGTAATTCCTAATATCCCTTTTCAGTCTCCGCCCCCAACCAGCCTCCACCCATGTCCCCTGGTTACTGTGTTTTCATTCCTCATGAATAGATCCCTACATTATACCCTGCTGATGCCCCTCAAGAATGTATAGGTCTCTATTATGTTCCCACCCCTTTCTGGCCTCAAAGAATAAAAGTTCAGGTTCTTCAGTCTCTCCTCAGACATCATTCCCTGCTACCCATGTTTAATTTTTGTTGTCCTTTGAACCTCCAAGTCATCCTTGTCCTTCTTGAGGTGGGGCTCTAGAAACAGTCACAGTGCTTCAGGTGCAGTCTCCCCATGCACTGGAAGAGGGCAGTATCACCTCCTTCCTTCTGATGGTGAACGCCCTGCCTATACATCCCAGGATTCTGTTCCTCCACCGATATGCCTTCTTACATTTTGCTGAGGACTTAAGGTTGTTGCTGATAGTGACTCCAGGTCCTTTCTTCAGTAGTCTCAACCAGCCTGACTTCCCATCCAATAGCTGGTGTTAGGGTTTTTCCTACCAAAATTCATAATCTTACATTTCTCTGCATAGAATGCAAGTTGCACTCCATAGGTCATATCTCCAACCTTTCAGAATCCTTCTCATGTCCCTTATTCTCACTCTGCATCAAATCCTCCCACAAAGCTTGGTATCATCAGCAAAGAGACATTGTTCTGTATGTTTTCTGCCATGTCACATATGCAAATATTGAATAATGCCAGCACTAGGACCTACTCCTGTGGCACCCACTGGTAACCTCCTGAACTTTGGGAATTCCTTGTTAACTACCAGCCACTGAGTTCTGCCTCAAACCAGTTCCCTGTCAGTCTGGTGAGATTTTCCCACCTCCAGTCTCACCAGGTGTTTAACCTGCCTTCTGTCCAGTACAGAGACTTATCTGATCTTGTTTGTAGACACATGTGTTCTTCTATGACGGAGAATGAAACTGTCATATGTACTGGTTGATGCCTTATGATGTACCAGAGTTCATATATATACAGTACTGTATAGGCAAGGCAACGTTATTTGTTTGGTGCCACATTCTATTGCTTAGGTGCCTTACATACTAGAGGACATAAATAATAAAGCAATTGTTGAACACTAATATATAAACAATAAATAACATTTTCATCTGAGTAGGCCTGGCTTTAAAAAAATGTTTTCAAGGAGGTCTTAAAAGCCTCCATGGTTTGGGCAGAATGAATGTTAACAAGGAGTGTTCCATAACATCGGTGCTGCAACCCTAATGGCCATTTGCCCTGACTATGTAAGGCGAGAGCAGAGACCTGCATCTGTGGAGAGTAGAGAGGAGCATGTAGGGCAACAGGAGCTAGGATGGGTACTTGGTCAGCTCTCATGATCCTTCCCACTCTCTCTGTTGTTAGAACCACCACACCTGACATTTTCACTGCAGTGATAATAATATGCACATGCACGACTGTGCATTTACTGCACATATGTTGTGGAGATGTGGGCCCATGTAGCACACATGTCCCGAGGTGTATTTCCCATGCTGGCAGGTGAGCTATTTGCCCAATCCCTGGACCCCCTCCATGTGTCTCATTCCAGGTGCCCCCCCAATGTTGGCCATGTGTCCCACCCAAGTCGTTCCCATGCTGGAAGCATGGCGGTGGGGCTCATTTACTATTGCCATATATTAACACAAGTTCAATGGAGGACATGGTTCTTTCCTTGATAATTGTGAGCGGTGACCATAGTATGTGCCAACCCATGTCTGGTTCAGACTTCTTTTCAGCCCTGGCAGACGCTTCGTGGTCAATTTGAGGTCTGCCCATCATTTCTGGAACATGCACTACACATCTAGGACATACATTCAGGAAGGGAACTCACCATGCATCTAACGGACTCCTAAGATTGCCTGCCATCTTCCAAATGGCAGGTGTCTATGACCATAGGAAGACATGCTGTGCTTTGTCACCGGAGTAATTAGGAATTAGGTCTTACAGCCTTAAACATTTTTTCAAAGACTTTTAATTTTAATAAATGTACAACATAAACATACACACAAGCATTTCAAGTCAAACAATAAAACTCAGTCAGCTGCATAGAGATTACAGACTGAAATGAACATACAAATTTCAAACAACTGCCAAGTAACAATGTCTACTTATTCACTGAAACTAAATAGAAAAATTTTAACACACCATTAACACAGTTATTTGAAGTTTGCTTTCATACCCACCCACTCCCTGTAAACTAAACTGAAAACAAGAGTCATATATGAAGAAACAAGGTTGGTAACCACGTTAGAAAAGGTAAAAAAAGCATAGCCCAAAGAAATATCCAGAGCTGAAAGAAAACCTACCTGCTATAACAAAGGTCCAGCACAGAACATTGAGCTGTGGTCGTCTTCTACAATGTGACTTAAGCCCCTTTCTATTGAAGAATTCATATACATTTCTCCATATTTTATTGAATTTGGGTAAAGTACAATTAAGACAATGAGCTAATCTCTCAAGTTTTAGCACTTTCAACAAGTGTGTTCTCCATTCAGTAAAAGGTGGAGAGTTCTCTTCAATCCAATATTTCAATATAGTGTTTTTAGTTACTACCCTTACCATTAAACTAGCATTCTTGTCACCTGTAGACAGGGCATTGTTCATTGGAAGTTTCCAGTTATGTAAGTCTGGAGAGATATATTATTTGCAATACCAGGTAACTCGAAATCATTAATTCTTTTCTCCATTTGGTATAGGTGTACTGGGCTGAAGAATAGATTATTTAAAGTCTTGTATTGAATAGTTTTATGATTTATTGAGGCAAAGGATTGTATTGAGAACCTCCAGATCCCACCTTATGTATTTGGCAGTGTAGTCTTGTTTGCATCATGCTCTCTCACTGCTGGTATGACACGTTACTCTGACACACCTGTGTCTCATTTAGTTTTACCAACACACTGCACTTTGTAATATTTACTTTACTGCTTTCTGTAAATATCGACTGCACAGCCTGAAAATAGGCATATTTCGACTAGGGCACCTACAGTATCTGGTAAACAAAAATTAAATAAAGAAACAATCCCAACTAGAATTATTCTATGCCTAAGAGGCTAGACCATCTGCTTATAGCCTTGGAGTTACCAGTCCATTTAGCCTGAATCAATAGGTCATAAATTAGATACACCTCAGTTTCAGCCTGCAAATTGAAATGAAGGTTGCTGTATTTTCATATGATTTCACTACATTCACATTATTTTGATACAGTTTGGAGACACTGGGCTTTATTTTCAAAGCCTGAGAAATGACACAAGGTGCCTGCGTCAAACATAAATGATGCAAGTGATATCTTTTGTCAAAAGATGCGGCATTCACAATTTTCAAATGTAGTCTGCATCAAAAGGGCAGCCACTGCACCATAGTGGCACTGCGCCACCCTTGGGACACAAAGCAGGGTGAGCCAGGTCTCACAAGGGGCTTTCATCACGGTGTGGCTGCACCATCCTTTGTTTTCATATTTGGCTGCCCCATGGTGGGTGTGACAAGGACCCAACATAGTCCAGACATGATGTGGTCTTAGAGAGTGGGGTCTGGGGGAGGGGCACAGGAGGTGGCACAAGGAAGTCAGAAAGACAGCTTGGCATGTAAGGTAGTGATGTGGCACCCAGCAGTGTGAGTTTACTTTTGTATTAATTTTGTCAATGTCTATCAAGGCGTAGTGAGTGTCGATAATGTACTGAACCTATTACTTATACTGTACATACAGAAACATATCTAATACAACACATCCTATGAGGCAAGTGATAGTTCTGATCACACGGCATTATATTGAACTGTAACACAGCAGACCTCACAACTGTTCCACTTATACAGACCATAACAATCATCCACGCTATTCATATTATTTGCGGTGCCATATGATTGTTATGATATGTAAACTGAGCATTGTTAGGTCTACTGTGTTATGGTTCAATATAATGCCATGTTATTCAGAACTATCACTTGCCCTCATAGAATGTGTTGCATTAGAAATGTTTCTGTATGCACAGTATAAGTATTAGGTTCAGTACATTGTCGTACACTACCACATCTTGATAGACATTGACAAAATTAATACAAAAGCAGACTCACCCTCCTGGTGCCATATCACTACTTTAAATGCCTAGCTGTCTCCGACCCCCCATGCCACCTCCAGTGTCCCTACTACCCTGCCCCAACTGGCAAGCAGTTCCACCACCCCACCACCATCCTGGCCCCTCTTGTGTTGCACTGGGTGGGTGTGGGGAGCTGGATCTGGTGCACCAAGTCTTTGATATAACTTTCAGCTGCGGCAAACCCAGGAGTTTGACACCAGGATCCTGATTTTTCTAAAATTGGGTGCAGGTCCCTGTGCACCTGAGATTGTTGCAGCCCTGGAGCGACACAAGTTATGTCACCTTAGGCTCTTTGAAAATCAAGCACACCAGCTTTTAATGCTTCCAAGAAATCCTCCTTCTCTCGGTCTAAGTTAAAAGCTCTTTGTAAGTGTTAAGTCCTGAAGTTGTAGTCCTGTTTAATATACAGTAACTGATTTTCAAAATACCTTTCAGCTTCCATATGCTATTATCACAGACAATGTCATCCATGGTAATGTTTGGATTTTTCCAGAGTGGTTGAAATATAGACCTAGAAAGTTGTAGAATAACTGAAATATGAATGATGCAGTGCCTTATATCGTCAGCAGTTATTACATCCTGTATTTTCTTTTAGGACTGATGAGAAAACAGGGAGCTCAAATCATATGCTACTTAGAAACATGGAAACAGAATTTGACAGCAGAAAAGGACTACTTAGCTCACCTAGTCTGTCCAGATCGCCCTACCCGATCAGTCTTCGCAGATCCTATCTGGTCTCTGTCAACCCTCCACCCTCCCCACATCCTATGTAATACAGTATAACCCTCTGTCTATCCCATCCATGCTTGAAGCCTCCCCTGCTTGGCTCTCCATCACTGCCACCGCAGTCTATTCCAGGCATTGACTACCCTTTCAGTGAAGAAATTTTCCTCACATCACTCCTGAATTTCACTTCCCTAGCTTTATTGCATGCCCCTGATCCTGCTGCCTCTTCTTATTTGAAAGAGACTCCCACCTGTACTGTGTTCATTCCTCTGAGGTACTTGTAGGTCTCTATCTTATCCCCTCTCTCTTTTCTTGTAGAGTGTACATTTTAAGATCCCGCAGTCTCTTTGCAGGGCTTCTCTGCAAACAATGAACCATTTTAATTTTCTTCTACTGGACCATCTCCACTCTGTCTATGTCCTTTCTGAGATGTGTTCTCCAAAACTGAACATAGTCTTCCAGGTGTGGTCACACCTATGAGCAAAATAATGGCAAAACCACCTCTCTCCTCCTGCTGGAGATTCCCCTCCTATACAACCCAGCATTCCACTGGCCTTACCCACTGCATTATCACACTGTCCTGCCACCTTGAGGTATTCAGATATGATTACTCCTAGATCCCTTTCTTGCTTAGTGTCTGTCAGTACCTCTCCCATCTTATATTCAGTGCCGGATTTTTACATCCTAGGTGTATAACTTTGCACTTTTTGGCATTGAATCTTAACTGCCATGCTTTTGACCTTTCCTCAAGTTTTTCAAGGTCTGCATTTCTTCTACCTCTTTTAGTGTCCATTCTATTGCAGATTTTGGTATTATCTGCAAAAGGCACACCTTCCTTCCAGTTCTTCCACAATGTCCCCTATAAAGATATTGAAGAGTAGTGGTCCCAGTACTGAGCCTTGTGGTATCCCACTTATTACACTCCTTCTTTAGAATGAGTGCTGTTAATAACCACCTTCTGCCTCCTATCATTTAATTAGTTCCTAATTGTTACCACTATGGACCCCACTCCTAGGCTGGTCAACTTCCTAATCAGCCTTCTATGCTGCATTGTGTCAAAGGCCTTGCTAAAGTCTAAATAAGCAACATCTGCTGGTTTACCCTGATCAATTTTCTTGGTCATCCAGTCAAAGAAATCTATTAGATTCATTTGTCATGCTCCCCATGAATCTGTGTTGTCTGTGGTCTGTAACCCACTAGATTCAAAATATTCATCAACTTTGCTTCAGTAGTTTTTCCATCAATTTCACCACCACAGAAGTGAGACTGACTGCCTATAGTAGCCAGCCTCCTCCTTGCTGCCACTCTTATGTACAGGGACAACATCAGCCCTTCTCCAGTCCTCTGAAATACTCCTGTATTCAGGTGAGATGTTGGGACAGCCAGACTTCCCTAAGTTCTTTAATACCCTGGGGTGACTCCCATCCGGTACCATAGTCTTGTCCACCTTTAGGTTTTCCAGTCCATTCAGCACTTTTACTTCTGTGTCCACCCCTCCTCACCCTATCCCTGTTTCTCCCTGTTAATGCATCCCTCTACACTCCAGTGTAAAGACTGAGCAGGAGTAGATGTTTAAATGTCAGCTTTTTCCTGGCCTCTTGCAGAGTCTTCCATTTCTGCCATTCTAATTTTTGCTATTCCTCTCCTTGTTTTCCTCTTCTTTCATATGTACAGTACAGAAGAAAGTCTTATTCCCTGTAGTGATCCTTTTGGCAATTCTTTTCTCTGTCTGCACCTTTGCACCCCAACCACCGTGTCTGCTTCCTTCTGCTTTTCTAAGTATATCTCACTGTCCTCCTCTTCCTGTCTTTCTTGCTTTCTTTCTTTCTTTCTTTCTTTCTTTAGTTTTGTTAACCGGGTAGGTACACTAGACATCATAGCTGCCTATTTTCAGGTACGATCCTGGAGATTACAACAAAGGGTACACAGACAATAGTAGATACAAGAAAACATCATGGGACAAGTAGAAGTCAAACATAGTACACTTATACAAAATTTTCAGCAAATTACAGTACATCTGCAGGAATCTATATGTAGTTATGCATTTTGAACATAACCTTTTAGGGCTGCAGTGGGAGGAGTCCCACAGACCTATTGCTTTCAAAAAGGACTCAGCATTCCTTGCATTCTTTGCAGCTGAACAGCACATTGAGTTCCATCACAGTTGCCTCTGCATCTGTGGAGCATTCCAGTTGCACTGCACTATTTTTTCACTTGAACAAAATTGGGCCGTCCTGATCGGACACTGGGGATTGGGCACCCCCAATGCCACTTTTATGCTTCAAGGGGTGTGACAGGGAGGGTCAGGTTGGGGCGATATCTGTAAAAACAAACAAAAATTGGTGGTCACGAAGAACATGGCTCACTCTGCTATGCCAAGATGGGCCACACTCTACTGCGCATGCTAGCACTAGCACGTGAGCAGTGTAGTGGTGGTTATTTGTCACAGCAGAGTGTACTACACTCTGCTGTGACTGACATTCATTTTTCTTTAAAATTAGAGATACCCACCCCACCCAACCCTCCTTGTTGGCACCTACCATCCTCCCTCCCAGAAGCATAACAATGACACTGGGAATGCCCAATCCCTTGTGTCGCGATTGTGTTCCATGCCCTTCTAAATATATATTTATTTATCCTCCCACCTGACCCTCCTCTCAGCACCCACCAGCCCACACACCCCTACAAACATAACAGTGACACTGGGGGTGCCCATTTACTAGTGTTGTGATTATAATCTGTGCTACTTTCAAATATATATTTCTTTATCCCCCCACCCGACCATCTCTCTCAGCACCTCACCACCCCAGAAACAGACGAGTGGCACTGTGGTGCCCAATCTCCCAGTGTCATGATAAGAATTTTAATCTCCCCACCTGACCCTCCCTTGACACTGAGGGTGCCCAATCTCCCAGTGCAGAAATCCTAATTTTTGGTGTGTTTGCATTGTACCTATAAAAACAAAGCCATCCACTGATGTCTCTTGCAGCCAATGCTCCCCATCTGACCCTTCCACCCAGCACCCCACCACCACCCAACCCCTTACTTACCGATCAGATGTCCAACACTGTAATCCAGTCTGGACTGCAGACACATCTTCACTCTTCAATGCCAGACCACGAACTGAAGAAACAAGTGTGTGATTCAATGTATTTCAATAGTGTTTTGAACTTAGTGGCATAACTTGGGCCATTTTTCCATATTTTTGACCCAGATCTTTAATGTGCCTTCTTTGGGACCATACATAAACAATTGAAGGTAGGTAAAGTTATTTTATACAGGTAATACATGTCATTTGGACATAATCCAGTTTGCAAGACAGACCTGTGTAAATTCCTATCTAAATACATACAAATAGGTTTCATATTAATACATATAAGTACAAACAACACAATATACCAATATAAATACAGAACAACACAGTATACCTAGAACACTTGCAATTTCCAAATTATAAAAAATCTTAAATAAGTCCCAAAACATCTCCAAAACCATTTAACATTCACAAATGTGAGCATATAACTCCTTAATAGTTTGAGTAAACAGAGAATAATTTGGAATTTCTCTTACCTCATCAGGAAGAGAATTCCAAAACCAACAGCCTGATATAACAAGGACCTATCCCAATATTTATCAAGAAATTTTCCTACAGCTATTTTATTTAAGTGAACTGGTCTTGTTAATAACCGTTTTTGACAATTTTCACTGTAAATAATATTAAAGAAATTGGATGATTTACAGATAAGTATTTAATTTTGTGTATTAAAGATAACCGATGACACTGATAATTTATATCTAAAGGTGACCAGTTCACTTTCTTCAGCAGTAGACAATGATGAATCTGATAATTTCCTTGAACTGTCATTAGGCAGATCTGTCCTGAAAGATGATTTCATTGTCCTCGTGAAATCACCTTTCAGGCAGGAGCTGAACATTTTCTATGCAATTGTTCATGTGGTGGGGTCATAGAAGGTCTTGTTGAACATTTGGTGTAAAATATTTAAAAACAACAAAGTTATCAGCCTATATAGCATTTTGCAAATGCAGGCTCGTAACTTTGGTAATTTTCAATATTTTACTCCAGAGTTCAAAAATAGGCGTATATTTACAGTACCTCATGAATATGACTGCTGTCATTATTTAAATCCTGCCAAAATTTTTTTACATTCCAGAAGGTGATTTTGCAGTCCCTCAGCAATATCACCTTCCGGCAGGAGCTGAACATTTTATCTGCCATTGTTCATGAGGCAGGGTCATAAAAGACTATATTCTCAATCTAGTGTAAAATATTTAAAACAAAAAGTTATCAAGCAATGTTGAATTTTGCAAATAAAGGCTCATAAGTTTGGTAATATTTAATATTTTTACCACATATTTTCATAGCCATTTCTTTACAGAACCTTGTGAATGTGACAGCTATCATTTTCAACTCCTGCCCAAAATGTGTTTTGCATCCCAAAAGTTGATTTTGCAGTCCCTGCATGAAATCACCTTTCAGTCAGGATTTGAACATTTGCTCTGCCTTCTTCATGAGGCACGGTCATAAAAGGTAGGTCTAAAATTTGGTGTACAAATATTACACAACAACAAATTTAGGAGCCCATATTACATTTTGCTAATGAAGGCTCATAACTTCAGTCATTTTCAATATTTTTACACCAAATTCCTTGCCTGCTGCCCTATCGGCTCTGGCTAGAGTAAATATTATCCATATCTTTTAAGGGATGTAAAGCATAGAAGTTATGCTTCCAAAAACTAATACAAGATATGGTACTATGACATTTGAGGCTCAGACTGCAAATATTTGGAATAATATTCCCTGAATTAAGGAAAGCAACTAAACTATCCCAGTTTAAATTAGGATTGAGCACTGTATTTTATGATGAATGTACTTGTTTTTAAAATGTGGTAAATGTGTTAGTTGTTGGTCTGATTGAAGATTTTTGTCTTGTATAATGTCAAAATTATTTATTAGTTGTTTTATCTAGTCTGAATTTTGTATGTTATATTAAATGTAATTTGTTCTTGACACAGGACAACTTTGAAAATAGGTCTATGACCTAAAGTTTGCTATCCTGTATAAAAATAAAAATTTTACTGCTACTACTACTACTTTCTTGGAGAACCATAATGCTCTCCTTCTCCTTCTGTTTTTGTTTACTTCCTTCACATATACTGCAAGTTGGTTGCTTTAGTTACTCCTCCCTCCCTCCCTTGTTTTTCCCCACTGTGCCTCTACACCTCCCTTGCACTCCTCCACCTCTCTTAGGCAGGTCCTGAGATGGCCACCCATTTCTCTAAATTCAATCTTAAAGTTCAGAACCCTCATCCTTGTGTTTTTCTGTGCTCCTGTCTATGTGTCAAACCACTATGTATGGTGATCATTTGTACAAGTGGAACTGCCCACTATGACTTCTTCAGTGCTATCTCTGTTTATAAGCACAAGGCCCAGCACTACACTGTCCCAAGTGGGTTCTTTAACTACCTGCCTAAGAAAAGACCTTGTAGGAGTTGAGGATGGCCCATCATCTTGCTGAAACTGGCAGTGGGAGACTCCACTCCACGTCTGGTAGATTGAAGTTGTCAACAAACAGTACCTCCCCTTACATGCTGTTCTGATTATAGCTTCCCTAGTGTCTTATTGATTTCCTTGACTTGTGCTGGGGTCTATACACTACATCAACTCAGATAGTATACCCCACACTGTGTCCATACTGACCCATAGTAAATCCAACCCTCATTCTCCTCTTTGTGCCCATGTACATCTATTGCCTTGATACCCTACCTTACATATAATATAACCTCCTCCTTCCTACCCCTTCTGTTCCTCCTGAACAGAGTATATCCTTATATAGTAATTTCCATTTATGGTTCTCAGTGCACCATGACTCCATTATAGCCACTAAATCTAAATTAGCCTGCCATGGTGACCTCTAGGTCTGGAATTTTATTTCTAAGGCTTCTTACATTAGTGCACATCACTTTCCAAATCTTTTTCCCTTGTCTACTACTCCTGCTTTTACCTTCCTTATGGATCCATGAAGGTCGGTCAACAAAGTTTTCATTGACTGACATAACAGTGACACCCTTATGCCAATGACATGAGGAAGTCAGAGCAGAAATATTTTCTTGGGGACTTTACCCCTGAACCCCCATGCAGGTATCTGCACCCCCACACCCTTCCTACTAAACTATCCAACCTCGAGTCAGAGTTGCTTCAGGGAGGGGTGAAATTCCTGAAAGCAGTGATAGGGTCCCTGGCTTATCCCTTAACTTGCCCTTTTCTCCTATTACTTTCTTCATCTTTGGGCCCCATTGTTCCTATATCCTCCTTACCTTTTACTTTGTCTTTTCAATGTCTTACCAATTCCAGCATGTCAGTTGGTGTATATGATTTGCAAGAGTGTACAATTGTTAATTTGTCACCTTAAGTCCACCTATTTCTTTATCTTTAGTTAATTTATCATAGGTCTGCCTGGGTCTTTTGCTAGCCCATATGAATGTATTTAAAAGTGAATGAAGTTGGAAAACAATGTTTAGGAATAGATATTTTGGGGTCATGGTTAGGACATACATCGCACCATCGGGTCACACCTTAGAAACAAGCCTTGATCAGTGTGCTTTTCCTGGTCATCAAAATTTTAAATGAATAAAATAAATAAATACATAGCATGTGGAAATATATTCATTTTATAACATAGATTCTACTCCACTAGGTTAAGGAAAGTATGTTCCAGTTTGTAGGGTATTTTCCTATTTTTGCCTTTAGGGCCAACTGATTGGTGGTAATGGTTTTGTTATAGACTTTACAAATTTTAACCTGAGGTAGTCTATGTTTTTATTGTTCAAGCAGCTTCCACGTGTGGAGGGGTTGTGGGATAACAGATGGACCAGACATCGAACTTCAGGTTCAACACACAATCTCTGTGTGATGTTTATTCAAAATACAAGAAATAAGCTTCTGCAATGCCATATTCCTTCTTCAGTACATCAGTTTGCAGCAACAGACTATGTATGTCCTTTCTCTGCACTTAGCCAGCACCTACTGACACTGATTTCTGATCCAACCACTTTTCAGTGAAAACCCTTCATCCCTATGTGTGCCCGTGCTTGCTTGGGTATGGCGGCTCAAAAGAAAACAAAACAAGCTAAAATAAAGCATTTCAGTGCAGAATCACTGAAAAAAGGGTTACCCAAAGGGCACTGGAGACAAATCAAGTTTCAAAGAAATACAACATCATACATACATACTTCCACAATGCAAAGCATCATAGGATATATGCAAATCACCATTACATTTCAGACTTGTTCAGTTTACAGCAATTTACATGCATTTTAAATAATACAACTAACTTAATTTCTATAATAGTCACCTAGTACTTTTACCATTATCAAAGACACCTAGTGCCATGGTATTTTCAACATTTACAGGTTTCATAAACATAAGATATATACATCAAGGTATTTTATGACATAGTGCTATTACATACTAAATACAACAATGATAAACACAACCTGTTTTACATACACTTGAGGTCACCACAATAACCTCCCTGTATGAGGACCTGAGAGGGAAAATGAAAATTAAATAGGACACTATAGCATAGTCAAGAAAGGAAGGGATGTCCATAGGTGGCCAACCTTATGGACAAGAAATTGTAAAGCATAGATTAGGCTAAGAAATAGAAAAACTGTTGCAAAGATTTAAGAAAAGGTCTCCTCAAGAGTGGCAAGAGCTCCCTGTCACATAACCCCCACCTTAAGAGGGAAGCAGTTATTGCAGACTCGCTCACCACCTTCCTGTCCCAGGAAGGATGGAGCTTCCACCCATCCATCTTCAGAAGCTCTGTCTCAGGGTCCCTATTAACGATAAACATTCTATCATAAATATAGTGGATATCATTATTCTTTACCCTGAGGCATTAACACATTTCTTAACAACAACTAACGGTACGTTAATAATAATAATAAAATGTTTTTATTTTTACCATGCCTTTCTAAAACCAAGGTGCCTTAACAGCAAGCTTCATAGAACAATAAAATAAACACAGATACAATAAATACCGAGTTCATGAAATGCAATAAAATATCATCATCAGGATATGCCATGAACCACAAATGGGTCTTTAAAGCCTGTTGAAATTCCTCAAGGATCGTTCCCAAAGTGGACGGGGTGAGAATTCCAAAGGGTTGGGGCTGCATACATAAAAGCACCGGCCCCTGAAGATTTTAAAGAAACCTCAGAATCTCTAGCAACCCCTTGTCCACCAAGTTTAACAATTGCTTAGGGCAGTAAGGTACCAGGAGCTCTTTCAAGTTGTCCAGGCCCAGTCCATGTAGGGCTTTATAAGTCAGAAGACCGACTTTAAGGGGATCCACCACTGTATTAGCAGCCAGTGTAGTTTGTGCTGCACCAGCGAAATATTACAGGTACAGGAGTACCGTCAATAACTGGGCTGCGGCATTCTGCACAAGCTGCAAGTGGCAGATATCAGCCCCTGGTAGCCCTAGATACAAGGAGTTGCAGTACTCAAGGTGCGAGGTCACAAAGTCGTGGACCAATGGGGAAAATCACTGGATGGAACTAGGTGCTTAATCTTGGAGATGTTCCTCAGATGGTGGGCAGGATTTGATGACTGCTGACACCCGCGATCACAGTGTCAGCCAGTCATCAAAGATCACCCCCAGGTTCCACACCCATTCAGAGGTAGGGAGCAGGGAGCCACCCAAAAAGTCCTGAGGACAAACCAGCTTCCATCCCTCTATCTGGTGACCCAGGTCCACAACCATCACCTCGCCTTCTCCGAGTTCAACCGGCACAGGGTTAATACCATGCATGGCAGAATGTTGTGCGAAGTCGCATTGCTAATTCATTGATATCTTTTTCTGTGGGGAGCCCTCCCCACCCCCATTACAGGGGCTGCACCCTGACCTCACCCACTAAGGATTCTAACTCTGGGAGGGGTCCAACACGGAGAATGCACAGGTTCAGTTTCGCATAATGCCGCACTATTAAGCGCATAAACATTATGACTCGCTACATGTTCAACCTCAGCCAGCTTGAATTCATCCAGTTCTGGATTTCAGTGAGGCAGTTGTTAAATACTGAGAGGGCCCCATCCTGGTCAGGTGAAAAGATAGGTAGAGCTGGGTATCTTAGCATAGCAGTGAAACCTCAGCCCATACCTTCTTACAATGTCTCCAAGGGCAGCATGTACAGTGCAAACAACATGGGGACAACACTGAACCCTGAGGAACCCCACATGACAGAGAGACTAGGCCAGAGGAATTAATCCCCGACACCACCCTCTGAGTTCTGCCCATGAGGAAATATTTAAACCACCTAAGAACTGTACTAGACAGGCCACAGATGAACCACAGGCATTTGAAAGGTACCCCATGGTCCACAGTGTCAAATGCTGAGGAGAGATTGAGAAGAACCATGATGGAACATCTCTTTCAATCTATTGCCATCAAGAGATCATTGAGCACCCAACCAGTGCAGTCTCGGTACTATGCCTCTTTCGGAACCAGACTGGAATGGTTCATAAATGTCATGGATGGTCAAGTGGTTCTCTAGTTGTATGGCCATTCATTTTGCAATCACCTTCCCACAAAGGGAAGATTAGAGATTGGTCTGTAGTTGGCATGGCAGTCTGGGTCCAAAGAAACTTTCTTCAGGAGAGGCGTTACCACTGTCTCCTTCAGGTAGCTAGGAAACTCACCGTCTCCAGGAACACCAAACTATCTGTGGTAGGACTGGGACAATAGTGTCACAGCAACCCTTTATCAGGGAAGTTGAGCCCGGATCCAAACTACAGCATGCAGGGCACATACCCTGGACGATCTGCATAACATCAATGAACTCTGGCCAGTCAAATGAACTCCAGGAGAGCCTAGGGACAGTGACTGGGTGGTGATCCACTGCCTCTCCATAGAGGATGTAGGTTGGAGTGCTGCCTGATGTCAGCCACCTTAGCCACAAAGAAGTGAGCAAGCTCTTCTCACTCAGTTTGTGAAAAGGCTCTTTGAACCAGCAGGCAGGCTCGGTTGCACAGTCGTCACAGTTTGAAAGAGCTGAGCTGGTCAGTTCTGAGTAGCCACAATCTCCAGAGACAGGAACTCTGCCTTCTTACGGGAGATTGCAGAATGATAGACTTGATAATGTTCCATCAATCTAAGATGGTCAGCATCAAGTACAGATTTCCACCAACAATGCTGTAATCTTTGTCCTTGTCACCGCATTTTCCTCGGAGTCTCATCAAACCATGGGGACCAAGGCTAAGGGAGAGAGGATGAACATGGACAGGAGCAATGATATCCAGAGCCAAGGAGATGGCTTTATTATAGGCAAGACCAAGGCATCTGGGTCATTGCTCACTCCAGAAAGCTCTGATAGGTCAAGCACCACTGCCAGGCCCTCAGAGCTATATCTTGCAAAAGCGGTACCTGACCATCTCCACAGGGTAGGCCTACGAAGGGGTGTAGAAACTGAACCTCTGCACTATCTCTTTGAGAAGTCTGTCATATTTTACTGACCAAAATCTGGACAGCTGTAAAGTCCAGTACCATAGAAAGACTTTCTGGGGTGAGTAATTACGTGCCAACCCACCTTATATGTCAGTTTTAAGCAGGGCCCAGTCCTAGGTTCAACTCCCCACATAAACCCACTATGTCTCTTGATTCATTTCAGTTGCTACACATACAGGCACCTGAGGGTAGACACTCTAGGTGTTATCCCAGGGGTCCTATCCATTTTCCACTCACCTCCTCCTTTGTTAAGTTTTTCACCAAAAATAAAACACATGTGCCACTACTGATATTAATATATTGTAACATTTTGGCAATATTAGCATATAGAAACATAGAAACATAGAATTTGACAGCAGATAAGAACCACTTGATCCACCTAGTCTGCCCATTTTCCTACCTAACAGATAAGCTGCAGATCCTAGTTAACCAACAGCTAACAGTACTTCCTCCTACCCCCACTAGGACTGCCTTATGTCTGTCCCATGCATTCTTGAATTCCCCACTGTTCTTGACTCCATGACCTCCTCAGGAGGCTGTTCCATGCATCCACAACCCTCTCTGTGAAAAATACTTCCATTACCTCTGAGCCGTCCCCTCTATCTTCAAATTGTGCCTCCATGTTCTTGCACATCTCTTTTCTGAAAGATGCCACCCTCTTGGACTTTGTTGATTCCCTTGAGGTACTTGAAAGTTTCTATCATGTCCTCTCTCTCCTTCTTTCCTCAAGGGTATACATATATAAGCTCTTTAGTCTTTCTTCATATGTCTTCTGGTGCAGACCCTGCACCATTTTGGTTGCCCTCCTGGACAGCCTCCACTCTGTCTATGTCTTTGCGGTGATGGGGTCTCCAGAACTGCACACAGTACTCCAGATGGGGTCTCACCAACTGTCTGTACAGAGGGATAACAACTTCCTGTTTTATACTATTGATGCCTCTCCTATGCATCCCAGTATCCCTCAGCCATCCTCATTGCCTTCTCACATTGCTTACCCACCTTTAGGTCATCTGATATAATTACCCCCAGGTCCCTTTTCTTTTTTACTGTTGTCAGTATCTCTCCCCCATTGTGTACTCTTCCCTGGGTTTTTGTTTCCCAGGTGCATTACCTTGCACTTCTTTGCATTGAATCTGAGCTGCCACATTTGACCATTCCTCCAACCTTGCCAAGTCCCTTCTCATCCTTTCCACTCCAACTGGTGTATCAACCCTGTTGCAGATCTTTGTGTTGTCTGCAAAGAGACATTCTTTTCCTTCCAGTTCCTCTGCAATGTCACTTATAAAGACATTAAAAGGACCGGTCCCAGTACTGAACCCTGCATCTTTAGCCTACATTATACCCCAGTCAATACTGTTAATAGATTTAGCTGCACCAATACAAGAAAAGTCCCTTCCGCCTCATAGACTTCTTCTTGCTTGCTTGGAGTCTTCAACCCAACACAGTATCACTAGACACAGTCTTACCTGGGGTCTCATTCAAGTTCCATATTTGCATCTCTGACCTGCAACAGGTAACATCCTGGGAACCCAGGAAACAAACAAATATCTTGCTCAGTCAGGGGTCCTCCTCAGCTGAACCCATGAAAAATCCTCCTCTGATTCTTTCTTCAAACTCTCCAGCAGGTACCTCTCAAGCACCTGGCACCAGTTTATCACCTCTCTGCATAGTCAGTCTGCCTCCAGTCATTGCCCACTCATCCAGTGGATCATCCTCATCAGGGTCTCCAGCTCCAGGGTGTTATCTCTCACACCTCCAGTCTGCCTCAACCTGCATCTCTTCATCATCTTCAGGCTTGGCCTTCTCTGAGCTCCCAGGTTCAGTGCAAGCAGCAGCTTTTTCCATCTGTCAGCCATAGTCCTGGGCAGAACTCCACAGACTTTCTTCTCCGGTTCTCCTCTGGCAACTCCTGGTGCATCTGTCCACCTGGGATATTTGTGTAATATCCACCAGAAAACATCCCTCTTCAGCCAGTCCAGACACTTCCAGCAAGTTATCCCACTTCTGACACCAAGTCTGTGGAGGGGCGCCCAGCCCGGTGGTGCTGAGGGTTGAGGCGCTGGATGCCATACTCTGCACCACGCCGGTGAACCGGGTTTGGGAATGAGCCTGACTGCCGTGGTTGGCAGGGGAGAGAGGATTGAGCACCCGATGGACTGCTCTCTCTCTCTGGGGTGGGATCCAGGGCAGCCCGGTGCACAGTGGCCCCAGTGGAGACCAGTGGCACTGCTATGCACCTCGGTGAGTACAAGAGGGGACGACGCCGGCAGCCAACTCGGACATGGGTGGGAGCACCATCATTATGGGCTAATGGCATTGCATGCCTTACGTCGGGGAGTACCAGAACAAGGAAAAACCTAACTCAGAGGATCGGGCGACGGCACCAGTCCCCATGCCCAATGTTGGGCTCTCTTGACTGGCCTCCAATTTCCTCAGGCCGCTTCTGCATCTGATGCAGGAGTCTGACTTGATGAGAGGCACCCAGGTAGATGGAGGGATGACCCACCCCGGATAGGGTTAGCCGGGAGTGCTGGTATCGGAGGGGAGGGAGGGAAGAGGCACAGTTTGAGGATCCTCAGGCAGGCAGGCAGGAAAAGGATTGGATGCCTGAGAGAGGACCTGGGACGTGACTGGAGGGAAAGAATATTGAAGTCTGTGGAGGGGTTGTGGGATAACAGATGGACCAGACATTGAACTTCAGGTTCAACACACAATCTCTATGTGATGTTTATTCAAAATACAAGAAATAAGCTTCCACAATTCATATTCCTTCTTCAGTACATCAGTATGCAGCAACAGACTATGTATGTTCTTTCTTTTGCACTTAGCCAGCACCTACTGACACTGATTTCTGATCCAACCACTTTTCAGTGAAAACCCTTCATCCCTATGTGTGCCCCGCTTTGCTTGGGTATGGGGCTCCAAAAGAAAAAAAAAAAAACAAGCTAAAATAAAGAACCTCAGTGCAGAATCACTGAAAAAAGGTTACCCTAAAGAGCACTAGCAACACATCAAGTTTCAAAGAAATACAACATCATACATATCCATAATGCAATGCATCATGGGATATATGCAAATCTCCATGACATTTCAGACTTGTTTGGTTTACAGCAATTTATATGCATTTTAAATGGCACAACTAACTTAATTTCTATAATAGTCACCTAGTACTTTTTACCATTATCAAAAACACCTAGTGCCAAGGTATTTTCAACATTTACAGGTTTCATAAACATAAGGTATATACATCAAAGTAGTCTATGACGAAAGCTATTACATACTAAATCCAACAATGATAAATGCAACCTGTTTTGCATATGCTTGAGGTTACTACAATAACCTCTCTGTATGAGGACCCGAGAGGAAAAGGAAAATTAAAGAGGACACTATAGCATAGTCAAGAAAGGAAGGGGATGTCCATAGGTGGCCAACCTTATGGACAAGCATTGTAAAGGATAGATTAGGCTAAGAAATAGAAAAACTGTTGCAAAAGATTTAAGAAGAGGTTGGTCCTCCAGAGTGGCAGTAACTCCCTGTCTCATATCCCAACCTTAAGAGGGAAGCAGTTATTGCAGACTGCATACCACCTTCCTGTCCCAGAAAGGGATGGAGCTTCCACCCATCCATCTTCAGAAGCTCTGTCTCAGGGTCCCTATTAATGATACACATTCTATCATAAACATAGTGGATATCATCATTCTTTACCCTGAGGCATTAACACATTTCTTAACAGCAACTAAAGGTACCTTAATAATAAAAATCCTTTCTAAAACCAAGGTGCCTTAACAGCAAGCTTCACATAAACGATAAAATAAACACAGATACATTAAATACTGAGTTCATAAAATGCAATAAAATATCATAATCAGGATAGCCATGAACCACAATGGGTCTTTAAAGCCTGTTTAAATTCCTCCACGGACATGCACTGCTGAAGCGGACAGGTAGAGAATTCCAAAGGGTTGGGGCTGTGTACATAACAGCATGTGCCCCTGAAGATATTAAAGAAACCCTTGAACTTAGCAACCCCTTGTCTGCCGAGCAGAGCAATCACTTAGGCAGTAAAGTACCAGGAGCTCTTTCAAGTAGTCTGGGCCCAGTCTGTAGGGCTTTATAAATCAGAAGACCAACTTTAAGGTGATCCACCACTGTATTGACAGCCAGTGCAGTTCGTGCTGCACTGAGAAATCTGACAGGTACGGGAGTACCTGTCAATAACTGAGCTGCAGCATTCTGCACAAGCTGCAAGTGGCAGATATCAATCCCTGGTAGCCCTAGATACAGGAGTTGCAATAATCAAGGTGCAAGGTCACAAAGGCATGGACCAGTGTAGGCAGATCACTGGATGGAACTAGGTGCTTAATCCTGAGATGTTCCTCAGATAGTAAAAGGTGATTTGATGACTTCCGACACCTGCGATCACAGTGTCAGCCCGTCGTCAAAGATCACCCCCAGGTTCCACACCCATTCAGAGGTAGGTAGCTGGGAGCCACCCCGAAAAGTCCTGAGGGCAAAACAGCTCCCATCTCCTCTATCCAGTGACCTGGGTCCACAACAATCATCTCCGTTCTTCTCCGAGTTCAACCTCAGCCATCTCAAATTCATCCAGTTCTGAATTTCAGTGAGGCAGTTGTTAAATACCGAGAGAGCCCTACCCTGGTCAGGTGCAAAGATAGGTAGAGCTGGGTCTTAGCATAGCACTGAAACCTCAGTCCATACCTTCTTACAATGTCTCCGAGGGGCAGCATGTACACTGCTAACAACATGGGGGACAACACCAACCCTAAGGAACCCCACATGACAGAGAGACTTAATTAATCCCTGACACCACCCTCCGAGTTCTTCCCATGAGGAAAGATTTAAACTACCTGAGAACTGTACTAGACAGGTCAGTAGATGAACCTCAGACATTTGAGAAGTATCCCATGTTCCACAGTGTCAAATGCTGAGGAGAGATCGAGAAGGACCAAGATGGAACGTCTCTTTCAATCTCTTACCATCAAAAGATCATTGAGCACCTGAACCAGCACAGCCTCGGTACTATGCCTCTTTGGAAACCAGACTGGAGTGGTTCATAAATGTCATGGATGGTCAAGTGGTTCTCCAGTTGTATGGACACTACTTTCTCAATCATCTTCCCTACAAAGGGAAGGTTAGAGATTGGTCTGTAGTTGGCATGGCAGTCTAGGTCCAAAGAAACTTTCTTCAGGAGGGCGTTACCATCATCTCCTTCAGGTAGCTAGAAACTCACCCGTCCTCCAAGGTGCACCAAGTATCTGTTCTAGGACCAGGCTGATAGTGTCACAACAACCCTTTATAAGGAATTGGGCCCAGATCCAAACTACAGCATGTAAGCATACCCTGGACAATCCACATGATATCAATGAACTCTGGCCAGTCAAAGAAACTCCAGGAGAGCCTAGGGGCAGTGATCAGGTGCTGATCCACCACTTCTCCCATAGAGGATGTAGGTTGGAGTGCCACCTCATGTCAGCCACCTTAGCCACAAAGAAGTGAGCAAGCTTTTCACACTCTACTTGTCAAAAGGCTTTTCAAACCTGTAGACAGGCTGGGTTGTACAGTCTGTCTGCAGTTCAAAAGAGCTGAGCTGGTCTTCTGAGCAGCCGCAATCTTCTGGGACAAGAACTCTGCCTTCTTATGGGAGATTGCGGAATGATAGACTTGATAGTGTTCCATCAATCTAAGATGGTCAGCATCAGGGCAGATCTCCACCAGCAACTCTCTAATATTCGTCCTTGTCGTGCATCTCCCTCAGAGTCCCATCAAACCATAGGGACTGAGGGCAAAGGAGAGAGGATGAACACAGACAGGAGTGATGATATCCAGAGCCTAGGAGATGGCTTTATTATAGGCCAAGACCAAAGCATCTGGGCCGTTGCTTACTCCAGAAAGCTCTGATAGGTCAAGCACCACCGCCAGGCCCCTCAGAGCTTACATCCGCAAAAGGTGGTACCCGACCATCACCACAGGGTAGGCCTTTGAAGGGGGTGCAGAAACTGAACCTCTGTACTATCTCTTTAGGGAAAGTCTGTCATATTTTACTGACCAAAAATCTGGACGGCTGAAGTCCACTACCATAGAAAGACTTTCTCTGGGGGTGAATAATTATGTGCGACAACCCCACCTTACATGTCAGTTTTAAGCAGGGGCCCAGTCCTAGGTTCAACCCTATACATAACCCACTATGTCTCTTGATTCATTTCGTTGCCACACACACAGAGACCTGAGGGTAGACACTCTAGGTCTTGGCCCAACACAGGGTCCTATCCATTTTCCACTCACCTCCTCCTTTGTAGGTTTTTCACCAAAAATAAACACATGTACCGCCTACTTGATATTTACATATTGTGACATTTTGGCAATAGTAGCATCTTTAGCCTGCATTATACCTTAGTCAATACTGTTAATAGATTTAGCTGAATCAATACAAGAAAAGTCCTTCCACCTCATAGGCTTCTTCTTGCTTACTTGGAGCCTTCAGCCCCAACACAAAATCACTAGGCACAGTCTTACCTGGGATCTCACATTCAGGTTCCATATTTGCATCTCCGACCTCCAACAGGTAACATCCTGGGAACCCAGGAAACAAACAAATATCCTGCTCAGTCAGGAGTCCTCCTCCAGCTGAGCCCACAAAAAGTCCTCCTCCAATTCTTTATCCAAACTCTAGCAGGAGCCTCTTGAGCACCTGGCACCAGTTTACCACCTCTCTGCATAGTCGGTCTGTCTCCAGTCGTTGCCCACTCATCCAGCGGATCATCCTCATCAGGGTCTCCACCTCCGGTGTTATCTCACACCTCCAGTCTGCCTCGACCTGCATCTCTTCATCATCTTCAGGCCTGGCCTTCCTCTGTGCTCCCAGGTCCAGTCCAGGCAGCAGCTTCTCCATCTGTCAGCCATAGTCCTGGGCAGAATTCCACAGACTTTCTTCTCTGGATTCTCCTCTGGCAACTCCTAGTGCATTCATTCACCTGGGATATCTGGGCAATATCCACAGAAAATGTCCCTCTTCGGCCAGTCCAGACACTTTCAGCAAGTTATTCCACTTCTGACACAAAGTCTATTGAGGGTTGTGGGATAACAGATGGATTAGACACCAAACTTCAGGTGCAACACACAATCTCTGTGTGGTGTTTATTCAAATACAAGAAATAAGCCTCTGCAATGCCATATTCCTTCTACAGTACATCAGTTTCCAGCAACAGACTATGTATGTCCTTTCTCTGCACTTAGCCAGCACCTACTGACACTGATCTCTGATCCAACCACTTTTCAGTGAAAACCTTCATCCCTATGTGTTCCCCATTTACTTGGTTATGGGGGCTCAAAAGAAAAAGAAAACAAGCTAAAACAAAGAACCTCAATGCAGAAGCACTGAAAAAGTGTTACCCCAAAGAGCACTAGCAGCAAATCAAGTTTCAAAGAAATGCAACACCATACATTCTTCCATAATACAAGCATCATGGTATATATGCAAATCACCATAAAATTTCAGACTTGTTGCTTACAGCAATTTACATGCATTTTAAATAGCAACTAACTTAATTTTTATAATAGTCACCTAGTACTGTCACACCATGTTAGTGATACTTTGTTTTAAGCAAAAACTGTTTTAAGAGAGAAACATTTTTTCTTTAACAAATGTATCCAGTTGACCCGCTAAACTGACGAAGTTTAAAGATTTCACAAATTGTTATTAAGGATTCTGAATTGATAACAACAGATCATCTGCTTACAAACAGCACATTTATTTTTATTTTTAATCACAATTCTTTTAACCTTTGGATCATTATTAAATTTTATTACTAGTGGATCCAGTGACAGAATAAACAAAAGAGGGAGTGAGCCCCTGTGTCAATCAAATTGTGGAGAAAGGATTCTATTTGTGAGCACAGAGGCTTTGAGAGTCACATATAATGATTTAAGCATTTAATAAAATTCTTTGGGAAGCCTTATAGAACAAGTGGTTCTAAAATATGTTTCCTAGAGACCTTATCTAATGCCTTTCAGCTTCAATAGAGAACAAAGTAATTGAACCCTACAGTGTTCTGCACACTTAATGCAGCACCTTCCGCATGTTATCAGATAAATGCCTGCCTTGAAGAAAACCTGTTTGCATCATCCCTACCAGATTTTTAACACACCTCTAACCGGAACGTTAAGATTTGACTAGAATCTTGTGGTCTGAACTGATTAGTGTGTTAGATTTAAAATTGTTACCAAATCTGGTTATCTTTATCTTGTTTTGGGATTAATGTACAGTAATCATGCCATATTTTAATGGAGAAGGTAATTTACCCCAAGAGCCCATTGTTATCCTATTTAGGATTAATGTAATGATACCTTGTTGTAAAATAGAGATTTCATAGGTTTCCATAGGTTTTTCAGAGCTTTTTAAAGACCAAGTCGCTTATAGCTCACACAACTCTAATGGAACCCAGTAATGTTATTACTTATTAGATAGGTGTCTAGGGAATGCTTAAATGTTTCCATGTTTTTGCTCACAGCAACTTCCACTGGAAGCTTATTCCAAGACTTAACAACCCTCAGTGAGAACCAGGACTTCCTTAACTGGGTATTATATCTCTCACTTAACAACTGTAAAGGGTGGGCTTTAGTGTTATATTTGTCTCTCAGTGTAAGTCCAACTGTTCCCATAGTTGTGAATCTGACAGTGCTCTGAAAATCAAACACTCTCCCTTAATCTGCGGTATTCCAATGACTATAGCTCCAGGTTTTGCAACCTTGCTTCATAGCTTTGACCCTGACCTCTTTAATTCTTCTTGTAGCCCTTCTTTGTACTTTTCCAGGGCTTTTTATCACAAGATAATTTACGTTTTGCCCAATAGGCTTTAAAAAGGTTAGTGGAATTGAGGCCAGTATGCCTTTAAAAGCATTAAAGAAATTGGAGAGAACCCATCAGAGCCTTTTTCTTTATTTTGTTTAAGAGAGAAACAGTTGTTTTTAATGACTATGTATCCTGTGAACTCGCCAAATTAACTCAGTAATTATTTTAAAGATTTCAGGAATTATTGTTTAAGGATTCTGAATTGATAACAGATCATCATGTACAAACTTCATGCACATTTTTCCTTTTAATGAGAATTCCTTTAACATTTGGATCATTATTCAGTTTTTTTTTTTAAATTGCACTTTTTCTTCTCCTACTGCCTGTCAGCCCCAACCCTTCAGGGCATCCAAGAGGTCATCCTCCTACCACCTGCTCACTGATACTACCTCCCAGTCCCCCATGTAACTTCAGCTTACCCCGAGTGGGATGAGGTGGGATGGACCCTGTAATTCTATCTTTCGTCGGGTCTGGGGTAGTCAGCAAGCAGTGTTAAATTGGAGGCATGCCCTGGAAGCCTGTCCTCCCAGAGCCGACAGGAGTTTTTCCATTTTCTCCTCCCCACAGTGTTAGCCCCTGATGTCAAGGCGCTAGACACCGATGTCTACTGCATGCCTGGGCCACCCATCTTCCTTCTATTGGGAGCTTGCATTCCCTGAACCTCTGCTCAGAGTCGCACAATAGCGGTGGGTATCGACCTTCCCACCTGACCCTCCTGGAGATGGTCAGCTGTCGGGAACGCCACATGCTCCCAGCCACTCACCCAGCCACCCGAGTCCACTCTCGAATTTGGTCACCGTGTGGCGGGAGGTGTGGCATCCAACGCCAACCCTCAGCACCACCGGCTGGGTATTATTCAGTTTTCTTATTAATAGATCCAGTGACAGAATAAATAAAAAAAAGGTGCAAGGTGGTAATCTTTTTTCTGCCTCTGTATAAATCAAGCTAAGGAGACAGGATTCCATGTGTGAGCACAGAGGCTTTGGGATCCATATATAATAATTTTAGCTATTTAACAAAATTCTTGGGAAGCTGTATAGAGCAACTGTTTCTAAGCTATGTTTCTAAGAGGCCATATCAAATGTCTTTTCAGCTTTAATGGAAAACAAAGTTATTGGAACCCTAGAGTGTTCTGCAAATTAATTTAAAGAGGACTCTGGCCAAAAGTGCTACTTTGCAGAATTAGAATAAGCATACCCCAATAAATCATATACCAAACATTAGGTTTCTGTGTTACTTCATTTTAAAGTTATGAGCTATTTTGTAACCCTAATTTCACTACCTGTTCAAAAAGCCAGTTTCAGTGAAGAACTGCTGCTGATGTCATCTCCAAAACTCACAGGCTAGTCTTCCCATTAGCAAGCTTACAGGACCTGTTTCTCCAATGTTTAAAAATCATGTGCAATGGTTTTACAAGTAAAAGATGCAGCAACATTCAAAAAACATTTCTGTAAAAACTTTGTGTGTTTCAGGTTTTGGAACACAGTTGACAAATTCATATTTTAATGCCCTTGATGTGGTCCATTTCTCCAGGGTTGTTGAATGCTGAGTCAGCATGCCTCCAGGCTGCTACCATTTGGGTGCAACGCTACTGTGTCTGTTAGGAAGTTGTATTATTACTAGTATTGCATAATGTTGGTAACTTCACTGCTGTTTGTCAGTGTCTGCTTTATAACAAGTTTTAAGAGCACCATTCTAGTCATTTTGACTTTCAAGCATAATTACCCTTCTTGCATTGATTCTGGAATTGTATTTCATTACTGTCCTCTGCAGTTAGTTTTGCATTCTATAAAATTGATGAAATGCAATTCCAGAATCAGTGCAAGAAGGGGTAATATATGCAGAAAGTCAAAAGGACTGGGAAAGGTGTCTAAATCTCAGTCTCTGTCTCTAACAAAATATTGCTCTGTTTTGTAAGATGTCTTTCCCAGCAGTTGAAACTCAGCCTCCTGTTCTTGTAAGTTTCATGTCCTGTCTTCACAAGAGGGTAAGTTTTGCATAAAGTCAAAAGGACTGGGAAAGATGGTGACAGCAACTCTATCTTCTTTCTGAAAATCAAACACTTTTCCCCTTAATCTGCGGTATTCCAATGACTAAAGCTCCAGGTTTTGCAACCTTGCAAACCCCATGCTTTGTTTCAAGGCAGAAGAAAGTCAGTTTCACGAAAAACATACTGACATGGCATTTGGATTTTGCATAATGCATTACAACAGGGTGTATTGGGGAAGGGAAACAGAGTATGTAAACTGAGTACTGGTAGTTTTCCCTTGCAAAATTGCCATGGCTGCACTATACTACACAGTGTGAGTCACCTCTGCTCTACAGGGATGCCATCAGAAGCCAGCAGCTGTGCAGCAGGGCTAAAGCAGGGCTCAAAACAAATACAAATTATGGAAGGCAGAGTAAACCTTGGCCAAAATCACAAATGCACACACCTTTCAGGTCTAGTACTGCATATAATGACTACAAGATATAACTTTTCGGACCATAATGAAAGGTGCTCTTTAACAGGGGCCTAATATGTGTTAATTCCTGCTAGTGGTGGAAGTATCAGCACTGGTAAAATTATCATTTTAATGTGGAATAAAACATACATGAGTCTGAATGTAAATTAAGTAACAGCCTGTCAGGAAAAACACTAGTGGCCAGATATTCAAAACTTTGCATCTGGCACAAATCAGTTGCACCACAATTGGGTACCACATTTGCACTGGAGTGCTATATCCAAAAGGCCAAAACAGCACTGGTGCAACGGATAGCGCCAACACTATGAGACAATGTACGCATGGTGCAAAGTGAGGGGCAGGCACATGATCACAGGTGCAATGGTATATTTAAAAGTATAGTGATGCGCAATGTGCATTAGCGAACATGTAGTGTGGCACAAATTGCCATCCATGAAAAAGGTGGTCTTAAAGCTGGGCAGACCCTGGATTGCGGGTGTGACACAGCAGAAACAGGGAACAAGGCTGTATGCATCCAGTGAAGAGGCAATTGGGTGGATGGCCATCCTGGGCCATTCCATACGCACAGGCACACAAACTGTGGAATGCAATACTCCAGCAGTATCTTGGTTAGAGGAAGGGGAAGAAGCTTCTAGCTGGATGCTGGGAGAGTAAGGAGACTTGAAAGATTTTCTTAGTTGGTTTTCTGTGTGTTCCTGCAGACAATTTGGTGTTTGTGATTGTTTAAAAGCTGGAGGCTGGGAGGTAAGTAGACTTGAAAGATTTTCTGAGCTGGTTTTCTGTGTGTTTCTGCAGGTATTTGGTGTTTGTGAGAGTTTAAAGCTGTTATCTGGCCTGTAAGTGCAGGCATAATACACAGGGGAGTAGTACTGTATGAAAAGGTGGAGCTCCCAGCTCAGTCCGGGTTTCAGTTGGTGGGGGAGAAGCTTCTAGCTGGATGCTGGGAGAGTAAGGAGACTTGAAAGATATTCTTAGTTGGTAGTGCTTGAGGTGCAGTGAGGGGTGGACACAGGGCTGATACACTCATGAGAGTCAGGTGTAGGCCCTATTCCCACCCTCCCCATCCCTCCTCCCTCCCCAGAGCTTGGTTCCTTTATAGAGGAATACCTGCTCTGCAATTGGAGAAAAGGCTTTGTGTGTAGCTCATGTGCAGTTCTAGCTACTGGGGCTGGGCTTAAGGGCTGGGAGAGGAGCTTAGGAGTTGTACACTTCCCATAAGTTTACTGTGTAGTACTGCACCTAGTAACAGAGGTACCTGTTTACTGTGGGACTGTATCTAGGATTAGTGGGTGACCTGATTAGTGGGTAGGGTGTATCTTGACTAGGGGAACCTGGTGGTTCACCTAAGGAATCCTACTTGGAGGATGGGGCCACATGTCATTAGGGCTGGCATCTTTGGGAGGTGGTAGGGTGCACGGGGTGTGGCGCTGCCATGATACTGGACTGGGCTTTGAAGTTCGTGGTTGGCCAGTGTGCTACCAGCTGGCACAGCTTAGGGAGGAGGTTAGGGGATTAGGAGACAGCTGAAGGGAGGGGAGATGGTTGGGAATATGGCAGGGGCTCTCCCATGGTTGCACCCAAGCACTAGGGTGGGGCATAGGGAAAGGAGTGCAGGAGAGTACTCTGGGTTGCATAGGGACCCCTGGACAGAGGGGGCCCAAAAGGAGGACACTACCAAGGAAGCAGACAGGTATCTGGGGACCCTCACAGAGGGGGGGCAAAGGAGAACATTCTCAGGGAAGTAGGCAGATGGCTGGGGCTGTACAGAAGGAAGCAAGGGGGAGGTGGATCGGACCTTAAGCTCAGTAACCGCCTCAATTATCTTCTTCTGCTTGAGGATGAGGGTGGTGATATAGCCTACAGGGACAGTTAGAGATGGAAAGGAGGGGGGCAGGAGGCAGGGGCTGATAGCAGGAAGAACAGGGGAACTTGGAACGTGGGAAATGGGGGAGCAGTGGATCAGAGCAGGAGGAGAAGGGGTAGAGGGAGGAAAGACAAGGAGAAGGACCAGTTGGGAGGAAAGGGCAAGGAGAGGGATAAGAAGTACAAGAAGGATACAGTAAAGGCAGCTGAAGGTTTGTGCCAGGAAACACAACAGGCAAGGAGGGGCTTAACTGAGATGGAAGGAAGGGAGGATGAGCCAGGCAAGTTTAGCAGATGGGGGAAGGACCAGTTGCAAGCAGTGATGGGGGGACAGCAGGATACAAAAGGATACTAGGGAGGAGGAGAAGCAGGATTGGATGGGAGGGTGGCCAGGGTAAATAAGGAGGGTCAGCAGGGGCACCCAGATGGGGAGGAGCAAGGAGCCAGCTGGGGAGGGGCCAGTAGAAAGGATGAGGGACATGGAAAGGGGAAAGGAGGAAAAGGGTGGTCAGAGTGCTCCTGTTGGGTGATTCCATGATCAGAGGTATCAAATGGGATAGGGAGGGGGAAGTCTGCCCAGTTAGAACAAAATGCTTCCCTGGACTAACGGTGCCTCATTGCCAAGCATGAGGTATATCAGCTGGCAAAGGATTGTGGAGGTTCTCTGACATACTGGTCCACCTGGGTACCAATGACATTGAGGGAAATAGTGAGCTAGAGATACAGGCAAGGTTTAGGAGCTTGCCAGGGTCTGTCATGACATAGGACGTGTGATTTCTTTATCGGAAATCTCTGCTGGAGCCAAGGGCTGTGGGGACTGCAAAGGAAAGATTAGGGAGATAAACCAGTGGCTCAGGGAGGGTGGGGCCAGATGGTATGGGTGATGGGGATTGGGGGAGACCTGGGAGGATAAGGGGCTGTATACTAGAGATAGGCTCCATCTCAATTTGAGGGAGGGAAATCCTTGTTGAAAATAGAGGGTTCATTGGTGAAAGGTGGGGTTTAAACTTGTGAAGGGGAGGGATGGGAGAAAATTCTGTGGGGGGGCCGATAAAGGAGGACTCTGTCTCCACTCCTGGGGAGCTGGAGGAATGTGGAAAAGGCCGACTGGGAAGGTGCTGACCGGGGAAGACGGAATCCTCATGGTAACGCGAGCAGGGGAAAGGAAGATATGGAAAGGGTGGAAGGTGGTAGTCATGCTAAATGCCAGGAGCTTGGGCAATAAAATGTCAGAACTGAGGGAAAGGTGGATGTGGCAGTGATCACTGAGACCTGGGCCACCGCAGGGCATGACTGGGACCTGAACCTAGAGGGTTACACCATGTTCAGGAAGGACAGGAGGAGGGAAGGGAGGAGGATAGCAATAATAGTCACAACTGCATTGGCTAGGAGGAGGAGGAGGTGGAGGAACCGTGGAGGCACTCTGGTCACCCTAATAACAAGGGGGACAAGAGAGTAACAATAGGAGTGGTGTGATAGACCCCTGCGCTGGCAGAGGAGCTGGAGGAGAGTCTGGTGGTAGATGTTGGGAGACACTGCAGATTGGGCAGGGAAGGGTGGTGGTGTTGGGGACTTAAACATGCCTGGAACAGACTGGAAGATATGACATCCTCGGTGGCCAGGGAACCGAGGTTGTTGGATGTCTTTTAGGATGCTCATAACTCAGCAGGTGGGGAAACGCACCAAGGAGGCACGGATGCTGGATTGGTCCTGCAGACAGTGACCAGATTGGGGCCTGGAGGTAAGGGACCAGCTGGCAGGGAGTGACCATGCCATGCCTGGTTCTGCCTGGACTCAGGAGGGTTGAAGGCTGCACAAAGACAGAGGTAACGACTTCAGTGGGGTGGATTTCAAGGAAATGGGAAGGATCCTTAAGAAGCATTTGATGGATTGGGCCAGACATGGATGCTGACCGTGGGTGGGAAATCATCAGAGGAGGGATGCAGGATGCTGTCAGCACCAGTGCAAGAGGAAGAAAAAAAAGAAATAGGCGACCCATAAACCCTGCTTGTGGACCAGGGAGGATCAGGAGGTGGTGAGGGGAATGAAGGCGGCTTTTAAGGCATTTAAGTGCTCAAGGAGTGAAAGGGATCGAGGGGAGTACCAGCTGATGGCCAGAAGGCCACCAGGGTGGGTGGGAGGGTAGTAAGGCTAGGAAGGAGCAAAACCTGTCCAGGGAAATTAGGAGAGGAACAAGGGTTCTTTAGATACATTGGGAAAAACAAAGGGTGAAGGGCAGTAGCAGGAGTTAAAACAGGGAGGATGGGCACAAGACCTGGGGAGCAGGCTGAGGCACTAAAGTGAGTACTTCGCCTCAGTTTACCAAGGAAAATGGGGGCTGCACTCACATGGGAGGAGATGGTGAAACTGAGGAGGGGAGACCCTGCCGATTGGCGGTCTGGGAGAGGGGGCTATCACTGGCAGGAGGGGGAAGGCATACAGGGGAAGAGATAGCAGAGGTGAAATCATGGCACAGAGAGAGAGAAGCCTCAGTTCCCTTAAGACGGAGAAAGCACTGGGGCTGGATAAATTACATCCAGAGTGCTGAAGGAACTGGCTGGTTGTCCTGGCAAAATCCCTGGTGGAGCTTTCAGCATCTCTGAGGACAGGGTGGGTGCCCCAGGACTGGAAGGTGGTGAATATAGTGCCCATCCACAGGGAGGAACAAGGGAGGTGGCAGAGAATACAGGCCTGTCAGCCTGACATCAGTGGGGCAAGGTGATGGAGGGCATTGTCAAGGAGAGGCTGGGGGGACTCTGAAAAATCAAGTTTCGGAACAATAGACAGCATGGACTCATCCCGGGAAATCGTACAGACAAACCTTGTGAGTTCTATGACTGGGTGATGAGTGCCTTGGACCTGGTAGACCAGTGGACGTCCTCTATCTTGACTTCAGCAAGGCGTTTGACTCTGTTCTCATGGGGCCTGTTGAATAAGCTGGGAGAATGGAGGTGGGAACCAGATGATCAGATGGATGGGAAGTTGGCTCCAGGACCAGATTGATTGGTGGGATAGTGTCATCCCCAAGGAGGGTCATCAGTGGGGTCACTCAGGGATCGGTCCTTGGGTCCCTCCTTCAACGCCTATGTCTCCACATAAGAAAGGGTATCAGGGAGGAGATGAGTCTCTTTGCAGATGACTCAAAACTGGGGAGGTGGTGGATAGGGAGGAGGCCCTACAGGGGAACCTGGAGGCTCTGGAAAAGTGGTCTAGAAAGTGAAGCTGAGGTTCAATGCAGGAAATGCAAGGTACTGCATCTGGGAGCTAGAAACACAGGCCAAGTGTGCACCCTGGGTGGGGGGAAATGCTACAAGTCTTGGTGGCTGAGAAGGACCTGGGTTGGGGTGTGGTGGTGGATGTCAAGATGAACAATTCTGAGATTTGTAGGAGGGTAACGGCTAAAGCAAGAGGATGCTGGGATGCATCGCTAGGGGATCACTCTCAGAAGGAGGGAAGTGATACTCCTCTGTATAACTGCTTGGTGAGGCCATGAGTACTGCATGCAGTTTTGGAGGCCACACTTAAAAAGAGACATTGAAATCCTGGAGAGGGTCCAGAGGAGGGCAACCAAATGATCTGAGGCCTGGAGGACATGCCCCATCGGGAGAGGCTCAAGAGCTCAATATGCACATTGGAAGAGAGAAGGGACCAGGGGACATGATAGAGGTTTTCAGGTACATGAAGGAGTTAAAGGGAGGAGCACTCAGGGTGCTCGAAGAAGGAGGGGTGGCAACCAGAGAGCATGGGTGGAAGCTGGAGGAGGAGATTCAGGATAGAAAGGAGGAGGTGCTACTTCACTGAGAGGGTGGTGGAGCCATGGAATGCGCTGCCCAGGGGCTGGTGGAGGCAGAGACGGTGGAGGAGTTCAAGAGGGGTGGACAGGTACAGGAAGGGTTCTGGAAGCAAAGTCCTGTGCTGTAGAAATATCCGGGACTGGGAAGAGAGAAGCCAGAGAGGGCGAGGGGCAGTAAGGTCAGCTCCCAGGGTGGTGCTTGATCAAACGAACAGACACTAAAGACCGCTACGCCTTATTCTGCTGGCATTTTAGTATGTTAGTATGTAACAGTGCTGTGAAGTGAACACTCATGTAAATGTTACAACTAAGCTAGAATACCACTTGCAGTAACAAACTATTTATATGGTATTGTAATGTATTGTAATGTGTACCTAATGTGCTATTTGTGTATTATGTGTTGTTGTGCATTGTATGTCTTTATTGTACACTGTTGCATCTCAGCCACACAGTGTCTCCAGGTCATTCCTGACACTGGGCCTTGGCCTGGTGTGCTTACCTGGTGAACAAGGTGATAAAAACAATGAACAGAACACATACATGGCAGAGACATGTGGCACACAGATGGCACTCCCATGTCTCCAAAAATCTGGCCCCGTGCCTAACCCTGCCAGGCATTAGTGGGTGCACCAGCACCCAGTGGACACCATGACAGTGCATCCATGCAGCACACATCTCCAGTTCTCACTGGGGTACACCAACATAGTTCAGCAGACACATGCTGCACTGGAGGAATGGAGGGTGTTGAGGGAGGGTGTACAGGTGACCAGGCTGCACCAACAGTAGGTACTGCCACACAGCAGGGGCCATCCACACAGTGCACATGTTCCACTGATGAGACTGCTCCTGACAGCAGTGTGCCAGTATGATGGTATGTGCCCCACACATTCTTTACACCTGTCTGGGATCCCCACACACAGACAGCCATGTGTATGGTAGTGTGGGATTCTATGCCACTGGTGCAGCACATAAGGGTCACAGGACAGTATGACTGTGGTGTCCTCTGTCAGACCACGCCTTCCAGCTGTGCTTGTCACTGTGTGGATAGCACCAGTCACTGTTGCCTGACACACTGTAGGCATTGTTATGTACCTCACAGTATCACCTAGTATGATACTGTACCATCTGATAAACACTGTGGCAGGAACAATGATTTGCCTCTGGCATGCAGCACCACCACCTGCTCCTGTAGTGCTACTCACCTGGGCCACATTAGTCATTGTGTGTGTCCAAACCAAGACTGCAGCTAATGTTCTGTGAGCTGTGAGCACACAATGAAAGTGACAACCAACCTGTAATACCAGTCAGACCTACAGGTGGAGCTGTGAGCACAGAAAGAAACGCGGCTACCAACCTGTAATTCAAGTTGGACCTACAGGTGGAGCTATATGCACCATGTTATAGCACTGGGCAATCCACATGCAAAGCAAGCTGTAATGAGATGCCAATGTGGTTGTTTGCCAATGGATTGCCTGAGTAGGCTCATTTGCATTGCAGTTTTGAATATAGCAAATGGGATTGTGCGGGCAAACATGTCAGTGCAGCACAAATGTTCAGTGTTGCAATACTGTAATGTTCCATTACATGGTTCTGCAGTATTTGGCCTGCACTGTTGTTTGCTGTTGTTGTGCTCCACTGCTTGCTAGCACACATGCTGCCCACATTGTTCATTCTTACCTCACTCCACCCTGCACTGGACCACTGTTGCAGTTTGCACTGCTCTCGGTTGCTATATTCAGTGCTGTCTTATTTGCTGGGCTATTGTTGCACTGCACTCTCAGCCCTGTTTTGCACACCTTCATTTGCATGCTATATTCAAATATATTTAGCCTGGAGCTATTCCTTTGAATATGGCATGCAAATGGTTCCGGCTAATTTTTTTCTGCTATGCAGTGCTAATTTGCCCCAGTGCAATGTTTTGAATATCTGGCCCTAGGGTTGGCTGCATTGGCTATTGCACAGAAATTTTAGTAAGGTTTCAAACAGTGTTACCCATCCCATCCCCATTTACAGGAGGTAGAATAATTGTTTTAAAGTGCTATCCTGAGATATCACTCAGTTGAATGACAGGTGTGAATGATCACAGCTTTTCACCACATCAGAAAATTATTTAGTCTGCAAACCTCACAAGTGAAAACAGGAAATTTTGCTCAATGCCTATCAGTATAAAGAAATAAACTGAAACTGAAACTAAACCTCACTGTAGTGTGCTACGATTCAGCATTCAGTAACCCTAGAGAAAAGGACCACAACATAAAGGCACCAAAATAAATAAATGAAAAGAATACACATTTGTCAACCTTTTTCAAAACCTGAAACACACAGTTTTTATAGCAATGTTTTAAATGTTGCTGCCTGTTTTACTTGTGAAAACTATTGCACAAGAACTCCACCATTTGAAGAAACAGTTTTATAAACTTGCTGACAGGGAAGACTAGACTGAGTGCTGGAGATGACATCATCATCAGCTGCTCTTCACTGAAACTTGCTTTTTGAACAGGCAATGAATTTAGGGTTGTAAAATGACTTGTAACTTTTAAACAAAGTAACTTAGAGATCTCATTTTTGGCATGAGGCTGATTGGGGCTATGCTGATCCAAATTTGAAATTTATTGATGCCAAAAATGTTGACTGTAGTCCCTCCTTAAGTACAACACTTCTGCATGTTATGTTCAAGTTCAAGTTTCAAGTTCATGTTTATTGTAGGAAAACTCCATTGAGCAAGCTCATTCACAAGGGGATCCTTTGACATAGACAGGTAGTTACAGATTACATAAATTGAAAAAAACAGTACAAATTCAAGTACAGAATTATGGGCAAGTATTAACATGTTGCATAAAATGACAATGACATAGAAAAAATACAAGTACAGAAAAAAGGTACAAAGTGCTTGTTTCGGAGCCAAGTGCCTGCCTTTAATAAAACCTGTTTGCATTGACCTTAATAGATTTTGAACACACTTGCTAACCTGAGTGTTAAGATTTTGGCTAGCATTTTGTTGTCCAAGTTGATTAGTGTGATAGTTTAAAATTGTTGCTGAATCTGATATCTTTATCTTGTTTTGGGATTAATGTACAGTGATGATGCCATGTTTTGAAGTCAGAGGTCATTCACATTTTCATAAGAGTCATCTTTATTTCATTTTGGGATAAATATAACGATACCCTGTTGTAAAGTCGTAGGTAATTTACCTTTTCCCAAGAGTTATTAAACGCTTAGCTAGAATTGGGCCAGTATATCTTCAAATGTATTACAGAAATTCAAACAGAACCTGTCAGGGCCTGGGGCTTTATTTTTGTTTCAAGCTGCAATTGTTTGTTGGCCCAGTGGTGTTGCAGTAGTGATTTTTCCTGCCATGCCGATGACCTGGGATTGGGAATTATCTTGGATTGTTGGGGCCAGCTAGGGAGCAGAGGATCGAGCATGTGATGGACTGCTCTCCTCTCCCAGGGAGGAAGGACAGCCATTTCTGCTGAATGACTGTCACCAGGTTGAGGGCTAGTGGCAGTGCAGGAGTACATTGGCAAAGAAAGGTGGGGGCGAGGGACTCCACAATGTTCACAGGTTTCTACATGTACACACCAGCATGTATACCCTATTGCAGGGAAGGGCAAACAAAATGGAGAAAATGGTTGGCAAGGCAAGTGTGCATGATTCTTTGCACTGCAGTACCCTCTTGCTCTACCACCAGGACCCTGCCAGCTAAAATACTGGATGTGTCTCTTGGGGAGGATGGCCACCTCCTCCTGACCCTGCCATGAGGGATAATCCATAGGGGTTACCCAATCTGAGCAGGTTAGCCTGGAAGGTAGTAGTTGGTGTGGTCAGCTGTGACACGGGTTGAGGGAAACCCAGCCTGCTTCAACCAGGAAGAGTAAACACTTATATATAAAAAAAACCAAAACTGCAATTTCTGTAACACCTCCTCTGGCTGTATTGATTTCCTATCTTTTCACCTATACTGGAAGGAATCTGTGGATATCTATACCTTTGCAAAACTGCTTTACATTCTTGGGTCCCACATACCTAGATTCTGTGTGAAGTAGTTTGTAATAATCTTTAAAAACATCATCAATTTTTTGTGCTTAAATTAAGGCCTCAGTATTCTGGTCTTGCATGTCAAGTTTTGCCTAATTCTCAGTGCTAATAGCCTTTTGGCTTTTAGACCTCTAGCTACACACCTTAATTTGACTTTTCTAATATTCTAACATTTCTAATATTAAATTCTACTTCTCCCTTAGTAATTTATTGTACTCAGTCCTGGTCTTTGACCACTTAGTCCAAATTTCATCTAAGCTATTGTTTATTGAAGATTTTTCTAGATTTTTCATTTCTGCAAGTTTCTTGTTTAATTTAATGTTTTAACTTTTTCATTTTGCAGTTATTCCAATCAGAAGACCCACAGAGTACACTTGAAAGCCTCCCATACAATCTACCATGACATATCCTTTGTTTCAATGTGAATAATTGTTCAGAGCATCCTGTTGTTTTCCATTTGGTGTCTTCCTTTTCTAAAATAAAATTATGTACTCATCTATTGTTTTTCTTGTGTATTTTGTTGTAATCCGTTGTACAACAACTGAGTATGGTCAGAAAAAACTACCAGTGTAACAGCTAAACAATATGATAAATTTAGAAATTGTCTTATGTAGGTGACCAGTAAGTGTATTCATGAACATCTTTGTTATAGTCCACCACACATCAGCCAGATTTAGAGTTTTAGTAATTCCATTAGATCTTTATTCATCATAGACAAAACAAATTGATTCTGTTCTAATTGAAGATTTAGAATGCAATTTACTGTATATCCTTTTAAAACAAATTTAGATTGGTGGAAAGACTGTGAGACATCAAATATTTTCATAAAAATTTCATGGGAACCATTTTTCTTACTATAAATGTTTTTATTAAAGTTTTTCAATTTTATATGTCATGCAGCCAAAATGTGCAACATATTTTTAGTGAAATAAATGTTCACCATTGTAAAGTTGATTCTATCAAGAATGCCATTTATAACAACACAGTAACCATTATTATCTTCTGTTACTTCCAGTACATTAAATCTCACATTTCTAGCCACTAATATTATAACTCGTGTCTTGTTAGAAGATGAATGTGCTCCAAACATCTTCCTGACCCACTCTTTTCATTAGTTTGATGTCCTTCCTTTAAGAAAGGTTCCTTGTTCTGCCCAGCCGGTGGTGCTGAGAGTTGAGGTGCTGACACCACACCTCATGCCACGCCTGTGATCCAAGTTTGGGAGCGAGCTCAGGCAACCGGGGTCGGCAGAGGAGGGATCAGATTGAGCGCCCGTGGCTGCTCTCCTGTTCCAAGGGAGGGCATTGGATGTCTGAGCTCTGGCAACCCCTGGTGGAGACCGGGGTGCACAGAAGCATGGGCAGCATGTTACAGCATGCCTAACGCTGGCAGGGTTGGTGAGGCACCATGCGCCGGGTGTACGATGCAAGGGAGGGTGGGGAAGGACAGAACAATAGAAAACCTGGCTTGTAGGGATAGGCGACGGGCGATTTTCCACCATACCCAGTGCCGATCTGACTGAGCCAAGCCCTCATCACCTCCACCCGGCCCCACTCGCTGCTGCCAGAGTCTGTTTCCTAGGAGCCCAAGTAATCATCAGGCTACCTTCCTGGGTGGGTTAAACTGAGGGTGCTGGCAGTGGTGGGAGAGAGAGAAGGGTACAAGACCACAATGGATCTCAGGTGGGCAGGCACAGGAGAAGATGCCTGCTAGAGTTTCCCTGAGCCATGACAGGAGGAAATAGTGTCAAAAAAAAAGAAAGGTTCCTTGTAAAAGGTCATATAAACATTAAGTTTTTAAGGTGCTGAAGGACTTGTAGCACTTGGTTTGGGTATTTAATCATCTTACATTCCAAGAAACTACTCTTAGATTGCTATACATACTATAAATAGATAGGGTGGGAGAAAAGGGAAGAGGTGTGACTGTCTACGTTGGGGAAGGAATTCAAGCTACTGAGGAACAGGGAATACAGGAGGGTGGAGGCACTGTGGATTACCTTGAAATGGAAATGGCACCACCATCCATACTGGCATGATCTATACACCTCCAACACAAGGGAAGAGCTGGACAGAGTACTGGTGGAAGCCATCCACAAAATGAAGGCAAAGGGGAAGTGCCTGGTAGGAGACTTCAGTTTGCATGATGTCAATTAGCACCCATGCTGCAGCTGCAGCAGGAGTAGGGACATCCTAGATGTCCTGCAAGAGGCATGCCTCAGACAGCTAGTGGTAGAGCCAACCCATAAGGGAGTGATACTGGACCTGGTGCTTACTAATGGGGAAAGAGTTATAGATGTAGAGGTGAGTAGTCAATCAGTCCAGTGATCACCACATAGTGTGGTTCAATGTGAGAACAGTGGAGGAGTCAAACCACACAAAAGCGAGGGTCCTGGATTTCAGAACATCTGACTTTGCAAAGTTAGGGATTGTCTCAGGACAGCCCTGGCAGAGAATGAGAATGGGGTGGGGTGTAGAGGAACAGTGGGCATATCTTAAAGGAAACATAGCAGAAGCAACAAGCCTTGCATCAGGCAAGTAAGTAAATGAAGAAAAGAAAAAGCACTATGGTTCTCAAGGAAAGTGGCCGAAAAGGTGAGAGAGAAATGACTGGCATTCAGGAGGTACAAGAATATACAGAAGGAGACAGACAGGAGACTGTATACGTGAAAAGCAGAGGGAAGGGAAAGTAGTCTGAAGTGCAAAAGCACAAATGTAGAAAAGAATAGACCAGGTAGTAAAGAGAGGAAATAAGACCTTTTTAGGTATATTAGTGAGAGAAAAGTCCAGAGGAGGGATTGGAGACTAAAAAGGAAAGGAGGGGTTGTGCAGAAGGAGACCTAGAAAAGCAGAAATCCTAAACAAATATTTTGCTCAGTTTTCACAAACGAAATGGAAGGGAGGGACCACAGTTAGAAGAAAGACGACCAAAGGAAGGGAAGTGGACACCAGTCTGTTCACAGAAGAGAGAGAGTCCTAGAGGAGCTTGCAAAGCTAAAAGTAGGCAAGGCAATGGGGTTGGACAGGATTCATCTCAGAATATTAAAAGAACTTAGAAGGGAGCTGGCAGCACTGCTGACAGGCCTGTTCAACAAACTGATAGAAACAGGGTGGTTCCAGAGGACTGAAGGAGGGTGAATGTAGCCCCTCTTCATAAAAGTGGCAGCAGGAGGAGGCTGGCAACTACTGGCCAGTCAACCTGAACTCAGTGGTGGGAAATTGATGGAATCATTGCTAATAAAAAGATTGTGACATATCTTGAGACAGCAAAGCACAGGATCTGAGGCAACATGGATTCACAGTTGGAGTTCCTGTCAAACAAATCTGATAGATTTTGACTGAGTAACCAGGAAGTCGATCAGGAGGAGAGATGGATATGGCTACCTGGATTTCAGCAAGGCCTTTGACACTGTCCACATAGAAGGCTAGTAAGCGTTGGCAGCCAGGGAGTGGGTTTCAGGTTAGTACACTGGGTCAGAAATTGGCTGAGCAGCAGGACACAGAGGGTGGTGGTGAATGGAGCTCAATCTGAGGAGAGGGGTGACCAGTGAGGTACCTCTGGATTGGTGTTAGGGCCAGTTCTGTTTAAAGTCTTCATAAGTGACATTGCAGAGGGGCTGGAAGGAAGGTATGCCTTTCCAGACAACACTAAGATGATACCTGGGGAGGGAGAAATGAAGGGCCTAAGCAACCTTAAGGAGTGGTTGAGAGTGTAACAGCTGGGATTCAACGCTAAGAAATGCAACATCATGCATTTGGGGCACAGAAAGCCTGGGTAGGGGTACTTGATGGTGGGGAGGTTCTGACAGTCACCAAACAAGAAAGGGTCTGTGGGTGATCATTTTGATGACCTAAAGGTGACCAGACAATGTGAAAAGGCTATAGGAGAGCTGGTGGGATGCTAGGTGCATAGAGAGAGGAATTACTAGCAGGAAAAAAGAGGTGGTGATGCCATTGTACAGATCACTGGTAAGACCTCATCTGGAATACTGTGTCCAGTTCTGGAGACCATACCTCAGGAAGGACATAGACAGAATAGAGGCAATTCAGAGAGGACGACTAAAATGGTGCAAGGGTTGCACCAGAATTCATATGAGGAGGGACTGAAAGACCTAAATATGCATTCACTGGAAGAGAGAAGTGGAGGAGGGGTATGACAGAGATTTTCAAATATCTCAAGGGTATAAATAAGGTACAAGAGGGTAACATTTTTCAGAAAAGAAGAGTTTAAAGAACACGAAGTCATGATATGAGACTAGAGGGAGTAGACTCAGGAGAAACATGAGGAAGTACTTTTCATGGAGAGGTGGTGGGTACATGGAACAGCCTCCCTGCAGAGGTGATGGGGCAAAATGGTGGGGAATTCAAAATGCATAGGGTACACATAAGGGAACCCTAGCAATAGAGAAGAGAGGATAAGCCACAGATCAATTAGGGTTGTGGTAACTGCAGTGGGTAGGTAAAATTAGCAGACTAGATCAGCCAGGCAGTCCTTATTTGCCAGCAAATTCTATATTTCTGTTATTAGGCACTCAGACTGACTGCTACTAGTCATCATCTGAACAGACCGCTGATTCATATATCTCACTTCAAAGAGAAACTTATTTTTCCAAATGCTCAGCTACTGCTTTAGATGGGTTCTCAGAATCCATGTGCAGGCACATGCAGAAGTTGAAGGAAGTCATAAATAAAGATAGGAAGGACATTAGAAAATAATAAGTAGAAGAAAACCCAAGCTTATAAGAGAAATATAATATATGCAAAATACTGGCCAGTTAGAATTACAATTCCTGTTTGAGATATCTAACCATTGTATAGATAATCTTGTTAGTGGACAAAAAAACAATAACAAAATTAAACTCAATCTTTGTAAGTCTTATGCCTTCCCTCCCTTGTACATTCACGATCAGTTTGCTGTCCCCATGCCCTTGTATTATTTGTTTAAACTGATCTAAAAAATAAAAAATAAAAACTGATAATGAGTAACAGTAGTATTAATAAAACAGTTATGAGACCAAATCAGTTTTCAGTTCTATTCCAAACTATCCTGGAGCTTCAAGATTTGCTAATTACTTAGCTAACGACTGTCCAGTGATTCATTTCTAGGTAGAAATTAATAAGATGGTCCACTGTACTGTTTGTCCCTTCCATGCTTACAGTTAGGATTAAGGTCAGTAATATTGTGAGACAGACCTATGTACAACAACCACAGTTTCCTGTTGAAACCAGGGTTGAAGGGACATACTGGATATGAAGATCATTGCACTCACATTAGATGAGATCACCTGGCCCTCACCAAAATATTACATAGAAACATAGAATATATCAGCAGATAAGGACACACAGCCCACCTAGTCTGCCCACTTCCCTACTTGGTTTGGCAATATATTCAATCTATCACTCAGGACATGACATTCTCCTCCAAATGAAAAGTTTCACATGTCACCACAGTACACAAGAATGGTGTCCGCATGAATCACTCAGACTGTTGCACTATCTCAATATTACCCCTGTCAAAGGCCCTGAGCATATAGTGGCTGACCAATTAGCAGGCTATCTCAATAATTATGATAAACAATGCCAGGAGCAGCATGGGTTCCAAGTGCCCACATACTACAACAGCCCTCACAGAGTTTACGAGTTACATTTATGAGGAACTTGACAAAAAAAAGCTAGTGGGTTAATCTTCATTGACCTCACTAAAACATTTGACATGGTAAACTACAAAATTCTTTTGGACATATTAATGGTGCTGGGCCTGTCCATTGACAATAAATAATAATAATATTTTATTTATTGTGCACCTTTCAGACATCAAGGTGCAGTACAATAAGACAATAAAATACAGCAAAGTCAACATCATAAAACAGTACAGGCCAGCAAGCAATACAGCCATAAGCTTTACCCAAAGGAAAGATTTCAAGGCCTGTTTAAAACTCCCCATGGTTGTGCATCCTAATCCGACGGGTAGAGAATTCAAAGGAAGGGGCCACAAACATAAAAGCACGGGCACCAGCTGATTTTAAAGTCACCCTAGGAATCTCAGCAACCCCTTGTCGGCTGAGCGGAGTGGTCTCACAGGGTGGTAGGATCAGGAGTTCTTTCAAGCAATCAGGGCCCAGTTGATGCAGGGCTTTGAACGTCAGTAATCCAGCTTTGAAGGTGATCTGCCACTGAACTGGAAGCCAGTGCAGTTCCCGCAGCACTGGTGTAATATGGGAAGTTCTAGGAGTACTCACCAACAACTGTGCTAAGGAATTCTGCACCAGCTGCAAGTGGTGGATGTCAACCCCTGGAAGCCCAAAGTATAGTGAGTTGCAGTAGTCTAGGCACGAGGTCACAAAGGCATGGATTAAAGTTGGCAGATCACCTGACGGAACAAGGTGCTTGATCCTAATGATGTTTCTCAGAGGGTAGAAAGATGACTTAACCACAGCTGACACCTGAGACTGAAGTATCAACCTCATGTCTAATACCACCCCTGGGTCTCGTACCTGCTCAGAGACCTGTAGCTCAGCATCCCAAGGAACAATCCAGATGGGAGCGGCCCAAGTCCCCCTATCCGTGATCTGGATCCAAAACCAACACCTCCGCTCTTCCCAGAGTTCAACTTCAGCCAACTGGACCTCATCTAATCCTGGATTTCAGTGAGGCAGCTATTAAATACCAACACGGCTCCTTCCTGGTCGGGGTAAAAGACAGGTATAGCTGGGTATCATTGGCATAGCAATGAAACCTCAGCCCATACCATCTCACAATGTCTCCAGGGAAGCATATACACTGCAAACAGCATGGGGGCTAATATAGAGCCCTGAGGAACCCCACAAAACAGAGAGATGGGATTAGAGGAAAAAACCTGAAACCACCCTCTGAGTTCTTCCAGTGAGGTATGAGGTGAACCATCTGAGGACCACCCCAGAAAGCCCACAAATACATCTCAGGCGCCAAGTAGAACCCCATGGTCAGTGGTGTCAAATGCAGATGACAGATCTAATAGTACCAAATGGACTATTTCTCTGGTCTCTCACCATCAGAAGATCATTAGCACCCCAACCAGTGCAGTCTCGGTAGTATACCCTTCGAAAACCTGATTGGAGAGGTTCATAGATGCTATGGATGGTCAGGTGGCTCTCCAACTGGGTCAGCCACTACTTTCTCGATCACCTTCCCCACAAAGGGGAGATTCAAGATAGGCCTGTAGTTAGCAAGATAGTCTGGGTCCAAAGAAGCTTTCTTCAACAAGGGTGTCACCACCACCTCTTTGAAGGAACAGGGATATTCACCGAGTCAAGGGAGCACCAGACTATTCAGCAGAACTGGGAGAATGGACTCCCACATCCCATAATCAGTGATGTAGGACCCAGATCTAAACTACAGCATGTAGAGCGCATCCCATGGACAATCTGCATAACATCCACGGCGTCGAGTGGATCTCTGACCTAATGTCCATCACCTTATCAGCGAAGAACCGACAAGCTCATCACACTGTGATTGTGAAAATGCTCTTCGGAGCTGTAGACAGGTTGGCTGCACAATCGTCCACAGTTCTGAACAGCTGAGCTGGTCGGTTCTGGGTGGTAGAAATTTCCCTGGACCGAACTCTGCTTTCTACGAAATTTCTGACTGATAGAATTGATAGTGTTCTAACAGCCTAAGATGGTCAGCATACAAGCCAGATTTCCACCAACAGCATTCTAACCTGCGTCCTAGTTACTGCAACTCCCTCAAGGCTTCATCAAACCATGGAGCCTGGGGTCGAAGGGAGAGGACACAACGAACTGGAGTAACAGAATCCAGGGCAGAGGTGACTATATTATTATAAGCCAAACCAATGCCTCTGGATCATTGTAATGTATAGGAAATTGTGATAGGTCAAGGACTGCAGCAAGGCCATCAGAAGTAATATTCTGTAAAGGGCGGTACTTGACCATCTCCACAGGGGTCAGCCTATAAGGTGGGTGACAAAATTTAATCTCACAGTGTAGTGATCGACCAGCCGACTGGTTCCAGCCCCATGTCAGAAGCCTCAATCCCCAGACGGATGACCAAGTCAAGAGAATGGCCACTTTTATGTGTAGCAGTGGTAACCACCAGTGTTAGGCCCAGTGAGTCTGTTAACTGGAGGAAGTGTTGTCCAAATTGCAAAGGTCATCATCGATCCAGGCATTAAAGTCACCCAGGACCATCAGCCTGGGAGACTCAAAAGTCATGTCAATGACTTAAGTCCGCCATTTCTTTAAAGAATTGCTTCCCATCTCTGGGTGGACAGTAGATGAGAGCAATTGGATAGGCCACCCTGCTACAACAGCACATTCAAAGGAGATGGTCTCCTCAACTGGAACACTAGTGAGTGCTAATTCTGTCTTGAAACAGACCGCAATCCCCCTCACGGTCCAACCTCGGGCGATGTATCACTGTATATCCAGCTGGAATTACGGCCTCAAGTATTGGGCCCACATTATCATCCAGCCAGGTCTCGTGATACAAGCCAGAACTGTTGAACCAACAAGATCGAAAATCACAGCAGTCTTGTTCTGGATAGATCTAGCATTACAAAACAGTGCCCAGGTTGGACAGAACTCCTGGGCTGCCCTGGCTACCTGCCCATCGCCAATGATGGTGTCCTTGGTATGGGGACCAAGCAAGATGGTCCGCGGCCCAAGCTCCACTTCACCCCAGGGCATCTCCTGGCTTAACCACTCTAATGAGAGTGCCCCGCCCTCCAGCCTCCACTATTCACCCCCACCCCTCATACAGTAACCTGATTCTGGAGGTACCTCTCCCATAGAACCCAAAGTGTAAAATAAATGGGATCCACTCTGACCTAAGAGCAGTCTCTCTTGAGTCCCCCAGAGTTCCATCCTTGGGCACTTCTCTTTAGTTTGTTTATTAATACACTTCCCCAAGTTTGGTCATCAAAATGTTGTTCTACGAGATGACGCTGTTATTTTCTCCAACGATCAGCAACTAACCCACTTCACAGAAGATCTGCAAAACAATAAAAAAAACTGGAACTCTGGTTCCAACAAAACAAGCTACTGAATTACAAAAAACAAAGGATATGCTGTTTACTCTCTACACACTAAAAAGAAGGTAGGCCCTTTCTATTCTTTGCAAGGAAGGGGTGCAACTAGAGTGAGTCAGCTCATTCAAGTACCTGGGAGTGTACCTGAATGACACCCTCTCCTTCACCCCAAACATTGATCACGCCATTAGAGTCACTAATGTTAAGCTAGGTCTATTGTACAGACATTGAGCCCATTACCCTAATGCACTGAAGCTGGCCATAAGCAGCTCAGTCCTGTCAGTAATAGACTATGGGCTGCAAATCTACAGTGCTGCCTCCAACACAGCACTACACAGAATTCAGATTGCTTTTAACAATGCCTGCAGACTAGCTCTTGTGGTAGATAGAACAGCTCACACATGCAGCCTCTACTGTCAGACAGGGTGGCTCCCCATACAGAGTAGGATAAATACCATGTTTGTGTCCTGGGGAAAAAGCCCTGCTAGGCCTAACACCTACCACAATAAACAGACACTTCCAACCAGCCAGACCATACAGCACACTAGGACTACGATCAACAACTCTCTTCTTATCCCATTTTGATGCAGCTCCCTAGCACAAAGGTCCTTAGCCTATAGAGGTCCCAAATGGTTAAATGAACTCCTGACATCCTCACTGACATCTGTAAATAGGTTCATTTAAGAAGGAACATCATCATTACCTGACCCAGAGTAATACCTGTAATTGTTATGCCTGATCTCACCCTCATTCTCAACCACCGCCTCCTCCTCTAGGTGGTATCACCTTCCAAAGTGCTTCACTTCATCTTCTCCTATGAAATCTTCTGGCACACGGTGCCCACATGACAATGTCAAACAGGCAGCTGTATTTCCTAAATCACTTTGAAATGACTTCCCAACATTGTTGGAACTACAGTCTACTGTTTGTTTGCACTACGTGCCCAATTGTTAAGTTCCTGTACATGTTTATTTTTCTACTAGTGTTGTATTTTTCGCACATGGTGCCCACTTGATGATGTCAAACAGGCTGCTGTACTTCCTAAAAACTTTGTTATGACTTTCCAAAATTGTTGGAACAACACTCTACTGTTCGCTTGCACTATATGCCCAATTGTTGGGTTCCTGTACATATTTATTTACTAGTGCTGTATCTTGTAACTGATGTGGAACCTTTGTAAGCAAGCTGTCTAGCTCAAAGTTTGTAATCCAAATCTTTAATAAATAAATAAATAAAAGTTCTACATAAATAAACATGAGGAAAATAGCCTAGTTCATTATTTGATAGCTTCAGTTCAGTTTATTTTTATACTGGAAAGGCAAGTGAGCAAAATTGCCTGTTTTCACAAGGCCCAGTTGTACACAGACAACAGATACATACAGAAGTTATTAGGAGCAGAACAGATTTAAATGTAAAAAAGGCAAAGGCAGTAAGGACAGAAATGGGGCTAAAAGGGTAAGGCTATCAAAAGTGGAGGGTGATGAGTACCAATGCCCGTAGTCTGTGTAACCAGCCCCTGAACTAGTGGTCTTGATGGAAGAGGGTTGCCTGGATATTGTGGCAGTCACAGAAACATGGTAACACAGAGAACCATGACTGGGATGTCAACATACCAGGATACACAATCTACAGGAGGGACAGGGAGGGTAAAAGAGGAGGAGGAGTAGCGCTCTCATGTAAAGGAAGGGATCAAAGCAACAGAACTAAAGAGTAAACAGGGAGCAGATGAGACACTTTGGGTCACCCTGGAGACAGGAAATGGCACCACAATCCGCATGGGGTTGTATACAGACTCCATCTCAGGGGAGGAATGGACAAGGAAATGATAGAAGGCTTTCTTAGAATGGCAGAAAAAGGGGAGATATTGTTGATGGGGACCTGAATATGCAGATGTTAACTGGAGCACCTTTACTGCAGGCACATCCAAGAGCAGGGTCATTCTTGATGCCCTACAGGGGCATGCCTCAGACAGCTAGTATTGGAACCCACTCGGGAGGGAGCAATCTTAGACCTGGTACTCTCAAATGGGGATGGAGAAAGAATCTCAGATTTAGAAGTGGGTAGCCATCTGGGAACTAGCGACCACCAAACAGTGTGGTTCATGATAAACACAGCCATACAATCAAGCCATACAAAAGCAAGAGTACTGGACTTTAGGAGGGCTGACTTTGGGAAAATGAGAGAGTGCCTCAGAAAAGCACTAGCAAACAGGCAAGAAGGAGGGTGGAGGAACAATGGGGAGGATCAAAACAGCCATCACAGAGGCAACAAGCCTTTGTGTAAAGCAAATCAATAAAACACAACAAAGGAAAAGACCGCTATGGTTCTTAAAAGAGGTGGCAGGGAAGGTTAAGGAGAAAATGACAGCATTCAGGAAATATAAGGAAACACAGAAGGAGCAGGACAGAGAACGTTATCAGTTAAAGCGGAAAGAGGCTAGGAAGACAGTCAGAATAGCAAAGGCCCAAACCAAGGAAAGGACAGCCAATTCTGTTAAGAAGGCGATAAGACCTTTATAGGTACATTAGAGAACAAGAAAGACCAAAGGAGGATACTGAAGCTTAATAAAGGGAGGAATGTGGGTAGAGGGCGTGAAAAGCAGGGATACTGAACGAATATTTCTGCTCAGTATTCACAAAGGAAGAGGAGGGGAGTTACCAAACCAAACAAGAGAAACACTCTGAAGACGGGGGTCGATACCAGTCCATTTACAGAAGAAAGGGTTCTGAAAGAACTAATAAAATTGAAGGTGGACAAAGCAATGGGGCCTGATGGGATTCACCCAAGAATTCTAAAAGAACTAATGGTAGAACTAGTGACACCGCTGACTACTCTCTTTAACAAATCATGGGAGGATGGGGTGGTACCCGAGGACTGGAGGAGGGCAGATGTGATTCCTCTTCACAAAAGTGGAGCAGGACAGAGGCAGGAAACTACAGACCAGTTAGTTTGACCTCAGTGGTAGGGAAAATGATGGAATCACTTCTGAAGGAAAGAATTGTTGAGTACCTACAGGCCAGTGGGGCACAGGACCCAAGGCAGCATGGATTCATGATGGAAGGTCATGTCAGACAAATCTAATAGATTTCTTGACTTGGTGACCAAAGTAGTAGACCAGGGAGGGCTGTGTACATGGCCTACCTAGATTTTAGCAAAGTATGTGATACAGTCCCACACAAAGATTAATACACAAGATAGCCAGCCTTGGAGTGGGTCCCAAGGTGGTAGCCTGGATAAAAAATTGGCTAGACAACAGGATGCAAAGGTAGTAGTAAATGGAGTACACAGTGAAGAAAGAAGGGTTACTAGCGGGCACCGCAGAGGTTCAGTACTGGGACCGTCCTTTTAATGTCTTTATAAGTGACATTGCAGAGGAACTGGAAGGAAAAGTATGTCTCTTTGCAGATGACACAAAGATCTGCAACAGGGTTGATACACAGGATGGAGTGGAAAGGATGAGAAGGGACTTGGCAAGGTTGGAGGAATGTTCAAATGTATGGCAGCTCAGATTCAATGCAAAAGTGCAAGGTAATGCACATGGGAAACAAAACCCAGGGAAGCGTACACAATGGAGGGTGAGATACTGACAACAGTAAAATAGAAAGAGACCTCGGGTAATTATATCAGATGACCTAAAGGTGGGCAAACAATGTGAGAAGGCAGTAAGGAAGGCTGGGGGATGCTGGATACATAGGAAGAGGCAACAATAGTAGAAAACAGGAAGTTGTTATCCTCTGTACAGACAGTTGGTGAGACCCCATCTGGAGTACTGTGTGCAGTTCTGGAGACCCCATCTCTGCAAAGACATAGACAGAGTGGAGGCTGTCCAGAGGAGGGCAACCAAAATGGTGCAGGGTCTACACCAGAAGACATACAAGAAAGACTAAAGGAGCTTAATATGTATACCCTTGAGGAAAGAAGGAGAGAGGGGACATGATAGAAACTTTCAAGTACATCAAGGGAATTAACAAAGTTCAAGAGGGTAGCATCTTCCAGAAAAGAGATGTGCAAGAACAAGGGCACAATTTGAAGATAGAGGGGACGGCTCAGAGGTAATGGAGGAAGTATTTTCACTGAGAGGGTTGTGGATGATGGAACAGCCTCCTGAGGAGGTCGTGAGTCAAGAACAGTGGGGACTTAAGAATGTATGGGACAGGCATAAGGCAGTCCTAGTGGGGGTAGGAGGAAGTAAGTTGTTGGTTAACTAGGATTGGCAGCTTATCTGTTAGGTAGAAAATGGGCAGACTACTGGGCCAAGCGGTCCTTATCTGCCATCAAATTCTATGTTTCTATGTTTCTAGGTTTTAAAATTGTGTACAATACAGACAGGGTTAATATAAAATTACAAAGGTATAAAAGAAGTAATAAAAATATATAAACAGTAACAAAGTTGTCAGTCGAGGTTGATATAAGCTGAAGACACCAAAGGTACTCAGTGACAAGAGCATTTACAGGTTTGGGAACTGGACTGGTAAACCTTCAGGCTGTGCTTGAATGAGGCCAGTGAGATACACTGGATTAGGTAAGCGGACAGGCTATGGAATAGTTTCACACTCTTGTGACTATGCTGTCTGGTAAGAGTCCCCTGGAAATTTTTCAGAAGGTCCAGATTCTGTTATCCAGCCTGTCCTCTAATGGAGGCCAATTGGAAGATTTGCAGGATCAGAGTGGTCACAGCTTAGTTCAATCAAAGTCTGCCCTTTGTTTAGAAGCATCCTTTAAATGAGATAGTGAAAAAAATTGAGCAAAGTTATGCTTGGTGCTAGAGCAGGATCAAGGGAAGTTACCAAAGGGTTCCCACTGGATCGGTGCTTGACCTGTTTTATTTAATGTGTTCATCAATGACATAGGGAAGGCAAGATTTCCTCTTATGGACAATATCAAACTGTGGGAGGGCAGACACCAACGAGGGGTTAGGGACCTTAGTGAGGACATTGAAAAGTTTGAAAGGTGGTCTGTTATCTCAGAACTGGGGTTCAACACAAAAAGTACAGAGTCATGCACATTGCTTGCAAGAACCCAAGGGCTGAATAAAGACTGGAGGGAGTACAGGGCATAGTGTCAGAGGAGGAAAAGGATCTGAGGGTAAGTATAACCAGTAACATTAAGTAGTCTATGCAATGCAAAAAAGGCAGCAGTTAAGGCAAACAGGATGCTGGGTGTACAGCTAGGGGATTAACAAGCAAAAGGAAGGAGGTGATCCTACCACTGTACAGATCCATGGTGCAACCACACCTGGTGTACTGTGTGCAGTATTGACGTCCCTACTCGCGAGAGAACATAAATCATCTTGAGGTGGGACAGAGATGGGCAGCAAAGATGACTCAAGAAAACTGTTGCTAGGAATATGGACTCAGCACTAACAGCACACTTACTGCAGTCACAGCCTGAGTCACAACACAAGTGGACCTTTATTGGCATGGAGAAAGTCCCTTTGTGGTAGAGGGTGGAGACAAAGATAGTCTTTTTGATCTGCAGACTGCATGCCATGGTGTCCTCAGGCCTTAACTATGAATTAGAAATAATGTATTTTTTGTAATATATGCTGTACTTTTACTGTATTCATGTTTGTATTTCTGTCTTGCAGATAGTTGTCCATAACTGTGAGTTTGCCTCTTGCAACTAGAAGAGGTGATCTAAAAGTTGCATGAATCATGGTATCAGCAGAATATCTAATGGATAAATCATGATTATTCCAATTAGTTCAATAGCCTGGGATGATTAACATTGCTTTTTGGGTAACTGCCTTTTGGATCAGTTTACTGCCAGTATACATCTTGTTTTTTAACGTGTGGGTTTGCCATGTGCTTGTACTTTGCACATGGATATTCGCACTTCTGTTGTAGAAGTTTGCACATTTTAATTCCGTACTTTAATGCGAGTGTCCCTTTAAGAACTACCTTTATAAGAAGGACCCTTAGCATATATGTTAGTCTCTTGATAAATAGCTTGTTTGCATAAACATTGAGACGACTTCATGCCTCTCACTGCCTTTGTTTTGCTGTGGAAGTATCTTCTGTAATAGACTGCATTAACAGAAATCTTTGGGTTTGAAGTGTGCTTTCCAGCATCTTGAGTAATGCCTTTTCCTTTCTTTTCTTAGTGTATACATTGTACTGGCTGCACCACTCCCATCGCTGTGGTGGCCCTTTCCTGTTCATGAAGATGATTAGTGTCAGCATGGTAACCTGTATGAGGATAAGCTGAAGAGCCTTAATATGTATTTGCCGGAGGATAGAAGGGATGGGGAACATGAAATCTTCAAGTACCTCAGAGGTCTAAACAAGGTGAATCTTGGGAACCTCTTTATCTTGAGTGAGAACAGGAACACAAGGAGGCACAACTACAAACCACGGAGGGGTGGAGATTCAAGAAGAGGTCAGAAGACACTTTTTACAGGGCAGGTGGTGTCAGGGTGGAATGAATTGCTGACAGAGGTTGTTAACCAGAAGACGAACGGCAGATTCAAGAGGGGAGGGACAAGATCAAGTGAAGGGTCAGAATTAAAGGGAGGGTTTCTGCTGGCTAATTTTATGTTCTTATGTTATGAAAAATAACCTCGTCAAATTCTTCATAATGAAATAAGGAAATCTGTTATGAGGGTCCATATCCTGAGTGCCAGAAGGACTAGTGCCATTCAGCTTTAGGTGAGCGAAGTTTTGTATGCTGTTTAAAATTTGAAAAAATTTATTGATACACAGAAAGTAATAATGAGGCTTTTCAGCATCGGTCACTGGTGCATGTGAGCTGTAATCCATTATTTAAACCATTGAAAAGTTTTCCTTATTTTGCCACTTATTGGGGGAGACTGGCTGAGACAATGAGCAGCTTATGCCTCCCATTTTACTGAGTCAAAAATGGTCCCCCAGCTCCTCCTGCTACCCAAAGGCTCATGGTATGCAAATTAGCATAGTTTCAATAGGAAATTATGCCACCTTGCAACAGAGCTATTCACTCACATAATTTGCAATTCCTGTCAGTTGACAATGGAGGCTACAGGTGGTATGTACTCCAGATTAAATTAGGCAACTTGGGGAAAACTAGTTCAGTACTTAACTATGGATTGGTTAGACATTTAAAAGGGTTAGGCCCTGGAGGGACAGTAGGCCCAAGTCTCAAATAAGTAACTCAGGCAGGCTGGATAGACCACGTGTCTTTTCTGCCATCATTTTCTATGTTTCTATGCTTCTATAAAACGCCATGCTGGGATTTCTTTTGAGTTATCAGAAAACTTGGGAAATCCCTGAAAGTACCAGGTCAATCTTTTCTAAGATCAATTTTCACTGCCTGAAAACCATTATAACCTTTGACACCTGCACGCATCATACTTTAGCTGGGTTGGAAAAAGAAACCGATTTCAAACTGGCTTCTCTTAATTTTCTTTTGATCAATAAGAATGAATCTCTTCTTTACTACCTCAGGTGGGAAAGCATTGAAGATTTTAGTCTTACAGCCCTCACAGTTCATAGGATCATTGGGCTCTTGAGTAGGTTTGGACTGATTGAAACTGAGTAGTATATGGTAGTTGTTCAATGTTAACTTTGGTTTAGCTCACTGCCTCTGCTACAGGGACTTGGACCCCACCATCTTGGGATGTCACAAGGATGATAGAACTCTGATCAAGGGTTTTAACCCTCAATGTGTTGCAGGACAGGGTCCCAGGACCAAAGGCACCTTAGGGAAGAAAGCCCACAAGCACACTGGAAAACAGACAAGCATGTTCTTCCCAAGGAGGAGAAAGAGTCATAGCCAGACTGAGACCAGACCTGACGCACAACTAACCAACTCAACTCCTGTTTATGTATTTATTTATTTATTGAAATTTGGATAACACCTTTGAGAACAAGCTCATTTCATAGGTTCCCTGCCAGACTAACCATACATATTGGAAAAGTATGAAGGCGGAGAACAAACAGAACAAGGAATTATACAGAACACTACAAGAGTAAATAACTAGTGTAGAAAGTTCCAATACATGTGGCACACTGTACAATGTATGCCAAGATGCGTATTTGATTAAAACCTGGAATTCAAAGGGTCATATTAGAGGGGTGGGGTCTTATGAAATGACCCTTTACAGGAAAATGAGAACAGACTCAGCCTAATATCTAATAATCAACAAGGTAAGGTGGCATCAGCCCAGGGGCCTCGGCCAGAGGTGCGAGGTATAGGACAAAGCATTTTAAAGTGAGCAAAGGAGCTCAGGAGATATAACGGGGAGGGATATAGGGGGAAGGCCATAGAGGGGTGAGGGAAAGAGTGGAAGGGATCAGAGGAAATGTGAAAGGAGAATGATTAGCAACTTAGAACAGTTATTTACGTGTTGAGAACAGTTATGCATAAGGTCAAGATAATATAAGGTTAGAATAAGTGCTGGTCACAAGAAGGAAGGTTATTGGAAGCAGTCACAACTGACATCAGCAACTAGCTGTTGCTTAAGTTTAACCTTGAAGGAGCCCAAGGTGGATGCTGAAGTGATGTCATGGTGCAGTTGGTTCATCCATAGCAGGGCACGCTAGGCAAAGGACCTTTATCCCAGAGTAAGCGACAGTGAGGTAAATTAAAAACTGGCTAGTAGAGCTTGTGCAATGACGTTGATATGGGGGTAATAAGCTTGGGAGAACCACTAACTACTAACCTTTTATAACCTCTGCATGGAAGGCCTTGCTGTCTTGCCTCCAGGCTAGGGATAGAATTAGTGACAGCTTGCTACTGTAATTTAGAAACCCAAGTCACGGAAGTATTTTAAATAAAGGTCTCTCACTCTGTCCATCTAATGGGAATGCCATGAGGGTGCCGTGAGCTGATCTCTACAGCTAAAGAACGTTCCCATAAAGGAGGCTCCCCAAGGCAGGAAGGAGGAGAGCAATGACAGCTGAAAGGCACTCACCTGGTCTCCACCCAAGGGGTAGCCAAGGTGAGGAAGTCAAACTCTTGAGGGCAAGGAATAGGAGTTGAGCCCATGAGGGAAGAAGTTGAGTAGTTGTGTGACTTTCACCCCTTGAGGCAGAAGATGGGAAGTAGGCGGCTACCTTGTGAACCTTTTGGTGGCAGTAGGGAGGAATAGCTTTCAAAGGTGCTGCAGACATGGACTACACAACTATAGGAGTTCCTGAGGACTTGGAGGCCCCACCCTCTGGTAGCCAAGTCTTTAATACCACATCGTAAGTGTAGCGGGGTTGGGATAGTCAGGATAACAAATCATGCAGGCCCACAAACTTGGTGCATAAAAGTGCTGAAAGGCACTTATCATTTTATTTCTGTCAGGAAACACTGACTTCGGATTCACAGAAATCAGGAAAATAAAGTTAGTTCAGTCATTTTCAAAGTCTCAACGAAATATTGAACAGATGAGCTATACTCAGGATGAACCACTGCTCTGCTCAGCAGTACCACCAGGCTATCTCCTTGTAAATGTATATACTTCAGAGGCCCAGCACTCTGGCAGTCAGCTCCAACTGACATACTCTTTCTTAACTCCCTAGTGGTAATCTTTTATACATTCCTGAGGAGTGACATCATAATCAGATGATCCTCCTCCTTTTGAAAATCAAAATAACATACTACAGATTCCTTTTTACTTTACATTTTCATTCCTAAACATCAGGTATATAAGTGTATAACAGTATTTGTTCTAAATAATCCCATAACCTTACTCTGATGTCCTAAAACAATGTTCATAGAGTTAATTAGTCTCAATAAGGCTAAGCCCTCCCTTGATAGTGACATCACTCATTACAACTTCTATAAAGCAGACAGACTGTGAGCTGCCAGCCCTATAGAACACCCATGCAGATCAACAGGTAAGACAAATAAGAATATATTGTCCACTTTAACTTTACTTCTTTGCCAAAGGGCACACCATGCAATATTTAGGGACTCCTTGGTTTCATTTCCTACATGTGTTTTGTTAGTGCAGCTTCTTTATTCATTTAGAAGCTAGCATACTCCACACTTTAAACACTGAGTTTTAGTTTATTGAAACGCTCAATACAGAGAGCTCTGTTTCAGAGGGATTGCTAACAACAAAGGTTAACTTAGTTTTTATTTTATTCAGGTTCTCTCCTTTTCTGCAATTATTAATCTGAAAAGTAAACCTTTTCTTTCGCTCATTAGAGGCATGAACCAAGCTGCAAATGAAATTCTTTCTTAAGGTTTTCTATGTCCTTGGGGAGGATTTAAAACTGCAAAACTCCTGCCTGAACCAAACAATAGTTTCCTTCTACTAAAATAAAGTAGAGCAGATTGGTAATTCCTTCTATTAACCAAACTAATGCTCCCAAAAATGCAGCATAAGGTAACGAAATGAAAAGGAAAGGGAATGCTAAAATTTTGCTTGTTCTTTACATTTCTGTGTAACAGGCTATCTGCTCAACCAAGTCTAACAGATAATGTTTAGAAAAACTAAGGACCTAACAGGCTATTTTAAAAGGGTCCTCAAAGCTGTGAAACAGACAACCTTAACATATTGTGTCTGCCCCACTGAGCACTTAAGGTACTTCCACTTTTATGGAAGCAATACCTTTAATATATCCATGTGTATATATATATTATACGTTTCTACATTTCACATAAATGCTTCACTATTCAGCATCCGCGCTTTATACCTAAGTACTTTATGTCTTGGGGTACTTAGAGGAATATTAGGGCCTGTACTATCACAGGGGCACCTGTGACAGTAAGGTGTCACTGAGCCCGCCTGCATGGCTAAAGTTTTCCTGGAGAATAAGACATTCTCACCTGAAGGGTAGAAAGAGAAGGACCCAGCCAGAGTTGAGGGACCCACCCTTAAGAAACTGCCTTCTCAGGAGAAGAGTGAGACTGTCAGCTTACAAGGCAGAGAGCCCTGGAAACCACATTATGGTCATGGCTGGCATGCATCCAAGTGGGGTGAGTAGTGGGAGGCTGATGGTGAAGCCTGATGACCATTGAGTGGAATCGTAGAAATGAAACAAAGGCAAGGTTGAATGACTGATTGAAGGTATAGCATGCTGACTGAAACAGTAATGGAGACTGAATGAAACATACTAGTGACTGAATGGTATGGATTAAACAATGACAGACACATGCTAACCAATTCCATAGGTGGAGGGCAATTTGGAATGAGTACCAAAGGCAGCACAGCTGGTTGTGGTAACTGAAACACGATACTGCAGTGGAAGGCAGAAATGTAAATGGCAAGCCACTGACATGTAAGTTAGGGTATGAGGCTTCAGGGAATGAGAGGTAAGTGTAAAACTAGCTGGGTGGCTGTGAGGTGCCAGGACCCAGAAGCAGAGGTGAGATTGTGAGCAACCATTTGGCTAAGGGCACTGGGACGCTAAGGCAGCAGCCAGGAAGAGAAGCCACCAGGGAGAAAGCATGCCTGAAACATGGCCTTCAGAAACAACAATGAATTAATTGTATGAGTGAAAAATTGCAGTTGGAGTACCTTGCTGAAGGACTGAAGCACGAAGATGAACATCACAGCAGGAGGTGACATCAGTAAGCAGTGGAGAGCAAATAAAAAAATAAAAACAAGTGAGAAGACAGACAAAGCAGTGAGAGCTACGACAGAACAGAAAGGGAGCCATGAGCAGCCAGGAAGGCCACCAGGACAAGGGGCAGAGGGGAGGGGAGGGACACTGCAGCTGCAGCGAGGTGAGACAGGTATAAGCTGGGCAGGAAGGAAGAACAGCCCCACATGGAGGCAACAAAAATTCAGTGTCCAAGGGACGACTGACCATGTACAGTTTTAACCACATGAAGGGGTGTGGAATATGTCTCTCTGAACCTCAGGCAAAGCATTTTGATTCACAGATTATCACAGAGTACCCTCTGAACATGTACTCTATCTTGGAAATTCAATAGTTTGAAAAAGAAAATCGAGGGTGCTAGTTTAAACCAGGTTTAGGTTTGAGGGTTCTGTGTGCTTTCAGTTACATACTTGGAGCCAGTCAGGAGGTGGACAAGTAATATGTAGCAACATTTTATTAACAAATTCCACTGTGTAATTTTTCTTAATGCCGTCCCTGAGACCGAAAACCCTCAGATTATTTTTTCTGTTATTGCTTTTCAGGTCCTCTACCTTCTCTTCAAATTTCACTAGTTTTCTACTGTTTATCAGTTGTTCTTATTTTGCTTTTCCTGTCTTATCCTTCAAACCGCTGACCCTGCCTCCACACCCCTATTCTAGTTTTGCTGGTTTATCACGCCTTGTTTTAACTCTCTAAAACCAAGGACTACCTTATTCAAGGAGAGCTCGATGTGGACAGTTTAGCCATAAGAAGTTAAAATGCTCAATAGATAAGGTGTTGGCAGGTAAAACCAGTCCTTCACGAGTACCTTGATTTGATTTGCATTCCTCTACCAGAGATCACATTAGAGGATTTGCATCAAGCAATGACGCAGGGAGGATTTCCAGTTTTATGCAACAAGAGTCTCAGGACCAGATATTCAAAACTTTGCCCCAGGGCTAAATTAGCACTGCCTGGCTGGCAACCTTAGCCCAGAGCACAAAGCAAGCCATGTTCAAAAGGAATAGCTTGGGGCAAACAGCTTCTGAATATAGCATGAGAATGAGGCCCGGCGAACTGGGCTGGGAGTGCAGGGCAAACTTAGCCTTGGAATAAGACAGCTCTGAATATAGCAACCAGGAAGTACAAACCACAACAGCAAAACAGTGCTCTGTGATGTGAAGGTAGGTGAGGTAAACTATATGGCCAATGTATGTGCCAGCAAATGTATGTACCAGCAGTACAGCTGCAGGCAGCAGCATATGTGAAAAGTACAGTGTTCAAAACTGTAAAATATTCCCCGAACTGTTGCGCAGCCCCAACATGTTTGCACGGTTTAGCGCAGGGCAAAACTTTAGCCCAGTGCAAACATGTTTGCCCAGTGCTAAACTTTGCCATATTCAAAAGTGACATGCAAATGAGTCTACTTACGTAGTCTCTGGGCAAACATCCAGATTAGCATCTCATTATGCCCTGATTTGCATGCTGTTTGTGCCGGGCTAACAGTTTAGCCCGCGCTAAACCCTTGCAAATGTGTTAGCACTGCGCAAACAGCTTGGGGAATATCATACAGTTTTGAACACTACTTCCACACACTGCTGCCTGCAGCTGTACTGGGACAACACAGCATAAGCACAGACGGTGGTGGTGCTGCATGCAACTGTCACACTGTAGGTCATGTTACAGTGCACAGCAGACACTACAGTAGCAAGGGGCCAGTAGTGTGTGGACACAGCAATTCCTATGGTGTGTAGGGCAGTGATGATGACTGCACTGTACACAGTGACAGGCCCAACCTGCAGGTGATTACTGACAGTGGACATTACTGTTACACTGTTGTGTGACCCACAGATGCTGCACCTCTAGCATGGGATGCTCACAGTGACATATACGTGTCTGACTTTGTGTGCAGTGGCAGTTGTACAGCTATGCGGTATGTGGCCAGGGGGGCATATATTTTCAGAAAAGCACACAGGTGCTGGATACGCCCAATACTGGCCCATGTGCATTGCATGATGTGTCCCAGCCTTGTGGCCACACATGGTCTGTGGCACAGCCTGGCCACCCATACACTTTCCCCAAAATCCTCCATGCCTACAGTGCTGCATGTGTGTGCTGGCATCTGTTGGTGTCCACAGAAGAGTGGACTGCAGGTGTGTGCTGTATACACACTGCCATGCTGTCCACTGGCAGCAGGGTCACCACTTATTGCCTGGGCATGGCTGGGGACTGGTGGTAGATGATGGCATCATTGTGATGCCATCAGATAGCAGCATGTTTCATCTATGCTTGGCTTTGTCTATGTGTCATATTTATTTGTTAGGGTCATGTAAACCCGACAAAATACCGCAAGAAAGCCATAGTGTCAAGCAAAGCTGATTGCCCAGGGTTAAGACAAGCTTTTCCTGGAAAGAATGTGCACCACGCTAAGTGTTGTGCTAAGTTAGGCAAAACCACTTTGCGTGGTGCTAGTTGCTGAATATAGCATTGCGCTTTATTCATGTCACGTTTCCCTTGCATACATTATGATTTTGCCCGGTGCTACTGCAGGTCTGTCGTGCTATTTGGCCTTTGAAAATAGCAGACCCGCACTAATCCCGCACTAAACCTGCACAAACGATTTTGCCCGTGCAAAGTTTTGAATATCTGACCCTGAGTGTCAGTAGATCTAATTATATTAGTAGTAGTAGTAGTAATTTTATTTATAAGGTTCCTTCACCAGAGGCTCGAGGGTGGGGGGTCAAACTGGCAAGGACAGGCACAAAATAGTTTCAAGTTTGACACTGAGTCATTACATGTTTAAAAACATCACATAAGCAAAACATTAAATAAAGCATTATACAAAATTGTAGGTCCCAATACTTCATATGTTAAATACACATTAATATAAAATATGCAAAAGGCAACAATTAAAGATGAAAGAAGCAGTGGGCTGCACCTGGGACTGCCATGCCTTGCATATGGCGAACATAATTTAGATAAGAAAAAGGTCTGCCGGCACCGTTACTCATACTGTACTCTGACCACACCACAAATGCTTGCTTGCTGGAGAATAATTCCATGAACTTTAATGTTCTTCAAAAAAGTGCTTCATTTTTTTCAAGTAGTACACAACTTGGAACCCCAGCCTACCCCTCCATGACAACAAATAGGAAATGCCCTCCTGACCTGTTTCACTCCCTGGCGCTTAATCTTAGGATGGCAATGACACCAGGTAGTACATTTTAAAAGGCAAGCATTTAAAGTGACAGTGCAACACTTCAAGCAAGTGTAATTAAAACATATAAATATACAACAACCATAATAAAGGATAAAAACCTATTCAATAATAAATATGTTTCGTGATTGGGAGGACTATATGAGATATCAACCCTTCAATATTCATAATGTTACCACAACTGGCAAGTCCACAGTATAGTGTCCTGTGCTTTGTACATGGTTTTCCATAAGGATCCACTATAGTGTTAAAGTTCCAGGTACTTTCTTGAGGAAACTACGGAATGAAACATACAGTTAACCCTTAGGCTGCCGGAAGATTTAGAATGCATAGGTTTTAGGACAAGATATCTTGTTGGCGTAGCCTAAGGGTTAACTTAAAAATTACAAGAGTCTTTGCTTTTACAATATTTACATTCATTAATATACTTCATTTTGTGAACCATAAATAATGATTTCCTGTTAATTATTCCCCACTTCAGTTATATTTCAAATATAGCAGCAGCGATTGGACTAGAGCAGCATCCTTAAGGATGTGGCATAATTAGGGTAACTAGAGCCCTAAATTGTTGTAAAACACCATGTGCTAAATGAATGATCCAAATGGGGAGTACTCATTTCTTTAAGAATGGTTTTAGTTCCATCTTTTCATTTAAGCCTGGTTTCTCCAAGCCCCCATGGAAAAAATCCAATATTGTTCCCTTTTTAATAGGGCATCATTATAGTTGCCCCCTCTTGGGCTTCTTATAGGTTTTCTATGCCCACAAATAACACACATGTTCCTTCACATTTTTACTTTATTCATGTGTGCAGCAAATGCATTTCTGAGGTCCTTATTCTCAGTTGCCCTAATGTGCTCCCTATTCATTCTTTAAACTTCCTTTTGTTTTTCCAATGTAGAAACACCTACACAAACAGTTAGCCAGGTAATTACACCCTCTGTTGCGCATGTGATAAATCCCCCGACTTTTGTTTCTTATCCGTTTTGGGTTTAGGAAACTTTTCGTTTCTAACTGAGGGACAAATTTACAATTGCTACATTTGTGGCAACTATTCTGTCTATTAGGAAGCCACATTCTAGAGTTTACATTTCTCGGCTGCACCAAATGAACTAGGGGTGTCCAAGACTTTTCCTTTCCTGTAAACCATTCTGGGCTCAGTATTCTCAGGTCTTTTAAAACTAGGGTCCAGACCTAATATATGTCAATGTTTTTAATAATGTTGCTGATTTCGTTGGACTGGGCATTATAGGTGCTTATAAAATTTATTCTCAAGTCACCCTTTTCCTTTTCTCAGTTTTTGGTGTCATGACATCTGTTCTACTTAAATTATTCACTTCTGTTCTGGCTTTACTTATTACCTTGTTTGAATAGCTATGCTCTTGTAACATTTTTCTAGTTCATCTGCTCTGTGTGTGTAAGTATCAGGCTCACTGCAGTTCCTTTTAACCTTCTAAACTGCCCCTTCAGAATACCCAGTATGGTATAAAAGTGGTGGCTTCTTCTGGCCTGGGAAGGGTATTTCTATCCATTTTCTTTCTATACAAGTCAGTTTTAATACTCCCTTGTCCATCATTTCAATTATCAAGTCCAAAAGCTAATTTGCGTTTTGCTGAATAGAATTATTCTGCTTTCTTCTGAAAACCTAACAAATTCATATAATTCACCCTCAGGCCCTGCCGTATCATAAACACATCATCAATATATCTATGTTAAATAAATAAAGTTTCTCCAAAGGATTAACTGGTGGCATTATGACCTCCTCTTCCCATTTCCCCAAATACATGTTTGCAAAGTTCAGTGCTAAGGTGCTAGATGTAGAATCCCTTTATTCAAACATCCCCATGAGAGGGACTGGATTCCCTGCAGTACTATCTGGACAAAAGTGATAGTCAGGACCCTAACACTGAAATGTTGGCAAAACTAACAGTATTTGTGTTGAAATATAATACGTCTTTCTATCTTGATGACCAGTATATACAAAAGAAAGGAGGCAAATTCTTTGATCACGATATTCTTAATATAGAAACATAGAAACATAGAATTTGATGGCAGATAAGGACCTTGGCCCACCTAGTCTGCCCATTTCCCTACTAACAGATAAGCTGTAGATCCTAGTTAACCAACAGCCTACTTCCTCCTACCCCACTAGAATTGCCGTATGTCTGTCCCATGTATTCTTGAATTCCCCACTGTTTTTGATAATACGACCTCCTCAGGAAGGCTGTTCCATGTATCCACAACCCTCTGTGAAGAAATACTTCCTTACATTACCTCTGGTCCATCCCCTCTATCTTCAAATTGTGCCCCTGTTTTTGCACATCTTTTTCTGAAAGATGCTACCCTCTTGGACTTTGTTGATTCCTTGAGGTATTTGAAAGTTTCTATCATGTCCCCCTCTACCTCCTTTCCTTGAGGCTATACATCTTTAGTTCCTTTAGTCTTTCTTTATATGTCTTCTGATGCAGACCCTGCATCTTTGGTTACACTTCTCTGGACAGCCTCCACCCTGTCTATATCTTTGAGGAGATGGGGTGTCCAGAACTGTACACAGTACTCCAGATGTGGTCTTACCAACTGTCTGTACAGAGGGCCAACAACTTCCTGTTTTCTACTGGTGATGCATCTCCCTATGCATCCAGTATCCCCAACCCTCCTTACTGCCTTCTTACATTGCTGGCCCACCTTTGGGTCATCTGATATGACTACTCCCAGGTCCCTTTCCATTTTGTTGTTGTCAGTATCTCACCCTCATTGTGTACTCTTCCCCTGACTGAGATCTTGCATTGTGAGGTAAAAATACAATGTTCTCAGATCAGAGGTAGCCTAAAACTCAAATGAAGGTGAGTTTTTGTTCAGCAGACTTTGTTCTATTAAGGCATGGTGCTGGTTTCATCTAAATCTGCCAAAACATGTGTTTCCAGTTTTTACTGTTTAATCATGAGTGTGCAATTTCTTTGATTGTGAACCTGCAAATTCTTTGACATAAGGTTCTTTGATCGTAATCCTGCCATAGCGAGGACGAGGTGGCCAAATTAAAAATCTAATTTCTCAGGCCAGGGGTGCCCTAGGATGACAAATGAGATGGGTTCTGCTCAGGGGCTTCATTCTGTTGAACCATGGCAGTGGTCTACCGCATTTATCTCAAAATTTTGATTTTCAGCATTTTTATTCTTTGATAGTGAGCCAGCAAAATCTTTGATCGCGAGCCTGCAAATTCTTTGATTGTGAGATTCTTTGATTGCGATCTTTGCTTACAGTGAGGGACGAGATGGGCGAATTATAAACTCAAATTTCTCAGCCCAGGGGTGCCCTAGGAAGACAAATGAGGGTGGGTTCTGCTCGGGGGCTTGTTTTGTCGAACCATGGCAGTGGTTACTGCATTTCTGCCAAATTTTGTATTTTTAACAGAACTTCCTCTAAATTAGCACATATTTGAACAGCATATTTAGTCATCCCTGCTTATGAGGTGGGGATGATTTGGGGACATGACAGACGTAGTTGTTATTCCAACCATAAATGTTTGTTACTATGACTTTTGAAATTCACATATTCTGTTGTCATAGACATGGGGCTCGATTTTCAGAGGGGCCAGGAGATTGATGCAAGATGCAGCTTAATGGCACCTTTCATTTATTCCCAGTGTGCCAGGGACACTGCACCAAATTCTAGTACGGGAGGGGTCCGGCACCAAACACCAAAAGTTGCCACAACCACTCCTGTGCATCAAACACTTGATGCATGGAAGGGGTTTGACAGAAGCCGCTGTGGCCCCGGACCATGAACACTCCAGCCCTAGTGCCCGCCCTATGGCTGACTGGGCAAGCACTGGCGACACACTGTGTCAGCTGTATGGTAACAGATGCAGGTGGGACCAGCTGCAGCATTGCCACCCCCGTTGTGCAACAGAGTGCACCACAGTACATTTGTAGATGTGGAATCAAGTAACCAAACCCACCCAGTCACTGCACAGCAGTGCCCTACTCAAGTGATGTGCTAGCTACGCATAGGTATACCACTTGCAAGGCAGCAGGCAGACATGCAGGGACAAGGACTGCCACTGCCATATGCAGCTGCCCTTGCACAAAGATAGGTTGCACCCCTGCACATTGGAGGGCAGAACGCATACTGATGTGCAGGGATACCAGCAACAAATCTATATCTTTCCAGCCCTGCCAAGCAGTACCAACGATTTCATGCCCCTCTGACCACTCAAGATCCATGGCACAAAAACCACCAGTGAGTCTCACTCACATGACATGGGATTTGAGCCTGGCATCCACAGCGTGTGGCACAGCACCCCTGCATGCACACCCTGCTGTAGTGTCCTGCAGCTGTTTCTGTACAGGACACGCTATAGTATGAGCACACTACTACAATGGCACCAAGCTGTAGCACCTAGCATAAAGTGGACGGGGAGACTCCATCCACGGATCACTGCTCTAAGTACCTGTGGGCCACCAGACCACTGAGACAGTCACTGCATGTGCACATCCCAATGTCTGCAATTGCCACGACATGATAGCCTGAGCTGCAGGGTCTATGTGGCCATCCATCAGCCATAGCTGGTGGTGGCAGAGGGCCATTATGCTAGCTTTAGGTGGTCTAAACATGGACGTAGCTTGTGGCCACTGTGGGGGTTTGAAAAACCTGTGGTAGGGAATATTGTAGCCAAATAGTGCCATAATCCCCCACAGCACCATGGCAATGCTCTCCAGATTGCCAGCATGCCTGGTGCAATACTGTCAGATGCATCGGTCCTGCCAGTGCCGCAAGCACTGTCAGAAAATCAGGAACAATAGAAGGTGCAGTGCACTGTGCCCTTGTGTCATTTCTCTTTGATGCAGGCACCTTGCATCATTCCCGACCTGTTGAAAGCTGAGCCCATGCTGTATCTCCAGATGTTCTAAAGCCTGAAATCATGCTGGACAGTTCGCTACTAACTCCTATCTAACACACCTAATGTGCCTTTAGGGGAAGCACAGTCCTCCTGTCATTTACTCACACTATCTTTGTGTTCAATTAAGAACGTTTTGACATGCTTGATTTTGTTTTCAGGAAGTTGTGAGACAGCTATGATACTGCTGTGACAGCAAAAAAAAATGTAGAAGAAGAATCCACTTGATGGAGTTAATACATTTATTAGGCCAATGAAAAGTTATAGCATTCAGGCTTTGAGACCTTATTTATCGGTTATGTCTAACTTTTATACTAGCAAAACATCTCAAAAGCTTTAATTTGTAGACTATCCATTATCACCGTAATAATATCACCTCTACCAAATAGATTCTTTTGTTCTTTAGAAACTGATTTTTAGATCATTATGGAAAGGGCAATGGGAGGAGGGATTACATAAGGATGGAAGAAATGTGCCTTTAGGGGAGAAAGCACAGTACAGGTGCCTGCTTAATATCGATTATAGAGTATGCACTTGCTGTAGAGTGTGCAACGGTGTAAACTGTACATCTGGCATGCTCACTATTAAATAGTATGCACCCTGTTCCACTGTCACACAGATAGGACTTATACCAAGGAACAGTTCTAAGACTTTTCTCTGGCATGTTACCCTATGCTACCTTTTTGTGTACCCTCTTAGGTATGACTTACCTGTATTGAGGTTACTCACAGTTATCCCTCAGATTCTCTTCTCCAGGCATATCACACTGCTTTGGATTGATGTGTCTTCAGAGTGCAGCTTCCACCACATTCTGTATGACACTCAGCCCCAAACACATGCTATTAACAGAAAACAGCATCTCTTTATTGGCTATTTACAGAGGTTGGTTGCAGTACATGCTGGCTGGTTTGAAATGTCTGCACTATTCAGATGTACAGGATAGTAGTACAGGGTTCAGTTCTTAGACTGTCAGTGTGGCTTTCAATGGCCACTGGACCCCACTAATAGATTTTAAAGGGATCCTTTCATTTTGTCTCTCCAGTCATTCAGGCTTCCTAGCCATACCTCTAGGAGTTAAAAGAAAATTACACCTCAGATTGGAAACATAAACATCCACATACCATAAGTTAAAAGAACAACTAAAAAGAAAATGACTGCTTTTTGAGGCAACAGGCTACAGCTAACATCTAGCTACAACTGCATATGTAAAACAGAATGTCACACAGTGCCTAAGAATGGTTCAGTTGCAAGGACCTCTTGAAAGGAAGAAAAAGAATGGACTCAACCAACACATTTTTAATTATGGGACTCACTGTGATTTACCTGTCCATTGTTATGGCTGTAATTTTGCTTGGTTGCCAATGAAGCTGCTGGACAATTGGATTGTGGTCATTTGTAATGCACAGAAATCAAAGGTTTGGACACATTTTAAAACAATTCCTATGACAATATGGTCTTGATGAAGGTGATTCTTTGACCGTGATCTTGCGTTATGAGGTAAAATACAATTTTCTTAGCTCAGGTGGCCTAGGAACTCAACTGAGGATGGGTTTTGCTCAGGGCTTCGTTCTATTGAGGCATGGTGCTGGTTTCATCTAAATCTGCCAAAACTCGTGTGTCACCATTTTTATTCTTTAATCACGAGTGTGCAATTTCTTTGATCATGAGCCTACAAATTCTTTGACCGCGAGATTCTTTGATCGCGATCCTGCAACGTGAGCGAGGGACGAGATGGTCAAATTAAAAATCTAATTTCTCAGCCCAGGGTGCCCTAGGAAGACAAATGAGAGTGGGTTCTGCTCAGGGGCTTCGTTCTGTCAAACCATGGCGGTGGTTTACTGCATTTATCTAACAATTTTGATTTTCAGCATTTTATATTCTTTGATCGTGAGCCAGCAAAATCTTTGATCACAAGCCTGTAAATTCTTTGATCGTGAGATTCTTTGATCGTAGTCTTTGATCACAAGTGAGGGATGAGATGGGCGAATTAAAACTCAAATTTCTCAGCTCAGGGTGCCCTAGGAAGACAAATGAGGGTAAGTTCTGCTCAGGGGCTTTGTTCTGTCGAACCATGGTGGTTATTTACCACATTTCTGTCAAAATATTGATTTTAACATTTTTATTCTTTGATCGCGATCCTGCAAATTCTATGATTATGAGCCTGCAAATTCTTTTGATCACTAGATTCTTTGATCGTCGCCTTTGATCACGAGATAGGGACAAGATGGCCAGATTTTATAATGCATTAGATAGGCCAATTTTACTAATCTTTAACATTACATATCTTGGAAATGGTTTGATCTTTTAACTGAAATTTGGTGGGTATTTACGGCATGTCCTGTAGATGTAAATTACCATGTTTATGTGTCGGAAAATATATTTTTGCGTAAATATTGCATGGCGTAGTTTACGCTCTATGGACAGCATTTTACATTGTGGTGGTGGCTTGAAATTGATAGGGTACCTAGCCTTAGCGTCATGGATGTAGTTTTCAGTCGTTGTGTCTGTAAAATATCAACAAGTGTGAAGTCTGCCACTCTGATGAATGAAAATCTCAAAATTTAAAATGCTATATCTCGGACACGATTTGGCCTTTTACATTGAAATTTGGAGGTCCTTGACGGCATGTCCTGCAGATGTCAATTATGGTATTTAGGTGTTGCAAAATTAATTTCCTGTGGAGATATTGTGTCATGCACTTTACATTTTACATATAGCATTTGCATTGTGGTACTGTGTTCAGATTTAAAGGGTACCTAGTGTTACTGCCATGGAGATACTTTCACTGCTTATGTGTCTGAGATGTAAACAGCTGCTCAATTATACCACTCTCATGACTAAGCAATACATCTCATATTCAGTAGTTGTACTCTTATCTTATGGAGATGTTTACTATTATTTTTCAAAAGTAAGGAAATGCATCATTTAGGGTCGTTGACAGATGACGGGGTGTGTCATTGGGGTTGAGGCCTAAATGTTACCCCATTCCTTGTGTAATCATATTCAGAAGCAACAGTGAAGAAGAATGGGCATTTAGGCCTCACAACCCCAGTGACACACCCCATCATCTGTCAATCTGGGGATGATTGGTGGGTCCATGGGGAGGGCAGCCTAAAGAGTTTTCATTTCCTGACTTTTGTGCTTTAACCCTAAATGATGCATTAACACATTTTGTTGCATAGAAAATATATATATATATATATATAATCAGCGGACCAACCGTGATTGAACCACTGCCATTGGAAACAGAGTGTATTTCATCTATTGTTATTGAGATGGTGAAGAAATAAAACAAAGTTTGATAAACTAAACTAATTCTTAATTTTGAGTTGTTTTACAGAAAACAAGCAATCTTTAAATGTTTGAAATTCCAAATCCTTAAACAAAAATGCCATAAATGTATCTTTATTAAAAAGTTGTGTGTGTGGGGGGTGAACTCAACATAGTGAGTCTGCTCAGCTCGGTGCTATTTGTAGAATCCCTGCAGCCTTAATATGAGTACAATTTCCCTTTGCAGGGTTTCCAGCCCCAAATACAACATCCCAGAGGACTTCTGCCTCCTTGGCCATCTGCCCCACCATAGTGCCAAGCACGTTATGCACTGCTAACCTTTAAATTGGCACTTTGTGCCGATAAGTCATCAGTGTTTGATGAGCACCTATGATAAGTGACTCATGCATATGCATGAGTCCACAATGTTGCCCATCCATGCAAGTCAACATGCCTCTAGCGCATTGTGTCGCACAGCCCTGTGATATGGAGAATCCCATTGATCCTCTACTTGTAGTGAGTACTACAATCATGAGTTTGGCCCACTGTATGTCCTCTTGTCCTTGTTCATCCCGAAAAGCTTCCTTCAGTCATATGGTGTTAGCCCTTCCAGCTATTTCAGTACTATAATCATGTTTGTTAAGAGTCTTCTTTTCCATAGAGAACAGCCCTGGTTATATCATGCCAGTTGGTTCTAATAGTCCATGCTTTCTAAACCTTTAACTGTTTTGGTTGCTGTCATCTGCACCTTCTCCATCCTGTTGATACATTTCCTTAGTGCAGTGGTGCTAAGTGTCAGGTTCCTTCTTGTCCAGTCATGTTAATCAGGCAGGTCCTTGAAGGAGTGGCAAGAATAGACAGAGCCATCACTTGCTAACTGCATAATTGCTTAGTGTTTCCAAACATTCTGATTAGTCATCACTGAGGACATCCTGACAGTAGTGACAGTGCTTTCATATTATTCTTACCTGCAGTATAGATGCATCACTTTGCATTTTTCAGCTTTGCCATTCATCGGATAGTTTTCTGTCCTGAGCCTCTACATGTCCCTCAGCATTTCACTTACCTTACCACTTGCTATATATAAATTTGGTCTGTACCTATTTGTAAGGTACCCTTGGGGTTGGTTATCTCCCTGGGGTTAGTGCTCTTTCAGATGTCTCAGAGGTGTAGGGCACTACTACCTTATATTGCCACCAGATTGGCATAAATATCATGGTTATGTCTTGGTTAGTGATGTGTACAGTATAAAGGGAGGAGGTTAGCATCCATTGATAAGAAGAAATAGCACAGTTCTTCTAACCAGCAAAAGAATATAGTGGCCCTGGTGACAGTAGGGTACAACCCCTGGTATTTTGTACCTTCCCACTGTGGTCACCCCTCCCGTGGACCCACATAATGGCTGCACAGTTCCACTAAGCATGCACGTATTCTCTATTCTTATTCTGATTATTACACTTATTCTGATTTACAGCAGACAACAAATTCAGACATTGGAATAACAACTTTATTAATGCAGCATACCTATAGGGGAAAAGTTAATGACAGTATGAGTCATACTGTATAACTGGCTGGTCTGCTAGTGCCCAACATATATCATGCCTATCAAACACATGCGGATGCTTATACTGTATGTTGCCCTGGACAGTGGCAGGTAAATGAAATGCTTTCTTGAGCTGTCACTAAATATGCCTATCCAGGCATAGCCCATACTTGCAGGCTGCCTCTACATCACAGTGTGCATTATGGAATAGTTATCTTGCCCTCCTGTGCTGGAGGTGCTACCCTCCCCTATGGCACCAACGCTTTGCCCTTCAAATCTTTCAAGGAGCACCTAAATGTCATTGTTACCTACCATAGAATAATTGTAGGCCCTCTGTTGTAGCAAGTGGGTGGCTGGTGATGGTGCACTTTGAAACAAAGATTATCATCTCAGGAAACTATCATGGGCAAACTGGATGGGTCAAGTGGTCCTTATCTGCCATCAAAGTCTACGTTTCTATGTTTCTATCATTCCCCAAACCCAAAGATCAAGCAATTGCAAATGGCAAAACCAAAACCTCAAACACAGGTATTCACAAACTCCTGGCTGGCTGGCCAACTCTGGTATATAAATGGCCAATAAATAGTTTACTTCCCCAGTTGCAGGGGCAAACCTTGGTCTTACATGGTTTCATTGCTCCAGGATATTTCCTGCTATGCAGGGCTTATCAGAAGTTGGTTTACCTCATCAGACTCTGACTTTCACCATCTTTCTCTCTCTCTCTATTGCTATATGTCAGATGGGAAATACATCTCAGAGGTTTGGCTATCCTCCATTTGATTAGGCCACTAGGATCTAGAGCTCCTCCATACCAAGGCATCCTGTCCCATGGGGTAGATACCCTGTTACTGGGCTACTGCACCTGTTGAGCAGATGCTGCAATGTTTCAGCTGTCTGGTCAGCTCTGGCTCTCAGTCTCAGCAATCTTAATCAGGTGGCTGGCATTAGGAAGGCCTCATTTTCTCAAAGAAGGATATCTAGTCACAAATATTAAGTTTGTCAGTGGCAGACACACAATCTATCTCAACACATTTTGCAGCAGCAGTTAGCAGTAGGTCTGGTCTCCTTGGTAGTTGGGCAGAACTCCACTGGGGTCTGAAACATCCCTACTATTTTGGAGGGAGGGGCAGCAAAGTGACTGGTCCATTGGGCTGTTAATTAGGATAGACAGTTCTGAAGGTCTATTACATGACAGGCAATCGGCAGCTGAAAATGTACCTGTATCAAGTCCCTCTATAGTACACGATAGGGCTATATTGTAGATTGATTTCGATCGGGCCCAGAAAGTTGTAGGACAGTACAAAGGTCAAAATGTTATTGGTGTATAGTAGCTATGGATGCAACAACTTTTTACATAGTACATGTTTGCACTGTGTCTGTCATATGACACTCTTACTAACATGGCTCTTCAGAAACAACTGCTGCCAACCCACTGCCTCGTCCAGGTCACGGTCCATTACCAACTGCAGTCTCTCACAGAATCTGCCTACCATTTATTTCATGGATCGAATGTTTCTCCACAATCATTGAGCCTCCCAAAGTTCAAATTTCCCAAACTTTTCACTGCCACAGCCCGACCTTCTCACCACTGCAGTTCGGGTACTAAAACAAAATAAATAAATAACATCTGAATTTTTTAAAACAATCATGTATTATATAAAATAATAGATATGGAACTGTCCACAGACAAGGCTGTGTTTCCATCAAGGGGTTGATGACATCATAAGGACTGCTCAAGCTTCATTCTCAAGGTCTATGATATCATGAACCCCTCGATGGAAATACAGCCTTCATACTGTCAGTTCCTTATCCATTATTCTATATGTAGTCCATGAGCCCTGTGGCTCCCTGTGTTCATAAATGGTCCTAATTGTTGATACATTACCCCCAACCCTGTCACCATGCTTGAGCTGGTCAAAGGGTAGCTTACATGTCTGCCAATCTGTAGTTCCATTGGCAGTTTCAAAAAGTCCTGATTCACACAAAGTACAGTGTCCAAACAGTTCCACATCCTGCACTAGGCCTTCACTGACAGAAACTCACATCCGGTTCAGTTGGCACACAGCTTAAGCGTCCTGTCGGCTCACTCACTGTCAGTGTCAGCTCCATCATCATTGGTGAATACCTTTGATACTTTAGCAGCAAGGGAATCTTACAGGCATAGCAACCCACAGGAGGTTACATATTGTTAGGGTTCATTGGCGATCAGAATGGAAAGTAAGACAAACTTTAAAATGTTTCTTAAAACATTTTCTTCAAAAACAAAAACATAGTAAGAACAATCTCGTGTCGACTTGACTGAATAGATGTCAACATAAAAATCATGTAACATAGTAATTGAAGGAAGGAACTCTAGATCCATCAGGTCCATCCTTTCCCAGCTAAAGTAGGGGTTCATAAGTAGTTGTGCAGACAGGTACTAATTTATAGGGATTCCCTTACCCTACTACTCTACACCATGATTACGTTGGTGAGCAGAAATTTGTCCAGAATACCCTGAAAGTCTGTTCTGCCTTCCTATTTGCTGTCTTCACTGGCAGGCTGTTCCATAACTTCACCTGTTTCTCAGAGATTAAATCCCTCCTACTTCTTACCATCGACTTGCAAGGGGCATGATATGAAGCTGCAGTGGGGTAAATTCAGGAGAGATACAAGAAAGTTGTTCTTCACAGAGATGGTAGATTCTTGGAACAGTTTACCAGCCAAGGTAGTTAGGGCAAAAACAGTGGAAGGGTTCAGGAAAGCTTGAATTAGCACAAGGGAACCTAGGGGAAAGGACGAGGATGGGTAAAAGAAATGGGAATCAAATTAGGATCTAAGGGTTACTGTGGGTAGGTTAAAAGGGCAGACTGGGGGACCAAGTGGCCCTTATCTGCTGACAAATTTCATGTATTTGTGTATCTATGTACCAGATCAAAGATCTCCATTGATGATACTCTTGAGCATTCAGAAGATTGCAGTAATGATGCCCCATCAATCTCCTTTTTCAAGGGTGACCATGTGAAAGGCCTCAAGCCTCTACTCATAGCTTCTGTCCTCTATATCCCTTTATCGTTTTGATGCCCCTGTGTTGCATCCTCAAGACTGCATCACTTTCCTTTTGTATTGAGACCAGACATGTATGCAGTAATCTAGGAGGGGCCTGACTTGAGCCTTGTAAAGAGGTAAAATTATGTCTCCTGCTCTACTGATTTGTGGCAATTGCTGTGCACTGCTTTTCCTGCTATAATCCCTTTGTCTATTATGAACCCCAGGTCATTTTTCTCTTTCACCTCAGCAGTGGGCAGGTCCTGTGTCTGTTTTTATCTCCCCAACTGCAGCACCTTGCATTTAGGTACACTGAATCTGAAACTGCAGGAGTCCAACTAGTCACCTAGCTTGTTCAGGTCCTCCTGATACTTGTCCCCATCCTTAAGGGAGTCCACTATCCAGGCTAGCTTAGTGCCATCAGTGCATGTAAGCAGTCTGGTGGAGTCCCCAGCTCCATAATATTGCTGAGAATGTTGAACAGCACTGGCCCCAGGGCCAGTTCCTCAGGGACACTGAGTAACCATCTCATCTTGGAGTAATGACCAGTCAACACAACCATCTACTTCCTGCCCCCAAGCCAGTTAGTAATCTACCCTGTGTATGCCTAACATATACTGCACTGGTGTACATGCACCAGCTAGACACCACTGCAGTGTCAAAGGCCTTGCTGAAGTCCACATAGACTATCTCTATGGCCAGAACCTATCCACCTCCCTGGTCACCAACTGAAGAAGCTGTTTGGGTTGCTTTGTCAGGATCTTCTCATCATAAAGCACTGCAGAACAGGGAAATAATCTTGGCCCAAACAAATGCTCCATCAATCTGTCCTTGATAATGAATTCCAGGACCTTGCCCAGCTCAATGTCAGGCTTGCTGACCTGCAGTTGCTCAGGTCTGGCTATGCCCCTTCTTGAAGATGGGGATCACTTGCCACTGTGCAGCCCACTGTTACCACCTGTATGGACAGATTCATGTAAGAATACTGCATGTGGCCCCACCAAGTGTTTCTTTAGTTCCACTATGATTCTGAGGTGTACCTCATCTGCCCCATGGGATATAACAGGATAATCTTCACCAGGTAGTCAACTGCCAAGGTAAGCACAATGCTCATAAGCTGCATCATGGCTACTGCATTGCTATGAGCCACTGGGTTAATGGGCACCCTTCTCCCTTTGGCGGGCCATTGGTGAACAATGAAACAAAGTTTTTATTCAGCATCTTGATCATCACCCTATCTCATAGGTACCTCAAAACAGAAATACTGTATGTTAAAATAAGTTGCTCTGTAATTTTGAACTTATATTATACACGTAAAGAAAATAGAGACATTCAGCCTTCCAGTGGTATATAGCATACATTCCTAGCATTTACTTCTTTGGAGATATTGGCTTCTAAAATTGTGTTGGCAGCATCAATCTATTTAAATTATGTATAAAATATACTGTATGTTTATAGCTGTTGAATTTAATATATGTCAAGCATAACAATGTATTTTATATTGACATAATATAATCTACACTCGAACATCAAATCATAATACAGACCTTGAATGGTGACACAAATTGTATAGTACTATATGTTTATAGCTGTAATTTAATATATGTCAGCATAACGATGTATATTATATTGACATAATTTAATCTACATTTGATCATCAAATCATAATACAAACCCTGAATGATGACACAATCTGTATAGTATGTTGACTAATTTTAAGCACATACTGAAGTAATAGCTGGGGCTTGGCAGTATAGCCTAGAGGTTAGAGTAATGAGCTGTGAATCAGCTTGATGCACCCAGCAGACCTGGGTTTGATTCCCACAACCTCCAGTTACATACTGTGTGACCCTGAACAAGTCACTTAACCTCCCAGTGCTCCTGGATTGCCCCTGAAAACAGGCCTTGGCCTAGTGGGCTTCATCTGGTTACCAAAGAATTAAAAACAAAACAAATGTGGTACATTTCAGTGCTGACACAAAAATGTTAACGCATCTAACATTTAAAAAATGATAGGAAATCATAGGATAATCAATCAGTAGAGTACACGAGGATGGATGAAGCTGTTATAGTCAGATGGAAACACTATATTCAATAATGACAATAACTTAAAAAACAAAAATCAGGATGACATTTTAATGCAATGCAGTTTGATGTAGCTGATGTTTAATTAAACTTATTGTGACACAGCAAACAAATGGCGGTGTTAATAGACTCTATAAAATGAGTAGAACATTGCACTTGATAAAGAATTAAATAATGTTATGTTGACAGTAGATGTATTTTCAAATTACTTTTGGCCATAATTTGGGGAAATTAAGTGAATTATTTCAGCAGAGACTGAGAGTATTTCATAAAAGCACACCACACCCTTTTTGTATTTATTTTATTTTCATTCGTTTCCCAGTTTTACACTCATGTTAATGTTACCTATCAGTGAAGTTTCTGGATTTTTTTATCTTTTCAAATAATCCTACAGGAAATGATACAGTTCCTTTAAAAGTTGTCAGTGACTAGGAAAACAGAACTTGTGTTTTTCTCAGATTTCTGTGAGTACAAGATAACCCTTTGTTGCAGCCAATAAGTATGCACTGATTAATTTTGGCCTGCAGAACCTGTGACCCCTGGTAAGCAGAAATATATCCAAGCCTAACTTGAATATCTCTACTGTCTTGATGCCCACTGTCTCCATCTGTAGGCTGTTCCACAAGTTCAGTCGAGTACCTAGAGGCCAGAGGACACAGGACCCAAGGCAGCATGGATTCACAGCAGGAAGGTCATGCCAGATGAATCTAATAGATTTCTTTGACTGGGTGACCAAAGTAGTAGATCAGGGAGGGGCTGTGGACATGGCCTACCTAGACTTTAGTAAGGCATTTGACTCAGTCCCACACAAAAGATTAATATACAAGTTAGCCAGCCTGGGAGTGGGTCCCAAGATGATAGCCTGGGTAAGAATTGGCTGGAGAATAGGACACAGAGGTAATAGTAAATGGGTCCTCTTGAAGAGTGGGGTCACTGTGGGGTGCCACTTAAGGTTCAGTATTAGGACCGGTCCTCTTCAATGTCTTTGTAAGTGACATTGCAGAGGGACTGGAAGAAAAGTATGTCTCTTTGCAGACGACACAAAGATCTGCAACAGAGTTGATGCACAAGGTGGGGTGGAAAGGATGAGAAGGGACTTGGCAAGGTTAGAGGAATGGTCAAATGTATGGCAGCTTAGATTTAATGCTAAGAAGTGCAAGGTAATGCACCTGGGAAACAAAACCAGGGAAGAGTACACAATGGGGGTGAGATACTAACAACAACAAAAATGGAAAGGGACCTGGGGTAGTCATATCAGATGACTTAAAGGTGGCAAGCAATGTGAGATACATAGATACATAGATACATAGACAGTGTCGGCAGATAAGGCCTATGGCCCACCTAGTCTGCCCATTTGAGCTTGTAAGTTCAGTTTATTTTCCTAGAAGTCTGTTTTCCTTACCCTGCCCTCTAGAATTCCTTTATGTCTATCCCATGCATTCTTAAATCCCGTGATTGTTTCAGCCCCCACCACTTCCTCTGGCAGGGTGTTCCACTTGTCCACCACCGTTCTGTGAAGAAATTCTTTCTCATGTTTCCTCTGAATCGTCCTCCTCCAACTTCATCCCATGCCCTCTAGTCCTGAAACATCTTTTACGCTTAAAATAGTGTTTTCCTGCACCTGTTCCTCCCTGTAAGATACTTGTATGTCTCTATCATATCCTCTCTCCTCCTCTCCTCCAGGGAGTACATGTTCAGTTCCTTCAACCTGTCTTCATAGGACTTGTGATGCAACCCATGCACCATCTTTGTTGCCCTCCTCTGAACCTTCTCTACCCTGTCTATGTCCTTACGTGAGGTATGGTCTCCAGAACTGTACACTGTACTCCAGGTGGGGCCTCACTAGTGTCTTGTATAGCGGAATTATGACCTCCCTTTTCCTGCTGGTGATGCCCCTGCCTATACATCCCAGCATCCTATTTGCTTTACCTGATGCCTTGTCACACTGTTTCCCTACCTTGAGGTCATCAGAGATGACAACCCCAAGATCCTTTCCTGCTTGGTGCATGCTATATCCTCATCCCCCAACTGATATATTGTGCCAGGGTTTTTGCCCCATATGCATTATCTTGCACTTCTTTGCATTGAATTTCAACTGCCAAACCCTTGACCATTCTTCAAGTTTCTGCAGGTCCCTTCTCATTCTGTCTACTCCCTCTGGTGTGTCTACTCTGTTACAGAGCTTTGTGTCCTCAGCGAACAGTGAAATTCTGCCTTCTAGATCCTGTGCAATGTCACTGATGAAGATGTTGAATAGGACCGGTCCCAGCACTGATCCCTCGGTACCCACTGGTTACTCTTCCCTCTGTGGGTGACAGCCATTTACCACCACCCTCTGTGTCCTGCCACCCAGCCAGTTACCTACCCACCACACTACTGTCCTGCCCACACCCATATTCCCCAGTTTGTGTAATAGTCTTCTATGTGGCACAGTGTCAAAGGCCTTGCTGAAGTCCAGATAGGTCATGTCCACTGCCCTCCCTGATCCACCTCCCTAGTCACCCAGTCAAAAAATTCAATGAGGTTGGTCTGACATGACCTCCCCTGGTGAAACCATGCTGCCTTGGGTCCTGTAGTCCATTGACAACCAGATGTTCCACCAATCTCTCCTTCAGTAGTGCTTCCATGATCTTTCCCACTACCGAGGTGAGGCTGACTGGTCTGTAGTTCCCTGCTTCCTCTTTGTTCCCACTTTGTATAAGGGGACTACATCTGCTGTCCTCCAGTCTTTGGGTACCTCCCTGTTTCCAGTGATTGGCTGAACAGGATAGCCAGAGGTTCAGCCACCACCTCTCTTAGTTCTTTAAGGACCCTGGGGTGCACCCCATCTGGCCCCATTGCTTTATCAGCTCTTATTACTCCAGTTCCTTCAGGACCCTTTCTCGTGTAAAGGGACTTGTGTCCATTTCTGCACCATTCTCACCCCTTGTACTCCCTTCAGACCCATTACCCCCTCTTCCTTAGTAAAGACTGAGCAGAAATACCTGTTCAATATGTCAGCTTTATTGTTGTCATCCACCACGCTGCTCCCATCCTCCCCTTCAGTCTCACTATCCCTCCCTTTGTCTTTCTTTTTCCTTATGTACCTGTAAAGGTTTTGTCCCCTTACCCACTGATTTTGCAATGTGTTCTTCTGTCTGAGCTTTGGCTTCCCTTACTGACTTCCCTGCCTCCCTTTGTTTCTCCTGGTACTTCTCCTATCCCCTTCTGCCTGTGTCTTTTTGTATTGCCTGAATGCAATCTTTTGGCTTTCACTTTCTTTGCTACCTCTTTGGAAAACCATAATGGTCTCCTCTTCCTTTTCCTCTTGCTAACCTGCTTAATGCATAATTCTGTTGTTCTTATAATCCCATTTTAAATACTGCCCACTGTTCCTCAACCCCTGATTCCTGTCCCATTCCCCTTAATGCCTCTTTCAAATATCTCCCCATTTTCCCAAAGTCTGCCCCTAAAATCTAGGATACGTGTTTTTGTGTGGTTTGGTTCTGCTCTTTCTGTGATTTCAAACCACAATGACTGGTGGTCACTGTTACCCAGGTGCTCCCCACTGTTACCCCCATCACACTGTCCCTGTTTGTGAGCACAAGGTCCAGTATTGCCTTCTGCCGAGTTGGTTCCATGACCAGTTGCTTGAGGAAGGCACCTGAAGGAGTCCAGGATAAATCTGCTCCTAGTTGATGCTGCTGCTGGGATGCTCCAGTCCCGTCTGGTATATTGAAGTCTCCAACCAGTACTACCTCACCCTTGTCTGCCATCCTTGGATGGCTAGCATCAACTCCCTATCTGTTTCTTCCTCCTGGGATGGTGGTCTATAGACCACACCTGTGTGGATGGCTGGCCCCATTTTCCTTTCCAGCTTAACCCACAGTATCTCTCCCCATTTTGTTCCTCCTGGATCTGTGTGGCTCTTATGTCATTTTTCACATACAGTGCCACCTCCTCCCTTCCTGCCTGCTCTGTCTCTTCTGAATATGTTGTAGCCAGGTATGGCCATCTTCCAGTCATGGTTATCATTACACCAGGTTTCAGTGATGGCCACAATGTCCAGGTCTGACTGTACCATGACAGCCTCAGATCTTCCATCTTGTTGCTAAGGCTCCTGGCATTTGCACACATGGCTTTCCATGATTTGACCTCCTAGACTGCTTCACTGTTCTACTCCAGCCCCTTCCTTGGTTGTCATTTATCCCTGGTTCTCCTTGCTGTTTGCCCTTCTGCTGAATTTTGCCCTTTCTGCTTATCCACCTTTGGACACTAATCTCCATCTTTTGCAGACTGCTTTGCAGAGATAGCCACTCCTCTGGTTCACTGGTTCCACTACTAGCTGTGGGGGTGAGCAAGTAGTACATGTCCTTGCTGGCCTGCCACTTTCTTTGTTAGTTTAAATGCTTGTGTCAATGTAGCATTTAAACTTATCATTGAGTGCTTGGATTCCTCCAGGATGGATGCAGGCCGTCAGGCTTGAACAAACCTCCATCCCTCCAGGTGGGTCCCCAGTCACCAATGAATCCAAACCTTTCCTCACAGCACCAGTTCTTCAACCATGAGTTAAAGTTCCTGGTGCATGCACTCTATGCTCCCTTGCCTCTTACAGGTAGTACTTCTGAGAAAGTGACAGAAGTAGCTACTTGCTTGAGATCCTCCCCAGTTTCCTAAACTCTTCCTGAACTTCCTTTGGCTCTCCATTTGCCAAGTCATTAGTACCTAGGTGGATAATGACATCCAGCTCACCCTCCCATCTTGCCTTCCCAGTGATCCCCAGTATCTTCCTTCCATCCCTCCATGCCGTGGCACCTGGTAGGCACCTCACCTCCTGTCCTCCCCTCCTGTGTTCCTAGCTGGATCCTCTTACGATGGAGTCCCCCACCAGGATTCGCTTCCTCCTCCTCTGGGGTCCACTTTGCCCCACTGAGGTCACCTCCTTGCCTAACCTCCCAACCTTTCCTTCCACTTCCCTGGGTACCTCTATTTGGTTGTCCTCATTTGCCAGTGTGGCATATGAGTTCTTGAGAGGAATAGGATCTGGGATGTGCCTCTGCCTGACTGCTCTAACACCTCCCTGAGCCCACTGTCATCCAAGTGCTCCTCGTCTCGGCATCCTTTGAGGCAGCTGCATTGGACTGGGTGGTCCCTGGATAGGGTGATGGTACTCTGACCCAGTTTACTTCCGCCTGAGTCTGGCTACCTTATCCCACAGTCCAGAGAGATGCATGCAGATAGGGCAGCACCTCAGTGTCCAGAAGGTCTGCCTGAATATGGCTGCCCACAGCCACTGCATTACACACTCCCCACATTATACTGCAATTCCACTACTTCTCTGCTACTGAAGCTCTCTTTGGATTTCTCTTTTATTTATTTACAGTACTAAAAATCCTGTAACTGATCGTCAGATATATATTTTTAAGGAAAAGAAACCAATAAATAAATAAATGAGTCAAACACTTGTCGTGCTGAGGGTGGTCTTCTTCCCCTTATGCCCCTCCTACTTCACACCTCTTACTATACCCTGTGTTTAGCTCCTGTCAATCAGATTTATCAGGCATATAATTAAGAGTTGAGGGAAGGGGTGGAAGAGGCAAAAATTTGCAGCAATTAAAGACAGCACAGAATTACACCACCACTATGTTTTAAATTTTCAACAGCCCAAAAACAATTATAAGTAAAGACAACACAGAAAGAAAGTATAGTGTCACTGCAAGCCTACAATCTAAGTTTAAAAGAAAAATACCAATTACCAGTTACTCTAAAGCACTGAATTGAATATGTTTCCTTCCTTCACCTTCTGGCTTCTTCTGAGAAGATGAACCTCTGTTTGCTGCTTTAACTGTGACTAAGCCCCACCTCCAGTTATCACATAGCTGAGGTCAGAGGCCAGACAATTAACACCCTTCACCCAGCTACAGGACAGTAAGACAAGCCAAGATAAAATTTGCAGCAATTAAAGACAGCACAGAATTACACCACCACTATGTTTTAAATTTTCAACAGCCCAAAACAATTATAAGTAAAGACAACACAGAAAGAAAGTATAGTGTCACTACAAGCCTACAATCTAAGTTTAAAAGAAAATACCAATTACCAGTTACTCTAAAGCACTGAATTGAATATGTTTCCTTCCTTCACCTTCTGGCTTCTTCTGAGAAGATCAGTGGCTTGGGGCAGCAAGAATGGCTGGGGGATACTGGGATGCATAGGAGAGGCATCACCAGTAGAAAACAAGAAGTTGTTATTCCTCTGTACAGACAGCTGGACACACCCCATCTGGAGTACTGTTACAGTTCTGGAGACCCAATCTCTGCAAGGACATAGACAAGATGGAAGCTGTCCAGAGGAGGGCACTAAAATGGTGCAGGGTCTGCACCAGAAGACATATGAAGAGAGCTAAAGGAGCTTAATATGTATAGCCTCAAGGAAAGGAGGGAGAGGAGGGACATGATAGAAACTTTCAAGTACCTCAATGGAATCAATGAAGTCCAAGAGGGTAGCATCTTTCAAAAAAGAGTGTGCAAGAACAAGGTACAATTTGAAGATGGGGGTGGCTAGAGGTAATGTAAGGAAGTATTTTTTCACAGAGAGGGTTGTGGATGCATGGAACGGCCTTCCGAGGAGGTTGTGGAGTTAAAAACAGTGATTGAATTCAAGCATGCATGAGACAGCCATAAGGCAATTCTAGGGGTGGGGTAGAAGAAGTAGGCTGCTGGTTAACTGGGATCTGCAGCCTATCCATTAGGTAGGGAAATGGGCAGACAGGGTGGGCCAGCGGTCCTTATCTGCTGTCAAATTCTATGTTTCTATGTTTCTCAGTATCAACTAGGAAGAAGTGCCTCCTAGTATCACCCCTGATCATACCACCTCTGAACTTTAGGAGGAGTCCCTGTGTCCTGCTGGAGGACATCAGTTTAAACACTTCAGTTTTAATGTTTTCAATACCCTTGAGTGTGATGAAGAAGACACCATGTTCTCTCTCAGTCTTCATTTCTCTACAGTGAACTTGTTAAGTTCCACCAGACTCTCCATATAGCTCTTGACCCCAAGCCACTGATCATTTTGTGGCCATGTGTTGCACTCTCCTTAGCTGCCTCGATGTCCTTTTCATATTTAGGACACAAAAGACACAGGCAGAAGGATAGGGAGAAGTACCAGGAGAAACAAAGGGAGGCAGGGAAGTCAGTAAGGGAAGCAAAGCTCAGACAGAAGAACACATTGCAAAATCAGTGGGTAAAGGGACAAAACCTTTACAGGTACATAAGTGAAAAAGAAAGACAAAGGGAGGGATAGTGAGACTGAAGGGGAGGATGGGGAGCGTGGTGGATGACAACAATAAAGCTGACATATTGAACAGGTATTTCTGCTCAGTCTTTACTAAGGAAGAGGGGGTAATGGGTCTGAAGGGAGTACAAGGGTGAGAATGGTGCAGAAATGGACACAAGTCCCTTTACACGAGAAAGGGTCCTGAAGGAACTGGAAGTAATAAGAGCTGATAAAGCAATGGGGCCAGATGGGGTGCACCCCAGGGTCCTTAAAGAACTAAAGAGGTGGTGGCTGAACCTCTGGCTATCCTGTTCAGCCAATCACTGGAAACAGGGAGGTACCCAAAGACTGGAGGACAGCAGATGTAGTCCCTTATACAAAAGTGGGAACAAAGAGGAAGCAGGAACTACAGACCAGTCAGCCTCACTCGAGTGTGGGAAAGATCATGGAAGCACTACTGAAGGAGAGATTGGTGGAACATCTGGTTGTCAATGGACTACAGGACCCAAGGCAGCATGGTTTCACCAGGGGAGGCTCAGTCAGACCAACCCTCATTGAATTTTTGACTGGGTGACTAGGGAGGTGGATCAGGGAGGCAGTGGACATGACCTATCTGGACTTCAGCAAGGCCTTTGACACTGTGCCACATAGAAGACTATTACACAAACTGGGGAATATGGGTGTGGGCAGGACAGTAGTGTGGTGGGTAGGTAACTGGCTGGGTGGCAGGACACAGAGGGTGGTGGTAAATGGCTGTCACTCCACAGAGGGAAGAGTAACCAGTGGGGCACCTGAGGGATCAGTGCTGGGACCGGTCCTATTCAACATCTTCATCAGTGACATTGCACAGGATCTAGAAGGCAGAATTTCACTGTTCGCTGAGGACACAAAGCTCTGTAACAGAGTAGACACACCAGAGGGTGTAGACAGAATGAGAAGGGACCTGCAGAAACTTGAAGAATGGTCAAGGGTTTGGCAGTTGAAATTCAATGCAAAGAGTGCAAGATAATGCATATGGGGCACAAAACCCTGGCACAATATATCAGTTGGGGGTGAGGATATAGCATGCACCAAGCAGGAAAGGGATCTTGGGGTTCATCTCTGATGACCTCAAGGTAGGGAAACAGTGTGACAAGGCATCAGGTAAAGCAAATAGGATGCTGGGATGTATAGGCAGGGGCATCACCAGCAGGAAAAGGGAGGTCATAATTCGCTATACAAGACACTAGTGAGGCCCCACCTGGAGTACAGTGTACAGTTCTGGAGACCATACCTACGAAGGACATAGACAGGGTAGAGAAGGTTCAGAGGAGGGCAACAAAGATGGTGCATGGGTTGCATCACAAGTCCTATGAAGACAGGTTGAAGGAACTGAACATGCACCCTGGAGGAGAGGAGGGAGAGGGATATGATAGAGACATACAAGTATCTTACAGGGAGGAACAGGGGCAGGAAAACACTATTTTAAGCGGAAAAGATGTTCCAGGACTAGAGGGCATGGGATGAAGTTGGAGGGAGGACGATTCAGAGGAAACATGAGAAAGAATTTCTTCACAGAACGGTGGTGGACAAGTGAACACCCTGCCAGAGGAAGTGGTGGGGGCTGAAACAATCACGGATTTAAGAATGCATGGATAGACATAAAGGAATTCTAGAGGGCAGGGTAAGGAAACAGACTTCTAGGAAAACAAACTGAACTTACAAGCTCAAATGGGCAGACTAGGTGGGCCATAGGCTTCATCTGCCGACACTGTCTATGTATCTATGTATCTATGTAGGAACCCAGAACTGTGCACAGTGCTCCTCCATGTGGGGCTTGACGGATAACCTTCTAAAGTGGCAGGATTACTTTTCTCTGGCCTAATGCATTGCAGAATTTTGCCAGCCCTCTGGGCAATGGCGCACTGCTTGCCATGCATCAGCCTGCTGTATGATATGACTCTGGCCAGGGTCTTGCAGACTGGATGGGCTGCAAGGCTTTTTTCGTTGTCAATGTCTATTTTTCTACATTACTGTATGTCTCTATGTAGGTCCTTCTTCACCTCCAGTGCAACAAGGGAGTCCCACACAGTAGCACCTTGCATTTTCCCACACTGAATCTGGAGAAATCAGAAGTCTAACCACTTGTGCAGCCTGTTCAGGTCCTCTTGAAGTTTGTCTTCATCCTCACTGGAATCCATCACCCTGTTTAGCTTAGTGGCATCAGCAAACTGAAGCAGCCTTTCTGAGTCCCTACCTTCCACATTATTGATGGAAATATTGAATGGGAGTGGCTCCAGCACCCTTCATAACGCTCTGTGTCCTACCTCCAAGCCATTTAACAATCTACCTGATGTATTTCTTGTATACTGCACTGGTGCCATGCCAAAGGCCTTGCTGAGGTACAGATTGATGAAGTCTAGGGCCCTACATATATTTCTTTTTGAAAATCAATTAAAAACATTATAAATATAAATTTCTATTCTTAAACTATGCATATGGTATTGCTTAAATGAAAACAAGCAGCTGTTTGAACCTATGTGTTGTATGTAGCAGATACTGTATATGTTTCATATAATACATGCAAGTCATAAAATCATAAGTGCTACAAATACAGCTGGGACTCAACAAAGTTCCACTTAAAGTCAACTGATATGACTCTTTGTCCAGCTAGCAACAGCAATAAAATATTCAGTTGCATTAATTTCTGTTGTTAATAGTATTGTTCAAAAGATTGATTTACTAAACATACAATTGAACAGTTTAATTAATAATAGGGCATAACCTAGAGTTCAGTGACCTAGAAGTTAAGACCTTTAGTTGCTGGGCTACTTAATTATCCATTAAGTCATTCACTTATCGGTCTCACAAACCAATCAGATTGATGGATTATGAGCACCTTTAATGGGCTTTAAAGTTATCTTGTTTGTTGATTTAAAAGAAATCTTTGAAAACCCATGATATGTGGACAGGAATAATAGGGGACACTGTCAAAAGTCTGGGGCTATCCAAACTACATCAGGCTTATTAAAAATCTAATCTTGAGCAACAGTGTTGACTTTTATTTATTTATCGTTATAGTTCAATTCGCTAAGTAGTATAACTTTTAGAGCATATTATGTGTTCTCATAGAGAAAAATTAAAATTATTTTATGGAGCATTTGGAAGATAGTACAAAACATAAATTTTAATTGCAGGCTTTGGTTTTACTTCATTTACTAAGTGCTACATTACTTCATCCTTCAGTTTTAACCATGGATTTTCTATAAATCTTCACGTGGTTAAAATGATAAACTGCCCTACATATCATGAAATGTGGCAGCTTTATTAGCACTTGAGAAGTTATTGATCGCTCATCTTGATTAATCTTTTATAGGTCTCAGTAGTATTCAAGCTACAGGAAAGACTCTGGAGCCTCTGCAGTATTATTGCTCATTCATACCTTCATTTTCAATTACATAGATTTTGCTGACTACTATAGTTGATATTTGGTGACACTTGTGACACCTAACATATGCCCTCAAGGATTTCACCTAATTCCATAAATTGTGTGCAGAATTAGCCCACAAAGGGATGACAAACATCAGCCTTCGATTAGCCTATATCAACTCTGTAATAAAGGGCAAGAACCAGGGAACTACAGACCGGTGAGCCTCACATCCATCGTGGGTAAGCTGATGGAGACTATCCTGAAGGAGAGGCTGGTGACCTCCTAGAGGCCAAAGGACTACACAACAGCAGACAGCATAGCTTCATATGTGGCAGATCCTGCCAAACCAACCTGGTGGTGTTCTATGACTGGGTAACTAGGCAACTGGACAGGGCCTTGCAGTGGATGTCCTGTATCTGGACTTCAGTAAGGCATTTGACTTGGTGCCGCATGGGAGGCTGGGTAGTTAGAAGGCACAGGGGCAGGTGAAAAGCTGGTGAGATGGGTAGGGAACTGGCTTCAGGGAAGGCAACAGAGAGTGGTGGTGGGTGGGAGCTCTCACACCCAGGGGTAGTGATGAGTAGTGTTCTACAGGGCTCAAAGTTGGGACCAGTGTTGTTTTGGATATTCATTGCAGATATATCATTGGACATCAAGAGCAAGATCAGTCTGTTTGCTGATGATACCAAGATGGGAGTGGTGGTGGATGACCTAGGGGATGGCAGGGTTGCAGGATGATCTGGCAATGCTTGAAACCTGGTCAGATACCTGGCAACTGGGGTTTAATGCCAAAAAGTGCAAGGCGCTGAATTTTGGGGTGAAGAACCCAGGGAGGAGTTACCAGCTGGGGAGTGCAGCTAGCTCAGACAGAGAAGGAGAAGGATCTGGGGGTGCTCATTACAGGGTCAATGAACAACTCAGCACAATGTAGGAAGGCAGCTGCAAAGGCAAACAAAATGCTAGGCTGCATTGCAAGGGTATATCCTCAAGGAGGGAGGAGGTGATTCTACCACTGTATAGGTCATTAATTAGACAGCACGTGGAGTACTGTGTGCAGTACTGGTGCCCGTATCCAAAGAGGGACATTAAGTTACTGGAGGGGGTGCAGTGCAGGGTGACAATGATGATCAAGGGGCTGGGGACTTATCACATGAGAGGAGGCTGAGGGAGTTGAACATGTACTCACTGGAGGAGAGGAGGGATGGGAGGACATGATTGAAACCTTTAAGTACATGAAAGGAATAAACAAGACAGTTACAGAGGGCTGTTCAAAGTAAGGGAGGGAGGGACACCAGAGGCCATGATATGAGACTGGAGGGAGGAAGGTTCAGGAGGGAGATGAGGAGACACTTTTACAGAGAGGGTGGTAGCTGGGTGGAATGCATTACCTGCAGAAGTAGTATCCAGTAGAACAGTGGACTGCTTCAAAAGGGGATGGGACAGGACAAGGAGGGTCAATGGAGGGAAGGGTGGAAGGAGGGCAGCTGCAGAATAAGGGATGCTAGCTGAACATTTGAGCAGACTTGATAGACCTCTAGGTCTTTATCTGCTGGAAAACTTCGTATGTTCGTATGTTCATATCTGTAGACTGCTGGAGCAGTGGGAGTGCACTGTGCTGCCTATTGAGAAACCAGAGTTTGGGGATGGTGTTAGAGTCTGTGGTTGATCAAAACGGAAAGCATGTTTGTGGTGCCTGAATTACTCTCTAGCATCCTTCACTTGTTCATCCACCATGAATGGTAGTTACATTGCCATTGGCTTTAAAGAGCTAGTAGCACCATAAAACATCAGACAGAAAAAATATCAATATAAAAGTAGTCTGTTGTTACTTTTATTTGTGAAGAATGTAGCTTTTCCTTTTCTTAATTGGAAGGTTTACGTACCTGTCAGACTGGTTGTAATAGAAGAGTAACAGTCATCTAGATTCTGACGTATCTGGGGCCCAATTCTACAAGGTCAGTGCAAGCAGTGCCAAAGGCAGCTTGTGCAATTGCCGGCATCAGGGACCCTATGCCTAATTCACTATAGGGAGGGTCCCATGACTTATGGCTACTGTGGCCCTGCACCAAACAGATGGTGCATCTGGAAGGTGTGCTACAAACTGCAGGCTGTCGTGCAGCAATACAGCCATGGAGAGCAGTCCCTGGTGGTCTAGTGGTCTCCAGCCCTGATCCCCTCAATAAAATAAGAAATGTCCCTGGTGGTCCACTGGACCCTCCCAAGGCTCCAATATGCTGGTTTAATAGAGTATGTCATTGATGGTCTAGCTGTCCTCCTCATTCCTGATATGCTGGTATAATAAAATATTTCCTTGGTGGTCCAGCTGCCCCCAAGTCCTGATATGTTGATATAATATGGTCAACCCCCCGATCTGCCCATATAAAATAATATCTATCCCCTATCACCGATGTGCCTATATTATAAAAGATGTATTTTCCTGGTAGTTTACTGGCCCCCCACCATACCAGGCAGTTCCCCTACCCTGCTCCCCATCCCACCCTTGAGTCCATGACTGGCACAGCCCTCTCTCCACCATGGCTAGCCATGGATTGAACTGTCAAGGACTGTATACTGTATACTGCTGCATTCTAAACTGGGGCACAAGGCTGGTGCAAGCCCCTTTGGTGCATGCAGCTTGCATTTACTGCAGGCTGTTGTAAATTGCTCGATGCATCTTGTGGTATAATCTTCACCTTGTGCCATTCCTTGTGGTACAAGCCCCTTGCATCATTCATTGGGGCTTTGTGAATTGGGCCCCTAAGGTCATTCCCCTTAATATTGTATTTCATAAGCATTGTGATGTCACTTATTACATTATCAATAGTGACCATTGTGTCAGAAGGCGAATGACTCTTCTTGATATCATAATAAGTAAACTTAGAGTGCTGATGAGGTAGGAAAATGAACTGAAACAAATACTATGTATGTCCGCACTCAGGTAGAATGCTGATCCCCATGTCATGCTAGTACTGCCATGCAGCAAATCTTATATTTAGCATAAGGGACACATGTACTTCAGATATAGAAAGTAACACTTTCTTAAAAGTTAGATATTATTTTCAGGCAGTGTATTAGCTCCTTTAAAAAGAATCATTTTTCTGCCTGTCCAAATGTAGTGCTCAGTGCTGATGGCTGCCAAGGTATCAGCTCATTTATCTTATGGTTTGCTTTGACTTTAATTTACAGTCAAGCTCAAATGCATGCATAAACACACTCCTACAGAGATTGTGGTTTCAGTCTAGGTAAATAAAATGATGTAGGATTGCCTATGCAGTAGCACTGCTGTCTGTGGGATCTGATCTATATTGTTCATACTGAGGAAAACCAACTAGATTGACAGTAATGTGAATCACAGAATTTATGTCTAGGATTTCCTCTAAATATGCAAATGAAGAGCTACAGTTGATGTTCCTATAATTTAATGCTTCATACCTGTACAGATCTAATTAGTCTGCCTCCAGTTCAGTAGAACTCTTTATATGTTGTTTATCAGGTCTCCCAAGTAACTCAGTCAAGAATTGTCCTCATACAAAATGGGTCTATGCATCATCATGTGGATTGCTAGTGTGTGGATCTGCAGCGTGGGCAATCCTAAGGATAATGCTGCATATGGGGTCCCTTAGGACCCCTGCATGCATGCATGCATGGAAGGGAGTGCATCTCTTCCACACTTTATCCTCCCAGTGGTCATGCAGCTATGCACAAGGCTAGTCTGGTGGCATGTCTGAGGGGCATGACTGCACTCACACCATTCCACGAAGCATGGAGTGCCAGGTGAGGGGTGCAGGATATGCAGGTAGGGACCCTGCTGTATCCATTGTGCACCCCAGATTTCAACTGCTGGCTGTAGTGAACACAACCACCTCCCTTACCATGCTGCCCCACCTTCTGGGCAGACACAGAGGGCTGGGAACAGACATTCAGGCACTTGCCCATAAACATTCAATTTGCTCCTCCTGCACCTTCCCACAATCCCTTGTTTCATGGAGCAGGGGTCCACTCTAGGACCCAGGATGGGCATCCAATTGAATACCCGCCTATGTCCCTCAAGCCACCTCTTTGCAGCTGCGCGTCAGGCGTGGGGTCACAGACAGGCTCTCTGCAGAGACACAAGGTGGTGCATACTGTGCACCTTTGTGCCTGGTTGCTGGTGCAGAGCTACATGGACCAGTTGTGTGCAATCTGCATGTATTATTCTCTAGTAGTACATAGCCCTCATTGGGCTAGTAATGATGTTATGTGCCATGAAGGCAGCACGCATTTCTTCAACCAAATGCCATGCAGCAGTGATCTGCACCCCCTTGGTATTCACTCATGGGTGCACTGGATTCCCAGCTACCCTAGCAGCCATGTGCCGAGGGCGGGCTGGGGGGCATGCCAGAGGGTGTGCCCACACTGCGCCCATGCCCTAATGGCACTGCACACCATGCAGGGGCTACAAAAATATATACATGGAGGGGACCCTGTGTAACTTATTATGCAACTCCCAACAAGTCAATGAGTGGGGTGGCGGCCATGAGATCCCCCCACACAGCTGCCACAGCCCACCAGGCCACCTGGGGGCTCGGGTGGCCATTTGGGCAAATGCCCATTGTATATTCACTGGATGGTGTGTCATCATCATAGGAACCGCTGCCTACATGTGGACAGGGATCCACTATGGGACTCAGGCTGGGCATCCATGCTCTGATCCCACACTTCCACAATCCTCCACTATGCAGCTGTGCACCAAGGTGGACAGGAAATGGATAGGTGGCTAACAGTTGTGAATGCTGGACAGTACATGCCTGTGCGGGGTGTGGAGCAGCATGGGGGTTATGCTCACTTTGCATGTGATTCCTGCCCATTAGTGAACAGATCCCAATATAAATAAATCCTAGCTGTTAGGATGCACAAGTATTAGGGATCAATTTAAAGTCATAAAAGAGGAGACACTGTGCACTGGGAATATGACAAAGGGGTATCTGGAATGCATACTGAAAAGGAAATTAACCTCTGCAGTCTAACCATTAGGTCTTTTTTTATTCCTGTTTTCCTCCTTCTGTCCCTAGTATTGGTGTCATCTGCCCAGCCTCATCACTGACCTCTCTCATGAATTTACAGATTAACCACCACATACACAGAACCACGTTTGGCCCATGGCTTGTCACATAGAGTCATGTGGTGCCTGTGGAGGATGCCAAACAAGCCAGGGCATTTTCCTTTTATTTTTCTTTCCTGAGGAGCTGGTGTGCAATGTGATCATTGGCACAACTGGGTGCTATGTCGGCAGATTCCCCTCCCACGTATACAGCTTCCACTGGTGCTACCACCCAGCCTCCACCAGGTGGCAGTGAAGAAGGAATCAGGAATCACCCTCCCTAAAGGAGGAGAGCTGTTGTAGGATGCTCAGTCCTCCCTCTCCTGGCTGTGTCCCTAAGTGACCCTGGTCCATTCCTGAATCCAGGTCACTGGTATAGCAGGAGATAAGACATCCAGCACCTCAGCCCTCCATGTCACCGGCTAGCTCTAGCATTAGGTCTCCTTTAGGAATTACTGTAAGTCATCAGGTATGCTTATTGTGACATCTTCTGAAAGAATATCCTCCTTCTGATATTACAGCTCAATGTCAAACTGCTGCTGTGGTACAGCACATTATACTTAACTTTTTGTTCTTTTCATGAGTTTAAAATTATATTCTTTCTTCCCCAGAGGTTTTTAAACCTACTTGAAAGGCAAATGTTTAAATAGTTAAATGCATGCCAAATGGTTTTGCAGTTTTTGGAATTTGAAATGGGTGTTGTTTTTCAGGTTTTTTTTTATTTTCTTTTTCATTTTTTTTACTTTTTTTCCTTTATTAAAAATTTCTTTCTTACAGTACACGCTGTGTGAAGTGTTATAGAGTTCAATCCATCAATCAATCTTTATTTAACCAGGTGGAACACCATTGAGCAAGCTAATTTGCAAGGTGGACCTGGGTAGTACACATAAGTAATACAGTAGAACAACAGTAACACATGATCAGTGCAATTGGATAACATAGACATCCTGAGGAATGTTAAGGTATAGGGTGAAACAACAACACTGAATACAACAAAATAAAATTACATACAATGAGTGTTCATGAAAACAACAGTTCTTGATATAAGCAGTGTTGCACTATTGTGATCAACCTGCTTGGAAATATGACAGAAATGTGTAAAGGCACATGGAAAAGGGAAGGGAAGGATGAAGGTAGGAGGAGAGGTAAAAGCTGCAAGTATCACTGTAGTGGCAGCAGTGCAATTAGTGACAGTGAAAACATTTACAGGGCTCTGAGAAGGATCTTGAGTAAAGTGATGTGAACTCCACAAGATTAATTGGGTTAACTAATTTTAGTGTTTTTTGGATTTTATTCCACAACTGGGGCAGCATGTAGCTGAAGGTGGCTCTGCCAAACGGGATTTGACCTTAGGTACAGAGAGTGAGATGTAAGAGTAGCTTTTCAGGCGTAATTTCCTAAAGTACAAAGGAGCAAGCAGTCAGAAATACAGAGGGTAGTTTTTGATAATAGTCCTATAGGTCCAGAGTATAGCGTTCCTTTGTCTCCTGAATGTAAGTGATGACCAGCCCACCATGGAATAAAGTGCACAGTGATGCATGGTGTAAGCTGCACGGAGATAAAGCGATGGCTCTGTGGTACAGGTGTCGAGCTTTGCTAGAGCTGACCCTGGAACTTGACCATAGAAGAAGTCGGCATAGTCCAATTAATTAAGGTCATGCAACCATGATAGGAGTTTGGTGTTGCAGCTCTGATCCTTTGGAACGCCTTTTCTGGGAGGTGAGAGGTACCCCTTGCTGCCCATTTTTAAAAGCTCTATAAAACTCACTTTTTACTTTAAACTCCGGCCTGGTTTTGTGACCTAATGTTCTAAAGTTTTGTTATTTATTTTTGTAAATCTAATCTGTTTGTTCATGTTGTAAAGTGGCCAAAGCCATTGGTATTGGGCACCATATAAATAAAATTGCCTTGCCACGTTACTTGAAAAAGACTTACAACTTTTTTACTTCAAATACTGACACTTCATAATTTTTAAGGTGCTGGCATTATCATCTTCAGTGTTAGCATGGCATTTGTACTGTGGAAGAAGAACAGGATAGAAGGGAAGGGTAAGAACCAGAATGGGGACAATAACAGGAAGAAAAAAGAAAGGAGGAAGAAATGACCAAGTACATAATAACTGGCCATGTTTACATAATTCATTCCAACTTTATTGTCCATGCAACAATGAAAACATCAAATGAACAGTCCTGTGCATGACTTGATAGTTCTGTTTTCCCTGTATTGTGGGCTAGGGCATTAGTGATAACCAGGGTCTTGTACCCTTCACTGGCTGGTGACCAGGGTTGAGTTAGGTTACAATTATGTGACTTAGAAACAAATCTTGATTCCTGGGAACTGCACACTGGGGTTCTAAAATTGGGGTCCCACATCTTGAAAAGCCTTCAAGTTTATCAGGGCAAAATATACAGTCTGTTCATTCACAGTCAGTTTCTGCACATTTCTCATACGTTATTCTACCACTGGAAATTGTCTTTCTCTAGCTGGAGAGCAGAAGGTGTTTGACATAGTGCAGGGTGCAGGCACCTGCACCCATTTTTATTTCTTAGGGTCAACGTTTCTGGTCTTTATGGTTTCAGAGCACCCCCAAGAATGACACAGATAGTTCCATTCTGGAGATTCATACGGACAGTATCCAGACTCCAACAGAGATGTAACAACTGCTTTGATCTGCAGACAGCACCAATGGTGTAGTCAGGCAAGTGGAATTTTTGGGGTTGGGCAAATGACTTTAGGACTCCTTATTCCAGGTCTATGATGTCCCCAGTAGTATGGATACCTTGTTGTGCTTACAGACCCTGAGAGGGTTTTTCTATTTACTCCAGTCTGGGTGTTGAATCACAGTGCTATAAGTTTACATGGGAGTGGTCCCCATTTAAAGAGGGACTCTGGCCAAAAGTGCTACATTGCAGAATTAGAATAAGCATACACCCAATAAATCTCATGCCAAACATTAGGTTTCTGCGTTACATGCTTTAAAGTTATGAGCTATTTTGTTACCTTGATTTCACTACCTGTTCAAAAAGCCAGTTTCAGTGAAGAGGTGCTGCTGATGTCATCTCCTGAACTCACAGTCTAGCCCTCCCTGTCAGCAAGCTTATAGGACCTGTTTCTCCAAAGTTAACAGAACATTCTGCAATGGTTTCACAAGTAAAACAGGCAGCACCATTCTAAAAACAGTGCTATAGAAGCTATGAATTTCAGGTTTTATAACAAAGTTGACAAATTTGTATTTTAATGCCTTTTTGGTATGGTTCATTTCTCCAGAGTTGCAGGATGGTGAATCAGCATGCCTCAGGCTGCTGATACCATGTGAAGTGCTACTCTGCAGTGCCTGTATGGAAGTTGTATTGCTACAAGTATTGCAATGTTGGTAACTGCATTGCTGTTTGTCAGTGTCTGCTTTACAATAAGTTTTAATAAGGGCATTATATGTGTTAATTCTACTGGGGTGGAAGTGTTAGCCCTGGTAAAACAATCATTGTAATGTGAGTACAACACAGATGAGCCTGAATATAGCTCAAGTAACAGCTCGTCAATGAGAAAACAGAAAATCAGCTCTGCTCAACTAAGTATCCCATTCATTCATACTTTGATGATGAATAAAATATTGATTGATTGATCGAGTGAGTGAGTGAGTGATTAAGCATTGAGCTGCTACTGCATAGAAACTCTTAGTGGGGTTTCAAACAGCACTACTCTCCCACCCCCATTTACAGGGTGATGGAATAATTGATTTAAAGTGCCATCCTGAGTAATCACCTCAATTGAATGATAGGTGTGAATGACCACAGCCTTTCACCACATCAAAGCTATTCAGTCTGCAAATCTCATTAGTGTGCTGTATCTTAACATCCAGCAACCCAGGAGAAAAGGACCATGACAACAAAACACCAAAAGCAAAATATGAATTTGTCAACTTTGTTACAAAACCTGAAACACACATAGGTTTTAAAGCAATGTTTATTGAATGAATGAGTTGTTTTTACTGAGAAAACCATTTGTACATAGTTTTAAACTTTGAGAAGTAGGTCCTGTAAGCTTGCTGACAGGGAGGGCAAGACTGTGAGTTCAGGAGGTGACATCAGCAGCAGCTCTTCAGTGAAACTGACTTTTTGGAACAGGCAGAGAATTTAGGGTTGTAAAATGATTTGTAACTTCTAAACAAAGTAACTTAGGATCTCAATTTTGGCATGAGGGTTATTGGGGCCATGTTGATCCATACTCTGAATTTATTGATGCCAGTAATTTGTGACCATAGTCTCTCTTAATAAAGAACTTGGTATCCTACCATGTCTGACACATGGCTTCAATGGTGGGATGCACTTTCAAATCCTCTGGCAGTAGTATGCACCAGAAGTTTATAGGGAGTGGGGCTTAGTCACCAGGAGCCTCCATTTGGCAACAGGTTACTTGTGTCATGGGGTAACCACGATTTTGATTTGCACAGACCTGCTGCCAGAGCATATCCTTGAACCAGGGAAGACTAAATTCTCATGCCGTCCAGTGCATCCTTAGCTTGGTGACATTAATCGGGCTGTTTGACTTCCCAAAGTTATTCATTGATTAATTTATCTATTTGGGTAAACAAGCCAGCAGTCAGTTTTAGGAGGATGTTTGCCATGCCATAGACGATTTTTGGTATGCTCGTCATTTTAATTGCACTGATCTTCCCTCACAGGGAAAGATTAAGCACCTTCCATCTTCTCGGTCTGTTTTCAAGGCGCTTAGCAGTAGGTTTATGTTTAGGGAAGTACATGTTTTAATTTGGAGGGGATCTCAATTCTGAAGTATGGTAGACCTACTGGGGACCAGTTAAAGTCATATTCTGTAAATATTGCGGGACTCGTGTGCTTTTGTTGCTGAGGGACAGAAGCTCTGACTTACTCTGGTTCATACTTAAGTCCAGACAGAGAGACTAAGTTATTAGGTTCTTTCACAACAAAGAAAATGGCATATGGAAGGTCCCTGGACACAATGAGCATATCATTGACAATTGCCAGGGTCTTGCACTATACCAAGTGGTGTATAACTCCAGGAATATTGGGACAGCAATGGAGCCTCTGCAAGAGTGGTTCTAAGGCTAACACAAACAATGCTGGGAGCAGGGTGCAACCCTGACTAGTGCCTTGTTCAGGTGAAGAGGACTCAGAGGTTGCATTTTTGTGGGTATAGCAGCCCTAGCTTGGTGGCACAAAGTGTGTTGTCCAAACTCAAATGTGTGTAATACTAGGGCTCCACATAAGGTGAATACCAACCTATTTTACTAAACTCATTTTAGGAAATACTCATCAGAAATTTTTTTAATGAGTACCAATACTCACCCAACATGTGTAAATGCTCCACAGTCCATAGAATAGTGCTTCATAACATAACCGTGATTTGGAAAGAGCATTTATTTCCAAATTTACAGCATTCGTATGCATCACAATTTTGTTTTACTTACCATATTTTAAAACTGGTGAATAAATTACCTACCTGCCAACATTATCTGGAGCATTGTTGGCCCCTGATCAGCTCTCATCTAGAAAAATGCATTGTTTTTAAAAAGTACTACTCACTCCACTCCATCCGGACATTTGTATGCATCTGACTTAGGTTTTACTCCTCTCTTTCAAAATGAGGAGTAGAGTACTAATCCCAAAAATCTTATCTGGAGCCCTGGTAGTACTTCATTGAAATATGCTGGTTAGGGTCTCTACTGCATTTTTTAGAATTCCCCAGGCAGGCCTCTCTACCCTGGGCCTTAGCTGTTCTGAGTAATTTAATAGCCAGTACTATTTCCTCTATAGTGAGTGGGGCATCCAGTTGTGTTTGCTGTTCAGGTTGAATGCTAGGAAGTGACAGATCAGAGATATTGTTAAAGGTGATAGGAAACAGTTTTACACCTCTAGAAGCCCTCTAGTTGTTCTCTATTGGCTACCCAGTATTCTCATATGTTTTCTGACCTTTTTTGTTAAATTAATAACCTAATTTTGTTGCCTTTTTAAGGACCCTGGATACCTCTCTCCTCAGCAGTTGCTGTTCTCTTTTTCATACTGCCTGAACATTCTATGATATCACAAACTCCCATTCCTAGCCATTCAGATGAACAGCATGGAATGGGAGTTTCTGATGACATAGAATGTCTTTGAAACATGAAAATCAAAAGTAGTAGCTGGTGAGGAGAGTGGAACTCTGTGTAGGTCTGAGGGCACCCCAGAGCTAGATTACTTATTTATTAAAAATCATCAAAGCATATCAGAATATATAACTGACATGGCAAGGAAAAAGTAGGGCAGTTAATATGTAAAATAATTTCCTATCTCCTTTAAATGGTATCTCTGTGAAGAACGTCTTTGTTTTATATTGGTGAGTAAAGGGATCATAAAGATTTCATTAATTATGTTGATACTGTGTATTTCTTTTATATGTTAACTAATTCTAGGTCACCCGAGAAAGGGACTTTCAGTTTCAGTGGGCCTACCTGGTCAACAAAATCCATTAAATAACTAAAGTGAATAAAAACTTGTACAGGGTCGCTGGTTACTGTCCCATCTTCCTGACGTAAGGACGCAGTTTGTTTACTGGCCTGTTGCTGCCTAGGCCTGTAGGCAAGCAATCAGCTGGCTTTTTTCCCCATTTCCAGTATTGTTGCCCTGTCTGAAAAGTTCATACTCAGCTTTATGACTTAATAAAACATCAAATTCATACTTAAGTAAGTGTGGTGAGTTTATGTAAAAGGTCTAAATCTGGTTTATTGTGGGCATTACATTGTTTCTCCAGATCTCTTAGTTCCTCCAATTGTTTTATTAAGCTCTTTCTGGTATATATTTTTAACTAGTAGAGATGTAAGTTATCATTTTCTCCCCATTTTACCATCTCATATGCCTTCCAAATTTGGCATTAGACATACCTGGAGTAACATTGTCTGAGAAGTACAGCGTTCCTATGTTTGTGCCTGTAGCCAGGTTCTAAATTCTGGTTTCTGAAGTTGACTGGGATTTAGCCTCCATTTAGGTGGCCCCCAAGTCCCCAGGATGCTGATGGTTAAAGTTGGAGATTAGAATGTCATTAATGTTTGAGTCTATTACTGAGTTGCACAGTCCTGTGGAAATAAAGATGTTGACTATTCTTGAGTACGTGGAGTGAGGAGTAATATGAGAAATCCTTTCCATGAAGATGGATGAGGCACCATGAGTCTACAAACCCCAGGTCAGCAATGAGCTTTTAAGTGCTCCTCTGTTGAGGGTTTTCATATTTTAACCTTTCCAGGACTTTTCCATATCAGTGGGTGAAATACTTGGTTTAGATCACACCCTAAGATTATATTTGGGGTTTGGAGGCCGAGGGTGGCCTGATCTAGAGCATGGATGATATCAGGATCATTGTTGCTGACTCAATTATATACTACTACTTACCACCTCCATAATGTTTTAACTACCCATTTACTATATATTAATACATATGGGGCTTGATTCACAAAGCTAAATATTTGATGCAGGGTGCCTGCATCATTCAGAATTATGCAAGGAGCAACTTGCATCAAAAATTGCAGAGTTAACCATTTAGGAACAGCAGCTACAGTGATGGTGGGGTCTGGTGCACTGAACAGGCCCTGCACCAGTGCTGCAGTCAAGGGTGGGCATGTAATACATAAAGGGGCTTGTGCCAGCACTCAACTGCAACATCCCCAATGTAGGATTCAGAAGCCCCGCGAGCCAGTGAGCGCTGGTGCCAGTAGCAAACCAGCAAAAGACTACTCTAATTAAGCAATAATGCACTCCAGAATTGTGTGTGTGCTGGGATAACGTCACGCCTGGGGTGTTTAGGCACGAGGCCACAGGCCGAGTGTGACTAATCACCCCAGAAGTGACGTTATCCCAGCACAACACACACCCTGGAGTGCATTATTGCTATTATACAATGGTTTCCCTCAATAAAATACAAAACAAATGATTAAAATATGTTTAAAAGTATTTTGAGAGTCATTTTTACTGAGTAGGTATATGTGAAGGAGAACTAGTCCTGCTGATTGTATTGTTTGCTGTTTAGATGGTTTTGTTGTTTTTTTTATCCCCACAGTGGGCTTCTTGTATCTCCTGGTGATTTGCATATGCAGCCCATGATGCTTTGCATTGTGGGGGCATGTGTGATTTTGTATTTTCTTGAAACTTGGCTTCCCAGCCAAATGCCCTTGGGGTAACCTTGCCTGTGAGGCGCATAGAGGTTCTTTTGTCTTCTTGTATCTTTACCACCCCCAAAACAGACACAGACACAGAACTGTTTCTGCTGTACAAGTTTAATTGAGCCAGTCCTGGTGCCCGTGAAGATGTTTAATTTTGAATGATGAGAATGCTGCTCCTGTTACCCATGTGCCCGCACTGCTCGCTATTTTAGCTTGTTTTGACTCTGCTTCAAGTTCTTCCGTACAGATCAGATAGATAATTTGTACTGTAAGATGATAGGAATGGGGAAAGAAATCACTTTTAAATTGGGGCAATAGCCTATTCCAACGGCGCAGGAGCAAGCGCAGTTAGGTAAAGTGAAGCTGCTCGCTGGTCGCCATCTCCTGCGTTTCCTGTTGACTTGAGGAATATTTGAGATTCAACATTGTGGTTATCCTGGCAGCATTGTCCTCTGTTTCTGCCACAAGAAAAGAAAATGGGATACAAAACATTGTGTGGTAAGTGGGAGGTCCATGATGTACTTTGGAAAGGGTGCACTCCCGTAGGCTGAACAGCTGTGGAGCAGGAATTGTTGTAAAGCCAATCATAAAGATGGCTTTCACCAGCTTGTTTTTTTTTTTGTTAAAGTGAAGAAACAGAACATTGGGGAATATGTGAAAGTACTGGGTTACAGTGCTGTGCATTGCAAATGCTACTTTTATGGGAGTCTTGAAGGGTGACAGAGACGGCTGTGGACTTATTTGTTTTACATTTTATGTGGTCATAAGTGTGTTGGGACTTTGATCTGTGATGTTGTACTGGGATAACATCACGGGTCCAGTCCCAGACTGACCAATTAGAGACCAAGATTTTTTGCCATTGTATAATGACCCATGCACCACACCAACCACCCACGGTGGCCATGCACCTTGGGCACCGGAACAGTGGCACCACATGATGCATGATGCATGGTGCTGCATGCAAGCATGGTCACCTTTGGCTCCCCCATGCTATGCCCTGTATGCAGGCAGCCTGAGACATATGGTGCCACACAGCAGTGGCACCTCCTGCCTGTTCTCTACACCCCACTGGCTGTCAGGGTACTGAGGCCCATACCAGGACCTCCAGACAACAGGCCACTGGTGGCATGCACCAGGAGTGTCCCCCAGCCCCAGTGCAGTATGGGGCCTGATGGAGCAATGTCCACTCCAGTCATGCCCCTCAGCTAACCTCCCACACCATCCATCCCCACTGGTATGCTACTGACTAGTCATCAGTGTCCATTGGGTGGGAGGCCACTATACCTTGGGCACTGTCAGCTGCTAGGCTTGACAATCACAGGGCCAGGGGCAGCTCAAGCTCCATCATTCCTGTCTTGTATGCCTTCTGTTTGGAGCAGGGAGGGATGTGGCTGCATCTCTGACAGTGGTACTGGGACCCTCCCAATAGTGAAAAGGCACAGGGTCCTAGTGCACAGAGATTGGCTCAAGCTGCTGTTTGATGCAGCTTGCACCAATGTTTGTGAATCCGGCCCATAGTGTTCTGTGCCTCTACATGATAAGAACATTACCTCATGCTGTTTTGGGTGAGAGGATCGCAAGCTTAAGCGAAGTAGTTGTATCAGCCCAAAACAGCATGAGATAATGTTCTTGTCATGTAAAGTCAGGACACTATATAACGAAGCAGTGTAACTGCTAATGAGTCAGAGTCTGCAATTCAACTTAAAATAGTTGAATTTGTTTCAGTTTGGTTTTGCACTCCTCCTCATCTACATGACTTAATGGTACATTCCAAAAGTAGAGGACAGACTGACACTGCTTACGTGGCAGTTAATGGTGTGGGGTATGCAGAGCAGATGGAGTGGGTTTACTCTGTTGAACTTCACAGCTTTTAAAATAGAAAACCATGGGCTTGATTTTCAAAAGGAAGACTTTGAAGCTAGGTGCCTGCGCCAAAGGGGTGTGATGCAAATGACCCCTTTGTCAAAGTTTGCAACTATCCCAATTTTCAAATGCCAGCTGTGTCGACATTGGTATGCCATGTGGCAAGGTTCTCATACCACCCTTGCAACAAAAAGTGCCCATACACCAGGTTGCAAGGGTGGTTGTGCCAAAGCAGGCTGCACCATCCCCTCAATTGCAATTCTAGAAGCCCCACCATGGCTACAACAGGGGTTGACCTTAGATCAACCTGAAGGTAGTCTAATGGCCCTGCACCACTGCCTGGGAAGACAGCAACTGGGGGGACCTAGCAGAGCTGCTGGAGCTGTGGAGTGCCATAGGATATGACAGGGGAACGTGGGTACTGAGAGGAAGTGGAGGAGGCAGCTGGTGGAAGTGCCAAATGGAGTAGTGGACAGCTGCTCAGACCAGGTGGGGGTTGGGATGGTGACTCTATTATCACATAGACCCATTGTGGAAGCAGCCCTGGCACCTGCCCTACAGGACCCACAGTCCCGGCAGTGAAGTCGGGTATCTGCCAGCTGCCACACAGGGGTGAGTACTAGGGTACTGTATCTGTCCACCACATGCACCCCTGCAACCTGCCTCCACCCCATGTAAGGGACTGTAGGTCCTGTGGGGCAGGCAGTGCGCTGCTCCACCTTGGGTCCATGTGATGATGGAGTCACCATGCAACCTTCCCTCCCGGTCTGAGCAGCTGTCTGTTACTCCATTCGGCACCTCTGCCAGGTGCCTCCTCTGCTCCTTCTCAGTGCCCGCACATACCCTATAGCACCCCACTGTTCCAGTGACCCTGAGCTCCACCTTCCAGCCAGATTACCCCACATCTCTATAGCTTGCCTAGGCTTATGCCATGTGGGAGGGTGACTGATCCCTCCATCAAACCCTGTAGGTGCACCACATGTTTATCACAACCCTGCAGCTGTGGCACCTGTTGGGTCTTTGGAAGTGCCCCATTTTTGTAAAATTGGGTACAGGATCCCTGATGCACCTGATTGTGTGCAGCCTTAGATCGCTGCAAATTGTGCTGATCTACAGGCTCTTTGAAAATCAAGTCCCATGTTTTAAATTACTTACTGTTCAAACTGTTACTAGCTCTGATTTCTGTTTCACAGATGAAGCCGCTGCATTTTGACAGAAGACAGTGTCAGCATAGTGTGACTCAGCTGAGCTGAAAGTGTGAGGCACCAACTGTATGCTGCATAAGAGTTACTGTAATCTAGCGCTCTGATTGGCTGAAGCAGTTATACTGCCTTATAATAGTATCCACTTACCCCCATGTATGTCACAGTCTGGTGTGTTGTGAAGTTAAATCTCGATGTATAGAGGATAGTGACCCTTCTCTGTTTAGAGTTGATAGATCTCTTAAAATCTGCTCCACCTACATTCTGCAGAGCTTACATACGTATGTATTTTTCATATGTGGCTGCTGTACCAGGGCTATGTCATACTACAGTGCTTTTAAGAGCATTCATACCGTGGTATGCTTTACTGGTGTCCCATCCCCTAACATTGTAACTAATCATTTTTAACTCAGGAGTTAGGAGTTCTCATTCATGCTGCCTTGAAATATATGTAAACCCTTATGTCCAAACCACTTAACACTTTTCTGTTTAACTCTTTCTGTATAAACATTAACACAGTTACAACCCTTAACACAACCGAAATAACATTTAAACTTTAAGTTAAGCAAAAACAGTATGACTTGTGGTACCCTATAGTATAAGGTCAATTCTTTTGGTTTCAGTACGTGGTCATGGCGTAAAACAGGTTAACACCAGGCCTACTTTGACCAAAGACTTCATGAGTTGCATATGTTACCCACAATGATTTCAGAAAATAAGAGATAGTATTCCATAGCTTTTTACTCACAGGGCTTTTGTACTGAGACCCCCAAAGGATCATCGTTCAACTGGTCAGGAATGTTGGGGTCATTGGTACATTCATCCCTGTCCAACAGTTCAAGCCTAAGGTTAGAAGGTACACATTGAAATCAATGTCTCTGTATGCTGCCCTTCTCCACACTCCAGAGGGCTTCAGTTCCTGTCCCTGCATAGCCATGCAGCTTCCTGTTAGTCCACCAGCTGGGGTTATTGCAGCAGTCTGATACTAACCTATTCAATGGACTGTAGCAGCTTCTTTACGTTTCTGTGGTACACAGGTACCAGAATGGCAAAGAACAGGGACAGGGAACTCCCCATCGCATGCACTCGGAAGATGTTGCAAGAACAGGAGTGGTCCCCAATGGTGATATGCATCCAGTAGCTGATTACCATGCAGTCTGGGGCCCCTCTCCCAAGTGGCCTGACAGCTCTCAACCCTGAAAGTCAATGTGAGCATTCTCTCAGTCAGTTAAGGTATTTTGTCAAGGCCAATAGCTTTTTTCTACTTTAGTATGTACATATGAAACATAGAATTTGACAGCAGATAAGGACCGCTAGGCCACCCAGACTGCCCATTTTTTCTACTTGTTGCAAAACCACAGACCCTACTTTGATCTCTGGCTTTGTTCAATTACCTATCGCTAGAGTTCCCTATGCCTATACCCATGCATTTTTGAATTCCCCTACTGAATTAGTCCTCACCACCTCCTGGGAGGCTATTCCATGCATCCACCACCCTTCCTGTGAAGAAATACTTCCTCACTGCCCCTCAGTCTACCCCTTCCAGCCTCATGTCATGACCCATTGTTCTAGAACATCTCTTTTCTGAAAGATGCTACCCTCCTGTACCATATTTATGCCTTTTAGATATTTGAAGGTCTCTATTATATCCCCCTCTCCTCCTCCTCTCCTCTAATCTCCTCTCCTCTCCTCCCTCTCCAGTATACAAACTGAGGTCCTCCAATATCTACTCATATGAGTTTTGTGCAGGCCCTACACCATTTTGTTGCTCTTCTCTGAACAGCCTCTACCCTGTCTATGTCTTTACGGAGATGTGACCTTCAGAACTGGACACAATATTCCAGATGAACTTAGGAACAAAGGAAGAACAACAGTCCCTGAGTTCTTTCCCTAAAAACTTAGTGGGAATACTCTGTCTGCCCAGTTTCTTCAAGGTACTTAACTATTTTAGCTTGAAGTTAAAAACAGCGTTGATTGCCACCACTTGTTGCGGAAGCATAATCCAAGTGACCACTACTTGTTCTGTGAAGTAGTTCTTCTTCCTTATATTTCTAGGGTTATTGACTGTCTTTTGACTGCCCAGTCCACTCCTCCAACCCTCGTGGTTAGTGGTTAAACTTTCCCTGTCATATAGGGAGCTAAACCTTTCAATAGTTTGCTATTATCATTAGTACAGTGTCTGACTGTGTCCACATTTAAAATAATTTAAAACGTTTACTTAGTAGAAGTGTGTATAAATGTTTTAATGCGCTGCTTTTATATACCTTTGTATATGTTTATACTTATGTTTGTTTTGTTTTAATCACTGGATGCTTGTGAAAATGGGCAATTTTGCTCCATGCCTTTCCAGTATAAAAATAAATGAAATGAAATAATGGTTCACCTGTGTATGACCCTCACCTCTGTTGCTACTCACTTCAATGAGTTCTTCACAACCTGCACCAGCTCATCTTCTTCCCTCCAAGCTTCTTTCCTTGCCCTCCAGTTCCCCCTCTGCACCGCCCTCCACTCCCAGGTTTTAAGTTCCCTCATTAGAATCCAGGAACCCCTGCAGCCCTCTCCTCCCGCAACCTGTCTGAGTCCAGCCCCGATGGTCTAAGCCCCAGGCTCCTCCACTTCTCTACTCCTGCCACTGTAGCTCCTCTTCTCACTTAACCTTCCTTCCCTCTGTGCTGTTCCTCAGTCCTGGAAGTTGGCCAAAATTATTCCACTGCACAAAAGGTGTGACCCTCCTCCCTGGTAACTTTCATCCCATCTCCTCCTTCCTTCCCTCTAAGCTGCAAGAAAAACTGGTTCCTCCAGGCTCCTCGACTTCTTCTCATCCTCCAGCTTCCTCTCACCTTTCCAGTTTGGTTTCCAGAAGCACCACTCCACCATCTGTTCCTGTTGTGTGTTACTGACCATATCTTCTTCAGGATGGACCAGGGGCACGTAACAGCTGCCATATTCATCAATCTGGTCAAAGCCTTCAATTCAGTGTCCTGCTCACTCCTCCTGGACAAGCTGAGCTCTGCTGATCTCTCAACTCCTGCTGTTGACTGGTTACGCTCATACCTCATGACCAGTTAACAGCTGGTACAGTATGGAGGTGTCTTGTCACCTCCACTACTCATCCAGGTTGGGGTCCCACAGGGCTCCATTCTGGTTCCCATCCTCATCTCCATTTTCTCAATGACCTCCTCTCTACCTATGCCAACTCACATATTCAGTGTGATGATGATGACACAGTCATCTTTGCCTCTGGTTCCTGCACTGCATCTGTGGAAGGCCTGCTCCAGCAGGACTTCAACAGTATTCTGCACTGGTTTCAATCCAACTAACTCATGGTAAGCCAAAAAAGTGTTCATAATCTTTGGTACCAGCCAGAAACTGGACAGACTTAAAGCCCTCCCAGTGTTCTCCACAGTGGAATTCACCCCTCTTGAAACAGTTCAGTCCTTCAATACCTCTGTGTATGGCTCCTACAGTAAACTTGACTTTTCAGCCCATATTGATTCAATCTATGTAAAACTCCAGCCCAAGCTTGGCGTCCTGTATCATAATAAAGACTGCTTATCTGTGCAGGTCCACAGGAAATTTGTTACCAGAATGGAGTTCCTGTCTTTGACTATGTGGATGTGGTTTATGGCACCACCCTTCCATGTCCCTGGCCAGATTGGACACCCTCTGTAACTCTTTCTGCCATTTAGCCGCTTAACTCCTATCTTCACACCAACCACTGCTCCTCTGTTCTTCCCTATCATCCTCCCTCTACCCTCATGTTGCCAGGCTTACTGTACCTCTCTCACATCCAGATACTGGTTTGGTTCTCTTACCTCTCCTTTCTCCTCTCCCAATTCCCGCAGCCTCCTTCTCCCTCCTCTCCAGAGATCATCACTTTTGCCACTCCTTACCTCTGCTTCTCTGCTGGGAAATATACCTTCTCTTATCGGCATCACACTCTGGAACCACATCATTTCTCCACCTCTCCTGGCTCCCTCAGGCACAAGTTGAAACTCCAAACCTGCCCCACCTGTTACTAATACCCTTCCTCCTGTCTCATCTCCGACCGGAGTCCATCCACGCTTGGCATGGCAACAAACTGGGTCCCTGTTGCATACATTGTATTTTAACACCATTTATTGCTACTGTTTTTAACTGCACTTGTTTGTGTGTATCTGTCTGAGAAGTGACCGATTTTATTCTGAAAACTAATCAAATTTTTGTTTTTATTTGCTGCGTCAACTACTGTATTTATCAATGACTATTCATGCTTATTCAGTCTGCCTTGTGACTGTGTTTCGTACTGCCTTCTCCCTTGTTTCTCTCCCAAGTTGCACCTGAAATGAGCCTTGGCTCAGTGTACCATTCCAGTTACCAATGTTCAAATAAATAAAATAAATAACATTTCCCTTGAAACTTCCTCCTTTCAAAGCCATTGAGGTACCTTTGACCTCTCATCCTTGTACTTTGCAAAGAGATGAATTTGGTTTGATGGTGTTATTCCTTTCAGGCATTTGAAAACAGTAATCATGCCCCCACTGAGTAGCCTCATTTCTATGAAGATCAGTCCTAATGCTGCCAGTCAGTCCTCATAGCCATGTTTATTAAGCCTTCAACTACCTTGATTGATCCCTCTGTACCTTCTTAATCCAGTGGATAGCCTTCCTCAGATATGGGTCCCAGAACTGTACACTATACCCAAGATAGGGTCTGACCAGTGATCTGTACAGGGACATTACAATATCTCTCAACCCGCTTATGAAGTTTGTCCTGATGCATACCATGATTTTATTTGCTTTCTTAGGTGATACCCGTGTGGGATAGGCATTGGGAATACTGGAACACTGGCAGAGAGGGAAAGGGTCACCAGAGACCAGTTAAGGTCTGCAGAGATAGGATAGGCAGAGAACATCTGAGCAGACTGGTGGACAAGCTGCCCTTTTCGTTGACAAATTCAATGTTGAAGTGTTTCTAGGTGGTATTTATTTTTATATTTTTCAGATCTAGACATATTATGTTTGCGTTTTCAGTGTTAAAGTTCATCTGCCATTTGTTGCCCATTTTGGAGCATGTCCTGCTCCTCTGCACTTCATTAACCCTCTCGGAGATGTAGCTATCATTCTATTTTGGTGTCAGTAGTGACTTTAGTAACCCAGCCACTAGTGCCCATCACCAGATCACTTATGAATATACTGAACAACAATGGCTGTGGCATTAGAATCTTGTGGGACCCCACCGGTTTGGGACCCACTCTTGTTTCCATATGGATAGATTATCATCTATTATAACCCTTTGTTTACCATCCTGCAATCTGTTTGTAATCCATAAGATTACATGACTGGTTAGCCTAGGTTTTCCATTTTATGAACTAATCTTTGTGTAGTACAGTGCTGAAGGCTCTGCTAAAGTCCAGATAAACAACATCTACAGGCTTCCTCTCATCAAGCTCCTTGGCAACTTTATCAGAAAAGGCAATAAGACTGGTCTGACATGATTTCTCCATGCAGAATCCATACTGTGCCACAAGTTAAGTTATTTTTCTTTAAGTGTTCAACAATTCTGTGTCTTCTGATTGTCCCAAGCAACGTTTCTGGTATTGATAATAGGCTAAATGAGCTATGATCATTTCCTGAAGAATACATTTTGTAAATGTTATTTTGCTTTTCAGGGTTATTAGAATGTATAGTTGTCAACTCTCCACGAAATCTGTATAAAATGTTAACAAAGATATTCTTTTTTTGTAACTTGACTTTATTGAGCAAGTTTTCCCAATCATACTATTGTTATGAATTGTGGTATAAGTACAGAACCATTGCTGCCTAAGAAATGATAACATTGAATTGTGGGCCTTATAGGACCTCTATATCTCCTACTAAGAGAAAGCAAAACAGGTAAGAAACAAGTTTTGCAGCAAATGTCCATAAGGAGGATAAAAATAAGTTATAAAATATGCAAGAAGACAAGGAGATATATTAAGCATTATATGAGAGCTATGAAGACTGAGTCAGCAAGAGTCCAAAAATATCATTGTTTATGACTGACAAATACCCATGTAAAAGTCCGGATTGCACTGTGGTTGGGGAAGTGTCTTGAGAGGAATAATTCATTCCTGAGGGTCTACCTCTTCCTCTCGCTGGGTTGCTATATATGTATCCCATGGCTACCAGATTGCTGAAAAGGTGTCCTGTCTCAGCTATAAGCTCAATGGCGTAGGTGTTCCATGTGTCCAACTTCATTCATCTTCTTGAACCATGTAGATACCTGCAGAGTAATATCTGAAGCTATCTTAGGCTAAAACATTTCAGAGCTACTAGTAACAAAAATATGGAAGAGGCGCCAGATATTTGTCTATAATTGGCTAGGGAGAACTCCTCATGACCAAGGACTGGAAGATACAGGGAAATTCATACTGTGACCCTTTGACTGTACTGTGGATTGCAGACCAGAAGGTTCTCAACCCAGGGCAGTCCCAGAAGATGTGGAGGTGAGTTCCTTGGAGACCACAAAGCCTCCAGCATTGGTCTGTGTGCATTGTCTTTATATGTCTAGTTATGGTAGGCATGTGAAAGAATCTGATCGAGACCTTCCATTGAAACTCCTCCATGATGAAGGGAAGTGACCATCCAGCTATTGTGTAGAAAGCATTGCCTTATCTGTGTTGTGAATAATCTGACACTTTGTTGCTCCCATTTCTGTTGTACTTTCCAGGGGTGCAGGATAGTTTTTAAGTGTTTTGTAAATATCAGAAATATAACTAGATCTGGTTTGCAAGGTCATCCCCAGTAGAAGAAGTCTTCTAATGAGTTTGGATCCTGGTTAATTGTTGGAGGTTGTCCCTGATTGAATAAAGTGTCTAATCTGAAGAAATCTGAAAATTCAGAAATCAAGAAATTAAAGTGTTGTGTGATGTCTTGGAAGCTTCTAACTTGCCTCCCTGAGATGCACTGCAAAAATGTAGTCAGGCTGTGGATTCTGAGAGGTCAAAGCCATAACCTTGGGTTGGGGTGTGAAAGTCTCAGTGTAGTGAATTAATGAAAAGGGCCCAATGATGTGGCTATCTTCATATGCTTTTACCTGTCTTCAGTATCACCAAACAGTGCCTTACTCATGGATTACTGATTCTTCCATGTACCCTGGAGATACTGGATTCAGTGGTAATGTGAATAGTAGAATAGATATCCCTGCCTATCCTCCATGGACATCACTGTGAGGCATGTCTTCGTTTACCCAGGCAATGAGCGAAACAGTCTGGTTAGCTAAATAAAACAGTTTTCGTCAGGCATAGTAAGGTCTCTGTTATCTCTTGGCATTGTTAAAAGTGTTTTTTAGCTCTTGGTTTATGTCCAGCCCAAATTAATTTACTAATGTCCTCAACCTTCAGCCAAAATGTTTCTGGAATAGCAACCAGAAGGGTCTGAAAGACAAATACAAAATGTGGTAAAAGATTAATTCTGAGCATATTAATAGATCCTAAAAGGAACGGGCAGGAGCCTCCATTGACTCATGTCAGACTGCTTGATTTGATAAAGTGGAGCACAGTTAATGAAGAACAACTTGGAAATGTGAGGCATGACCTATATTCCCAAATATATAAGTTGATTGTGTCTGGCCCATGTGAAAGGGAATGATGCTTTAAAAGCCATAGAACATGTGCCACTCACCAGTAGGGCCTCAGATTTGGAATAATTCAGTTTATACTCTGACAGCTCTCCAAAGATGGCCAAGATGTGTAATAGGGCTAGTACAAAAGACTATCTTTGAGAGAAAAAATTGAATCATTGGCATACAGGGAGACTTTGTGTGCTCTGACCCACCTGAATGCCAATGGTTGTAGTGTCTTGGTGGACTGCCAGGCCAAGGGTTCAAGGCTGATCACAAAAGGCAATGGCAATAAAAGACAACCTGGACAGGAACCTCTCCCCAACTTAAATCTGTCAGAAGTGTAGCCATTAACCTTCACTGTGGTTTCAGGAGCCCTATAGAGGGCATTAGTCATTTTATTTATTTATTTATTTATTTCAAAAGTTTCACCAGGAAGATATACTGAGCTGCTAACAGCTCATTTTCTAATGTATCCTGGGGTGGGGATGTGGTAATTCATAAACAGCAAATGCAATATGTCAAGGAGCATAATCAAAAAATGAAGGTAAATCAGAATTACAAACACATGTAGCAGTTAAAATTGAGATACTATCTAAGTAACTAATCTTATAAGTACAGAAAGTGAATAGGTAAAGAGGGAAACAGACTGCAGGTTAAAACTAGTGTGTGTGTGTGTGTGTGTGTGTAAGGAAAAGGTCATGTACAGTTGCAGGAGGGAGAAAACAAGTCATGAAGAGGAGGCTTTAAGAAGAAAGCAGAAGATGCAGAGTGAATACACAGGAAGTCAGGACCACAGTTTAGTAAAGCAGTAAAAAAGAATGACCAGCAGTAAATCTTCTAGAAAGAATAGATATGGAATGGACAGTATTATTGTGTAGATTGTAGGAGAAACTGAAGGAGAAGATAAGAGTGATGCAAGGTAGGAGGAAGGAAACCAAACCAGAATTTAGGTATAAAGGAAGGACAATGGGGAAGGCACATGACATCAAGACAGGAAGTGAAAGGGCAGAGTAGAGTGAGCAATGATGGGTACAAGAGGAACAACCTAAAGTAAAAACGACAGAGAGTGGAAGATTGATCTCGTGTAGAAATTTAGGGTCAAAATTGGAAAGATCGCAGAGAGTGATTTAGAAATTGCAATTATCCTATCAAATGCTTTTCCTGCATCTACAGAAATAGCCAATTGAGTGTGTCTGTTATTTTTGGGATATGAAAATGTTAAGCAGGCCTTTGATGTTGTCCTTCAGAAACCGATCTTTAATAAAATCCTGCTTAGTCTGAGTGTATGACGGTATGAATATGAGTTTGCAATCTGTCTGGAAGAATTCCTGTTAGTATCGTCATATCAGTGCAAAGGAGGGAGATGGGGAGGTAGAAGCCACATTCAGGGGATCTTTGCCTACCTTATGCAATACTGACATTTGTGCCTGGTTCCAGGAACCATCCTCCCTCCAGCACCTCATTAAAAACTTGTGTAACATGGGCACTAACAGCTGGGTGTAATGTTTGTACCATTCTGATGGCAAGTCATCTGGGACAGGGATTTCATGTTCTTAAGATGCTTAATTTGGTTCAGGATTTTCTCCTTGCAATGGGAGCTTCCAGAGCTGCCTGTGCCTCTTCTGATAAACCAGAAATATTAAGGGTCTGAAAAGGGAGGCTAGGCTCACCCGCCCCTCCGTGAAGTGTATACAGCTTTATAAAAGCTTGCAAATTTGTCAAAGATAACTTTAGGGCTCCTCATACCCTCCCTTCCCATCTGCTTGTTTCAATTTCAGAACAGGCTATTGGCTGCTTGCTTCCAAAGTAGGAGGGCTAGTAAGCAGCCTGCCCTATTGCCTTGCTTGTAGTATTTGTGCCTAGTAAAGTAGAGTTTTGTTTTCCACAAAGTCGCCCAACAACTTATTAAGGTTGTATTTTTGCCTGTAATTGCTATTTAAGCCCTAGGTTAAATGTAATTTGACGTAGGTCTCAAGTCAAATATTGCTTTCTCCAGGATAGGCACTTCTGAACTCTCACCTTCTTCAAATGGGCTGCTTACTTAATGGTTTCCTCTCACCAGAGCTTTGAAACTATCACAGACCATTACAGCTGGTGTTTCAGAATGCTGATGGTCTTTCCAGTATTTGGACACAATTTCATTCATGTCATCTTCATAGCCCTGATCATTTAGTAAAATGGCATTAAAATGTCACAGTGTGTGGGTACGTGGACTGTTTCCTGTTCTAATATCTCTGGAGAGTGGTCAGAAAGGACAAATGAGCCAATTTCACAGGCAACAACCCTGGAAACCCAATTTGTGGAAATAAAGAAATGGTCAATTCTAGAATAAGAGGTGTTCCTTGAAAGTAGCAAGTAAAGCTTTTCTCGGTGGGATGGAGATGACGCCAGATATCCGTTAGTGTAAAGTTTCCGGACAACCTAGTCAAATGCTCACTTGTCTTGGTGTCACCATGATCTCCCCACCCTGTCTGTCTAATGTGCTAATTTACCACTGAATTGAAATCACCCTCCATAATATAGAAATAGTCAGGGCTTTGACTGTATCAAAGAAAAGTTTCTTCAAGGTCACCCAATCAGACTGAATGTTAGGGCATATAAATTAATTACAGTACATGGTATATCTCAGAACAAACATTCCAGTTTAATAAATCTATCCCCAGGGTCCTGCATAGTATCTGTCACCTGGATGGGGTGTCCCTCCAAATTAAAATTACTACTCCCCTGCTTATGAGGCTGGTTTTCACAGGTTGGGTTGTAAACCCTCCCACCCACTGCCTACGCACTTTGTCTGCTCAGTTTTCATTAAGTGAGGTTCTTGAAGGAAAGCCAAGTAGACTCTGCTGTTGTTCAGTTCTTTGAGAAGTCTGTACCATTTGACAGGGCTTTTAATTCCCGTGACATTATAAGCCACTATTTTTAGGTCCCTCATCATTTTATCCTAAACCGTGAGACATAGCTGAGGTCTGAGCCAGGTAAGTCTGTGCACTACCTCTAACTCACATCACCCTTTTACAATATTTCCTTCAGTTTAGTATTCCATGACATGCTGCAAGACTCATAACAATTTGTAACTGTACCTGCAAACAACAGGATAAACCTGTAACTTTAACTTGAACTGTTATGTAGCAACTAGTGCAACAAGTGCAGCTAAAGAGCAGCATAGCTTCAAGGTATGTGATAAGGCTACTGCTTGAACAATGCAGTATGCAGTGGCTGGGTTAACCCAAGCAAAATTTCTGCTATTAGGGAGCATCTGTAAAAGGATCCCAGAAGCTCATGGCTCAGCATCATTGCCTGTGCGCATAAGAAAACTGCACGCTATGTCACGCATAAATTGTGTATTGGGCCTCCGCCACCTGGGTAACTGATCTCATAAGTATGATGAGAGTGTACAGCTGCCAAAACCACGTTGTATCATGTAGGTCTACCCTCTCTTTGCTAAGTCAGTGTGTGGTGTTGCCTTCCAATGGAGTATGAGATGCACCTACAGGTCTCCCTGGAACAACTGGTCCCCTGAAGCACCCCCACTCCACCAGCAATGTAGCTAATAATGGCATACAAGAAAGCAGTGGACAGCAGTCAAATTGAACAGTAATACTGTACAGTGTGGAGTGAGAACCCACAACCTACTGCTCCATCACCAGCCCCCACTTCAGATCCTCTCTTGGGCACGGTCAAATCGGATGAAATGTACCTCACCTTTAAGGCACCTCAAGACATGTGCAGGTGAAAACTGCTGTAAGGTCTCCTTCCTGGGCAAACCAGAGTCGATAGGACTCCCCAAGAGCTATCAGGTTCTCAGTTGGGTAGTGCTTGCATAGGTCAAAAAGAACCAGTCAAGAAACCTGCCTCTAAATAAGGATGAAATAAGATTCAGACTGCCCAGAAAATGATTATGTCATGGTCATGTGTTGCTAGGAGCTGGCAGTTAGAAGCAGGCATGACTGGCGCTGGCCCCAGCCCATTGCCAACAAGGCATATTTTCTAGAAGCTGTAACAATAGGCGCCACCAGCTAGTGTATGCTCCTCCACCCCTCAACCACCACCACCAAATGGAACATTCAAGGAGAGTTAAAATCTGTAATGTGAGGTGAGAATCAAGCCCCTCAGGGTAGAGGCCTATAGCACCAGAGCCCCCACGGTACCCTCGGGCATGCCCCACATTGATCTTGCAGGAAAAGAAGCAAACAAAGTTAAGCACTATACTTATTATGGCCAGATGACCAGAATATATATGGAGAGCTGAATGGCCTGAAAACCAGGCCGTGTAGGCACCTGAACCCTCCGTGCTTAGATACTGATCTCCCTCCCCTGAGTTCAACCCAAAAAACAGTCATAGAACATTATGGAGCAAACAATAGGTTACTTCATCTTAGTCTGGAGAAAAGATTTGCCCAAACTAAGTGACCGCCATTGAATTAGTAAAGACAAAAGAAACATTAGGAATAAAGGTGATGATTTAGAGTATAAGTCCCAGAGTTCACGAAAAGCTTCAGTTGACCGGTTTCAACGAAGATGAGGGGCAGGCTCTGATGTCTTGGTCTGGGATATAGACTGATCTAATTCTTGCAGCAGGCTTTACTTTGGCCCAGGTCGATTTTAGATGGGGAGGCAGATACTTTGGAACTACTGCCTGCTTGGTGCCATCTGTGCAGCTCTAGGTCATGTGCCTGTGGACGGGAAGGGATTTCAGCCTTGATGCCCTGTTTAAGTAACATAGGTGCAGCCTCAGCAAGTGTCTTGTACATTTTGGAGCCCATATCTCTATAGACATGAAGGTGGGCTGGGTATTTCAATTGGCTATTAATGCCTTTGTTTTTAAGTTCTTTTGAACGTCAACACTCTCTGGCATCTCTGCATGGTAGCTTGGGCAAAATAATGCACAAAATACAGTCCAGAATCAAAGGTCATTTTTTTGCCCCAGGCCCAGTTGAGGATCTGTATTTTAATACCTTAGTCCAAGAATGCCAGAATGAATGACCTCTGTCTGCTTTTGGGTCTTTTGGGGAGCTGCCAATGTGCGGTGTGCTCTGATGATATTCAGGTCGAAGGATTCCTCCAGCCTCAGCAGTTCTCATAGAAGGCCTGTAATATATTTGCAGGTGTCCCCTGCCTCAGCTTTTTCTGGATTACGTGAATCCTTATGTTGTTGTGATGGTGCTGATTCTCTAGATCCTCCACCTTTTTCTAGTTCCAGCTGTCTGCCATTTAGGTTGAGAAGTGCATCCGTTTATAGGTCTTTTGTGGTGGCATATTCTGTGAGGTACACTTCTGCCACAGTAGTGCACTTTTCCAGGATTCAGAGATCCCGACAGCCATCAGTGACAGTGGATTCTAATTTTAAGAGAAATGAACCGATGCTTTGAGTGTGGCACAAAATTGCTGAGAAGTAATTATGTATGACTCTTCCTTCTTCACAGTCACTGTCAGGTGGAGACAATGTGGCTGCCTCCGAAGATGATCAGCTGCTGCTTCATCCCCATAAGTTTCCATGTGGGGTGGTGGTTTAGATCAGCCAGTGTCAGTGGCTCAGTAGGTAGCACACTCGCCTCTGAGGCTGGGAGGTCAGAGGGCTGTGGGTTCGGTTCCCACATCTGGCACTTGGGTTAATATCCCAATACTGACACTGTAGTGCAGTATGAGGGAGCGCTGCACTTCTGAGGTGCTGTCTTTCAGATGAGATGTTAAACTGAGGTCCCATCTGCCTGGATTGGCAGTAGTTCAGGTGGATGCTAAAGATCCTATGGCACTTATCGAATGGCACTTATCGAAAAGAGTAGGGAATTTTCCCAGTGTCCTGCCCAAATTTCTCCCATTCACTAAAATACCACCAACAGCTTAATCTGGTTCAATATCAGTTGTTTACCATCTGTATCCCCCGGTCACCCCTGAAAAAGGGACTTCTAGGCCCTTAGACTTACCGGTCAGCAAATTCAATAAATAAAATAAATAAATAGATGAAGTTTCTTTTAGCTATTGCCTGGTAACCATCAAAAATCGCTATGGTGCATTTGTTAAACAGACTGGCAGGAGAGTGAGCTCAGAGAGAGGAAGACGTAGTTTCAGGCTGAGCAGAGCAAAAGATTGAAGCCACCATTACCATGATGACATCATTGGAAGGCTCAATGATATACTGATGCTGTAGTGCACTTATTTATAGTCTGTGATACCATGGTCTTTTCTATGACAAGACACTATAGTCCTTTCCATGACAAGAAACTGTGATGTCACACATATGCTGTGAAGTAAGTGTTTGACAAGGAGATGCCCTGGGGTGAAATGTGACCAGGACTGGGGTCTTCCTGTCTGGTTCCCATACCCAAGGGTTTTGGTTTGTGCAGGCAAGTAGTGCCTTCTTCCTCGGTTGCCTATCCTACTTGGGTGGTGTAATGCAACACCAGGTCTATTAAAACAAGACCGCTATAATAGCGGATCTTGTTGGGACATCAGACCTGGCTTGCATCATCAAGACCTGGCTGGACGAAAATGCTGGCCCAGTATCGGCAGCAGCAGTTCTGGCCGGTATTCGTGATACACCACCTGAGGTTGGATCATAAGGGTGGGGGTGTTGCTAACTGTTTTGGATCAGAACTGGGCCTCATGGATATTCCAGCGGGGCTACCAGATCCTTTGAGTGTATCGTAGGTGCGTGTAAGGTGCAGGATACTCTCATCTGCTGTCCACCTGGTGATGGGAAAGAGTTCCTACAGGAAGTCACAGACTTCATCATTGACGTGGTATTGGGATCCCCAGATGGTTTATTCTCAGGGATTTCAATGCCTGGGTCGATGAAGAACTCTCACAATTTGGTCAGAACTTTCTCCAACTAATGATTTACACAGGTGGTTACCTCTGCAACCCAAATTTATGGTCACTCATTGGATCTGGTGTTCCTCCTGGGGATGGAGATCTCTGACTTGGAGGTGGAACCGGTTGGGTGGTCTGACCATCACACCATAGGGTTCAATTTCAGGGTGCCCCCAATAGGTCTGTCCCTATGGAGATGGTCTGGTACCGCCTTTTAAAGGGTGTGACCCTGGATGATCTGATGGTGGTACTGAATCTATCAGGTATACCGAGTGAATGCTTGGATCCAGGGGACCTGGTACAAGCCTGTAATAAGGCTGTGACAGAGGCCCTGGATTCCATAGCTCCTGTTTGCATTCGCCCCTCACTCTTCACCCATGGTCCCCATTGTTTGATGGAACCTTGATGGAGTTGAGGACAGTGGTCGAATGTTAGAGAGGTGCTGGCAGAAAACAGGTCTGAGGTTGACAGGCTTAGATTGACAGACCATTATAAGGTCCATTAATCGGCAAGCATCCATAAGAAGGCAGAATTCCTGTCCAGGAAGATTGCTGCTATGAACCGACCAGCTCAACTCTTCCAGAATGTTGACAGATTGTGCAGTCCAGTATCTCTTCAGCCTGGAGGAGCCTTTTTCCTAAGAGAAGTGTGATGAGTTTGCTTGTTTTTTGCAGATAAGATTGCCACCATCAGATCTGGGTCTGTTCAGCCCTCTGTTGGGTGTAGAGGAGGTTGGCAGGAGGTTGTGAGCACTCAGGTTGCCTGATTCTGACTTCGCCAGCCGGAAATCATTGACATTATGAGGATTATCCAGACTTTGCGGCCTATCTTCTGTAGTTTGACTTGGGACCAATGCACCTCTTTGTAGGGTGCATTGATGAAATTGGCCCGGACATGGCTGAGATAGTCTGAGATCACTGGAGAGGGGGTCTTTCTGACCCCTAAGGAGACAGTTGTACGACTGATCCTTAAAAAGCCCTCCCTGACCCGACTCTTGACCAACTACAGACCTGTCTCTAACATGCCCTTTGTGGATAAGGTTATTGAGAAGGTGGTTGCGTTGTAGCTGGATGATCATTTGTCTGCCCATTATGTCTATGATTCTCTACAGTGCGGGTTTAGGAAGAAGCATAGTACCGAGACAGCCCTTGTTCAGGTGTTTAATGATCTCCCTAACGAGGGATCAGAGGACTCATTCCATCTTGGTCCTCCTTGATTCCTTTGCAGCGTTTGACACCGTGGACCATGGTGTGCTATTGAACATCTGTGGTTCATCTGTGAACTGCCTGGTACAGTCCTCAGTTGGTTTCGATAATTCCTCAAGGGTAGGACTCAGAGAGTGGTGTCTGGGATTTATTACTCAGCCCTCTCCCCTATCCTGTGGGGTATCGCAGGGTTCCATTCTGTCACCCATGTTGTCTGCAGTGTATATGCTGCCATTGGGAGACACATTAGGTGGTACAGTATGAGTTTTCACTGCTATGCCGATGATACTCAGCTGTACATGTCCTTTGCGCCTGAACAGGATGGAGCTCATATCAGCCTTTAACAACTGCCTCTGAGATCCAGAACTGATGAGTGCCAGCTGGCTGCGGTTGAATCGGCTAAAACTGAGGTGTTGGTTGTGGACCCAGATCAACGGGAGGTGGGTTTTGGCTGGACATCCTCCAAGCTTTGGCTCGGGGTGTTCAGCTGACTACCTCAAATCAGGTGCAGAACCTGGGTGTTATTTTTGATGATGGTCTGAGTTTGAAATCTTAGGTGTCAGCCATTGTCAAGACCTCATTTTACTATCTGAGGAATATCGCCCAGGTAAAGCACCTGGTTCCGCCATGATCTTCCAACTTTGGTTCATGCCTTCGTGACTTCCGCCTTGACTACTGCAATGCCCTCTGCCTAGGGCTACTGGGGGTTGATAGCCACTGCTTGCAGCTGGTGCAGAATGTGGCAGCCAGGCTTTTGACTGGTTCTTCTAGGGCCAGTCATGTTACACCTGAGCTTGAGGACTGCACTGGCTGCCAGTACAGTGGTGATCACCTTCAAGGTTGGCTTACTGATCTATGAAGCCTCATATGAACAGGGACCCTGTTACTACATGATCACCTGTGCCCTTACTGCTCCTCCTGCTCACCCACTCGGCTAATGAGGGATTGCTAGAGATTTCCGGGCTTGACTGAAACATCGGGGCCCACTCTTTTGCATTTGTGGCCCTCCCTGTGGAATTCCTACCTCGTTGGTGAGAGAGTGTCTCGCCATCCAGAGTTTTAAACAGCATTACAAACTTATTTATTTAGCCTGACCTTTCAGACTGCTTGTAGTTAAAAGATTTCTGAAGATTTTACATGATAAAGATTTTAGAGATCTGTTGATGTGTTATTAGTAGATTTTAAATTATTGTTATGTCTGTTTATTTGATTATGCACATGCCTTGAACTTTTGGAAAAAGCACTTTTTATAAATAAATATGATTTTCTGAATATGAAATATGATATTATGAATATGATGTATTCTTGCTACAACAGATCAGATCTTCTATGGTGGCTACTTTCCAGTCCCTAAAACATCAGATCTACTAGGACGGAGAAAGGCAGGAATTACAAGCTTATAATTAGCGCTCTTAGAAAAATCCTACTTATCCTCCTGCTTTGTTCAGGCAACGTAGAACTCAACCCTGGCCCCCCAGAAGCTATTGCTTTGCCAGCAGAACTAGCAAATTTAAAAGGAATAAGCTTCTTGCATATTAACGATGTAGCCTCCTTAAAAAGATAACCTTAATACAAACCTGTAAATCATACCTCCTGACATACTTGTGATTTCCGAAACTTAGCTTAGACCCAGCACCACTGATAGAGAAGTAAACATACCTAACTATGCCTTGTTCAGAGCTGATAGGCATGCCAGAGGAGGAGGGGTAGCTATCTACTTAAAGACAAATTTTCTGCCTCTGCTTATCCTCGGCATCTGTCGCCAGCAATTCAAATGCCTAATTTCAAAGTGGAAATTACACAGACTACTGCACTCTGCGTAATAGGATGCTACAGACCACCGCCTGCTGGCCTACAGCTTCAGTCATATCTAAGTGACAAGTTGGGACAGGGCTGCCAGAAACTATTATTTTAGGAGACCTCAACTTGACTGGCTCTCAACACAGCTGCCCCCTGCATCCTTCTGTGATGAACATGGGCTGATCAACTTATTACTGAACCAACACGCCCAAACGTGAAGAACCCCAGTAAAAGTACTCTTGGATGTGCTAATGGTGAGCAAACCTAATCTCTTCTCCCACGCTGATGTCTTTCTCAGACGCCAAATACCATTGTTTTATTGCGGGAGTAAGATCCACCAACAACCCAGCACCCATCAGCAAGTTCTCTATGAAGAGATCCAGGCGCAACTTCAATGAACATGCCTACCTAAACGAGCTTAAGTACTCCCTGAGTGGCAAGATTTCTACCTGGCCAAAATGATTACGTCAGCTTACAATATCTTCCACAACATTCTATCAAGGGCCCTTAATAAGCATGCTCCCCTTATTAAAGTTCGAACTAGGACCAAAACCTGTAAATGGTTCACCCTCAGATCAAGTCCTTGCTTCTAGAAAGAGATAAGCTCTGGAAAAAGCACGAGACTGAACACTGCAGAGGATTGGAACCAGTTCAGGAGACTACAAAATTTATGTACCAAAACAATCAGAGAATCAAGGCCATCTTCTTCAAACCGAACTCGACTCTGCCACAAAGAGCCCAATCAAGCTCTGGAACACAATCAGTGATCTGCTAGGCCACTCTCCAGGAAATTACTCCCGACCAAGATTACCTCTGGCAACTTGACTATAACCGAAAAGATGGATATACTTGACACATTCAATAACCACTTTGCTACTGCAGGCATGGCATTTGATAACTCCCCCCAAACATACTGCCTCCCAGACTGCCAGCCAACTGCCTGAAACTCCAATAGCTTTGCCGCTTTCTCACTTCAACCTGCCACACTGAAAGAGGTAGAGGACCTCTTGCTTCAGTTGGATACTAGAAAAGTGCTGGGGCCGACTCCCTTGACCCTTACTTCCTAAAATTGCCTACCACATACTAGCAATAGCCATCACCCACCTTTTACTTATCCTGTCTCAGGGCACCTTACCACCTATATGGAAGACAGCACAAGTCATACCACTGTTCAAATCAGGTGACCCTGGCGATCTCAATAACTACAGGCCAATTTCCTCCTTCCGGTCCTGTCCAAGCTCCTAGAGAAAATTGTAATGCACAGCTGAGGACTCACCTGAGTCTAGGGAACTGCTAAATTCTATGCAGTCCGGATTCAGAGCTAAACATAGCACTATCTCAGCCCCTCGCCAAAGTTACTAATGACTGGCAGCGTAATCTTGAGAGCAAAACTTTATTTGTGCTGTTTTCCTTGATCTAAGCAAGGCTTTCGACACGTCGACCATAGTCTGCTCCTCTCGCCCTTCAAACCATAGGTGTGGGACCCTCCTCCTCTGGTTGGCACTGACTATTTACAGGGCGCCTCAACAAGTTAAAGTCAAGGAGGCCTGTCCCCTTAAAAACTCTGCAAAGAGGGGTACCTCAAGGTTCTATATTAGGGCCCTTACTTTTGCAATCTACATTAATAACATCGACTACTGTATAAAAGAAGCAACATCCATCTGTTTGCAGATGATACAGTTCTCACGTGAGTCGCCCAACACCTGAAGCTGCCTGCAATGACCTACAGTCAGAATTCAACCTTTGCAAAGCCAACCTCCAAAAAAGCTACTCCTTAATGCCAAAAACTAAAGCGATGGTCCTCTCCTTTATCCGTACAGCTAACCCTGTGTCCAGTGGGACAGTTCCCCAAATTACCACAGTTCTAGGTGAAAACTAGAATTTGTTACAAAATTCAAGTATCTGGGAGTTTGGATAGACCAAAGACTCTCCTTCATTGAACATATCGAGGACTTGCTAAAACGACTTCGGCAAAGGCTTGGACTGTTTTTAGAATCAGCCAATTGCTCACCAGAGATGCCAAGAAACAACTGGTCCATTCCATTTTCCTATCATTGGTTGATTACGCTGCTTCTCTACAGTCAATGCCCCAACTCTTACATGGCTAAACTGGACACACTCTACCATCGAGCACTGAGGTTTATAACGGACTCCTTCGACACACATCACTGCACCCTATATGCGGCAGTGGATGGACATCACTAAAGTTCAGGCGCCACAGAACGCCGCTCTCTGGACCTATAGAGCCATCTCTAATAAGCTGCCTTACTATATCTCCTGCTGTCTTCCCTGAGTATAATTGGAAATACAGCGTTAAGAAGTTACTCAGCTATTACATAAAGTACCCAAAGCAAAATCCCGCTTCGGCAGGGCAGCCATAAGCTTCGTGCTACCTACCTTATGGAACGATCTACAAAAAACGCCAAATTAAGCACTCTAATCGGTACAAATGCTTTCAAGATGCTTTATTTCCATACAATCAGAGAAGTATGTAACTGCTTCACCCACTCAGACCCAGTACCGGTGTCTGCACTGGTATATAGCCACGCCTAGACCCAATTTTAAGTACTGACCCCAGCTTGCTCCTCACCAGCCTAATTGTTCTCTCTCTTATCCCCTGTCTTATCAACACTAGGCCCATCCATCCCTTATTCTTCCTTTCCAACATCGGATAGGAGCTCACTACCCTGGGTTGTGACATCCTACCATGCCCTGACTTTATAGCATTCAATCCGGGCTCACACATACTCCTTTCTCCATCCACCTTCTCTACATCCAGCTTTACCAACTCCTTTCTGTGCACCGTGCCTCCTAGCCTTTCTCCCCTACTTCCTCCTCTCTTCCCCTACCTTCACCTCTACCTGGTGTATATTTTATTTTATTTTTTCTTCCGCTACTTCCTCCTGCAACCTTAGATAACCTGCTTTATCTTCCTATAGACACTTCTATGTATGTAAATACCGTGTAATCTGTACAATATCTGTATAATTCTATGTACATATGAACTTCTTTTCTTCCTCTCTGTAAAGAGTATTATCTGTATTGCCTTGTAAATACCTGTGTTGACCTGTATATACAATTGTTCATGCTCCACCCAGGTCCATCTTGCAAATGAGCTTCTGCTCAACGATGAACGCCTGGTTAAATAAAGACTTGATTGATTGATTGATTGATTGATTGATTGATTTGATTTGTTTTGAGATGATTCGTTTTGAAAGACACAGGGCTGGATGTTCAGACTACACGGGCAGTGGTGCAAGCCTGGGCGCAGCACAACTGGGCTGTGCGGAGCCAGGACCAGGTGATATTCAGCGGTGATGCGCCATGGCTCAGCACCATTGAATATGGCTGGTTCAGTGCACAGACTGCGCATGGCACAGTGGCACTGCTCCAGCACAGCCACAGAGGGAGCACGGGATGCGCCAGCACAAGTGCAGTTGCACTAGGCACAATGACTGTGATATTCAGCCGGGGCATGCAAATGAGGCCATAATCTATGCAAGGCACAAATGGGGCCATTTGCATGTCATTATGGCCTCATTTGCATGCATTGTGCTGGGCATTTCACAAATGCGCCTGGCGCCCGCCATGCTGCAGTTGGTGGGTGGCCCCTGGTGGGCTAGTGTGGCACCCTGTCCTGTCTGCCTGATCGTGGGCATCTGCAGTAATAGACCAAACCCTGGTGGTCTAGTGGTCTCTGCTGCCCGATCGCGGCATCTGTATTTAAAATCAAACCCTGGTGGTCAAGCGGTCCCCTGCTGCCCAATTGTGGGCTGTCGTGGTGCAGAAAGTCACCTGGTGGTGCAGTGGTACCCCCACCCTCCCACAGGACCCCCGCACCCAGCACCCCCATCATTGGCAGGCAGCAGCACCCGTCTGCATAGTGCTAGTCCGCCCTGAATGACAGGTACAGTTTGCTCTGTACACCTATTGATCCACAGAGTGGACCAATGGACTTTCAGACCATACTGGACTACACAGGACCAGATATGTGAATGAATGGTTCATTCATTATCTGGTCATGTGTAGTACAGTATGGTTCGTAGCCCATTGGTCCACTCTGTGACCAATAGGCATACAAAGCATACTGTATCTGGGTTGGCCTATGGTGGTCGAAAGCAGTATGCGAGCAGGTACTGCCGCCCATTGATGATGGAGGGTGCCGGGGCCTCTGTGGGGAATACCACTGACCACCAGGTGACCTTTCTGCAGCTATGAACAGCCTATGATCTGGTGGTGTGGGGACTGCTAGACCACCAGGGATTGGGTCTATTCTTACAGATGCCCGCGATCGGGCTTACAGGGTGGGAGGTCCACTGGACCACCAGGAGGTATGTGTTTGCATTGTGTTCTGGTGGGCAGGTAGCCACCCATGGCTGGTGACTGCCATGTTGCGCCGTGCAGAATTCAGCAGCTCACCTGTGGGTGACTGGGACTTGCTCCTACTTTTCGGGGCTCAACTTTGAGCCTCCTGTCGCGGCGCGCAATGCAGGTTGCACGGATTTGCACTGCACATCCCGGCTGAATATCGGGATGTGTCGGATATGCATGGGCATGCCCCTGCATCTGTGCTGCATAGCATTACATTGCACCCTGGTGCATCAGGAGTTGCACTGTGTGGGGCATCCTTTTCAATATCCCGCCTGGACGCAATGTGGGTTGCTTAGTGTGACTTGAAGTTGCGCCCAGGCGCAACCCCGCTGGAATATCCCAGCCACAGTGTAATTATGACATATTAAATAGATCAATATTTATACAAAACCAACAACCTAGCCAAGTGGTCAATATTATAGTTAAAAGTAACTGATGTAAACTGGAGCTGCTGTCACTAGCTCTTTTTGCTGCTCTGGAAATTTTATTTTAGCACTTTATCTCCTCATAGTAACGCAGTATAATCGTGTTTAGCCATTTTTATTAATTTCCAATTTGTTGTGTTTGTGTTTATTTTACTTTTGGGCATTTGATTTCAGCTTGTCCCGGGCAGTGGATAGCCCATTTAATGCAGAAGTATTGCAATTTAAGTCTGCTTCTCAACAACATCAGTAAGCATAAGCATTTACTACTGGGAGTGTTGGACCCATTTGGTTTGGAGGTTACTGGTCTCCAGAGTTGGTGCCGAAGTCTTTAGCATTCGAGTCCTGGCACTGTGCAGCGGAGGGGTGTGGCCACAGGGCGTTGTGGAACTGTTTGCCTCGAGGTCTCGGTGCCTTCCCGGATTCTTTTGCTTGTGAGTGTGGGAACTGTATTTATGGGGTGCTGATGCTCATTCAGTTCCCTTCCATTGAGAGTACCGTGGAGAAGGACTGAGACAGCCCCAGGAACAGCTGTCTGTGGCGGAGGGCTTTGCTTCAGCACCTGTCCTCTTGCTGGTGGCGGGTTGGGAGGCTGCTGCTATTTGCCGGTGGGCCCCTGGCACTTCTGACCTGCACCGTGGCAGCTGGGGAGCTGGTCCAGTTGCGGAGGTCCAGGGTGAGGTGGGTGTTCCGGGGTGAGTCCTCCGTGCGGGCGTCGGATCACCTAGTTTGATCTACTTTGGCACCCACAAGGTTTTCTATCTACTTGTGGATGACTGCACTAAAGTAAGGTCTCTGCTTTTGCTAAAACTTTAATGCTACTTGTTGCCTAACTCGACTGGTGGTGGAGATGATCCCGTGGGTTTTTCTGAAGGGTAACATCCAGTGTTTGTTTTTCTGTGGTGGTGGGAGCCCATGAAGGGTTTTGATCCCTGGTACTGTGTTCTTATTAAACTGAACTTGGATCTACCTACTGCAGCCTATTATTTTACCCCTGAGGCTCACCTGACTGTCTTTACTTCACCAAGGTGGTGAGAGCCCTTGGGAGGATTGAATTTTGGTAGAGCCCTGTAAATCTGATTTAATTTTAACTGTGTTATTTCAGCTGCTGAACCCTAGGAGAGAGACCGTGGGTCTATATAGGGACAATTTGGCAGCGGAAGGTGGGAGCCCACGGTCCAAAACTATTATCTGAACTCATATGGACTGGGTGTTGTTATTGTTTTGTATTTTTCATGAACTTAACTTAGGTTTTTATGATGTACGATGATTAATTTGTGTTAATTAGATCTGAATTTGTTGATGTTTGTTTTATTTATTGTTTAGCTTTTTTCTGAGTTATTTTAATTTAATTTTTAGCTTTGTGCTTTGATTTGAATTTATTTCTACTACAGGAGATTAGAAGTTAGTGTCATTGTTCCATGTTAGTGGATCGATTATATATTGCTATCCCACTCTCCCAGTCATGCGCTATTCATCCTCCGCTCTTCATGCCCTCCGCCCTTTCCCCCATTGCTTTTCTCCGTTTACCAGGCTGCAGGGACTTGGAATTGCCTGCAGGAGGTTGGGGAGGGCGGGATATGAACAACGGAGGATGGATGAGGGGACGCTCGCATCAGAGTGGTTAAGTCTAGAAGATGCCCTGGGGCGAAATGGAGCGCGGAACGGGCCTTCCTGTCTGGTCTCCATACCCAAGGGCACCACCTCTACAAATGGTGGGCAGGTGGTCGGGCATCCCAGGAGTTCTATCCAACCCGGGCGGTGTTATGCAATGCCAGGTCCATTGTGAACAAGACTGACATTGTAGCAGACTTGGTGGGTACAGCGGACCTGACTTGCATCACTAAACCTGGCTGGATGGCAATGCTGGTCCTGTACTCAAGGCAGCAGTTCCAGTTGGGTATTTGGTGATACACCGCCTGAGATTGGATCACAGGGTGGGTGGGGGTTGCGGTCTGTTTCAAGACCAATTGGATCTCACTAGTGTTCCAGTTGAGGAGACCAGATCATTCGAATGTGTCATAGTTGCAGGTGGGGGCTATAGGATGGTGCCTCTATCATCCACCCTGAAATGAGAAGCTATTCCTTAAGGAAGTGGCGGACTTTGTCTCGACCTGGTGTTTGAGTCGCCCAGGTTGATGGTGCTGGGTGACTTTAATGTCTGGATCGACGATGAACTCTCGCAATTTGGACAGCACTTCCTCCAATTGGTGTATTCATTGGACCTCTCACGGGTGGTTACCTCTGCCACTCATAAACATGGCCATTCCTTGACCTGATCTTTCCTCCTGGGGATGGAGGCCTCCGATGTGGGGTGGAACCTGTCGGATGGTCTGACCATCACACTGTGCGATTCAATTTTCGCACCCCGCTGCGTGAGGCCAACCCCTGTGGAGATGGTCAAGTACTGCCCTTTACGGGATGTGACTCCCGATAGCCTAACTGTGGTACTTGATCTATAAGAATTTCCTGTGATGAGCTTGGATCCTGAAGTTTTGGTTCTGGCCTATAATAAGGCCATTACCACTGCACTGGATTCTATTGCTGCCACCGTGTACCCCCTCTCCTCTCTCCCCCGGTCCCCATGGTTTGATGGGGACTTGAGGGAGATGCGCAATTAGGACGCAGGTTGGAGAGGTGCTGGTGGAAATCGGCTTAGATGCCAACCATCTTAGACTCCTAGAGCATTATCAACTCTATCAGTCAGCAATTACTCATAAGAAGGCAGTATTCCTGTCTGGAGAAATTGCTGCTGACAGAACTGACGGCCCAGCTCTTTCGAACCGTAGACAAGCTGTGCAACCCAGCTTGTCTACAGGTTCATCAAGCCTTTTCACAAATGCAGTGTGAGGAGCTTGCTCGGTTCTTTGCAGATAAGGTGGATGACATTAGGGCCGAGACCCACGCAGCACTCTCTGTGGGAGTTTGGTGGACCAGCCTGCGGTTGCAAGCCCTCCGCTTTTCCTGGAGTTCCTTCAAAGGTCGGAATCGAAGATGTCATGAGGATTGTCCAGGTATGCGCACCAGATGCTGTAGTTTAGATACGGGCCCCACAGCCCTGATTATGGGCTGTGGGAGGTTATCATCCCGTTCTAGCTAGGATAGCCTGGTGCTCCTTAGATTCGGATGAATATCTCTGCTCCCTGAAGGAAGCGGTGGTGACACCAGTGTTGAAGAAGGCTTCTCTGGACCCAGACTCCCAGCCAACTACAGACCTATCTCGAACCTTCCCTTTGTGGGAAGGTAATTGAAAAGTGGTGGCAGCCCAGTTGGACAACCATTTGTCCATCCATAACATCTACGACCCTCTTCAATCAGGTTTTCAAAGAGGCATAGCACGAGACTGCGCTGGTTCGGGTGCTCAATGATCTCTTGATGGTGAGAGACCAGAAAAACGGTCCATTTTGGTCCTATTGGATTTGTCAGCAGCATTTGACACCGTGAGACCATGGGTGTTGCTCGAGCACCTGAGATGCATCTGTGGGCTGTCAGGTCTGGTTCACAAATGGTTTACCTCCTTCCTTACAGGTAGAACTCAGAGGGTGGTATCAGGGGTATTTTCCTCCGATCCTACCTCTCTGTCCTGTGGGGTGCCTCAGGGCTCTGTGCTGTCCCCATGTTGTTTGTGGTGTATATTCTTCCCTCAGAGACATTATAAGATGATATGGGCTGGAGTTTCATTGTTATGCCGATGATACCCAGCTCTGTCTTTTGCACCTGACCAGAATGGAGCACTCTCGGTGTTTAATAACTGTCTTGGTGAGATCCAGGGTTGGATGAGGTCCAGCTGGTTGAAGTTGAATTCTGGGAAGATGGAGGTGATGGTTGTGGATCCGGCCGCGGACTGGGGGTGGGAGCAAACCATTTCTCAGGTTTATTCTTGGGGGATGTCGAGCTCCCTGTCTCCGAACAGGTGCGTGACCTAGGGGTGATCCTTGACGATCGGCTGACATTGTGTGTGAGGTGTCAGCGGTTGTTGAGGTATCCTTTACCATCTGAGGAACATCGCTAGGATCAAGCACCTTGTTTCATCTGGCGACCTGCCCACACTGATCCACGCCTTTGTGACCTCGTGTTTGGACTACTGTAACTCCCTTTACTTTGGGCTTCCTGGGTTTGATATCCGCCGCTAGCGCTAGTGCAGACTCAGCAGCCCAGTTGTTAATGGGGATTTTGTTCTTCCCACATTACATCGGTGCTGGATCTGCACTGGCTGCCGGTTCAGTGGTGGATCACCTTTAAGTCAGTTTACTGACATATAAAGCCCTACGGTTTGGGCCCTGATTACCTGAAAGATCTTCTAGTTCCTTACTTTCGGGTGACCGCTCCGTAACCAACGAGGGGTGGCTAGAGATTCCGAGGGTAGTTTAAAATCCTCTGGTGCCCGAGCTTTTATGTTCGCAGTGCCGACCCTCTGGAATTCTCTACCCCATTGGATTAGAGAGTGCATGACTGTGGGGGTTTTAAACAAGGACTGAAGTCCTTTTATGGAAAAAGGCATTGGAGATGGTATCAACATGGACTGATACTGTTGATTTTATTGTTGATTTTAATGTTTTTATGATGTTTTAATATGATGTTATTTTATTGTAATGTGCCTTGATTTTAGAAAGGTGCAATGTAAATAAAGATTATTATTATTATTATTATTATAAACACAGTGGTGTTAAAATTTTTCTTTCAGTAGTTACCTGAGACATGATTGCCAAATGGGCAGAAATAGATGCAATTGCATCTTGCACTTGTGTCTTCTTCAGCTTCATGCATTCAAATAATCAGCACTTTGTTTTCAGCTGCTGCATCCATTTGTGCCAATGAAGAGCCAAATTTAATTTACTTGTGTGGGAAATTAGGCCTGTCCACACTAGGCAATCATCTTTTAAAATTGGTTTTAAAAACGTAATTAGTTTTGGGGCCCTGTGCATCCACACTACTCTACAGTGCCATGCTGCACCATCCGATTCCCAAACACCTTTGCAGCGGTGGCACAAAGCATTGTGGAGGTTGCGGTGCACACTGGGATACTTGCAACCAGCATGGAGCAAAATCCCATGGAAAAGATAACTGGATGTCTAAGTAGTTCAGTATGGGCTTGTTATTGGTGTTATTTTTATTTCAGTGCTTTGTCAGCCCAACTTTTACCTTTGAAGGAGCACATGATTCCCTTAACCATTACAGCATGGTGTCTGCTCACACTGGCATTAACTTGGATTAAGGAAACAGTGCTATTCTAGCTACCTTTGAGCAGGTCTAGGGCATGGTTTTAAAACACAGATTGTCGCAGTTGTTTTACCATGCTTCAATCTAGATGCAAACCTTTTAAGCTACTTTAACAGTGCTAACAGGTTTAAAAGACATAGGCCCAGATATTCAAAGAGATTGCGCCTTGGCGCGGCACGGTGTTCACGCCATGCACAACCCACTGATACACCCAGTGATATTCAAAGGGGAAAAGTGCAACAAGAGCAACCCGGCGCCAGGAGCCGCATCAGTAATGTATGCAAGCACAGGTGGGGCGTGACCATGCATAACTTGCACAGCCCGATATTCAGTCTGGGATATGCAGTCATTGCATGCGCAACCCCTACCTGCGCCTGCACAAAGTTAAGCCAAAAAAGGAACAGGTGATGGCCACCCACAGGTGAGCTGCCGATTGCAGGGCACAACACAGCAGCTGCCACCTGTGGTGGCCACCTGAGTTCCTGCCACACCTGGCGGCGCCCCCATGCCCCATCGCAGGCATCCCTGGAGCGAAATCCCCGTCCAATATCTCTGGTGGTCCAGTGGATCTCTAGTGCCTGATCGCCATCGGTATAGTACCCCCGTCCAATATCTCTGGTGGTCCAGTGGACTGATTGCCGCCCAATCTTGGGCATCTGTAACACATAACATACCCCTACTACCCTGGTGGTCTAATGTACCCCTCTCCACCCATCCACTGAGCCCCACCGCCCGCTCCACCCCGTCCAGCTGGCGGGTGGCAGCACCACCCACCTGCCGCCCTGCCGCCCGCCGACTGACAGCTCGGTGAACTATCGGCATGCAGCCCATGTCATTATTTCGTGTCCAGACAGCGTGAATGAATCATTCACCCATTCGACTGAGTAGTACGGTATGGTTGCATGCCCATTGGCTCACGCCAGAACCATCGGGCGCAGCCTACCACGAGCTGTGAGCTCGGCGGGCGGCGGGCGGCAGGCGGGTTCTTGCCACCCGCCAGCTGACGGGGGAGCGGGCGGGGCCCAGTGTGGGGGTGGGAGGGGTACACTAGACCACCAGGGTAGTAGGGTATGTTATGTGTTATAGATGCCTGTGATTGGCGGCGATTGGTCCACTGGACCACCAGGGATATTGGACGGGGTATTATGCCATGTTCGCTATCGGCACATGGAGGTCCACTGGACCACCAGAGATATAGGAGGGGGCTTATTCTTCATACAAATGCCCGCGATCTGGTACATAGTGGTCCACTGACCACCAGGGATATTGGACGGTTTTTTTTTTTCTTTACATGAATACCAGTCGGCTGCAGGGGATCGCCGGTCCTCGGCTGCTTAGCCTGGCAGGGCGCCAGGAGCAAGTCGTCGGGGATCGGCGCACTCCATGTTATCGGTATGCAAATGGGCTATAATGATGCAAATGCCCCCTGTGTGCTTCCTTGGCAAATTATGGCCCCATTTGCATATCCCTTTGAATATCGCGAGGTGCTGTGCATGGTAATGGCAGTTCGGCCTGCGCATCTCCATGCTCCACTCTGGCCACTTGTGCTGGGCGGAGTGCCACTGAGCCATGCACAGTGTGGGGTGGCCAGGTGTGCGATATTCAAAGCTGCTGTGCTATAACGCAGCTCTTGAATATCGCCCAGGCCACACCCTGCACAAAAGTTGAGCTGCGCCCAGGCTTGCGCCACAGTCTGGCTGTAGTTTGAATATCCGGCCATAGTGAATAGAAATGTAAATGATCATGACAAGACTAAAGGTAGAAAATGAGCAAATAAATATTCAAAATAGATAATCATTATAAAATTCACTGAAGTACCAAAGCAGAAAATGTTGGTAAATATATTCTATGTTGTTTATCTGCAAAATGTCATAGTTTTTGCATCAATACAGTAATGTCAGCATTGCACATATATAGTTGTGCTGCCACACATCTAAAGCTTATATTTAGGAAAATACATTTCTCACCATTTTCTTTGTGAACATATCCTTCTCCAAATAATATTTAACGGAAAGGGCTAAAATGTTTTTTTTTTTTTTAATGAAAGCTAGAAGTATGGACAAATCTGTGTGTGTCAGCATGGACAAACAGTGTCAACAATACTGTATGTCAACACATTTACACTAGGCCCAGATATTCACGTGAATGTAGTTGCATCTGTGCAAGTGCGGTATTGCACCATGAGCCATATTCAGCGGGAGCCAGTGCGTCACAAGAAACTTTTGCGCCAATGCTAACTATAATGAATGCAGGCGCAAGAGCAGGGGTGATCCCATGAATATCCAGTGCATTGGCATATTCAGCCATGAAACTGTGGCGCAAGTGGAGCAAATCAAAGTTGCTCCGAGCAGACTTGTTCCTATAAATACAGGGCACAGACACACAGACAGCACCTGCGCCAGGGTGTGAGTGAGAGGGAGGAGTGAGGAGACAGACAGAGAGAGAGACACACAGACAAGCAGAGCAAAGCCCACACCCACAGAGGGAGAGGGACAGAGGTGGCGTTGAAGAAGGAGAGAGGGTCAGAGAGAGAGAGAGAGAGAGAGAGAGAGAGAGAACACACACACACACACACAGGCAACCAGTGCACCAGGGTGGCACACAGCCAGCAGCCAACCACTCAGGGAGACAGTGGACAGCAAGGGCCATGCACAGTGCACCGTTCACGATGGAGGCTGTAATGAGGGGTGTGAGGGGCATGAACAGCGAGCGTGGCGAAGAAGGGCCCATCGGTGATGCCTGACACAGGTGGTAGCGTGCCTGTATCACCTTTGAGAACTACAGTGACACTGAGATCGTAGGGCCGGTACCAGCTGAATAGGGCCATTCTGAGGTAGCTCTGTGAGCTGTTCAGTGAGGAGATGCAGGCACCCACCAGAGCGGAGCCACGCCTGTCAACTTGGAGATGAAGCGACATCTGTCATGTGCCTGCTCACCACAGGCACCTTCCAGAGACCAACAGGGGACACCTCAGGCTTCACCCAGTCAGCCACGTCCTGCCTCCTTACACAGTTCCTCAATGTCCTGCTGTCATGAGCTTTGGAATTCATCCATTTCCCCAGCACACAGGTGGAGCATACAGCAACCATGGAGGACTTCCACAGGGTGGCACGTATGCCTGACATGATTGGGGCCATTGACTGCACCCACTGGCACATCTGCATGCCACCTGACCCTGAGGGCATGGCATAGATCAATCAGAAGGGGAGCCAAAGTGTCAACTGCCAGGTGGTATGCAATGCCACAGGTGCATCACCAATGTCTGTGCCACACACCCTGGGAGTGCACATGATGTGTTCATCTGGCACAGCTCTGTGCTATGCCACAGGTTTGAACATGGGGACAGCCCCACGGGCCACCTAGTGGGTGAGTATGGCATGGGCAAGGGCGATCAGCAGAGCAGACCTGGGGATGGGATTGGGCAGGGTGTGCAAGGTGGCGTGGGTGCCAGGGACAGGCAAGGGTGCAGCATAGAATAGCAGGGCTAACCATGTCAACCTCCACACAGGTGACAGCACGTATCCACTGAGGCCCTGGCTGCTCACCGCCTACTGGCTGCCATTGTCCCCAGCAGAGGAGCGGTACAACAAGTCACACGCCAGCACATGCAACATCATTGAGCATGTCTTTGGCATTCTGAAAGCATAGTTCCATTGCCTAGACAGGTCAAGGCGGTGCCCTACAGTACAGCCCCTCAAAAGCCTGTGGCCTATTCCTGGCCTGCTGCATACTGCACAACATGGCCATTGACCATGGGATAGCTGTCAAGGCTGATGAGGGTGACAGTAGTGGTGATGAAGGAGGCAATGGGCGGAGGGTGATGGACAGCCACCCCTGGGTGGAGGGACCCCAGCTGCTCCAGCAGGGTGTGCGCCACTGAGACACCATCACACAGGAGCACTATGGTGCACACAGGTAGGTAGTGCGGTACACATGCATGGGCCACACAAACAGGTACAGACACATATAGGGGCATGCACACACAGAGGCATGAGGCAGGGGTAGAAGTCAGTGGCACACAACCACACACACAACACACTCACACACGCACCCACCTACATCCCACACGCACCAACACACCCAAGCGTTGGTATGTGGCATGGATCAGATGCATTGCACGGTGCACAGGTGCAACTGGTGCTGCCCTGCCCTTCTCACGCCCACATCACATGGTTCAGTGGCCAGGCAAGCATGCGCACAGGCAGCGTGTGGCATGACACACAGGCATGACACCAGTGGAAGGCACACACACACACACACACACACCATCCATGTGCACACAGGGGCAGGAGCAGACAGCAGTCAGGGCAGCCGCAAATCAGGGCTGCAGAGAACCATGGCCACCATGGCCACAGAGGCGGAAGCACCAGGGCTGATCACCAGCCACAGTCTTTTCATCAGCCATGGGGTTTGCAACAGCCCTCCAGGGGTGAAACCACACCACAACCATGTCCATGCAGGGTGTGCAGGTGCCAAACAGGCCAGCCCCAGGCATGCCTAGGATGCCTACATCAGAGCCCGGTATCAACTGTGTTGGGGTCACCCAATGCCAGGTTCATGGGTGGACAGTGCACTGCAGGGTCACGTGTGCATGGCTATGCCCTGTGGCAGCCAACAATGCAATGCCATCCTTGATTGCAGTAGCAATGTGATCCAAGGATGCAGTCGTGGCCTCTTGCATGCACTGCATCCCCGCCAGGATCTGTGCAGTGCCCTCTCCTGCTGCTCAGCTAACTAGTGCACCTCTGCACACAGTGCATGTACCCCAGTGGCAAGCAGCACCTGTTGCTGAATGGACACCTGCAGCAGACGGGTGTGCTCAGCCAGCTGTTCAGTGTCCTGAGGCTCCTGGGAGGGACACCGATCCTCTGTGGTGACGGCTACACTGCACAGCCCCCGCTCTGGTGGATGCTGCACAGTGGGGTCTGCAGAGGAATGGTCACAGCAGGCACACTGGCAGTGGACCCTGTGTCCAGCTGCCTGGTGGCACCCGCAGCCTGCTGCTGTCACCTGTCCAGCTGCTGTACACCACCCAGTGCCTGCACGGCGCACCACCACCACTGCAGGACACAGCCAGGGCAGCACACCTCTGTACCTGCAGTGGTGGCAGGCGGCGCGCTAGGCATGCTGCCTGTGTCAGAGGCCAGCAGGGCATCTCACCCACAATGTTGCCCATGCTGTCCAGGATCAGTGTGATGTCGTCATCAGAGTCAGACCCGGCTTGATCTGTGTCTCTGCGCAGGGACACCAAAGCTGGTATCCTGAAGGAACACATCCAGGGCTTCATCCAATCCCAGGTCCAGGACATCCTCCTGCACTGTGGTGGTGAGCTGCAGCCTGCCGGGCCCCGGATGCCGGTGGAGGTGGATGGCTGGTCCTCCGGTCGTTACCAGCATCCCCGGTAGCTGCCACTGCTGGCTCCCCATCATCTGCACAGGCGTGCTGGTGCTGCAAGAGAAAGAAAGGTGTGTCAGTGTTGCAATGTCACATGTGCCCCTGTACGCTGCCACTGAGTGTGTCCTGTGGCATGGCATGCACATGACAGCCGCATGCACGCCAGCATGCCCATATATACAACCTCCATGCCACTGGCTGTGCGTGGTGGACAGACCTACCATGCAGTAATGGGCTGCCTCCCATCTGAAAACTTCCTCCATGCACACCCTCCACCCTGGTATGGAGCATGGTGACTGCCACCAACTCCTCCTGCAGCATCAGTGTGGGTGCATCTGCAGGCCCTCCTCCCATGGTGGTACTTGATGCCCGGATGGCGCACCTTCTCCTATATCTGCCACTTGTCCATTCCCACCTTCTTCTGGCACTCCTGCACCGACCACTGGTGGCTACCATGCTGGTTGATGTGGCCTGCCACCTCCTCCCACGCACCAGCCCTGGCCTGTGGTGTGCCGTGGCACCACTCAACAGGGGCTCCCTGTCCAGGTGGGCCTCAAACAGGGCATCAGTATCGGCCTTTGTGAAGTTGGGCCTGTGCTTCCATGCAGGCCCCTGCTCGCTGCCCTCCTCATGTGCCGACATGTTGCTGACTGTGGACATGGACAGCACAGTGTGACAGTGGCAATATCTCCCCATCTGTCCCACCATGCAGTGCTGTCAGCTCCCAGTGAGCTGCAGTGTCATGCACAACACCTATTAAGGTTGCCACACGGGTCCATAGCCTCGTGCTGTTCGCGGGTGCTTATATGGGTGCAACAGTAATGACATGCTAATGCACCCACTGTGCTACGCGCTGATGATAGCTCATTTGCATGTGGTGTCTGAATATCACAGTACTGCGCTGTGCACAATGGGATTGCACCGGAGCAAGTCACAATGGTGCAATGCGCATGCATGCCGGTGCCGGGCCCACAGTGCACATCGCATCATGGCATCATGGGGTCAATCATGCACCATGCGTGGACAGCATGATGCAGTGGCATTGTGCATGTTGTGCATGGGCCAGCGTGCATGGCTGCGCATGGGGGTGCCGTGCCTATCACGCACATCACGCAATGCGGTCGACTAACCCTGGGTCAGACCTCTGACCCTGTGACCCTGCATAGCCACGCCCATTCCATGCATCTCTGGCACTGTGCATGTGCATGCACTGCATGTGCTCCAGCACATCGCATGGTGGGTAATGGTGTGGACATGCACCTCCGGACGCCATTTTAGCTGCTGAATGCTTTCAGCTGAACATAACTGTGCCAGGCAACGAAGGAGAGGCCACAAACTGGTCACCTATTGAGTTGGCCAACTTAATGGCTTGTGTGGAGCCCCCACACCCCCAACTCTTTTGGGCAGGTGCCCTGTAGTTGGCCAGTGGCACCATGTGGCAGGACAACACCAGAAGCCTGGAACACAGGACAGGGGTGCCCAGGACTGGGGAACAATGTTGCCACCGCTATGTGGACCTCATGTGGTGGGACCCAGAGTGCCTGAGGAGGCTACAGGCACATGCCAGGTAAGGGCCGTGTCATAGCCAGGTAGGTCATCCCATGTTGCATGTCTGTCCTGATGCTGTACTGTGGTATTGGCTTTGCTGCCTACCATGCCCTGCAGAGGGGTACACTGTCATTGTGCACCACGGGTGGCATTGCCAGTCTCTGCTTGCTTTGCAATGCAGCCATGCAGCCATGCGGGACGTGTCGGGAGGGGCACACCCTGTGCACAGGGGTGGGAGTGGGGGCAGCTGCTGTGGTCAGTTCCTGATGTGCACCTGTCTTCTTTCCATTCCCAGGACTGGAGGAGCTGTCAGAGGTCCCAGGCTGCAGCAGCACAACAGGCCATAGCGGGATGTGCTGGAGTGGGACCAGCACCGGCAGGGCCGCAGAGGGCAGGTAGGCACTGTCATGATCCTTTGCACTGTGCATGGGGTGGCGGGGAGTGGGTGTGGGCATGGCTGCCTGTGCCATGTGCTATTGCAGCTGTATGTGTCGCACTGTGCATAGTGCATGCCACTGTTGCATCCATTGGACATGTGTGCGCGGCTGTTGGTGGGTGGGCATGTGTCCGGCTGTCACTGTTGATGCTGTGGTGCTGCCAGTGTACTGTGCCATGTGACTGTCATTGTGCAGTCATGTGGCCGTGTGCAGCAGGGATCACCTCTGTGCACTGTCTTGGTGTGTTGAGTTGCTGGCTGGCGTTGGCCCCACCCCCTGCTGGTGCATTACATGCCCTTCAGGGTGTGTGTTTCCACTGCCCATTGCACACTGTGGGTGTGCATGGTTCCTGGGACATTGCACTGATCACCTGTCCTGTCCCTTGTTATAGGTGTCTGCGCAAGACCACCACAATCCATGTTGTCCAGACTGCTGCGCCCAGACCCTTCTGGTGGCCTCCATGATGCTGGAGGTTGTCATCCAGGTCAGATGGATGCTGGTGGTGGAACAGAGGCAGCATCAGCATGCCAGGGTGGCCAGATGGGGCCGCTGTTAGTTTTGCCCTGATTACCCTGTTTCCCTGCTGTACCTCCCCTTCAGTCCCCCTCCCACTGTACAGTCCCTGTTCCCTGTCCCCTTCCTCGCTTACCAACCCTTTCCCAGCCCCTGGTTATTGTGTATAGTTCCATTCAAATATATATTTTCTTACTTACCTGCCTGTGTCTGTGTCTGCTTTACAGGTGGTGTGAAGAGCCATGCTGCAGTGGCCCAGTGCCTGTCCGTGTGGTGTGCATGTGTAGGGGTGAGTGTTGTGCTTCCATGGTGCACTGCTGTGTGCTGTGGTGTGTCCCACTGTGGAGGTGTCCATCCCTGGGTCAGTGGCTGTGCCTTGGGGTGCCCTTGGACTGGCTGTTGGGGTGTGTGGTGGTTGCATGTGTGGTGGTAGCACACACACACCCATGGTCATTGGTCAGGTGCTGTTCACATGCTGTGTTGGGGCCCCTGCTTGGCACTGTGCAGCCTGTCCCATGTGGTTTGCCATGTTACCTGCCACCTGGCATGTTCTGTGTCTCCTGTGTTGGTGTCCTGTGTGCCTGTGTGGCATGTGTGTGCTTGGCTGCATGGTCCTGGGTGTGGCCTGCTATGGTCTGGGGAGGCATGACCAGCAGCCTGTGGGGAGGGACCCCTTGGTGGCCCTCCATTGGCCATTGGCACCTCCTGTTGCCTGCTTTCTGCCACTGTTGTGTTCTGGAGTCAGGTGTCTGGGTGCCTGTGGGTGCCCTGCTGGTAGCCGCCTCCTGTGGTTTGTCACTGTGCTTTCCTGGCTCTGTCCCTGGGTCTGTTCTCTGTGCCATGCCCTCCTCTGTTGCTTTGCTGCTCTGCTCCCACAGTTGCGCTGGAGTATCTCTTTTGCACCATGGTGCACCTCTGCACCATGGTGCACCTCTTTTCATGACAGAGTTGCACTATGGTGCAACTCTGCCACATTCATCCAGGTGCTGGTGCAGTTCAGCCTGTGCAACCTCTGAATATGGCTCCTGTTGTGCCATGGCGTATCGGATTTGTGCTGCGCTGGACTTGCACCAGGCATTGCTACATTTTGAATATCTGGGCCATGATGTGTTGATACATTAAGATGTATACAGTCATGAAAAACAAACAAAGCGGGAAGGCAGCTCAAATGTCCTATGGTGCATCGGTAACAAAATAGCAGTAACAGGCATTGAGATCTTTGTTGTGCCTGCCTGTTTGTCTGCAGCTTACTGCAAATAAAATAATCTTCCAGCTGGTAATTTTGGCTTCAGTTTATTATTTTGGTGTGTGTGCAAGGTTTTGTGCTTTTCTGTGTATACAGTCACATTCATAATTATCTTCCGCATAGCCTGTGAAACCAAGGAAGATTAGAGGCTGCAAGGAGGGAGACTGAAATGTGTGATGTGATAAAAAGGTATAAGATGAAGGTTTTGTAGGTTAAAATTACACCAAGGAATCATGTGATGAGCTTGGCATGAGAGGACATCTTCTGTGCTGCTCCTAGGCCCTGCTAATCTAAATAAGCCATTAAACTTTCTATGGTACCCTGTTGCAGCTTAAATAAATTATATCAGCCTCTGAAGTGCTTCTGATTAGCTTCATCTATTTGGACGCCGCTGGTCTGAGCGATTTTCTGTGGTTTTCTATTACTCCAACATAGAGCTTTGGCGTACAGCAATAGGCTCGAACTAAAGGACCAGGATGGAGAGCGGCAGCATGGAGCCCTTGTCGAGCGAGTCCTAGCGGTGAAGCATCTGAAACCCCTATCACCTGTACCAGATGATCAGGAGCACCAATAAGAAGTGGAAGGGGAACTAATTCAACTTGCAGGACATCCCAGAGATAAAACAAATGCTTCAGGGGCTGGTGGTCGATTTTGCCACTGTAAAACCAGCATTAAACTCCTTGGCACAGAGAATGGGGGACGTGGAAGCTAGAGTCTCCTATCAAAAAGGAAGGTATCAACCTTAGATCAGGAGATGATTGCTGTAAGCAAGTTAAAAGCTTGAAGATCGGATGGAAGATCAAGAATCAGGAGTAGGAGGAACAATCTCATCCTAGCAGGGCTCCCATGAGAGGGCTGAAGGGTCTGATTGTGTTTCCTTTGTACAGGATCTTCTACTAAAAGCTATTAGGCCCAACACCATTTAGAGAGGCTTACAATTTGGAAACAGCACACGAGCATTAGAGAGATGCCCTCACTGGGAGCGAGGCCTCGGTGTTAATTATGAGTTCCTGAATTACAAAAGAAAAGACTCATGTACTTATAGAGCTAGACAAAATAAAACCTGCAGTGGAACGGTGTGTCTCTCTGACTATTCCAGGACCAAACCCCTTCGGTTCAGGAGAAGCAAAAGGAATACTTAGAAATAAAGAAACATTGTACCTTGCTGGAATTAAATTCTGTTTGCAATATTGGCGACTCTGCTGGTAAGACCACAATCTGGGGAGAAACGGTATTTGACTCGTGTGATGTCATCAAGGTCTGCAGATTGAACTCCCAGCTTTAAGTCTCAGACCTGATTATCTGAAGGAAAGGAGAATGCCGGCAGGATTCTAAAAGTTGGGATTTGAGAGTCTGAAAGGAGATGCAGAACTTGTCTATTTCTAAAGGTTCTTTTCAAGAAATAAACAAAATCTGTTATATTGTTATGGTTATTACCGTTAGGGTGTCAAGGAGTTATTTAAGGGCTGAAGGTGGACCAACACCCCCATGAGTCTGGGAGGATCAAGTTGGAGCCCATTAGTTTATCCTGGGGAGGGCTAGAACTGTTCACAAGGAAGTCCAATTCAATATTACTCCTCGAGGGTCTTTTGAAACAACGCCTTGACTCCCTGGAGGGTATCTCTGAGAATGAAAGGAAGGGGTAGATCAGAGATGACTAGAGGATTGAAGCCTAAAGAATGGCAGAGACCAGGAGCCTAACCCTCCCTGTGGGTTCAATTTATACTGGAGCTTTAGATAGCCCCTAGTTGAATGATCTAAACATTTTGTCAAAAGATGGTGGCTCCAACATTCTGCCCTAAAGAGAGAGCCATAATGGGAATAGGGCTGATTAACATTTCATCATCCGACTAGTCTGATAACGCCTCTCTCTGTATTAAAGGAAGCCACTTAGATATGAGTGACTTTGCATCACTGTAGGTATTGATATGAGAGAGGAGGAGGGTAGGTAACATGCAAGTGAGAAACGATGGTAGAGGAGTGGCTTAGAGGGCCTCATATACCTTACAAGATTTGACTCCTGTGCAGACCGTGTTTAATGTGCGGGCATTGCTCCTTTCTGCTAAGCCTCTATCAGGCCTATTAATTTAGAAGACTGATGTAACATATTAGGTCAATATAATAAATTAATATGAAGGGGGGCAGAAGTACCTGGGGAAAATTAAGAGGAAGGGTGCTGTTTAGACTCGATTAACCTGGGGCATAGTGCATTGGTGAAATGTGAAATAGACATATCACACTAATAGTAGGGCACTGTGAGCTGTTCATATAGATTGAGGGTAAGGGGACGCACAGAAAATGGCTTATCCATGGATTGATGTTCAATAGGAGGACGATCTAGGGATCAGGGATTATGGTGGGATGGGGTTATTATGATCTGGAAAGACAGAGAGTCCAATATTGTGCAAGAGAGAGATTCAGACCTTTCGAGAGCAAAGAACGATGGTTTGAATATTTAAAATGTTGTGTGTTAAAATTATTTCATGGAATGTAAAAGGTCTTAGGGGTAGATGCAAAAGGTTGGTAATTTTGAAGCATATTGGTCAGATGGGGATTCACATAGCTGTTCCTACAAGAGACCCACTTACTGACAGAAGAACTGAGTCTCCTCAAGAGGATGTGGGTGGGTCAAGTTTTTGGGTGGGAAAGGAAACTGCCTCGGGGTGTTGCGATTTTAGTAGGGAAAACCTGTCCAAACACCATAGCACAGGTGATAACAGTGGAGGACTGTAGGGGATCTCCTCTCTGGCAATGTTTCAGGTAGAAATCTTTCAGTTGCCTCTATTTATGGTCCAACTCCTTCTAACTCGGATTTCTTTGCCTCAATAGAACTAGATATTACCATATTTTCCCGCATTCCCTTATCTTGGCAGGGGATTGAAACCTATGTTTAAATAATTGGGAGGATAGGATACTACTGTCCAGAGTACCTCTGCCTAGGGCTCAGACTGCCATAAATTGATTCTTGGAAGTCACAGCATTGGTAGATCCACCGGACTCACAATACAGGGGCAATAATATGACATTCTTTTCAGGTGCTCACAAGACCCAATCTAAAATTGATTTTTTCTGGTTAATAGAGAGGCACTTAGAGATGTTAAAGAAGTGACCACCCTGTGCAGAATCTTATTGGACCATTCCCCAATTCAATTGACTGGGGAGCCGAGCTGCTTCATCTAGGCTGTATAGGTGGAGGCTGAATGACTCCCTACTGACAGATATATAAGTCCAGAGTAAACTAGAGGAAGCCCTGCTTGAGATAATCCAGAGGTAACTGCCTACACTCCAGAACAAAAAACTAGCTTGGCCAAATTGTAAGGTGTTGTATGCAGGCGTAGCTCAGAAGATATGCAGCATGGAGAAACAGTATGAGAAGAGCAAAAGAGGAGTTTATCTTGGGGGCTATTGACTCTCTTGCTCCTTTGGAAGGGCCCCTATAGAAATAGATACTGAACTTAAAATCTAAGAGAGGAAATGGCAGACATAATATATGGCAAGGTAGAATTTTGATTAGAAAAGATTCAAGCTAAATATGTAATGCAAGGAGACGTGCCTGACCACCTCCTGGCAGCTAGAGTTAAGGAATGGGAAGCAACTCGAATGGTTACCTCCATAAGGTATGCTGGAGAAACTTTAACAGACCCTCATAAAATGGCAGATGCATTTGGTCCTATTATAAAGAGATTTACCAAAGAGGTCAACGTGTTGGCGTAGAATGAAATCAGGGCATTTCTTGATGGATTGCCATTACTGGGTTAGACCTAGTGCAGGCCAAGGAGTTAGCAGCTCCAATAAAGGAAACTGAGATAATAGAAGTGGTACAATCTCTGCCCCTGTAAACTCTGGGTCGGATGGCTCTTACAGCCAAGTTCTATCAGGCACATCTCCATACTATACCCCTACTCAAAGAACTATTCAGTAATATTATGCAAGAGGGTGTATCATCCCCACTACCAGGCATACATCACTCTTGTTCCAAAACTGGACAAACCAAAGGAATTACCTGGCAGTTATAGGCCTATAGCTTTGATGAACCAAGATATTAAGATCCTAATGAGGATTCTAGCTAATAGAATACTAAACATTTCCCCAGCTTTAATCAGCCAAGAACAGGTAGGATTCATGCCAGGTAGAGGGGAACATGATGCCCTTAGAAAGCTCCACCACATACTTAGTTATGCACCTGACCCCAAATACTCTTAGCCTTGATCTTTTTGGATGCGGAGAAGGCCTTTGATAGGGTTTCTCATCCTTTTTATTTGTTACAATGGAGAGGATGGGTTTCCTGAGGGCCTTCTCAGAGGATTAAAATTTATATGTAGCCCCTACAGCCAGAGTATTGTGCAATGGTTATGTCTCACAAGAGATCCAGTTAGAGAATGGGACCAGACAGGGATGCCCCTCTCACCAATCTTGTTTAATATATACTTAGAACCCTGTTAAAAGCTATTACATAGATGCAAACATAAAGAGGATTACTATAGTGGAGAGGGACCTTAAATTTTGTGTTTTGCAGATGATATACTTCTGCACTTAAAAGATCCTGCAGAAAGCTTCAAAGAACAATAGAAATTATAGGGCAATATTCTAAAGTCTCAACTATAAAATTGAATCTGAATAAAACTCAAATTCTCCCTCTGACACCACATGTATGCAGAGCAGATTTTGTACCACTGCAGATTCACTGAGGCGCAGATGATTAAATACCTGGGTACATGGATCACAGCAAATATAGAGGATTGTGCAGCAACAAATATGGAAAGCTCCTTTTAGCAATTAGAGGGACATACTTCGATGGAATAAGCTCCCTTTGAACTTTGTAGCTAGATAGGGATTGGTTAAAATGAATTTACTGCCTAGGCTACTATATCCAACTTACTTAGTTCCATATAGCATTTACAAATTATGGTTCATTAAAATTAGGAAACTGTTATTTGAATTTCTTTGGAACTCAAGCCCCCAGGAAAAAACACAGTGTCTTGTGCCTGCCACAAAATATGGGGTGTTTAAACTGCCAGATCTCCATTTATACTATGTGGCTGGACAACTGGGTCTTATGGGCTGATGGGTTAGAAATTTAGAGGAGAGACATATACTCCAATATGGTTACAAATAGAGAGGCAAATATTAAAAGAATCAGGCCTTTCTTCAGAGGTGTTGCTTTTTCCAATCCAAGAGACTTAAAAAAAATTGACTCCAATTGATAAATCACCAATGGCCTGGTGGTTGTTTCTCACTCCTGCCCAGAGAGGAGGCCAATGAATACTCAAGACCAGCCTTTGCTGGTAACCCCCATTTATTGATTGGGGACAGGTAATTACTAAACATTGGGTGGACCAGCTGTTGGGCCTTAAACTGATGGATGTTATAAATGAAAATAGGGTGGCTTTCCCAGCTAAGTGTGATTGCATACACTTTTACAGAAAGTTACAGCTTACCAAAATGCTAAATGGGGCATTGAGAAGACTAGGGGACCCACCAAAACCCTTTCACCTGGGAGCATTTAAAGGAGGTAGACCCCACATCCAACTCTCTTTCAAAAGTCTACAAGGTGTTATTGGACCATATTAGCCCGAATTCTCTGATACGGTACTATAGTGGGATAGAATACTGCCCCTAAGGCCTGTTTGGGAAGACATTTGGAGGAGTAGCAAATATATACCTATACCCAAGTATAAGCTTATGCAGTTCTTTATTGCTTCTAATATGTACTTTACCCTGCAAAATTATGTGACAGACACCTTAGACAGACAGACCTGTGCTTTAGATGTGGAGAGGGATCAGGAGATATCCTGCATGTGCTATGGGACTGTAGTAAAATATTGCCTCTATGGGTTGAAATTAAACAAATATATGGACCCCTTGTTGAATTATTCGGAGTTCATACTGCCTAAGATTTGCATATTAGGGACATATCACAAGTGTCAGGGGCTATACCTAAATACCACTTATCCCTAATGAGAGCAATAGTTAAATCCTTCGTATTGAAACATTGGAAAGATGAACATATGTACACCCATGAACAATGGGTGAGAGACATATATGGGCTCTGGGAAGAATAAAGAGGCATATATATTTGGAGGGAAGGAAAAGGTTATACAACAAAAGGTGGTCGACACTAGAGGCAATCTATTCATTGCAAGTTAATAATACCCAAACACAGGCCTGTCTGTCTGGTTGTAATTAGTAAAGAGACTATTATTTTGAAGATATGTACAGTTTTACATGTTCTAAAGGTAATAATATTTACAACTATTCTTGGGTTAAGCTGGTATCAGAAAAGGGCTTTGGTCTGCTATGGTTCTAGGGTGGTGGGGACTCTCTCTTTCTTTCCAGGGGACATAGCTGGGGTCACCTCCTGGGTCTTAGACTACTTAATGAGTTGGTTTATGTATAACTAATCTAGAGGGTAACAAAACTACTGCCTTAAGGGTTCTCCTCTTTTCTTTTTTTTTTTCCCTTAAGTTTAGCTACTGATATTGTTACCCTCACGATGAAACTGAAATAAGAATTTGTAATTGCAATGGAGGGATTGCCATCAGCTGTGTATGTACATAGTTGGCATTGTATATAGTATTCACAACCAGTTATGGGGTTGGAACCTGGGTCACTCAGGATGAATGTGTGTTTGTCTAATATGTGGATTAAGCCAATAAAGATGTTTAAAAAAAATAAATAAATAAATTACACCGTTTGCCATGAAGTAGGCTGAGGTGAACAAAATTTAGGAAAAACTTACAAAATTCCTTTCTCAATTGTTTTAAATTCATCTTACATTTTATATGTCATTGTATGGAACGTGTAACAACAACGTAATATATTAATATACAAAATTACTGTAGCTGACTCCAGATTTTGATAAAAAAAAAAACAACAATATATTCTTGGCTCAATCAGCTCCACCATTAGCCCTTTTCATAGAAGTTACCTTTAGAAACATCTACTGTAACTTTGGAACCATTTGAGCTAGAAATGTCATTTGTTTTGTAAATTAAACCTTAGGTCAGTTTGATATGAATAAATCATATTGATACAACTTCCATCTGCCAATATCAACTTATACAGTATACATTGATGTACTGTACATATATGTGCTACTAAAGTGTAAAGATGTACAGTACACAGACACATATCGATATGTATCAATACATGGAAACTGTATCGATATGACTTATTTAGGTCCACGACTTCATTTATTATGTTTCTGTTACTAATGGTTCAAAAGTTAGTGCTATCTAAATACAATTTATTTGAAAAGGGCAAAGGGCTCCATTTATTATCCAACTCATCAATACACAGTGCATAGCAACACAATGAGCATCTGACGTGCACGTCAGAGAGAGAGCCCATGAGACATTCACATACTCCCCCGTGAACTTGCTCATGCCCTACAACTGATCCTGACCTTTCTGTGGAGCAAACATAGGGGCATTACCAGAGGACTAGCCACTTCAGGCAGAGCCAGAAAGCAAAGACAGTATGAAGAGCACCAAATGAAGCTCAGGCAAATTTCCACGTAATGGCACAAATATATTGAGTATATAACACAAGGTAGGTACATAAATGCACACAGTCAAATACTGTCTAGATGCCTGGCACTTCTCTTGATAGAGCTTGATCAAGGGGCCTGACAAAGCTCTACCAAGTGAAGCACCAGGACACCTCGATGGTGTTTAACTGTATGCATTTTGTACCTGCTCTTGAGTTATATACACTAGTAAACTTGTGCCATTGCTTGGCAACTTGCCTGAGTTTCATTTGGTGCCTTCATACTGTGTGCAACTACTCCGGGTCTCTGCCTTGTCTGTCTTGGGGTGGCCATCCCTTCAGTTGCACCTTACAAACCTGTACCAGTACACGCTAGCCTGTCCTAGGTTTTGGAGTGACCACTTAAGGTGGCTTTCACTAAACTACATATATATGGCTCAGGTGGCTAGTGGACATCTTACACAGAGGAGACAAATGCACTAAGTGCCACTGCACCCCACCCATTGGCTCCAATCTGTGGGTCAGGATAGCCCTACTGGAAATGCTGTGATGACCATCCCTCCTCTTTGCTGCAGTACATTGGCAAGGGAATGGGCCAAACAGTAAAGGAAGGTTTTTCCTTTTGTTTAAATATCCCTTTTCTGTACTGAGTACAGCAATCACCTGGATCCTATATGGATGTGGAGCAGAGGATCCACTTATTGATTTATTTATTTGGATTTTTATTAGTGTAAAATACTAAGATGGACAGTAATCCTATTTACAGATGCAGTATGAGGGAAAGGAGCAGTGGTTCAGAATCAGCATATTTACAAGCACTCAATATACAAGAGGAGCAGCGATATACAAAATGTTCATTTGAACAGATAGACATGCATCAAATGTGCAAAATGAGTAACAGTATGCAATGTGAGGAAGTATTTTTTAACAGAGAGGGTGGTGGATGCATGGAACAGCCTTCCTGAGAGGAGGTTGTGGGGTCTAAAGCATAGATACATAGATACATAGATACATAGACAGTGTCGGCAGATAAGGGCCTATGGCCCACCCAGTCTGCCCATTTGAGCTTGTAAGTTCAGTTTATGTTTTCCTAGAAGTCTGTTGCCCCTTACCCCTGACCTCCAGAATTCCTTTATGTCTATCCCATGCATTCTTAAATCCTGTGATTGTTTCAGGCCCCACCACTTCCTCTGGCAGGGTGTTCCACTTGTTCACCACCCGTTCTTGAAAAATTCTTCCTCACGTTTCTCTGAATCGTCCTCCTCCAACTTCATCCCATGCCCTCTAGTCCTGCAACATCTTTTCACTTAAAAATAGTGTATTCCTGCACCCTGTTCCTCCCTGTAAGATACTTGTATGTCTCTATCATATCCCTCTCTCCCTCCTCTCCTCCAGGGAGTACATATTCAGTTCCTTCAACCTGTCCTCATAGGACTTGTGATGCAATCCATGTACCATCTTTGTTGCCCTCCTCTGAACCTCTCTACCCTGTCTATGTCCTTACGTAGGTAAGGTCTCCAGAACTGTACACTGTACTCCAGGTGGGGCCTCACTAATGTCTTGTATAGTGGAATTAGGACCTCCCTTTCCTGCTGGTGATGCCCCTGCCTATGCATCCCAGCATCCTATTTGCTTTACCTGCTGCCTTGTCACATCTGCCCTACCTTGAGGTCATCAGAGATGATAACCTCAAGATCCCTTTCCTGCTTGGTGCATGCTATATTGTCACCCCTGTGGAGAATTCAAGAATGCATAGGACAGACATAAGGCAATTTTGTGGGGATAGGAAGAAATAGGCTGTTGGTTAAATAGGATCTGCAGCTTATCCTCTAGGTAGGAAATGGGCAGACTAGGTGGTTCAAGAGGTCCTTATCTGCCGTCAAAGTCTATGTTTCTATGTTTCTATAATATGTACCAGAGTAGCAACAAGTGATAGACTGGTATCATATATTGTTATAGGGAATATTGATATACACCACACCAGTGGTGAATACACTGGTAAATAAATTATGTTATTTGGGGTAAATATTTATTTTCACTTAGAACATGTTTATTTCACTTAGAACATGTTATTTCCACTTAGAATCTGAAAATATAACATGGGAAACAATGGGCTAAATAGAGATGGGTGAAGGAAAAGCAGTTGTAAACTAAAACAAAGTATAACACTAATAAAAGCATTACTAGTAGTGTGGTATGTCAAATAGTGACGTTGCAGTAGAAGTGGATTCCATAGCACCTGTCCGTGCTTGCCCCTCTCCCTTCACCCTCGGTGCCACTGTTTTGATGGGACATTGAGGGAGTTGAGGAGAGTGAGGCGAAGATTGAATGCTGTTGGCGGAAATCCGCCTGAAGATGACAGACTTAGATTGATGGCCCAGTATGTGGACCATCAATCAGAAATCTCCTGTAAGAAGGCAGAGTTCCTGTTCAGGAGATAGCTGCATCAAGAAATCAACCAGCTCAGCTTTTCCGGACCGTGGATAGACTGTGCAATCCAGCCTGTCTCAGGGTCGGAGAGCATTTTCACAATTAAAGTGTGATGAGTTTGCTCGGTTCTTTGAGGATAAGGTGTCATCGATCAGGTCAGAGATCCGTGGTGTGTGTTCTAATGAGTGTGGCAGTGATCGATGTGGGGTTACAGGCCTCGGTCTGCCTGGACAGATTTTGACCAGCCAGCGATCATGGATAGCGTGAAGATTGTCCAGGGCATGCAACCGACTTGCTGTAGTTTGGATCCTGGTCCCATGTGCCTCCTGTGGGTACATGGATGTGATCAGACCAGTCCTTGCTGAGATAGTCTGGTGCTCTTTGGACCAAGAGGTGTTTCTGGAGTCTTTAAAAGGCTATCATGACACCCCTTTTGAAGAAACCTTCCCTTGACCCAGACTGTCTAAGCCAATTACAGACCGATCTCTAACCTCTCCTTTTTGGGCAAGGTTATTGAAGAAAGTAGTGGCGTTGCAGCCGATGACTTTCTTACCACCCGTGAGTCTATGATGCTCTCAGTCCGGTTTCAGGAAGAGCATAGTACCGAGACGGGCGTTGGTTCGGTACTTAATGATCTCCTAATAGCGAGAGATCGAGGAGCCATTCGATCTTGGTCCTCCTTGATCTCTCTGCAGCATTTGACACTGTGGACCATGGGATGTTGCTAGATCTCCTGCGGCTGTTCTGTGGACTATCGGGGACAGTTCTCAGATGGTTCTACTCTTTCCTCACAGGCAGAAGTCAGAGGGTAGTTTCAGGAATTTTTCCTCTGCTCCCTTTGCTCTGTCCTGTGGGGTGCTGAGAGTTCTGTGCTTTCCCCATGTTGTTCACGTGTGTATGCTGCCGTTGGGAGACATTATAGGCATTATGGGCTGAGTTTTCACTGCTATGCAGATGGTACTCAGCTCTATATGTCCTTTGTACCGAACAGAATGACGCATTATGGGTCTTTAATAACTGCCTCTGAGATTCAGGACTGGATAAGTGCTAGCTGGTTGAAACTGAACCGGATAAGACTGAGGTGTTGGTTGTGGACCCGGTCATCGTGCAGAGAAGTTGACTCTGGGTATCCCTCTGGCCTTGTGTTAGGGGCAACCAGTTGAGACCTTCTGAACAGGTGCGGAATCTGGGCATAATTCTTGACAGTGAGCTCAGAGTGAAACCGGATTTCTGGTGCATTTGGGAACTAACGATCTAGAGGGAAATAGTGTTTTGGAAATCCAAGCAAGGTTCAATGAACTTGCCAGAGTCTGTCGGGATAATGGATGCAACATTTTCGAGATATTGCCAGTACCAAAGGCCTCAGTGAAGAACAAAATGAAGATCACAGAGGTTAATACTGGCTCAGGAAGTGGGGTGAAGAGTGGGTTGGGGTGTTAGGAACTGGAAAGGAGTTTGGGAGGATAAGGGACTGTATGTCAAGGACAGGCTTCATTGTGCCCTGTTAGGGAAGGAAGTCCTTAAACAGAGGGTGGCTGACTACATTCAAGAAAGGTGGGGTTTAAACTTGTGAGGGGGGGAGTGATAAGGGAGGGGTTGACCAGAAGCCTCTCCTCCAGATGAGGGAGTAGCCTTCAACCCAAGGGGGGAACAGACTGGGGAGGAGGTTTCAGGAGGAGAAGAGGGAGGATGGAAGTATAAGGAACCTGGGTGGGGTTTGACAAAGGGATCAGGGATGGGGGGTGGTGTTACTAAATGCCAGGAGCTTGAGAAACAAGTTGCCAGAGTTCCAGGCCATGCTGTTTGAGGGTGGATGGGCGGCGTCACGGAAACGTGACAACAAAACCATGACTGGGACCTAAACATGGGGGTACACTATGCTTAGGAAGGATAGAAAGGAGGGCAGAGGGGTGGAGTGGCTTGTTCATTAGAGATGACATAGAAATTGCTAGGGTAGAAGAGGCAGAGGGAAACGAGGAGGCCTTATGGGTCACCTTATGAACCCCAGCAGGAGGTAAGGTCAAGCTGGGTGTAGTATATAGGCCCCGGGATGGGTGATGTTCTGGAGGATGGTTTGCTGGACAACATCATTGCCCAGTGTGGACCAAAAGGGGAAGCAGTGGTGTTGATGGGGACCTTAATATGCCAGGTACAAACTGGGGAACCATGTTCTCTAAGGTGGCCAGGAGCAGAGTCTGCTGAATGGCTTCCAGGATGGTGTTCTTAACACAGCACGTGATGGAGCCCACAAGGGAGGGGCATGTCCTGGACGCGGTTCTGGCAGATGGGGATCTGGTAAGGGACCTGGTTGTAGAGGATCCCATGACTGGGAGTGACCACAATACTGCCTGGTTTCAAATAAGCATGGGGGAGATCTAGGACACTGGCAGTGGACTTCAGGGGAGAGACTTTGTGGGCATGGAAATATTCTCAAGGATCACTTGAAGGATTACATCAATGACAAGTGTGGAAAGGAGATGGGAGGCCATAAACGGAGACTTCATGAGGCTGTCAGGACCTGCGCTAGGTGAAACGTAAGGGAGCAAGGTCACATAAACCATGCTGGTGGTCCAGTGAGGTTCAGGTAGTGGTCAGAAAAAAGAAGGCGGCCTACAAAAATATAAAACAACAAGAGGGGATAGGGAAAAGGAAATGTACCAACTTGCATCTAGAAAAGTCACCCGGATGGTGAGGGGCAAAGTCCAGTAAAAGAGCAGCGGCTGGCACAGGGATACATCGAGGAAAAGGGTTCTTCCGTACATTGGGGAGTGGAGAAAACTAAGGGCCATCTCGGCAGATTGAGATCAGAAGGAGGGTGGTGGAAGAGGTGAGGGACCAGGCAGAGGTATTAAATGAGTACTTCCTGTGTTCACTAGAGGGGATGGATATCTACAAAGCAAGGCATGACGGGATAGAAGCAGTAGTGAGTGGGATCAGGGAGCAGCAGAAATGGAGCAAGAGGGAGGGGGAGGTACCCCAGGGTGTCACATCAGGATAAGGATAAAAGGCCCTGTAAGGTGGAGGGACAAATGATGCTATCCCCACGAAGGGTGTGGTTAGCCCTCAAGGCCCTAAAGAAAGATAAATCTCCTGGGCGGATGGCATTCATCCAAGAGTACTATGGGAATTGGCGGACATACTGGATGCACCCTGGCAACAACAGGTTGCTTGAGACAAGGAGAGTACCTAGGGATTGGCTAGAGGCACATGTGGTGCCAATCCATAAAGGGGTCGAGGAAGTACCAGGTACCTATAGACCCATCAGTTTGACCTCAGTGGTGGGAAAATTAATGGAGAGTATACTAAAGGAACAATCGGGGTGTACTTGGAGGAGGTGGGAGGTCTGGATAGTTGGTAACATGGGTTTAGGCCAGGTAGATCATGTCAAACCAATCTTATGGAGTTCTACAATGGGTAACATCAGAACTGGACAAAATGGTTTGGTGGAGAAACTGATGGGGTTAGGAGTAGGCATTTTGATGGTCAGATGGATTGAAAACTGGCTAGCTGGACGCACGCAGAGAGTAGTGTCGGTGGGGAGCTCTCGAACCCTAGAGAGGTCGTAGTGAGGGCACCGCGAGGGCTCGTCCTGGGTCCGTCCTGTTTAATGCATACATATCGGACATCAGGGAGGGTATAGGGTATGAAATGAGTCTCTTCGCTGATGACTCCAAGATGGGAGCAGTAGTGAGGGGAAGAGGGAGGTTGGCCCTGCAAGGGACCTGGACACCCTGGAAAGCTGGGCTCACACTTGGAAATTAAATTACAATTTCACCAAGTGCAAGGTGTTACACATCTTGTTGAAACCCTTAACACAGGTACACCCTGGGAGGAGGCTGGAGACCTCTACAGGGAAAAGACCTAGGGATCATGGTGGATGCATGTATGAATAACTCTGAGCAGTGCAGGAGAGTGGCTAGCAAGGCAAACAGGATGTTGGGATGCATCGTAGGGGGATCACCTCTAGGAGCAGGGAAGTGATTCTGCGCTGTACAATGGACTGGTTAGACCACACCTTGAGTGCTGTGTACAGTACTGGAGACCACACTCGAAGAGGGGCATACAGCTCTGGAGAGGGTACAGAGGAGGGCAACTAAGATGATACGAGGACTAAGGGATTTGATGTATGAGGACAGACTTGAGGAGCTCTGCCTGTTTTCATTGGAGGAGAGGAGAGAGAGGAGACATGATTGAGGTCTTCAAGTACCTCAAGGAATAAATAGGGTAAACATGGAGGGATCTTTAGACTAAAGCAGGAGGTATCACCAGAGGCATGGTTTGAAGTTGGAAGGTGAAAGGGTGAGGGGAAAAAGAGAGAGGTTTTTCATTGAGAGGGTGGTGGACCCTTGGAATGCACTGCCTGGCGAGCTGGTTCAGAGATCCACAGTGGAGGGCTTCAAGAGAGGTGGGACAGACACAGAAAGCGAATGTATCAGATGATGGCCTGGCCCAGGGGTGGGGATGAATGATAGGGTTTCTGGAACACAAGGGGGGCCTCGGCACCCAACTAGGGATCTTAGGTTCGAGCAGACCTCGATAGACCGTAAGGCCTAATCTGCTGGCAATTAGTATGAGCTGACGCTGAAGACACAGGTATCTACTGCTGTCAAGTCTTCCTTTACCATCTGAGGAATATTGCCTGGATAAAACACCTTGTTCCACATGATGACCTTCCTGTGTCAGTCCCCTTTATTCCTCGCGTCTTGATTACTGTAATGCTCTATATCTAGGGTTGCCAGGGGTGAATCTCCGTCACCTGCAGCTGGTGCTGAAGCAGCTGCAGCCAGGTTGTTGACTGGAATACCAAAAAAACTTGTCATATCACACCTGTGCTGTACGAACTGCACTGGCTGCCGTGCGGTGGAGAATCACCTTCAAGGTCACATTGCTGACCTATAAGACCCTACGGTCAGGGACCGGGCTATTTGCAAGATCTCCTTCGACCCTACCGCCTCTCCACCCACTCCGCCTCCGCTGATGAGGGATTGCTAGAGATTCTCAGGTTCTGCCTCCAGTCATCTGGGGCCAGAGCTTTTCTTTCATGGCCTCAACCCTGTGGAATTCTCTACCTCGTCAGATTAGAGAGTGCCTGTCTGCAGAATCATTTAAGGTGTCTCTGAAGAGTTATCTATTTGAATTAGCATTTGAATATGTTTATTGCTGCCTTTTATTGTTTTATGTTATTATTTATTATGTAAGATGTTATTTTGTACTTGCACTTTGATATGTTGAAAAGTGCATTATAAATAAATTTTAATTTGATTTGATTTGAGAATAGCACATTTAGCTTCTATTTGAGTGCTAAGACCTTCATAATTAACTCATGGCCTCGCCACTCATGAGTTATGGGTCTTAACACTCACTATAGTGGTGGTGATAAATGTGTTATTCCACTGCAACCTGTTATGTATTCCCAATATACTGAATCAATATATCATGTTTTTACATAGCAACATAGAATCCGCAGCAGAAAAAGGCCCATTGGTCTGTCATGTCTGCCCATTCCTACTTAGCTAAAGATGAATGAGAGAGCCATAGAGGCTCTTCTTTTCATTTTATTTTGGGTTATAACCATTGAGCAATGTTCATTTACAGTGGTGACCCATGAAAGCATATGACAAATGAACACACATGTTTCAGTTATGCATACATGAATAACTGCAATAAGTAATAGATAAAAAAAGCACAGTTTAACTATACAGTTACAGTATGTAACAACTAGAAGTGCATTATAACAACATCCTCCCTGTCCTAATATTGAATTCAGAAACCATTGTTTTAAAACATTAACTGATGGAGGTTTCGGGTCCAGTGAACAAAATTTGGCTGGAAGTCGATTCTGCAAAATGGGTACATATTGAATATAGAAATACAAAGACCTTTGTATCTTTGGTCTCTGGACCCCATTTCACCTGAGATACAAACTCCTCAAAGAGGAGTTTACTCTCCTTCCAGAGACTCTATTCCCCAGGTGTTCTGGCACTTGACCCAGCACACTGTTATAAGCTAGAGCAAGTTTATGCAAGCACCTTCTGTCTGGCAAGGAAATCCACCCTAACCATCTCTGAACGTCACAGTGGTGGGTATCCCTAGGACACTTAAGGATCAATCTAGTGAGGTGATTGTAGAGGACCTCAAGTTTCTGTAGCCTATTGTTTGTTGCATAGTCATACAAAGTATCTACATAATCAAATAAGGAAAGAGAACATTGTTTAGCCAGGAGTAGCACACTGAGCTGAAGCTGTTTCAGATGCACCTAGAGCACAAGGAAGTTGGTAACTTGCCTAGGATCACACAATATGTACCTCCTGCTGCTGTGGAATTCAAACCCAGGTCTCCAGATTTGCAGCTCAGAGTCTTAACCCACTGCACTATATTGTCTCCCTGGGGAAAGGAACATTGAGCGGGAAAACCTGTACCTGAACAATTTTTTTTACTGTTACAGGGTCCAAAGAATTTTGGTTTCTATACAACAAGACCCTCTTACCAGCCTGCTTAATCAATTTGTCAACAGGCTTGTAAAGTACTTGTAAGTATCTAAACATTTCACCAAGGCCCTGTTTACATTCCTTACAGATACATTAATACAAGCTTTAAGTTTCCATGTTGTGCCAAAAAGCATAAGTTTAGTTTTAGATGAATTCATTTCAATTTAGAGGTGTTAAAGAAAGCCTATAACCCATCAAAACTTCAAATGAGCTTATCTTGAACCTCCAAGGCTGTTCACTCTCTCTTACCCCCTTTCTTTCTGGTGTGGTCTTACCAAGCTCTTGTGTCTTCCCACCGGTATCTGAATGTCCCCACTGATTTTTCACAGACCACCTCCTCCAGCATACTATCCCCCCCACCACCATCCTCTTGGGAAAAAGGCACTTATGATATCTCTCTTGAAGCTTCCCCATCAGCTACATGAAGTTACCCTGGTTTTTGTGTTCTCTGCTTATTGTATGTCAATCATGTATCCTCTTACCTTTCTCACCTCAGGCATGTTCATATTTAGATCAGACAAACTTTCCTCATATGCCCTTTCCTGCTGTCCCTGAATGCGTCTTGGTTACCCCCGATAACGAGCCATGTACAGACATATTCAGCTGCTGTCTGACAACAGGGGTGGTCCCTAGGGACTGGAGAACAACAAGTGTGGTCCCTCACACAGAGTAGAAGTAAGGATGAGCCAGGAACTACAGACCAGTCCAGTTGATGTCTACAGTGGGGAAAATAATGGAGCCTATACTAAAAGAGGAACTAGTGGATTTCCTGAGGAATGGGATACAGGACCCCAAACAACATGGTTTCATGAGGGAAGGTCTTGCCAGATGAATCTGATTGACTTCTTTGACTGGGTGACTAGAGCAACCAATAAGGGACAGGCAGCTGATAGTATATTTGGATCTAAGCGAATCCTTTGACTCCATCCCACCCAGGAGACTGGTAAAGACAAGGACTTAGGGATGGAGGAAAATTGGTGGCTTGGGTGGAGAGACTAGATGAGGGGAGGAACACAAAGGGTAGTGGTTAATGGGGAGTTTTCAGAGGTAAAGAAGCAACAAGCAGAGGCACCTCAGGGGTCGGTGCTGGGCCCACTCCTTTAAGTGTGTTCATTTACGATATAGCGGAAGGCATTAAGGCAAGATTTTGCCTCTTTATAGATGACACAAAGATCTGTGCAAGGGTGGACATGGAGGAAGGGATAAGGAAACTCAGGGAGGATATGGACAAGTTGGAGAGCTGGTCAAAGATCTGGCACCGTGCTTCAATGCTAAAAAATAAGGTGATGAACATTGGTAAAAAACAAAAACAAGAGTGCAGTATGAAATTGGGGTGGTGAAGCTTGTTTATAAACAACAAATAAAATATGATTAAAAAAAAAGAAATGGGGTGGGTACTGAAAAGCATCATGGAGGAAAAGGACCTAGGTGTCATGATACTGGAGAGCCTAAAACAACAGCACAATGTAACAGAATTGTGGGTAAGACAAACAGGATGAAGGGAAGTATAGGAGTGAAACAAGCAGCAGTAGTCAGGAGGTGACACTCCAGTTGTACAGGTACCTGGTACAGCCACATCTGGAATACTGCACAAGGTATTGGGTCCACATTTGAGGAAAGACTGTGACAAAGTGGAGGCAGTACAGTGCAGGGCAACAAAGATGGCTCATGGACTGGGTGCAAGACATATGAGGACAGGCTGCAGATACTTGCACAGGATAAATAGGGTGGCTACCAAGGTACTTTTCTCCTTCAGCTCAAATACAGGACAAGGTGGAACTTACTTAAACCCATTGGGGTGGTAGAATTCAAGAGGGATGTCCAAGTACTTTTTCACAGAAAGAGCGGTGGACAAGTGGAACAAGTTGCCAGAGGCTGTTGTAAAGGCTAAATCAGTGATCAGCTTCAAGCAGGTATGGGACAGGCATATGGGATTAGTTAGAAAGGGGTGACAGGAACCAGGGGGATTGCCACTAGGGCCAGTGCAGAATAACTAGGTAGGGGCAGACTGGATGGTCTGCTGAGCCTTCTCTGCCATTATAGTCTATGTATGTAGGTATCCTCTGCATTGTCTCCACTTTGTCCCTGTCTATCTATCTATAGATATGAACTCCAAACTTAAACACAGCACTCCAGATGAGAATGAAAAGCACCTATACAGTGGAAGAAGCACCTCCTTCTCCTGTTGGCAATTCTCCTCCCATGTGCTGTAAATATCCTATTTGTTACATTACATCTGCCCTATGGCATTGTGTTGTTGTTTAGATTGTCCAAACTTATTACTACAAAGTCCTTTTCCTCTGTAGTGCTTTTCACTAATACTTCCCAATTCTATATTAAATGTTAAGATTTTGTGCCTCTATGTGCATCACCTTGCACTTCTTGGTGTTAAATTTTAGCTGCCATACTTTTGACCACCTTTCTGATCTACCCAGGTCCTCCTTCATAATTTTCACACCTCTTCACTAAACACCTGGTTACAGATTTTAATCTGTGAAAATGCATATCTTGCCCTGAGTCCCTACCCTGTTGCTGATAAAGGTGTTGAAGTCGACTGGTCCCAAGATCAATCCCTGTGACACCTTGCTAGTGACTCCCCTGATCCCCAAGAACCCTCCATTTAGAAACATGAAAAACACTGGCAGAAAAAAAAGTGTTTGTCCATCTCGTATGTCCTGTTTTACTCTATTCTGCCCCAGGACATAATGTCTAGTTGTGGTTATAACTCACTTACCCCTCTTGCCCCTGCCTTACTGCTTTCCCCACGTAACTAATAAGCCTTTCCTCGGTACCAGTCATTTTTGAAAAGTTTAATTACCACCCCTGGGTCTTGTCACTTAACCAATTTCCCATCCAACTCATAATTCCCATCCAACTTGTAATTTTGCCCCTCATTCCAAGGTATTTCATCTTCTCAACCAACTGTCCATGTGGGATGGAATCAAAAACTTTATTGAAATCAAGGTTCAGCATGTCCACTAGCTGTCCCTTGTCCTCTGCCTTTGTCATCCAATTGAAGAACTCGATCAGGTTTGTCTGACACCACCATGAACCCATATTTTCTTTTGTTCTGAAGTCCATTTGTCATCAGGAAACTACTGTCTGTCCCCTTAGTATGGCCTTGAGTTGTTTACCCACACTATACATTAAAGCTGACAGGTCTGTAGGTCCCTTGGTCATCCCTGCTCCTGCTCGTATGCAAGGAAGCTACATGTGCCATCCTCCAGTCTCTGGGTACTATCCCTGTCTCCAGTGAGCTATTGAATATCTCAGCTAATGGTTCAGCTAGAACATGACCCTTCTCCTTAATCACACAGGAATGTGGCCCATCTGGGCCCAAGGAGTCATCCACATTAAATATGTTTAAGGTCTACAGAACCATTTTAACTGGAAAGGATCCCCATTGACCCCTTCCCTCCCCTTCTGCCCTGATGGCACAGTCAGGCATTTGACCCTTGTCCTCCACTATGAAAACTGAGCAGAAATATCTGTTCAGATGTCTACTAAACTTTATCTCCCTCTTTCCACTCTTACCCTTGCTTCAGCCTTACTATTCCTTTCCTCATCTCTTCTTCTCCCTTATATAATAAAAGGTCTTATCTTCCCTCTCCGTACCTTCTGTAATTCTCACATCAGTGTCAGCTTTTTAGCCATCCTAACTATCTTCTTGGCCTCTTTCTTCCTGCTGTTCAACACTATCCTGCTCCGCTCTGCTTGGCTACATCTATATTTTCTACATGCCTTTTCTTTAGCCTTCATGGACTCCCTACTTCCATTGTGAACCATCATTTTTTACCTCTCTTCTTCTTATCAATTACATCTACCCAGTGATCTGTGCCAGCATCATCCCACCGTTGGGGTTTTCAGCCTCCATTTCTCCCATCCCGAATGTGGAGCTGTGGTGTGCAATGATGCCAATGGCTGAGCCATGCATGCGGCATGCTGGGCATCTGCTCGGTCTCTGCCTCCTGTCTTTGGAGCCAGTATGCCAGCCTCCAGCTACCGCTGAGGCCAGGCATGCACTGGGCTCTGGTCCCACCCTCCCGGAGAGGGAGAGCTGTCCTCAGATGCTCAGTCTTCTCTCTCCCTGGAGCGACCCCAGCGACCCGCTTGCATTTCAAACATGGGTCCCTGGCATGGCAGAAAAATAAGGCAGTGATGCCTCGGCCCTCCATGCCTCTGGGCGCGCTTCCACCTCAGATTTGATGCTGAACCGAACTGTCTGATGAGTGCTGGTTTCAGTGGGACATGCACTATCAATTCCTCCACACTGTCCCTATTAATAAGTTACAACTTCCATATATCAATATATAAAATATGTAATACTGTTTAGAAAAGAACATTTTGAAAAGAAAATTTAGAAATACTTTTTAAACATTTTCTAATTTCAGTTCAACTTCAAACTATTTCATGGTTTAATGTTTATTAATGAGCTTGCTCTGTGGTGCCAAGTAATTAAGGGATCAGTCTTGCATGCTGTTGATTCAGACTATGGATGTGTATCTTTTTCCTCTTAAAATGTTGCAGCACTATGAAGTTGTACCTTATGAGACTATCCTGATAAACAACATTTTAAAGTAATGAACTGTTGCTGACAAGGACCTTAGTGTTTTAATGTACATATTTCAGCTAACAGAGGTTATGAAGTATTTTAAATACAAAAATATCAGAAGATGTAGAGGGTGGAAATAATTTAACTTCAATTTTACTTACTTTAGGAACATTACTAGCCACTGAACTTGGAAGGCCATCTGAGGCAGTGATGGTCAAATTGTGTCAGAACCCCTTAGTCCTCCACAGGTTGTTCATTGGAGTCAATTTCCAAGACTGAAACTATGAAGACAGGAGAAGCAGCAGTCAATTGGGTTGCTGTTAGGAGTGACAAAGGAAGTGGATCAGCTAATCCATGGCAAGGGCACCACAATTTGAATTCCTTGTTTAAAAGGAAAGCGATCAATGTTCTTCCCTTGCTGCTGAACTTGGAAGGTTGCCTGATGCAATGAGGGTTAGGTTGTGTGCAGAGCTGCCCCATTGAACACTCACAGGAGCTGATTCCCAAGCCTGAAACTGGGATTCAAGATGGAAGAAGCAGCAGTCAGTCAGGTTGCTGTTAGGAGGGACATAGGAAGTAGGCGGCCGATCCATGAGCGAAAGAAGCCTGAATCGACCCTGTTCAAAAAGGAGAATGTGTTACTCCCATCCAACAGGTACACAGGGAATGACACTGAATGGCCACTGCTGGAGAGTGTTGTGAAACATGGGCAGAGCACTACCACATGTTCTGGGTCTGCCCTCCACTGTCCCTGTTCCTAACCTCCATAGAGCATGCTTTGCAGGAGATAGTCTCACTGCAGCTGCAACTGACTGCACACTTATTCCTTTTTATGATGTACCCTAATAACTTAAAGGACCTTGCAATAAAATATCTATTGGAAATATTAATTCTTACAGCCAGAAATTACATGACAAGAAAATAGTTTAAAGGGAAGATCTCAGCTGTAGAAGACTGGATAGCTACAGTTAATACTATCCGTGATATTGAAATGCTTACATATCAAATACGTCAGCAAGAAGATAGGGGAAACAGGTGGAGTAGGTGGGTTATGTATGTTTCTACCAAAGAACCCAGTTTTGTCCCATAAAAGAAAATCCTGTATGCACAGTGCCCAATGGTAGTTGAGCAATGGGTGGCTTGAACCCGTGATACCCTAGTTCTTGGGCCCAGCCTCTGCTCCTTTTTTTTCTTTCTTTTCACATGGAAAAACTGTATTCACAGCCCTGTAATACCTTATGGCATTGCACTTAAAATTGGAGATAATTGTTAGTCCTAGATCTGTATTAATTGTTTGTTCTTGGCATTGGTTTTGTCTCTTAAATCAATAACAATTTTGAATATTAAAAAAATTAAAAGGAAAATGTGATCAGCATTCTTCACTTGTTACTGTACTTGGAAGGTCACTTGAGACAGTGAGGGTTGGGCTGTGTCCAGAGCACCCCCAAACAATTATTCACTGGAACCGATTCCTGAGCCTGGAACTAGGACTCAGGACAGAGAAAACATCAGCCAATCAGGTTGCTGTTAGGAGGGGCTATAGACCTTCATAAATTAGTCTCCTATCAAGTGGTCCTGAGTGCTGTGGTCTGGAGCACTATGCTGCAGCAAAGGACAACATGGGTGTCGGCCAGGACGTAGTCAGCCAGAAGAGGCTGCCAGCTGCCAGGAACTCTGCCTGTTTTAACACGCAAAACCATTCCTACAGCAACCTAACTGGGTGAGCACTAAGTCATCTGTATTGTGCTAAGATTGCTACTGTTTTAGTCCTATGAGGGTTACTATTTTGAGCTAAGGGTGTAGCTTTCTGCTACACTATATCTGGGTAAGCACTACAAGCAGAATTAAGTCATTACACCATATCTGGGTGAGCACTACTAACAGAATTAAGTCAGTAAGTGTTTTGTGCTAAGGGTGTTACTGTTTTGAGCTAAAGGGTGCTACTTTCTGTGACACCTTAACTGGATGAGCACTGCTAACAGAATTAAGTCATCTGATTTGTGATAAGTTTGTTACTTTCTGCTATACCTATCTAGGTGAGCACTACTAGTGGTATAAGTTATCTGTTTATGCTACACCATATCTGGGTGAGAATTTTTTTGTAGTTAGTACACTACCCTAGGATGGCCCCCATCATTAGGAACACCCCTCCCAGCCCCACCACCCTGGCCCCTTATGCACTTACCACTTCATCCATCTTTCCCATGGCTTCCCTTGTGGAGGGGTGACCCAAGGCTGCAAAACTGATCCTCGAATGGGTAGTGCATAGAGCTGGGTGTGGAGACAGCAGGCTGGTCCCACCACATGCCGCCATCCATGCTTTTCTCCTCCATTTTCTTGCTTCTCCCTGGGAGGGCAGCATGCAGTATCACCCAGATGCTTCCCACATAAGCTCCTACATGCAGGACACTGGCAACTACTGCTCCTCCCACCCTCGATTGCTGTTCCTGGCACCCAACCCCCAGCTACTGTTAGGGTCAGGACTACATCGGGTGCAGCAATCCTATGGATGCTTGATTCTCCTCTCTCTGGCCAACATTCTGATGACTTGAGGTCACTCCCGAACCGGGTTGTTGGCACCGCAAGCTGTAGCTTTACTGCTGTGCCAACAGGTCAGCCCCCCTGGGAGATCATTACTACTAGTAGTATTGACATCTGCTTTGCAGTAAGGTTAATTTCTGCTGCACCCTATCTGGGTGAGCATTACTAGCTGAATTCAGTCATCTGTTTTGTGTTAAGGTTTCTGCTGCACCCCATCTGGGTGAGGACTCCTTTGCTCTCAATTTAAATATTATAGGTCAGGTTGACTCTCTTATGTGGTGAACTGTGGAATCTGCAGCTGCATATCCTGATTAGGTACAGTAGGTATAGTCTTAGTCACAGGTTCAGTATAGGGATGGGGTACAAAGAGGGACAGACAGTTGTGGCGGCTGTGGGCACTCTTTTCTAGGAATATGCTTTAAAGGAGGGGCACTGCCCCATCTGCAGGACTTTGGTGGAGCTCCATGATCAGCTGGTGGTAGCAAGAGTAGAAATAGCTCACCTGCAACATCAGCTAGTTGGAGCTCACTTCACACCCCCACTCTCCCAGAGGCTCACTGGCAATGGAGATGGAGAGTGGTGGGAGGAGGAGGTGGGGTTAGCCACAGAGAGGTTGTCCCGCCCAACAACATCCAAACTGCAAACTGCTTCATGTCACTCCACTGGGAGGGGACTCTGAGTCGCTCGGAGGAAAAGGGCAGGATGACATGTTGGCACCCAATAGAATGAGTGGGGGGTCTACTAGGAAACTCTTTGTTTTATTTAAATCATTTGTTTTAAGTTTTCACAAGAGGAACTTGCGCACATGTTGCATTACAATCAAGTAGCATATGAAGGGTTACAGATACCACATAAATGTTTGACAGAAGCATCCCAGCATTGAGTGAATAGTAAACAGTCCTAGGGCATCAGTCCTCTTGACTGACCAGTGGGAAGGCAGGGACCCTGATGTAGTATTTAGACCTAGAAAAGCTGGTGCAGTCCTAATGACTATAGGGGACTATAGGGGAGGGAGTGCCTCTGGGGTCTGTCTAGTTATCTAGTGCCTCCTCCTATCCATTCCAGCCCCCTGTGGTGCCAGTATCCCTCACCCTGTCAAGGTACCCAATCCCTATGGTACAAAAGTTGGTCATGCTGCATTACATAAAGGAACAAGGCAGTTCACCTTGAGGCAAATGTCTCTATCTGGTCATTTAACCTAAAGGTGATCCAATCCATGGTATCGATATGATTCACTATCTCCCACCATTCTGGCTGGTCCGCTGTCTGTGTTGTCAGCCTATTTTCTCATGGCACATTTCTGTTACCCACCAGCATTATTTCCAATATATATTTCAAGTGTCTTCCTTGAGAAATCTAGGTATTGATACAGCAGGTATATCTCTGGGGTCAGGGCTGCTCTGATGTGGAGCACTTCAGAGATTGGTGCCTTCAGTTTCCGGGAGAAAATATGCTGACTTGGACAGTCCCACATTATATGTTAGGGTTGTCCTCACTGAGCCACATTGTCTCCAACATGCTGCTGTGCCTCCCACCCCATATCAGGCCAATATTACTGGTGTTCTAAAGGAGTGAATTAACTGAGTCCAAGCATATTCTTGCTAGGCATGGGATGAAGTTACCTGCCCACTTTGCTGCAGCCTCTCTCCCAGTCTTTAGGCTCAATTTTTCTCACCATTTCTTCTGCCCATTTCTCCATGATGTAGAGGATATTGTGCTGATGTGTATCTTGCATGACTTGATATATTATGGAGATAACGTGTCTGGCACTCTGCAAATCAAGGAGAGGATTATATCTTTTCTAGAGAAAGCAACAAACTGGACCTAAAACAGCATGGCTTTACCACAGGTAGATCATGCCAAACTAATCTAATTGACTTTTTCAACTGGGTAACCAAAACAGCGGATCAAGGTGGTGCTGTAAATGTAGTATACCTGGACTTCAGCAGGGCCTTTGACTTGGCACAACATAGAAGGCTAATGAAATAAGTTAGGCAGCATGGAGAGTAGGGCAACAAGTGGTAAACTGGGTACAGAGCTGGCTTAGTGGAAGGACACAGAGGGTACTAGTAAATTGCTCCTATCAGAAGAAAAGTGACTAGTGGTGTTCCACAGGGGTTGGTACTGGGTCCGATCCTCTTTAATATTTTTATTAGCAACATAGCTGATGGCCTGGAAGGAAAAGTGAGCCTGTTCGCAGAGAACATGAAGTTATACAACAGGGTGGATACTCCAGGTGGAGTGGATAAGATGAAGGCTGACATAAGGACCCTGGAACAATGATCAAAGATATGGCAACTAAGTTTTATCTGAAAAGTGCAAGATTATGCACCTTGGAAGAGGTAATCCAGGAGATGAATACTACCTAGGAGGAGTAAAACTGGAATCCACCAAGCAGGAAAGGATATGGGAATAATTATAATGGAGGACCTGAAGATGTTCAGGCAATGTGAAAAAGTGGCACTATGGGCAAATGGTATGCTGGGCTACATGGGGGGATTGCCAGCAGAAAAGAAGAGCGGTCATCCAGCCACTCTATAGATCACTGGTGAGGCCACATCTGGAGTCACGGAGTGCAGTTCTGAAGACGGCACCTTAAAAAGGATACTGACAGGTTGGAAGCAGTGCAAAGGAGAGCTACAAAATGATACAAGGACTGACAACAAAACATATGATGAGTGTCTGAGTGACTTGAACATGTATTCCCTGGAGCAGGTTAAGGAAAGGGGAGACATGATCGAGACCTTCAAGTTTCTCAAAGGAATAAACAAGGTGCAGGTTCAGGACCTGTTCAGGTTCAAGAGCCAAACAAGAACAAAGGGTACAACAAGAAATTGCAGGAGGGTAGATTCAGGGGCATCACATGCAAATTCTTCTTTACCGAGAGAGGGTGATTGATGATGGAACAGCCTTCCACAGAGAGTGGTGGAAGCAAAATGGTGAGAACCTTCAAAAATGTGGGATAGGTACAAGGGCACCATAACACTGAATAGCAGTTAAAAGAGGGGGTAGGCTTAAGGGCAGACTAAATGGGCCATATGGTCCTCTTCAGTTGTCACTTTCTATGTTTCTATATTTCTATGCATGTTTCTATGTTGCAAACATGGATATCAAAGGTGAGAGCTTGGTCTGGTCTCACACTACAGGAGGCTGTTTATCCAGATTGTGCCTTACCTGACTGCATCTGTAAAGGTCCCTTTGCACAAGTCTATACCAGGGCTGCAGATCAAAAAAAGATTTTATCTGCTGGCCTGCACAAAACTGCCCTAGGTAGAGCAAGGAAGTCTTTGCCATCAATGGAATGGAGGGTCCATAATAGCGGGTTAAATCCTCTGCAAAGCGAGGGAGCACAACCAGATAAAGGTAGGAATCAATCCCAGAGAGTTTTCCAGCCATCTCCAGGTTCTACCTACACACTGAATCTAAGAGTTCTGGAGCCTCTGTTCTTTGTTTTGTAGGTCAGGCCCATAAAGGTACTTGGCTCTCTTTCAGAATGAGAGGTTCCTCTCATTTCTAGCCACTGTGGGCCAGAGCCAGCTGAATGCCATTGGAACATGACTCTCAGTTGAGCTGCAGCATGGAATGCCCTTAGATCCAGCAAAGTGAGGCCTCCATGGGCCTTCGGTAGCTAGGAGAGTCATAGTAGTCAGTGACTCATTGATTGGGGTGTGGAGAGGATGGTAGGAGGGGCTGGACAGGAGGAGAATGGTTAGGTGCTTTCCTGGTGCATTGGCTATCTGGGATTTCAACAGGATAGGGAGGATGGTGGAAGGGAGCAGGAGGAAATGGGGTGATGGTACACCTGACACCAATGATCTGGCAAACTAGTCAGTAGAGATGGTGAAGCAGAACTTTGATGACTGGGACAGATTGTTGACACACTCAGCCTCCCTGGCCTCCTCCAAGGTCCTCCCTATGTGGGCCAGTGGGCAGGACAGATAGTGTAGAAGGGGTGAGTTACATGAGTTTAATAGACAGTTTAGGGGTGTGTCGGAACAGGGGTACCACTTTGTGGGGGAGTGGGGAACTTCTGGGAGAGGAGCCTTCAGGGTGATGGACTCTGCCTACCAAGAGAGGGGCCAGAGCACTATGGCAGAATTTTAATGTGTATATCAGGCTGTTATCCTGACTGAGGGGTAGTCTGGGACTAGTAGAACTGAAGTGATAGAAGATAAGAATGGGGAACCTAGCTGCTTTTCCCCTTATCTCAAGTCAAATCAAACTTTATTTCTCTAGCGCCCATTCCCAGAGGCTCTGGGCACTTTGCATAGAAGGAAATAAGAAACATACATAATTCAATGGTTTAAAATCAGAATCAGTCAATCATAAAGCATATAATAATTAAAAACATTCAAATTCTTAAAACCTCATTCTACTTTTATTAAAACCAGTGTCTATTGAATGCCAGATTAAAAGATGAGTTTTAAGACCCTGCTTGAACACTTCACGGAGGAAGCCTCCTTAGTACTCTTAGCAAAGAGTTCCATAACACTGACCCTGCAACTTCAAAGGCTCGGTCTTGAACCACACCCTTAGGACCACAGGAGGCCTCTATGGAGGACCGGAGGAGCGATCGGGCAGACAGGTATCAGGAGGTCAGACAGATAGCCATGACCCGAGCCATATACGGCCCTATAGGTGAGCAAGCCCACCATTGAAAGCAATCCTCCACCTGACTGGCAGCCACAGTGCAGCTCGTGCAAACTGAGGTTATATGAGCATGCATCATGGAAGCCTTGTCAAAAACTTGGCTGCAGCATCCTGCACCAGCTGCAGCTGATGGAGGGTACCTCCACCGATCATGAAGTATAGAGTATTACAGTGATCAAGCCTGGTTGTAACAGAAGCATGCACCAATGAAGGCAGGTCATCCAGCGGGAATAAGGGTTTATCCGGGCGATATTCCTTAAGTGGTAGAAACCACTCCGGATGATGGCAGACACCTGAGCTTCAAGTGTCAAGCCGTTGTCAAGGATGATGCCTGATGTTGCACCTTTGTGTCTGCCACCAGTCGGTGGTTCCCAGGAGCAACCCATTCCTGCTCCGGTGGCAGCCACAGCCTGTCATGACCAGACTCAGTCATTTTTACCTCCATTTTTCTGGTTGAGCCTCAACCAGTTAGAGGACATTCAGTTCTGGATCTCGGATAGACCATTATTTAGCACCTCCACAGCATCCAATGTCCTGTGTGCAAAGGAATATACAGTTGGGTATCATCTGCATTACAGTGAACACCCAGATTGTAGCACCTAATGATGTTCCCCAGGGTCAGCATGTAAATTGCAAAGAACATGGGCGACAAGATCAAACCTTGAGGCACTCCACAGGACAGGGGCTTTGGGGCAGGAGGAGACATTCTCCATTACTACCGTTGCTTCCTGCCTGTCAAAAGACTCAAACCAGCTGTTGACTTTGCTGGTGAGTCCACAGAGCTCTCTCAGGTGATCAAGCAGCACCATGTGGTCTCACGGTGTCAAATGCTGAGGCCAGATTGAGGAGGATGAGAATTGACCATTCTCCTGTATCTCTCGTCCTGAGGAGATCATTTTGCATCCTAACCAATGCTGTTTCAGTGCTATGCTTTCTCCTGAATCTATACTGGAGTGGCTGTTAGATGTTAAAAGGCCATCAGGTGGGTCTTGAGATCCAAAGCCACCACTTTCTCCACTACCTTCCCCAAGAATGAAGATTGGAGACAGGTTGGTAATTTGCTAAGATGGAGGTAGGCGATGGTTTCTTCACTAGGGCCTCACAACGCCTCTTTTAAGGCATCAGGAAAAGCTCCTCATGAGAGTGAGCACTGGACAGCTCAGCGAATACTGGACCATAGGACTCCACATCCCACTAGGAGACGTGTTGGGCCTGGGTCCAGTTCACAAAGAGTGGGTTGAGTTGAGATTACCTCAACAACCTCAGCCACCCCTACTGGCTGAAACTCATCCCAGACAGGTGAGTGCTTCCGTCACCACCAGGCTCAATACTGTGGGACAGATCTTGCTCCACTGGTGAGATCCCTGACCTAATGGAGGACACCCTGACAGAAAAGAACTGAACAAACCTTTTGCATTGTGCGACTGAAACTGCTCTTTTGGCTGTCAACAGGCTAGATGAAGAAGCCCGCCTACAGTCTGAAAGAGCAGAGCTGGTCTGTTCATTGCTGCAGCAATCTTTCTGGACAGGAACCTGCCTTCTTATGGTTGATTGCCCTTTTATATTCACCGTAGTAAATTCTCAAAATCAGTTTTTCATCCAAGTCCCGGTCCTCCTCCAGCAATGCTCCAACTTCACCCCTGGTCTTCATCTCTTTGAGGACCCCATCAAACCATGGAGATCTCAAGTGAGAAGACCTGGGTCATATACAAATTGGTGCAGCAGCATTGAGCCATGGTGACAGCATTATTATACACTGCCACCATCTCATTCAAGCCCGTCACACATGCAGCACTCACACCAGAAAAATCTGTAACTGCCAACAGTCCTTTGGGGACAAACCCCTTAAAGGCAGTAGCAGACCATCTCAATAGGAGGAATAACAGGGGGGCCCAAATAAGAATTCTACCATGCAGTGATCTGACCAAGACACCAGATCAATCTTGAGATCGTGATTTCAAGTCCAAGACGTGGCTGTGACAATGGATTGCAGAAGCAACCTCGTTTTGCAAGGCCCAGAGATGTCAACATCTGGGGAAGTCATTCCCAAAATGTGTGAGGTTGTCATCGATCCATGTGTTGAAGTCTCCAGAATCGACCATCTGGGTGACTCTAACACCTAATGCCAAGAAATCCCCTTGCGCCTGGGGCGATAAATGAGGACTTGCAACCTGCATTCAGACCCCACATATAGCCATGCATTTAAACAATGAAGTAGTCTCCACTGGATGCACCAAAAATTCAAGTCGAGCTAAAACTGATAGCCATACTCCCACTCCTACATGCCCTCCTTGGGCAATGCACTTAGAGAATCCTGGTGAGATAGATGTCTCCAAAACTGGAATTTCATTGTCCCCATCCAGATCTCAGTCTCAGGTTGACAGAAGAAATTAAGTTAGCCATGATAGTGTTTTCTTTCTCATCAACCTAGCATTGCATAGCACTGCCTGAAGGGGACCGGTGGAGGCTGCCGGTCCCATGGCTACCTGCCCACTCAGTCGGTGGGAACCCTGGGAATGGGAAACCAAACATGTCTGGCCTCTCTTAAGGTCTCATTGTACCCAGGGCACCTCCTGGACCTGACCACCTTGATGCTGCTCACCCCAGCCGCATCACCAGCATCCTGCCGCTTGCCCTTTTGACCCCTCATAATTCTGACCTCTCTGCTACACCTTGCTGGGGTCTCTGACATAGGTAAGTTGGTGAAGGGGTGGAGGTCATGCAGCTAGGTTGCCAAATACACGATGTGGCCACAGCTCTTGCCCTGGCACATCTTATCCAGTTGTCTATCACAGTACTAACTCTTAAAACTTATAATTCCTCTCCCCACAATCAGTATTCCCCAACAACAGACCCTTCTCTCCTTTCCACCTAACTCTCTATATTCTCACTCACACACTTTCACACCTGCCTATTGAAAATACCTTTCAGCCCCACTCACACACTAACTGCCTATACCTCTACCTCTCAACAATACCCAAATACAATCAGAACAGTCTCCTAGATAAAGTACAATAATGGAGAATCCAAATAGTGACCAGCAGAGGAGAAAATTATATAATTATTTCGATTTGTCCATGATACTCTTAGTCCAGAGTATATGTCCCAATTAAACCAATATTTCAGTACTCACACCACTGACAGATCTTTTACCCCACACCCAGTATAGTGTGGAGACATAAGACTGAAGAAGTGCTCTCACAGCAGTTCTTAGATGTTAATAAACTCACAGCAGGAGCCCTACTACCCAACCACAGTAGCATCAGGCAGTGTCTTCAGAATGGAGATTTAATTTATATACCAGAGCAGAGCTCTCACCCCACTTATATAATCCTCCTAACTGTCAGATCTAATTTTTAGCAACTTTGCTCCAATGCTCCGTTATCTCGGGGCCCCTCTTTCTGCTGCAGATAGTCTGGGTGCTTGTAGCAGCACAGTGGTAAAAATACATTTGAGGGTACAAAGTGGGCTGGGAAGGGACAACAGAGTGGGGAACATAAAACAAGGGGGGTGGGAAGGGACAACAGAGTAGAGACACAAAAACAAAGGGGGTGGGAAGGGACAACAGAGTGGGGAACACAAAGCAAGGGGGGCTAGGGAAGGGACAGCAGGTGGGGAACACGAAATAAAGTGGGCTGGGGAAGGGTCAACAGAGTGGGGAACACTGAGGCCGAGATATTCAAAAGGTTGCGCCATGCGCAATAGGGTTACACCTGTGCAAGTCGAACTTACTCCATTCTGCCATATTCAGCAGGAGGCAGTTGCGCCACAGAAAACATGCTGAGCAACAGCGCAATGCAAATGAATGCATGCTGAACTGGAGGAGGAACCATGCATAAACTGCACAGCCCGATATTCAGCAGGGCTGTGCAGAGTTCATAGTGCAACCCCAACCTGCGCCTGCACAACTCTGAGCCAAAAAAAGGCAAGTTGAGGCCACCCACAGGTGAGCTGCTGCATTGCAGGGTGCAACACAGCAGCTGCCACCTGTGGCTGGCTAACCCAATCTCTATGCCCCCCATGCAGCCACGGTGGCAGACCGAGGGCTAAATCCCACCACCACCCCCACTGGCCCGATCGCGGCCATAGTTTAATCCCCACCAGCCCGGTCGCGGGCAGCAATGTGGCCCCAGACATATCCCTGGTGGTCAAGTGGACGAAAAGCCCGATCGCGGGTGAGTGGTTAAGAACCCCCTCCGCATTCATCCCTGGCGGTCAGTGGACCAAAAGCCGATCGCGGGCGGTGATCGTTAAAACCCCGAACATAGCCTGGTGGCTAGTGTCCCCCACCCACCCACCCATGAAGCCCCACTACGCTCCCCGGCGGCGGTGGCCAGCATCCACCCGCCTGCCGCCCCGCCCGCCCGCCGACGACTGCCAGTGGGGCTCTGCGCCATTGCAGAGCAAGAGCCAATGGGCGTGCAGCCCATCGCGTCTATGACAGTCCAGATTTGTGAATGAACATTCATTCACAAAACTGAACACCATCTTAGAGCCACGGGCGCGTAGCCCATACGACATGACAGTCCAGATTTGTGAATGAACATCATTCACAAAACCGGACTGTTCTGGTACTGCACGGGCTGTACACCTATTGGCTCTTGCTCTTCCACCAATGCGGAAGTTCCACCGAAGCAGTCGGGTCGCGGGCGCGGGCGGCAGGTGGGTGGATGCGCCGCCTCGCCGGCCGCCGGGGAGCGGGTGGTGGGGCCGTGGGGGTGGGTGGTGACACCAGCCACCAGGGCTATGCGTTCGGGGGTTTTAAACCACTACTGCCCTCGATCGGGCTTTCGTCCACTGACCACCAGGGATGAATGTGGAGGAGGGGGGTGAGACAAACCACCGCCCGCGATCGGGCTTTTCGGTCCACTGGACCACTAGGATACGCTCTGGGGCCACATTGCTTCCCGCGATCGGGCTGGTGGGGGATTAAACTATGCCCACGATCGGGCCAGTGGGTGGTGGTGGTGGGGATTGTACACTGTTTCACCCATGATCGGGATGCAGGGGGCGTCGGTCCCCGACGGCTGCTGCCAGGCGCAAGTCCTCGGGGATCGGCGCACCTGCATGCTAATGGCATGCAAATGGGGTCATAATCAGATGCAAATGGCCCCCCCTGCACCCTGCATGAATTATGGCCCCATTTGCATGTCACCATTTGAATATGGGGATTTTGCGCATGGCGCAATGGTACTTGCGCCACCGCAAGTTGAATGCTCCACTCTGACTACTTGCGGTGGCGCAAGTTCCACTGCGCCATGCACAGTGGCTGTGGCCAGGGGGTGATATTCAAAGGAGTTGCTCAAGGGCGCAACTCCTTTGAATATCGCTCTGGACACACCCCTGCGCAACTATTTCGTGCAGCACAAGGGCTTGCGCCACAAAATAGCGCAGTTTGAATATCCAGCCCTGAGCGTGCAAACACAACAAAAAACAAGAAACAAAGAAAGTCAAGGAAGAATAAGGAGGATAGACAAGAAATTACATAGAAACATAGACTTTGACAGCAGATAAGGACCACTTGGCCCACCCAGTCTGCCCGTTTCCCTACCTACTGGATAAGCTGCAGACTCTAGTTAACCAACAGCCTACTTCCTGCAACCCTACTCTATAATTGCCTTGTGTCTGTCCCATACATGTTTGAATTCCCCCACTGTTTTAGACCCAATGACCTCCTCAGGAAGGCTGTTCCATGTATCCACCACTCTCTCCGTGAAAAAACAATTCCTCACATTACCCCTGAGCCGTCCCCCCTCTATTAGCAAAATTAGCAAATTAATTAGCAAAATGGTTCAGGAATTACCTGGAAAGGGTAAACCCTAACATCAGGAGCATGGGTAATAAAATCAGCTAGCTCCAGGCATGGCAGAAACTGAGATGGACCCTGTTGCCATCACAGAAACATGGGCCTCAGAAGATAATGACTGAGACCTGACAGTCACTGGGTACGCAGCATTCAGGAGGTATAGAGGAAAATGTAGAAGGGGAGGTGTAGCCCTTTATGTGAAGGCTGGAATTGATGTTGTGAAAGATGGGTGCATCAGGTGAAGTAATGGAGAGACAGAGTCACTGTGGGTGCAATTATGGCAGCCTCAGGCAAGAAACTACACTTGGGGGTGATCTACAGACCACCAGGGCGGGGGGGGAGGAGAGGAACAGAGAGCTTGGGGAAGAAACAATAAGAGGAACGGGAAAGGGGAGGTGGTGGTAGTGGGTGATCTGCATCTACCAGACATCGATTGGGATATTCTGGTGGCCAGAAGCAGCAGACCAGAAATCAGGCCTTGCTGGATACATTCCAGAACTATCTACTGATGAAGCTAGCTAAGGAACACATTAGTCAGGCGGTTATTCTCAATGTGGTGCTTACCAACTCAGAGACAGTTGGAGTTGTGTGGGTGGGGAAGTCACAAGGGAACAGTGACCACAACTTTATTTGGTTCAGATTGGCCCTTGTGACAGGAAAAGTGCAATCAGGAGCTGAGGTCCTTGATTTCAGATGGGTATCCTTCAACAGGTTGAGGGAGTTGGTCCAGGACAAGTTAGTTGGAGTTGGTAACATAAGAGGTGCAGAAGAGAGATGGGGCAATAAATGGTGCCATTCTCTAGGCATCTACTGTAAGTCATGCTTAAGAACAGCAACAAAAACTAACAAGTTTATGAGACCATTATGATTCTCAGCAAGGGTCAAGAAAAAGGCCTTCTCCAGATATAAAGCAAAACAGAGGGAGGACAAATGTGAAAAATACTTACTCGGAAATAAGAAGGCAAAAAGAGTGGTAGGGGAAGATGCAAATGCTGACACAGAGCTGCATATTGTGGAATGGATCAAGGGTGGAGAAAAAAAATTCTTCCAGTATATCAGGGAAAAAAGGAAGATAGGAGGGGGATTGTTAAGTTATCTGAGGGGTACAGAGTGTTAGAGGAGGATGTGTAAAAGGCTGCTGTCTTTAATGAATACTTCTGCTCTGTCTTCACTAGGGAAGATGGCCAGGGCCCCTGCCAGAGAGTGGCATCAAGGCAGCTACAGTACAAAGGGGGTCCCGGAGATGAGGCAGCCAGTATTTACCAGTGAAAGGATACAGAAGGGACTTGTAGCATAAAGACAGACAAGGCCCCCTGACTGGATGGAATGCATCTGTGGGTGCTCAGGGAACTGGCTAAACCACTGGTAAGACTATTCAATAACTCACCACAGATAGGGGTAGTCCTGAAGAAATGGAGAGTGGCAGACATTATTCTGCTCCACACAGTGGAGGGAAGGGGGGATAATGAACAGGCAAGGAATTACAGACCTGTCAGTCTAATCTCTGTTGTTGCAAAGCTGATGGAGTCACTGGTCAAAGACGACCTTGTGGACTACCTGGAGAGCAGTGGTCTCAATGATGGTAAACAGCACAGGGTTGTGGCAGGGAGGTCTTGTCAGACTAAACTGATAGTTTTCTTCAACTGGGTGATGGGGGCAGTGGGTAGAGGCCACGCTGTGGATTTACTCTACTTTGAATTCAAGAAAGCTGTTGACTCAGTGCCTCACAGATGATTACTGAAGAAGATGGAGGATCAGAGAGTGGCCAGGGGCAAAGTAAGGTAGGTAGGTAGGTAACTGGCTAAAGGGGAGGTAGCAGAGAATTGTGGTTGGTGGGGTCAAATTAGAAGAGATGGAGTTCCTGAGTGGAGTACCTCAGGAGTCTATTCTCCGGCCTCTTTAATATGTTCATCAGTGACAATGGAGAAGGAATCCAGGGCAGACTGTGTCTCTTCACAGATGTTGCTAAGCTCTGTGTGAGGGTGGATAGTGATGAGGGGATTAGAGAAATGCAGAGTGACCTACAAAGGCTGAAGAGCTGATCTAAGGTTCAGCATTTGAAATTCAATGTCAAAAAGTGCAACGTAATGCGTCTAGGCAGCAATAAGGCAAGGCATGGCAATTTTATTTATATGGCACCCATTCCCAGAGGTTCTGGGCACCTCACAATAAATTAGAATAAATAAGCAATTAAACAGAAATACTAAAAATTTCAGAATTTTGAGCTGAGGCCAAAACTTAAAGAAATACGTTTTTAAAGAGCACTTAAAAACGGTCAGTGAAGAAGCACCTCTCACTTCTCAGGGAAGGGTGTTCCAAAGTATGGGAGCTGCCACAGCAAACTCCCAATCACCTGAGGATTTCAGCCATGATGGAGGAATGGCCAAGAGGTCTACCTCCACTGAATGGTGGGCACAAGCAGGAGCATATGGAACCAGGAGGCCATTCAAGTAGCCCGAACCCAGACCATGTAGGGCCTTGAAAGTCATCAAGCAAACCTTGAAGCAGATTCACCACTAAACCAGCAGCCAGAGGAGATCACAGAAAATGGGTGTGATATGCTTGAACCGCAAGATCCTAGCTACCAGCTGCACTGCTACATTCTCAACTAGCTGCAGATGGCACCCCAGCCTCATGGATAACCCAAGGCACAGAGCATCACAGTAACCCAGCCTAGATGTGACCAAGACATGCACCAGTTTGCAAATTGGTCGACTCAAGATAGAGCTTGATCTGGGCAATATTACGAAGATGGTAAAAAACCATTACATTCAACAGCCAACACCTGGTGCTCCAGGGTCAGCTTGGAATCCACAGTGACACTCCGATTCTTCACCCTATCAGCGGCACGAAGAGCAATGCCACCCAGCAAGGGAAGTGTGATGCTATTTCTAAGTGCTGCTGAGCAACACTGACCCAATTTCACCAGTAGCACCTCCATCTTTGATGGCGTTAGCCTAAGCTAGCTAGCCACCTTCCAATTTTAGATCTCCTTAAGGCACTCGTTCAGGTGGAAAACAGCTGTGCTATTACAGTGGTCCCTCTTTATAAGGAACACCTCTGGAGCCAGCAAATTTGTTTGCTATAGCGATGTTCTCTATAGCGAGGTGTTACTATGCCTAATTAGATAACAATGGGGAGCCATCACAGGTGTTCACTATAACAGAAATTCCTTACAGAAGGATTCACTATAACAAGGGAGCACTGTATCAGGGACACAAGACTCCAGGACTGAGTACTGGATAGGTGGGGTAAGACTTAGCACTACAGCTAAGAAAAGGGACCTAGGAGTTATCACCAGTGACACCCTCAAACAGTTAAGTCAGTGCACCAAGGCATATTGTAAGGCTAATAATGTGCTGGGGAAGTATCAGGTGTGGTATTGACAGCAGAAGAAAAGAGGTAATATCCCTTTATAGATATTTGGTTTGGCCTCACCTGGAGTACTGTGCCCGGTTCTGGAGTCCTAACCTCAGGAAAGATAAGGACACAGGCTGAAGACAGTGTGGTGAAGGGTGGCAAAGATGATTTGGAGCCAATAGGGCAGTTCCTGCGAGGAGCATCTCAAGGCACTAAACATGAACTCACTGGAGACCAGAGGGGGGACATGATGGAGACCTTCAAGTTCCTGAAGGGAATAAACAAGGTGAATTGTGGGGAATTGTTTAGCATGAGTAACAGTTTGAGGTTTAGAGGGCAAGAGTGGAAACTGACCGGAGCGAGGTTCAGGAGGGATGTGAGGAAGTGTTATTTTTCTTAAAGGATGTTGGAACCACAGAAGAGTCTGCCAGCTGAGGAGGTGGGCACCAAAACCATAAATGGTTTCGATCACAGCTGGGACAGAGTGAAGGGCATAGTGGGTACACAGGGCACCAGTAACAGGGAGGTGAAGGGTGGTGGATGAGGAGGACTAGAATCCTAGATGGACTCTAGGACCCAGGGTTACATAAAGAACCATGGGCAGACTGGATGGGCCATTGGTCCTTTCCTGCCATCATTTCTATGTTTCTGTATTTCTAACATACAATCTTAAGATGGAACCAGACTGACTAGCCCATCAGGACTGTACCAGTCTGCTCAGTAGTTGTAATATCTAAGACCCACCTCCCTCTTGTATTTGTGTAATTAGTATTACTTTCAAGAAACTGGCAATGCATCCATTTTGACATATGGAATTATTGTTCTTCCAATTAAAAACATATTTGAAGCTTTGCATATCAATCAATCAATCCACTTTATTGCAGCTATGTTGGTCACAGTTCATTGAACTTCATACAATGCTCAAATTACAGTACAATGCTTAAAAGCTTAACAGCTTAATCTAATTCAAGGTTAGTTGGCATTCATCTGTATCCCGCTCCCCCGGGTCATGCCTGAAAATAGGCAGGATTTGTCTAATGCACTTACCCGGTCAACAAAAACTAAATAAATAAATAAAATATTCCACTTGAAACTAGTATCCTGCAACCAGTCTGCACTACTGCCATGATTAGTCAGACTGATGCTAAACAAAATGATCTTGAACAGGAGCTTTAGCTCAGTCAGTTGCCCAAAGACAAATGTAATTGCAACGTCAATGTAGAGACCTGCCTCTGCAGAAAACTAATAACTAAATACAGCAAGACACAAGAAATAAGTTCTGTTTTCTAATATGAAAGTCTACAAGAGCAATACCAAAAAAAACACACCGTTTTTTCCAATTACTGCATGAGCAGGAATTGTGAAATTTAAAGACCACTGTCAACTCCTATTCTTTCAGAGGAAATTGAAGACTATAATGGTAGTATGACTTGTTCCATGAAGCACAATGCACTGTATTGCTGTTCGTGTCTACCGAAATTAATGTGTTAAATTAATTTCACTTGCAGGCTGCTGTAACATGTAATTCTAACAATACTGAGGTGATTTTAGTCCTTTTTCTGTCACCTTAATGGACAATAATTGAGAAAGATCCATCATCTAAATTATACCTTGATTCAGAACATCACTTAGAGAAATGGTTGTGGTGCTGTGAACTGGCAGTTCTGTTCAGAGAAGTAATCCATAGAAGATACTCAGTTTGCGGCAAGACTTTCAGCCAATATGTACCCTTGACTGCGGACATTTGGACTTTCCTAAGTCTAGCAAAGCTGCCTCACTGCTAATTAAGAAGCATATTCAAATGAGCATATCAGTACTGTAGACTATTTGCATCTCAGCTCTCATTTATGTTAGAAACACTTGTCTATGAAAATAAGTCTGCTAAATTCCCTATTCAAAGTATGTACAATACAGCAGAAATATGCATTTTTTCAGATTAATATGTTACCATATGTGGCTTTCCTTCATATGACAAATATAATTTGTTTCAATCAATCAGCTGGGTTTTTCATCTGCCCCTGTATAGATCCCTCATTCAACCACTCTTGAAGTAATGTGTACAGTCTAGAGCCCACACTTGAGGAAGGACAGGGACAGGGTGGAGGCTTTGCAGATGAGGATAACCAAAATCATGCAGGGACAAGGGAAATCCTACATGGAGAGTTTGGAATACCTCAACTTGTACACCCTGAAGGCAAAAAGGTAGAGAGGGGATATGACAGAGAAATACCAGTACCTCCATGGAATAAATAAGGCATAATGAAAGGAGTGAATGAAAGAACACAGGCATAAGATGGAACTCAATGAAGTTGGCAGACTGTGTGGGTGGGAAAAATTCAGAAAGGACATCAGGAAATATATGGTGGGTGGATGAAACAGGCTTCCAAGGGAATTGTGATAAATCAGTGGAAGGATTCAAACACAGGTGGGACAAATATATGGGAGGAGTAAGGGTAGATGGGGAGGGAAAGGGGGGGGTAAAGGAATGAGAGTCCACTTGTGCCATCACATTGAACTGTGGGTAGGACTGGGCAGACTGGATGGGCTGTTCATTTTTTTGCCATCAGCATCTACGTTTTTATGTTTCTCCACTATAACCCGGTGAAGAGGCAAACAACTCATTTTCAATGAGGTTGTGCTCCTACCTTATTTCATAGACAGAGGGATTAAAGCACAAGGAGGTCTAGTAGTGGGGTGTGTAGCTGGGATCTCCTAGTTCAGTTTGGTGCTCTAACTATTGGGTTATACTGCCTCCAGTGTAGTCTAATAAACATTTTAAAAATTATACTGTGGCATACAGGAAATTATATCAGCACCTTGATAAGTTTCATTACTCTAATATTTTGCTGGAAAGTTCTGTTGTCACAGATTCCACTAGGTCATAAAGACTCAATGGAGTGGAGGAAGTATGAAAATATACATGATCTCCGGATTTCTTAACCATTACAGGCATAGACTGGTATAGTAACACTTGACTCTGATGCTATAAATAGCCAGATTGGAAAATCCATGTGAAATAATTTCTTCTAAAATCTATCTTTCTGTATCACAGCAGGCTGTACAAAATACTTGAGATGACATATCCTGTCACCATTAACTGTTTTCACATTCTGGGGCTGTATTCTGATTGCATTTGGACAGATGTGGCTTAAGTGTCATTAGTCATTAAAATATAATGAAGTCAATATGACTTCAGTGTCCTGCTGTGCCTTTATTTGCATGTTAATGACAGATTATTGCCAGTTTACCTAACATTATTCCTGGGAGACTATGTACTACAAGTTTATATTGATTAGTTCCTCTCTTCATTTACCATGTAGATAAATATTTTCATGAGTATGCAAAGTATAATGGATTTTGGCTTCACATTGTTAACTGTTTTATTCACACGCAGCTCCTTGACATTCTATAGGAATGTGGGATATTTGGAAAATGTTATTAAAATGCAAGGATTACCTTTGTCATATATATTTTATCCTGGGATGTCACACATTATGGCTGATGCGCATATGCATTCTGATGTATGGAAAGCTGCAAACAAAATGCTGAACCTTGCTATTTTGCTTGACTCATTTATAAGTGAAGGACAAAACTAGGTACTCCTGGAGCTGTGAGTGAGAGGGACTAGAGATAAAATAATTAGATATAAAAACAATGCCATATGATTAAGCCCCTAGAAGATCCTAAAATACCTTCAGAGACTAGAAAACTATGTTGAAAAGATTTACAAACATGAGAACAGGTTTTTACTCAGACTCTGTTTTCTCATTCAGATCAGAGAAAAACTGCCCTCGTTTAAAGGAGCCAAGCTGCAAAGCACTGGAAAAAGAATGAAGATCAAAGGTATGTGAATCAAAGTAGCTAATGTATTGATTGGTACAGTCCCAGAGCTCTGGAGGTAGAGCACTACTAAAGAGCGTCAGAGCTTCAGCTAATACATGTATTGATAGGCGCAAGATGTCACTATTGTGCTTACTGCTGGGATAATATTCTTGTTGAAATGTTAATGCCCATAATGTTTAGCCCCTCTAGACAGTACCAGACTAATCAAAGAGTCTGCCCTAGGACATAAATCACTGCATATTATGGCAAACCTTGTGGTGTGCTAAATCAAGGTTTTAAATCAATCTACTCTTCAGTCAGTCCTCCCCACAGTAGATGAACCATAAGCTACATTGTATTAATGTACTGGTAATAAGAAACTGTTTAACATCAATATAAGAAATAAAAAATTACAGCTTATGTTGTAGGATGTGAATATATACTTGGGTGTTATAATATTTAATGGTCTCTCAGACAGTTCAAAGTTAGTAAGTAGCATGTTTGTCGTCTTGACTCAGATGATAGTATTCTTAAAGCACACTGTAGGTGGAGTGATCTGTAGAGTAATGTAAATGGTTAAATATTGTTTAAAATGTATATTTAATTTCTCTATTATTTCATTAATTACAGTATGTAAGACAATTTCACAGGGCCTTGTGTAAATGTGCTACAAAAACTAATAGCTACTCAAAATACTATAAATAAATGAATAACAAAGGACTGGCTCAGTATTATGGCTTATAGATAAGGGCACTGCAAATCCACAGAAAACTTTTGCAGTGACTTTTCAGATCCTGAACTGTAAGGGCTGACGGCATTTCTTAGAACGCAGTGTCTTTCGTTAGAGAACAGGGGGCTGGTGGGTATGGTATCCGGAGTAGGTGGGCAGAGAATTGCCTCAGTTATGTAGAGTTGGATGACACACTAGTATTGTAGCTGACACTTTCAGGACAGTGGTCTGCAGATGCTTGTTTGAATGTCACAGCACCACCACTACCAATGGGTGTTGCTCTGGTCCTTGATATTAGAGTGCTGGTTGAGACCAAAAATGGACCTGGCATGGAGAATATGCAGAATCACACGTTTGTGATGAGTGCCAAAATACTATAAATTCTTTCAGCTGAGCTATGATGTAGAATTAAGTAAACAGAACATATTTGAAAGCATGTTGCTTTTTGTTTTTTGCCTTGTGTGTAAAGCAGACGCCTCTGTCAGTACACTGAAGTTGCGTCTAAGATCAGTCTTACTTGTCAGGTCATGAGTATTGGCATTTTGCTACAGAAAAAACTAAACACTGAGTTAAACATGTATCTTTCTGTTCAATGTTTCCATGTCACTACTTGTGCCAATCCTAAATACTATGGGGATGCTTCACTGCATCATAATAGCACTTGTAACTATTTTATGTCAACAACAATTTTAACATTAATATGTTGTTGTTGCAATAAAATATATTGACATAAAAAGGGTGTATTACCACATTATGATTCAGTGTGATATTGTAGACTTTGTGTTGACAACATGCCTCAAAAAGAGTCTGATGTAATAGGTGCCATGTAGTGGTATACTGCACTATTCTTCAGAGGGCCGTGTATAACAAGGTTGTAGCTGTACTCTTGTTTTTGTGCCCTAGGTGTAGCACCTTGCATTTGATTAAATTGATTCTGAGACCCCAGGAGTCAGACCAATCACTCAGCTTGTTCAGGACCTCCAGATGTTGACCCCCATCCTCGAGGCAGTTCACCAGCCAGGCAAGCTTAGTTTCTTCAGCGTAGACATTATTTTCTTTTGTAACATCTATGTTGGTCCAATAAAAGGTATCAAACCATTTTGTTCTGGATTAGTTTCTTCCATTAGTTTAAGTAATCTGCTGGAGACCCCAGCTTCCAGTGAATTACTGAAAATCTTAAAAAGCAGGGGCCCCCAGCGCTAATCCATGAGGTACACCACTGAGTATCTGCCTCCACTCAGAGTGGATTCCACATCAAGCATCATGTCTAATTTTGGATCAATGTTTTCATTAGCAAGGTAACTCTTTAAAAAGACATTGGATTGTGAAGTGTACTGATTCTGAAATTTACATTTCAGGACCACTAGAGTTACACAATCACCACTTTCCTTTAGACTTGAAACTAAAAAGTGCTATTTACACAGGAAAGCCCTGAGATTTGTGCTCTGAAGTAAGTCTTCCATTGAATGAAAGGGAAACTCAAGGAGAGACAGGCTCCAGCATGGTAATCAGTTTGCCTCAGTTGCATGATGTCAGGCAGGGATCATGGGCCACCTCAACAGCCCATGCCAGTGCTCCACCTGATTTTGATGGAAGGGAACAACAGGAAGTGAGGTAATACCCTAAATGACTTCCTTGTTCCTGGACCACCAGCATGCAGTCACGAAATGGTGGTTGTCACAAACTGTCCATGGAGACACTACGCATCCCCTGGGGGCTATGATAATCCCTCATTGGCCTGACTGGGATCATGGGACTTGAGTCATAAATGACGTCCAGCAGGTGGCAAGTGAATGTGCTTATCACCAGGCTATTGGCTGGATGGAGCACATTTTTTTTCTTTTGCATTGCACAATGCTGCAGTCATTTTTACTGCATGATCAGTTTTGTAAGGCATTTTCTAAGGTAACATATTTCACTTGAGATTAAAAACTGGTGGTGAAATATTGTAGTCTATGATCATTTATTGTTGAAAAATGTTACCACATTTGTCCTAGCTGAGTGTAAGTCACTTATTTCCTTTTACTTTTCTTCATGGACAGAAACATTTCTAAGTGCCTCTTTGGCATACATTTTTATCACTGACTGTTTTGAAGTCCTATTTTTGCATACAATTGATTTTGCAGTACATTGCAAGTAATGCTTTTTTATTAAAAAAGTTAGCACAGTTTCTGCAAAAACATTCTACACAGACTGAAGTTTTTCACTCTGTCAAATCCTTATGATGGCACATTCCCTTTTTATTTTTATTTAACTGCCTCTACCCCTTTTACCATCAGGAGCCCCTGCCTGCACTCTGGCAACTATCCACCCCATTGTCCCCACCCACCACTCTTCTCATCTCAGCAGCTTTTGTCCAGCATACTGGGTGGTCTGGATATCCGGGGGGTTGGGAGGGAGGGAGACCCCCTTTGCCTGTGACCAGGTGTGAGGGAAAGGAAGCAGGGCCCAAGTGTACCTGGGCACTTGTCTTGTCATGGTTTGGTGCTTTCTTGGTTGCTTCCAAACTCTTGGGACACCTGTGCTGAGGACATCATGGACACATTCAAGCTATGTATGCTAGCTCACTGACATCAGTGACATCCAAACCATCCACAGGCCCTCCAACCACACTACCCCTGTGAGAATCCAGATGGCAACCGGGTGCTTGCTTTGAGATGAAGGACTTTACTCTTCTTCCCTCCCTGGTGGAGAAGTGCATCTGCTGGGGCACTTGATCCTCCTTCTTCTGGCTGACTCCAGTTGACCCTAGCTCCTTCCTGAACCCAGGTCACCAGTGTCATGAGTGGTAGCCATACTGCTGTACCAATGGGCCAACCGTCATTCCCTTTTTAATCCCCTATTTTACCTCTGTGTCTGGAGCCAGTAACTCCTTTAACAGTCCACAAACCTTATACCCACCAATTAACCATCAGAGTATCTGCTACACCAGCACCAGTTTCTTGTTGAACTTAATCTCCCTTCTCTGTTGATCTATCCCTCCTGCTTATACTCCCATTCCCAACCAGAGGAGCTGAGTGAGTTCTATAGGATTGTACTCACACTCTCATCCTGATTAATGACCTTAATTAATTTACCCATAGGTTGTCATTTTGTAGCAGGTTAAGCAATGTATGGCTCGGGCCTCATATGGAGTTACTGGAAGTAATGGGTTAAAGAGGTCAAGGGTCCATAACCTATTGAATTTAGCCACTTTATTTTAGGAAACTGTTCTGGCCGCAGAAGCTGTTCACCTTAAAAATATAGTGAGAAACTGATTCTGAAAGAATTGTTTCATTTGGATAAGAGATGCTCCATTGGTAGTTGGTCAAGGAATGTGAGGATCCTCCTTCAGAAGACCCAGTGATCACTGTCCTTGCAAAGTAAATAAACAATCCAGTACAAGGGAACCCTTCATAGGGATCTCACAGAAAGATTTTTGGACACAACTTCTAGAAGACTATTTTTGCCATATGGTCAGACCATTTACATTGCAGTTTTCCCTGGAACTAGCATTCAAAGGGAAGAATGTATTTTATTTATTTTTATTGACTTTGTTAACCAGGTACAGTAAGTACACAGAGCCAAAGGCCCCTTTTCAGGAATGACCTGGGCCACTACAATTGTGGCAAAATACAAAACTTACAAAAACACAATACAAATACATTTAACCACATAATATACATATATTACATACAACATTTAAAAACATTCACAACTATTTTGTTGTTGAAAATAAGATTTTAGCAAAGATTTAAAATTTACTTGACTGTTTGCATTGAATCAATCATTCATTTTATTTGTATACTGGTAGGTATGTGAGCAAAAATGCCCATTTTCACAAATGTCCAGTGTAGGAAATACAACAGATGAACAAATACGTAGGCCAATGGAATACATAGGACATACAATGAACTACCTACAACATACAATGAAGTAAATACATTATATATACAGGTGTATAGAGATACATTATACTTACAGGTGTAAAGAAGTACAAGGAACTAACAAGTGCAGAATAAAACCAGCATATTACATGGGTAAAATTGTACAAGAGTCGACCAGAAGGCAGACCAATAAACAGAAATGTTTTCAGGTATTGTATAGGGCAGGAAGTTTTAGTGCATTTGGTAGGGAGAAGAAAAGTGTTGGTGATACAAGGGAGAGAGAGAGAGACACTGGGATTTACTGAAAGGGCCATGGAGGAGGCCTATCAGGGCAGCTGCAGGTGGACGATAGGAGGATGTGCTCCTTAAGGGAGGAGTTGAAAGAGTATATGGACCCACAAGCCTGGATTTTGGGGGGTAGATTGTTGTAAAGCTTCATTCCCTTGAAGGTAATGGAGTTCTGGGCATGATTAGTCCTGTAGAAAGGGGTATCAAAAACCAGACTTGAGGGACCTCTAGTCAAATGCTCAGGCGCTGTGAGTGGGACTAGGAGATAACACTGGGGGTGGGGGAGGAGGATACTGAGGTATATCTTATGTAGGAAGGAGAGCATCTTAAGATGGACCCTCCCCTCTAGAGTGGGCCACTCAAGGGAGGAATAAAGTGAGCAGTGGTGTGTTTTCTAGGGAGACCGGTGACAAAATGTGCTTTGCTGTTGTATGTGACTCTAAGTTTGGAGAAGAGGGATGAGGTAGGGGGAGAGAAGACAATAGATCCATAGTCGATAAGCAGCAGAAGTAGAGAGCTAGTGAGGTAAAGTCTGGATGCAGGGATGAGGAACTTTATAATCCTATAGAGCAGACCAAGTCTGACATGCATCTTCTTTATGAGGTTACCGATGTGGAGATTGTATGAGAGGTGGGCATCAAGGTGGAGACCTAGGTATTTGAATTCTAACTCCTGCTCAATGGGGTTGCTGGAATTGCTGAGGAGTTTAATTAAGCAAGATTGTGGTAGTGTGTTCCAGAGCTTGAAGGACTGTACCTAAAAAGCTCGTTCTCCCATAGAAGTTGAAATCTTGAGGCATAGATAATCGAGTACCTGTAGATGACCTAAGTACTCTATTTTCATGTCTGATCTCAATACGATCTAATAAAGGAGATAGATGTTTTATTCTCAAAACTTTGTCCACCAAACAACCTAAATAATACAAGAAATTTAACCTTGGTGGTAACTACCCAGTCTCGTTATATAGTATACAGTGGTGAATATTATATAGTTTAGAAGTAACAAATCGACAAATGGAATTAAATATATTATTGATAGATTTAAATCATTATTTGACAGCATTGTGAGCAAAAATTAGTTCTTTTTTTTATTTACATTTTTGTGTTTGCTCTCTGGTTTTTCACCATGATGCTGGGACCCCGGCAGACACGGCCATGCATGTGAATGGAGGTGCACACATACACCAGGTACCAGCTTGGCTCCTTCCACCCCACCCCATGGCTTTCACCAGGCTCCCTGTTGCCTGAACTGCCACTCATCCTCCACCAGGTGGCAGCCAAGGGCTGGGAAAACCCCCTATCCCTCCCTGGGTGAGGAGAGCCGCCTCGCTGTAGCTCAGTCCCGCTCCTCACCCCCCCTTGCCAACCCCCGACAACCTGGGCTCGTTCCTGAACCCAGGTCACCAGCATAGTGTGAGGTGTGGCCTCCTGCACCTCAGTCCTCAGCACCACCGGGCCAGCTGCAAAAATGAGTTATAATAAAGAGTAGACAATAGTACACTTTTGAAAATTGCCTCCGTGACCTCTCTACTTAAATAATCCCTCAATGTGTATAAGGCTTCTGGTTTCTGATTTGCAGTTTTAGTGGTGTTCTTTACATGAGCAGAAAAAGTTAAGCTAGAAATCAATAACACTCTCAAATATTTGAATTCTGTTTCCTGTTGCAGCTGTGTTCCTGCTGAATCAAATATTTGTAAAGGCTGGCATCTAGTTAATTTGGGATGGTGTTTATCTCATCCACTGGTACTGTTTTCCACTGGAAAAGAGAATAATGTCATCAGAATATTAAAAAGATTTGATTTTGGGAGGATTTTTGAAATGGGGTCAAGATACAGAGAAAATGGAAGGGGTCCCAAAATGGACCCCTGACGGACCCCTTGAGCCAAAATTTGAGAATTAGACAATGCTCCTCTGAAGTTAATCCTCAAAGAACGATTTCTGAGGTAACTTTGAAACCACATACATGAAGATTCTGTCAGGCCAATGTCCTTCAGTCTGTGGAGCAGCATGGCATGATCCACCAAATCAAAAGCCTTTGACAAGTCTACAATGTATCTTTATTTGTACCATGATATCCTACTTATCAAATCCTCTGAGGTGAAACTCATTGGGTAGTGCTAAAATTTACAGTTTCTCTAAGATCATGATTAAACCATAAATCAGAAGAACTTTCCCTTGTACCAAGTCATTCTGTGGTCCATTTCGGAGTAAGATTCATTATGAACATGAAAAAAGGCTTTCATGACATCTCCAAGAATAGACAGTCTCTCCTCATCCTGACTACTTATCATTACATCTCCGGTGTTCATAGTTTGCCAGTGCCTACAATTCCTGGTAACAGTAGCTGGGGATGCAGTGTAGTCCGGGGTTTATGGTACAGACTTAATGATTTAGTTTTTGTTGACCAGAAAAAGAGGGATAGACAATACTGCCTATTTTCAGCCTCATCCCAGGGTAGGGGTAGAGGAAGGCAGGATGCAGTGCACACAATGAAGAAAAACAAATTTAAACTCACAAACTTTTAAATGCCTAGAAATTTATTGAGCAATTAGCTCAGTTAGGTAAACAGTGCATGCCACATACACCATCAGGTGCCCCAGCACCTCACTCGATAGAACTTCATCAGGTGGCCATTGTGCCTTTCTGTGTTTTGGGGGTGAGCCAGCCCCAGTGGTAGCACCAATACACCTGCACTGTGAGCTCTGGCCATTTCTGTGTAGGGCTGGAAGAAAACAGATGCAAGCCAACTGAAACTGAACCAGATTAAGCTGTTTAAGGTATTTTAATGAATGGGAAACATTTGGCCAGGACACAAGGGAAATACCCTTACTCTTTTTGAAAAGTGTCATAACACCTTTGACATCCACATGAACAACTACCAGAAAAGGCTGATAAAGCCTTGATTTAATGTCTTATCCAAAGGACGGCACACCTCAACAGTGCAACATTCCCTTAGTACTGCACTTGGGTGCCATCATTTATGTTAGGAACCAGGAGATCCGAGGTTTGACTTTTACCACAGTCACTGTCTCACTTTGTCACTTTGAGCAACATGCTTAACTACATCATGCTTCAGTTTACCCAACTGCAAAACTGCATAGAAACGTGACTGCTAGAAATGAGATTCTTCTGCTGAAATGGGCTATCCTGGGTAAAGAAGCTGTAAAACAAAAAATATATGATGTAATAACAGGCACATTTGGCCTTTTGTTCTGTGGGTACATCTCCACATAAGAGATCAATAACTCTTTCTTAGATGATACTCTTTGCAACAGTGGTCACACTTGCAGCTATACTGTACTTGCCAAAAATACTTGAACAGTGCAAGAAGTTAAACTCCACTTGTTACGTCCACGGGAAGGCTGACATTGAAACATTGTGGTGTGGTGTGCAGGCATGGGCCAGAAACACTCAGACAATGAACATTTTGTGTTTTTATATTTCTTTATGTATAACTCAGCCCTAAACGCACTTAAAATCCATGCTGTGGCATGTGAGCAATGAAACAGATGCTTCCTATAGAAAAAAAAAAACACTTTCAAATGAACAGCAATCATTTTGAAAAACAATAACCACCAGTTATGATGAACATCCAAAGCAAGAAAAACTCAGCTTAGAAGCACATTTACAATTCAACTTGTGGCATGTGGTTAGGGAAACAAAAATGATTCCTGCACTATGCAAACTTTCAAAACTCTCAACTGTTCTTTTCACACATACTAAAAGTAACATCTGTTCATATCAATGGTACTGACCATGTAAACAAAGACATGTCATTACAACAACATTAAATACTGTAATACATATCATAGCAAGGCATAGAATAAAAGACAGTATATATTACATAATAGCAGTGACCAGTCAAGGATTGTTCAAGTAGAACAGGTTGCACATAATGGAAAGTGTAGGAGGTAGAAAATTCCCTCCTATACCTAATACTGTATTAACATTGTTTTATGTTTATTTTCTCAGGGGAGGATCGGAGAGAGGGACATTAACAGAAGCCTATCATTCATGAAAGCATTTAAATATATTTACCCAAATCTTGGTGTTTAGGCCACCATGACCATGAATTTAAGATGAAAAGATCATCTCTATACAGGATAATGCTTTCACGAAGCATAAAATGCCATGACTACGATCCTCCCTGGGATAAACTATGGCCCCCCAATTTCTTTTATTTTGATAATTGTTTTACAGAATCTAGCTACCACTTCCACATCAGAGGCTGTCATAAGATGCAGTAAAATGAACAATATATTATATAGATTATTGTACTATATTTTTAAATGGGTACCTATGTATCACTTTCTCCAATTTTTATAAAGAGGACATTGTACTAATACATGATATAATAATTCTTTGAAGTCCAACTTGCATGGTCATTTCTGGGAAGTCTCTTGGTCTTGAATAAAAGTGTTTTTTATTATTTTGTGAAATATTTAGCTGAAAATAGTTCAACTCTGATTGTTGTAATCACACATCTCGAATCTGGAGGTGTAGGTAGTAAAATGTAATCTTCTAAGCCACGAGAAATCTTATTTTCTCTAAACAAGGGGCACTTTTTAAGTGCTTTAGATTATGTATATCCTTCTTCTATGCTAGACAATAAGTTTTACTTTTTATAGTAGTTCTATGTGAGTGACACATCATAATATTTCTTGTAAATTCTATCCAAAGATAATTTAAAGTTAACTTATTTAAATTGCACAATAATGACTTTTGCCATGATGATGGAGAATCTAAGTTTTTCCAAGTTATTTTTTCTTGGAGGCAAGAAAGCGAAAATTTATTGCAAGTGTTACTGATTAGACAAAGTCAGTATATAGCGGAAGACACAGTTTAACTTATGAATAAAGATCAGTTTTGCCAAGTTCAGCTTTTACTATTGAGGTAGGTAAAATAAAACCTAATCAAAAGAAAGTTTTTCTGTGTTGCAGGAGCTGTGATTCATAACCAGGATGCAGGAGCTGTCCTGGGCAGGAAGGCAGGACAAAGGACCACACAGGACCAGTCAGAGCTGAGCAGGAAGCCCTTTAACTGGCAATAAATACCCATCCACCCAACATGTCCCATTCATGTTTGTGTCCCAGTGAGTGAGTGGGACAGCAAAGGAGTGGAAAAGATACTGGCATCTTAGGTATTGGCAGACATCTGCAGGAGGTAGCAGGGAAGGGAAAGACTATCAGTTGACTATGGTAGAGTACCTTGGCATTCCCATTTTCACACTCGCTGCATGGAAGGGTAGTGGGTAAACTGTAGACCATAAGTGGGAATATGTAGAACACCCTATCTAGGATAGCTGTATAAAGGGAATTAAAGTGGGAATAGGGGAAATCAAATCATGCCCTATCTAGGGTCAAGTAGCATAAGGGTTAAGCAAAGCAAAAAAGCTGAGAAGTAGAAGTAGAAAAAATGTATCTGGGGTAAGGATACAGAGTTCTTTTCAATGTTAAGCAAGTGTAGGTACAGGAATGTTGGGAGTGATGCAGTGCAGTGGCTGTGGAGCAGCAGATTTCAGAGACACCTTCTAGTGACTGAGGTGCTGTCCCATTTACACAGTCTGAGGGAAGAGGTCACTAGACTCCAGGTTGAGTTGGCTAGGATTCACGGGACCTTTTCCCACACCCAGGGGCCACTGAGTCTACCACTGTTGCCACAGAGGGTGCCAGGGAGGAGGAACAATTAGATTGTGAGGGCTCTGGAAGGGTATGGGTGGTTGGATGGGGGGAAACACTTCTCAACCTGTGCCACTACAAAATTCAATTGTCATTCTGGTGGGACAAGACTACCGTGAGGAGGCATATGTGGTAATGGGTGAGGCATGTGGGGGTCCTCCTTAGTGGAGGCCCCAAGGACTGTGGTAAAGGTCCCCAGTGAAGGAGGACGAAGCAACTTCTGGTGGGGGACTCAACTGTAAGGGGGTAGACTGGGGATTAGGAAGGGAGGGAGAGAGGGTGGGAAAGTGCCTATGTATCACTTGGAGAAAGGATCGCTAGGGCAGCATGGCAGGGGTGAGAGAGCTGGATGTCATTGTTCATCTGGGGAATAATGACTGGGGTAGGGATGGAGCAGGGGTTGTACAGGGGAGGGACTGAGGAGTGGTCTTAGACTGGTAGGACGCTCAGTGGCTTTTGCTGAGGTGCTACCTGTCTACAATGGGGGGAGGTAAGGGATCTCGACACTAGGAGCTTCAACTTATGGTTGAAGAAATGGTGCAGAGAGGAGTGGTTTGGCTACACTGGGAACTGGGGACCAACCTGGAGAGATAAGGACCTATACAGGGGGTGATGGTATGCATCTATCTAGGAGGTGAATCATAGTCCTCAGTGGAAGGTTTAAATGTTTCTTTGATGAACATTTAAACTAGCTGAGGGGGGGTGGCAGAAGGACTCAGGGAGGCAAAAACTGCCCCCATATGACTGAAGCAGAGAGTAGGGAGGACTGGAAGTCCTAGAAGTTCCATCAGTGGAAGTCACTGGCAGAATAATGAAAGGACTAAAGTGGTTGAAAGGAAAGGGGAAGGGAAACTGAGTTGTAAAGAGAGGGGGAAGGAGTTTGGGCAAAAAGGATGTAAAGATGGTAGGAGGCAGTGTGGTAACACAAGGTGGAAGGCCACATGTGCAAATGCTAGAAGTCTTGGAAATAAAATTCCAGACCTAGAGCCTATCATGGCAGAGGCAGACCTGGATACTTTGGCCATTATCAAGTTGTGGTGCACTGGAAACCATGACTGGGACATGACAATACCAGTCTGTACTTAGTTTGGGAAAGACAGTGTGGAAATAAAGGGAGTGGATGTGGTGAAATATGTAAGGGAAGGCATAAAACCGATGGAAATACAAGGAATCCAAGGGGAATTGGAAAGCATGGAGGTATTGTGAGTCACCCTGGAGAAAGGAAATGGAGCCACTATTTGCACTGGCATTATCTACAGACTTCCAACATAGGGAGATAATATAAATAAAGTACTGGTGGAAGTCACTGGCAAAATATCAGAAGGGGCGGTGCTACTGGTGGGGGGTTTCAATCTGCAGAGTTAAATTAAGCCTCCAGCATCAACAACTAAGCTAAACAGGGACATACTAGATTCCTGCAAGGGATGTTCCTGTTATCCATGGACCAGCACCCTGATTGACCCCCTACCTCATAGACAGTACTACATATACGTATATGTACTAACCTTAGGGCATAGGCACTTATCATATAAGCATAAGTGTCAGAATCTGAGTTCTACTGTGGGTTTACATATTTTTATTGAGAATCATAATGCTTTTGCTATTATTCTGATTGTAACACTTAGAGGTACTTCTATTTACACCATTGTATAATGATTAGTTAGGCAATACTGCTATCTTTAGTGCTAGTGCAGAACTGCAACTGCGTATGTAACCGCGAGTGTCCTTCACATATACAACATCCATTGTTTAGCTATCTTGTCTTTCTGTTAGCTCAGCATGCTTTCCCAGGCTAGGGAGAAGTCAATCTATTTGCCACTGACCAATTGTAATGTTTTTATATATCTTTTTAGCCATTGTCATGGTTATTTTCAGGGGTATAAGACCCTTTGCATAACACATACTCTCTGAGAAGAGACGTACTGCTACCTATAGGTAAGGAAAGATTGGAAGTATTCTCCCAGTGATCACACTGTTTGGTCATAAGACTGCTTTATATACCAGAAATAAATCACTTTTTGTGCTGAACTCCACTTGTCTGTCATTTCTTCACTTTAGTGCAGCTCCAACAAGAATCTGAGAAGGTGATGGTTTTACCATCCCGTGACATTTGGCGACCGTATGCAGGTTGGAATGTACAAAGTGAGGATTCCATTCAAGTTTGTTGAACTAAATGTCAAGTAGTGTAGTGCACTTTTGCCTACTTGGACCTTCTTGTACTTACAGTGGTTGTTCTTTTACAGACTTGTTCCATCTTGGTTTCGGGCATGGCAGACCCACACTGGACCACTGGTATACTCCCTTTGTGAGAAGCAGTGTACCTTGGCTCCACCATTTGTCCATGGGGGACCAGAAAGCCATTGGGTGATGGCGCCAAGGATTTGAGTCCAGTCTTTCAACTGCTTTCTTTGTTTGTGTGTCCACCCCTTTGTTTGGTATGCCTGAATTATGCACAGAACTGAGACTCGATGTCTCAAGCTGTCTTACCTTCCATGGAGGATGGACTGATTTCGCGCTGGATGCAAAATCGTCAGAAGACCCCTTGCTTACGATCTCTGATCAATATCTTGAGCCTAAGCAAAAAGCCAAGAAATACCACACCAAAGGTCTCTTGGTCATGGCTTTACATAAAGCTGTAGAAAGTTTGTTAGCACGATGTGCCTCGCTTGAACTGCAAAATGCTTCTCTAAAAAAAGATATGGGCTTGCAGGCATCAGAGTTACTGAAAAGGGAACAGAAACTCACGGAGGAGACACAGTCACTCCGTCACCACAATAACAGATTGTTGCACCGTACTGCTCAAGGCTCTGAGCATGAATTGTGTATGTTGAGAGATGACAATGAACGGTTGAAATGTGATAAGAAACAGCTATCTTATCTAAATGACATTTTAAGTGATACGAATGAAAGTTTGAGAGAAGATAATGTTGAACTGAAGGAAGAGAATGTGAGGTTGATGCATGAGCTAGACAAAGAGCTTAGGAAAAATATCGAATTGGGCGCTGCATACTGAGTATTGCAGCATGAGGTTGAGAAGGGTATTGAGCAGGGCACTGCAAAAGTTTGTCGTAAGAAATGTAGAGAAAAGATGGAGAGAATAAGCCATCAGTGAGAAGTTCTCGCTGGCCATGTTAAAGCCATGAAGGGTTTTCAGTACACACCCACTGACATTACGTCATCAGGCGATGACGATTCTGACTACAAGGACATAGGCCACCTTGTCATGTCCAAACCCCCACCCCATAGGGTGGTGGCCTTTACCAGCCATTCCCAAGATGGCAGCCATGTTGGCCCGCCTACTGGCCATGTCAGCCCACCAACTTGTCATGTTGGAATGCCTTCTATGCTGCCATGTCAACATAAACATGGTGGCCCCCATGATTCGGGAAGCCGACCACCTCCGAGTAGGAGCCCACTTCCAATGGCACCCCTCTCCAGGGATGACAATATGGAGGTGTGTGGAATTGTACACGATGTCTTAACCAAACTAGGAACAATGGACATACAGTCATCCATGCAACAGCATATTGAATGCATGTTTGAAAACACTGTCACCCAGGAGTGCATTCAAAGCAGTCACTGATGCGGTAGCGGAAGCTGCCCTTTGCGGTGCTTTGGGTCATGGAGAACTGACCACCACTCCCTGTACACCCACGTCCAATCCCCTACAGGTTGCTCACGCTGTTCAGCAGATTGCTCAAGGCATCAGATAGATGGGCCTGACCGACAACCTCAGTTGTTATTTGGAAAAGGTGTGCTCCCTATGCGAGAAACTTTTTCTCCAACCTGAATACCAGGTTCAAGTCCTGAGACAGACCATCAAGCCTACCCTCTGGGTCAAACTCCCAGAGGCCATCCACAACTGCGAGACATTCGATTACAATGATATCTCCCAGGCACTCCTTGCTGCCAACGCCCCAGGTATCATTGGAGCCCACTTGACCTACAAGGTTAAGCAAAGTGTGAAGAAAAGCCTAGCAGCTTACTGTCAATGGCTGTAGCTCACCTACAAGGCCGGCAAGGGCCTAGCGGGCGAGAATGCCAACAAAAATCAAATTGAGTACCAGGACTTGTACATCAGAAACATGACTCCAGCCCTCCAGAAAAAGGTTGAACTCAACATTTACCTGCAGACCGATACCTTTGATGAGGTCCTCACCAAAACAGAGCTTGCCTTCCAGGTTTACCTCCGTAACCTAGCTTCTGGTAAGAACATCAACAAGACCGCCACCATCCAAACTTCGATGGCCCAGGGAGCCACGGCCCAAGTTGCTGCGGTAAACCCTACCCCCACCCACTATGTGGTGGAGGGTAACAATGATAAACAGGAAGCCCCTTCTGATGACAAGCAGTTGCATGGAGGGGAGCCGGAACTATAAAAACAATTGGAACTGCAACAACAATAACAGGAATTGGAAAAATTCAAATTCTGATGGCAAGTATCATGACGGGCCTAGCTATCGGGACTTAAAAGATGAGAACAAGAACCTCCGGAAACAACTGGATGAGGTCCATGCTAAGAAAGAGGCCGCATCCACATGTTCCATGGCAGCCCTGGCACTGGCTGGTAACACCAACCCCTTTTGGCCTTCGGCTACTGAAAAATCAAACAGCAGAGGGAAGAACCCCTTCATAGCATTGGGCACTGGCCAAGCCGATGCGGTGATTTTGGAACCACCCATTGAACAGTTCAAGATCACGGCTTTGATGTCACAGGTACAGTATTTGTGTCCTGTGAAGCGCCGAGAGGAGGCCCAATGAGCTTCCGGAGCCCTCAGGTCGCAGGGACAAGATGATGAAGAAGAATCTGAGAACTGCACCAATTGACAATTACAGGCCCCAGTCCAGACTGTGAGTGACCTGCTTGTCAACACAAATGGACGGCCTTGTATAAGGGACACGGTTGGGGGCCACCAACTGGACATGCTTCTGGATACAGGAGCAGCCATGTCTGTTCTCCATGATGAGAACTCAGTCACGTCTGACTGGTCTTCCGGCTGGAAGACCAGTGCACAGGGCATAGATGGTACTCAGCTACACACCTATCAATCTGTATCTGTACCTGTGCAGGTAGGCCATCTCAAGACTAATTTTGTCTTTGATCTCATGGTATTACGTCATCACCCCAGCATATTGGGAATTGATTTCCTTGCACATCATGGCTGTGTTGTGGATCTAGCTAACAGGTTATTGCTACAGATCAAGAGACAATGCCATGCTGTCACCATACCAGACTCACATGTGGTGGCAGCCATCTCCCATAATAACAAAGAGTATGATGTCATGGCTCTTTTCAAAAGTCATGACCTGTTTCCTGAACTTTCACCTTTGCTACAGGAATACCTTGATGTGTTTGCTACCAGCAAACATGGTTGTGGTAGGATGCACACCACCATTGTAATTCCAGGGCCCAACCCTGCAAGGCAGAAGCAATATCCATTTCCTGCTGAAGCCTTACTCTCATTCAGGGAGACCATCTGGTCACTGCTGCAACAAGGAATGATTAGGACTTGTGTCTCTACTGTAAATTTGCCCATTTGGCCTGTGAAAAAGCCAAATGGAGCTTGGAGACTCACAACTGACTACAGGAAACTTAATCAAGTTACCCTCAGCTGTGCCCCAACTATGACATCAGCCCCCAATGTGCTTAAGCTGCTGACACCTGACAAAAAGTGGTTCTCAGCTCTTGACATCTCTAACGGGTTTTGGTCATTCCCATTAGCACAGGAAAGTCAATACAAATTTGTCTTTACCTTCGATGGGCACTAGTATACCTGGACCTGTCTGCCCCAGGGCTTCCAAAACAGCCCTTCTCTCTTCCATCTCCATATGATGGATGCCCTGCAGGGATTCTCTACTCCCCAATGTCTCCTGCAGTATATGGATGACTTGCTCTTAGCAACCACCACAAAAGAAGAACATTTGACCCTTCTAAATGAATTACTGACCATCCTCAGGAGAGCAGGCCTCAAGTGCAATCCCTCCAAAGCGCAACTGTGTGAAAAAGAGGGAGAAGCACAGCTGTCAAGAAGATCCATGGCTTGCAAGATCTGCTACTTCCTATGAGTGTGGCAACACTCAGATGCTTCCTAGAAATGGTCAACTACTCCAGGGACTTCATCCCTGATTTTGCCTTGAAGGCTGCTCCCCTGTATGAACTGCTGAAAAAGGATGTCCCATGGATATGTGGCCCCACACACACTGAAGCTGTTACACAGCTTAAACAGGCCTTGGCCTCAGCCCCAGCACTGATCAACCCTAACCCAAGATTACATTTCCATTTGGAAACTGCCACCTCTGATGTGGCCATGTCTGCAATGCTGGTACAAAAGTACAATGGGTATCACAGACCCATTGCCTATGCATTACAGATGCTATCCCCTGTAGAGAGAAAGTATAGTCTCTGTGAAAGGACACTCTTGGCAACCTTTTGGACTGTCAAGCACTTTCTGTACATCATTGGGTATGCCCTTATTATCTTGCATACCTGTCATACCTCAACTAACTTTTATTCTCAGACAAAGTGAAAAATGGATCAGTCTGTAACACCAGGCTGACCCACTGGTCTTTGCTTTTGCAGGACAGGGACATCAAGGTACTGCCTGCTAAAATTCCCTCAATCTTGGCCCATGGCCTACTCTATATAGGTAAGCCCCATGACTGTGCACTCCAACCACCTGACCTACCCAATGCAGGACCATATCTACCAGCTACATCTAAGGTTCTGGAAGATACTACCATGTTTCACATCTTTACAGATGGCTTTGCCTCCTATGTGGATGGAGAGCAGGTAGCAGGATTTGGAGTGCTCATTCGGGACCAGGAAGGTGATTTCAGGCACATTTCTAGGAAATGCACTGTTATCTCCTCACAGTATGCTGAACTGGCAGCTGTGGCCTGTGCATTAGAGATCATGCCCCATGGTAACAGAGATGCCATCATTTTTGCAGACTCCAATTGGGTCTGCTCATCACTCATGGAGTTCTTTCCATTTTTGGCAGAAAAACAATTTTACATCCTCTGATGGTACTCCTGTCAAATATAGGGAACTGTTTGTGTATATACATACCCTGACACAAATGTTCACTCATAAGCTGTACATTCACAGGTAAGGGCTCACTGTAAGTCTAACCCTTACCATGAGTTCAATGATCGAGCAGACTTGCTTGCCAAAGCAGGTGCTCAAGGGGGAGAGAAATGGACAATGACTCACCCACTAGGTGTAGCAGCTATTGTGGCATCCATCATAGCTGCCAGCAAGAATCCAGTACCATAACCCCCACTGGACCTCTCTGGACCTCTCTGCTGCACAAAAAGCAGACCCCAAAATAAGAGATGTGTTCAAATTCCTAGACAAAGGAACTGAACAGCCACTGCCCATTGGCAGTCCATATAAAAGGCATCCGGACAATATAGACCTGTCCAGAGATCAGAAACTCATCTGGTATCACAAACCAGGTACAGTTGACAACTTGTGGGTTGCACCACAATCTCTGCACACCAAATTTACCTATATGGTTCATGATACTCCCACTGGTGAACATCAGGGGACAGAAAACACCCTGGTGGCCTGGTATGGCCAAAGATGTAGAACACTATGTGGACAACTGCATAGTGTGTGCTCAGAACAATCTGATATCGGTAAAAAGAAATGCCAAACTGCTGCCCCAAAGGCAATCTGGACCATGGAATGCGATAGAGATTGATTTCATTGGCCCTCTTACCAGTTCCAGTAAGAACAACAAGTATGCACTTGTTGTCACAGATTTGTTCTCCAAGTGGGTAGAAGCATTTCCCACTGAGAGCAACACAGCAAAAACAACTGCCAACATCCTGGTAGATCAGTTGTTCTCCAGGTGGGGTCTACCCTTAAAGGTAGACTCAGACCAGGGAACCAGCTTTACTGATGAGCTGATGTAACAGACACTTCAACTTCTTGGAATTGATCAAAAATTCCACATTCCCTACCCACTCAATCCTCAGGCCAGGTAGAAAGAGCTAACAGAAGCATCAACCAGATGCTATGTAAATTCATTGATGATAATCCCAAGGACTGGGATTCCCTCTTGCCACTGTTACTAGTGGCAGTTAGGGGTACACCTGCAGCCACTACTCAGTGCACACCTTATGAGACTATGACTGGTAGAGCTATGAGATTACCTGTGCACCTTCTGATTGATCTACATACCCCTACTGCAGATAGAAAATCTGTAGACAAATACATTGAAAAGCTTCATGATGACATCATGAAGACACACCTGGTCGCTGCCAAGCAGATGGGCAAAGCTCAACAAGTTAAAGCTCATTTTGACAAGCATGTCAAAGAAGTCGACTGGCAAGTTGGAGACCAAGTTATGCTTCTCCAATACAGACAACCCACATATTCATTTGCCAGTAAATGGGAAAGACCCTATCCCATTGTCAACAAACTCAGCCCTGCTGTGTATCAGGACAGAGTACAACAGCAGAAAAGGACCGCTGACAAGTAGTTCCATGCTAACAAACTTAAATTGTATGAAGGTGACTAAATTTACTTTTCCTAACCCCTTTTTGGGCGGAATAGTACCCACACTTAACCAATCCTTTCTGTTTTCTTATAGGTATCGGCAAGATGGCTATCTTGCACCCCTTTCTCCTACTGATGGGACTACTGACTGTGACAGCACCCCCACATAAAGCCCCACAGACTTATAAGGAATGTTTGCAACACTTCCTTGGTAATCTTGAACATTCACCCCTATGGGTGTACAGATTAATGTTCCCAATGAAATGATTAAAGTTACTCAAGGCTCAGATGCTTTTCTGGATGCTGTAGTAGTTGCCCAAGATAAATCTTCACTCTCTATACAATGGCAAACTGATGCTATGGGCTACACAATCCCTGTAGCTCACCTGTCCAAGGATACATTCCATGGCCGTCCTAACACTGATATTTCTAAAAATGGTACCCTTTCCATCAGACAGACCACTCCTCAACATACTGGTCAGTACAATCTTACTGCTTTAATAGATCCTGCCTATTGTGACTACCTCTCTCCAGAGGAGGCACGTGCTTACTGTCTTCAAAACTATGCAGCTTCTGAAGCTCTTTATCTTTCCATAGTCCCACCAAGTCAGGAAGAACTGACTGCCTGCCCTCTTCAGGAGGATTGCCCTCCTAGTGGTTTGACCACCACATCACTACCAGGAGCTCTGATTAATAATGTGCAATTTATGCATGTACCAGTTATTTTCAATCTCACACATTGGAATATGGCTGAATTTGGTTTCCGTAACACAACTGAAACCTCTAAATTTTACTGTATGATGCTTACTGATATTATTGCTGCTTATCAAACATGCACAAATGATCCCATAGGTGGACCTCACACTACTGAACATGTTGGAGTCTTTAGACCTACCCCTAAAGACTATGTTAAGCCCAAATCACGTACAAGCACCAAGCAGGATGCAACTAATGTAGCTGGTGCTGCTGGCTCTGTCTTTGGCATAACTGGAGCAGCCGGTACCATAACTGGCCTTTTTGGCTCAGGCATACCCATTTGGAATAGAGCAGATATTGCTTCCATTAAATCTCAGACTCTTAAATTTCAACAGACTATTAATAATGATGTAAAGCCCCTATTTTACAAGGTGTAAATTCTCTCAGTAATGAAGAACGTTATACCATTTACAATATGCAGGAGATTGCTCAAGGATTCAATTATACCAAGCATAAGCTTAATGATCTCATTTTTCAGAATAACCGTGAGGCAGATAAGCAATATATTGAGAGTGAAATTTTATGTTCTGCTTATGGCTCCTATGTTATTTCCACTATTAATGCTCTCTTCAGGGATTTGGAATCTGGCAAAATTCCAGATATCATACATGATTTCAGATTGGATAAATGGTATTGCCCACATTGCAAAACCACTGGTTGCATTACTATGTGTTTAAAGAATTCTCTAAACATCTCTATGGCTATGTTAGGCATATTGGTTATGTTTCTAGGTTTCCTAACCAATCACCATGCTATTTCACTAAGTCCTGTGCTATTAAGGAAAATGTGTTCATTATGGTTACTGTGTCTTTGCTACGTTTTGATCTTGCTACAGCTGTCTTTGACAAATTAGTCAGCATTCATTCCATAGGCCAGCTTGAAAATGACATTTTTCATGAAAGAACTGAATTACCCTCCATGCAGGTCTACCATCAAGTCCTCCAGGCTTGGGTTGCATCTCATACAAACTGTTGTGCAAAGAAAGGCTACTACTTTTTGTGTCACTGTGACATTTTTGATATTGTCAAACATGTATGTGGATATGCACCTGAATACCTTGACTGGGCACTGACGGGTGAAGATCTGCCGTCCAATCTTACTGATGTCGATCCAGATGATGACATCCCTCCTGCTGCATCTTCAGTGCAAGACGCCAAACCAGCACCATCTCGAAGCTACCTTGGAGAGGTACATCGCTTCACTACAGGGCTCATCAACCAGACCCTCTCTTGTCCAGTACGTCTACATCGATAGCGGGTGCCTTCTGTAAGAGTTACCTATATTTCTGATGGCCAGTACTGTCTGGTCATGAATTATCCCAGTTTTTCTTATGGTTCTAAGACATGTCAAGTTACTAACCTAACTTTTGTTTTACTCCACAGCAGAAAACTGTTATTGGTCACACAGTGATCATGCCTGTTCCTCTCCCTGAAGCAGATGTTATTGATACTGGTCCCCAATACTTGCTTGCCCTGTCTCAATACTTATCTATTTTTAACATACACATTGATCCCTTGACACTCTCTTTATAATCTCTTTTAGCTAGAAAAGATGCTCATTTGATTTATATTAGTAATAATATTACTAAAGCTATTAATGCACTTAATGACCTTATCCATGATGGAGATTTGAGTCTTGCCATAGGCAACACTTGGCTAATACTCACTTTTAAAGTTTTTGTAGTGATTCAAGCATTTTCCATTGTCTTTCTCATATACACTCAGTGCTGCCTGCAACGTACCCTATGACAACATCGAGAACAACTCTAATTCCTTTACAGGGCTCATGCATCGGGCCTGTAAATGACTTTTAGCTACATCCCTACCAGCTAACTTTAGATTGTTGCCCCTTCTGAGGCAACAAGGGGGGGAATGTTATCCATGGACCAGCATCCCTAATTAGCCCCCTACCTCGCAGACAGTACTACATATATGTATATGTACTAATCTTAGGGCACAGGCACTGATCGTATAAGCATAAGTGTCAGGATCTGAGTTCTACTATACTTTTATATATTTTTATTGAGAATCATAATGCTTTTGCTATTATTCTGATTGCAACACTTGGGAGGTACTTCTATTTACACCATTGTATAATGATTAGTTAAGCAATACTGCCATCATTAATGCTAGTGCAGAACTGCAACTGCATGTGTAACTGCAAGTGTCCTTCACATATACAAGATCCATTGTTTAGCCATCTTGTCTTTCTGCTAGCTCAGCATGCTTTCCCAGGCTAGTGAGAAGTCAAGATATTTGCCACTGACCAATTGTAATGTTTTTATATATCTTTTTAGCCATTGTCATGGTTATTATCAGGGGTATAAGACCCTTTGCATAACGCCTGCTGTCTGAGAAGAGACGTACTGCTACCTATAGGTAAGGAAAGATTGGAAGTATTTGCCCAGTGATTACACTGTTTGGTTGGAAGCCTGCTTTATATACCAGAAATAAATCACTTTTTGTGCTGGACACCACTTGTCTGTCATTTCTTCACTTTAGTGCAGTTCCAACAAGAATCTGAGAAGGTCATTGTTTTACCATCCCGTGACATTCCTCAGGCAGCTAGTCAGGAGACAACACAGTATGAGGCAATACTGGACCTGGTGCTCACTAACAGGGACAGTATTGCAGCTGTCAAGGTGGGAGGCCACCAGGGGACCAGTGATCATTGTACAGTGTGGTTCATCATAAGGACAGCAGAGGAATCAAACTACATAAAGATGAAGGTCCTAGACTTCTGGGGGCAGATTTTAAAAGAATGAGTGAATGCTTAAGGAATGACCTAGTGGGGGGGATGATCTGAGTGGGGTGGAGGAACAGTGGATGTTATCATATCTTACCACTATTGTATTATGCTTATACAAAGGAAAAACTGGTATGAAAGTCAGTAAAGCATGATTTATGCCCAAGGTAATCAAGTTCTTCCATCTATTTAATGAAATGAATGCTGCAGAGAAATCTACAAAAAGGGCTGGATATTCAAAAGGGTTGCGCCATGCGCAATAGGGTTGTGCCTGTGCAAGTCCGAAATTGTGCCATTCTGCCATATTCAGCAGGAGGCAGTTGCGCCCACCCAAGGCAAGCTGAGCAACAGCGCAATGCAAATGAATGCATGCTGAACTGGAGGGGGAGGCACCATGCATAAACTGCACAGCCTGATATTCAGCGGGCTGTGCAGAGTTGTGCAGGTGCAACCCCAACCTGCGCCTGCACAACTTTGAGCCAGAAAAAGGGTAAGTGAGGGCCACCCACAGGTGAGCTGCCACATTGCAGGGTGCAACACAGCAGCTGCCACCTGTGGCTGGCCCTCAACCTACTCCCTGGCGCACCCCTAGCCCGATGGTAGGCAAAAGGTGTAAAAATACCCCCCACCCCGACTGGCCCGATCGCGGGCAAAAGCGTGAGAAATCCCCCTCCCCTGACTGGCTCGATCGCAGGCATGCTTAAACCCCCACCACTAGCCCGATCGCGGGCATAATTGTAAATACCCCCACCAGCCTGATCGTGGGCAGCACAGAGTCCAACCCTCCCCAGGACATATCCCTGGTGATCAGTGGACAGCTAAGCCCAATCACGGGCTGCAACGTGATGCTCCCCAAGACCATATCCCTGGTGGTCCAGTGGACCGCTAAGCCCGATCGCAGGCTGCAAAGTAAGCTCCTCCCACAGACCATAGCCCTGGTGATCTAGTGTCCCCCACCCCACCCACGAAGCCCCACCACCTGCTCCCCCCAGGCAGCTGGCGGGTGGCAGCATCCACCCGCCTGCCGCCCTGCCGCCCACGACTGACTGCCCGGGGAGGGCTACACGCCCACTGGTGCAGAGCAAGAGCCAATGGGCGTGCAGTCCATACCATAAAAGGCAGTCCAGATATGTGAATAGATTCATACGTACAGAGGCAGTCAGATATGTGAATGAATTCATTCATTCCATATCTGACTGCTATCGCATGGTATGGTACACGCACTGGCTCTTGCTCTGCACCAATGGGCATGCAGCCCTACGGGCAGTAAGTCAGCGGCGGTGGGGGCGGCAGGTGGGTGGATGCTGCCGCCCACCGCCGCCGGGGGCAGTGGGGTGGGGGGCTTCATGGGTGGGTGGGGTGGGGACACCTAGATCACCAGGGCTGGTCTGGGGGAGCTTTCATCACTTTGCAGCCTGCGATCGGGCTTACGGTCCACTGGACCACCAGGTATATGGTCTTGGGGAGCTTTCATCACTTTGCAGCCCACGATCGGGCTTAGCGTCCACTGGACCAGGATATGTCCTTGGGGGTTGGACTCTGCGCTGCCTGCGATCGGGCTGGTGGGGGTATTTTACAATTATGCCTGTGATCAGGCTAGTGGCAGGGGATTTAAGCATGCCCGCGATTGGGCCAGTCGGGGATGGGGGATTTTAGCTTTTTGCCCATGATCGGGCCAGTCGGGGGGTGGGGGGATTTTTTCACTTTTGCCAACGATTGGGCTGCAGGGGGCATCGGTCCCCGATGGCTGCTGCCTGGCAGGGCGCCAGGCGCAAGTCCTCATGGATCGGCACACCTGCATACTAATGGCATGCAAATGGGACCAAAAATAAATGCAAATGGCCCCCCCCCTGCGCCTTGCATGAATTATGGCCCCATTTGCATGTCACCTTTTGAATATCAGAAATTTGCGCATGGCGCAATGGTACTTGTGCCACCGCAACTTGAATGCTCCACTCTGACCACTTACAGTGGCGCAAGTTCCACTACACCATGCACAGTGGCTGTGGCCGGGGGGTGATATTCAAAGGAGTTGCTCAATAGCGCAACTCCTTTGAATTTCGCCCCGGCCACACTCCTGTGCAACTATTTTGTGCAGCGCAAGGGCTTGCAACACAAAATGGCGCAGTTTGAATATCCAGCCCAAAGTGTGTAAAGTTTCATGTTTTAAGCTGCAGTATTTTTCTAAGAAATGAGAAAGTACAAAAATGGTATCAGTTGTTGAAAAATCTGCTCTGAAACCAGCCTGCATTTGGGAGAATATTTTCTTTTTATCCAGCGAAGAGTTCAATATTCCTAGTAAAATTAAAAAAAATATATCTTTGACATAGAGTCCAGTAAGTTTAATGGGCTCTATTCACTAACAGGCAGGATGTACGTGTGATTTGTGCTTACAGAGCCTGTGCAGCTCCACACCCTGGAACAGGTGCGCACTGACTGGTATTCACCATTGCTGGCTGCCTCTCTGTGCCCCTGCCTCCCCCTGGTGGGCAGCTGCTCAGGTGTAGATTGCGACTGTACTTGGGCAGATTGCGGGACCTGGGCAGGCATGCAATCAGATGCCGTCCTGGGTCCAAAAGTGGATCCCCTGCTGCATGCATGCAGGGGATCCTGGGAAGGTGTGGACCTTGAGATGTCGAGTCTAATTGGATGACTGCCTGAATATCTGCCCCCAGCCCTCCCTGGCAGCCCAGTGAGCTGGAGCAGCAGTGTGGTATGGGTTTCGTTCCCAATGCTGCCAGCAGGTTTTCATTGGGGGGCACGTAAAAGTTACATCAGGGTCCCTCATTGCATAACTTGCACCTACCACGGGGAGTGCATCACCTGTGGCATGTAGCTGCACATGTGACCAGGGGATCTAGTGTGCAAGGTAGTAGTGCACCTGCAGTGAGTGCCAATGTGGGTCCGCTGTACCCTGCTGTGTGGCATTCAGTCGTAGGCATGATATGTTTGGACTAATCTTATGTTTCTGAGGATCACAAATTAGGGTCTCTATTTCAGCCATCTTATCAAAGAAATGATCTATTTTATTTTTAACCTTAGTCAGGGGGCTCAATTTTCAAAACAAAAGCAATGACGTAAGGTGCCTGTGCCAAACATCAGTGACACAAGTGGCACCTTCTGTCATAGTTTGTGGCAATCCTGATTTCTGAACACAGGCTGCTTTGAAATCAGGATGTCATGTGCCAAAGCCACTGCCAAAGTGCCACTGATCTCAGCACCATTGGTGATCAGCAGTGGCTGCAGATTGTGGGGTGCATGTGGTGGCTGGGAATGGTCTCTAGGCACCACGGCAGTCCTCTGGCACCTGGTTCCCCCTGCATGGAGGCAGGCTGCTGCCCACTGACAGTGCTGGGGTCAGTGGCACCTATGGGGTAGATGTCAGAGCTGTATCTTTCTGAGAGCTGGGTCCTGGTCCCTGTCTGCCAGTCCCCTTTACCCAGGTTGATCATATGTGTCTAACAGCACAGGGAACCCCTCCCAAAAGGTGCCACCTCAACCCTCTGCACATTCCCACCATGCCCCTGTCACCCCCAGGGCACCCCTGTGCTCCTTACACCTCTGGTCTCCTTCTGGCAGACATAATTACCCTGTTCCCCACCTGACCAGCCCCTTAAGTATTCTGCTGGGCAGGGGGAGATGGATGGAGCCTTCTGCTAAACTACACAGATGTGCCACCTGTCCAGTGCAACCCTGCGAATATGGCATATTTCGGGTCTTGGGTGCAGGGATCCTCATTTTTTTTAAATATGGCACAGGGTCCCTGATGCACCCCAAGATTGTCACAGCCCTAGATCACTGCAAATTGTGCTGAACTAAGGGGTCTTTGAAAATCAAGCCGCATATGTCCAGCAAAGACACAATTATTTTTCCTTATTTTCTTTTGTTTTTACTCATATTTTCTACTTTGGATAGGACTGATTGTGCAATAGTTTTACCACTTCTTGTATTACTTTTGTCACTTTGAAGTGAAAAGGAAGGGATTCTTTCTTATATAAAAACACTGATATTCTGATAGTGTCCTGTACTTTGTGGAAAAAGATCACTGCCTAGGTTAAAATAATGCCCTGTATTTCATAAATACTATATGAATTACAAATTATTATTATTTACTGAGACAATTTTGAAATGTCCTTGTGCAGATCTTGTGCACCACTAATAAAAAGAAAGTCTGTAGAGTCTGTCATACAATACTTGCTCGGCAAGTCAGAATTGAGTGAGGCATTCAGGAAGAAATAAAAAAAGTACATGAATTGTAGTAGTTCTCATGCTTTTCCGGTGTTGAAATCCATGTACTCTGATCCTTGCCGGCCTTGTCATCTTTTTTTTTTCAACTCTATTTATGCCTCTCCTGTCGCCAACATTCCGAGGCATCTCACAGGTGGTCCACTAGACTCCTGCCTCCACCACCCAGCTGAAATTCTTGCCTCGACCAAGGAATCAGCTGCTGGGTCCCCTGTCCACCGCTCCACTTGAGGGAGAAATGGGATCACGGAGAGTCAAGTTGGGGGTGGAGCCAGCACCATACGTGTGGGCTTCAGCCATCAGGGTCCACCGTTGCCTCCTCAGAAGCTGGGGCTTTCCAGCTGTCTGGTGCTCCCCCCTCAACGCAGGACATGCAATGCTGTCCAGCATGCAGCGTGCATACTTCCGCACACGCCCACAGGATGGCCACCTGACGTCATCCTCTTCCTGATCCCCAACTGCAGTGCACCCAGTCTCCACTGGGTGCCACTAGCGTTGTGGGATGATGACCCCCCCTTCCTCCCAGGAGAGGAGAGAAGTCCGTCAGATGCTCAATCCTCTCCTCCTTTGCTGACCACTGGCTCCCTTGGCTCATTTCCGAACCTGGGTCACCAGCAAGGTGCAAAGTAAGGTGGATGCCTCAGCCCTCAGCACCATTGGGCCAGCTGATCTTATCATTCTTGTCATCCTTAATGTCCCTTGCAGTCTTCTATGGTATTTATGCTTCTGGCTCTATGGTGTTACTAGGCAAGCAGGTATGGTTGGGATCTCCATCAGGGATATAAAGGCTGGATCAGCTTTCAAAGTTGAAATTTCTTGCAAGCTGTTGCAAGGGCAAAATTCAAATTACATGGCCAGAAAATCAACCCTTCTGTTCTGCTGCCAGCTTGGAGTGGTGAGAGCAATTTAAGCAAAGATTTTGCTATAATCAGTTATCAGCAGTGGTTTGCCATATTTGTGTTACTAAAATGTAAAAACTGCTAAAATCAGTCGTTTGATGTTTAAATGCTTTTAAAAGCAAACCTTTTTTCTGTGCAAAATATGGTGACCTTCACTCAACCACTGTTGCCCCTGACTGGTTCTCCTTACACCGACATCTGTATTTTGTTACCTGAAAATGAAGCAAATTGAAATGATTTACCATTTGAAACACTTCAGAAAACAACAGCCAAACTGAAGAGTCCAGTTCCACGCTGTTGACTGAAGCCATGATGGACAGTCACATGCTCTGACTGTCCAGTGCTTAAACTCAAACTGGGGTTTATGTTGAAGACTGACACCTGCATTCACTTACAGTGCATAATCACTTTTCAACTGACAAGTCTAATTAGGGTTTAATTCCTTTAGTACTGAAAATGATTTAACATCTAAAACATTTGACTACCCAAATGCATTATGTAAACAAAATCCCACTAAAACAGTGTTGTATACTCCAAAAATAATACAATCTACGGGGTCTCATGAAATAATAAATTCACTTGCCATTTGGGCTCATGATTTATTTCCTTGTTAGACTCTTTCAATAGCATTAGTTTTTTCATACACTACACATTTCTATCATTCATTCACTCTCTCTGTCTTTGCTCTCCCAGGTCCCTCTCCAATCACCAACCATCCCATACCCCTCCACCTTGTACTACCCTCTGAGCCATAAATTGAATTCCTCAATTTTAACTTTCCTTGCAGTGCTAGCCCTCAGGACTGGTAGCACCTCCAAGAAGGCTACCAATCTCCTTACCTCTCTGCAAATTTTCCCAACCTTCCTGAACCTCTCTTTCACCACCTCCACCTCTCATCCTGCAAGGGCATTCACATCCAGGTGCACTATTATGTGAGGGTTCCCACCATCTTACCCCATGTGATGGGCTACCAGAGATCTCGCTCTCCCCACTGTCATCCCTGGCATACATTCTATCCTCCTACTGCTTTCCCTGGACCCTTTCCCTTCCTGTATAGGGCCTTCCCCTCCTCTGCCCATACTGCTCCCACTCCTGCCTTCCCCCTCATTCCTACTCTGCCCATCTTGTACTCCACCTTGATCACTCACACCAGCAACCCCCATCCCAGCCCTCTCCACCTGACCCTTAGTTCCCCCTGGCACTCCCACTACCTTTCCCTTCTGCTCACCCCCCAGCCTGTCCCATCACTTACCCTTCCCCACTACCCCTTCCCTACTTCACTGCCCGCTCCCTCTCACCTGAACATTTTCCCTCTCTTTATATCCCTGAAGTTCTTCCTCTTACTGCTTCCTTCCCTCCCCATCTCATTGTTCTTACCTGACCCTCCAAGTTCTCCCTTTTCCTCTCTGTCCAGTAGCATTGAATGTTCTATAACGGAAAGGAACACTTAATTTATTTTTTTGGGGGTCTTTTTATTTTGAGGGAGTTTAATTTTTAGGGCCTAGGTGATTTTATTAGTGAATAAAGGGGCAACCATGTTTGCTATGGATAGTAGGAATGAAAACAAATGCAATGATATTGTTAGTGTGCTGTTCTGATTGGCAGCACTTACCTGTGCATTGTGCTCTCTCAATGCACAGGTTCTAGCCAATCAGGATGCAGTATTTTCCCAGCCCATTTTATAAAGAACCAGTAACAGCAAATAATTCTAATCACATTGTATACGTATAACATGATAGATGGGAAACCATGCTCAGCAAGGCTGTGTTTCAATCAAGTGGTTCTGATGACTCACAGATCTCAAGAGCAAACCTCCACGTGGCAGAGAAGACATGAGCCATCTTAAACCCCCTCCTCAAGGGAGGGGTGCAGTCTTATTGACAGTTAATCCTCCCTCCCTCCCTCCCTCCCAGCTAGGCCCTAAGTGACCACATCAGTTCCTGAACCCAGGTTGGTGGTGTGGTGGCATGTGAGGCACTTAGCACCTCAGCTCTCCATGCCACTGGATTTGCTGCTGACACATTTTCTGTTTCTATGCTCCTCTGTCCTGCAAAGGGACTACAACCCTTTCCAGGTGCCTCAAGTAAACAGGAATCCTCTTGAGGGTTCCACCCCTAGAGGTGCTGGAGGGCTTCATGAAATAATCAGCACTTCAGAATCTGGAAAATTAAGGGAAAATCCTAGTTAAATGATCTTGATATTAATGGGAGGTTTGAAAATCTTGAATTAGTCAGAGAGACCTTTAATCTTCCTTATGGCCATTGCTTATGATATCTACAGGTCAGAGGCTATGTATGGAATTATCTGAATGACATAAACAAGGTTCCTGTCTCATTCCTGTAGAAGAAAAACAACAAATATGCTGCAGATTTCTTTATCGCATCCCTGGAAAACATATTGCATGACAACCTCTCAAAAGAAAAAATGAATCAGTAAAATATACACATTAATTTTGGAGAGTTGACAACTGGAACTTTTTTTTTATTAACTGTATTTGTTCTCCTGGAGGTGGCTGTGTATATACCCCACATCTGTTAGTGTGCATCTTTCAGTTTGCCTCTGTGCTGTGCCAGCTCTGGGGACCTACCGGGGAATTTAGGAGACCATGGCTTGCCCCCCAAAGTGGGCCTTACTTTGACCTCAGGGGGAGGACCAATATGCTAATCCAGTCCCCCCAGCATCCCCTAGCGTGGGCTAGAGGTGGTGCTAGTGTCATTGTGCAGCTGATTCAGGGGTTTTCTGTTTAAGTTGCCTCTGGAAATGTGGACATGCAATGACATCAGTGCAGGGTGCACAAGCTTGCACATGCCCTGCAGATGTCCACTGATGATCTCCTCCCAACTGCGTGGTTATGGGCTGGTGCTGTATTCCCTGCCTCTGCCTGGAGCTGCATGCATGTATGTATGCTGGGAACCACAGCCCCCCGCCAGGGGTCAGTCATGTAGATACTCATCCTACCTCCCCCAACTGGCCCTCTGATGTCTTGGTTGTGTTCCCGAACCTGGGTCACCAGCATTGCAAGTGGTAGTGCTACCACTGCGCTGGCAGGCTGGGACAACTGTACTTGTTAAGCTGAAAGCATTATATTCCTGTTATTTTAAACATGTTCAGTCCAGCTGTCTTGGATCATTGTCCCAGATATCTTATACAGAAGGGTATCCTATTCCAACTGTATACTACATGTCTCCTCATGGATGAGTTTTGGACAAGGGTTTAGTCATTAATCAGAAGTGTGGTGTGCTTGGATTTTCAATTTGACTCAGTAACTACCCTGAAGATCCACCAAGCTCCTTACAGGACATCAGAAAAAGTAATTTGGAACTCTGTAAATATCGCATTAGTCAATGTCTGGAAGGTGATTTGGCTTGCTTGGAAGCACCCTGCTTACTCTCAATGGCTATACCAAATAATATAGATTGTTGTATGCAAGAAGGATCACCTTACATTCTAGAGGGCAAGAGCTGTCAATCTGAATAACTCTTGAGACATTTTATAGTGTTTTAAGGTAATACTGTAATTGAAGCTCATCATTTAGTGCAATAGATATCCCCTCTATCTCTCTCATCCCATAAAATTACAGTAGAAAAACTACAGAATTATAGAAGTCTAAATCCTTTACATTTGAAAAATTCATTTTAAACTTCCGTCTCCATTTATGGGAAGTGCTGTTTGATGTTATAGTGATCTGGTGATCCTGCACCACTACCATTAATGGGGTAATGATGATTTGTGTTTTTTAATGCAAACAGGTTGGAGCTTAACTGAATTAAAACATTGAAGGATCTGGCCGAAAAGCTCAACGATAACAAGCCTTAACCATGAGAATAGCCTGTTTTACACCCCCCACCAAAAAAAAAGAATGTTCAAATGAGATGAGTCACAACTGAACAATGATAACAATGGATTATCAACTTTTTCTTTCGATCAATTAATTTACAATAAAACATCTGCTTTTCCTTGCGCTTACTCTACAAACAAGTTTTTTAGTTGTGGTTGCTTATCCCGCTGTAATGCTCAAATGTTATTCCCTCCTCCCTGCAAAGTTCCCAACCCATTTGTTCAAACCCACTCTGACCTATCACAAGTACTGTATTTCATTTACAAATCTTGCTTTCTTTTCTTGTTTAAAGAAATAGGCTTACTTTTCTCTATTCATGGTGTATTCCACTTTGTAAAAGCACTGCCTCACTGTCAGCCACTGTTAATCAGGTGTCTCAGAGTGTGGCACTGCTTTAATCAACCAGACCATGCTGAAAATCAACAAAAGTAAGTCTCTTTTTAAACAGGAAAAGAAAAACATTTTGTGTGTAAAATACTTGTAATGGGTCAGGTTGGGTTTGTGCAGATGGATGGGAGATTGCTGGAGGTGATATTAAGCAATAAGGCATGACAAGGTGTGTGTTATGGTGTAATAACATCACTCCTGGGGTGGGTTGAAGCACGAGACGAAGCCGAGTACTTCCACCCACCCCAGGAGTGATGTTATTACACCTTAACACACACCTTGGAGTGCCTTATTGCAGTTATACAATAGATCGAGGTTATACAAAACAATAAAAATGTTTTTAGTAGATTTTTAGTGATGCAGTGTATCTTTGTTTCTGAAAAAAAATCCATATAATCATCCAAAAAAAAATCACAGTGATGTTATTGTGTAATATCATCACTGTCTCAGGCACACACTGACCAATCAGAGTCCAGGAAATGTTCTTGCCATTGTATAATACATTTCAGCACATATCCAATTCTGTTTATGGTTAGGGCAACCCTTGTACTGGTCATATATTGCATAACATAAAACATACCCAGTTGTGAACTCCAAGACTATGATTCAATCTTGGGGTTTGGGAGACATACAAACTACACATACTTCACTCTTCAGGCTTATCATGTCCCCCAATCCTCTCAGTTGGATAATAACCTTGTAATTGTAAGGCCCTTGTTAGTTGATCGGTGCCCACATTTCATTACCAAGTGGCCATTATAATATTAAAAACTAATTGGAAAGCTGCCGCCCATTGACTGTAATGGAGCATTCCCCCGCACTCTCCCAAGCATCTCATCATCATGTTAATGAGTGCGGGGGTGGAGTGTGGGCCACACTTACAACTGGGAAGTCCTTGGGGCCCAGTTTATTTAATTTTATGAGGGATACAGTTTTGTACCTAATGAATTATTTAATGCCGTCTTCACAATACAAGCATGCCATTGGGGTAAGGCACCTATATATCAGGTGCAGGGGCTGAGACTGGTAAGTCTCTTTAAGCATATCAGAACCATGTAAAACAAATAACTGTCCATGTGTTGTACCTGAAACCAGATCAAAAACAAGGCACTCATGTTTAAAATGTTTTTTTCCTCTGGGCTTTAAAAAGTGAGTTTTCTTAAATATCTGCCATTTCTTCTGAAGAACACCTCTGTTGGAGTTTGAAAGCTTAAGGTCATTCTATAATCTCTGTTGGTCCAATAAAAGGTATCAAATCACTTAATTTGTAGATCTTGTGTAAGAACCAATATGGCAACAAACATTTTTACGGCTGCAGTGGGTGGAGCACGCAGATGGTTTGCATGTACAAAAGGGCTAATGTCATGTTTTCTGCCTGTGGAACTGGATGAAAGTGTAAATAGTCTCCTCCACCTTACCCTCCTCCAAGAAATGCTTTCCGCCCTCAAATATATATGCTTTCATGTTAGTCAATGGTTGTGCGGCACTATTTTCTTTCTTAAATGGGAGGTACAAGAACTGGAATCTGAGTAGTGGGAGGCAGCATTCTTTTTTTTTTTTTGAGGGTAAGATCCACTCCCACCTCCACCTGAGAAGCTCCTAAAGATCCACCCCCGCCTTTTTTTTTTTGGTTCATGTGGCAGGGGCATGAGGTGGATCTATCATTTTGGAACAACTGACTATCAAAGCTGCCTGGGGCATCAGAGCTTAAGGTTCAGAACGAAAAAGGAAAAAGTAATTAAGGAGTGCCTGAAACTGCATCCTTATACAGCACTTGTGAAACTGCATCCTGAAATTACAGCACTTGAGGAAAGCAAGCACTTGCAACACAAGAATTACAATTAAGGTATAAGCCCACAAAGGAGTAAAATATGTCACCCAAAGAAGACTATCCCATATTGGATACTAGAGTGTCTGTTTCTTAAAAGCTTTTTGTACCTCCCTCCCCACTAGAGATGCAGTGAATTATTAATCTGCCCATGAAGTGGACGCGAAGTGGGCACTTTGCATCCGTGGAGCACAACGAGAAGTGGACTCTGTAAAGTGCTCACTTCATGTATTATTATTACCACTTCACGTTGCCATTATGCCTTAAGGTGAAGTAAGAAGAAAATAGGCACATCACATGGCTTGTAGTACTGTAAGTCACATGCTTTAGCCAGGCAGGAAGGAAGTGAGTTACAGAAGCAGTTTCACTTTCTCCTTTGCATTTGTAGAGGGAGAAAGCATTTGTGAGAGGACAGGAGTTACTGCTTGCCTTTTGTTGCTTTTCAGTGCCAGAACAAAACAAACAGCTTTTTTAAAAGCTATTTTCTTTAGTTTTTGTATTGTATTTGTGTTTTTTTGGTTAGTGAATTTTTTTTGTAAAAGTTTTGTTTTGTTTTGTGTGTGTGATTGACTCTGCGTGTGTGTGTGTGTGTGTGTCCACTGTCTGTGTGTGTGTGTGTTGGCCCATGAACTTCAGGAGGATGGACGGTCACATAGTAGAAGGTGAGTCGCTAGCCCATGGGGGCAGTAGGAGGGGAGGAGTGCGGACCCTTGGGGGGGTGAGGGGGTTGTGTGATGTTGGACCACTCCCAACTCCTGGCTGGTGTTGCTTCCCCATTGAAGCAACAGGAGCAGCAGCAGCAGCACCAGTGCCACTGGTGGCTGCTGCGCATGCACCTTATCCACCACTACCACCACCACCACCACTAGCAGCAGCTGTTGGAGCTCCAGCAGCACCCCCTCCACCACCTCCACAGCCACAGGAGGTGGCCCCAGAAATTGTAGGTGGTGGTGGGACTTATGCCCAATATGTGAGGACTGTCTGGTGCCCCCCGCAGTTCTCCAGTGTGGGAGTTTTTTAATTGTGTGGGGGGAGACAGCACAGTGGTGAAGTGCCATGTGTGTGGTGTGCTGGTGCACCATGGCCCCCCTGGGACACATTTGGGAACCGGTGGCCAGTGCACCCACATGCTGAATCACCACAGGGAAGAATGGCAGGCTGCCATGAAAGGGGCCAGGTGTCCACCTGCTGGCCCTTCTGTGGCAGTGGCTGAGGGTGCTGCTGGGGTGGGAGATGTGCCTCGCAGTCACCGCCACAGCAGGAGGAGAAGGGCTACTACAGCAACTGCTCCACCACCACCACCCACCTCCACCACCACCATCACCACAGCCACCAGCACCACCCTGTCCACCACCAGCCCCACTACCTGGATTCCCCACTACAGTGGACTCCGCCACAGTCCCTGCAACCAAGTCTGACATCGGCCTGGTGTGGGCAGCACTCAAGGAAAACAATGAACGGTTTAGTGCTTTGGAGCAGCAGGTGAACAGAGTGGAAGCACAGCAGCAGCAAATAATTTCAATGCTGCACCTGCTGTTGGACCACCATGGCATCCGACGGCCATAGTAAGATAGGGGATTGTTTTCTGCTCCCACCCCAACCCCTGACCCCACCCCACTATTGTGTTGTACTTTTTTGTGTGTTTTTTGTTTGTTATTGTTTAATCATACACATTTTCCCTTCCAGGGGAATCTTTCTTGCACCACATAGTGCAATACATTTTAGTGAAAACCACCCGTAATTTCGTTACAGTGTGTCACGTGATGGAGAAATTCCCATTTTGAAAATCTGCCCACATTCTGCCTCCCTTCTCAGCAACGTTAGGACGTGGTGGCAGGGAGAGCACGTGTGCGTGCTCCTTACAGTGAATATCCGATTGTCCGGCAGGTTTCCAAATGTTTCTTTATGTTATAATGGTCAGTTTGTGGTGAAATGTGTGGCCATGTTTCCAGTAAGAAGATCCTTGTTAGTGGAAACATCCCACATTTCACCCCAAAGTCAACCTTATAACATAAGGAAACATTGGGATAGTTGCTGGACATTCACTATAGTGGAGCATGCACCTGCACTCCCCCTGGCATTACATCCTAATGTTGTTGAGAAAGGGTGGCAGAATGTTGCTGGCTTTTCTGATCAGTAATTCCTCTGTCACGTGACTCACTATAATGAAATTATGGGTGGTTTTCACAGAAATATATTGTACTCTTGTGGAGCAAGAAATATTCCAGTGAGCTAGCTAGTGATCAAACAGGGATTCAGCATGTTTGCAGTTCATTTGCATCACCAGGTAAGAAAAAAGGTTTATCTCCCCATACGACGCACACTGGTAATGCCAAACCTCACCCAACAACTAACACACCAAAATCTGGCCAATGGAGAATCATGTACACAAATGCTCACAGCCTGGGAAATAAGATCCCAGACCTGCAGGCAATAATGTCAGAGGCTAAACTGGACATAGTAGCAATTAGTGAGACGTGGTTTACCAGTAACCACACTTGGGAGACTTCAGTACCTGGCTATGTATTGTTCAGAAGAGACCGAGGTGCAAAAGGGGAGGAAGTAGCCCTGTATGTCAATGAAAATATCAAAGCTACAGAAATTCAGAATACACATAAAGAGCCAGAAGAACTGTGGGTCACCCTGAAACAGGAAATGGGACAGCCATAAGAACTGGGGTTGTCTACAGGCCCCAGACCAGGGGAGGACATAGACACATTACTGTTAGAAGATATACAAAACATGACAGCTAAAGGGAGGTTCTGATAATGGGAGACTTCAACATGCTGGATACAGATTGGTCAATACCAGCAGGAACATCTGCTAGAACTAGACACATGGTGGATTCCCTGCAGGGAGAGGGCCTCAAACAACTGGTACAGCAACCCACAAGAGACAGGGCTATCCTAGATCTAGTACTGACTAACAAGGAAGGGATCACAGATCTCCAGGTAGAAGGTCACCTGGGGGCCAGTGACCATCACATGGTATGGTTCAATTTGGCTACTACATCTAAATCATCCCATTCCAAGGCAAACATATGGGACTTCAGAGGAGCTGACTTTGATAAGATGGCCAACAGAATTAAGCTAGCCCTGGCAAAAAGAAACACAGGTGAGGGGGTACAGGCAAAGTGAGCAAGCATTAAGGATGCAATACTTGAAGCAACATCCCATTGTGTTATACAGAAAAGGAAGTGCAAAGAAGGAAACCACTTTGGTTCTCAAATACAGTAGCAGAAAATGTCAGAGCCAAAAGGCTGGCCTTCAGGAAATATATGGAACACAGCGGGATGAAGATAGGGAGGAATACAAACTGCCCTAAGGGAAGCAGGGAAGGCAGTAAGGCAGGCAAAGTCCCAAACTGAGGAAACACTAGCACAAACAGTAGAAGAAGGTGACAAGACTTTCTATAGATACATTAGTGAAAGAGAAAGTCCAGAGAATATTGCTAAGCAATGGAGAAAGGGAGCATGTGAGGAGGAGGACCCTGTAAAGGCATCTATCCTAAATAGATACTTTTGCTCAGTATTTACTGAAGAGAAGGTAGGGCAGGGCCCACAGCTCAGCATCATGGACACAGGGGGAGGGAGGTGAGCACCACCCCTTCACAAAAGAAAGGGTCCTACAAAAGCTTGCTAAGCTCAGGGTGGATAAGGCAATGGGACCTGATGGCGCACATCCCAGGGTACTTAAGGAGCTAAAGGTGGAACTAGCAGAGCCATTAGCAGAACTGTTTAGTGAGTCTCTGAGCACAGGAGAGGTCCCAGAAGACTGGAGAAGGGCTCATGTGATCCTGCTCCACAAGAGTGGTAGGCAGGGAGGCGAGGAACTATAGACCAGTCAGTCTTACCTCAGTAGTGGGCAAGATTATGGAGGCACTCCTTAAGGAAAGGATAGTGCAACACCTGGAATTCATAGGGGCACAGGATCCAAGACAGCATGGGTTTACAAAAGGAAGGTCCTGTCAAACTAGTCTCATAGATTTCTTTGACTGGGTAACCAGAGTGGTGGACCAAGGGGGAGCAGTTGATGTCACCTACCTTGACTTCAGCAAAGCTTTTGACACTGTTCCACATAGAAGATTGATAAATAAGCTGGGTAGGCTCGGGTGGGTCAGAAGTTGGTCAACTGGGTGGCAAACTGGTTGTGAGGCAGAAAACAGAGAGTGGTGGTAAATGGTATACAGTCAGAAGAGATGCAAGTCACAAGTGGGGTACCTCAGGGATCAGTCCTGGGGCCAGTCCTCTTCAACATCTTCATTAGTGACCTTGCAGATGGACTAGAGGTAAAAGCTTGTCTGTTTGCAGATGACACCAAGATCTGCAACAGAGTAGATGATCCAGATGGGGTGGGCAGAATGAGAAGAGATCTGGATAAACTAGCAAAATGGTCAGAAGAGTGGCAACTGGGATTTAATGCAAAGAAGTGCAAAATCATGCACATAGGAAGAGAAACCCTGAAGCCACCTATAGGCTGGGAGGAGTTGCTAGCAGTCATAAAGGAAGAAAGAGACTTGGGCATCATCATCATCACTGATGACCTGAAATCATCAAACAGACCTCTAAAGCAGTAGGTAAGGCTAGGGGTGTTAGGGTGTATTAGTAGGGTATCACAAAGTCGGAAGAGAGTAATAATCCCTCTTTACAAGACACTGGTTAGGCCCCATCTGGAGTACTGCATGCAGTATTGGAGCCACACCTTCACAAGGACATTAACCAAATTGAGGCAGTCCAGAAGGGCAGCCAAAATGGTGCAGGGACTGCATCAGAAGACATATGAGGACAGATTAACAGAGCTCAATATGTATACCCTTGAGCAAAGGAGGAGAGGTGATATGATCGAGGCATTCAAACACCTTAGGGCATTAACAAGGTGAAAGAGTCTAACATGTTTAAATATAAGAAAAATAGCAGGACAAGAGGACACAGCATGAGATTAGAGGGGCGATTAAGGGGAATGTGAAATTATTTTTTCACAGAAAGGGTGGTGGATGCATGGAATGGCTTACCACAAGAAGTGGTGGCTATGAATACAGTGCAGGGCTTCAAACAGGCATGGGATAGGCATAAGGGAGCAATACAAATGACTATGAATAGATAGGCCACTGACAGAGCAAAGGCCGATGGCACATTTATAAGGTAGAAAAAGAAATGGGCAGACTGGATGGGCCTTGCGGTCCTTATCTGCCGTCAACTTCTATGTTTTTATGATAGTAATGCCCCCACATATTAGTTTATGTGCATCATCATAAGTATGTAATGTGGTGAATGTCTGTAAAGCAGCAGCACAACAATCTGCTGATAACTCTGACCTGTATTTTTTAATGCTATGTTACAACTTCCTTTACTTACATCCTGACTGACTGGAATGATACGAGAATTTACAGTAGTTGAGTCTGCTGTACTACCTTTTTTCATGTGTGAAATAATGAAAGGAGCATCCCTTTTAAATTGGTGCTGACCAGGTCTTTGTCATAGTTTTCTTCTGCTTTTCTCCATCACATCAAGTAGCTGTTATATATCATTTCTGTTGTTAATTAACAGTTATGCATCACACAGTGTTTTATGACACCATGGAACAACAGTTATTGAAAAGCAGCTGCAAATAAATACAAACCTGGTCCGAACAATATTGGAAGACGTACTCATTTTTTTTTTCATGCATGAAAAAAAGTAGTCAAGTAAGTAAAGCAGACATAAATTGTGAAAAGAATCGTATCATTCAAGTCATGACTTGGCAGTAAGTAGTGGTGGCTGTGGCAATGTAAAGTAGCATAAAAAAGTGCAGTTCAGAACTGTGAGGACATCCTTGCAATGCTGCTTTAATTGTAAAAATGTCAGTATGACATCATGAGCTCACAGTAACAATCACAGAACACACAAAAGTGGTACAGAGTCCCCATATTTTTTCTGCAGTCCCAAAATGCATCCTGCTTGTGTGCAGAAAATTGACAAGTGGTTACACAGCAAAATGAGACTGTTTCAGCACATACAAAGTCTCCCAGAATTAATAGCGCACTCAGTCATGCGCGCAGTGGTGGCACAGAGTCCCCAGATTTTTTCTGCAGGCCCAAAATGCATCCTCCTTGTGTGCAGAAAATTGACAAATGGTAATGAAGTGAAATGGGATTGTTTCAGTAAATACAAAGTCCCCCAGAATTAATGGCGCACTCAGTCATGCTTGCAGTGGTGGCATAGAGTCCTCAGATTTTTTCTGCAGGCCCAAAATGCATCCTCCTTGTGTGCAGAAAACTGACAAGTGGTTACACAGTGAAATGAGACTGTTTCAGCACATACAAAGTACCCCAGAATTTATTGTGCAGTCACTCACGTGCGCAGTGCCCCAAAATAAAATGATAACTGTGAGCGAACTGTTGCTGGTCCAATGTGTGCTGCGATTCGAGCAAATGCAATGTGATCATCTCAACTGGATGGAAAGGTGCCTTTGTCTGTACACTAATAATAGCCTTGGTGAGTTGATATATATATATATATATATATATATATATATATTTCTGTATTTTGTAGGTGAGGGGGGTTGACATGGACATGTACTCATGGTATTGTTCTGTATCATTCACAGGTCACAGATACTGTTGGTGTGCACATTCTAGTGCTCGACTAGAACTTTTTGCATAGAAATTTGCAATGGATAACTGTCAAGCACATGAAGGTAAGTATTTTTTTTTTTTTGGGTGGGGGTAAGCATATTTGCAGGTTTGTCTGTAATGGTTTCTTATTTTCTTACTTCTTCACAGATTTCGTCTGCATCCTTCTCGAGTCTGGTTGTCAATGATGGTCATAGTCATCTAATGAAACGACTTCTGTGTGTTGCATGTGCGCCCCAGCCTGGTGGGAGGGCCTGATGTTGAAGAACTTGTTTGGATAAGGCCACTCTGACAGAACAACAAAGCATCTGGAAGTTTCCTAAAAAAAGAAATGAATGACTTCTTACAACTTAATTGTTATGTGTCCCTACCTGGTTCTCAAATCTCAATCCCTAAAGTCAAGTTACATTTCAAAGCCACATCTTGTCAACTAACACAACCTGTGTGCAATATTTGCTGCAGTCTTTGCAAAACAATGAAATGGATGAAATAAAATCTTCATACTTACCAGAATGGATTTCACATGGATATTACATTGGTTCCTCTCTGTATGGTACAGCTACAGTATCATTCCCGACGAGTTTTAGTGATGGAGCCTTTTTTTGTTACCCTGTAAAAGAAACAAAAGAAGTGTACTGTATGTGTTTTACCATTGCGGCTCTGAAAAGCTACAGAAAATAAAACATACAACTAAAGGAAGTGAAATAGCATAACAAACATGAGTACACATACTCACTTAATGGTTTAAATATTAAGAAGCTTTCTGTCTCTGGCTGAGGGATGTGGTGGGCCAGACAGACTCATAGTGGCAGTGGTGGCAGTGGATAATATCAGTCCCTGTGGTGGTGGTCTGGGAGGCAGACAGACTCATGGTGGCAGTGGATAACATCAGTCCCAGTGGTGGTGGTGGTCCGGGGGCAGACACACTCATGGTGGCAGACTTGGATAACATCAGTTCCAGTGGTAGTGGTCCGTGGGGGGGGGGGCACACTGCCTTTTAAAAACTTCAGTTAAAACCTGCCAACATTAACCACATCATCATCCTCATAAAGAAAACTGCCCTCACAGTCATCAATGTCTGAAGTCTGACCACTGGGAAATTCTTTCTCCATTGTGTCATCATCTACGTCAGTGGTGGTCCGTTTCAGGCAGCCACTGCCAGTGCCACCAGGATGCTCCATTTCCACATCAGCAAGACCACCATGACTAGGCTGGGGTACAAATACCGAGGTTGCAGTCTGTGCTGGTATGTGCCTCTCATTCATTTTAATGAATGCTAGCAAGCTAACATTTGCAGGAGACAGGTTTGTCAGACGATCCCTGACTATTGCACCTGCTGAGCTGAATACCCTCTCAACACTTACACTGGAGGGTGGGCATGTGAGGTACTTCAGTGCCACTGGAGTCACCTCTGGCCATTCACTGACCTTTCCACTCCAGTACAAAAGAGGATCTTCAGTTATTGTCAGATGCCTGTTTTCAGACAAATATGACTCAACCATTCTCTGTGCCACACTAAGTCGAATTGTTGATGCATCATCCTGTTCTCCTGAATCATTTATTTCACAAATACCCACTTGGGACAAAGCCTCCCAAAGTGGGTTGATGCCAGACACTTTAGATGACAGACCACCTGGAACTACAGTCCCCTTCCCCTTGCAGGATATGCTTGATGGTCCTCCAGGTACACCTTCAGCCGGATTATGCTGCTGAGGTCTGCTGACCTTAACACGTGACTTCTGTGCCCCATGAACCAAGCGCACCAGTTGACCACTGATATTTTTTACCTGTTCAGGCCCTCCCTCCAGTACTGATGCAATTCCACGTTTGTATCGTGGGTCCAGCATTGTTGCTATGGCAAAGTTGTCACTACGCTGAATGCTCACACTGTGACGATTCTGGTTGAATACTGTCAGCATGTGTTGCAGCAACATACTGCTACCACCGTCTCCGGCAACATCAAGGCTATGCTGTACATTCATCAATGTCTGCCTCTGCACCCGCAGCAGTGGAATTGATTGGCTATTGGAGGCAGACTCGCCACTCACTGCCTGTGTGGCATGTTCAAAAGGCTGCAAAATTGTTATTACAGAGTCCATGAGGCACCACTGTTCAGTCATCATAGACATGGAGGCCCCGGAACTGTCATGGCTAGTGTGCATAACAAGATATTCTGAGATGGCTTTGTATTGTTCATACAACCTCTCTGCCATGTATAATGTGGAGTTCCATCGGGTGACAACTTCCAGCTTCAAGCGGTGCTGAGGCAGGCTGTTTTATATCTGCAACTGCACGATAGGTCACGAACCTTTCAGATCTTGAAAAGTGAGAGAATCGTCTTGCAACGGTCAGCATTTTCTTTATATCAGGGTGCTGCAGAAACTCCTGAACCACAAGATTTAAACAGTGGGCCATGCATGGAACATGAAAAAAACCACCATTCGTGATGCATTTCACCACATTTGACCCATTGTCACTTGCTATGAACCCAGCTCTCAGGGACAGAGGGTTTAGCCATCTGTCAGTTTCAGTCAGTACCATCTCCAACACGTTCTCACCAGTGTGTGAACAGGTCACACTGCACATAGCAATCGTTGCATGCTGTCAAATTCCAGGAAGACTGCTACCGTGAAAATCCACCTTACTGCACTGGTTATTCACACTATCAACATCACAAACAACCCCTGGCACCTGCGCCCAGTGTGCAGTTATACACAGGTATGAACTCACCACTGTTTTGCCACTTGTCCACATATCCATACTTAAATGGATGAATGGAGAAGAGGAATGCTGAAGGGCATGTCTTACTGAGTTGGACACAGTGCAGAACAACTCGGGGACAGAACGGGTAGAAAAGTATGTCCTGGATGGGACTTTCCATTTTGGACAGGCATGTGCAGCAAACCACCGGAACACAAAATTCTCCACAAAGGAGAAGGGCAAAAGATCAATTGCCAGCATTTCCATTACAGCAGCATTGAGTTCACATGACACTGTATGATTCTGGGGGTACTTCAGCTTATGCGCAAAAACACTCTGTAACGTGGGCTGACTTAAATGTTTTACACGTGGTGTGTTGATCATAAATGGTTGTGCTCTGTGATGAATGGCTTTGTCAGGGCATGGAGTGTCGACATTTGATGAAGATGGTTGCACAGGTGATGATGACAAACCCAGAAATGATGTTATTTTGCCAGATTTGCCAACCGGGGTTGATGTACCACTTGCACTAGACATACTGCATTCACCACCACCACCACCACAACAGCTACTCTCACCAGCACTGGACAACATTTCAAAGTCATTATGGTCCTCCATCTTATCATGCCTGTAGTAATCCTCTGCTCTTATTATCGCTCTACTGCACACATTTAATTTCCGACTGGGCTTAACAGTCATGGAAGGGGATAACATGCTGGCTATGGTTGCCAGTGACATGGGTGAACGCCTCACTGTGGTATTAGCTGCCAGCTTGTGCTGGGTCCACAGTGCCAAGTGCCTATTCTTAAGATGTGTATGCTGTCCTCCTGTGCCCAGATGGCTCCCCTTTTTACCTCGACTCACACGCACATGGCAAACCTGGCAGATTGCAACTGAATCATCATTTGCATCTTGAACAAAAAAATCCCAAACAAGGGACTGTGATGCTCTGCTTTTAACATGTCCATGATGATGTGGCTTATTTAAGTCTATTATTTTAAGCACTGAAGTGGGGGGGGCATGTGATGTTTTGGGCACTGCACACCTGGACTGCAACTGACCACCATGACTACCTATCATATTGATTACTGGGTCATCATCATCATCATCATCATCATCAACTAAAACCGGTAGATCACAAGTTTTTACGGGTGGGGGGGATTCCTGCAAACAGTCTCAGACACAGCCACTTTGAATTTCTTTTTCTCCGGTTGCCAACTGGGGTCTATTACATCATCATCATATTCATCAACGTCACACACATTCACATCTTCTGCTTGGATGCTGGCATGTGGACTGCATGTTGCAACAACAGCAACATCATCATCATCATCATCATCATCACATTCATCATCAGCATCTACACCACCATCACCGGATATTTTTTTACCTCGCTGTGAATCACTGCATGGAAAATGCTTGACATTAAGTGCCATGGTGGACGGAATATCACATTGTATGCTATCGTTGACAGGATCATCAGAATCCTCAGGTTCAGTTACTGGGATGTTACTGGGAAGTATGACATCATCTACGCTGCCACTCACTTGCACTGCTTCACACTCAATATTTTTGGAAATGGTACACTGGTTGGAATTAGAACTTGACGCAACAATACTAATACTACCTCCACCACCACTAACACCAGTAACACTAACACCACCGACTGGGAAAACATCATCTCCTCCAACTATGAGTGAAGCTACTGAATGGGCTGTAAAAAACATTGCAGGAGAAATACCTTTCCTCAAATCAGCAATGCACTTCTGCGTCTACGTATTACTACCACGCCAACAGACCATCTTACTGCCAACATTGCCATGGCGAGAAACAGCTTTGCTTGCACATCTATTTGCAGGCATTTTGGGGGACCAACCACAAAAATTATAACCAAATTCAGATTTTGATACATTCGCTCTCTGATTGGAGGGACGCTGGCTGGATGTGAAGCCAAATAAACAACTGTGGCTTCAGCAACAGATAAGAGACTACTCTGAGACTGTCACAGAGTTAAAACAACTTCAGTAACCAGTGGTGCTGATGAGGTCACAAAAACAATCCAATCTGGTAAAAAATACCCTTTGAATGTGGGGGTGGGGGGGAGCACTGAATACAGACAGTGCTGATTTTTACAGCACTACAGACAGCAAAACTAAGAATAGATACCACGATCGCAGTACAAAATCAGGCAGCTGCAGTGGATAGCAGGTTCACACTGCTGCGCTTGCAATTACACTAGTCTGTGGCACAATAAAAGGTGTATTATTTGATGCACACAACACTGCACACACACACACACACACACAGAACAGTTTATGTACAATGCTGAACAAGGAATGCGCCGCAAATGCAAAAGTTCAGTACTATGCCTCGTTACGTATTGTAAATTTGTAATTTAAACAACCTGAACTTATGAACTGCTGCACCACATCCACACAACAAACAGCAAGAAAATTTCTACTATTACTGACAATATTACTGTGTGTACATTAACACAGTCAGTTATATAACAAAAATATAGCCAAAAAACAAAGAAATCACTATTTCTCCAACTTAAATCTAACTACACCACAGATACGCCTCTCCCCCAAAGCACACTTTCACTGTCTTTCACCACACAAACTCAATGTTGTAAATTAACATTCAAAATCCACACAAAAACAAAAACGCTCGATGATATGAGCACAGGAGGGTTTCCTACAATCGATGAACTAAAGTTGAATCCCCTCCAAAAAAAAGCAAAAATGCTTTTTGAACAGCTTTTACAAGATTTCTATCACAGACAGCTATCAGAGCACACTGTCTTCTACTTCTTCCTACTCATACTACCCTGAACTGAGGCTGTGCAGATCAATATAGAGCCCATGTGACCTGAAATCCCATGAATCAATGCAAAATTCACCTTTGGAGCTCAAAAACAAGGCGAAGTGAGGCAAAGTGTACTACCTGCAATGCACTTCGCCTTAAAATTGGCAGAATAGTGGCCTGGGGAGGTATAGTAATGTGAAGTCATTGTTTCTAACAGACATTGCGTTCCTCATTATAACATGAAGTACTCTGCTTCACGTTGTGGAGCACTCCGTGGATCCACCTTTGCTCCGTGAATCACTTGGCGGGTAGTTGAACCCATACTTACCACTACTCCCCACACACACTCACAGCTGATGCATCCACCCAAATAGCTAGGGGAAGCTCTACATTTTTATCTCTCTGGGATCTGAAGTTTAGCAGTAATGTGTGAAGAGAATAAAGTCTTGTGTTTTGTGCATTTGAATAGGTTTAGTGCTTTGAAGTTAAAAGATATAAATATATATACATAGTGTCATGGGCACCTGAAAAGGAAAGAGATACTACTGAAATAAATGTTATTCTGATGATTTATTTATTTATGTTTAAGATTTTAAGTGTAGTTCTGCCTTGGTCACAGACACATAGGCCCAGATATTCAAAAGGGTTGCGCCATGTGCAACAGAGATTCCCCAGTGCAAGTCCAAAAATGTGCCGTTCTGCGATATTCAGTGGGAGGCGCTGCACTGCTCAAATTGCAATGTGCAAGAGCGCAATGGTAATGAATGCATGCACAACCGTAGGGGGAGGAACCATGAATGAATGGTGCAGTGTGATATTCAACGACATGTGCCATACGCAATAGGGGAGGTAGCGGAAGTTACGCCATAGCAGAAGTGAGCCAAAATAAAAAGAAGCAAGAGAGAGACACAAGAACGCTACAGGAAGGCCTGCAGTGGGGGTGAGCTGGCAGCCATACCAGTGAGAGGAACAGAGAGAGGGACAGTGGTGGAGCAGGACAGGGCACACCTGTACCACGCAGGACAGGTCTGGGGAGCCAGACAAACAGAGCAGGGACAACAGGGCAGTGCTGCAGAGTGGTCAGGGCAGTGGCAGGAGGCAGGACAGCAGAAGGCCGGAGGTGTACCCAGTGCAGGGGGAGCAGCTTAGAGGACAGTGGGGGGACCGGGACAACATCTGCCAGGGGGGTGAACAACAGCCAGGGACATGGCCAGTGCCACCATACAGATGGAGGCAGTAATGAGGGGTGTGAGAAGGCAGGCAGCAGGGGGGCGTGGCTGTGGAAGGGCCTGTCAGCGCTACGCCCCCAACAGGTGGTACCGAGCCTGCATCACCTTCGAGCAGTATAGTGATACAGAGATTGTGGGCTGGTACCGCCTGAACTGGGTGATCCTGAGGCGCTCTGTGAGCAGTAAAGTGATGAGATGCAGGCACCCACATGATGGAGCCATGCTCTGTCAGTGGAGACCAAGATGACAGCTGTCATGTGCCTGCTCGCCACGGGTACCTTCCAAAGACCAACAGGGGACACGACAGGCATAACCCAGTCGGCCGCATCACGCCTACTCACACAATTCCTTAGCGCACTGCTGCCACATGCTGCAGAGTACATCCATTTCCCCAGCACACAGGCAGAGCGCACAGCACACATACAACAGTTCCACAGGGTAGCACGTATGCCTGGCATGCTCAGGGCCATTGACTGCACCCATGTGGCCATCCGCACACCACCTGGCCTGGAAGGCATTGCCTATCGTAACCGCAAGGGATACTCCAGCATCAACTGCCAGGTGGTGTGCGATGCCAGGGGACGCATAACCAATGTCTGTGCCACGCACTCTGGGTGAGCACATGACGCCTTCATCTGGCACCAGTCAGCACTGTACCACAGATTCGAGAGTGGGGATATCCCCACTGGCCACCTAGTGGGTGAGTATGTACAACACGCAGGATGACATGGGCAGCCATACATGCAGGATGACATGGGCAGCCGTTGGGGGGAGGCATAGTCAGAGATGCCATGGGTACCGGCTTTGACGGCCCATGGCAGAGCGATGCAGACCACCATACTAATGTACACCCTCTATACACAGGTGACAGTGGATACCCACTCCGTCCCTGGCTGCTCACACTGTACCGGCGCCCCACGACCCCATCGCAGCAACGATACAATGAGGCACATGCCACCACATGTAATATCATCGGGCGTGTGTTTGGGATGTTGAAGTCATGGTTCTGGTGCCTGGACATGTCTGGCAGTGCCCTACAATACAGCTCCTCAAAGGCCTGTGGGCTATTCCTGGCCTGTTGTATCCTGCACAACATGGCCAACGACTGTGGGATAGCTGTAGAGATCAAAGAGGGGGACAGCGATGGGGAGGACGAGGACGCCGGTCCAGACGGTGATGAGCAGCCACCCCCTGGGTGAAGGCACCCCCGCCTGTTCAGGATGGAGCAGCTGCACCGGGACACCATCACAGAGGAGCATTTCAGCCAACACAGGTAGGTCATGGGGCCATGTGCTACCACCACTGGAAAGGGCACAACACACACATATGCATGGATGAAACCCAGGGGTGGATGGTGGCAAGTGAATGGGACTGAGCGTGGATCTGCACACACCGTCAGGGATGGGCATGGCCAAACACAACACGCACACACAAGGACACACACACACCAACCCCCACCCCCACACCACAAGACATGCACAAGGGGTAGAAGGCACGCCGACCATGACTGCAACACCTAGTCACACACAGGCCCACACACAGCAATGCCCAGTGGCCATCACTGTGAGTGTGTCAGATGCTGGGCACCATTGCACACTGGCAGACAGCGCAACGCAGGCATCATCATGCACACGCCACAGTGGCCAGCAACCAGGAGGGTGTGCACATGGACTGTGTGTGTGCAGGGCCGGGTACCCCACCCGTGCATCTCACGGTGCACAACACACTGCACACAGGGCAGTGGCAGACAGTGGCCATGGTGGGGGACAGGTCAGTCACACAGCACAGTGCCACGGCTGCCATGGATGCATGGGCGGCTCCACCGAGACCTGCCAGCCATGCCAGGCTGACCATTGGCCTCATGGGGTGGCACAGATGTACCACCAGGGGTGACGCTGCGGGAACACAACTGTGTTCATGCAGGGGTCTGCAGCTCACCGAACATGCCTGCACCTGGCGTGCTCAGTATGCCCACAGCCGAACCCGGTGTCGACATGGTAGGTGTCGCACGATGCCGAGAATGGGGGGTGGACATAGCACTGCACGGTGTCTGCGGCGCATGGGCAAATAACTGGGTGCCCATTGTGGCCATGACAGCTGTGAATGCCAGTGTCTGCCTGTCAATGGCAGTGGTCACATCCTCCCGCAGCTGGTCCATCCCTGCCAGGAGCAGACCAGTGTCCCTGCTGCACCACTCCTCTGCCTGGCGCAGGACCACACTGAGTGTATCCACCGCTGTCACAAGCCACAACTGCTGATCCACTGAATCCTGGAGTATGCGGGTGTGCTCATCTAAGAGGTCATCCACCTGATCGGCATGCTGTCCCTCATGGTGTTCGCGGTCGTGCTGGGCAGCGCCCCTTGAGGTTGGGCACTACACACCAGGGCCATGCCTGGGCATGTCCACAGGCGGTGCACTGACGCCACCCCCCGACACTGTCCCCCCATCTTCATTGTCCAACTGCTGGCACTGCCCCTCCGGCCGCCGATTGCCAGGGCTCGCCGGTGCTGATGCACCGTCCGCAACAGTCCCACTGGCCTGGACGCACACCAGTGCTGCCCCACTGGGGCATACAAGCATGGGCTGGGACTGTGACGTCATGCAGGCCTCAACGGCGGCACCACCCAAGGCTACGCCCGTGCTGTTCCCTGCTGTGGAACCATCCTGAATCCCTCACATATCACTGTCTGGGATGTGTGATCCATCATCATCATCGGTGCCTGATCTGGCACCAGTCCGTGTCCCAGCATGCTGGATTCCGTGGCCACTGTCACACTGGGACACAGGCAGGGCCTCGTCCGCACCATCACCACCATCTTCAGTCCGGACAGAGAGGCAGGTATGTGGTGGTACTGACCCACGGACACTTGTGGAGGTGGATGGGTGCTCCTCCATGTCCAGGGCCTCACCCACAGTGGACACACCCACCACCACTGATCCATTTAGACACTCAGGAGCTGCAAGGGAACAAAGTAGCGTTAATGTCTCTGCCTACCCTGTGGCACTCCCCTCGCCACTCACACAGTGACAGCACAGGACCTACTATGCAGTGATGAGCTGCCACCCGTCTGGAAGCCACCACCTGGCATGCCCACTATGGCACAATGCTGCATGCTGCTGGCCATCCGCTCCTCCTGTGGCATCAGGCAAGGCACATCCGGCTGCCCACCACCGGTTGCAGCACGTGCAGCCCTGATGGCAGCCACCTTGTCTTTAATCCTCCTCCTGTCCATGCCGACCTTCTTCTTACATTCCTGCACAGACCGCTGGTGGCTGCCATGCTGGTTCACGGCATGTGCAACCTCACCCCATGCCACAGCACGGGCCTGTAGTGTTCTCCGCTGTCCACTGAGCAGCAGTTCCCTGTCAAGATATGCCTCAAACAGGGCGTCTGTTTCTGCCCGTGTGAAGTTGGGCCTCCTCTTCCTCCAACATTCCTGTTCCACCTCTTCCTCACGTTCGTTCATTGTAGAGTCTGTGGGAATGACAGGTGTTACCTTTCACTGTGCAGTCCCATGCATCTCCCACACACCACAGTCCACACTGGCAAACAGCATGCAACCCACCACAATAGACTGCAATACCAGACTATGGCCTCTGCAGCCCCATGTCACATTTATATAGTGCAACGCATGCAAATGAGGCGAGGCTCAAATTTAAATGGATGCTAATGCAGTAGCTGCGCCAAGGAATTGCTGATGAGCTGATTTGCATATGCCGGCTGAATATCGCACTGTTGCGCCTTGCGCAATTGTGTTGAACGTGCTCAGGCACAGGTGCAGCTCTGTGACATGCGCAGTAGGCACCGCACGGTGCATGCCCAAGGTGCTGACGCTGATGCCTGCTGTGCTGCTGATGTGCTGAGCGCGGGAGGCAGTGCAGGGCACATCCACCACTGTGCCAGTGGCACTAGTGCACTGTTCAAATGTATGGTGCCCTTGCCCTGGAGCGCCGTAGGCGCCGTGTTGCCACAGCGTGGTAGGCCACTACAGGAAGTCCCACACAGGTGCCTTACCGCACTACACATGGGGAGTACCAATCGCGCTGTGGCGGTCCATGTGTGAGAGACCCTTGACCCTGTGCCCAACCTTTGCCCCCTAGGCACCATGCATCCACATGGGTGCACCCCTATTGCGCTGTTCGGTGACAGCACAATGGGGAATGGCAGCGCTGTACCGTGCAGCATCTGCACATGGTGGACATGTGCTAAGAAGCGCCATTTTGAATCTAAGCAGATTCAGAGATGGCACGTAGGAGGGCTGCAGTTTGGAGCCAGATTGAACTAGCGAATTTGGTGGCACTAGTGGAGCCCCATGCTGGTGCACTATTCAGAGATGCACCCCTGGACAGGGCCGGGAGTGCCGTGTGGGAGGAGGTGGCGGTGGCGCTCGAGGAGGCCACAGGGATGGACCGATCGGCGGAGCAGTGTCGACACAGGTACAGGGATCTCCAGTGGAGGGACCCAGACAGGTTTTCCCACCTTTGGGCATGCGACAGGAGAGGCGCTGTTCCACGGCCAGGTAGGTGCCCCATCCATACACTGGTTGCGTCCGTATGGGTATCGCGGTGGGCATGTGTCCACCACACAGGGGGTGGGCCATCCAGTGTGGGCAGTGGTGGTGGTGGTGGTGTGGGGGGGTGGAATGGTTAGGCTGTGCGGGATTGCACACACCCGGGGGTGGGGAGCCTTTGCTACTGGATTGTACTGATGTTCCTCTCTAAAAGTTTGCACCCTAGGCCCTGATGAGCATCGCCGGGCTCGGGAGGACCAACAGAGATGCGAGATGAGGGGAGGAGAGCAACGTCCTTGTGCAGAAGGTCCAATCATGGGTCAGCGCCAGGACCAGGCCGATGATGGTGACTGCCTTTCATCCAGGATATTCTGAGCATGCTGTGTAGCAGGGCAGGTGGCAGGGCATGGCCACCATCCATTGACACCACTGCCGTGCACGCCACATGGTACAGTCAGCACTGTCCAGTGGCACTGCATGTCTGGGTGTGCCACGCTAGTGGTCCATGTGTGCACCAGGTACATGGCTGTGCCACTGCCTTCGCACTGCATAGCCATGTCACTGTACAGCCACGGTAGTGCTGTGTGGGACTTGGGCGGTGGGTGTGTGCAGCGGTCCGCATGGCTGTGTGTGCCTGGGTTGGCAGGTCATGTGGACATGATCACTGTGGGTGGTCACACACCATCACAAGGGCGTTTCCCACGGCTGTATGCCATGCACAATAGGTGGGCTGCAGGGGGATGTGCATTCACACCTATTGACTCTGCTTCCTTGTCCTAGGTGGATGGAGGATGATGAGGATAGAGAGGGCAGTGCAGGAGCTGCTGCAGGTGGCAGGGGCCTCATTAGAAATACTGCAGCTTGTGGAGCAACATGGCGTCCACAGGAGGCACGGCGGGAGGTGCCACCGGAGTGGGGAGCGGGGCGCCCGCTGAAGTGCACGTGCCCCAGGATCAAACCTACCCCCCTGGACCCACCCTCACACCCCTCCTTTCCTCTCCCATATGTTCACCCCTGCCCCTTACCTACCCCCACCTGGTTTGTGGCCCTCGTCCCATACTGATTGTAAATAGTTGTATATAGTTTTGTTTTAACTTTTCAAGTACATTTGTTTTGTTATGCCTACTGTGGTGGTCTCTGATTTGCAGTGGGCTAAAGGTGCTCAGCTGTAGTGGTGTGCATGGTGTCAGGGATGGTGCTGTCATGGGTGTGTGTGTGTGTGTGTGTGTGTCCGTAGGGGAGGCGACTTTGGTGTGGGCATAGCTCTCAGTCACTGTCTATCGTTTGTGTGTTGTTCCCTATGCACTGGATGACTGTGTGCAGTGGTCCACGGTGCATGCACTGTGTCCATGGTGCCCCTGTCAGACCATCCATGGCCTGTGCAGCTGACACCCTTGCATGTTTGTGACCTGCACAGTCCACTGGCATGTCAGTGGTGGCTGCCCATGCTGGACAGCCACTGTACCCAGCATGATGCCGGGTTGTCTCCTGTCACTGGTGTGGTGCATGTCTGCCTTGGGTAGCACCGTTGCCTCCGCTGTTGTTGTCCCACCTCAATGCTTTCACTTATGTCTGTTGCAGGGGATGTACTCCACTGTCTGTCACTTGTGCTCCGGCTGCATGCTGGTGGCGTACAGCGTCGTGGTGCCTGCACAGTGTTGCTGACACACCTGTGCCGTGGAAGGGTTCTGGCCGTGTGTACACGGCTGCCGTGGTCTCACGCCAGGGGCTTGGTTGACCTGCTACTGTGTTCCTGTGTTGGTGTGCCCTTGGGTATGGGTGGGTGTTTGTCCATGCACTGTGTTGCATCCTGTGTGGCGCATGCTTTCATGCATCACTGTGGGTGTCTGCGCTGGCTGTTGTGGCCAGTGCTGGGATGGGGTGTGTCCTTGGGAGAGTGTGCAGGGTGCTGTACCACTGGTGGTGGGGTCTGGGCATGCTCTGTCACGTGTGGGGTACCTCATGTGCCAACGCATGGTCGGTCTCTCAGCTGTACCTCGGGGGGGACGTGCTGGGCGGCACTGTGTAAGCAGTCATTGCATCGCTGTCTGCTGCCGCCCACTGCAGGGTGCTCGTGGTGGGATTGCCTTGCATGATTCTGTGGTGCACAGGGTTGCATTGTCACAGTGGGGGTGGTGGCATGCATGGGGTGTCCTGCAGTGTTGGACGCTACTCCTGGGCAGGGTGTATGGGGATCGTGGTGCAGGGTGTGCTCTGCATTGGTGGGATGGTGTGGCACATGGTGGCCAGACATCCATGTGTGATGGTCACAGCTTGCCAGGGGTGTGCTGGGGCACCATGCCCCAGCTGTGAGTTTGTTGCTGGTGTCCATGGGCTGGTGGTTCTTCCAGCTCTCCTCCGGTTGTGCAGTGCATGGGGTGTGGGGGGTGATGTCTGTTCTGCTGTGTGCTCCTCTGCCCATCTCTACCATGGGTGGTGGGCCCCTGCAACCTGTCCCTGCACATCCCTGGTTGTGCTGTTGCGCTGCTGTCCTGCTCCACTGAGCATCCCTGGTTGTGCTATTGCACATCTGACATGCGCCACTGCACATCCCTGGTTGCGCAGTGGTGCAATTGGCACGATATTCAGTCGTGTGCCGCAGGCGCATCTTGACCTGCACAGTGTTTGAATATTGCGTGTGTTGCGCATGGGCACAGTGGACTTGTGCCTGCTCCTGCTATTGTGCTACTTTGTGGCGCAGTTTGAATATCTGGGCCATAAACTATACAAAGTACATTTAAGGATGGATGTATTAGTCAAAGCTTGTAGTAGCAAAATAAAGTAAGAAAAATAATATATTGTGTTTTTTTTCTTTCAATTGTTTAACCAGGAGTGGCACACTAAGCTGAAAGCTTGTTTACAGGGGCAACTTGGGAGCACATGGAAGTTAAGTGACTTGCTCAGGGTCACCCACTATGCAAGTGGGGACTGTGGGATTGAAACCCAGATCTCCAGATTTGCAGCTCAGAGCCTTAAACCACTATGCTATACTGCCTCCCTAGTTATGGCAGTCATGTGTTTTATGGTTCATGATGTTGGTGTAGTAAGCAGCAGTACATTGCATAGCAGGTGTAAAATGTCAATACATAGGTCATGCAATAGATGTGCTGAGCAGTTACTGAAGCAAGAAATGTATTTAGGATAGTAAAATATTCCTGTTAGAAAACTGATAAATGTGTGACATTTGCAACTCAATTTCAAGGAGGTCCTTATGGGGTGTCAATGCACAATATAAAGTAGTTATAGTTTTCAAGTTGTCTGGGTAATTGCTTTGTATTACCACTGTTACTAAATTTAAATTATTCTATGAAGAAAATTAAGTTTATGTAACAGTCTGTAAATGTATTAAAAACATTTACTTGTCATTATAATGTTCGTTTCTCTCCCACTTAGGTTTTCCCCCCTACGCTTCCGTCTCTCCTGTTGTTTACCCCCCTTTCTTGTTGTTTTCTCTCCAGTCCTTTTCATTCCATTTCATTCCCCGCTCCTCTTTCTTCCCCTGTCCATTTTTTCCTCCGCTCCATCCTTTCCTCTCTCTGTCCCTGTACCTTGTTCCTCCGTTTTCCTCCAGTTCCCTGTTTCCTTCTTCTGGGCCCTTTCTTTTCCATTGCCAGCCACTGTGCCATTCTATGCTGGCTCTTCTAGGGTGTGACGTCACCCGCCATGCCTGGCATCTCCCTCCCACCTTAGTGTTCACTCTGCACCGTTGCTCCAGAGATTTGCATAGTCTGACTTGTGCTCCACCTGCAAGTCCTGCAGCGGCATGTTTGCCTAGCTGATTATCGTCAGTCTCACCTCCTCTGCCTTTTCCCCTGCACTCTGGAGGTATCAGGAGGAAGCATAACAGGAGCATGTGGGTAGCAGAGTTTCAGATAACTCCATTTTGGGAGTATTTGACTTCCAAAACTAAGGCAAAAACTTCAAAAATAAAGGGGAAGGAAGTCATTGACTTCCAAATGTAAAAAATAAAATTGAATGACTTCCAAAATTGAAGGCACAGAAGCTAAGAAATGAAGGATTTTTCTAAAAGAAATTGTATTTTATCACTAATAGTTATATTAAAATCCATAAATTTCATTTCATTACATTTTAATTTTTTATACTTGTAAATCCAGATGAGCAAAACTGCCCGTTTTCATTGGAGACAAGTTTGATTGATCCTTCCTAGAATGCTGGCGTTCAAATCGTGGGATCTAGGAAGTATATTGACTTCCCAAAAACTGGAAAGACTTCCAGATTTTGACTCATGGAAGAATTAGACTTCCACTAAAAATAAATTAACTGAACCCCTGGGTAGGGGTTGAAGTTTCAACTGGCTCCTGAAGGAGCCAGGGGATGGGGAGTTCATTCCAGAGTGATGAAAGTTGATAGGCGAAGGCAGATTGTTCAGCAGAGGAATTGGGTTGAGGAGTGGAAAAGTGTGATGGTCCCTGGAATGGAGGGAACAGGAAGCAGGGGGGGAGCTGGCATAGAAGAGAAGTTGGGTAAAATGAAAGGGAGCCAAACTGGTATTTGGATATTGATTGATTGATTGATAAATGTTTTATTTTTATCCTGGAAAAAGCATAATTTAGGGACAAGCCCTGTTTACAAATCATGTCCTGTACAAAAACACATAAAATTCTTTCATAACTTATATACAACCAGTAAAAATACACAGTCTCACTAACAAGGTACATAAAGTGCATTATAACATTGTAAGTAGCCTCATTAGGTCAACATGTGCAACCTTTATGATAAAATTAATCATCTCTTGTTGGAATACTGTGTGAGAAGTTTCTAGCTTAATAAGACTAGGAATCTTGTTCCATGTCTTTGCAGGATTTCTGATCAAGGTTAGATCCCCAAACCTGTTATTTACCCTAGGCCAACTAATGTCAACAGATGTTTCCCACAGTTGATGTTTATTTACCCTGTGGATTGAGCTTATTAAACCCCTCAAAGGGTGAGTATGGTCTGCATGCATTAATTTCCAACACCAAGTTGACCATAATATTTCCCTTTTCAATTAAGCTCTAACCCACTTAAGCTTATCTAAAACATGACAATGATGTTCACCAGACTTGCTACTACTAGCAAATCTGGCTATTTTGTAATAAGACTGATCAATTAGCTTCAAATAAGTTTTTGGGGCATTCCTGTACAACAAGGATCCATAGTATAGAGAGGGAAGCATACATTGGTTTGCCAATTTCGTCTTAGTAGGTGTAGCAAGAATAAAAGACACCCTCCTTAAAGTTTCCAATTTCTGATTACATTTTTTAACTGCAGTTTTAATGTGATCTTCACATGTTAATCTTCTATCTATTGTTACTCCAAGATATTTGTAGGGTTGTGTTATTGGTATCTGCTGTTTGTTTCCAAAAACTAGATTTACCTCATTAGCTAGTAATTTCCTGTTGTCTGTTGCAAAGGTCATGCACTGAGTTTTATTGAGGTTCATCACCAAACCCGCCTCTTGGAACCATCGCTTCACTGCATAAACATCCTCCTGGAGTTCTACCTCCAGAGCGGTGAGAGTGCCCACGGATGCCACCACAACAGTGTCATTCGCGTACATTTGCACCACTCCATTTCTGACTACCCCAGGGAGATGATTAATATAAGCATTAAAGAGAAGGGGCCCCAATATAGAGCCTTGGGGCACCCCTCTCCTTACTTCCCTCACAGCAGATATAGAAGTTCTGACTAATACACATTGTCTTCTTGAAGACAAGTAAGAGTCAAACCACAACAAAGTTTCTTCATGCAGGCCAATCTCATATAGTCTTTCCAGTACTTTGCCATGGTCTACTAAATCAAAGGCTTTACTAAGATCCACGAACATGGCCCCCACCTTAGATCCCTGATTCATGGGCTCTGATATAAGATTATTAAAGTCTATGAGGGCCGTGTCCATGGACCTTCCCTTCCTAAAGCCATATTGCTGATTTGAAAGTAAATTGTATTGCTCCAAGTACCCCAATCATTGTCTATAAACAAATTTATCAAGCACCTTTGAGAGGACTGGGAGCAATGCAATAGGTCTATAATTGGATGCCGTTAATGAATCCCCTCCCTTATCTATGGGAATAATTTTCCCAATTTTCCATAAGTCAGGAAATGTAGCAACCCTCAAACTCTAAAAATTAAATGAATAAGTAATGACAGGGGCTATTATATCGGACCCTATTTTTAAGAACTCATGGTCAATGGCATCTAATACACAGGACTTTCCCCCCTTTAATGTTCTTAACTCCTTTTCAACTTCATTGGTTTTTAATTCCTTAAACCTAAACCTTGGTCTTTTATACACAATATTAACATTATTTTGCACTTCATCCAAAACTTGTTGTACTGAGGGGAACTGATTTCTAGCTGACATTTTTATGTCTAGTAATTCAATGTAGTAATCATTTAGTAAATTAGCTACAGATTCTTTATTTTCAACCAAAACATGATGGTCAATTAGTTTAATGGGTTTACTTTCATTAACTGGATTCTGTAGTTTTTTTTATGTAATGCCAACACATTTTTAGGTCCGTCAATCTCTGTGTGTTTTGTCTATAATAGTTCTGCTTAGCCAACCTTATTGTATTTGAACATTGATTATGCCATTTTTTAAATTTTAACTAATCTTCCAATGATTTAGTTCTTTTTGATTTTTTTCCATGACCCATTTCTTATTCTCAGAAGTTTTTTAATGTCTTCAGTGATCCATGGAAGTTGTTTTTTTCCTAGTGGTTTCCTTACTTTAGGTGCATGGATATTTATGATCCTAACTATTAAATTTGTAACATCCTGTATTGCAAAATCTATGTCTGTTATCAGAGTGATTCTGGACCAATCTTCATTTCTAAAACTTTCCCTAAAAGCAATTGCCCTAAAACATTTCTTATTTGTTACCCATTTAACTTTTTTGGTTGAATTTTCTGGCTTAGCCCAATCTGTTATGCATTTTATTGGGCAATGGTTACTTAAGTGTAATGGTAAAATTTCTACTGTATTTACCAACATATTTTTTGATGTAAATATTAGATCTAATAAGGACCCTTTGTCCATGAGGCTTGTACTTCTTGTACCCCTGAATTATTTGTTTTAATCCCAAAATGTCAAAGCTATCTTTCAACCTTTCCCCCTTGCTGAATTCCAATTGGCGTTAAAGCCCCCCAAGAGAATTAACTCAGAGTCCTGAACTATATCCAAAAGTGTTGCCGCCAATTTATCAAAACAGACAAACTTAGTTTTTTTTTGGGGGGGGGGCATAAACTAAACCTATCAGGAGCTTACTTTTTATCAGTTCAATTACCAAACAATCAATCCCCTCTAAGTTGTCAGAATATTTGATTTTTAGGGGTCCTAATTTAATACTAGTGTAAATAATTACACCTCCACCTCATTTTCCTCTATCTTGCCTTGTTGTATTGTACCCTGCTACCTGAATGTCTTTATCCAAAACATTTTTATGAAGCCAAGATTCAGAGAACCCCATTATGTCAGGTTTGATCTGGTCTGCCCATATCCTCACTGAATCTATTTTGTGGATTATACTGCGTACATTTTCATGTGTTATTTTAAGTCCCCCTCTGTTCTTGGGCCCAGGGTTTACTTCAATATCCCCACGTCATCAAGAGCGTAAGATAATGACCTGAATGTTGAAAGTTATGCCTAAAAAAACATATGTGTACATAGCATAGTTTACATTTATATTGGTCCCATCCATATGAAAAGAGGTTCCTCCTTTTTGTTCTTGTTAATCTACTGGTAGGCAATTGCTGTTCCATATGATACCATTTAGCTAGGAACAAGAACCCACATTTGTCCCAGTCTTGAGGCTTCTCTTCCCCGCATGAAAAAGACAAACCTACATGTTGGTCTTTGTTCCATTTTTTACATTTCCCTGTATTACTAACTATTATAAATAAATACATCACAATTACAAACCTCATCCTAACACAGTAATATGTTCTAATAGTTATGTCAATCTATGTAAATTATATACAATGTATGTCTATTAAAAGAGAAACAAGTTAGAATTTGTTAAAGCCTAATAATACTGATAAAGGTTAAAAACCTCTCTCTCTCTCTCTCTCTCTCTCTTATATATATATATATATATATATATATTATGGTAGCACGGTAGTGCTACCATAGTTAGGGTTGAGTAGCACTTTTAAGGTTAAAGGGTGAAACTTTGCACCTTAATAACTTTGCCACCATTCAACAGACTTGCCTGAAATTTGGTAGGCATAATTGGGCATGGTAGGTCTTAGGATATGTCAACTTTTGTACTGGTCGGATATACGGCTGTGGAGTTATTAAAGCGACAACTGAAAGTGCAATTATGCCTTTTTGTGAATTTTCTGCTCTCGCCTACAGGTTACATGGTTTGCACGACCAGTCCGAAAACCTCATGGAATGTGCGGCTGGGTCCCCAATGTGCCTTTTGAAGATTTTGTGAAAAAATATTGAACGGTTCAAAAGTTATTCAAAAAACAATTTCCCATTATAAGTCAATGGGAAAAGTTAACAAAAAGTTAAACACTTTCGCAAATGCACTTTTTAGTCTTGCAAATGGCCCTAGTAGTGTCACAAATCCATCATTTTTTTTCAGTTACTGATCAGAAAAATGCTTGGCATTTAAAATTGGGACCCTCTAGGAACACAATTCTTTTTTGTGTTCACCTAGTTGGACCCCGAGGATGATAGCCATGTCTTTATTTTGGGGTTAAACACCACAGAAATATGTTTTTCAAGTTTCTGGAAAAAATAATGTCGCAAAGTAGTGTCGCACTTGTGACACTTTCATAAAATTTTGCAAAAAGCTTTCGCAAATTGCAACACTACTTTTCCAGACTATGGCCAAAATGACAGGAGTTCTTTGCCACCCTGCTGCAAAAGAATGGTTTGGTCTTTTGGGCTCAAATTTGGCGGGAAGGCAGCCAACATCTCACAGATGTGTCTTTTGGTGGTTTGGTGAAAAAAATATTGCACAGATGGCAAGTTACAGTACTCCAAAGTTGAAATTTTTTCCCATAGACTAACATAGTGTCGTATACCACGCCTTTCGGGGCTCGTATCTCAAAAACGGTGCGAGATACGGAATTTTCATCATGATGAAAACGTAGCCAGGAAAATCATGAATCAAGTGAATTTTTTTTTCTGCATCATACGGTTACTAAGATATAAGCATTTAAGTATTCCAACACCTCATTTTCTGCTCTGAGGTCCATAATTATGCATACATTCTTTGTACACACTGTGTTTCTCCATGCAGCTGTTGGGGGAAAAAACTGGGTATGTGCTTCTGTTAATGTTACAGTTACTGTTTCCACTTGCGTTTACGTACCTGTTTGCTTTACCGTTCCTGTGTACGCCACCGTGTGCGTTACCCTTTGCGTTCTCATTTGCATACGTGCGTACATTCTTGTTTCCATTTCTGTTTCCTTTGCTGTTATTTCTGCTGTTAACGTTACCATTTGCATTTCCAATTGCTGTACCATGACCGTGTGCATTACGGTTTGCATTTCCATATGTGATTGCAGTTGCGTTTGTGTTTCTGTTCCCTTTGGCGTTATTGTTGCTTTTACCATTACCATTTGCGTTTACAATTGCAGTACCATGACCGTGCACGTAACGGTTTGCTTTTCTGTACATGCTTGCGGTCGTGTTTCCGTTTCTGTTTCCTTTGGAGTTATTTTACTTGTTACCATTACCATTTGCATTTCCAAGTGTGGTACCGTGACCGTGCATGTTACGGTTTGCGTTTCCGTATGCACTCGTGTTTGCCTTTCTGTTTCTGTCCTGTTTTGCGTTATTTCTGCTGGTACCATTACCATTTGCATATGTAATTGTGGTACCGTGACCATGCATGTTGTGCTTTGCATTTCCGTATGCGCATGCATTTGCCTTTCCATTTCTGTTCCGTTTGGCATTATTTCTGCTGTTAACATTACCATTTGCATTTCTGATTGCGGTACTGTTACCGTGAATGTCATGGTTTGCATTTCCTTACGCACTTGCATCTCATTTTGCGTCACTGTTCACTTTGGCATCACTTTGTGCTTGCGTTTCTAGTAACGTTTGCTTTTCCATTTACGTTTCAGTCACCATGTGCACAACCATTAGCGGTTGTGTTTCACTTGCACAAAAAAATCATGTGATGGGAATGTGGGGCCTGAAGGACCCAGCGCTCCCACCACCATGTTCCATTCACTATTTCTACTGCACATTCTCAAAAAGAAGGGAAATTAGAGGCAAAAACTCCACTTAATGCATCAGTTAGGGTTGTTCCACAGCAACAAAAGCGAGGAAATTCAATGTTAGGATTGAAAGCCCTTTGACCCCCAGCCCACCCCCACCAGCATCGGGTGAGCATTGGGGTCTTTGGTCCTAACTCTCACCCCATTCTCCTATACCTCAGCTTCTTTACATGTGATGGGGTGAGAGTTGGGGCCGATGCTTGCTGCCCCTGATGCCGAGTTTGGGGTGGTGCGGGTCCACAGGGTTCAACCCAACACCAAATTTCCTCACTTTTGTCACTGTGGGACAACCCTAACTAATGCATTAAATGGAAATTTTTGCCTCTAATATACATATATATATATATATATATATATATATACATATAAATATACAGTATACACACACTTCAAATCCAGCCCTTATTTCAATATATTGTACTTTCTTTAGAATCTTCTCAAGCTTGTAGACTATTAGTCAAACATATGTACATACCCAATTGAAACAAATAACTGCTTTTCTAAGTTGATTTTTAGGATGGAGTGGTGCTCATGCCACTCACTACTGCTCACGCTACGCTCGCGCTAGCGAACAATGTAAGAATTTAGCTGATGTTCCAGCATCTTCTTTGTTGCATCAAATGGTCACTCCCACCAAGCCCCTTGCATTAAGATGTTACCACATGAGTTTTAAGTCCTGAAATAAATTTTGCCAGTGGACTTTTGGCACAGTCTCTCACACTGTCCAATGTAAACTCTGTGTGCTTAGTGCAAAAATAAAGCAAGAAATCAGCTCCAGAGGTCGCAAATACTTCAGGCTCTGAAAGCAGATCAGCTGGGCAGGTATATTGCAAGCAGGCAGCACGAAAATCTAACTGATGTTCCCCTGCTCTCTTTTTTGAAGGAGGTGCAGTGAGCCTGGCAATGAGAGTGCAGGGGAAGGATTGCTAGGGATAAGTACATTTAACAATGGTGTATGTGGGCTGGGAGGTTTGTTGCAAAATGGCAGAAGGAGTTGCAAAAGGTGTCCAGTTTGGTGAGGGAAGGGGAAGTGCCATAGACCACATCTGTTTAGTCAAAGACAAGAAGCACCATTTTGGTAACAAGCTGCCTGTGAACATGCAGAGATAAGCAGTCTTTGTTACGGTATAGGGCACCAAGCTTGAGATGAAGCTTAGCATGGATGACATCAATTTGGACTGAGAAGTCAAGCTGTCTAGCCACACCACTAGGTACTTGAAGGATTAAATCACTTCAAGACTGGTGCCACCCAAAGTGGTAAAGACAAGGGGGCAGTGAGTCTGGCTAATTTCTGAGGTTCTATGTGAAAACGGTGAAAGCCTAAAGGCAATTGCCATTATCATGCAGTCAGAGTGCCGAAAACATTTTCGGCACTACTGACTACCAACACAGAAGGACAATGGTGCGGGTGTGGTAGTGCTGAAAATGTTTTGGCACCTGACTTCACCCTCACCCCCTACTAAAGGATTCTCAACTCCAGGGGGGGTGCATGTCCGGGGGGGTGAAAGCATGTAAAAATAAAGGTTTGGGCCAGGCGCAATAAAATCGCACCAGCACCCGGACCTGAACCCGGTACCTCACCCACCCCAACCACAGGCCAACCCCTGACACCGCGATGCAGCTGGGCAACCCACTGCAGCACCACTGCCTACAGCTCCTCTGCCCCTCCCAGCCCATGCTCACCATGCTTGCTCCACCCCCACTTGCATACATATAGCGTTATCCTGTTGCCCTTTTCACCCACCCCCCCCATCCGGTCACCCTACCTTCTCATTGCCATGAGGGATTTCACCAAGAAGGAGTCACTGTTACGGATGGTGCCCTTCCCCATTCACCCTCCTCATGGGCTACCATTTCTGACCAGTTCCAAAGGTCATGGACACTGTCTTCTTGCTGTTGACTCTAAGTTGCTTTGATTGGAACTATTGTAGAACATTGCTGAAGACCCACTGCAGCATATGTTCCACAGCTGCAGTGGATGGACCGGAGGGAAATATGGCTGTGTCATCTAAATACATGTAGATATGCGAGTTGGCACAGGCAGTGGGGAGGTTGTTGAGGAAGATGGAGAAAAGGATGGGACACAGGAAGGAGTCCCATGAGATTCCAACATGGATAGGAAGGGGAGGTGACATGGCATAACCAAGCTGCACAGATTGTTGTTGGCCCATTAGGTAGGCATGGAAGCAAGCAACGGCAGGGGCTAAGAGACCAGCAGAACTCATCTCGTCCAGGAGGAGTGGATGGAACACTGAATTGAAGGCTTTGGTCAGATCAATGAATATAACTTCTGTAATGTGCCCCATATCCATCCCAGAGAAGATGGAATCAGTGACATGCAGCAGGGAGGAGATGATGGAATGGTGCTTCTGGAAACCAGACTGGAATGGTGAGAGGAAGTTGGAGGATGAAAGGAAGTTGAGGAGTCTAGAGTGGACCAGTTTCTCTTGCAATTTGGAGAGGGAGGGGAGGAAGGAGATGGGACAGAAGTTGCCAGGGGAGGAGGGGTCACACCCTTTGTGAAGCAGAATAACCTTGACCAACTTCAAGGACTGAGGAACAGCACAGAGGGAGAAGGAAAGATTAAGTAGGTGAGTAAGGGGGGTATAATGGCAGGAGCTGGGGGTCCAGTCTGTCAGGGCTGGACTTAGACAGGTTGAGGGAGGAAAGGGCAAGCAAGGTTTCCTGGATGGTAATTGTAGAGAAGTGGAAACCTGGTGAGGGATGGGGAAGGGGAGGGAGAGGAGAGGAAAGAGAGGAGACAGAAGGGGCGGTGAAGGAAGGGCAGAGGTTGTGCAAAATTCATTTAAGAGAGCAGCAACAGAGGTAGGGTCAGACACAGGAAAACCATTTACCACGAGGATTGGGGAAGTGGTCTGGATGGAGGGGGTCAAAGAGGAAATGAATAACCTTCCAGGATTTAACTGGGATTTAAGATTTGTCTGGAGGTTGGCCTAAAAACAATGCAATTCTGCGGCCTGGACAGCCTTTGTACAGTTGTTCCTCAGCATCCTGTAACTGATGAGGTTACTAGTGGAGTGAGACAATTTGTAATGGACCCATGTGAGGTCTCAGGACTTACACAAGTCAATGATATTGGTGATAATCCAAGGGTGGTGGGAGGTTTTTACTTTGGATTTCCTGAGGGGTGTGTGCTTGTCCCAGATGGAGGAGAATTTGGCGTGGAATAGTATGAGGACCACAATAATATCTGAGGCAGTGAGGATTGTTAACCAGGCTGTTGCAGAAAGGTCACTCAGTAGAGCATTGATATTTAGTGTCTAGAGAGACCTAGGCCAGATGTATTTAGGTGGGGGGGGGGAGAGACAACGGATCTTTCTGACGTAGAATGACATGCAGTGGTCACTTAAAGAATCTTGCAAGATACCTGCGGCAACAATGTGGTAGGGTTGGAAGGTTAGAGCCAGTCCAAAAGGGTATGATTTTCAGAGTGTGGACTGAGCCAAGTGGGCTCTGAAATAATCTGAGGCAAATTAAGGGACTCAGTCCTAAGAATGGTAGATTTGGAGGATGGGGAAAGCCAATTTACACTGTAATCCCAGAGGAGGATGAGTTCACCTGCAGAGGAGTGAGCGGTGATGGTGGAAAGAGAGTGTCAAGCTGGGAAGAATGTGAGATCCTAGGAAAGGCATAGAACACCCAATGAATATAGGTACTGAGGAGGGGAATGAGGGTTTGAGTAGTAGAAATTTGTGGGAGAAGGGTATGGACTCCCTAATAGCCACAGTACAAGAGAGGCTCTGGCAGACAGAAATGGTAACCCATCCACCACGTTTTCCCCTGTCCTGCCTGAAAAGATGGTAATTAGGAAGGGACAGGTTAGGGTCGGGAATCCTGGAGGAGTCCTGGAGGAGAGCAAGGACTCAGTGATACAGAGGATATCAGCAGAGTGTAACTGAAGCCAAACAGAAAGGAGATCTAGTTTAGGAAGAAGGCTCCTGGCATTCAGACGGAAGATGTTAAGGCCCTTGGCATTAGCAGATAGGGGAGAGAGGATGGGAAGGGACCAGGATTGGGCTCTACAGTGGTGATCGTACAAACGTTTATCAGTACTGAGGTATACCTCGATGGTACTGAGGCAGGATCACATTACAGTCAATGCAAATTGAACTTAAGTGCCTTAGTGGTACCTCAAGGTATACCTCAGTACTGATAAACCTTTTGTACGATCACCACTGTATGTCGCCAGAAAGGAGGAGGAATAGTAGAATGAGAAGAAGGATGGAGTGGGGCTTCTTATCCTTGGAATGGGTAGGAGAGCAGGGTGAGGAGTGACGGTGAGAGGAAAGTAGGGCACAGTTGAGAAATTCTACATTGAGGGAAGGGAAAGGCAGGGGACCAGGGTTGATAGTGAGGAGGGAGGGGTGAGCAGAGAGGGACCAGGATGGGTGGGTGGAGAGGAGGAGGGAAGAGATGGTAGGGGAGTTGCATGAGGGTGAAAGTGGAGGGTGTAAGAGGAGAAGGGGAAAATGAAACAGGCAGAGTAATGCAAGGAACATTGCGGCAGGAGGATGGGGCAAAGGCAAAATGACAAAACAGAAACCACAGTCGTTGAGCAATGCACATTAGCAAACTATAACTACATCAGTAAAACAGTAGACAAGTGCAGGCAATTAACAGCTAGATAGAGATGTAGAAATATGTGTGCTAGACAAGTGGTTAGCCTCAAAGTATGAGCTGGAGCTTTTCAAGTTGTCAGCAGTACAGAACCTCAAACCATGATGAAAATAGATAACTCACATGAGCAATAACATCTAACTGGACTTCCAGTGATGTCACAGCCTGACTAGCAGCCTGAATCTAGAGCTCCCTCTCCTCCACGGAGAAATCTGTCCACAAATACTAAAAAAAACAGCAAATTTGCCTGAAAATGTCTCTAGGGAAAAAAGGTGGACCCAAGCAATCAAGATCGAGAACAACAATGAAGTTAACCAAGGAGGATGGCTCCCAATTTCGTGCTTTAAGTCCAGAAGGGAGCAGGAGCCCTTCCCCGGCCTCCGCCATAGCGACCCTGAAGCCACAGACATGGAGGAAGAAAAACATTTCTGAAACAGATTTGAAACGCTACTGCAGGAAATCTGCAAATCCAGAGCTGAAAATCGGTCAGATTTTGAAAAGATAGATACCCACTTCACTCAAATCGAGCAACAGGTGGGGGAAAATGAGAATCGAATTGCCACATTGGAAGAAGCGCCTTCATAAGTGTTTGGCCTTAAACAGCTTAGTCAATTACGCAGAGGCTCTTCAAGACAAGCACTTAGACTTAGAAGCACACTCTCATCGAGAGAACCTGAGGGTCTCGGGCCTTCCTTAAGGGGCAGAAGAAGGAAACATATGTGACTTTATGAAAGACTTGTTCATTGATGTACTTGATCTGCCACAAACCTTTAAATTTGACATTGAGAGAGCCCACCGAGCCCTGACCCATAAACCTCAAGACCCTACAGCCAGACTGTGAACCATAGTTTTAAAGATCTCCTCTTACGGAGCTAAGGAAAACATTCTGAAGATGGTCTGGCAAAAAGGAGAAATAAAATACAACAGGGCCTGTTTGTACATTGACCATGATTACCGCCCCCCCCCCCGAGATCCAGCAGGTTCGATTAAAATATCTGGATGTGATCAAGGCGTTGAGGGCTAACAAGGTGAAGTTCCAGACTCCTTTCCTTTCTCGGATGAGGATCTTTTGGAGTGAGGGCCCAAGGCTTTACCAGACTGCTGAGGAGGCTATAGAAGCCTTGAAGCAAAGAGGAATTACATTCCACCCACACCCCCTAGCGCCGAGACTGAAACACATGAATGGAACTCCTTCAGACTGGCAAGCAGTTTCCTGGAGGAATTTTAAAGCAGGCGGACGTGCTTCCACTCCCAACATGCTGGCAGACATTAGACGCATCCTGGGGACTCTGGGCACAGCAGGAAGGAATGAGGAAACCCCCCTGACCACCTGAAGGACTCATGAACAGTGAGTGGTCTATCTATGTTCAACTCCCTCTCATGGCGTTTTGGAGTCGCGCTCTGTAAGCACAACTCGCGGCCTTTGCCTGAGTGGGGCGGGGTGGGGGGTGTGCTACAGCAACCCGTTTTGGTAGCTCTCGATACAAACGCAGCAATCACTCTGTATTAACTCTTAAAATACCGAATTTAAGAATTTCCTCATTGGGCATGCTTGGGGATTGTGACTGATCTCACAAAGCAGAACCGGGAACTATGGAGCCCAGACAGATCGAATTGATATGTGAAGAGCTGTATTATTTCACTCACCCTGACCCCACCATTAGAAGATTCCTCCTAGATCAAAACAAGGCATTGAGTTCATCTAACAAAGAGATGAGATCAGCAGGACTAATGCGCTGCATAAATTCTGACAAGTTACAGGTGTCACTGTAACATAAGGCCTAACAGCAATTATTATATTAAGTTACTTTATATGTACCTTTTGTACCCTGTGGTGATACAGGCCGGGGGAGGGGGGAGTAGATAGAGGTCATGAGAGGCCTCCATCCTCTTTTCATTTTGGACACTTCAAGATCTAGTGCTGTAAGATAATAACTTTGCTCCTGGGGGAGGGAGGGGCGAAAGAGCCATGATGGTACCTGTAATTCTGGGGCTGCAAGAAAGGCTGTGGCTATTTTTCTCTCTGCACATCTTGCACAACACAGGAAAGTCATGCAGCGCAGCAGAAGCAGTGACCCTCATAGATGGGTGGGATTACACACTATTACTTTGATGTATGGAAGATGCTGGTTTCAGGCATCTCTGCACAAAGTTAGGGGAATTTTAAATAATTCCCCCTGCCTTGGAAGGTTAAGCTTTGTTCAGTTATTTGTGTTAAAGTTAAGTTTGTTATTGTTAACATGTCTGTTTGACATAATAGTTACGTCGTCAATATAAAGTTTACTTATAGTGGAGTATCTGACTATAATATGTATTGGTGGTCTTCAGGGATTACAAAGGGCCCTTTTGATATTTTTCTATAGCCCACCAAGATCAGAATGGGAAGATATCCATGTGGATTATGGATGATTTAAATCTTAGAATTCTCACCTATGGTGTCAATGGTCTAACTAACCCTGTCAAACGGAAAAAAGTCCCAACTTTTGCAAAGCAATCTAAAGCACATTTTGTTATGCTGCAGGAGACCCACTTGTCAGCAACGGAGCATCAGAAGCTACAGCAATGTGGCTTCAGGGAGGTGTACACGGCATCCTATGAAGGAGGGAGGAGGAGGAGAGGTAGTAGTAAGTAGTAGTAGTAAAAAATTTTATTCAATTGACAGGCAAAAGAATAAGAAACTTGACTGAGACAAGCTCATTTCCAGCGAGGTCCTTAATACAAACATTCATGTTGACATCATAAAAAATTTTTTTTAACACAAATTACATACATACATATACATACAAAAAGCTAACACCACAATAATATTTAAGTTACAATAACTACTTAACATCCATACAAATAAACTACATAAACATACAAAACACATTCATTCACATGTATAAAGTGCAAATCTTCATCATGTTTAATACATAATGTTCATGGTAGATCAACAATAAACCTTTTATCTGCTTCAACTTTAAACCATCTTTTTATTTCTCCTATACAGGGACTAGAACTAAGTGGTCTAAGATAAATTGGCAATGAATTCCATATATTGGGACCTAAATAAAAAAAATGTGCTCTACCCAAATCTGTCCTTCTTCTGGGAAAAACATATTCCATACCCTCCGCAGAGCGTAGGCCTCCTCTAATTGTCCTAACCTGAAGTTCATCGATAATATATTTAGGTACTTCACCCCTAACTGAATTAACCATGTATATCAAGACATGAAAAGACCTTCTATCATTTGGGTACATCCAATTCAAAGACTGATATAGCTCTCTTCTATGTGTTCTCTTAGGAACATTCAAAATAAACCTTGCTATTTTATTAAAAAGGACATCTATTTTTGCTAACTGGGTTAAAGTTGCCCCTATATAAACAATATCCCCATAATGCAAAAAAGGTATCAATGTGACTGTGGCTACATGCTTCCTCACTCTTTCATCCACACAGTTTCTAATTCTGTATAGTGCACCCAAACGTCCACTATCTTTCTTAATTATATGGTCTATGTGGGAAATCCATCCCAGTGATCTATCCAGATACATTCCTAAGTATCTATAACATTGCACTTGTTCAAGAGCAATTTTATCTTTAGTTACTATAGTCAGCCCTAACTCTGAATAGGTTACACTATTCTCTTTAGAGAACAGTATAACCTGGGATTTTTTTGATTTGAGAACAAGTTTGGATTCACTATAAAATAGCTGAAGCTCATCAAATGCACTTTGAAGAGTAAGTTCTATCTGCATTATTGATGAACCCTCCACATAAATGATGGTATCATCTGCGTATAGATGACATTGTACATCAGCATTAGTTAGAACAAAATCATTCATGTATAAATTAAATAATATTGGACCCAAAATGGATCCTTGGGGCACTCCAGAAATAATTACCCTAAAACCAGATCCCCATCAATTTATTGATACCATTTGTTTCCTTCCAGTTAAATAAGCATCAAACCACCCAACCACATTGGTAGAAATACCCAAAGCAGGTAGTCTGGACAGGAGGATGTCGTGGTCCAAGGTATCAAATGCCTTGGACAAATCAACAAAAATTGCCCCCACTGACATCCCCCTGTCCAGAGCACCTGCAATATCCCCAGTAACTTTCAGCAAGGCAGAAGCTGTACCATGCATAGATCTAAAACCAGATTGGAATTTATTAATCAACTTTCCTTTTTCTAAATAAGTCTGAAGTTGTTTAGCTACCATCTTTTCAAACACTTTAGCTACTATCGGTAGTAATGATATAGGCCTATAATTCTCTAATAAGACTCTAGATCCATTTTTAAAAATGGGAATTACTCTAGCCGATTTCCACATTTCAGGAATTTCCCCACATGTAAGTGACATATTAAAGATGTTAGTTAAGAGGTACGAAATAACTGGAGCAGCATATTTCAATAAGATATTAGGAATCTCATCTAGCCCCCCAGTTTTCTTAATATTTATTCTAAGTAATGCATTTTGTACATCTAATGAGGATATTGGTTCAAAATCAAACTCCTTACCCCTTTCGGAATCAGCTTCTATGTCTTTTTTGAGAATTTTTAATGAGGAGAGACTGGTTATACCTTGTGATAAGGCCATTGTGCCCATGGTTGTAAAATAGAGAGGAGCCACTGTTTTGGTGCCACATGGGACTCCATTCACCCTATTAGACAAAAACATAGATAAAGAGGGTAGATATGTGGTTCTTCAGGGACTATTGGATGGAAAACCAATAACATTAGCCTCTGTATATGACCCCCCCCGGGTTCCCCATATTCCTTTTATAAAAACCTGCTGGTTGGGATTGTAGAGAAGGCGGAGGGTGTGGTGGTTCTGGGTAGGGATTGGAATCTTGTCCTGGACCCTCACAGAGATTCTACCTCCAAGACCCCTAGATCTGATCAGGGGACAGCTAAGCAAGTACGCATGTTGTTAGAAAAACTAGGTATGTGCGATGTATGGAGACACATGGAGGGACCCACTTCAGGATATACTTTTTTCCTCCCATGCCCATCAAACCCACTCCAGAATTGACAGCTTTTTGGTGAATAATGAGTATTTGGGACAACTAAAGAAATGCACAGTGGGGATTAGAGTGCTTTCAGACCATGCCCCTCTGGAGAGTACACTAGGTACACAGCATAATACCAGTTTTTGGAGGCTTAAACTGTCACTCTTAAGGGATAGAGAGATACTAGATGAGCTCCCACAGATGATCAACCAGGCATTGCAAGATAATGATTCCCCCGATATAGCAATAGGGACCATTTAGAACATGATCAAGGCATTAATAAGGGGGAAACTGATAGCCATTAGTACTGCTAGGAAAAGACAAAGAGCCCAAACGCAACAAGAACTGGAGGAGAGGATTAAGGACTTAGAATTAGCACAGCAGGCTAAACTCGACAGGCATAGTGGCAAAGAAGTAGAGACTTTAAAGAAAGACCTTAACAAACTATTGGACTGGAAGATAGAACAAAAGTTAATCTTTCTAAAACAAAAGTATTATGAAGGGGGCCCCCGATCATTGAAACTACTGGCTTATCACCTAAGGTGCCGTGTAGCTGAGGCACATATAACGAAGATTGTACATCACAATACAAAGCAATGGCAGTACACAGGAAAGGATACAGTAGGAGCTTTTAAAGCCTACTATGAAAAGCTCTATGAGACTAGAGAGGGTGCCACGTCTGAACAAATCCAAGAGTTCCTACAGACATTAAAATTGCCGCTGCTAACACCTGAATCTAATGGAGAAATACTAGCACAAATTAGCTCTCAAGAGATTGAACTAGCAATTAGTACCAGGAAAACAGGAAAATATCCAGGGTCAGATGGGTTACCCATTGAATTTTATAAAAAATTTAGAAAATCCCTGATCCTTATCCTACAAAAAGTATATCAAGGGGTAATGCAGGAAGAGGGGGTTATTCCACCTTCTTGGTCATATACCATGATCTCTGTGCTCCCTAAGCCTGGCAAGGACCCCACCCTGTGTCCATCGTACCGCCCAATATCAGCATTAAATGTTGATTATAAACTTTTTGCTTCTATAATGGCCAAATAATTATAAAATAAACTCCCACAGATTATAGCCCCAGACCAGACTGGTTTTGTTATCAATAGGCAAGCAGTGGACAATATACGACGTTCCCTGAATATAATTGACTACTTAAAAAAAAACACAAGACCCCACCCTGATCCTAAGTCTCGATGCAGAAAAAGCATTTGATCAATTTGACTGGAGGTTCTTGAATGGGGCCCTTGATGGGTTTGGTTTTGCAGATGATTTTATAAAAGTGATTCAGAGAATATACGTAGATCCAATGGCCTATGTTCGAACTAACGGACAGATGTCTGAGAGATTTGGCCTTGGCAGGGGAACCAGACAGGAATGCCCATTGTCCCCTCTTCTTTTCTTGATTAATATTGAACCCTTGGCTCAATGGTTTCGACAAGATGCAGAACTGAAGGGAGTAGAAGTAGCCAATCATGAGCATAAACTGGCCCTTTATGCTGATGATGTGTTAATTTATATGACACATTCCGACCAATCACTCCAAAGGTTGATGCGCCAGATTCAAGCATATTCGGAGCTCTCAGGATACACCTTAAACCATACCAAAACTGAGGTTCTTTGCTTTAATTACACCCCTTCAGAGAGAATACAATCCCAATACCCCATGAGATGGAGTACCCCAAGAATGAAATACTTAGAGATATTTCTTAGAAATCATACGAAATCCCTTTTCCTGGATAATTATATTCCCATTGGTAAGCAAATGAAGGCAGATATAGAAAGGTGGTCCCTAATGCCCTTTCCAATGCTTGAGAATATACAAACTGTTAAGATGACTTTGCTTTCCAAGATTCTCTTTGTACTTCAAGGGGTTCCAACCATGCCCCCTATCCAATGGTTAATACAAATACAGAAAATGATCAGTAAATTCCTTTGTTGGGTGGGGGGGGAGCCAAGAATTATATGGTCAGTCTTAGAAGCCTGGAAACATTGGGGTGGTTGGGCCATACCAAACATACGAGAATACTGGATAGCATCTCAGATCAGATGGGTCTTCATGTGGGGTGATGTACAGGCTGACACCTGCTGGAGGGACATGGAAATTTCACAGGCAGGGGGACCAGATCTTTCTGAGACCCTTTTATTAAGCCCTACCCAATGATCGCAAGAAACAAATTGGTTCCCTAGTATGATAGTAACAATACAAGCTTGGAATAAATATATTTCATTCCCGGCCATTAAAAGGGAGGTCTGGAAATTCAGTAGGTTCTGGAGACATAGAGAATTACCCACCGGAGAGTCAGACCCCTGGTATAAGAAGCAGTATCAACATGGCCTGAAATACCCATCTCAAGTTCTTAAAGGGACCACAATTGCCTCCTTTGCAGAATGTCAGAAGATATTCAGCTGGGGACCCTCAGATGTTTTCTGTTACTTGCAAATAAGTAATTACATAAACAAACAGATTAAGGCGGAAACCACAGACCCCCTGAAACAACTGAAAGTCCCAACTCTAGGAGATTTAATGAATAAAACCACCACCAAAGGATGGTGACAGCCATATATGGCTCATTACAAGGACAGAAAGCACAGAATATTAAATATATCATTACTGGAGTCACGTGATGCGGAACACGGAGTAGCTGCTTTCTCCGTGCGCTCCGACCTACCACCTCTTATTTTTAATAATTTACTCCATTTGACTGCACTAACACAGCATTGTTTGCGTCAGACACAGAGGAGAACCCGTGCCCACAATCCGTATGGAGGCAGAAATGCGCAAACCACCCCCAAAACACACTCCGCCGGCAACCCCGGAAAAGGCCGCCAAGAAATCCAAGGCCTCGGCCTCTTTGCTGGCTCAAGGTTCGGGGGATGGAAGCTCGGTGGAGGAGCCGCTCACGCTAGCGAGATTTTTAAAGGAGATTCGTCCACTCAAGTCCAATGTGCAGGATATGGCAAGTGAAATCAAGAATATTACTACTGCTCTCGAAGACCTTGCCCGTAGAACAGCGGATAATGAGGCCAGAATCAAATCCTTGGAAGGGAACAAAGAGAGAATGGTTCCGGTTGTGAATAAGTTAAGCCAAAGAATTCACAAATTAGAGCTGAAAGTGGAGGATTTGGAGGGCCGGAGTCGCCGAAATAATGTGGTAGTCATTGGGCTACCAGAAAGAGCCGAGGGGCCTGACTCGATTAAATTCGCCCAGAAACTGGTTGAGAAGATAGCGGGACCCTCCCCATTCGGGTCCGCTTATGTTATAGAAAGGGCTCATCGAGCTTGGCGCCCCTTACCCCCTCCTAATGGTCCACCTAGAACTTTTATTTTTAAATTTCTCAATTACCAGGAAAGGCAGCTCTTTATTGGGAAAGCGAGAGAAGACAAAGAAATATATTGGGAAGGTTCCAGAATTAGAGTGGCGCAAGACCTTCCACTCTCGATCAGACAAAAACGAGCAGCCTATCACCCGTTGGTCAAAAGGTTGATCGCAGCGGACATTAAATTTCGCATGGGTTATCCGGCAAAATTTCAGGTTCTCATCGCAAATGAATGGAAGGCTTTTGACTCTTGCGAATCGGCTACTACTGCACTACAAGGGGCCTTTCCTATCCTGTTTAAGGATCCCTGAAGGACTGAGAGGAGCTGAAAACTGGTGATAAATCCGGAGGAATCAGTTTTCGATTTATTGTTTGGCATCTTAATTTTGGAACCTGTGGACTGAGATAAGTGTTATTTCAGTTCAGCAGACAGCTGTGCCTTTGAGAAATGATCTGTAAAAGGGCTGAATATGACCTTGTCCCCATAATCTGTATCCTAGGATTGCTCTTCGTGGCCTTCCTCGTGTATTATTTACTTTTTTTTTTAGTTAGGCAATCAAGGATGTAAAGTGTTGCCTTTACTTTGGTCTGTATAAAATTAGGGTGGGTCTTATGCCCGCTGTAGACATTATTTGTATTGCCTAGAAGGACAATGGACTGTCTCAGTTTACTTTGCTCGCCACAAGAGGGTGCCAGAGCGTTATATTTAGCCTGATATGCTGGCTCACTATATGTTCTCTTTCACATAGTTTGGGAAGGTTTATACAGGATAGTGATATCGAGGGGGCTTTTGAAAAGGGAGCATTTCTCTATATTGATTTGGTTACTACCCCTTGATTTATCGGGTAAGGGTTATTTTGCTATTTTGCTATTGGGACTTGAAGCTCATTTGGTAATAGTAATTTTCCTTTGCTCCTTTCTTTTTATGCGCCTGCCTTATACAGGGCTGTATTAATTATACGTGGGGCAAAAAATAGGTTTTTTGAAATTCTGGGAACTGTTTTTATTGGCAAATTAGATATGTGTCAGTGTATGTGCATTGTTAAAATATGTGTAAACGGAGTTCTAACAATAGGATCAGGGGATGGCGGGGGAGGAGCGGCGGAATGGGCTAAGTGGGCTGTTGTCATGGGTGCTGAGAAGAAGCAGGAGCAAGGGTGGGGGGCAATGGTTCTTTGGGTCTGGATTATGGTGGATCAATAGGGATGGGGTGTTTTGGTGGGGATAGAGGAGGTGGGCCATTGGGGGGTGGGGCACAAGGCCGTAAGTATTACTTCTTGTCACACTGTAATTGGGTGGTCACATTATACTGTGGGTCCACTGAGTAGGAATGGGGACGGATATATCAGTTAAACTTCTTACTTGGAATGTAAAAGGGGCATGGCTTAGGGCCAAGCAATATAGGATCTTGAAACATGTAGAGGCTGTGAAGGCAAAGCTGGTGTTTTTACAGGAAACTCATCTACTTCAAGTGGAGGCCAATTGTATGAGTAGACTTCAAATAGGGGAAGTTTTTTCTTCCCAGGGTAGCACACAGAGTAGAGGGGTTATGATATTAATACATAGATCAGTTTCTTTTACACCTTTACAAGTGGTTCAGGATACGGAAGGTAGATATGTGTTAGTTAAAGGAAAATTACAGAATACTGATATTTTGATAGGATCGGTGTATGGTCCCAATGTGGACAGCCAGGATTTTGCGTGAGTTTACTGAAGGCACTTCTACCATTCAATCAGCTCCCTATGATTTTGGGAGGCGATTTTAATTTAGCACTGGATCCTTTAATGGATAGATCCGCCAGATCCCAATTATATCACACTCCTGCCTTTCGTGCTGTTGGAGATCTGTTGGATCGTTTAGGGCTGGCAGATGTTTGGAGGGTGCTCCACCCAGAGTCTAGAGAATATACTTTCATGTCTCCAGTCCGTGGGTCTGGGTCTCGCATTGATTACATATTTCTCTCTCGAACCCTGCTCAAGGGAGTTCTCAGTTCAGAAATTGTGGCAGCCCCTCTCAGACCACTCAGGTGGTTGTCACGGTTTCTTTCCTCCCTTATTAAAAAGGGTAATAGATGGAAAGTAAATAACCAGAATTTGAGAATACCCAAGGTAGCCCAATTTTTGTCGAAGCAAATAGAGGAATTCATTTTATTCAACATGAATGATAATGTCCGTCCAGACATTTTCTGGGGGGCATTTAAGGCTTATATGAGAGGTCTATTGATTAGTCTGGCCGTTAAAAGGAAGAAAGAGAAGGAAGCCACCATGTTGGATTTATTAGCACAAATCAGATCCCTAGAATCCATGATTTCTTTAAATCCAAGAGAGGAGGACAAGGAGAAATTAACGAAAGTTAAAGATGCATATCTTAGAATTTTGGGGGAGCAGGCAGAGTTAGCGTTAATTAAGACTAGAGCCAGTTATTTAGACCAAGGGAAAGTCGGGAAGCTCTTGGCTAGACGATTATGCAACTTTGAATCTTCCTGCTTGATTGAAGGGATCATATCGGAAGATGATGGTTGTGTTAAGACTACCCCAGAAGAAATTGTTCAAGTCTTTCGAAAATATTTGAATCCCTATATAGTGCTATGGAGCTCCGCCATCCAAGTCTGAGATCTCAGCCTGCTTGGATAACCTTGCACTTCCTACATTGGATGAATCCGATCGAGCTTTTATCAATGCCGATATAACCCAGCAGGAGATAGAGTTAGCTATTAAGAATTTACCTATAGATAAAACACCGGGCCCAGACGGGTTCTCGTCTAACTTTTACAAAATATTTTCTGCCCAACTAGCTCCTCTACTACTTAGATTATTTCAATATATTCTTTCTGGGAAGGAAGTGATAGGACCTCTGTCGGAGGCGCTTATAGTCTTAATCCCTAAACCAAATAGGTCTTGAAAAGCCAGCCAGTTACAGACCTATCTCGTTGTTAAATTATGACATTAAGATCTTGGCTAAATTACTGGCAGACCGAATTAATAAAATACTATCTAAACTGATAGGTGCAGAGCAGGTGGGTTTTATGAAGGGCAGGTCCTCGGCTGACCATTTCAGAACATTGGCACATGTCTTCTCGGTCTCAAGGAGGCCAACCTCCCGATGGCGTTGGTCTCCTTGGATGCCGAGAAGGCTTTCGACAGGGTACACTGGAGATTTTTATTTGCTGTAATGAGTAGATTTGGTTTCTGAAAGGTTCGGGAGAGTGGATTGGAGCATTATACTCAAATCCTTCAGCTAGAATTACTTGCAATGGGGCCGTCTCAAGTCCTTTCACATTGCATGTAGGTATAAGGCAAGGCTGTCCCTTATCTCCCCTATTATTTAACTTGTATTTGGAGCCTCTCATAAGGAGCATAGTGAAGAGCCGTGAGATCGAAGGCATTAAAATTCTGGATCAAACTATTAAAATTACTGCATATGCAGACGACCTACTGGTCTATATCTCGAGGCCTAGTAGGTCCATTCCCAATCTGTTAAAAATAATGCACAAGTTTGGTCTTCTTGCCAATTACAAATTGAATCAGGATAAAACGGTGGTCTATCCTCTTAATAACAAGTTATTTAGGTGGGAAATTATAGAGTTAGGTTTAGGGTGGAATTCCAAATCCTTTAAATATTTGGGTCTTACTTTGACTAATAGCTCGGATCGAATACGTCAGTTAAACTTAGACTCCCTGGTTCATATTATTGAGTTAGATCTAAAAAGGTGGGCACAACTCCCATTGTCACTATGGGGTAGAATAAATATTGTCAAAATGAATACATTCCCTAGACTCTTCTATCCTTGAGTGTGTTGAATATTTGGCTTCCTATGTCATGGTTCAACAAACTCCATGGGATGATAGCGGATTCCGTGTGGGGATATAAGAAAGCAAGGATGTCCTATCAAAAGTTGGCGGCCCCTAAGTCACTCAGGGGTTTGAGATTACCTCATTTCGCTCTCTATTTTTGGGCAGCTCACCCATACCTCTCAACTGTACCACATTACGAGGAACGTTCCTCATTTTACTTCTAAAAAGGTCCCTGTTCCACATTGTGAGGACTTGTTCCACATTCAAAGTCAACAGTTTAAAGCAAAAATATATAGTAAATGATGGAAAAAATAACTTAATCAATTAATAACAGATATTCTGAACATAAATGCAACATTTTAACAGTGTTTTGAGCTTCTTAGGTAAAGATTTAATTAAGTGTTCCACATTTTGCCCATTTGTTCCACATTTTGACAGGCAATGTTCCACATTTGGGGGACAAAAGGTTGAGAGGTATGAGCTCACCTGAACAAATATGGTAGATGGGCTCTATATAAGGACCTTTCCCTAACTTCGGGTTATGTACCACTGTGGGTCAATTTGGAAATTAGCTTTATCAAAAGTTTTGGTATTACCCCAGAGGCTCTATTTTATATAACCTGCAAAGCACTCCCTTCCTCCTTGAGGAAATCTCCAATAGGGGTGTCCTTAAGGATTCATAATCAGCTTTGTAATTTTTTAAGATATGATCAAGCCAAAGATTGGGCCCAACCCATTAAGGGTAACCCCCGGTGGTTGATAGGAGATAGAGTCATCAGACCTAACTGGTTGTCCCTACCTGAGGAGTGTTCCTTGAAAGACTTCCTTAATGATGAGGGAGGTCTAATTTCAGCTGTGGAGGTGTTAAGTAAATTCAGTCTGTCTACCAGAGATAGTTTCAAGACATATCAACTTCGCCATCTATTAGTTCAAAAGGTGGGGACGGACTTGGTGCAGCCACCCCGAATTCCATTTTGGGTGGATATAGGCTTGTTAGTAGGAATTCCACAGGCAGTTTCTAAGATTTACACGGGTGTTGTTTCATTGGGCTACCTAGAGAACCTTGCTCCTAAGCTCATATTGGGCTAATGTGTTCCTGAAGCAACCCTAGATTGGTCTCAAATCTGGCAGGGCTGTCAAAGGTTTATTCGACAAGATCACTTGAGACTTATACAGTTTAAAATCTTACACAATATTTATTATTCCCCTCAAAAACTGGCGGATTTAAATTTATTGAATGATCCTAAGTGTTACAGATGTGGCCTGGATAAGGGAGATCTCTTACATATTTTTTGGGATTGCCCAAAAATCATCCCATTGTGGGCTGAAATAGAGGGTAAGGCTAATTTTCTATTAGGTTTGGAAGATATGTTCAGTCCTGAGGTATGTTTGTTGGGAGATATGTCTGGCTTCCCGGTTAGAGTGAGAAAATTCCACATGGCCCTGATCTCTATCACAGTGAAAAAGCTAGTACTCAGACATTGGAAGGATAGTGTTGGGATTTCTTACTCTGAGTGGTTGGCAGAACTTCTTAATAGTCTTAGGATTGAGAGGATGATTGCTGTCCTACACAATCAACTGCCTCTATTTGAGAGGATTTGGGCCCCACTTTATACATTTTACTCATTAGAAGTTAGATCACACACCCTATATGGCGGTGTTTAGATGTAAGTGCCTTGTGGGGAGGGTAATGGGGTAAGGGGAGGGTTTTTATATAGGTGGGGGTAATGGGGGGGTTTGGCAGAGATTTGTTCCATTTGGAATCTCATGAATGTTTGTAACTATTCAGGTTACATTATGCTTTGTATATTGGTCATATATGTTGTCTCTGCATAAAATTGAATAAAATGTGAATGGCAAAAAAAAAAAAAATAAATATATCATTACTAAATGGGTGGCAGAGGCAGAATGTAGATTGAGGGAAGAGGAGTGGCAATGAATCTGGAAGGGAATCTTTTGGACCACTGCCTCACCAAAATGGCAGGAATTTGTCAGGAGAATGAGGACCCGTATTTTTCTAACTCCGACACGGCAGGCAAAATGGGATGCAAACAAAACATCTCACTGCTGGAGGAAGTGTGGGGAATCTATAGCAACCCATACCCACATTTTCTGTGCATGCCCCAAATTAGCTCCTTTCCTGCACAACATTCGGACCAGCCTCCAGGCAATTTTTCAGATAGAGGAAAATATCCTGCTGAGTCATCTGGTGTGGGGACTCCCACCTAAAGGACTAAGGGGTGCCACAGACCATTATTAATGGAATATAGGCATAGCAGCATTGGGTAAGACAATCACAAAGAAATGGTTACGAGAGGAACCCCTAGAACTATTAGACTGGGAACAGACCATTCAAGAAATCCAAGAAATGGAATGCCTCACATACCAGTTACAGGATAGGTCCCAGAGCTTTTAGAGAGATTTTCCAAATGGATACTCCAACAGGAAAATTAAATTAAAGAAAAGGGTAGCCAGGACGGGAAATAGGTTTGAAAATTATAGAACTGCAAATTAAGCAGTCCTTTACATGTAATAATCAAATGTACATTAATTTTAAACTGAGTTTACTCCTATACAATGGATGCTTGTATTGTAACAAATACTCCACATAGTTGATATTGTATGTTGTTTATTCCCATTTCTCTTTCCCATTAAAAGATGTATGAAACTGAGTGTGGAACAATGTAAACATTACAGAATGGAATGCTAATGACTACAGTTCCAATAAAGAAAGTATATAAAAAAAAGCAATAACATCTAACAATTTCTCTCATACTACATGAACTGTAGTGAGAAAGAAAAAATATTCCGCACTGGGGATCAAACCCAGGTTTGTATAGGTTTGAAACCCTATGCCAAGACCTACAAGGCCTATCACTAGCATCATTAGTGACATCTTGCAGCCAAATCACTCACACTGAATGTACAGTTGAACTGAACTAAATGCAAAAAACAGTACACATGAGCAAATAGGTACTTACAGCTATGCAGAGGGACTGATGGCGGTAGTTGATTTTTCCAGTGTTAGTGTTGCTTGTGCGACTTGCTTGGGTGAGGCGGTGGCAGCCTAAACCAGGGTTATCACCAGGGCACTCAATGCCATTGCACCAGTCCATATATGACCCAGGACCTCTTGCCAGAGACCTCCATGGTATGATGGTGATCTCAGGGCGATGAAGACCATAGGTCGGAGGTTAGAACATTGCTGGTGTAGGTCTTTGTGAAGAGTTTGCTCTGTTCTTCTCTGACAGGGTATTCTCTGTTCAGTCTGGGATCTCACCAGTGGGTCTAGATGAGTCCTGTAGGGTGGATTCTGGTTGGAGCAGGGGCACTCCTATTGTGTGGGCAGAATTTCGGCCAGTGGAGGTGGCTGAGGTCTCCAAAGTGATTTTGAAGCTGCAGCCCACTTGTTGTGAACTGGACCCTGGTCTGATTCACCTCTTAGTGGGTTGTGTTGAGGCTATTGGTCTAGTGTTCACCCAGATAGTCAGGTGGTCACTTTCAGAGGGTGTTTTCCCCAATGCATTGAAGGAGGCATTGGAGAAACCCCTTCTGAAAAAAATATCTCTCATCTCTCGACCCTGACATTCTGGTGAATTATAGACCCATCTCCAACCTCCCATTTTAGGGAATATTGTTGACAAGATAGTGGCTCTGCAGCTCAAGGAGCACCTGGAGACCTTTGACATCCATGAGTCATTCCAGTCCAGGTTTAGGACAAGGCACAGTGCAGAAGTAGCATTATTCCGGGTACGTAATGACCTCCTCAGGGCAAGAGATCAAGAGGAGAGGTCAATTCTGATTCTCCTCGATCTGTCATCAGCATTTGATACAGTGGACCACATCATGTTGTTGGATCACCGTACAGAGTATTGTGGGCTCACCGGGACCATCATCAACTGATTTGAGTCCTTTCTCTTGGGCAGGAGGCAGAGGGTAGTGATGGGAAAGTTCTCCTCCTGTCCGATGCCCCTGACTTGTGGAGCTCCTCAAGGCTTGATCCTATCAACGATGTTGTTTGCGGTATACATGCTACCCTTGGGGAAGCTCATTAGACAGTACGGTCTGGGTTTTCACTGTTATGCAGATGATATTCAGCCGTACATGTCTTTTGTACCAGGGACAAATGATGCTGTTAAAGTGCTGAATAAATGCCTTGCCGAGATTCAGGACTGGATGAACTTTAACTGGCTGAGACTTAACCTGGACAACATGGAGGCACTGGTCATTGAACCGGGTCACAGGCATGATTGGGATGCCTCTGGGATGAGAACAGGTCTAGTCTTGGGGTCAGTCCTGTTGTAGGCATCCTCTAGAGTGAGAAATCTGGGTGTTGTCCTCAACGACAAGCTGACATTTGAAACTCAGGTGTCGGCTATCATCAAAAGTGTTTTTTACCACCTGATCAACATCGTCTGGATTAAACCTCTAATTGCGCTTGAAGACCTGCCATCACTGATACATGCCTTTGTAACATCCAGGCTCGATTACTGTAATGCTCTTTACCTTGGGGTCAGCGGAGGGAACCTCCACTGACTGCAGCTGGTGCAGAATGCAGCGGCTAGGCTGCTGACAGAGCTGTCAAGGTCCTGCCAATTGACCTCAGCCCTGTGGGGTCTGCACTGGCTCCTGGTCAGGTGGAGGGTTCTATTCAAGGTAGACTTGCTCACCTATAAGGCCCTGTATGGATCGGGCCCTGGCTACATGTCAGACCTCCTTACTCTTGCCATCCCAACCCGCTCCCATTGTTCCTCCACCAAGGGCCTCTTGGCAGTTCTGAGGACCAGGCTGAAAACCTCAGGTGATCGCTCATTCGGGGTGGCTGGCCTGGTCCTCTGGAACTCACTGCCAAGATCTTTGTGGGAGGCCCCTAGAGTGGAGGCATTCAGGAGGGGCCTGAAGACTCAACTTTTTAGCTTAGCCTTCCTTGCTAATTCTTTTTAATATACATAATACATTTTAATTATTTGTTTGTTTTATAAATGTAAATGCATGAACTGTTTTTACCACTCTGTCAAACTTTTACTGTATGGCATCCAGAGCCTCCGGGATTGGGCACCTAACAAATAAAGCATTAGTTACTTACTTACTTACTTACTGTTGGCCCCTACATTGGTTAACTAAAAATAACATATTGCAGCCCTCCTCATTTGAAGCCCTCTGCCCCCTTTCCTCATGGGTACCCATTTTAATAGGTTACCTTCTTTGTATAATTTTTTCTCCTTTTTGCATGGACCAGAGTAATAACTTTTCTTTCCCATGTCTACCCCCAGGCAGTTACGTTTGTTTATTGGACAGTTTGAAGTTTTCATTCTTATAATTAGTCTCTACTAGCAGCATTTATTGTAGTTAGAGACAGACGAACAAGGCTTTTTACTTTCTACAGAGCCATTGGGCTACAACGGTACAGGGCCTAGTCAGTAAAGACTAACCCTCATGGTGTATACATTTCAATGAGAAGATACTTATGATATTGACTACCTTTTGAAGGATGTTGATATATTGTTCTGTGTAAAGGTCTGTATTTACTGTTGTACTCTGATCTGCATATTCTTAATAAACTTGAGTTACAAAAAAAAAGCATATTGCATTAGAGAATCTAAGGATATGAGGAATCTATACAGTATGTTCAAAAAAGATGATATTGTGAACACTTTGCCAGCTAATTGAATAGCTGCTTAAATCCCAATAAACTGTTTGGGCAGTATTTTCAAAGAGGTCACACAGACACAAACGCGTATTGCACTTGCATATGCATGTGTTAATGTGTCTAAGCATCCTTGCTGCTGTTATCAAAAGATGCATTTGTCTGTCACAGAAAGTCCTTATTTGCATAAAACATTACCCAGATGTTTTGCATAACTTATTGCGGCAATTGCATCCTTTTTTGTGATGCAGTTTAGATACTGTTAGATCATGTAATACGTTGTCTAACGGTGTGGACAGATTTGCCATTTGAAAATGATGGTATGTGGATCATGGACAAATCCTTTAGAATATCCTGCTCCCTTTCTTTACTTTTGGTTACAAGCTCAGGAATTCTCTGTCAAGCACTGGTTCCTGTTTTGTCACACTTCATGAGTTTTGATCAGGTTGAGCAGTCAGTAACTTCCAGTAAGCTACAGAATTATACAGTATTTGCACTACTTATGTTTTATGCTTGTTTCTATGTATTTGAATAAAATTTCTTTTTGGGAAGTCGTACTTTATTTTTTTGAAATTCAGAATTTTTATTAAGTTTTGAAGCATAAAAAAAAACACTCACAGTAAATATTGAGAACGTAGGTTACTTACAAGATCCAACCCAATTTCAAAGTTACAATTGGAATGTATCATGCACCCATGATCTGGAACAGTATCAAACCCATGCCCCCCTCCATCCTTGTACCCCAAAACCCCCCTCATAAATCCTTTCTCCCCCAGGATGTGCCTTATTGAAAAAAAAAATCTGTACAGAGATAAACTAAGAACTAGTCAATATACAGTAACCAGCATCAAGGGAAACTTAATACGAATCAGACAATCAAAGGTGTTCCCATATGAGATTTAGTGCAAATAAAGAGCATACAATTTGCCCCATCTCCTGCTAAAGGATGTCAAACAGTTCCAAGTGCTTGCTATTAGCTTCTCAGTCTTAAAATAAAGAGACATTTCATTAATCCATTCCTCGTATGAAATAACTAATTGGTCCATCCAATGTCTAAGAACCAGTCTTTTCACTGTTATCGAAATTAAGGCCATATGGAATCTACGTTCCAGAACCTGAATATTAGTGAACTGTCCTAGAATACAAATTTCTATAGTAAACAAATCACTTTGTCCCAGAAGAGGGTCCAGTTTGGATTGAATTAAAGACCATAAAGGAGCTACTTTGTCACAGTGCCAAAGAATGTGTACCGGGTTACCTTCAGCAATACCGTACCTTGTACAGGTGTTCGAAGGGAATCTACCTAATCTGGCCAATTGGACCGGTGTATAATATAGATTATTTAGAATGTGGTATTGAGTAAGCCTATGTCTATCTTGGGTGAGGTATTTATGCATGTCTCCCCATATCTGACCCCAAATCGCGGGAGAGTCTGGCAGAAGAGTGTCCCAGATCTTAGAGCCTTTGAGGGGATTTGGGTACTTGGCCGCCAGTAAATAAGAGTAAATCCTAGATATACTATGGGGGTTATTCGCATAATCCTGTATCTGTTTTAGAATAGGCCTGACTTGGGATGGAGTAAATATTGGGCCAAAAGAGGAAACCATGAGGTGTCTCAATTGGAAGACCTTGAATATAAGTTTCCGAGGTATATTAAACTTAGTCATAATCTCTATTGAGGAAAGAAGGGATTCCTGAGAAAAGAGACTTTCCACACAACAGTCTTGTAGCTGAGGGAGCCAGTCTGGAGGAATTGGAGAGCCGCCAATCCTGGTATTGGGGTTTAAAGTAAGAGGCTGAGCCATATCTTTTTTAACTGAAATATTAAAAAAGTTCCAGCACTGAGTCAGCACCTTAATAGAAACCCCTATGATACTACTTTGTAATTGGAGGGGTAGAGCGGAAGAGGAGTAATAGAAAACTCTGAATAACTGAAGTTTATACTTATCCAACATCCTCCTTTCCAGCTGCCATGTAGGAAAATATCCCTCAGATCTTGCATTGTACCACAGCCCCATCTTGAACAAATGACTCACCCAATAATATAGCATAAAATTAGGGAGACGAAGACCTCCTTTTTCCTTAGGTAGGTTAAGTTTGGAGAAGGCTCGCCTGGGATGTTTGCCCTGCCAAATAAATTTAATAATAGCAGAATGAAGCTGCTGGAAGTAGGACGTGGGAAGATAAATATTCAGTAGATTTAGCGGGTTGAAAACCCGAGGTAACACATTCATCTTAATAATACTTATACGACCCCACAGTGATAAAGGGAGGGCAGACCATCTCTGGAAATCTTGTTGTATCCTTGAGGCTAGGTCATCCAAGTTAAGTTTCCTGTAGACCTCAGGGTCTCTAGTAAGGTGTATACCTAAGTATTTGAATGAAGAAGAGGACCACTTCATACCGAACTGAGTGAAGTTGACAGGAGGTGTGCTATTATTTAGCGGGAAAATAACTGATTTGGATAGATTGAGCTTATAGTTGGCTACCTTGCCAAATCGGGCAATAATTTGTAGAACGGATTTTAAGGAACACTCCAGGTTAGCTAAGTGTAGAAGGATGTCATCCACATAGGCCGAAAGGGTCAAAATTTGTTGATGTACTGAGCAACCTGTTACCTGGGGAGAACTTTTAATACTGAGCAAAAGGGGTTCTAAATACAGGTTGAACAAAAAAGGAGAGAGAGGACACCCCTGTCTAGTGCCCATAAATAAAGGAAATCGGGAAGAAAAGACCCCATTACAGTAAATTCTGGCAGTAGGAGACTTATATACCATCCGAATCCACTGGATAAACATGTCCGGGAACCCCATTCTCTTAAGGGTAGCCCAGAGGAAGTCCCAGTGAACTCTGTCAAAGGCTTTTTCTGCATCTAATGAAACCAGGACCATGGGAACTTGGGATTCTTGAGCGGACTCAAAAATATGTGACAGGGTACGTAGATGGTCGGCAGAGGATCTGCCTTGTACAAACCCCACTTGTTCGGGGCTCAACAGGTTAGCCCAAATCTGCTTAATTCTAAGAGATAGAATTTTAGTTAGAATTTTCATGTCGTAATTTAGTAGTGAAATTGGGCGGTAACTGGCTGGTCCATTCTGGGGTTTATCCGGCTTTAGAATCAAGACAATCGTGGCTTCCAACAGAGAGTGGTTAAGGAGGTCGTTAATAAACATATACTCAAACAACTTCAGAAGCAAAGGGGCAATCTCCTTACAAAAAACTTTGTAAAAGTTAGAAGGGAAGCCGTCCGGACCCAGGGATTTATCTGGAGCTAGTCCCCGGATCGCATCTTCCACCTCCGCCAGCATAATAGGAGAGAACAAGAATTCTCGCTGGTGGGCCTGTAGGGAAGGGAGTTGAAGACCGTCCAAAAATTGTTCAATTTGGGAAAGGGAAGGCTGAGAAGGCCCTATACTATAAAGGTCCTGATAGAATGATTCAAAAATCTGAGAAATATCCCGAGGGGAAGTCTCGAGTGAGCCATCCGGAGAGGACAAAGCAGGGATCCATCTAGAGCCCTCTACCTCACGCAATCGGAGGGCTAGCATCCTACCTGGTTTGTCCCCTTGGTCAAAATAGCGAGCCTTAGTCTTGAGGATAGCATACTCTACCTTCTCTCTTAACAGGTCTGAGTAATCATTCCTAAGTTTCATTAGGGCTTCTAAGTCCATCTGGGAAGATGTCGAGGATAGGGTATTTTTGGCATGTCTAATCTGGCTTGAGAGCGCCAGAATTCTAGCCTCTCTCTGTTTTTTCCTTCTGGACGCTAACTTAATAAATTATCCTCTAATGAAGCACTTAAAGGAGCACCAAATCAGGTCTTCTCGATTGATTGAACCTGAATTGGTTGCCATGAAAGACAAAATCAGCCACTTAATATGAGAAACTGTACGCTCCTCCTTCAAAAGTTGTGTGTTTAGTTTCCAGGAGGAATCTCTTTGGACTTGTGAGTCTGGTGAGATCAAGATCCATGCCACCGAATGGTCGGATATAACAATTGGCTCTATTCCCATCTGTAAAATATCAGACATGAGGGTGTTACTGACCAGAATAAAATCGATTCTGGACCATGACCGATGAACTTGGGAATAAAAGGAAAAAAGTTGACCAGAGGGGTTAAACAAACGCCATGGGTCGCATAGCCCCAATAAGTCCATGAAATCCCTTAGAGCAAGCTGTGAAGGGGAAGATGGTTTTAGAGATCTATAGGATCTGTCTAAATCTTGAGACGGAACAATATTCCAGTCCCCTCCGAGTATTATCGGGGAGGGCAGGAAGCCACTCAATTTATCAGCTAGTCTTATAAGGAAGTCCGAATCCCCTCCCACAGGGCCGTAAATAGCACCCAATACCACTTTAGTATTATTGAGGTTGCCCATAACTATAACAAATCTACCTTCTTGGTCCACTAGGCACTCTTTTGCCAGAAATGGGACATGTCTTTTCACCAATATGGCCACCCCTCTACTCACCGATGATCCTTCGGACACAAAAATCTGAGAGTATCCCTGCCGGTGTAACCCACTGATTTCTGAAGTCATTAAGTGAGTTTCCTGTAGCAGTAGGATATCGATATTCAAAAGGGCAGAGTTTTTGAGAACCTGGTATCTCTTAGGTAATTCTCTGGCACCTCTGACGTTCCACGTGGCAATTTTAAACGACACCATTACCATTTAATTGTGTTTGAAAAAACACATATATGAACATCTGTACATGAGAAACCATCCCAAAAGGCACATCCTCCTCCCCATCAAATTCTTAGGAATGCACATCTAAATCCCCCCTCCCCATTATTACTTGTACAAACTAATACACATGTGAATGTCTTCAACTTTACAGTAGCCTCTCCAAACAGAGCCATGAGAAGGAAAGACATCGATGTCTTGAGACCCCCTCCCCAATCCTTCCAACTATATACAGAAAGATTCCCAATCGGGACCTGAAGTGTAGAGGTTTCCTTAAATTTTGAATCGGAAAACTAAAACCTATAGGCACCCTTCCAATGGGAGGCAACTCCTGTGTGCAAGCAACAATGCCAGCAGCCTGAGTGCTTCTCCGGCCCTAACCGTGACCTCAAAGCGCTTATATTAAAAGGCCCCCCAAAGAAGGTGTCTTCCATAGAAACATAGAATTTGACGGCAGATAAGGACTGCTTGGCCCACCCAGTCTGCCAATTTCCCTACCTAATGGATAAGCTGCAGATCCTAGTTAACCTGCAGCCTACTTCTTCCTACCCCCACCCCCTAGAATTGCCTTATGACTGTCTCATGCATGCTTGAATTCCACCACTGTTTTTGACTCCACAACCTCCTCCGGAAGGCCGTTCCATGCATCCACAACCCTCTCTGTGAAAAAATACTTCCTTAAATTACCTCTGAGCCGCCCCCACCTCTATCTTCAAATTGTGCCCCCTTGTTCTTGCACACCTCTTTTTTTGAAAGATGCTACCCTCTTGGACTTTGTTGATTCCCTTGAGGTACTTGAAAGTTTCTATCATGTCCCCCTCCCTCCTTTCCTCGAGGCTATACATATTAAGCTCCTTAAGTCTCTCTTCATATGTCTTCCGGTGCAGACCCTGCACCATTTTAGTTGCCCTCCTCTGGACAGCTTCCATTCTGTCTATGTCTTTGCAGAGATTGGGTTCTCAGAACTGCCGCAGATACTCAGATGGGTCTGACCAGCTGTCTGTACAGAGGGATAATAACTTCCTGTTTTCTACTGGTGATGCCTCTCCCTATGCATCCCAATATCCCCCCAGCCCTCCTTGCTGCCCTCTCACATTGCTTGCCCACCTTTAGGTCATCTGATATGACTACCCCAGGTCCCTTTCCATTTTAGTTGTTGTTAGTATCTCACCCCCCATTGTGTACGCTTCTCCTGGGTTTTTGTTTCCCAGGTGCATTACCTTGCACTTCTTAGCATTGAATCTAAGCTGCCATACATTTGACCATTCCTCTAACCTTGCCAAGTCTCTTCTCATCCTTTCCACCCCACCTTGTGCATCAACTCTGTTGCAGATCTTTGTGTCATCTGCAAAGAGACATACTTTTCCTTCCAGTCCCTCTGCAATGTCACTTATAAAGACATTGAAGAGGACCAGTCCTAATACTGAACCCTGCGGTACCCCACTAGTAACCCCCTTTCTTCAAGAGTGGACTCATTTACTATTACTCTCTGTGTCCTATTCTCCAGCCAATTCTTACCCAGGCTGTCATCTTGGGACCCACTCCCAGGCTGGCTAACTTGTATATTAATCTTTGTGTGGACTGTGTCAAATGCCTTGCTAAAGTCTAGGTAGGCCATGTCCACAGCCCCTCCCTGATCTACTACTTGGTCACCCAGTCAAAGAACCTATCAGATTCATCTGGCATGACCTTCCGCTGTGAATCCATGCTGCCTTGGATCCTGCCTCCTCTGGCCTCTAGGTACTCAACAATTCTTTCCTTCAGAAGTGATTCCATCATTTTCCCTATCACTGAGGTTAAACTAACAGGTCTGTAGTTTCCTGCTTCTGCCTTGCTCCCACTTTTGTGAAGGGGAATCACATCTGCCCTCCTCCAGTCCTCGGGTACTACCCCATCCTCCCATGATTTGTTAAAGAGGGTAGTCAGTGGTGTCACTAGTTCTACCCTTAGTTCTTTTACAATTATGGGATGAATCCCATCAGGCCCCATTGCTTTGTCCACCTTCAGTTTTAAGAGTTCTTTCAGAACCCTTTCTTCTGTAAATGGGCTGGTATCAACTTCTTTATCCAGAGTGTTTCTACTGTTTGTTTTAGGTACCTCTCCCTCTTCATTTGTAAATACTGAGCAAAAGTATTTGTTTAGTATCTCTGCCTTTTCACAGTCACCCTCTGCCCACCCTCCTCCATCCCCTTTATTAAGCCTCACTATCCCTCCTTGGTCTTCCTTTGCTCCCTGATGTACCTATAAAAGGTTTTATCCCCCTTCTTAACTGAGTTGGCTATCTTTTCCTCGGTTTGGGCCTTTGCTGTTCTGACTGCCTTCCCAGCTTCCTTTTGCTTTAACTGATACAGTTCTCTGTCCTGCTCCTTCTGTGATTCCTTGTACTTCCTGAATGCTTTCTTTTTCTCTTGAACCTTCACTGCCACTTTCTTTGAGAACCATAGTGGTTTCTTACATCGTTTCATTTTGTTTATTTGTTTTGTTCCACCCCACGCTTTAGTGCGCGTTGCTGACCCTCCAGAGCGAGCTCCAACCCGGAGCTCCCATTCCTCCCAACCCCCCTAGGTAAAACAAAATAGCCCTACTATTCCATCGAGAGGTCAGGGAACCAGAAGTGAGACAGTGGAGATCATAGTATTAGATGAAAACCCTTTACTTTCAGCTATGGCTGAACAGAGGAAAATTGTGAATTAACTGCTTAAACCTACTTGAGAACAAGAGGGATTTATGTGGAGGACTCCAGTTAGAGCTGCCATATTCAGCCCGGATTAAAATTAGAGGGTGGGCACCTCCAAAACTCCTCTTTGAAGCGGTGCCTTCCCAAAGGTCCCGGGTCCCTCTCCACCTATGTAGGAACAGGGGATACAACTGGAGGGGAAATAGTTGGGCGGACCAGAATGTCCGGTTTGTTTAGCGACCCCTGGAAACATCAACCAGGACAAAGGTTCCTCCCCCCTCCCCTGAAAACGCAGCTCGCGTTTCACTAAGCAGGCCCAAGGCCTGCTAGGCCGCTCCCTGACCTGTCCATCCCGGTCCCCCACAAACGAAAAGCCAAGGGAAACAAAGAAAGGAACTAAACCAGCAAACAGGTAAGAACTGAACCTCTCCATCACAAGTGACACTTAGCAGTCTAACAATGCAGTAGCTGGTCAGCCCGATTTAAACAAATTGGGCAGCTTAAGCTTGAGATCCTTTGAGGCTTGATCTGGAACATTGTAGATGTGCCAGGTCCCATCAATGGACACCTGAAGCTTAGCTGGGTAATTCATTCTAAATTGGATGCCAGCAGCAATCAGCTTGCTGACCGTTGGATGGAAAGCTGCTCGCTTCTGCCTTGTTTCATAGGGGAGGTCTTGGGTGATACGTAGTTTAAAGCCATTCCACAATATTGCTTGCAGATCCCTTGCCTTGGTCAAGACATGTTTCTTTTCCAAAAAGCTCAAGAATTTAACGATAATAGGTCTTGGAGGTGTGCCAGATGCAGGTTTTGGTCGAAGGGAGCGATGAGCTCACTCTATATGGTATTGGGGGTTGAGGGGAGATGGGCCAACCACCTTAGTCAGGAACTTTTGAAGGAATAGGATAATGTCGGCTCCTTCTTCAGCCTCAGAGAGGCCCAATATCAGCAAGTTGTTTCTCCGACTTCTCCCCTCTAAGTCCTCCGTTTTTAGCTGAAGCTTCGCAATTTGCTGCCTCATCTGAACAATCTCTGGATTCGCTTTCTCCTTCCACCTCTCTAGTGAGGAGGTTCTTGCCTCCGAATCTCCCATTCGGGTCGTTAGCGTGCTGAGATCCCCTCATAATGACTTTAGCTCCGCCGAGATGTCCTCCAACGCTTCTTTAAAAGGTAGCAGCTCTTGGAGAAAACGGTCCTTGGTAAGAGGAATTTGGGGAACATTGGACGAGGTTGCTTTAGAGGTGGTCCCTGAACCTTGACTCTTAGTTTTTTTTGTAGATTTTCAGGAGTTGACAGAGGGGTGTGTTTAATACTGACTGGCTTCATCTCTGCTTCCATCGCCGATACGGGCCAATAAAGATGATCAATTAAGCCCAAACAACCACTCCGTGAATGCAGTCACGATAATTAAACTTGCAATAACACCACTGCTCACTTTTAATCGAGTAGGGAGGAAAAAAACAATATAAAAGAGGGTTGTGAATGGGAGCTCCATAGAAGTGCTTCTAGCTGCCCTGCATCACGTGACCCAAGTCGCACTTTTTTAATTTTTATGTTCGTTCTTTTTATGTTGGCTTGCACATGTGCGCCAGCCATCATATTGCATTAGTAGCAGATTTGGAGGTGCGGTCACTGTGGGTGAATGCAGGGCATGCATCAGTAGCTTTGTCTCTCATTCCCCAATAAACCAGCATGCAGGTGCCACACCAGCAATATGTAAACTGGCCACCAGATCAAACAAAAGTGCAGTTGCAATGAAAGGCAAGCTCCTCAGGCATTGGCACCAGAACACGCCTCCCAACGTCCCCTTCCTGGTGAAGCAGTCCAATAAACATGGCGGCAGTGACTGTCGCTGCCGCCTGCCACAATGCCATCTTAAGGGGGTGCCCAATCCCCCTGTCGGCATGCCCGACCCTGTTCATGTGCCGACAGGGGAGCCCACTCCCCGTCGGCATAATGGCCCCCCTCCCATTTCAATTCTATGCCGAGGGGGTGCCCAATCCCCCTTGGCATCATGCACCCCCCAACAGTTTTTCTTTACCGATGAGTGGACCAATCTCCGTCAGCTTCAGTCCCCCAGTTTCTGGTTCAATCTGCCGATGGTGAGCCCACTCCCCGTCAGCATAATGCCCCTCATTTGTTGTGTGCCGTGGGGGGTGCCCAATCCCCCTCGGCTCTTGCCCCCCCACTACCTCGGTATGTGCCAATGGGTGTGCCCAATCCCCCATCGGCTACAGCCCCACCAAACAGTTAGGTGGCACGCTGAAGCCCACCCCAGCGTACAATGTTCTGTAAAAAAAACATCTGGCAATGTTTTTAAACCTGCAAACTAGAAAACAGTCCCTCGTCGAGTCGGTGGACCTCCCCAACCAGCTTCACCTCTGCGATCCTGCCTCCCCACACCCCCCTCCCTATACTTACCTCCGGAGCCCGGTGCAATGATCTTTGGTGGACCGGGAATACATCTGCACTCTTCAAGGCCGACCGCGAACTGTAGAAATGCCGGTAAGCTGTATAATGGCATAAATGGTTTTTTTTCAACTTTGGTGCATATCTCAGGCATTTTTGGGAATTTTGGCACCAGATTTTCAACATGGGGTTATTGGGACCCCTCCTCATGAATTCACTGTCATGGTGTTATTCGGTCCCGAAAGGTGATTTTGTGGTCACTGCGCAGAATCACCTTTCAGCACTGATTAGTGAAACGACAGTGCCACTGTTCATGAAGGGGGCTCTCAAAAAGCCTGTTTTGCAAATTTGGTGAAAAAAATCCAAAAAATTTCTGTTTTACGAGCATGCGTTGCGCAGTTTCCACGCACACTTGTAGCTTCCTGAATTTGTAATATTTTCACTCCAGATTTTCAAAATTGGCATTTTCCTACACCTCCTTATGAACAGTGCAGCTGTCATTTTACATATCCTGGCTGAAATGTGTTTTCGCATGTCCTGTACAGAATAGCGGTTGCTGTGCGAAATCAGTTTTCGGGACAGTTTAAGAAAATGACAGTGACACTGTTCATGAGCAGAGGTCCTAAAATGCCTATGTTGAAACTTTGGTGACTAAAGTCCATAAAATGACTGTGTTACAAGCATGCACTGCGCAGTTTCCATGCACCCTTGTAACTTCGTAGATTTGCAATATTTTCATGCCAGATTTTCAATACTGGCATTTTTTCACACCTCCTTACGAACAGTACAGCTGGCATTTTTCACATCCTGCCCAAAATGTGTTTTTGCATCTGTAGCACACAATGGCGTGGTTGCTGTGGGAAATCAACCTTTAGGACAGATTAACAAAATCACAGTGCCACTGTTCATGAGGGGAGGTCCCAAAATGCCTAGGTTGAAAATGTGGTTAACAAAATCCCAAAAATTATTGGGTTATGGACGTGTGTTGCGCAGTTTCTATGCATGCTCATGACTTCACCAATTTTTCATATTTTCACTCCAGATTTTCAATGTTGCCATTTTTTTACACCTTCTCATGAACAATATAGTTGTCATTTTTCACATCCTGCCCAAAATGTGTTTTCGTACCTGTGGCGCCAGATGGCACAGTCGCTGTGCAAAATCACCTTTTGGCTAACAAACTGATAGTGCCGCTCTTCATGAGGTGGGGTCATAAAAAGCCCATGTTGAAAATTTGGAGTCAAAATACCAACAAACGCCGACGGCGTTAGGGCTTCCAACTGTAACACCCCACCCTGTAGAGACTGACAGGCGTCAGGGATGTGACTTGGGAACATCGTCTGTAATGCTCACGCCATTCCACCCCAACCCCCCAACCTGCAGCCAGTGACAGGCATCGAGGTGTGCCTTGCAGTTTTTGGCCCCAAAGTTCACCCCATTCTCCTATACTGCACCCATCTCAGCGTATGTCCTTGTGGAATGGGGTAAGTATAAGGCCCAAAGACCCCAAAGCACACCACAACACTTGTCAGTGTCTACAGGGTAGGGTGAGGTGAAATGGCATGAGCGTTACAGCTGACGACCCAAAGGCACACCCCAACGCCTGTCACTTTCTGCAGGGTGGGGGTGATGTTGGTGTCAGTTCAATACTTCACTGCCATTCCTATTATGCATCTCTAACTCCTGCATTACCAGCACCAATTCCAGCGAGAGAGACAACATTCAGCATTGACAAATGTTTTTTTTTAATCTTTGGTAGCTGGGTAAGGCCCACTAGGCACAAATGCTTGTTTTCAGAGGTGACATGTGAGCACTGGGCAGTTAAGTGACTTGCTCAGAGTTACACAGTATGCAAGTGGAGGTTGTGAGAATCAGACCAAGGTCTGGTCTGCTGGATGTACCAAACTCGTTCACAGCTTGTTACTCTAACCTCTAGGCTATACTGCCAGCCCATACATCATAGCACTTCAATGGGTTGACCAACAACTACAATCCAGACATCCTCTACAAGGATGAGGAGGGAACACGGGTGGACAGGTTGATGACACAGGTAAATTGGGATGACAGGCATTCTATTATGCCATTCTGGGGAGAGCTGCGTGAAGCTGGAGTGGGAGCAAATGTGAGTCAAACTCTGCTTGGCCTGTCATCATAGCAACAGGTGCATTAATTCTATTTTCATGCCAGCCTTCAAACACGCAACACTCTGTAGTGAGTCACACTCATGACAGTAGACAGCCCTCGCTGCCCACATGCAATTGCATGGCTTGCAAGTGACCAACACAACCAATGGATCTTGAATGAATGAGTCGCTATGGGAGCGTTTACAGAGGACGGGAGGAGGGAAGACGTAGTCCCTCTTCACAACAGTGGGGTACTGAGGAGGCTTGAAAGTGGAAACCAATCAGCAGAACCTCAATAGTGTGGAAGTAGGAATTTTACTTTTATTTATTTAGGAAATTGGAATTATAACCCTTTGAGTCATAGACTCGTTTCCAAAGGCTACATGTCAGAATAAAACATAGACATTCATACAGTACTTACATAGAATAAATATGAGTAAGCAATCATACAGAGTATAAATACAATGAGCATGGGTTAATGCCTACACATTTGGTAGCTAATACAGGGCAGAGCTATTGACATATTTACCTAAGCGGTTAAGACCCATACAATTGGTAGCTAAAGCAATGCTTGATATGAGTTGGTAGTAAGCTGCCTCAGGGAGAGCTTGTCTTATACATAATACAATGCATTCATAGTCCAGTGCAACTATATGGTAACCAAGAGAGGTGAGGAGCCTGTAGGCTAGAGATAGTGAGGGCTCTTCCCTGCCTGGCCAAGGGCGGGTGTGTGGCCTAGCGGCATGGTGCAGGATTCACAGGTTACTGATTACACTGGCATTGATGTGAAGAGAGGACAGGATATGGGCCCTTAAGGCAGCTTTAAAAGGACCTAGATTGGTGATTGATGTGACAGCTGGTGGGAGGGCATTGTACCAGGATGGAGCTCTAAGGAGGAAAGATCGCTGGGCTAGGGTTGTCCTGACCCTAGGCACCTTCCAGATAGTTTTTGCGGCAGCCCGTGTAGACACTGAGATGGTGGCTGCCTGAAGAGAAGCCATAACACCTATTGGGGTTAAACCCAGGTGGATTTTTTTGGTGAAGAGACAGGTGTGGTATAATAGTCTTTCCTCAAGGGAGAGGATATTGGTGAGCACGTATAGGGTGCAAGTATGTGTATTTCTATCGGCACCAGAGAGGAGCCGGCAGGCCTTATTGATGACTACTTGTATTTGATGAAGCGCCATAGGGTTGGCAGCAGCATAGATTGTGAGACCATAGTCCACCAGTGATAAGACTGAGGAGGTAATGGCTAGGTGAAGTGCTTCAGGTGGCAGGCAGTCTTTATGTCTGTAATGTGGGTGTTGGTGGTGGAGGTGAGGATTTTTATATGTTCTTGGAATGAGAGGGAAGAGTCAAATGTAATACCTAGATACTTATACTTTTGGACCTGTTCCAGTGGGATGAGAGAGGTGGAGAGTATTTCCAGAGGGAAATCCTTTGACCTGTTTTGGCAATGGGCATAGAGCATCGTCTTAGTTTTTTTAATGTTGTCCACCAATCTGTGTTCAGCAAACCAGTGTTCAATCTGAGAGAAGGAGTTTTGTAAGGTACGCTGGAGAGAGAGAGGATCAGGATGTGTGGCATAAAGAACAGCATTGTCCTCGTTGAGGAGAAGATTGCTGGGGCAGGATTTAGGCAGAGCACTGAGGTAGATGTTGAATAGCAGGGGACCCAGGATAGATCCCTGATGAACTCCTGAGTGCATAGGCAACATAGTAGATATGGTATTATTAATTTTAACACATTGGGTTCTAGATGAAAGATAGCTGGAGAACCATGAGAGTGGACAATGAGAGATCCCAATTTGTTGTAATGTGTTAAGAAGGAGGGGATGAGAAACCATGGCAAAAGCCTTTGAGAGGTCTATAAACATGGCCCCTGCAAGGTGCCCCTTGCAAGCGTGTAGTGCAGGGAGTTAGCAAGTTTTGTGAGGGCGGTTGTAGTGCTATGACCAGCTCTGAAACCATGCTGCTCCCCACATAAGAGGTTGTGTGCGAGGAGGTAGTCAGTGAGCTGATTGGCCATGATCTTTTCAAGGGCTTTAGAGACTGGGGGGGGAACTGAGATGGGCCGGTAGTTGTTTGGGAGGGAGCTGTTACCACATTACTACTTAAGGAAAGGATTGTTCAACACCTGGAAACCAGCGGAGGACCAGACCAGACACAGTATGGCTTCACAGCAGGAAGGAGATGTCAGACAAATATAATTGATATGTTTGACTAGGTGAAAAGAGAAGTGTATGGGGGGGGGGGAGAAGCGGTGGATAACACCTACCTTAATTTCAGTAAGGCCTTGAATGCCACTGCATATAGAAGAGTACTGAAGAAGCTGGGCAGCCAGAGAGTGGGTCATAAGGTGATAAACTGGGTTAGGAACTGGTTGAGTGATAGATAACAGAGGAATGGTGGCAAATGGAGGTCAATCTAAGGAATGTAGGGTGAGCTGTTGGGTGCCACAGTTATCTCTTCTGGGGCAAGTTCTATTTCATGGCTTCTTAAGTGACATTTTGGGAAGGGGGCTGGAAGGGAAGGTGTGCCTCTTTGAGGATGGCAGTAATATCTGCAAGCAGGTGCACACTCCATGAATGGGGGACAAATGAGGGGACCTAGGTAAACTGGAGTGATGATGTACAGTGCTGCATCTGAGATTCCATGCAAAAAAGTGCTATATCATGAAATTGGGGTGCAAGACAGAGGGGGATTACATGATGGGGGGTGATACTGATGGTCACCAAGCAGGAAAGGGATTTGGGAATAATCACACCTGATGACCTAACAGCAACCAAACCATATTGCAAGTCAGCGGGGAGAGCCAGTGTGATGATGGGATGCATAGGGATCAGTATCACCAGCCGAAGAAAAGAGATGGTGATGCCACTGTACAGATCATTTGTGATGCCTTATTTGGAGTACTGTGTCTAGTTGTAGAGGCCACATCTCCTACTAAGCCCAGTTCTGGAGGCTGCATCTGTAAGGAGTTAGACAGTGTGGATGCAGTTCCAATAGGGTCGACAAGGATGGTGCAGGGATTAAAACAAAATTCATAACAAAAGAGACTGAGAAACCTCCCTATGTATACCCTGGAGGAGAGGAGAGACAGAGGAGACATAATAGAAACCTGTCAGTATCTAATGGTCATAAACAGTGTATCGGAGGATAGCATCTTCATAAGATACATGTTCATGAAGGGGGGGGGCATGACATGAGTTTGGAAGGGGGTAGGTTTGGGGCAACATCAAGAAGTATTTCTTCAGGGAAAGGGTGGTGGATGCCTAGAATGAACTAACTCTTAGATGAGGAAGTGGGGGACAACACAGCGGGGGAATTTAATAAAGCATGGGACTAGCAAAGGGGAACAGTAGTGACAGGAAAGAGAAGGTAAAGCCAGATATCAAGTAGGGTATGCAACTTTTACAGTAAGTAGAGAGAATGGACACACTGTACAACACTATTGGTCCTCATCTGCAGTCAATTTCTATCATTCTAGGACATCATTCTATGTAATAATGTGCACATTGCAGGACCACTGTATCATACTTGGCATGTGGCTGACAGCATTCCTGATAGGCCAATGAAAGCATACATAACTACTGAGGTAATAATGCCTGCATTGACATGTAATTGCAATACAATCAGACTTTGTTGGAAGGGGTATCATGTCAAAAGAGCAAACCAAAATGAGCGACTGATAAATGAGCATATCAGTTTGCTTGCTTTCAGGTTTAGAAACATAGAAATATAGAAGTTGATGGCAGATAAGGACCGCAAGGCCCATCCAGTCTGCCCATTTCTTTTTCTACCTTATGAATGTGACATCGGCATTTGCTCTGTCAATGGCCTATCTATTCATACTCATCTGTATTGCTCCCTTATGCCTATCCCATGCCTGTCTGAAGCCCTGCACTGTATTCATATCCACCACTTCTTGAGGTATGCCGTTCCATGCATCCACCACCCTTTCTGTGAAAAAGAACTTCTTCACATTACCCCATAATCGGTCTCCCTCTAATCTCATGCTGTGTCCTCTTGTCCTGCTACTTTTTTTATATTGAAACATGTTAGACTCTTTCACCTTGTTAATGCCCTTAAGGTGTTTGAACATTTCGATCATATCACCTCTCTCCCTCCTTTGCTCTAGGGTATACATATTGAGCTCCGTTAATCTGTCCTCATATGTTTTCTGATGCAGTACCTGCACCGTTTTGGTTGCCCTTCTCTGGACTGCCTCAGTTTGGTTACTGTCCTTGTGAAGGTGTGGCCTCCAGTACCGCACGCAGTACTCCAGATGGGGCCTAACCAGTGTCTTGTAAAGAGGGATTATTACCTCCCTCTTCCGACTTGTGATACCCCTACTAATATACCCCAACATTCCCCTAGCCTTACCTACTGCTTTAGTGGTCTGCTTAGATGATTTCAGGTCATCGGTGATGATGATGCCCAAGTCTCTTTCTTCCCTTGTGACTGCCAGCAACTCCCCTCCCAGCCTATAGGTGACTTCAGGGTTTCTCTTCCCTATGTGCATAATCTTGCACTTCTTTGCGTTAAACCCCAGTTGCCACCCTTTTTTTTTTTTCCTCTGGTCGCAATCTGTGGAGTCTCTCTCAGGCATGCTGCCTGTTCCTGCCCTGCCTGAAGTCTTCCTACCTGAGCCTCCTCTCTCCTCCCTCTCAGCCCACACAACCGGCACCCTCAGCTTAACCCCTCTGGGGTGGGGTCGCCTCTCCTCTTGGGCACTCTCTACAGTCAGTCTCCGGCTTGTGGGTGGCAGCCTGGGTGGAGGACACTGGAAGGCCGGGCAGGATAGACCCGGCAGTGGGCATGGGGGCAGGTGCCATCACCTACCCCGCAGACCGGTGTTTTTCCTGTTCTCGTGTGCACTCTCCCCTTTCATGCATGGTGCATCCCCTGATGCAGTGGTGCCTTGGCAGCCCTGCCAAGCCCATGTGCGTGCTGCCTGCATGCTGCTGCACCCAGTCTCACGGGAGCCACTGGCATGCCAGCGAGTGCTCTGTTCTCTCCCCGGGAGGAGATCAGCCAGCGGGCTCAATCCTCACCTGCCCTGCTGACCCCTGGTGCCCGAGCTTGCTCCCAAACTCGGTTGCCGGTGTAGCACAAGGTGTGGCGTCCAGCGCCTTAACCCTCAGTGCCACCGGGCTGGGCTCCCAGTTGTCACTCTTCCGACCATTTTGCTAGTTTATCCAGATCTCTTCTCATTCTGCCTGCCCATCTGGATCATCTACTCTGTTGCAGATCTTGGTGTCATCTGCAAACAGACAAACCTTACCCTCCAGTCCATCAGCAATGTCACTGATAAAGATGTTGAAGAGGACTGGCTCCAGGACTGATTCCTGAGGTACCCCACTTGTGACTTGCATCTCTTCTGACTGTATACCATTTACCACCACTCTCTGTTTTCTGCCTGCCAACCAGTTTGCCATCCAGCTGACCAACTTCTGACCCACCCCGAGCCTACCCAGCTTATTAATCAATCTTCTGTGTGGAACAGTATCGAAAGCTTTGCTGAAGTCAAGGTAGGTGACATCAGACTCCTGCCCCAGGTACTGCCGCTGACTGAACTCTCCACCGATTGGCGCGGCGTTTCTGCAGGCTGACTGTGATTGGTCCACCTGCTCGTACAGCCACTGCCAATTGGAGCTCTTTTCACCATTGACTTTCCATTAGCTTGGAAACCTACTCTGCCTTGCTAAGCCCTCGTACTTTTTACCTGGGATCTAATTAATCCCTTGTGCATAAATGATTTATAGAACTTGCCTAACTTAGCTCTGCATGTACATTACTGCCTAGCCTGTTTCTAGTTTAATCCTTAGTGCTAATTAGTTACTGTTTGAGTTTAGCTTGCTAGAGTCCTAGAATCTGTGCTACTCCTAATCTGTTTGCCCCCTCCTCTCCTAACCTCCCTGTCTATTTCTTGTGGCTTTCTGGTCACTGCTGGCCCCCTAGCCTAAATACCCGCTCAGTCAATCTCTTAACCTCTGTGCCCCCCCAACGCCATCTTACCTCACTCCTCTTCTGCTCTCTGCTTGTAACCCTACCCCTGTCTCTGCTAATTTTCAACTTGTGGCCTCCACCCTCCTGGCCTTTGTCTCTCCTGTATCCCCACCCCTGCCATCTCTGGTTCTGGTAATCTGTATTGTTATCCTGCAACACCCCAACCCCCCTGCTGATGGTCTATAGTCAGCCACCTGCCCACTTGTGTCTCCACTCCTAAATTTACAGTTGTTTCTCTCCTCTTCCTCCCCAGGGGCTCGCGCCTGTGTGGCGCCCATGATTGCTGGCATAACCGATCACCTGACTGCTTCTATGTCCGCCGCCTGACCCACCCATCAAGCTACAGCCGCCCTCCTGGTCCTCTGAGTCGGACTCCTGCCCCAGGTACTGCTGCTGACTGAACTCTCCACCGATTGGCGCTGCGTTTCTGCAGGCTGACCGTGATTAGTCCACCTGCTCGTACAGCCACTGCCGATTGGAGCGCTTTTCACCATTGACTTTCCATTAGCTTGGAAACCTACTCTGCCTTGCTAAGCCCTCGTACTTTTTTCTCCCTCTGCCCCACCCCCTCCCAGGCCTCCTTTAAATACTCTACTTGCTCCGCCCTCTCTCCATGATCTCCCACTCGATTGGCTCACTGTGTCCTTGCACACCTTTTTGTGAACTAGGCCTACTGTCTCCTCCTCGTACTTCTCTGTGCATCTACTGACTTGTGCAAATGCTGCTGTCTGCCCTACAGGGTTGCCCACTGTATTTTCCTATTCCATACTCCTCTTAACCTCTCCTTTATCACTGGTCCCACTTCACAATTCCCAGCAAAGGTTATAGCTCTGTCATACATCCTACTAAAATAAGCCTGAATAAAACTGACTATCCCTATTATCTTTGCCTAAAAAGGTCTACCCCAACCTAAACATTTGCTCTTAATTTCCTTTAAATTTTAGTGTGTCCTGTCTCCCTGGTACAGCGATACTGTACCCTGATCTGCTGAATATGAAACCTTACATGTTACTGCTTTTTCTTGTGCCATCCTTGGCCTTGTTCCAACTGTCCCTTCCCACTGCTCCCTGTACTCCCCCGTTCATCCCCAACCATCAACCCCATGAATACTTATACTCAAACCTTCTTCGGCTGACTACTATCTCCTGTGACCCCACCCCACTACTTTTACGTAGGTCCTGGATCAATTTGGTTGCCTATGCCCTGAAAAACAGCCTTGTGAAATCAGGTACTTTTTGTCCCTTCCTACGCCACAAACTCTAGTATCTCCTACTATTGACCCTATTGCTCTCAGGAGATGTTCACTCCAACCCTGGCCCGGTTAATAACATACCTAGTCCCCTTGCCTGTGCCAAAGGTCTTACTGTGGTGCACCATAATATCAGGAGCCTTGTTCACAACTTTGCTGAGTTGGAATCCTGGACTGCTCTCCACAAACCTGATATCATTTGCCTTACTGAAACCTGGCTCAAACCATCCACTCTGGACTTTCTTTGTTCCCTTCCATTATACAATCTGTTGCGACTTGACAGGCCTGGGCCCAAAAGAGGGGGTGGCACTACAATCTATTTTAAAGAACACTTACACCTCTCTGCTATCCGCTCGTCCCCCCTCACCTACTGTGAAACGCTACATGTCCTTCTTACTCTTGGCTCCAAAAACCTTCATATAGTGTGTGTCAACAACCCCCCTTCCAGTGGTCTAAATGGACTTGAGGAGCTAATTAATCAGACCTCTTTGCTCTCAGGAAGAAATAAGATCCTCATCCTTGGTGACCTCAACTTAAATTGGTTAGGTAGCTCCTAAACCTCATTTCTGACCAGGCTTCAAAGTCTCAACTTGCACCAATTGATCAGTGACCTCACTAGAACTGCCCTGCGATCAAAATCTAGCACTCTACTGGACTGGGTTATGACCAACCACCAAGAGAACATTATCGCCTCTGGCATCTTAGCTGACGCTGTCACTGATCATTCCCCCACCTTTTGTGTATGGGCCAAGGTTAGACCTCCCCTGTCGAAGCCTCGCTTCGTTTCATTCCGAAACTATGCACACTTTGACCTGCAGTCTTCTCCTACTGGATATTGCCACTATTAATTGGGCTCCACTTTTTATATCCAGTGATGCTCAATCTGCTCTGAACCTCTTCCTGACTCACTTCCTTGCGCTTCAGGAAAAACATTGTCCTCTCGTTATCCGGCGGTTAAAAAACAAACCTACCTGGTGGTTAAAATCAGACCTTCTCCACAAACTACGTCAGAGAGACAAAAAGTGGCTCCACTATAAAAGTTCAGGACAAACCACTGACTTTCATTCCTATACAGCCTTACGCAATTCCTGCAAGAGAGAAATCAGAAAGGCCAAAAGTGCCTATTGCAAGGATCTTCTAAATAAATCCTATGGGGACTCCAAAAAATTCTGGTCTCATATAAAATGCTTCCTTGGCTCAAATCAAACTGCTATCCCCAATGACATGTCTCTAAATGGCATCCACTGCAACAATCCCAGAACCATTGCAAACTTTTTTAACACTCAATTTTCTGACCTCTCCAACTACACCTCCTCCTTCTCTGCCCAATTGAACCCAACCATCCTACCTGATATACCTGGGCCAAACTTCTACTTCAAGTCGGTCTCTAACCATGAAGTATTAAGACTATTAAACAACATCTCTGAGTTTGCTGCGGTTGGGTCAGACAACCTAGAACCAAAGCTCCTAAAACTTGCTGCCCCTTACATAGCCGCACCTCTAGCAAAGATTTTTACCCTCTCCCTATGTTATAGCCATGTTCTGGACATCTGGAAGATAGCTAGGATCACCCTGGTTTTAAAAAATGTGGATCATAAAAATCCATCTAATTACAGGCCCATAGCTATCCTGCCCGTACTCAGCAAAATTCTTGAGAAACTCATAGCCAATCAGACCATTGACTTTCTACAGAAAAATTATCTTCTTACCCCTGCACAGTATGGCTTTCAGAAAGGTCATAGTACCACCACTGCTTTGCTCAATTTCACGTTAGATACCCTTGAGGCCATGGATGTAGGCTCCCTTACGGGGGGCAATCTTGATTGACATGACCAAAGCGTTTGATCTTGTCGACCACCCCATACTCAATTAGTTAAATACAACTCCATGGTATCGGACTTAGCCACCGTAAACATTGGCGTTCCACAAGGATCTATCCTTGGTCCCCTGCTTTTCTCTGTTTTTATCAACAATATCACCTCAAACTTCCATCAGACTGCCTCCTTGCTTTATGCTGATGATATTGTCCTGTATGCCAGTGCTAAAAACATTGTTGACATCAACCAGCGACTCTCCCAGGACTTTCAAAAAATTCAACAGTGGCTATTCAGCAGTAAACTTGTCTTAAATGTTGCTAAAACCAAAGCAATGCTATTTGGCTCCAGTAATAAACGTAAGCATGCTCAGCCCCACTTCAATGTTGCTACTGCTGATGACTCACCTGTTGGGGTGATTCACTTTTTCAAATATCTAGGTATCACCCTTGATCCATCTCTAAATTTTGATCTTCACATTCAACAGACCTGCAAATCGGTAAATAGAAAACTTGGCATTTCCTATCGTACTAGCTATGTACTAACCCCCCTGCCAGACTTGCTATAGCACGTGGCATACTACTGCCATCGCTCACTTACGGGGCCGCAACTTATACCACAGCAGGTAAAATGTATTTTCGGAACTGGGATGTTACCTACAACAATATATGTCACTATGCGTCTTCCTCTCATCAGATGAAACACAACTGCCTACTTTATGCTGAACTGGGCTGGCTCTCTCCTCCTGCATCCAGATCATATGCCTATGGCTCCGTCATTGATAATATCATCAGAACACAAATACCCAAGCTCCTGGCAGGCCTATTCCGAAACAAGACACCAGTCTATGGTCTATGCTCGGCAGACAATGCCCCTGTTCACATTCCTAGACATAACTCCACTAGAGGTGCTAGTGCTTTTTCCTGCCATGCCCCTCAATACTGGAACTCCCTCCCACTAACCATACACTCAGCGTCATCCCATGCCTCCTTCAAAAAACTGCTATGTGACCTCTCGCCGATTCCTGTACATGCCCCTGTTTCAAACCTCCCTAGTTCCTACCACTTCATGACTCCCCCCTCCATTACCTATCTCCAAAACTTGCCCTCATAAACATGCTCTATACTTTTCTCCAAGATTGTCCCACTTTCTATTTCATTCTTGGCTCACTCCTCCTAATTTCCTCCTCTAGCAGGGGACTCCACAATATACGCCCTAATCTGGTAGCCCTTACTCCTATTTTTCTCCCAGCACTACCATATCTACCTGGTATAGACTATTAGAAAGTGTACTATCACCTCAACGTTATACCCACTCCAATTAGTACTGGACTGTTGTTGTTTTGAATTTACCTTTTATTCGTACCTTCCTATAATACCTACTCTGTAATTGTACTATAATTAGTGTATTCTCGTGCTTGTATTGTGTCCTTGCTCCTCAGAAATTGTCAATTTTTTATACCTTATTCATTGTACTGTCACTGCCTCTAATGTTTTGTTTCTGTAACCTCCCGGGTCGTGCCTGAAAATAGTCATTGCTATGGCTAGTGCACCTTACCCGGTAAGCAAAAACCAAATAAATAAATATTCAACATTCAATATAACCAATTTTTCAATCTTGCCTTGAAAGTGCCCAGTCTTTTTGCAAATGGTAATGTCACTAGGGATCATTTATATATTTATTTTATTTTATTTATTGGATTCGTGGATTGATACCTGTGAGCATGAGGTCATTCAATAGGTTCCACATCAAAGGACAATACAAAGTACAGTTTGTTTTACAGTTGAGACATGTTACAGGGTCACTAGAAAATAACAGTACAGTCTTTAAATGCAGAATTGGTAGCGCTAGTTAGAAGACATGGCAAGATAAATGACAAAGGTAATTAACAGGGCTCTGTTTTACAAGTAATGGAGGCATTGTAGAATGTATGCCTGAGTCAGTAACTGTTAGCTTACCTTAGGTCAGGAGGGTGAAAGAGGAAAAAGAAGAGGGGGGTGGGAGAGGGAGTACGAGGAGGGAGAAGCTGCGGGGGGAGTAGCAGTGAGGGGGAAGCTTGAAAGGCGGGGGGGAGGTAAAAAACAGAAGGTGAGTGCTACTGAAAGTGCTGTGTGCTGTTGGGTAAGCAAGGAGTAGTTTGGCTATCCTTAAGGTGAGGGCCAGAGAGGGAGGGATCATGTTATAAAGATTTATTTTTATTTTATTTATTTATTTATAGAAGAATCGGAATTACAAACCTTTGAGTCAAAGACTCCTTTGCAAAGGTTCCACGTCAAAAGAACAATAAAACAACAAGTATAAAATCATGTACAATAGGGTAAACACTATTGGATACAACAAAGTCTGAGGGTAGTGGAAGTACCCCGGGTCTACCATGGAAAACACAGATATACAGAGTTATAATATACAATGTAGTACTGAGAATAAAACAGTAATGGCAATAACATACAATGTAGTACTGAGAGTAAAACAATATTGGTAAAACCAGGAATTGTTATTAGATTGTCCAGTCGGGATGACCTTGTACAATGGAATGGAGGGCAAAGCCACAGGGTTAGGCACAGTCACAAGCACAGGAGGGGAGGAGAAACTCTCTTAGGTTAGATTTGAAGGGGCCTAATTTCAATTCTGAAGAGATAGGAGCAGGCAGGTCATTCCACCAACCGGGTGCCCTGTAGAAGAAGGCTCATTGCCTAAGGGACGTCCTACAGTGGGGGAACTAGTAGGGAGGCTTTTGAGGAGCTTCTGGTAGCCTTGGGTTGGGGAGCGGGCAGAGTTAGGTTATGAAGCCCTAGTGGGGATAGTTTGTTGGAAATTTTCCTGGCAAGCAGCATGAGTGGTATTTAAGCCTGCCATTGAAATTAAGCCAGTTTCTAAGCCTGCAGAGGTCACAAGTATGGGCCCACCTGTCACACCCAGCTACCAGTCAGCAGGCTTTGTTCAGGGCAGTCTTGACTTGGTGAAGAGCAGTGCTGTTGGCCGCACCACAGAAGACTATTCCATAGTCAATAAGGGAGAGGATAGAAGGGGACACTGCTAGGTGGAGTGCTTCAGGTGGCATACAACATTTGTGCCTGTATAACAGTCCAATTCTGGAATTGATGGCCTTGCTTAGTAGATGGATGTGTTCATGGTAGGTAAGGGAGGACTCAAAGGTAACACCCAGGTACTTGAAGGATTTAACTTGTTCTAGTGGGGTGCCCTGATAGTTAAGTACTTGTAGTGGGAAGTCCATGTGACTGCTTTGGCGATTGGAGAAGACCATAGCTTTAGTTTTTTAGTAATTTAACACAAGTTTGTGTGCAGTTAACCATGCTTCGGCTTCCGAGAAGAAATGTTGGAGGGCAGGTTGGGGTGTTGAGTGATTGCAGAAAATGACAGCATCATCCGCATACAATAGCATCAGACTGGAGCAGGCCTTGGGGAGTGAGTTCAGGAAGAGACTAAATAGGAGGGGCCCCAGGATGGAACCCTGGGGAACCGGGGAACCCCTGAGTGAACAGGGAGGCAGGTGGATAGGGTTGAGCTAATTTTGACCTTTTGAGATCTGTCACTTAAGTAGTGCTCAAACCAGGAGGTGGCTTCCAGTGAGAGCCCCATGGAAGGCAGGGTCATGAGGAGGAGGGCATGATTGACAGTATCACGTGCCTTAGTTAGGTCTATGTAAACAGACCCAACTAATTGTCTGCTGTCTAGAGCTTTGTGAATGGCGGTGGTGTATTCCAAAAGGGTAGTGGTGGTACTATGACCCTTTCTGAAGCCATGTTGTTCTTGATAGAGCAGGTTGTATTTTGACAGATAATCGGTGAGTTGGTCAGATACAATTTTTTCTATAGCCTTGGAAATTGAGGGAAGAATGGAGATGGGGTGGTAGTTATTCAGGGAGGTGCAGTCACCACTTTTTAGTATTGGAGTAACAACTGCCCATTTCCAAAAGGGTGGGAACTGGCCGAGACAGAGGGAGAGGTTTTGAATTTTGGTAAGAGGGGTGAGGACAGTATCAAGGTGAGGTGGAGGAGTTTTAGGTTGAGGGTGTCACCACTATGATGAGACTTGCTCAGAAATTTAGTTAACTAGGATCTGGCCTCATGGGTGGAGACTGTCCTGTGACAAATGGGCGGAATATTAGCAGGGAGGCGGGGAGGAGGTGATGGCTCTGGGGGAGGGTCAAAGAAGTTAGGGGGAAGGACACTACTAAGGTCAGAACATGTGGAATTAAGAGTATTAGCTATGTACAGGGGATCTTGAGTGAGTGTTCCATTAATGGTGAGTTGAGGGGGGGATGCTGCTTTACCATTGAGTTTCTTAATGCTTTCACAGAACTTGCACCCAGAGCCCCAAGTGGATGAGAGGATCTTGTGGAAATGGGCTGCTTTAACTTTGTGAAGCTCCCGGGTACATTTATTTCTGTCTTCCCTGTAGTGTTGTCTATTTAAAGATCGGCCAGAAGCAAGGGCTATATGCCACAGGTTGTCCAGTGGTACATGAGGTCAAGAAGTGCCTGGGAGATCTAGACAGTGTTGTGGCCTTTGATAACCTGTTTTGAGGCTGAGGCAAATAAGTCACATGCAGCATTGAAGTTGGAAATAAAATAAGAGAGTGCACTGTCAATGGCCGGGGCCGAGTCAATGGGGGACCAGTCACAATTCAGGAGGTGATTTTTGAAGTTGTTCAGGCATCGTTGGAAGTAATTATGGAGGGTGGATTTGTGGCTTTGTTTGTCCACTAGCAGAGTACGGGAGAGTGGTCACTTAAGGCGTCAGGGAGCACTGTGAGATTAGTGAGCCAGTGGGGTTGATTGGTAAGGATTAGGTCGAGCAAGGTGACTGACCCAGTTTTATGGCTGAGTCTAGTGGGGGAGAGAATGACTTGTGTAAGGTACATTGCCACAATGGTATCTTTGAAAGGGTTTGCCGCCGATAAGAGCCAGTTAACGTTAAAGTCCCCTAGAGCAATGATTTCACATTTTGAGGGCAATTGGGTGATGCAATTGGCTACTGCATTAAAGGCCAACCTTTGATTTTGGGGTGGGATGTAAACTGTCATAATATGGAGGGATTTGCCTGAGTTGCCCACCATCAATTTTATTGTGAGAGCTTGGGCTACATGGGGGGGGGGGGTTGGAACAGCTAGGGCTCGACCAGATTCCCAAATATATAGGGCACATCCTCCTCCTCTTTTGCCCACTCTATCTTACCTAAAGATTACATAGTCACTGATGGCTACTGCTGAATCGGGATGTTACAGGGGAGCCAGATTTCAGTCACTACCAATAGTTCAGGGTTATGTTGAATCATCCAGCCTTGTAGAATGTCATGTTTTTTAAGCAGGTTGCAAATGTTTATGGAGGCAACTGCCCACTCTGCCCCTGGTGGAAGATTGGGGGGGGACAGGACAGTCCAGGGTTAGGATGTACATTTCCAGATAAGAGTAAGAGCAGGAGGGCATGACATAGAAGGGCAGTTTTAAGTAGCTTGGATTTCAAAGCATGGTTGTGGGGATGAAACAAATGAATAGTGCCTACTACAGGAGTAGGGAGAGAATGGGTATGTTGTGCTAGGAGAGCAGATAGGGGTAGTCTGGAGGGAAGCAGGTGGAGGTGTTGCCAGAGGGGTTGAGTAAAATTAGGTAGGAGGGTAAAAGTAGTAGTACCTCTCATCTCAAGGGAAGGGGCAGAGACAAGTGGGGCCAGTGGCTGCTGGGGAGGTCTGGAGTATAGGAAGGGGACAAGAAGGAATAGCAGACAAAATGAGAAATGAAGATTCCGACTGGGATCCATTATAAGGGGGTGCCTGAGCACCACAGTGGGGGGGGGGTAGAGGAGGACTATGAAATGAAGAGAGGGACAAGATACAGACTGGCAGAAATAGGGACCATGAACAGCTGTATTGAAGTGAATCTGGCCAAGTAGCATTTGCCGACTATGGAGCCAAGGGTGCAGGGTTCGAGACCCAGGGCAGGAGAGATATTAGAATGCGGAGGATTTGGGCAGAGTTAAGAGTAGGAGAGAGTGAAATGTAGGGTAAAGAGGCCGTTGGGTAGTAGAGAGGGAGGAGAAATGAGGCTAGAATAGGCAGAAACAGACTGTTCAGTACTGACCCCAGTGGTCAGAAGTGATAACTTGCCAATGGGAATTTGGACACTTAGAAAAATTCACATGTGTTACGTGACTGATGACAGCAATAAAAAGAGGACCAGCCTTGAGTGGGGTTGGGGTGGCTGGAGCATGTGACCGATTACAGCAGTAAAAAGAGGTTCGGCCTTGGGTGGGTGTGTGTGGCTGGGGCACGTGACTGATGACTGCAATAACAAGAGAGCCAGCCTTGGGTGGGGGTGGGGTGGCTGGGGCATGTGACCAATTACAGCAGTAAAAAGAGGGCTGGCCTTGGGCAGGGGTGGCTTGGATGGGTGGGGTTGGCTTAAGCGTCGGCAGGTGGCTCTGCCTGACAGAGTCGAGCAGAGGAAGAAGGAGGGTGGTTTACCTTGGCAGCTCTCTCTGTCTGCTACCAGTTCGATCACTTTTGCTTCTGTGGGTGTGTGTGTGTGTGTGTGGTGTGTGTGTGTGGGGGGGGTTCAGACAGGCCCTGTATAAAGGGGTTCCAGACAGGCCCTGTATAAAGGGGAAGGAACAAAAGAAGGATTAGGTGAGGTAAGCAGAGTTGGGCACTTAGAGACAAAGACTCCTCAGGATCAGCAGGGAGGACAGAAAACCTGTTCTAAGATGGTGGATCAAGGCTGCCTGAAGCAGAGAGAACACCAGACCATGCGGTCTCAGGTAGGCCTTAAACAGCACAGACAATGTAATGCAATAATCCCCACTAAGAACAGCCAGAGTAACACCTGAAGGTAGTCAAACACTAATTACACAGCACAACTCCTGCATTCAGATCTAACACAGTCAGTAATTCTCTAAAATAGCCCCAGAAAATAATACAGACACTACACTTAAAGTGCCCAATCCCACAAGAGCATTTCCCAACAAAATCAGTAGAAACTCCAGTTGACAAAACCAATCAGTACAGGTATGCAGATGAAAAATGAAGTTTGTTTCCAGAGATATGGCAGGTTGAGAGTAAAAACTCCAGTTCTTTTTGTATTTTAAACACCCCTTACATAGTCCAGCAGAGGAAGAAGGAGGGTGATTTACCTTAGCAGCTCTCTCCATCCGCTCCAAGTTTGATTTTTGTTGCTTGTGTGGGGGGTGGGATCCCAGAGAGGCACTGTATAAAGGGGAAGGAACAAAAAAAGAATTAGGTGAGGTAAGCAGAGGTGGACACTTAGAGACAAAGACTCCCCAGGATCAGCAGGGAGGACAGGAAACCTGTTCCAAGATGGTGGATCAAGCCTGCCTGAAGCAGAGAGAACACCAGACCATGCGGTCTCAGGTAGGCCTTAAACAGCACAAATAAAGTAATGCAATAATCCCCACTAAGAAACCAGAGTAACACCTGAAGGTAGTCAAACACTAATTACACAGCACAACCCCTGCATTCAGATGTAACACAGCCAGTAATTCTCTGAAATACCCCCAGAAAATAATACAGCCACTGCACTTAAAGTACCGAATCCCATAAGAGCATTTCCCCACAAAATCAGTAGAAACTCCAGTTGACAAAACCAATCAGTACAGGTATGCAGACAAAAAATTAAGTTAGTTTCGAGAGGTAGCAGGTTGGGAGTAAAAACTCAAGTTCTTTTTGTATTTTAAACATCCCTTACAGAGTCCAGCAGAAGAAGAAGGAGGAGGGTGGTTTACCTTAGTAGGTCTCTCCGTCCACTCCCAGTTTGATCGCTTGTTGCTTCTGCCTGTGTGTGTGTGTGTGTGTGTGTGTGTGTTATGTGTGTGTGTGTGTGCTTGCAGCGAGGCCCTTAGCAGCTCTCTCCATCCGCTCCCAGTTCGATTGCATGATCGATGACTGCAGGGCGTATATATACATCCAGAATCTATATACAGTACGTTCAAACGTATCCAGCATTCAAAGAGATAAAATGAATGTCTCTATATACAATTGGTTTTTGCCCAATAGTAGTCATTAACTGGGGAATTTTAAAGTTTAATTTACTTTGAGACCTTGTACTGAAAGAGTTAACAGTAACAGAGAAAAATGAAGCACCTATTTCAGGGAACCACCCCAACCGAAATGTATATAAAACTAGGGTGGTTCCAGCAGACGGGAGGGTAGCAAATGTGGTACCTCTTCACTAGAGCGGGGACAGGGCTGACCTAGGAAATTACAGACTGGTAAGTGTAACTCTGGTCATAGGTAAGCTGCTGGAAACCATCATTAAGAAACAGGCAGTGGAATTTTTAGAGGCAGAGTGGGTATCGGACTGGAGGCAGCACAGATTTGTAGCAGGGAGATCTGGCCAAACCAACCTGATTGACTTGATTGGATCAAAAAGGTGATGGATTGGGGCCAAGCAGTGGATATGTTGTACTGTACCTCAATTTTAACAAACCCTTCAATTCTATTCCACACAGAAGGCTAATAAAAGGACTGCGCGACCTGGGTGTAGGGGACAAACTGAATAGGTAGGGAATGGGCTGTGGGCAGGACTCAGAGGGTGGTTGTCAGTGGCCAGGTGAGTCACAAGTGAGGTACAGTAACACAGGGATCAGTTCAGAGACTGGTGCACTTCAATATCTTCATTTACAATGTAGGAGAGGAAACCCAAAATGTGTCTCTTGCTAATGACAACAAAATCTGCAGCAGAATGGAAACTGAGAAAAGAGTTAGAGAAACGAAGAGAGACTAGGAAAAACTGGAAAAGTGTAGCAGATTATGGTAACTACAGTTCAACGCAAAAAAGTACAAAGTGATGCACAATGGTAGAAATAACCCTAAAATGGACCATTGGATGGGGAGAGTAGGGTGACGTAAACAACTGAGGAGAGAAACTAATGGTCAGCATTAGTGACCACCTCAAGTCCATTGCTCAATGCAGCAAAGCAATTGATAAGGCAAGCAGGATGCTGATATGTATATGAAAGGGATTTGATAGTAAGGGCAAGGAGGTCATACAGCCCCTGTACAGGCCCCTGGTAAGGCCACACCTGGAGTACTGTGTGCAGTTCTGGAACCCACATCTCAAAAAAGACTGAAACTGCATAGAGACCATTTGGGGAGAGCCACAAAGATGATCCAGGTACAGTGGGCGAGGTCATATGAGGGAAGGTTGATAGTCATTAACATGTATACACTGGATGCCAGATTGGAAAGGGGAGATATGAGTGACACAAGTTCTTAAAAGGAATCAACAGGTTTGACTGTAAGGACTTGTTCCTGAGGATCAAGGGCACAGTGACTAGAGGACTTAGGTTGATACTGATGGCGGGGTTTCATGGAGATATAAGGAAGTTCTTCCTGGAGTGAGTGGTGGTCAAATGGAATAGACTGCCCAGAGAGATGGTTGAAGCCAATGCTGATGGGGTTTAAACTTGGCTGGGACATATATAAAGGAATAGTGAGACCCACAAGCAGAAGAGGTAAAGGGATACCTGGGAAAAAGAGTGATGATCAAGCTACTAGGACTATTGGATCACTAAACCCAGCCCAGTGTTAGTCTCAGCATTCAGCGAGGCAGAAAAATGGTCAGAGTTGATGGACCTCCGAGTCTTTTTCTGTCAACATAGTTTATGTTTCTATGACTTCAGAAGGCACACCCATTAGTGACAGCACTATGTCAAGACAGTGACATCAAAATCTGCATGGTCAATAACAGCAATGTGTGGTTAGTACAAAACTGCGTGGTCCAAAACCGTGCAAATTATATACCAATTCCAAAACCGTTCATCGCTGTTATGACCGTGTGGTTTTTGATCATGTGTATTTGCACTCGCGGTCTTGACTGGACACCATTAGTGACAGGGTCACTGCATAGCATAACGTCACGTTACTGGTGCTGTGTTGTGCTGCCACTCAGTCACAATTACTAACCAGTGTGTTAGTGGGTGCAAACCCTGTTCTTGTGTAATAAATTTACAATAATTTGCATTGCAACAGAGTGATGGGGGGGGGGGCGCTAATGCTCCTGCATTGCTATCAAGGCTGTGTATATGGTGCAAAAATGGTAGTAGTGCAATGGCTTGACAGAATTTCCTTAGTCTTATGTCACTGCATTTTGCAACTGAGAATGGGACCCCTTTAATCTCTGGGTTTCTTTAGATTGTTCACTGAATAGTGCAGTCAGGGAAATTGAAACATAGAAACATACAAATTGTTAGCAGATAAGGACCACTAGGCCCATCCAGTCTGCCTGTAGGCCCTATACATTGTATGTGGCCACTGACCCTATGTGATCAATGGCTTTTCATCACTCTCTCCCCTCTCAAGCTTCCCTTGTGCTTGTCCCAGGCATGCTTAAACCCATTTTGTATTGTTGATTAACCCATTGCATGTAAAGTACAGAAACATTCCTTCGTAGGCAGTATGGCGCCATGGTTTAGGGCACTGAGCTGCAATCTTGGAGACTTAGGTTTGAATACCACAGCCACCATTTTCAAACTATGTGACCCTGAGCAATTCATTTTACTTTCTTGTGCTCCTAGGTCACACTTGGAGACAAGCTTTGCCTTAGTGTGCCTTTCATCATTAAACAATTTCCCCTTTCCCTATTATTCCCTCTCCTATATAGCCCCCCACTTGTCCCCCTAGTGTCATTACTTGTTGGTATACGACTACTGGGACAGCAGCATGCTATGTGAAGGATCCAAAGCATTAATTTCAACCCAGCTTTAGGCAGTGATTTCAGTCCATTCAGGTCCCCATCAATGGACTGACCTGTGACTAAAGGGAGATAGTGTCACTGGCCACTGGCCGTTTGGTTGAGAGTTCATGCATTGCTGAATTTTTGAAAGGCAGCTGGCAGCTCCTTTTTCCCCCACTGCTAAACGCTCTTTACAGTTGCAGAAGTGTGCACAACAATTGAATAATCTGCTGTAGTCTCACTTCGTGGCTATGCCTATCACATCCACGATATGGTCTAAGCCCTAATGTAGAACCTCAGAGTCTGTGCTTGAACATGGTTCTGTAGTATGGCAGCACTGTACTCTACCACACTGCCATCAAGGGTGACAGTTTGTAAAGTTTTAACCCTTTCTGTGCCGCGGACCCATTTATCAGTCAAAAATTCCTATACATTCTAATTCTGCTGGCAGCCTAAGGATTCAAACCTTGCCACTGCTATTATTGGACATAGGCACTCTCCTTAAATTAACACTGGTTATACAGTGAGTCACTAAAATTCTGGATTCTCATTGGCTGAAAATCATTTTAACCCATGTAACTATTACTCAATAATTCAACTGAGTGCAGTTCCCAGCCATTTCACATATAAATATCAGTCCTCTGCCTTACACAACCAAAACCAACTGGCAGACATTTTCTGGTAAAGGTAACGGAGTACTACAGTCAATATTTGCAAAAACATATGTTTTGCAGAGTGTTTTGATTTGTGTGTGTAGTCCTGGTGTGTCCTTCCATTTGTTTACTATTAGGAGTTTTTTTCTAAGTTTACCTACTAGTTTTATGGCCAATGAGGATCTCCATGTTAGTATTGTTTATTGCTTTTCTTTTTCCCACAACTCCTCTTGTCTCATGTGACAATGATGCATCCAGGACCACTTATTCAGTGAAGGAAAGCTGCCGCAGTAGTAATCTGCAGTTAGGTGCCTGATGTTCTAGTCTCAACTAAATAACTGATTCAATATTTTTGTTTTCTAGGTACTGTATGTATCTAGGTCTAGCCAGCAGGAGTAAATGTTTTGTTTTTAAAGTTTTCCAGTTCATGAAACTACATGCAGCCATAAAAGATGCACAAATCACCCCAGATCATTAGTTCTATAATTAGTGAAGACTCTAGCTGCTTTCCTACAGAATAGCCCACTCAATTGTTTGTTTGTTTATTGTTTGTTTATTCACTTAACGGGTAAGCACACTGGAAACAAGTTCCTTTTACAGGTGCGACCCACATATATTGCATACAGACAATACATAATCAAACATACATATACAATGCAGCAAATTGCAGACAAAAATGTCTTTGTTCCGTATAAAATTCATAAAAAAAAAAATTCATAAAAACAGTTAGTTAAATTGAGATTAAAATACATCCTTAATGCATCGGCAAACTTTTGACAGAACACAACCACCTAATATCTTGAGGAATTTCATTCCAAATGAATGGAGCAATATAAGCAAAGGATCTTTGTCCACTTTTAGATTTCATAAAAGGAATCTCGAAACCTACTGTCTGACCTATGTCTAGAATAATGACCATCAACATATGGTCTCAAAACTTTAAATACTATGTGGAATTCCAGAGTCCATAACTTTATATATGAACTTGGCCACACAGTATTGGAAATTTAATGAAACCGGTAACCAGCCCATTTCTTTCAAAATCACACAATGATGAGATGACTTAGAACAATTTAAAGCAAACTTAGCTATCAAGTGAAGTAAAGTAGATTTCTTTGAAATCACTGTCGCAGAAGCAGTGTCAGTAATCATAGCTGCATAGTTCACAATAGGAAGTAAGCAGCAATTAGAAATAACCAGCCTAGACTCAGGAATAAGAAATGAATGGATTCTGTACAAAGAACCTAATCTACAATGTATTCTTGAGGTAACCTCAAAAATGAGATTCACAACTTATGAGAATCTAGTAATACCCCAAGATATTGAAATGTATCAACATAGTCAAACAGTAATCCATCAAGAGATTTAACTTCCAAAGTACCAACCTCAGATCTCAGTCTAGGTGGGGTACCAAAACCATCACCTTTGTCTTAGATTTGTTTAAGAGTAATTTACAGGCCATAAGTGAAGACTGAAAGTTACATTTCCTCTATTAAAGAAACACTAGATCTCAAATGACAAACCCTCATATAAATTACTGCATCGCCAGCGTAAAGTGTTAGAGAAGCATTATTAATCACACTTACTAGTTGATCAAAAACAAAGAAAACAAAAGTGGCCCCAAAATAGAACCTTGTGGAACCCCACACTTAACCATTACAGAGTCTGATACAGCACCCTATATTTAACCCTTGAAACCTATTTGTTAAATAATCCCTCGTCCAGTCCAAGAAAGACTCACCAACTCCCAATGACCCAAGTCTAGAAATCAACAATTGGTGATCAACTGGTCGAATGCCTTGGTCAGTCACTGAACACTGACACCGATCAGACACCCTTTATCCGCTGCATTAAGTACGCGTTAGTGAACTCGACCAAGGCAGTCTCAGTACTCCTTCCTTTCTAAAACCATGTTGGTTCTGAGACAATAATCCAAAGCGATCCACATACCCAATCAACTGATTGTAAACTATTCTTTCCTGAACTTTAGCTAAAGCAGACAAGATAGAAATAGGTCTGTAGTTACAAAACTCATGTTGTGAACCAGATTTAAATATAGGAGTGACCAAAGTATGTTTCCATATATTAGGTATAGTACCTGTAACAAAAGACAAGTTGAAAATAATACTAACTGGAAGTGCTATAACCGAGGCAGCATCCGCCAATAAACTAGGACATAAGCCATCAGAACCAGCTGAGCTGTCCCTCTTAATACAACGCAACAACTTCTCTACCTCCTTCGGAGTAGTAGTCCTTAAGTACAGTTTAGGATTAACTGTAAGATCTTCAGTCAATCCCAAGTAGTTCACCTTGGACTGGTCACTAAAGGAATCAGACAATGTAGTAAATTTCAAATTAAACTCGTTAGCTATCTTCAGTGGACAAGACAACAAGTCACCATTCAACCTCATTGAACCTGGTTGACAAACATTAGGCCTTATGAAATTATTAATTGTTTTCCAAAAAGTAGTAGCGTTAGATAACCCTTCACATTGTTTATGACGAATATAGTCTGTTTTAGCCTTCCTTATCTTAGCCTTACATTGGTTCCTTAAAGTCCTATATGCATGATAACCAGAAGCAGAATGGTTCATTGATAACCAGAAGCAGAATGGTTCATTTATCCCTCAAGTGTTTGCTAAATTGTAAAAAGTAAACTCTAGTGCTCACTAGATAAGGAAAATTACTTAAAATCACAGCTGTACTACTGTAAAAGTGACTCTACAGCAGTACTTACTGAATCTATAGTCCTGGATGCATCACTGTCACATGGGATAAGAGGCGTTGCAGAAAAAAAAGAAGCCACATTTGTAGTTGCTCCAGGTCATTCCTGAAAAGGGGCCTTTGGCTCAGTGTACTTACCCAGTCATCAAAATAAATAAATAAATAAGCCATAAAAAATGCTAACACAGAGATCCCCAGGAGCCTTAAAACCTGAAAGAAAATTTAGAAATAAAACCTCCCAATAGAAAAAAAGGGGAAGGAAACACATGCACACAAATCAAAACACTGCACAACATATGTTTTTGCAAATTCTGACTGTAGCACTCTTTAAAACCCCCTATCCTCACCAGCCAGCTGTCCCAAGCCCACCTCCCATGTCTCCAAAGTGCTTTCAAACAAAAAAATTATTTTGTCTTGCACTGCTCTTTTAATCTTTATAAATTACCAGTTCCAATTGCCATTTACTTTCTGAAACACTCTTGCTCTACCAACGTGCTCTTGCTGTGCCACTCTCAACTGTTCCGATGTGTTAGCTGTCAAGGCAGCTCCAATGTATCTGTCTGTCTGTCAACCAGAGTGCCAGTGGCTCCAAGCACCTGGCTCCTCTGGTGGACAGGCTCTTAAAATGATACATTACAGAGACAACAATACTTGACTAAAACACATGAACAAATTATTTTTCATACTGGAAGCAACACAGCTTAGTGCTGGTTTGGGGGTCATGCTGTATATATTAAACCTGGGTCCAGGAACTATTTTTTTCTACTGGAAGAGCTTCCAGTAGAAAACATGATTTTTACTATAAAATTATTTTTAGAAACATAGAATTTGACAGCAGATAAGGACCACTTGGCCCACCTAGTCTGCCCATTTTCCTACCTAACAAATAAGCTGCAGATCCTAGTTAACCAACAGCTTACTTCCTCCTACCCCCCACTAGGACTGCCTTATGTCTGTCCCATGCATTCTTAAATTTCCCCACTGTTCTTGACTCCACAACCTCCTCAGGAAGGCTGTTCCATGCATCCACAACCCTCTCAGTGAAAAAATACTTCCTCACATCACCTCTGAGCCATCCCCCTTCTATCATCAAATTGTGCCCCCTTGTTCTTGCACACCTTTCTTCTGAAACATACTACCCTCTTGGACTTTGTTGATTCCTTGAGGTACTTGAAAGTTTCTGTCATGTCCCCCTCTCCTTCTTTCCTCAAGGTATACATATTAAGCTCCTTTTAGTCTCTCTTCGTATGTTTTCTGGTGCAGGCCCTGCACCAGTTTGGTTGCACTCCTCTGGACAGCCTCCACTCTGCCTATGTCTTTGTGGAGATGGGGTCTCCATAACTGCACACAGTACTCCAGATGGGGTCTTACCAACTGTCTGTACATAGGGATAACAACTTTCTTTTTTCTACTGTTGATGCCTCTCCCTATGCATCCCAGTATCCCCCCAGCCTTCCTTACTGCCTTCTCACAGTGATTGCCCACCTTTAGGTCATCTGATATGTTTACCCCCAGGTCTCTTTCCACTTTTATTGTTGACAGTATCTCACCCCCCCATTGTGTACTCTTCTCCTGGGTTTTTGTTTCCCAGGTGCATTACCTTGCACTTCTTTGCGCTGAATCTAAGCTGCCATACATTTGACCATTCCTCCAACCTTGCCAAGTCCCTTCTCATCCTTTCCACTCCATCTTGTGTATCAACCCTGTTGCAGATCTTTGTGTCGTCTGCAAAGAGACATACTTTTCCTTCCATTTCCTCTGCAATGTCACTTATAAAGACATTAAAAAGGAGCGGTCCCAGTACTGAACCCTGCGGTACCCCACTAGTAACCCTCCTTTCTTCACTGTGGACTCTGTTTACTACTACCCTTTGTGACCTGTTGTCCAGCCAATTTTTTATCCAGGCTACCACCTTGGGACCCACTCCAAGGCTGGCTAACTTGTTTATTAATCTTTTGTGTGGGACTGTATCAAATGCCTTACTAAAATCTAGGTAGGCCATGTCCACAGCCCCTCCCTGGTCTACTACTTTGGTCACCCAGTCAAAGAAATCTATTAGATTCATCTGACATGATCTTCTCACTGTGAATCCATGCTGTCTTGGATCCTGTGCCCCACTGACCTCTAGGTACTCAACAATTCTTTCCTTCAGAAGTGATTACATCATTTTCCCTACCACTGAGGTCAAACTAACTGGTCTGTAGTTTCCTGCCTCTGCCCTGCTCCCACTTTTGTGAAGAGGAATCACATCCACACTCCTCCAGTCCTCAGGTACCACCCCATCCTCCCATGATTTGTTAAAGAGAGTAGTCAGCGGTGTCACTAGTTCTACTCTTAGTTCTTTTAGAATTCTTGGGTGAATCCCATCAGGCCCTATTGCTTTGTCCAACTCCAATTTTACTAGTTCTTTCAGAACCCTTTCTTCTGTAAATGGACTGGTATCGACCCCCATCTCCAGAGTGTTTCTTTTGTTTGGTTTAGGTACCTTCCCCTCCTCTTCCTTTGAGAATACTGAGCAGAAATATTTGTTCAGTATCCCTGCTTTTTCACTGTCACCCTCTGCCCACATTCCTTCCCCTTTATTAAGCCTCAGTATCCCTCCCTTGGTCTTTCTTCGCTGCATAATGTACCTATAAAAGGTCTTATCCCCCTTCTTAACAGAGTTGGCTATCCTTTCCTCAGTTTGGGCCTTTGCTATTCTGACTGCCTTCCCTGCCTCTTTCTGCTTTAACTGATAAAGTTTTCTGTCTTGCTCCTTCTGTGTTTCCTTATATTTCCTGAATGCTATCTTTTTCTCCTTAACCTTCCCTGCCACCTCTTTTGAGAACCATAGCGGCTTTTTCCTTCATTGTGTTTTGTTGATTTGCTTCACACAAAGGCTTGTTGCCTCTGTGATGGCTGTTTTGATTACTCCCCATTGTTCCTTCACCCCTCCTTCTTGCCTGTTTGCTAGTGCTTTTCTGAGGCACTATCTCATTTACCCAAAGTCAGCCCTCCTAAAGTCCAATACTCTTGCTTTTGTATGGCTTGACTCTATGGCTGTGTTTATCGTGAACCACACTGTTTGGTGGTCACTTGTTCCCAGATGGCTACCCACTTCTAAATCCGAGATTCTTTCTCTGTCCTCATTTGAGAGTACCAGGTCTAAGATTGCTCCCTCCTGAGTGGGTTCCAATACTAGCTGTCTGAGGCATGCCCCTTGTAGGGCATCAAGAATGACCCTGCTCTTGGATGTGCCTGCAGCAAAGGTGCTCCAGTTAACATCTGGCATATTCAGGTCCCTCATCAACAATATCTCCCCTCTTTCTGCCATTCTAAGGATGCCTTCTATCATTTCCTTGTCCATTCACTCCCCCTGAGATGGGGGACTGTATACAACCCTCATGTGGATTGTTGTGCCACAATACATTCTTATGAAAGACCCATTTTTATGTTGCTTGCACGCATGTGCAAGAAACATAGTGTCATCATCCGAGTTTTCGGAGGTGTGGCACCCATCTTCCAATGCAGTCAGTGTGTTTGCAGGCATGGCCCCAGTTCCCCAATCACTGCAGCAGCTGTCTATGACAGCAGTTGAAAATGCAGTGGTCGTACAGTTGAAAGGGAGAGCTCCGCTTCAGTGAGCAGAGCTCCTCTCCCCCCACACACACATATGCATGCACGCATACTGCATGCTCATGTGCCTTCCACCTCCCCCCCACACTGTATGGCCGACGAGGGTGCCCAATCCCCCATCGGCTCCACTACCCCACCAAAGCATCCAGGTGCCATGCTGGGAGCCCACCCCAGCATGGCAAAATGTTTTATGGCTGATGGGGTGCCCAATCCCCATCGGCTCCAGCCCCCAACAGCCTTCCAGCTGCCACGTTGGAAGCCCACCCCAGCATGGCAAGCGTCCTTTGTAGTCTTTAAAAAACCTGTAAATAACAAAACTGTCCCTCGGCGCTTTCCCAGGCCCCTCCACAACCCGCACCCATCCACTGCGCACCTGCCTCCCCACCCCTCACCCCATACTTACTCGACCCGGTGCGACAATCTTCGTGGACCGGGGAACACGCCTGCACTGAGGAAATGCCGTAAGTAGTATAATGGGATAAATAGGGTTTTTCAACTTTGCTGCATATCTCAGGCATTTTTGAATTTTGACACCAAATTTTCAACATGGGTTTTGGGACCCCTCCTCATGAATTCTGTCACTGTCATGGCATTAATCGGGCCGAAGGGTGATTTCGCGGTCACTGCGGAAATCACCTTTGTGACTGATTAACAAAACGACAGTGCCAGTGTTCATAAGGTGGCTCTCAAAAAGCCTATGCTGCAAATTTGCGAAAAAATTCAAAAAATGACTGTTTACGAGCGCTATGCTGCACAGTTCACGTATGTTCAAGTTCGTGAATTTTAATATTTGCACTGGATTTTCAACATTGCCATTTTAACACACCTCCTTATGAGCAGTACAGATGTCATTTTTCACATCTTGCTCAAAATGTGTTTCTGCGCATGTAGCGCACAATGGCGCAGTTGGTATGTGAAATCAATGTATGGGATACATTAAGAAAATCACAGTGACACTGTTCATGAGCAGAGGTCTTAAATTGGCTATGTTGAAAATTTCGTGAACAAATTCCTAAAAATGACTGTTTTACGAGCGTGCATTGCGCAGTTCCTACGCAAGCTCGTAATTTCGTGAATTTTTAATATTATCACTCCAGATTTTCAACATTTCCAGTTTACCATGCCTCCTTATGAGCAGTACAGCTGTCATTTTTCACATCACCCAAAATGTGTTTCCATGCATGTAGCATGCAATGGCACAGTCGGTGTGCGCAATCAATGTTTGGGACAGATTAAGAAAATCACAGTGACACTGTTCATGAGCAGAGGTCTTAAAATGGCTATGTTGGAAATTTGGTGAAAGAATTCCCAAAAATGACTGTTTTAGGAGTGCACGTTGCACAGTTCCTACGCACGCTCGCAAGTTTGCGAATTTTCAATATTTTCACTCTAGATTAATATTGCCATTTTTACCACCCCTCCTTATGAGCAGTACAGCTGTCATTTTTCACATCTCGCCCAAAATGTGTTTCCGCGCATGTAGCGCACAATGGCACAGTCGGTGTGCAAAATCAATGTTTGGGATAGATTAAGAAAATCACAGTCACACTGTTCATGAGCAGAAGTGTTAAAATGGCTATGCTAAAAATGTGGTGAAAAAATTCCCAAAAATGACTGTTTTACGAGCATTTGTTGCACTGATCCTATGCACGCTCGTAAGTTCGTGAATTTTCAACATTTACACTCCAGATTTTCAAGATTGCCAGTTTACCATACCTCCTTACGAGCAGTACAGCTGTCATTTTTCACATCCATTTTAAAACATGCTTCCAACATGTAGCACACACAATGGCTCGGTGCAAAATCAATGTATGGGACACATTAAGAAAATCACAGTGACACTGTTCATGAGCAGAGATCTTAAAATGGCTATTTTGAAAATTTGGTAAAAATTCCTAAAAATGACTGTGTTATCACGGCGGGCATTGCGCGGTTCTCGCACGCTAGTAAGTTTGCAAATTTTAATATTTGCTCCAGATTTCAACATTGCCATTTTACCATACCCTCCTTATGAGCAGTACTGCTGTCATTTTCATATGTCACCCAAAATGTGTTTCCGTGCATGTAGCGCACAATGGCGCATTCGGTGTGCAATCAATGTTTGGGACAGATTAAGAAAATCACAGTGACACTGTTCATGAGCAGAGGTCTCAAAATGGCTATGTTGAAAATTTGGAGAAAAATTCCCTTTAGACGTTCTGCAATGTTACTAATGAAGACATTGAACAGGACTGGCCCCAGCACCTATCCCTGCAGCACCCCACTGGTCACCCCCTCTCCCTAGACTGCACCACATTTACCACCACTCTCTGCCTCCTGTCTGTTAGCCAGTTTCTAACCCAATTTACCATCCTTTTCCCCCATGTCCAGCCTACCCAGCTAGTTTATCAGCCTCCTATGTGGGATGGTGTCAAAGGCTTTGCTGAAATCAAGGTAAGTTTTGTCCACTGCCCCACCCTGATTCACTTCCTTTGTCACCCAGTCAAAGAAATCAACCAGATTTGTCTGACATGATGTTCCCACTGTGAATCCATGTTGTCTATGGTTCTGGGCTCCGATGGCTTCTAGATGCCCCACTATCCTTTCTTTAAGCAATGTCTCCATGATCTTCCCCACTACTGAGGTGAGGCTGAATGGCCTATTGTTCCCCGCCTCCTCCCTGCTGCTGGACTTCTGTAGTGGGACCACATGTGCCCTCCTCAAGTTCACTCGTGTTGAATGACTCAGTGGACATGGCTGCCAGAGGTACTGTTATCTCCCTTCGCAGTTCTCTTAATATCCTTGGGCGTATGCCATCTGGTTCCATCACTTTGTCCACCTTCAAGTTAGTGAGCTCCTGCAGGACTCTTTTGCCTTTGAATGGACTATTGTCCACCTCTTCACCCCCTTTGCAACTGCTGTACTGTTGTGGTCCTTGCCCTTCTCACTCTTCTGTGAATACTGAATGGAAAGACACAGTGGATGTCTTGGGAGGAAGGCATGGAACTATCACTTCCAAATACCTAAACAGCACATACAAGCAAGCAACATTCAGCATTGACAAATGCTTGTTCTTAGGGCAGTAAGAAACTTTAGGCCAAGTCATTTTGGCCAATATCTGCATTTTTTGACTGTGTTTAATAGCACTCTTTGTAAATGCCTCATGCCTAACGGTACACTTGAAAGTTTGATCATTTGCCCCTAAATACATACCGTCATGTCTTATTGCATACGTACTATATATATGGAGCACACCATCTTGTAAAATGATGAGGGTCATCAATATGGAATAAAATGTAAATATAAATTAAGATGGTGTTAAGAATTTGCTTCAACTTATGTCTTTTGAATAAAAATACATTTCGAATTTCTACTCAGTACTTTCACTTATTACGTAAGGCCACTGTCTTGTTTGCATTTGCAGGCTAAAACATTTCACCTTCATTTTGTTGTTCTCTCCCCCAAAGTACAAGTTTGGCAACAGTTTATTCAAGGCAGAGTCAACTAAACATATTAATTTATAACACAAACTGAAAATTCCCTAGTAACATCAAGCCAGAGAAATGCAGGCCCTGCAGCAGAGGAATTAAATATGATTTCTCTAGCCATCACTCATTCAAAAATGTCAATAAACTAACCTGAAACTTAAAAAAGCAGTAAGCCTTTTGGCAAAATGTTGAGGTGTAACACACTTTGGGCAGATTACAAAAGTTCTGTGCTAATTAGGGGAATTCCACTCAGGTACAGGAAGCATTTTTTAAAACCCACATTTGTGTTTGGTCTCGTGAAGTTAGTTGTATTGTTGCCAAAGTGTTTAATGTTAATATGCCAGCTGTAACTGTGTCAGTGTACAGTGCGAAAGCTTTGATGCCTGATAAGTTTGCACAATACGAAAAAAAAACAGAAACTGGAAACTCATTGAATGAATCATCGTCGGTAAATGTAATATACTAATATACAGTAAGGAATTGGAGGGAACGGTATGTTTGTTTGCAGATAATACAAAGCTCTGCAACAGGGTGGACACACAGGAGGGGGCCACAAGCATGGTGGCCTACCTCAGGAAGCTAGAGAAGTGGTCAAAACTGTGGCAGTATAAGTTTAACACAAAGAAATGCAAGGTACTAGACCTAGGAAAGTGAAACCCAGAAGTAAAGTACACACTGGATGGGCACCAATTGGATGTAACAAAGATGGAAAGGGACCTGGGTGTACTCATCACCAATGACTTAAAAGTCACAAAACAGAGTGAAAAAGCAGCACAGAGCGCAAGTGGCATCCCAGGATGTATAGGTTGGGGCATTACAAGCAGAAAGCAAGAGGTAATCATGCCACTGTACAGATCTTTGGTGAGGCCACACCTGGAGTACTGTGTCCAGTTCTGGAGGCCACACCTGAAAAAGGGCAAAGACAAATTAGAGACGGTGCAGAGAAGGGCTACTGAAATGGTGCAGGGGCTGCACCATGAGACATATGAAACTAGGCTCAAGGAACTAATGTTGTACTCACTAGAACAGAGAAGAAACAGAGGTGACATGATAGAAACTTTCAAATACATCAGGGGAATAAACAAGATGGAGAACCTCTTCCAAGAAAACAAGGGAACTCGGACAAGGGGGCACAATTGTGTCTGGTGGGAGGCAAGTTCAGGAGCAACTATAGAAAGTACTTCTTCATGGAGAGGGTGATAGAGCCATGGAATAGCCTGCCAGCATAGGTGGTGGCAGCTAAAACAGTAAGAGAATTTAAGTTGGCATGGGACAGACAGTGTGGACAGCTTGGCTAGAACGGTTAAAGGGGATGGGGGTTTCCTCCTTGGGCAGACTAGATGGATCAAGTGGTCCCTATCTACCGACACCATTCTTATGTTCTTATGTAAGATTTTTGGGACAGTATTAATTTTTCAAACTGCAACAAATGGGACAATGGGGCATAAAATTGCAAAGAAGCTGGCTAAATGCACACATATTTAGTTATTTATTCTCTGTGCAGTGAGCAAACACTTGTAAAGTTGTTGCTTTTTCAACAAAAGGCTTGGAGATGCTTTCTTAGAATATGTCAAGGGGGTTTCTTTCCTTTCATATAGGATAAGGTACACTCTTTATCCATTTTCTGTTTCTCTGACAGCCGTGGTGTTTTTACTACAGTAGAAGCCACTTAAAGGGGACACGGTTAAAGGGGACATCCACTTAATTGGGACGATCCCCTGGGCACCGATTTTTGGCTAATGTTATTCAATGGGACCAGCTTCTGTTTAATTGGGACAGTCCTGTTGCTTAATTGGGATGATTATCTAGTCACAGGTGTAGGAAAAGGTGCTGAAAATATAATCGTGCCTCGTTAAGTGCTCGTTAAGTGCCCTGCATTTATGCTGTTTCACATTCCCACCTGCTTAGCATCTCTCTGGAGTGTGTTTAGCATCTCTCTGGAGTGTGTTTGGTTTGCAGGATGGCATCTACAAGCAACAACTAAAGAGTTGACCTCTCACAGAGTGTGAACATAAAAGTTATTGAGGCTTTGCAGCTGCCCAACTCCTCTCTTTCTCAAAAGTTGCTAAGTGTAGCTAAGTGATTTTAAAGTCCAGTGTGTTGCTTTCACCAATTAAATAAAGATTAAATCAAGAACCAGACCAAACATACTTTTAAAAAAGGAGCTATAATCATAAAAAGTACTGGTATCCAGTACTTCTTTATGGTTGTTTGTTTTCTCTGTTTTGTTTGTTACTGTAACATGTGTGTCATGTCTCATGAGCAAAGTCTTTTCTGGTTGTGATGGAAAAAAGGCTCCTTCTGATAAATGAGATAGATGCTTAAAGGGGACGATAGGGCGTCCACGGAGGTGTCCCCTTTAAGAGTCTTCTACTGTATTTCACATTTACAGATTTTGATTTTTCCCATACTTTGCCATATGTCAAACTGTTGCAGGCTTTTGCCCTACATCAGTTCAACTTTCTATATTTCCTACACAATCTTTTCATGCTTACATTAAAACAATTCATTGATAAGCTGCACCAGGACAGAGTAGTTTTGTTTTGTCTTCAGAAATGTACTACAGGTGCCACTATTACATAACTTAGAGGTTCTTTGTCGGCTTATTCAGGACACTAGAATTAGAGGATATACCTTACACTTAAGAGGGAATAGAATAAGGGATAAGGCAAGGCAAGGCAAATTGTTTGTATATAGCACTCTATCCAAAGGCTCAGAGTGCTTTACAATAGAAATACAGAAATAAAAAACCCAGGATTTAAATAACATCAATTAAATAAATCTAAAAACTCTGCCAAACCCCAGGAATTATAACATCATTTATATAAAGCTAAAAGCTCTGTCAAAAAGAAATGTTTTCAAAGAGGCCTTAAATGTCTCCAGTAAGCTGGCTGCACAAATGTGGTGTGGCAAAGAGTTCCGGAGCACTGGTGCAGCAACACTAAATGCCCTGTCACCTGATCTCTTAAGGTGTGAGGTGGGCACCACAAGCAAGTCAGCCTTGGCAGAGTGTAGAGCGTGAAAAGGCAGATAGGGAACCAGGAGCTCTTTTAGGTAGTCAGGTCCCAAACCATGTAAGGCCTTGTATGTCAGCAAGCAGATCTTGAAGGAGATGTACAAACTCACAGGCAGCTGGTGCAGAGCGTGTAGAACAGGAGTGACATGCTCCCTTAAACAGGCAGCAGCCAACATCCTGGCCATAGCATTCTGCACTAGCTGCAGTTGACGCATCAAACCTCCAGACAACCCTAGGTATAAAGTGTTGCAGTAATCAAGTCTGTTGGTGACAAAAGGCAGCTCATCGGGCATCAAGAACGGCCAGATCCTGGCGATATTCTGGAGATGGAAAAAAATGAACCAAACAACCGACGCCACCTGTTGTTCGAGGTTAAATCAGTAGTCCAGAAAAACACCAAGATCTCTAACTGCTCTCACCAGTGACAGGGGCTGCCTACCAACAATTAAGGCAAGCAACCCACCCCCCCACTGGTGGAAACACCCCCACAGTGGGCTCGATCACCATAACCTCTATCTTGCCAGGGCTGAGACAAAGCCAGTTGGCAGACATCCAGTCATTTATCTCAGCCAGACTTTGACTCAGCACAGCCGAGGCAGAAAGGTCATCTGGGGCACAGAATAGGTACAACTGGGTGTCATCCGCACAGCAGTGGAACCCTACATTGTACCACCTAATGATCTCCCCCAAGCAGCAGCATGTACAAGGAGAACAACAAGGAGGCCAAAAATAGATCCCTGTGGAACACCACAAAGCAGCACGAAAAGTCCTGAGGAAAAATTCCCAAGGGCTATATGTTACAATCTCCCAGTTAAATATGAGCTGAACCAATGCAAGACTGCATCAGTGGTGCCTACATAAGTCTACAGGTGCTCCAACAGCACCCCTGATCTACCATGTCAAAAGCTGAAGAAGGTCCAAGAGCACCAAGATGGTACATTGCCCTCAGTCCCTTGCCATGAGGAGATCATGTGCTACCCTGACTAAAGCTGTCTCAGTGCTGGAGAGGTTCAAAGACAGACAAACTCTCCAAGCATTCAACCAGCTGGCCAACCATCACCTTCTCATAAGTTAGGAAGCATTGGTTCACCTAGGAAGTGGTAAACATATGGAACAAACTTCTAAAGTGTGGGGGTGCTGGATCTTTTAAACTCAGGTTGGAGCAGTTCTCGATAGAAACAGCATTGCCAAATATTGCATTTAATTCACTGCGGAGGGGAAGAAGTATATCTCACAGTAGACATTGACTTACATTTTCAAAGGGTAGGGTCCGGGCCAGAATAACCTTTTGTGGGCCTGGTGCCTGCCAAAATGTTTTGTGGGCCCCCATTTTCATGTGTTACTGCTGCTTATTACAACGGAACCTCACATTCTTGATATACAGACCTCCCCCCAGCTGTACTTATCCCCCACAGTACTGCTGCTTGTCCCAAAAGGGGAGAAACCCTACACATCCTTCTTGTACATTCCTTCCCCCAGCTGTACTTATACCCTCCCCCTGAACTGGTTGTTGTGCCAAAAGTGAAGAACCACACACCTGATCTGTATACTGTATTACCCTGCAACCCCCCTCCTTTGCCACAATACTCTTTGATGAGACTAGAGCTTCACTTCATAGCTGTAGCAGCAAGCATACCTCACAACTGTTTGACTTTACGAGGGACATCCCTCATTTTACCCCAGAACCCCTCTGTTCATATTTCTCAACTGTCCTACATTAGGAGGGACTTCCCTTATTTTACCCTCAGAACCGCTCTGTCCATACCTCTCAACTGTCCCACATTAGGAGGGAAGACCATCATTTCACAAATGTGTTTTCAATTTTGAATTAAAAACATAAATTCTCTACATAGTTCAGTTAAAGGCACTGATTTCAACAGTTTGCATAGCTTGAATCTCTGTATCAGATAATGTATTGAAAATCAGGGTGTCACCTGTTACTGTTCTGTGATGAATATTGAAAAATGAGATAACACATCCCCTACTCCTGCAATAATACCTGAAGTGGCTCAGCAGACCTCTGCTGCCACCTCCCCCACGGCAGCCACGCTGTATGGAGCTGATGAAGTGGTCAAGGGCAGCACCCAATGTTACAGAAAAAATAATTGTGCTTCAGTCACTTGTGCCACTGACATCGATGGAATACTGCCACAGAGACCGCTAGGAGTTGAAGTCTCTATCAGAAAAGGGGCACTGCATGGGACACTGGGAGTGGTAGTCTCTCTCAGGAAAGGGTGCACTGCACAGGACACTGCACTGGGAGTTGTAGTCTACGTCTGAAGGAGAAGCTGCCCCAGTCTTTACATATTAATGAACCCCCCCATTATGACTTGCCCACCTGCTCCGTCTCGCTAGCCCAGCTCAATTGGGTCTTTGATTTCCCTGGCTGCCAGTCAATCAGTGATGCAGTGATGATGCCCCTGTGGCCCCACTCTGAGTGTGGGCCCTGGCATTATGGGGCCATTGGCACCATTGCTAATCCAGTACTGGGTAGGGTGCAGGACTTGTGACAGTTGTAATGCTGCGGCTGTGTCACTGCAAATGTGCCAAATGTTTGGGGGCTCTTTTCAAATATTTTGATGCAGTTGTGACACTTTTGTCATTTTACAACAAAAAAATGACGTGTCATAGTTTTGACTCATGCTTTCTTTTGATGCACACGTGGCACCTAATACAGGAATACATCAAAAGTATGGGCTAGGTCACGGGATCTCCTAGGGTCTCCGGAACTCATGGACAGATATGATGGGCCTTTGATCCCCTTCTGCCATCACCTTTCTATGTTTTTAAGTTAGACAATGTTTTCTGTGGTCTAACAGTCTTGCCAGAAGTATCACAAGTGCACCAAATTAGGCCACGACTGGCGAAGACATCCAGGAGGAAAGGATATATCACTTGGCCTCAGGCTACTGGTAGCACATCACATTTAACATCACTTCAGGTATTACACATGATATTAAATGATACAGCTGTCTGGATAGCAGAAGATCAATATGATAGACCTATGTTTTCTTTTTTTTGTCAATTCCTTATGTTTTTATGCTTTTGCATCCAATTAGCTATTTGGCAAACTTCAAAGCCAGTTTCATTTCGGGGCCATGATTTGATTCCCAGTGCTTTAGCTAGGTCAAGGTTTGTAACTCAGTAAAAGTGTATTTATTGAACTCGACAAGATAAGCAAAGTAATCATTATTTAGTGAGTCTGCCATGACAGAGTTTTCAAAAAGACCATATACATTTCTGTTAGTGCAGTCTCCAGGAGCTATAGTATAATTCCACTGTAGGAAAGTCAGTATTTTCTGCAATAATGAAACCAAAAGCTTGGTGCTGGTGGGTTGGGGAAGGGTGATGTGATTATTTCATGAGATGATGATAATTTCAGAGTTTCACATTTTGAAGTTGAGATTATCTTTAAAGCATCCATATCAATCAAAAGGCATCCTTAATAACACTGATATTGTTGCACTGGGAGTTCATTTGTTCAATCTGCTGTAATGGGTTATGTTGTACATATTGTCAGAAGAACTGTTTGACTGTTCTCACTAACCAGATTATTTTATGTTTACTAGAATAACAGAAGAAATGGAGAATGAATAGACTGTGATTAGAATTCTGACTGTATATTTTTCTCACTTCACCAGGTTGTCTATCGGGCAGGCTAGATGGGCCTTAAGGTCCTTTTCTGCCAGCACAATTCTATGATTCTATGATTGGTTGTTTTGCTCACCTGGGCATGTCACCATCCTTCCTCTGCCATTTTGGCCATGTCATAGACATTTTGTAAAGAAACTTGAGATTTAAAAAAAAAAAAAAGTTCCTGATGCAAAGCCTCTGAGCCTGGTTCCACCATAACTAGGCAGGCCATCGCCATTGTACGCTGGGAATCCTGCTTACTGCCACCAATATAAGCTAGTTCCCAACATTCTCCTTTCCCACTGGGGATGAATCAAACCACTGGGCTGCCTCAACTTATAATCAGCACTGTACAACCACCACATTCACACAATAGGCGAAAGCCCCATGTGAATGGCAGCATTTGTTTTGTTTGAGGTGGAATCAGTTTTTATACCTCTATCCCCTGTCACCTCAGCCTTTGGGGAAAACCAAAAACCCACTGCTCATCTAGGCTTTTCACTGTGCCCCAAAAGGTTCCCTTCTGCTGCCCCATGGCCCCAACCACCAGAGTCTCCAATCCACCCTATCATGGGGAGCCTTCTGCTGACACCAATGGAAGCATTCAGTATACTTGGCGGTAGATGGCAGGACTTAAGGATCATAGGCTAGTAAACATTGATATGTGTTTGTGTGTCTGAGGTAGTTGTCATGTAGCATGCTGGCTGTTTTTCTGTTTCCTCCCATAGATATGCCCACCTCACTTTGTTTCTGTCTCTGTAGTGATATAATTTATGGGTGGACGCTTAAGTGAATGCTGTGTGGTTAATGACATTGTAAGGCCCACTCTTAGCCACTGTAGGAGGACCAACATAGTGAGGAATCTTCAACCCTCTGCTGGAGCCAAGTACACTACCTCCACAGTACAATCAAGCCTTCATTGGTCCAGGGCTGAGAGCCAGGTATGTGGCAGGGGAAATTATTTTTAAATGAGTGTAAAAATATTACAAATAACATTTGCTGGAGCAACGTGTCAAAAATGATGAAAATCTGTTTTCCCCAATGATGATGAAAACTGTTCAAGCATCAGTCTTGTGGTTTACTAACATTACTGGACTCACTTGAATGCATTATTACTATACCATTCACTGTGTTGCCACATCAATTGTCATCTATATATGGAGATGCACTTTAAGCAACTCTAAGTCACAGTCCTCTAATGCTGATTGCAGCTCTTTGGCAAGCTATACAGACACAGAACAAATGCTCATTAAGAAAATGAAACACTCTGAACCAGACAAATATTTCTCTCAGTTTATAATTTAAAAATTTGCCATCAGGTGCACCACACATTAAGTCAGCTGTCTAGTTTCAAGGTGTGTTGTGAGGAGGTAGCAGAATTAATTCACGCAGTTCAAGTTTGAAAACAAGTTCAAAAGGTCTTGCCAATGAGGCTTAATTCATCATCCTTCCAATTCAATGAGTACAGAGCAAACAAAAAAAGCAAACACAGAGCATTCAAGAAACAGCATGTCCCCTCAGCACAGAGGAATAAGCACCCCAACATTCTGCTATACCCTACAACTGCCTCAAGGGGTGATGCTTCTCAAAATCTCTGACTCTTTATACTCATATTCAGGAAGTATACCATCAACTCAGTCATGTCAATTGCTGTTGATTATTAGACAGTAACCATATGGCCTCCATTAAAGTTCAAGTTGACAGGTTAATGGACAGTGTTGCTGAATCTAAATGGCTAACAGAAATTGAAGCAAAACTCCATCCTCAACATTTTATGTTTTAACCAACACACATTTATTTATTCAGAAAAGTCCCACCAGAAAGACAACATGAGCTGTGAACAACTTGATTCCAGAAGCATCCTGGGTGAGAGGGTTACATAGGGCGTGGAGAGCAAACAATCAAATACAATAAAACAGTGTACAAGGCAAATTTATTTATTTATTTGCATTTGTTGACCAGGTAAGCACGCTAGACAACCAAGTGCCTATTTTCAGGTGCAACCCGGGAGAATTACACAGCATACAGGTAACAAGATACACGTTAAGGAAATAGAATACAATGTAAGAGAATTACAGTCAGGAGCCGCAGGCTCTACATAGGTGAGAGGTACAGATCAGGCTCAAGCGAGGCTAGGCAGGCAGACAAGTTATAGTATACAACACTACGTAGGGGGTCAGGTATCCTAATATGTCTATAGACTGATCACAACTCAACGGTAGTACATGATAATACAAAGACAGGGAGAAAAAAGAAAATGACAATATATAATAAGCGCACAATAAGGGGGGGCAGTGAGAACTATACTGGTGGAGGGTAGCCAAGTCAGTGTAACAGAGACATTTTAGATACAGTGAATGGAAAAGTTTAATGGACAAACAGAATTTTTAGGACACAGCATATGCACCATTGATACTTGATGAGAATAACTGCATAAGTACAAGAATAAGTACAATGGTGGAGCTATATGAGGAGTGTACAAGTCTGAGTACAAGAAGGTGAGATAGGAAGACATACAATAATTTGCAAAGGGGTGCCAAGTGCTAAGAGAACAGGGGGAGGGCAAGGAAAAAGGAAATAAGTGCTATATGAGGTGAAGGGGGAGGCAAACGAGCAGGATGGATAGAGTAGGGAGGAGTGAGTGAGAATTGCCAAAAATCTATGCCCCTTCAGGATGCTAAGAACACTGTAAGGGGATGGAAAACTGGCAGAATGAAGGAGAGAGGGGAATAGTAGGGTAGAGCAAGCAGTAGCTTGGAGGGAAGGGAAAGGGGTAGTTGGGGGGAGGTGAAGAAAGGTAGCAATAGATCTACTTCCCTTCAGGGTGCAGAGAACCCTGCTAGGGAAGGGGGACTGGCATATTTAGTAAGAATTACTACCTCCAACTGAAGTGCACTGTGATGGGGGCCACTGTAGCCCCATCATATGCAAATTTGTTGCTTGCCTGGTAAGAGAAAACCTGATTTATAATCACTTTAAAATACATGTTCTGACATGATTGCCATAAATGATATAATCTGTGTTTGTAAGGGTAGTGAAAAGGAAGTAGAAGAATATTTGGAAATGCTTGATACTGATGGTTTAAATCTCATACCAGTGGAGTGAAACACATGTAGGCTTTTGGACATTACATTTTCCTGGATGCAAACAGTCAAGTCAGTAGTCAATCTTGTAGGAAACTAACAGCTTACAGTTTCTATATCTGAGGAAATTAGTCATTACAGTAGCATCCCTAATGGACAGTTACTGTGCTAAAAAAAGAACAGCTGAAGTGAGCATAGGTTCAAGGAACAGGCATTGGATGTAAACGTTTATTTTCAAGACAAGGGGTATTCCTGTTCAGTAACAGGAAATGTTTTCATTAAAAAGAGAACTATACTTAGGGATGCATTTAAACCAAAGAAAGAAATTGATGGCAACAAAATTACTTTTGTTACTGAGTTCAACAATAAAATGACTGCGATAAAAAAAAACATTAGGAAATATTGGGATGTCTGACAAAGTGATGTCAATCTGTCTAGAGTGGTGGGAAATTTGTGGTGGGTGACTTTGGGAGGAAGGGGGAAGTGGTAAAAGGGTACCTGGCCAGAATTCAATCTAGTATGAACACTAACCAGAGGTGGGAGCTCATAAAGCTGGGGATAGTGGAGGTAACCAAAACCTGCTGCAAGGCCCAGAGCAAGAAGGCTAGGGCTAAGAAACCGAGCTGGTTGAGCAAGGAGGTCATGGAAAAGGTAAGGAGAAAAGAGCTGCCTTTAGGAAGTACAAGAAAACAGGGAGGGGGAGGACATGGAGGAGTACTTGACAGAATCGAAGGAGGTGACAAGGGCAGTAAGGAGAGCCAAAGCATCTACGGAACTCAGGCTGGCACAAGGCATTAAGAAGGGGGAGGAGGACTTCTTTAGGTACATCAGGGAGAAAAGGAGCTGTAAGGACCAGATAGTAAGGATTAGGAAGGAGGGGGGTTGGGTGGAAGCAGGGTGCGATAAGGCAGAACACTAAATGAGTACTTCTGCTCAGTATTTACTAAACAGAAGAGGGGGGTGACACCCAAGGGGGGAGAAATGGCACAAACAGGGGGGGAAGGGATGACAGATGGGGAAATCATGGAGGGCAGAGTTCGGGAGGGTTTGAAGGTGCTGAGGGTAGACAAGGCGCCAGGCCCAGATGGCATCCACCCCAGAGTACTGAAGGAGCTGGCAGAGGTCCTTGCAGGACCTTTGGCATACCTATTTAATGCCTTACTACATTCAGGGTGTGTACCTCAGGACTGGAGGATGGCTCATGTGGTGCCCCTCCACAAGAGTGGCCCCAAGGATGAACCGGGAAACTACAGATCAGTGAGCCTCACATCCATCATGGGTAAGCTAATGGAGACTATCCTGAAGGAGAGGCTGGTGGCCCTCCTAGAGGCCAAATGACTACAGGACAGCAGACAGCATGGCTTCATGCGGGGCAGATCCTGCCAAACCAACCTGGTGGAGTTCTATGACTGGGTAACTAGGCAACTGGACACGGGCCATGCAGTGGATGTCCTGTATCTGGACTTCAGTAAGGCATTCGACTCGGTGCCGCATGGAAGGCTGAGAAGTAAGTTAGTAGGCACAGGGGCAGGTGCAAAGCTGGTGAGATGGGTAGGAAACTGTCTTCAGGGAAGGCAACAGAGAGTGGTGGTGGGTGGGGAGCTCTCACACCCAAGGGTAGTGACGAGTGGTGTTCCACAGGGCTTGGTGTTGGGACCAGTGTTGTTTGGGATATTCATTGCAGACATATCATGGGACATCAAGAGCAAGATCAGTCTGTTTGCTGATGATACCAAGGTAGGAGCGGTGGTGGATCACCTAGGGGGATGGCAGGGGTTGCAGGATGATCTGGCAAAGCTTGAAACCTGGTCAGACACCTGGCAACTGGGGTTTAATGCCAAAAAGTGCAAGGTGCTACATTTGGAGATGAAGAACCCAGGAGGGAGTTACCAGCTGGGGGAGTGCAGCTAGCCCAGACAGAGGAGGAGATGGATCTGGGGTGCTCATTACAGGGTCCAATGAACAACTCGGCACAATGTGGGAAGGCAGCTGCAAGGCCAACAAAATGCTGGGTTGTATTGCAAGGGTATATCCTCGGGAGGGAGGGTGATTCTACCACTGTATAGGTCATTGGGTTTAGACTGCACCTGGAATTTTCGCGACTGATGCAGTACTGGTGCCCGATATCTGAGGAGGACATTAAGTTACTGGAGGGGTGCAGCGAGGCAACAAAGATGATAAAAGGGCTGGGGGACTTATCATACAAGAGGAGGTTGAGGGAGTTGAACATGTACTCACTGGAGGAGAGGAGGACAGGGGGACATGATTGAAACCTTAAATACATGAAAGGAATAAACAAGACAGGTACAGAGGGGCTGTTCAGCAAGGGAGGGAGGGACACCAGCCGCTATTATGAGACTGGAGGGAGGGAGAAGGTTCAGGAGGGAGATGAGGAGACACTTTTACACAGAGGGTGGTGGCTGGGTGGAATGCGTTACCTGCAGAAGTGGTATCCAGTAGAACAGTGGACTGCTTCAAAAGGGGATGGGACAGGACAAGGGGGAGGGTTAATGAAGGGGAAGGGTGGAAGGAAGGGGCAGCTGCAGAATAAGGGGTGCTAGCTGCACATTTGAGCAGACTTGATAGACCTCTAGGCCTTTATCTGCTGGCAAATTTCATATGTTCATATGTTCGTATGTTCGTAAATTCTCTCCTAGTTATTTTCAGGAGAAAAATGCTGGGAATTTTCTGATCAATAGCCATTTAAAAAGTCAGTGATGGAAGGGCTAGTAATCTAGAATAATAAAATAGTAAATACAAATCCACTCTTCTGCTCTGATGGGAACCACTCCTACTGGAGTAGTTGTTACCACAAAATTACGTGGGTTGTAGTCCCAGCACACTGTGCAAGCTAAATTGCAATATGTAATACTCATTAAGGAAGCGGCAGAGATGATTCTGACACATATTAAAGACAGTTTTGAAAGCACCGGATCAGACACACAATTTGGCATGGCAAAACTCCTGGATCCCAAAGATATGTGCATTCTCTCTGGAGGTGTTGACTATATTGAGCAGAAACTGTTGTGTACGCTTCAAATGCAGCAGAATAGACATGTGAAGCAACAGCAAGAATCGGCCTCCTTTTGCTCTTACTCCTCCTCAGTTCACTGTGCATGCTTCCAGTGCTAGGTGTTATTGTGACAACATGGAAGATTACTTGGATAGTCTAAAGACAACAAAGGACTTTTGGGAGCTTTTTTTGACACTGGATACCAGTGCTGCACAGACATTTTGGAGGATGGCACAGACATCTCACCAGAGTACATGATGGAGGCTTATCTATCAGAGCCACTGTCCTTCCCAAGTAGTGATCCCATCATATTTTGGCAAGACAGGAAAGTAATTTGGCGGGCGCAAGTTAAGCTGGCTTTGTATTTTGTCAGATGTTCTCCAGCATCAGTTGCTTTGAAAAGATGTTTCAGCACAACTGGTAATATTGACTGACCGCATCACTCCAGGCTAGATCCTAACAATATTCAATTATTAACTTTTCTCAAACTCACCTTATCACAGATCAGCTTCAACTGTCCATGTAAGGCAAGTGCTCCTCTGACAAGAGATACCACCATATACCCCTAGACATGGGGGGGGGGGGCTGGCCCTTACACTGGAAATATTTTCAAGCCCTCCATTCCCAGTCAACAAAAAACTCATGAAATGAAGTATCTGGTGCTTGTCTACAATACTACAGTGTAGAACTGTGTCTGCAGCACCGGCACTTTCCCTTTCTGCTGTTCTTACAGTCCGTTCGCTCCCATATTACATGCATTCCTTGGTTTATTATTTACAACTTGGTGGCTTGGTAAAGTCAGATTGAGCCAAGTCTTATTTCAAGGTGTGATGCAAGGAGTGTACAGGAGGTAGGAGGATACAGCAAAATAAGAACATGATGCCTCAGTTAAATAAATCAACAATGGATACAGGTAAATAATAAGATATAAAGTGACTGATACAATACAGTATATAATGTAAATCGTAATGCAATAATAACAGAAATTAACCATATTAAAGGCATAGTGAAGTAGGATAAGGCAAAAAACACAAAGGAAAGTAAATTACTTCAAGGGAAGACATTTCTATAAGGGAAAAACTTCTGCAACAAAGCAGGACACCAGATGTGGGCACTAGGGGGCAATGTAAGCCCCACCATGAAGGGGGCAAGGTGATTGACACACTAGGTGGAAGAAACACTGGGCAAGCAGTGGTTATAACTAAGGAGGAAAAGGGTAGACAGTAGTACAGTAGATGGAGAGAAGGAGGAGAAGGTTAAGGGAAAGGAAAGGGGAGGAAAGGAAACATAAAGGATAGAAAGTATCATTATTTGCATGAGTAAGTTAGGGCAGAGAAATTATGAAGGAGGACTTGGAAGGATAGGAATGAGAAGGCAGTATGGACAGCCCGAGGGATTATAAACAGGAAGCCACTGTTGCAGAATGGCGATGGTGCTAGATGTTAATGAGTCTCCATGAAAGGAAACTTGGCACTCTCCAACCTTGCAAAGAATTCTTAGACATAGAAAGGATCAGGCATCATGATGCAATCTTGCTGGTAAAACACCACAAACTTTATTCACAAAAGCAGTATTCAAAAGTGCAGGTGTGCTCAAAGGTGCTCATAGATAGACCCCATTGTTTCTTGCCTTGCTTACTATATATCATGATGTTAAAGACACAGTACTAAACATCATTAATGCAAGTATAGAAGTTCAGAGGGTCAGAAAAACACATACTCAGTGTGCAAATAGTGCAACGAAAAAATACAAAATGTTTGAAAACATAAATATGCAATTAAAGCTTATGCTGACATGTTGTGATTCATATTTAAAAGTATTAAAGAATAAGGGGCCAGATTAAAAAAAACTTTGCCTGTGCGCAAACCTTGTTTGCCGGGGGAGCAAACTGGGTTTTACCCAGAGCTGGTATTCACAAAGCCCAGTTTGCCCCCACAAACTGGGTTCGTGCCTGAGCAAAGTTGGGAGAAACCACAATACAAATTAGGGGAGGCCTGCATATCCCATAGTACCACCCACAAATTTTTGTGCTCATGCAAGGGCAGTTTACTAAGGCCTTGCATGGAGAAATTACCGCCAACAAAAACCTGATGGTAATCTGTGCAACCCTAGTGGTTAAGATGTATAACACAGTTGCCATAGTGTAGTGGCCCTTCCCCATTCCCTGATTGCCCACCCACTATGTATAACACAGTTTACATAGTGTAGTGGCCCTTCCCCGTTCCTCGATTGCCCACCCGATATGTGAAAAATAGTTTTCATAGTGTAGTGGTGCCTTCCCCCCTCCACAATCACTGATTGCCATCCCCAAATTTGGAAAACCCCTGTCCTTGGTAGTCTAGGGTCCCTCCCACCCTGTCCAGTGTGACCAACCACCCTGCTCCCCCCATCCCAGTTGGTGATTGGCGACCAGCACAACCCTCCTCAGACCACCACGACTGACCACCAACTCAGCCCTCATTGAACACATACTGATTACAGTATGGCTCATTGACTGTGTCAATGAGCTGTACTGTAATCAGCATGCACTCCATGAGGGCTCAGTTGGAAGCCAGCCACAGTGGTGTGAGGAGGGCTGTGCTGGTCGCTGATTGCCAATTGGGATGGGGGGAGTGTGGTGGTGGGTCACACTGGATTGGGTGGGGGGGACCCTAGACTGCCAGGGACAGCTTTTTTTCTGAATTTGGGGATGGCAATCAGTGATGAGGGGGTGGAGGGCACTACTACACTATGGAAACTATTTTTCACATTTCGGGTGGGCAATCAGGGACCGGGCAGGGGCCACTTCACTATAAAAACTGTGTTATACATATTGGGTGGGTGATTGGCACTGGGAAGGGGCCACTACACTATGGAAACTGTGTTATACATATTAGGTGGGCGATTGGGGAATGGGATAGGGGTCACTACACTATGGAAACTATTTTTCACATATTGGGTGGGCGATTGGAGAATGGCGGGGGGGCCACTACACTATAGAAACTGAGGTTTACTTATTCTAGGGTCAGCGATCAGGGAGGGCACCACTAGACTACTAGGAAATAACATCACTGGGGACGGTGATTGGAGGATGGGGGGCACTAGACCACCATGGCATGCGGCTGCCTGGGGCATGGGCTGGTGGGGGGAGAGCCAGCTAAGTTACCTGTGGGCCATGCAAATGGGCCCATAATGGGCATACTAATGGCCAATAGCATCTTGCATGCCCAAAGGGCTTATTTTCATGGCTCCCTTATTGAACAGGGTCTTAGTTCATGTGGCCATTGTTGCCAGCCCATTCTCCTGGCTGGCTGTGGGGGCAGCGCTACTAGGGTTCCTGGTGCTTTGCCTGGGTTAGTGCTGCCCCTGCCTGCCCCTATTCATAGTCAGATAGCGCACCACACAATCTGAAAGTGAATAGCCCGATTGCCCACCAGCACAACCGTGGGGTGTTACATAAACTTTAATGTGGCACTTTGCATTTTTTTGTGAATCCTGCCCAATATATCCTAATACAAATACTGACAGCTCTGTTTGAAAACTAAGAGTAACAATATCTATTACTATTTATATTTTTACCCAATATTTAAACAAAAGATAATTATATATCGGAGGTTTTCTATGGCATTTGCAGATATTATATCCGGACAGAACAATTTTAATGTCACTTTTTGTTATAATCAGTTTTTCAAAGCATCATCAGGTCTATATTAAATGAAGAGGAAAACAAAACATTGGTAAATGCATCATAACAAAAAAGGTGCCAGCTCAAACTTCTTGTTTAGTCTAGGCCAAGCTGATGCATTCATTTAAAAAAATCCAGAATGTTTCTCTCCTAAGGAACTTCTGGTTCAACGAGCTACCCCTTCTACTGGGAAATTCCTGTTACAATTCTATAAACACCACATTATGGTTTCCTGGGTCCACTAATGTGTTAATATGTTGTGCCAAAGCATAATTTTGATACTTTCTAGAAATTGCTCTTATATGTTCTACACAGATTTTTAACTTTTTTGTCTTTCCCACATAGTATACCCCACAGCAAATAAATGCCATGTATACTATGTTGGTACTCTCACAGTTGATAAAACTGCATATTTATATAACTCCTCAAATTTTAGGGATTAGAAATGTTTTGGCAGTATTAATTACTGGGCAACACCTACAATGACCATATTTATGGTAAATCTAGGGCAGTGGTGGCATCCATGTAGTCCTTGAAACTGGCCACATTTGTAAATCATCCTACAGGTGTTTAACATAATCTGAGTAAATAGGATCTGTTTCCAGAATGCCTCAGTGCTTCCTTATTAGGCCTTCTGCCTGTGATATCTGGCTAGAATAGGTAGTGAAAACATTGATCCTGTCCATAGTTTCCCTGTTTAGTCTTTTTGGTTACTAAAAGGTCACATCTTCAAGAATAAGCCACCTTATTTCTTGTATTGTAGAATATTTTAAATCTTCCATGGTTTACACAGAACATACCATGGATAAATATCTTAGAAACCACGGAGTATTCAAACATATTTCCATGAAAATGATGAAAACATTTACAAGGTTTTCCATGGCTACCATTGGTATTTTCCATAGAAAGGAGCATGCAAAGCATAAGACAGCATAAAGTAAATAACATGGAAGTTCATGGAAAAGTCCACTTCTCCACGCTATCATAGAAACACGCTACTAGGGGTTCTGAATTTTAACCACGGAAACCATGGACAAATGTGGAAAATTCATTCTGATTTTCATGGAAACCCATGGAAATTTGTGCAAGTACTTCATAATTTCCAATCTCAATTATGTGGTAAGGTCCATGGAATTCATGGAAAATCTATGGAAGGGGACACACACATCTGCATAGTGAAACACCAGGATGATTGCCTTCAAGACAATCTCCCAACAGATAGGGATTGGAAGACATTAAGTGACTCAAAGCATTACGACTAGTTGAGACAGAGGACTCTATGACAGTAGTATCAAAATATCATTGGATAAGATGAAACCTGATGCCAGGCACCACTGTAGTTGGATAGCTCTGATGAATTTGTAAGAATATGGTTTAGATATAACTAAAGGTATTCAACTGTTTCATCACAGAGCATCAAACATACATGCCACAGTCTGTCTGTTCCTCCAATGTCATCTAAAGAAACATTGGGGGTACTGAGAGTGCCTAAAGAAGGATCTTAAGCATTACAAGAAATAGAGACTGCATCAGTTTGTTCTCAGCTGTATAAGCCATAATAAAGAAAAGGATAGTAGACTTTTTGGAAGAAAATGAACTTACCGACAAGAAACAGAATGAGTTTACAAGGAAATGATTATGTCTAACTAACCTGATAGACTTCTTCAACATGGTGACACTCATGTTAGACAAAAAATAGGCAGTGAAAACCTTTATCTAGACTTTAGCAAGGCCTTTTACTTAATACTACCCAGAAAGCTTATCTTGAAAAAAGGGCAAATGGGGTTAGGGGGCAACTGACAAGATGGGTAGCAACTGGCTATTGGACAGAGCTCAGCGGGTTTTAAGGAATGGTAAACAATTAGGTGCAAGGAAGGTTACTATCGGGGTTCCACATAGGTAAGTGCAGGGACCAGTCTTGTTCAATATGTTCATAGGTGACATAAGGAAGGGCAGCAAATTGAGTCTGTTTGCAGATGACACAAAGCTGTGGGTGAGGGTGACACAGAAGAAGTAATAAGAAACATGCAGAAGGATGTGGAGAGCCTCTATTAGTGGTCAGGAGCATGGAGGCTAAAACGTAATTCAAAAAAATGTGAAGTTATGCATACTGGTAAGAGGAACACACAGGTAAAATATAGAATAGACCAGGTTACAGAGGAATCCTCTCATGAGGAAATAGTTGTAAGCATAATCATAAATATTAACCTGAAAAGTTCCAGCCAGTGTGAAAAAACATATGGGAGAGCTAACAGGCTACTGTCATGTATACAGTGGTGCTCACCATAATGTTACATCATTGCTACAGATATCCTGATACTGCTGTCATGTATACAGTGGTGCTCACCATCACGTTCCATCATTGCTACAGATATCCTGGTACTACTGTCATGTATACAGTGGTGCTCACCATCACGTTCCATCATGGCTACAGATATCCTGGTACTACTGTCATGTATACAGTGGTGCTCACCATCACGTTCCATCATGGCTACAGATATCCTGGTACTACTGTCATGTATACAGTGGTGCTCACCATCACGCTCCATCATGGCTACAGATATCCTGGTACTACTGTCATGTATACAGTGGTGCTCACCATCACGCTCCATCATGGCTACAGATATCCTGGTACTACTGTCATGTATACAGTGGTGCTCACCATCACGTTCCATCATGGCTACAGATATCCTGGTACTACTGTCATGTATACAGTGGTGCTCACCATCACGTTCCATCATGGCTGCAGATATCCTGGTACTACTGTCATGTATACAGTGGTGCTCACCATCACGTTCCATCATGGCTACAGATATCCTGGTACTACTGTCATGTATACAGTGGTGCTCACCATCACGCTCCATCATGGCTACGAGATATCCTGGTACTACTGTCATGTATACAGTGGTGCTCACCATCACGCTCCATCATGGCTACAGATATCCTGGTACTACTGTCATGTTTACAGTGGTGCTCACCATCACGTTCCATCATGGCTACAGATATCCTGGTACTACTGTCATGTATACAGTGGTGCTCACCATCACGTTCCATCATGGCTACAGATATCCTGGTACTACTGTCATGTATACAGTGGTGCTCACCATCACGTTCCATCATGGCTACAGATATCCTGGTACTACTGTCATGTATACAGTGGTGCTCACCATCACGTTCCATCATGGCTACAGATATCCTGGTACTACTGTCATGTATAACAGTGGTGCTCACCATCACGCTCCATCATGGCTACAGATATCCTGGCACTACTGTCATGTATACAGTGGTGCTCACCATCACGTTCCATCATGGCTACAGATATCCTGGCACTACTGTCATGTATACAGTGGTGCTCACCATCACGTTCCATCATGGCTACAGATATCCTGGCACTACTGTCATGTATACAGTGGTGCTCACCATCACGTTCCATCATGGCTACAGATATCCTGGCACTACTGTCATGTATACAGTGGTGCTCACCATCACGTTCCATCATGGCTACAGATATCCTGATACTACTGTCATGTATACAGTGGTGCTCACCATCACGTTCCATCATGGCTACAGATATCCTGATACTACTGTCATGTATACAGTGGTGCTCACCATCATGTTCCATCATGGCTACAGATATCCTGATACTACTGTCATCATGTCCTCAGCTGCAAATAGATGTAATGCTTGTTGTCACTGTTTTTAAATGCCACAGATATACATCACTGACTGCAGGGTTGCTTAAGAGTCAGTAGGTGGCATTGTACAAATGCAGTGTTGTGCTTGTGTGCAACCACAAGCCCTTTAGCCTGTATGCTGTGGTAGTCAGCTGGCAAACTGCAAAAAAGCAGGCAAGTACAAAGTGATGGTCATGACTATTGTCAACAATTCTTCAAGAAAGATACTGATCGACACGACTAGACATAAGGAACCTGATGCTGGCACCACTGTATCAGATGTGGATTCACAAACTGCAGTGAAAGGGTAATCATGCCACTGTACAGGTCACTGGTCAGACCACATCTAGAGTACTGCATGCAGGTGCAGTTTTGGAACTAAAAAAGGAGAAGGAGAAACTTAAAAAAATGCAATGGAAGGTGACTAAAACGAGACATGGATAAAAGGATGTGGACTACTGGGAGAGACTGACACCCTTTAAAAAACTGGTAGCTCCAAAAAAATAGCAGGCAGAACATTTTAGTACTTATTAAACGTAGTCCCTTAGTACTTTCTAATTCTGAAGTGCTTTTTTCTTTTTCTATGTGCTCACTGGATGATTTTCTACCTGGTAGTATTGGGTGTGATGTGAGAAGCAATGCTTCACTCGGAAGCAGGCCAATCTGATTTTATTCCTCACACTACATCATCAGCACGTGACCTCTCTTTTGTTACATCACAAGCCCTGCTGCCTGATTAGTAACATGTGTCACAAGTTATCAGTCAAGCAGCAGAGCATTGGCTCTTCTTGGTTACAAGTGATGTTACAGTCACTGAGGGCACAATGCTGGTGATGTATAAGGAGGAATAGAACTATGTCAGCCTCGAGGTAGAGTGTTGTTACACACATCATGTCTACTATCTTCAGGTGGAAGATCTGTTAATCAACAAAACAGAAAAGAAAACAATAGTTCAGGTATAAGAAGACGGAGCTAACTATTTCTGAAAGTTACTATTAATTATTGACAGTACATTAGCTCTTTAACATGCATTCATTGAAGAAGGGGAGGGGGAGAGGATGGACATGATAAAGACCCACAAGTACATGAGCATATATTAGGGGTGGCTTCAGTGAGTTATTTAAACTTACAGGGCAGACAAATACCAGTGGTCAAAATTTCAAACCTAGCAGGAGTTGCAAACCTAGCAGGAGGACAGTTTAGAAAAGACATGAGGAAGTTTTTCTTTACTGACAGAGTGGTGGACCAGTGGAAAAGATTATATTTGGAGGTACTGAATTCTGTCTCTACAGCAGACTAATGATCAAAATTGTATAGATACAAATGTGTGGTTATGGACAGGAGGGATTATGGAAGGTCAGTGTAGATGCTGAACAAGTCAGACTATGTAGAATAACAGGACAGACTAGATGGATGAAAGTCTTTATCTGCCCTAACCCCTCTATGTAGTAACAAAGGTTAAAGAAGTAGAAGTGGAAACAATCTAATGACAAAATTCACATCATACATGCAAAAATACAAGGAAAAACAGCAGCTTAAAAACCAGGAGGAAGATGAGTTCCCTAGTCTACCTCTGAAGACATACACAAAGGCACAGGAAGAAAAAACAGAAACAGTGGAAGTGACTGGAGTTAAAAGAACAAAAACAGGACGCTCAAATATTTAGTAAAAATGAATAAATAAGAAACATCAGAAAATCTTGAAACATACTTTAAGCAACATAAGTAAAAGCTAAGGAATCCAACAATGTTGTGGTTTATGAGATTAAAGACCAGAGTGCTAATTCAGAGGCAAATAACAGAAGAAGCAGTACAACAAGGAAGGCAGTGCAAAGGGATGGGATGGGGGATTACCACAGTTTGCTGTTGCTATTGAAGCTATTGAATTACTGCTTCCTATTTAAGCAGACTGCACTTACAAAACATGGTCTACAATTCGGAAAGCATTGAAAGGTACCACAAAAAATGGTAGAAGCTATTTAAAGCAAAAGGCAAACAATTTAAAATGTGCTGAACAAAGACAAGAAGCTCAGCAGAAAACTGATAAAATCCTCCTGGATTTTAAACATGTATGGTCTGCCTAGGGCTGCCAGATCAGTCCTGGACATTTGCTGGGGGAGGTTCATGAAAGCGTCACGCAGTGAAGAGAGGATAGAAAGCTTATAGAAAGCTAAAATCACAACTCCTCTATGCCTGAAGATACTGTTAAAAACGACAGGACAGAATGTCTTTTTTTTTAATTATTTTCTATTTTAGCCTCCTAATCTCATAGATTTCTTTGACTGGGTAACCAGAGTGGTGGACCAAGGGGGAGCAGTTGATGTCGCCTACCTTGACTTCAGCAAAGCTTTTGACACTGTTCCACATAGAAGATTGATAAATAAGCTGCGTAGGCTCGGGGTGGGGCAGAAGTTGGTCAACTGGGTGGCAAACTGGTTGACGGGCAGAAAACAGAGAGTGGTGGTAAATGGTATACAGTCAGAAGAGATGTAAGTCACAAGTGGGGTACCTCAGGATCAGTCCTGGGGCCAGTCCTCTTCAACATCTTCATTAGTGACCTTGCAGATGGACTAGAGGGTAAGGCTTGTCTGTTTGCAGATGACACCAAGATCTGCAACAGAGTAGATGATCCAGATGGGGTGGGCAGAATGAGAAGAGATCTGGATAAACTAGCAGAATGGTCAGAAGAGTGGCAACTGGATTTAATGCAAAAGAAGTGCAAAATCATGCACATAGGGAAGGGAAACCCTCAAGCCACCTATAGGCTGGGAGGGGAGTTGCTAGCAGTCACAAAGGAAGAAAGAGACTTGGGCATCATCATCACTGATGACCTAAAATCATCCAAGCAGACCTCTAAAGCAGTAGGTAAGGCTAGGGGGGTGTTAGGGTGTATTAGTAGGGGTATCACAAGTTGTAAGAGGGAGGTATTAATCCCTCTGTACAAGACACTGGTTAGGCCCCATCTGGAGTACTGCGTGCAGTATTGGAGGCCACACCTTCACAAGGACATTAACCAAATTGAGGCAGTCCAGAGAAGGGCAACCAAAATGGTGCAGGGACTGCATCAGAAGACATATGAGGACAGATTAATGGAGCTCAATATGTATACCCTTGAGCAAAGGAGGGAGAGAGGTGATATGATCGAGGCATTCAAACACCTTAAGGGCATAAACAAGGTGAAAGAGTCTAACATGTTTAAATATAAGAAAAATAGCAGGACAAGAGGACACAGCATGAGATTAGAGGGAGGCCGATTAAGGGGGAATGTGAGGAAATTATTTTTCACAGAAAGGGTGGTGGATGCATGGAATGGCTTACCACAAGAAGTGGTGGCTATGAATACAGTGCAGGGCTTCAAACAGGCATGGGATAGGCATAAGGAGCAATACAAATGACTATGAATAGATAGGCCACTGACAGAGCAAAGGCCGATGGCACATTTATAAGGTAGAAAAAGAAATGGGCAGACTGGATGGGCCTTGCGGTCCTTATCTGCCGTCAGCTTCTATGTTTCTATGTTTCTACTCACCCCCTCGGCTCTGGACTTCATGGGGAGCGCATGGAGTCATCCCCCTACAGCACACACCCTACCCAGCCATCCTCCGTCACCCATAGAGCCTCAGTTATACCCCCCAGGTGGGGACAAGGTGGGCCCCACCGCCCTGACATAGCAGTAATGCCGGTTGGGAGGATGCCGGGTGGGCGGCTGTAAATCAGGGGCAAGCTCCTGGAGCTCCATCTGCGCCGGAGCCGAGAGACATTTTCCTGTTTTCCTCCTGGGGAGTGACTGGTGCCCTGATGTCAAGGCGTATCTGACATCTGTCACTCCCCCCCCACTCCTATTCTCTCCTCGCAGTGACTGCTGTATCTCCAGCCTCTGCCAGAGATCAGCAGGGCACCAATCGTGACCCCTGTCCCTCCCCGGGAGAGGAGAGGAGAGGAGAGGAGAGGAGAGGAGAGGAGAGCTGTCCTCCGGATGCTCAGTCCTCTCCCTCCCTGGCCGACCCCCAGCAACCCAGGCTCACTCCCGAATCCAGGTCACCGGCGTGGTGCGAGGTGTGACGTCCAGTGCCTCAAAGGACAGAATGTCTTAAAAGAATGTTCAACATCCCTGTCTCATGAGAAGGCAATCAACAAAAAACAGAAAATAAAATATTCTTATCGAAGCCCACTGATAGTCTATATGCATAGATACCAAGATACACAGACAATGATGGCACCAAAAGGTCTGTCAGCCCATCCAGTCTGCCTAGTCTGCCCACTGTACCTTACTTCTCTGCACTGGTCCTAATGGCCATCCTTTTGTTTCTATCGCCCCCTTCTAACTAACCTCGTATGCTTGTCCCATCACTCTTTTGTGAAAAAGTGCTTACAGACATCCCTTTTGAATCTCCGTCGTATGAGTGTAAGTGAGTTCCCTCTCATCCATGCAGTTGAAGTCAAGCAGAAACATTTCTTTGCATCCACCCTATTTACCCCATACAGGTCCTTTGTGTGCCTGAATCATGTCATCCTTTCCCTCCTTTTCTCAAGGGTGTACATGTTCAGGTCATGTAGTCTCTCCTCATATGTCTTGCCCTCTAGTCCATGGACCATCTTAGTTGCCCTGCGATGCACTGCTTTCATCTTGTCACAGTCTCTCCTCAGGTGTGGACTCCAGTACCCTGTGCAATATTCTGGGTGTGGTCGTAGCACTGACCTGTGCAAGGAGAGGATCACCTCTCGACTTCTATTACTTATCCCCCTCTCCGTGCATCCCAGTGTTCTGTTTGCCTTGCCCACAGCCTTATTACAATGTGCTGTTGTTATAAGGGTCTCCGACATCATAACCTCCAAGTCCCTTTCCTTCATGGAGGTTTCCAGCACTCCTCCCCCATTTCATATTGCACTCATGGATTGCTTTTCCCAACGTGCATCACTTCACATTTTTTGTAGTAAAGTCCAGCTGCCAGATCTTTGAGCTGCTCTCCAACCTGCCCTGATCCTCCCTGAGTTCCTATATCCCTTTCTCCATGTCCATCCTTGCCCAGATCTTGGTGCCATCTGTGAAGAGGTACACTCTTAGAAAGTATGTGTTAAAAATAACTAAAAGCTAGTTAATTTTTTACGCACTGGTTAGTGCGGTTAGGGAAAACACAGGGGCCCAAATATTCAAAGCTTTGCACTGGGTGCAAAGTGGTTGCACCCGTGCTTTGCATGTATGTGAGCTGGAATCCCATATTCAGAGTACATCGCTGCATGCTATTAGTGCCAGTGCACTAGTGCAGAAGTAATGTATGCAGCACCCAAACTGGGGGGACTTGTATAATCTGTGCAGCATGATAATCAGTGAGATAGCGCTGTGCAAATGGGATTGCGCAGGTCACATAGCACTGTGCAAATACTGCCTATAAGAAGGTGGTCTTAAGCTGGGGCAAACCCTAGAGGCAGAGGGAGACACTGCAGACCACACAGCAAGAAGGCTCACATGGCAGCACACATCATGTACCTGGTGCAGCAGGTCATGAAGGATGAGCACAGGGCCAATGCCCACTGTGGGCCAAGGCACAGGCCATGGAGGTGCAATGCTGCAAACAGTAAGCCACATTCAAAGTCCTTGGTGATGACCAGATCATGGGCTGGAATGGACTCAACAGGCCCATGCTCATGCAACTGCATGAGCTGCTGCATGACCAGCTCCGGACAGCTACCCTCTGCTGTCATGCAATGTCCATAGAGCTGAAGGTAATGGCTGCACTGTGCTTCCTGGCCATTGGAACATTCCAGATACCAGTTGGGGATAACACCGGTATTTCTCAGTCAGCCACCTCATGGCTGTTGGGCCATTTCCTAGATGCCCTGCTGGCCCATCCTGGGGAGTTCATTATATACTCCAGTAGGCCAGCTGAGTGAGTGGCAACCATGCAACAGTTCTATCGAGTCATGCATCTGCCATCCGTACTCAATACCATTGACTGGACCTAGGTTGCTATCTGGACATCCACCGATGTAGGGGTGGACACTTATGTCAATGGGAAGTGGTGCCACTCCATCACTTGTGGTGGTGTGTGATGCAACAGGACTATCATCAACGTCCTGGCATAGTACCCCAGCAGTGCCCATGATGCCTTCATCTGGCACAACTCCATCCTGTGCCAGAGGTCTGAAAGTAGGGACATCTCTAGTGTCCACCTCATTGGTGAGTATGGCCCAAAGGCCTCTCCCCCCTCCCCATGCTACAGACGATGACACCAACCAATGCCCTTTACCTACACAGGGGACAGTGCATATCCCCTGCATCCCTGGCTCCTCACACCTGTCCTGTTACCCACATATATTGCAGAGGACAGGTACAATGCAGCACATAGTGCTACACACATCATCAACTGTGCCTTTGGGATGCTCACAATGCAGTTTAGGTGCCTTCATCATTCCAGTGGTGCCCCACAATAGACCCCTCAGAAGGTCTGTGCCATATTCCTTGCTTGTTCTACACTACACAACATGGCACTCAGCTGTAGGATATGCATGCCAACCCAACAGAAACAACCTTCAGTGAATTCAGAGCCTGAGGACCAGGGGATACAGTAGCAGCTTGAGAGGTATGACCCCAGGATGGCCAGGGGGACCTAGAGTATACAACCCACCTCATAACGGACCTCTTCAGACACAGAGGGTGAGTACAGACCACACAGGAGACTGTAATGTATTTGGCCAATGTGTTATCATAACGATACCAGTGCATACATAGTTGCTAATAACATTTTAAAATGACTGTTGCACTGGCCTGGGACAGACACAGCATGTTATGCTCCAGCATGAAAAACCCTTATTCAGACAGCAATATGCTGCTGATTATTGAGGATATCATTGCAACAATAGTCCAGTTATTACTTCATATGAACATAGGAAAATAGCCACCAGGAAAAGGCTTTATGCCTTTAAAGCTGACTGCAGCAGCTGCCGGTTGGTAGCTGCATCATGCTGTTTCCGGGGGCTATCTATTGGGACAGGTTCAAGTTGCACCCTCTGCCGTTGTACAGACTGGGTCTTCACAGAATTTAGTGCTGTGGTGTACTGTGGGCACTGAGGGCCAGTTATGGCTAGACTGGTTGGATAGACCCATGGCAGGATCATGGGGAGGTACAACAGTGGTTGGTCCTGTGGGATCTGCTGGGGGCAGCAGGGTGATGGCCATGCCAGAGGTGGGGTCATGGGGTGGCACAGTGGTGACTTTGCTAGGGGCTGTGGGGGGCTGTACTGCTGTGACTGTAGTGACATGTGGGGGCAGCGGCTGGGCCCCATTGCTATGGGGGATAGCAGGTGTGGACAACCCCCTCCTGGTCTGGGGCAGGCCCCTCTTATCCCCAGCTTCTGATGAAGGTCTCATCATCATCATTATTATCCACTTAAAACCCTTCACTGGTGTTGGTTAGCAGATGCACATGGGTAGCCATCAGGGGCAGCTGCTACCAAGATTAACCTGGAGCATCCTCCGCCATGTCTGATATGACAGGGTGAGCTGTTGAGAGAGGAGAGGAGAGATATATAGCCATGTACCATACAAAACTGTGTGCTGGCCGAGGCAGCATGCATGCTGGGCATGCGGTGATACAACATCCATGCTGTTTGTGTGGTGCACTGCCCATACTCCTATGGCCATACACAGCACACACCCTTACACCAGTGAGTGCACACCCCAGCACCAGGGAGTACACATCCCAGCACCAGTGAACCCACATCCCAGCACCAGTGAGCATACAGGTGACAAAACATGTATCACGGCAGTGGAGTACCACACAGATGGCTACACACCAAGAGACATGGAAACAGTCATGCGACCTACATCCAATGTGCCACAGCACTAGCATATGCATGCACTCATACATACTGTATATATCCACATATACACACCTGCCTGACTGGACAGAGCACAGTCACTGACATGGCTGGCCTGGCCCCACTTGGCTCTCATAGCCACTTCTCAGCACTCCTATCACTTCCATGGGTCATAGGATGGAGGCTATTGCCTCCCCTATAGGGTCAGGGTATGTACTTCTGCCAATGCCTGTGCCCTCCTGTCACATGCATATCCCTGCGTGTCATTGACAGAACCTCCTTTGTGCACCGCATCATGTCCCTGAAGTGCTTATGCACCACCTCTATGGGCCTGTTCCAGTTGCTGATGGCATTGACCACATCCGTAATTTCTACCCAGGCCTGCTATACCTGGGCATTTATGCTCAGCCTCTGGGACAAGACCACCTCCCTAGCCATGTAGGTTTGTGCCAGCACCTGTAGCTCCTCCTAAGAGAAGCAGTAAGCCCACAGTCTGTGTCATCCATGATACCTACTGGACACGGGAACAGAATACAGGTGAACAGGGAATACAAACAGTGCAACACAGATTACAAGTATATTGGGGTGAAGCCCTCACAGCCCCTGTCTGGGATACATAGGTGTCTCAGCAATGCATGTCCTAACAAAGCTACAGAAATTCAGAATACACATAAGGAGCCAGAAGAACTGTGGGTCACCCTGGAAACAGGAAATGGGACAGCCATACGAACTGGGGTTGTCTACAGGCCTACAGACCAAGGGGAGAACATAGACACATTACTGTTAGAAGATATACAAAACATGACAACTATAGGGGAGGTTCTGATAATGGGAGACTTCAACATGCCAGATACAGAATGGTCAATACCAGCAGGAATATCCACCAGAACTAGACACATAGTGGATTCCCTGCAAGGGGGGGGGGCCTCAAACAACTGGTAGAACAACCCACAAGAGACAGGGCTATCCTAGATCTAGTACTGACTATGGGGGAAAGGATCACAGATCTCCAGGTAGAAGATCACCTGAGGGCCAGTGACCATCAAATGGTATGGTTCAATGTGTTCACTAGAACTAAATCATCCCATTCCAAGGCAAACATATGGGCCTTCAGAGGAGCTGACTTTGATAAGATGACCAACACAGTTAAGCTAGCCCTGGCAAGAAGAAATACAGGTGAGGGGGTACAGGCAAAGTGGACAAGCATTAAGGATGCAATACTTGAAGCAACATCACATTGTGTTAGGGAGAAAGGCAAGAGCAAAAGAAGGAGGAAACCACTTTGGTTCTCAAAAACAGTAGAAGAAAAGATCAGAGCCAAAAGGTTGACCTTCTGGAAATACAAGGAAATGCAGTGGAACGAAGATAGGGAGGCATACCAAGCTTCCCTAAGGGAAGCAGGGAAGGCAGTAAGGCAGGCAAAGGCCAAAACCGAGGAAACACTAGCATGAACAGTAAAAAGGGGACAAGACTTCCTATAGATACATTTGTGAAAGGAGAAAGTCCAGAGGGGGTATTGCTAAGATCAAAGGGGATAAGGGGAAGTGTGTGGAGGAGAACCAAAGAAAAGTAGCTATCCTAAATAGATACTTTGCTCAGTATTTACTGAAGAGAGGGTAGGGCAGGGCCCACAGCTCAGCACCATGGACACAGGGGGGAGGGAGGTGTGCACAAGTCACTTCACAAAAGAAAGGGTCCTACAAAAGCTTGCTAAGCTCGGGAGGGGGGGCAAGGCAATGGGACCTGATGGCATACATCCCAGGGTATTAAAAGAGCTAAGGGTGGAACTAGCAGAGCCATTATCAGAACTGTTTAGTGAGTATCTGAGCATAGGAGAGGTCCCAGAAGACTGGAGAAGGCCTCATGTGATCCTGCTCCACAAGAGTGGCAGCAGGGAGGAGGCAGGGAACTACAGACCAGTCAGTCTTACCTCAGTAGTGGGGAAGATTATGGGGGCACTCCTTAAGGAAAGGATAGTACAACACCTGGAATCCATAGGAGCACAGAATCCAAGACAGCATGGGTTTACCACTGGAAGGTCCTGCCAAACTAATCTCATAGATTTCTTTGACTGGGTAACCAAAGTGGTGAACCAAGGGGGTGCAGTTGATGTCACCTACCTTGACTTCAGCAAAGCTTTCGATAATGTTCCACATAGAAGATTTATTAATAAGCTAGGTAGGCTCGGTTGGGTCAGAAGTTGGTCAACTGGGTGGCAAACTGGTTGACGGGCAGAAAACAGAGTGGTGGGAAATGGTATACAGTCAGAAGGGATGCAAGTCACAAGTGGGGTACCTCAGGGATCAGTCCTGGGGCCAGTCCTCTTCAATATCTTCATTAGTGACATTGCAGATGGACTGGAGGGTAAGGTTTGTCTGTTTGCAGATGACACCAAGATCTGCAACAGAGTAGATGATCCAGATGGGGTGGGCAGAATGAAAAGAGATCTGGATAAACTGGCAAAATGAGCGGAAGAGTGGCAACTGTGGTTTAACGCAAAGAAGTGCAAGATCATGCACATAAGGAAGAGAAACCCTGAAGCCACCTAGGTCGGGAGGGGAGTTTCTGTCAATCAGAAGGGAAGAAACAGACTTGGGCATCATCATCACAGATGACCTGAAAGCATCCAAGCAGATCACTAAAGCAGTAGGTAAGGCTAAAGGGATGTTGGGATGTATTAGTAGGGATATCGCAAGTCATAAGAGGAAGGTAGTAATCCCTCTTTATAAGACACTGGTTAGGCCCCATCTGGAGTACTGTTTGCAGTACTGGAGGCTGCACCTGCACAAGGTCATTAGCAAAATGTAGAAAGTCTAGAGAATGGCAACCAAAATGGTGCAGGGACTGCGTCAAAAAACATATGAGGACAGATAAACTGAGCTCAATATGTATACCCTAGAGCAAAGGCGGGAGAGAGGCGATATGATCGAAACATCCAAACGTTTTAAGGGCATTAACAAAATAAAAGAGTCTAACATGTTTCAATATAAGAAAAATAGCAGGACAAGAGGACACAGCATGAGATTAGAGGGAGGATGATTAAGGGGTAATGTGAGGAAGTTCTTTTTCACAGAAAGGGTGGTGGATGCATGGAATGGCTTGCCTCAGGAAGTGGTGGATATGAATACAGTGCAGGGTGTCAGTCAGGCATGGGATAGGTATAAGGGAGCAATACAGATAGGCCATTGACAGAGTAAAGGCCTATGTCACATTCATAAGGTAGAAAAAATGGGCAGACTGGAAGGGCCTTGCAGTCCTTATCTGTGGTCAGCTTCTATGTTTCTATGTTTCTATGTAACACTGCTGACGGCTTGCCTGGCACAGGCCTACCCACATGCAGATACAGCTATAGACAAGGGTACACACAGACAGTGATGAAATGGACAGGGGCCCAAAGGAACCCATGTCTACCACTTCCTAGGAAAGAGAGTACCACCACCTCTGTCATCATTCTCCATTGACTGCTATAGGAGAGATCCTCCACCTTAACATGATACCACCACCACCAGTAGATCTACTGTAGATGTGACAGTTCCACCACTTCAACATTTACAATGTACCACTGCATACAGCATACACACTATTCAATGATGACTCATGTCCCATTCTAGGCCATTCCAGAGAATGCCTACCGCTGGTCACCTGCCGTCTTGCTGTGGAACCTAGGTGGTGCACTTTGCTACTTTTATATACTCCAGGTGCAATTAGGCATGCTGATGTGTGTATACTTTCCAGTAATAACATGCTAATTTCGGTGTTTGCCCTCAGGTTGCAAAATTAGCTCATTTTTCATACACTGATTGAATTTTTGCCCCAAGTGCTAGTGTTGTGCTAGAACACGCGCTTGTGTTCCGCAATGTCAGTATGCGGCACAGACATGACATCACACGCCATGATCTATGTCATCACACAGTGCGGCCATGCATGCCATGCCATTTTGCTGTGTTCATGCACAACCCTGCTCGGGGCTGCACATGCGCATGATGTCCCAACGTATGTCATTTGCATGGTGCACAGTTTGCCCTATATTCATTGGCTATAGCGCCGGCACAATACTTTTGAAAATATCATGGTTGCGAACCGGTGCAAGTGCTTGTACAGACACAATGCTATTATAGCACTAGTATGCTTTTCTGAACATCGGGCCCCATGTGTGCTAAAAACAGCACATTACTTGTGTTAAAAGTTAGTTAACACCACAATGTGTTATTAGTGTAACACATTGAAGTGTTGTTTCCACTATTTGTGTTACCTTTGTGCGTTCAAATTTTAACAGTCTGTGTTAAATATTTTACCCTAATGTGACTGATTCACAATGTGCTGATGTTACACATTTGTGTGCTGATGATGGCAACCTCATGTGGCAGCTTTTAACACTTCTGTGTGCTAGCTTTGTAGCACACTGATGTGTCATTATTGGAAGGCTATGCCAGTAGTTCAATGGGGTGAGCAACCAGCCATGCCCCCTTCCTGAGCTGAATAAGCAGTTCCTCCCAGCCTCCTTCTGAAGCACTTTTTCTTTGTGGCCGGAGGCTCTGTCAGTCTGCCTTCTCCCTTTGGGCCTGCTGGGGCCTTGCCCCCCCTCCAGCGTTTGCCTCCCTCCTTCCCTTGTGCTTTGGGCACTGCTTGGTTTGTGCAGAACTTCTGTTCATTGTGTTTCTCCAGCTTTACGTTATTATTTGCTTTGCCTCCAGCTGCTGTGTACTTCTTCATGTTGCTTGTTTTCCTGTTCTCCTGTTTGTGTTTTTTGTTTTGCATTTTCTTTCTTTTGGGGGCTTTCTAGTTTCCCTAGCATCTTGTTGCCCCATTGCTGCATTATATTATTCATGCGTTTGTGCTATTTAGGCTCCCATTTACTCACCAGATTTCAGCAAACCCTCAATGCAACTGCAATTGTTATCTGTATGTTTCAGCTCAGCTGCTGCTTCCCTGCTTCTGCTGTCTCTATGCTTATCCATCTTAATTGTTTGCACCTGGGCCAGGCTTGTCCTGCTCCAGCTAGCTGCCACACTGTGCTGTGCTATGTTTGTTTCAGTCGCTCTGCTCAATTCATTCAGGGTTCACTCAGTCAGGAAGCTACTATTCCCAACTTGTAATTCCCCTGCTTGCTTTTCTTGCAGTGTAGTGTGGCTCTGCTGCAGTTTATTGTTGCTCTACTGCCTCAGCGGATTGCTATCATGTGGCTCTGTCCTTAACTAGGACCTTGCCAGTGAAAGCACATCTATTTTGGGGGTTCCTACCCTACCAACACTACAGTTGCTGTTAGGTCTCATGGTGCTCAGCTTGTGGCTTCCCTATTATTCCCATGGTGGGGGACTCTGATATCACAGTGGGGCATCATGGTTCCAAGTAGCAGGAGCATGCTTTATGTAAGCTATATGGTTTTTGCCCAGCTTTCTTGTCTGCATGGCTTTCAATTATCTATGCATAAATCATTAACCTCACAGCCTACATGGCCTTCAAGATATTCATTGCATTTCATTACTGCACTGCATGCTCCTTACTGAAATAACCTAACTTCATCGTAATGGCATTTGAAGTATTCATGCCAATCATATCAATTCATTATTCATGTAATCATATCAATTCACTATTCATGCTGAAACCATAGCAATCAACTGCTTTTATGTAAACTATGATTTTGCTCCTATATGGAACTGGTTGGCCAAGCATATACGTAATTCAGCCTACCTCATTTGCAATGCATCATGTTTAACTATGCTGCTGCCCATTTTTATTGCTGTTGCAAATGCTGCTACATATCTTCTGTCTGCTAAACCTCACTGATTTATTTATGCTGAACCTCATTGATTCAATCACTGGCATGACAGCCTCTCACTACCTAAACACCTACCTTCTACGTTACCATTAATTTGATTTCCTTAATGGAACTGGTTGGCTTGCTTTCCGCTGGCTGCTACTACTATGAAATGGCTCATACTGCAGCTTTGTACTTCTGCCAGGCAGCTGGCTTCACCCAGCCTCCTCATCGATAACCTGCCACCTAATCTACAGTGCTGGCTTCACCAACCTTCTCCTGTCTAGCACATAAAGTTAATTTATGCTCTAACTCATAAATTAGAGGCATGCCAGGCATGACCATTACCTTTTCTGGCTCAGGACTTGTCTTGTATCCGATGGTCTCGCTCTGCACCTACTAATTCCGCATCTTGAGCATGAGAAACTCAGGGTGGGTCCTTCTCATCTGCCCCACAGTGGGAATGTTCTCACTCTGGGTGGAACTTCAGTCATCTTACTCATTGGCAGAACCTCTTGATGTAGAATTTAAGACTTCAGTTGCCAAGGAGTGGGGCTCTCAAGCTCAAGCACGCTCCTTTGGCTATGGTTTTGCTGTGCCACCTTTGAAAGCTATTCTCCCTATGACCACCTACAGTTCACCTGGTCTCCTCAACCTCTTCTTCCCTGCCTAGCTCAATTCTCAGATGGTCCTCAGGGAAGCCCCTCTGATGTCTACCTCCACCTTAGGTCTCCCGTGTGGAGGCCAGGTGAGTGCCTTCCTGTGGTTTTTGCTGTCCTCCTCCCACCTTGGGCGAGGGCCTCCTATACAGGAGTCCCTCCTATACATCAGTCTCCCTTTGCTGCAGAGCTATCTTCACAGTCACCCATGGCATTTCCCATAGAGGGATAAAGTTAGAGCCTTCCTCTAAAAATCCCCTGAAACTGGATTTCCAAATAGCAGTAGCTGAGCTGTCACCAAATAAAATATCCCAAGCCTAGAGGGAAGGTGACCTAGGCCTTGGATCCCCAGAGGTTTCCTTCTTTAAAAGGAAGTTTTTTCTCTCCTCCATGCCAAAGGTCATAATATCTAGTTAGGTGTTAAAATAATATATTCCCTAGTTTGCTTAGGTAGGTTGCCGCTGTTGGATGGAGTTGGATGATGGCCCTACTTGCCATTCCCTCTCTCCTTAGGAAGCCCCCTTATGTCATCAGTGTAATCTATTTTATCAGTGCAATCCTGACAACCAGCACATCTCATTTGTATTCTTCAAGCTGTCTCATTGCTGTCAATCTGCTGTCAACCTCATAGTCAACATTTGTTTGCTCAATACTCTTTCTGAGGCTCCTTCCTAAGGCACCTTTAGCCAAGGGAATCTTTCCTGTGACTCCTCTAAGGATGGAATCCTCTTTGAGGGTTCCTTGCCTTTGGTACCCCTAGATGGTGCTAATTCCCTGTGGAATAGAGACTGTGAATGGCCAAATAGTTATCACAGTTGTACAAACATAACACTACTCTGGTTGTGTAAGTCCATTGAATTGGAAGGCCATGCTTGTAGTTCAGTGAGGTGAGCAACCAGCCACACCCCCTTCCTGAGCTATATAAGCAGTTTCTCCCAGCCTCCTTCTGAAGCACTTTTTCTTTGCCCCACCACCCTTCCCTCCTCCTCCTCCAGCAGCATACCTCTTTCCTCAGGGGGCTCCTTCCTTAGGTACCTTTAGCCAAGGGAATCTTTCCTGCAACACCTCTAGGGATGGTGCCCTCTTATAGGGTTCCTTGCCTTTGGTACCCCTACAGGGTGGAAATTTCCCACGGAATAGACAGTGTAAATGGCCAAATAGTTATCACAGTTGCACAAGCATAACACTGCTCTGGTTGCGTAGGCCCATTGAATGACAAATTCTCATCACATTGTGTGTTGAAGATTTAATGCAATAAAGTGTCATCTTAATAGCATATTAACACACATGATGTGTTGCTTTAATACCAGTATATGCTGTGTGTAATTAACTTGTATGCAAGCCAGCAACACAGTAGTGCCATCTTATTACACATTTCATGAACAAATATGACAGACAGTGTGTTAATCCTTTACACACTAATGTGTCAAGAATTGCACCTAAACTGAATGGATTTATGCTGCTAATGTGTACTTGTGACACTGTGGTGTGCTGAATTAATTGTTGACAATGAACTGTGCAGGTAATTTTTTTCTCAGTAAAATAATAAATAGGTGAGCTAATGAGCAGCTAACGAGAAAGGACGCACACCTCCAGAGCTCCACACCCTAACGTTTTAAAAATAATACTTTTGTAACTGAAAACCTCTTAAAATCCAAGAAAATAGCCTTTAAACATCTACCGATATGGACGAGTTCCTGGCATCAGGGAAAATGTCGAGGCATGGGGCTAAAAACCAGAGGAAAAATCCATCTGAGAATCCACCGCCTGGACCAGGCCCAGTCTCCTTCTCTGTGACTGACTAACAGTAATAAGTAAAGCTGTCTCGGAGCAAGTGGTGGCAGACCTACAGCCATGCGGGGACAAGGTCAACAGATCGCTGGAAGGGCTCGTATCGGAGCTTAAGCAATATTCCAGCAGATTATCTGAAGCCGAACAACAAATGTCCAAGTTGGAGGATGCTTCCCGGACCGTGCCTGATAAAATAGTGAAAATGGAGTGGGAGCTGGAAGAGCTCTGGGAGGCACTAGAGTATCAGGAGAATTATAGTTGTAGAAATCTTTGGATCAGGGTTTACTGGAAGACACGGAGAGAGGAGACTTAATGACTTTTTTGTACCACCACCCACCCTAACTTAGTTAAAATGCCCATTAAGTCAAAAGGCCTTAAAGTGGAATGGGCCCATAGAGCGCTGGCCCCAAGGCCACCAGTAGACCAGCTGTTAAGGCAAGTCATCTTCCGACTCCACCATTATCTGGATTGCCAAGCAATCCTAGCAGCATACAGGAACTTAAAAGAGCTGAAATACGAGGCACAGCGGCTTACTATTTACCAGGATATCTCCGAGCATGTTCAGAAGAAGAGACAGCAGTTTAATACACATATGGATTGCCTCAGGGAATGAGAGATAGAGTTCTTCTTGACTTATCCCGCAGTTGTCAAGGTGAAATGGGAAGGAGCCACCTTCACTTTCTGGGAACCAGAGCAGCTACATCACTTCATCGAAGAATGGGACAAAAAAACATAAGAAAGGGTGAGGTAGACTAATTCTTGTTCTTGCTTCTGTTACTACTGGGAGACCTGTTTTTCTCATGAATCTGCCGCCGACCGTGGAGGGAACTGTTTGACCTGCCATGCAGTTGAGGGGAAACCTTCCCCCACGGCTGAAGACACAAGGGGAGAGCCTTGGACTTTACCTGGGGGGTCGGTTCTCTTTCTTCTCCCAACAATAATTTACTGGGTTTTAAAAGAAATGAAGGAACAATAAAAAAGGAAATGTAATCCATGGTTACAACTATAATATGGAGCCCATGTAATTTCGGCAGTGAGCCTCAATATGCCAAAATGGCTCTGAGCCAGTACTTTGTGAGCACCTCATCAGGGAGCCTCACATTTATAACATGCAACAGTGACTGTAAGACTTCCATGCTGGCTATTGGAGCATCTTAATTGATTATTTGAAGGACTTTTCTCAAATTTGTTTTTGGCTTGCAGGAGACTTGCTCGGTTGGGGAGGGGGCCTGAGTACCACTGCAATTACAAATGGCGGGTCGGGGTTGCTTCCGCATATGGGGTGGGTGATAGGAGGCTGTACAAATGCCTTCTAGGGAAAACGATACAGACCACTAGTTAACCTGCTCTGCCTAGGATGATGAAGGGGGAGGATGAGGTAAAGCAGGGAATAGAGGGGAAACGGGACTCAGAATGTATGAGTGTTAATATGAGGATTGTTAAAGAGGGTGTGGAGGGAGGGAGGGAGGTGTTGGGGATTTTGCTACATGAGATAAGATACATACATTTAAAACTGACTTGTATACATCACTTCATATAATCTGTTAGAGATTAGTTTGTTAAAGCTAGGCTTGAGGTTCGCCCAGATCAGTTACTGTTTGAGACTATTACATCTGTTTTTCTATATTTTTCTATCTTCATGGCTGTGCTCTGAGTATTACTTATTTTCAGGAAATGGAAGGGGTTTGAGGTTGCCTTCCCCTGAGTTTAAATTGCAACACAGGGAGAACATGTGTGTGTGTGTGTGTGTGGGGGGGGGGTGGTCATGGCTAAACTACAACACTGTAATATTATTTCATGAAATGTTAGGGGTTTCATCTCACCTGCTAAAAGAGATTAAATTCTGGTGGCACTCAAAAGGAAGAATTCAATGATATGTATGCTACAAGAGATGCATTTGACATATAAGGAGCATGATAAACTTGTGGGGGATGGGTTGGGGCCTGCCATGCATCCTCCTACAGCTCTCATAAAAGAGTAGTTGCGATTCTTTTGCATAGACACCTTCCCTTTGAACACATCCGCATGGTCAGGGACCCGTTGGAGGGATGATATATTTTTTGTAATTGGCAAGATCCGAGGGAAGGAGATTACACTGGGAAATATTTATGCGCCAGCAGTGGTGGATCCTGAATTCTAACAAAGTATGCTAGACCTAATGTTTAGAGAACAATTTCACAACTTGATTCTAGCAAGGGATTTCAGTTGTGTTATAGACCCTAAACTTGACTACTCAGGCACGAGGCTCAGGGAGACTGTGTGTGTAAGACAATGGCAACGAGGCCTGGCAGATCTTGAACTAGTAGACGCATGGTGGGCGGCAAACTCAGGAACCCGAGAATACACATTTTTCTCAAACCCCCATGGTACATGATCCAGACTGGATTATGTATTTGTGTCTAGTGATCTCTACCCTAGGGTGCAAAAGGTGACTCATAGCCCCATTTTTTTGTCAGACCATGTGATGGTGGGACTGGAAACAGAAACAACATGATCTGGAGGACAGGGTTAAGGTGTTGGAAAAATTTGTGGCTCAGACGGTGGACCCTACCCACAGGAGAGAATTGAACAAAGTGCAAGAGGCCCAGAATTTAAATGTGAAGAAGGAAGCTAGGGGGAAGTTATTCTTTGCACAACAGAGAATCTATGAATGAGGGAACTGACCTGGCCCTCTGATAGAGGCTAATGAAGGGAGACAGAACTACAAAACGAATAGTAGCCATAAGAGATAAAACCGGAACTTTGGTAAATAAGGAGGAAGGCATAAAGACATGTTTCAAACAATTTTATGAGGCACTGTATAACGCTGAATGCCAGGGTACAAATGCTGCTATGGACAGATTTTTAGAGGGCCTCCCAGTACTGCAACTTAACGAGCAGCAAAGGGTGATATTGGGAAGTAAAGTCATGGTAGAGGAGGTGACAGGGGCAATAGGGATGCTTAAAAGCGATAAAGCAGTGGGACCAGATGGTTTTGGCAGTGAATATTATAAGGAGCTCTGAAAGGAGGTTGCAGCTCCTTTGCAGGATGTTCTTGAGGAGGCGAGGGGGGAGAGAGGGCTTCCTAGAACCTGCTGTAAAGCCAACATATGCATCATTCCTAAACCAAACAAGGATGCAACAGAGTGCGCCTCATACCGACCCATTCCCTTGTTGAATTATGACTGTAAAATCATGACAAAGGTACTGGTACTCAGATAAGAACAATTTTTACCTTCTATTATACATACAGACCAGACAGGATTCATACAAGGCAGAATGTCTTACCATAATATTAGACGACTGCTGAACATTGTTCACTGGGGATCTAAAGTCAAAAAATCAAATGTATGTTATGTCAATGGATGCCGATAAGGCCTGTGACAGAATTGAATGGGACTATTTGATGCAAATACTGGCCAAATTTGGGGTGGGAGAAAAGTTTACTCAGTCGGTGGGGGCATTTTATAAAAACACTATCTGCCAGAGTCATCATTAATGGGTCGTTATCTGAAGAGTTCACTCAGGAATGAGGCATGAGGCAGGGCTGCCCTCTCCCCCTTGCTTTTCACAATGGCTGTAGAACCCCTGGCCATTAAGATTAGGGAAAACCCCAACATTATTGGTACACCTGGAAAGGCAGGTAGGCAGCACACTATTACTCTGTACACCGATGACATCCTCCTCTCAGTGAAATAACCTGAACAATCAATCCCTGCCATTCTAGAAACCATAGAGGCCTGTGCCATATTTTACAGATATAAGCTTAACATTAGTAAATCAGAATTAATGTATTTCAAAAAGGGCAAGGGGGAGTGAGGAGAATTTGTTGGGGCTGAAACTGGTAAAGGAAGCCTTTACTTACTTGGGAATAAGGGTGGGTGAGGACTTAAAAGACCTATATAAATTGAACTATCTACCAATCATAGATATAATACTTAAATAGGTGGAGAGCCCTGCCCATCTCATGGATGGGTAGGATCAAGCTCCTAAAAATGAATGTGTTGCCAAGAATTTTATATATCATGCAAATATTACCCTGGGGACTTACTAAGAAGGATATAAAACAACTAGAAAGGAGTTTTACGGACTTTATATGGCAGGGGAAAAGACCATGAATTAGTCTTGCAAGGTTAAAAGCTGACAGCCTAAAGGGAGGACTGAACTTTCTGTACATTAAGGGATACTATTTGGCCACACAATTTTGATACTTGCATAACTGGGTCAATAAGGGGGAGGTGGCAAATTGGCTCAACCTAGAAGAAAGGGCTAGCCCGGGGAGACTATCGGCATACCTGGGGGGAGAATGGACTAAGAGCCTATAGAGCTCTTGAGAATCCCAGCCCATTAGTTGTGGCCAGCTTGGAAGCGTGGAGAGATGAAAAAAAGATAAACCATAAGTAGTATTAATACCCTTCTAGTACCTGTGGCCAACAACCCAGATTTCTTGCCCGGCCTAGAAGAAGGGATTTAGGGATTGGCAAAGAAAAGGAATCCGGTGCCTGGGAGATCTAATAGAGAAAGGAGAGTTATATACTTTTCAGACTATCCAGACTGCTTTAAATATACCTGTATCTCATCCGTTTAGATACTTCCAAATAAGGGCTTATTTGAAAAAGTTAAACAGACCGCTGGATCAGGAACTGGCCATGAGGGAGATAAAGAGACTGATCCTGGGAGCAAGAGATAAGGAAAAGGGTCTTATTGGGAGAGTGGCCAAGTTTGACAGGATGCACTTCCAGGGAGAAACACAAAAGGCGAAACAAAAGTGGGAACGAGATCTGCAAATAGAGATCTCGATGGCAAACTGGGAGATGCTTCTGGGCACCCACATGGGGCTACTGTTATGCAATAAATTCAAGGAATTGCAGTATAAATTTTTGCATAGGGTTTATTGCCCCCAGAGTATAGTACACAGTTTTTGCCCAGGGATATCTCTCCTTTGTGGGAAATGTGGCATTGCCAGGGGTACAATTATTCACTACTACTGTGAATGTCCAGGAATCCAAAGATACTGGAGGGATGTCTGGGGAGAACTGGTTAAAATGAGGGGAAGGGGACAGTGAAATTCTCTCCATGCTCCCTCTTGATGGGTATTGCTGATCAGGGGCAAGAAGAATGGGAACTGTACCCCATATGGATCAGAATGTTGCTGGTTATAGCTCAACAGGGCATACAGAACATGTGGACCACGAGTCAGACTCCAACAATGAACCAATGGAGAAATTTAACCATCAAGACCCTCTCGACTGATAGGCTGACATATGCTCTTTGAGATAGAGAGGAAGCCTTTCTGGGTACATGGGGGGGGTGCTTCTTGAGCATACTCTCCCTTGGAGAACTATCCATCTTACAGGAAGGAAGTACAATCTGAGCACAATAAGCACGGAGGAGGCATTGTTTAGAAACTCAACAATATGTCTTTTTTTATTGTTTTATTAACTCAACTCAGTTAAGAAATATATGGACAATCTCTATGACTGTTAAATATACAGTACACAGCCATCACTCTTTGTTACATGCTGAATCTAGTCCAGCTCAAATCACTTTCCACCCTTACCACTTTACTATAGGTAGGAGGCTTAAAACAGTTTAACGAAAAGTACCTGTGAAATTACTGTACTGGTATGATGGAACATTCACGGTATCACATTGAAGCCTTACTACACTTGTTAAGAGATAGATACGTGGGAAACAAAGAACATGACTCAGATATGATCTGTCGTATGTAACTATGATAAAATGGTATGGTTTGAACTAGTGATGGATCTGCTCCTGCATGATGTAAGTATTACTGTGGCTGATGTCACCTATGAACTATCTCAATAAAAAAATTTTATACAAAAAAAACCATAATAAATAGAATACAAGTAAATAGGTATTCTGCATGGTGGCTGTTATGGTGAAGTTTAGCTTGAGGGATTTGTAATAGGTTTAGTCATTTTTCAACAATTGTTATACCATCCTCCCCCTGGCACAAAGTGGAGAGCTCTCCCCTAATGCTCCCATACGAGAGCACACTATTCACAGGATAGGATATAGAGTGACCATGCGTGCTGATTGTCTGAAATCACATTAGTGAGTTATAATAATAGATAGGAAATCATCAGTAACAAGGCTATAATGTATGGTAGAACATTGTCACAGGTAGAAATCTACCTTTTTATAACAACGTTTTACCATCGATGTGACATCACGATGTTGTTAACCCATCAGTGGTACGTCACATCGATGGGTTAACAACCGGGAACAGTCAGGGCATGCGCGCAGCTGGATCGGACGGCCTTGTAACGGCCGCGGCGGTGAGGGCAGAGCAGTGGGGACATGAAAAAACAGCAGTAAGGAACTGCTTTCTTTTCTAAAAAAACAAACTGGTACCATACACTATAAAAGCTAATGTATGGTACATTGATGGTTAACCGTTTTGTTAACCAATCTCGAGGTTTCCATGGCTACATAAACCTCTCGAGCTTCGCTCTCGAGGTTTACATGGTTGCCCTGGTAACCTCTCGATGGTTAACAAACCGGTTAACCATCGATGACCATACATTATCCTCTATATAATTCCATCTACGGATTCTGGTGACATCACAAACCATGAGACCAAAGAGTGGTTTATGATGTCCCCAGAATATGAGGATGGAATCACAAGTCTACTGCTGCTTTCTTTTCTGTTGGCTTTCTTTTTTGTAATATATGGAAGACTGTTGTTGTGGAGATGACCACATTTAGTAAACCTTTATACAAATGTTGAAGCATGTGAAAACATTTGCATATGACAACAGAGGTGTTAAAAACATTGTCTTTTATTAATTTTGTATTTGTTTATTGCAGTCAGTTCAGATACATCATGTGTAAAACAGTTCAGAATAAAAATGTTATTACTAATTAAAAAAAAATAATCTCAGTGCAGTTGTGTAAATCTTGAGAACCACACTTCATGAAATGTGAATTGCTACATTGATATAGAGTAATTTGATGTTATCAACAGCAGCAAGCTATAGATGTGATATTTTAATAAACAGTTTGTTATTTCTTACACCATCCACAAAGCTCCTACCCAATTGATCTTAATTGCTCTCAATCCGTCACCTGGCTGTAATTTTACTGCCCCTGTTCTGACAATGTTAAAGATGAACAACCCTGATCATTCTTAAAAAAAATCCCCAGATCTCACTTTGAAGCTTATCTTTCTGAATGAAACTCTCTAGTTGTCCTATTTACAGAATTTTTAAGATGTAGAGTTTTGGCGTGGAAGGGATAGTAATTGCAGTCTGGTGTTGTTTTTGGGCTGTTCTGAAGATCAATTATAGTTACAGGAAAGATAATTTGATAGATAAAAAAAACTATGGGTTTTGAAACCCATGTCTCCTTAACCTTAACCTAGCATGCATAATTTTAACTCTATTTTCTATTTTCAGCGTGCATTTAATATAACCATTTTGTTTTGCTTTTATACCACATGCTGACGCAGCGCCTTGTTTTGGTTTTTTTACAATTTGTATGCATAATTTTAGCTACAAAATTAAAATTTATTTCTAGCCGCCTTCAAGAGGGAAGGGATCGTAAATTGGCCCGAGGACATGAGCAGCCAATCCCTTTCACTTCTTTGTCTGCTGGCCCCACACCCATGCTTAGATGTTTTGTGATGTCTAATCTGAGAGAGTGCATGTGTCTGCACCATATAGGTCTATGGGAATATTTAAAAAAGCTTATTTTTACAGCTGTGGATGGAGCCTACAGCCATTTTGCATTCGGTGGCTTAAAAATGTCCAACTGTGGCATGCTTCCATTGGGCTTTTGGAAGTACCCTTCCAAAAGTCCAACAGAGCTGGGAACACTCCACCATGGTTGGCCACTATGGAGTAACAGCTGCAGTGTTTTGCCTGTTACTTCTGCATTCTGGTACAAGAACTGTGCCACCATCCTGAGAATGGCAGAATGCCATTCACCGCAACTATACATGCGTGAATGCCATGCATGCACAGTTGTGTCACTGCCACCATCTTGGAGATGGCACTTGGTGGTGCTCACTCTCCGGAGGTTTGCAAGCTCACCACAGCCATATCGGCTCTTGTATGTTACTGCAACTTTTCATATACAGTATAGTAATACCACCCTCGATTACCAATGTCCATCTTAGTTGAGTGGTGGTGTTACTATATATGTGATGTTGAGGTAACATATAGAATTAAGCCTTTTAAAATAGCCCCATAGACTTACAGTATGTGGGGTGCACCCCTGCATTCTCCCTGATTAGACATCCCAAAATATCTGATTACATGTGTGGGGCTAGCAGACATGTAAGTGTAAGTGATCGGCTGTCCACTTATTCGAGTCAGCTTATGATCAGTTCTCTCCCGATGAGGGCTAAAAAAAAGCTTGAATTTTGCACCTAAAACAATGTACAGTAGGTTAAGGTAAGGAACCATGGGTTTCAAAACCCTAGTTTTTATGTTTGCTTGCACGCATATGCAAGAAACATAGTGCCATCATCCGAGTTTTCAGAGGTGTGGCAGCCCTCTTCCAATTCAGTCAGTGTGTTTGCAGGCGTGGCCACAGTTCTCCAATGCCTGCTGAGCTGTCTATGACAGCTCCAAAATGCAGTGGCATACAGTTGAAAGGGGGAGCTACGCTTCAGTGAGCAAGGATCAGATATCGCCTTCTCATGCGTGCTCCCCTTACACACACACACGCACACACACACACACACACACACACACACGCTGCGTGCTCGGCCCCCCCACACACACACTGTATAGCCAATGGGGGTGCCCAATCCCCCGTCGGCTGTGCTGTGCTTCCCCCCCAAAAGCCTTCCAAATGCCACGCTGGGTGCCCACCCCAGCGTGGCTGTGCGTGTATAGCATGACGGTGCCCAATCCCCATTGGCTCCACTGTCTCTCCCCCAGGCCATTGCCGCGGGGATGCCCAATCCCGTCGGCTCCATTGTCTCGCCCCAAGCATCCAGGTGCCACGCTGGAGCCCACCCAGTGTGGCAAATATATTCTAGCTGGCGGGGTGCCCAATCCCCATCAGCTCCAGCCCCCAAACACCCTTTCCAGCTGCCATGCTGGGAGCCCAACCCAGCTTGGCAAGCGTCCTACGTAGTCTGAAAACCCTGTAAAGAAAAGCGTTCCCTCGCAGTCTCCCGCCCCTCCCCCACAACCCGCACCCACCCACTGTACCCTGCCTCCCACCCCTCACCCCATACTTACCTCTGGAGTTGTGCGATGATCCTTCGGTGGACGGGAACCGTCTGCACTCTTCAAAGCCGACCGCGAACTGAGGAAATGCCGGTAAGCTGTATAATGGGATATATAGGTTTTTCAACTTTGCTGCATATCTCAGGCATTTTTTGAATTTTTGCACCAAATTTTCAACATGGGGTTTTTGGGACCCCTTCTCATGAATGCTGTCACTGTCATGGCGTTATTCGGGCCCAAAGGGTGATTTCACAGTCACTGCGCAAAATCACCTTTCAGGACCGATTAGCAAAACAACACTACCAGTATTCATAAGGTGGGCTCTCAAGAAGTCTATTTTGAAAATTTGGTGGAAAAATTCCAAAAAATGACTGTTTTATGAGTGTGCGTTGCGCAGTTCCTACGCAGGCTCGTAAGTTCACGAATTTTCAATATTTTCACTCCAGATTTTCAATATAGCCTTTTTTCCACACCTTCTTATGAGTAGTACAGCTGTCATTTTTCACATCTCACCCAAAACATGTTTCCGCCCATATAGTGCGCAATGGTGCAGTCGGTGTGCGAAATCAATGTATGGGACAAATTAAGAAAATCACAGTGACACTGTTCATGAACAGAGGTCTTAAAATGGCTATGTTGAAAATTTGGTGAAAAAATTCCTAAAATGACTGTTTCTGGCGTCGTTGCGCGTTCGCTGCGGCTCGTAAGTTAATTTTCAATATTTTCACTCCAGATTTTCAACATTGCCATTTTACCAATCCTTATGAGCAGTACAGCTGTCATTTTTCACATCTTGCCCAAAATGTGTTTCCACCCATGTAGCGCACAATGGCACAGTCGGTGTGCGAAATCAATGTATGGAGCACATTAAGAAAATCACAGTGACACTGTTCATGAGCAGAGGTCTTAAAATGGCTATGTTGAAAATTTGGTGAAAAAATTTCTAAAAATGACTGTCTTACGAGCGTGCGTTGCGCAGTTCCTATGCACGCTGGTAAGTTTGCGAATTTTCAATATTTTCACTCCAGATTTTCAACATTGCCATTTTATTACACTTCCTGATGAACAGTACAGCTGCCATTTTTCACTTTTCACCCAAAATGTGTTTTCACACATGTAGCGCACGATGGTGCAGTCGGTGGGCGAAAGCAACGTTTGGGACAGATTAAGAAAATCACAGTTACACTGTTCATGAGCAGAGGTCTTAAAATGGCTATGTTGAAAATTTGGTGACAAAAGTCCATAAAATGACTGTGTTACGAGTGAGCAATGCGCAGTTTCCATGCACCCCAGTATTTTCATGACTTTGTAATATTTTCAGTCCAGATTTTCACCAGTGGCATTTTTCCACACTTCCTTATGAACAGTACAGCTGTCATTTTTCACAACGTGGCTGAAATGTGTTTTCACACTTCCAGCGCAGAGATGCATGGTCGCTGTGGGAAATCATTGTTCTGGACAGATAAAGAAAATCACAGTGACACTGTTCATGATCGGAGGTCCCAAAATGCCTGTGTTGACAATCTGCTGTAAAAAATCCCCAAACTAATTACATTACGGGTGTGCGTTGCACAGTTTCTATGCACGCTCATGACTTCACCAGTTTTTTAATATTTTTACTGCAGATTTGCAACATTGCCATTTTTTACACCTCCCCATGAACAGTACAGCTGTCATTTTTTACATCCTGTTCGGAATGTTTTTGCACCTGTGGTGCTAAATGCCGTAGTCGCTGTGCATAAGCAGCTTTCGGCTAACAAACTGATATTGCCACTGTTCATGAGGTGGGGTCACAAAAAAACCATGTTGAAAATTTGGAGTGAAAATACCAACGAATGCCTGAGGTATTAGAGTTTCCAACCATAATGCCCAACCCTGTAGAGAATGACAGGCATCAGGGGTGTGACTTGGGATTCTTGCCTGTAATGCTCATACCATTCCACACCCTGCAGCCAGTAAGAGGCATGGAGGTATGCCTTGGACTCTTTGGCCCCAAAGTTCACCCCATTCTCTTATACTGCACCCATCTCACCGTATTTCCTGATGGAATGGGGTGCGCATAAGGGCCAAAGACCCCAAGGCACACCGTGACACTTGTCAGTGTCTGCAGGGTGGGGTGTGATGAAATGGTGTGGCCGTTATGCCTGACGACCCAAAGGCACACCTCAATGCCTGTCACTCTCTGCAGGGTGGTGGTGGGTTGACTTCAGTTCAATACTTCACTACCATTCGTATTGCGCAGCTCTGTAACTTCTACACTACCACTGCCAATGCCTGCAAGCAAACATTCTGCATTGGCAAATGCTTGTTTTAATCACATTACCTTAGTACATTCCTTTAAGACAAGCAAAACCAAAAATTCAAATGTTAATTTTTTTGAAGATCATCCTCCATTAAATGGCAATATGTGTGGACCTGGTATGGCATATTAATGTCCACATGGTTCACATCTTACATTTTCAATGTTAAAGAATTACCAATCATTCACAATAAAACACATTCAACTTATATGGATAATAGACAATTAAAAAAAAAATGTGCACAGTCTTTCAGGTACAAGAGTACATAATAAATTCTGAAAAGATAGTGAAAGAGCTTCTGACACCATGTCTCATGCAGGCAACTAATAGCATGTAGTTGCCTGCCCATGGAGCTAATTTTGGACACTGAACATTTTTATAAAGTATTAAAAGTAGGACTTAACATTTGTATGCTCTCCTGGTAACTGCCTGATATGAGCAAAGTGGCAGTCGAGTGCTGCACAACTGCCCTAAAATAGTAGGTTGATAACATGATGTAGGGAATGGGGCTGCAGGTGCTCTAAATATGTAGAAAATGATTTAGGGGAGAAGGAGCTTTAAACACACAACAGTATTTTCCCCTCAAGTTAGATCATTTATATGTGTGTTGTACAGCTCCACACATATCTAAGTTGAGGAAAAATACTGTATGTTTATTAAGAGGGCTTTCTTCCCCTTATGTCATTGTTCTATATATTTAGAGTTCTTGAAGTCATGTTCCCTAGATCATATCACCAAACTGCTAGTTTTAAGGCAGTTGTGCAGCACTTGGAAACAACTCAGCTTGCATCAGGTAGTTACGAGCAGATTATACAATGGGGCTTCAAAATCAATAGATCTGATTGATTGACTGGCACCTTTACAGCGTTGTAAAATTTAACATTACCAACGCAAAAGGTGCCATCCAGTTACATCTCAGTAACTGGAGAAAAAAAATTACAAATCATTCCGAGCTGACATGTTGTTTTCCTTGCTAAACATTGCAGTACCAATTCAGCTTCTACTTGTCCAACCACAACAAAAAAAAGTGGAGCGCCATGTGCCCACAAGTAACACTACAGAGCAACGACTCTGGTCCCAACAGAAAGAGCTAGATGAAGAGGCTGAATTCCCACCACCTACACTGTTCTGACACCACCGCTGTATCTCCCAAACCGCTCAAACCCTCCCTGAAGACCAGCAGCAGGTACACCACAACTCTGACCTGATCTTGTCTCTGATTTACCGACTGTATTAACTGTGTGTGCTTCATTAACATTTCCCTTGTAGTCATGGCAGCCAGTTCTGACTGCAGTCTGCAGTCTGTAGGAACAGGTGTTTTGTTCTCGCTGTCCTACCATCTTGTACAGATTCGGCTTACTGAGATGAGACGCTCAGAGAAAGTAGATGAGAAACAATTTTAACGCTCTCGGAAAAAGAAGAAATTTGCAGATTATAACATTACAACACAGAATGAAACTAAATCAACTTTTTGTTATTGTAGGATGTTTTCATGTTTTAACCAAAATACACTGCACTATTTTTTGTAGTGTAAGAACAAATTCATAACAAAGCTACAAAAAATAAAAAAAAATAATTATTTTTCTATTCATTTTTCTGAACAAAAAAGTAAGGGACACATTGTATAATCGCAATAAATCACTCCAGGCTGTGGGTGATGCTGGGATTTACCCACGCCTGGATGGTTTGGTCACTCAGCCTGTGGCCTCATGACTGAACAACGCCAGGCGTGGGTAAACCCAGCATCGCCCACACCCTGCCGTGGTTTATTGCTTAAGCATACAACTATTTATAAGTCCTGTTTTTAATACTTTATATAAACACATATAAACGTCTGAAATTGGTTCCTTTGGCAGACAACTCCTTAATACTGTATGAACCAGAGCTAATTACAAGACAGCACAAATACCATTGTTAAAAAAAAAAATAAAATAGCAGTAGCATTTATTAAGGCTCACTGTGTAAAAACAGACCTATGACACTTCATGGTGCTCTACCCCTTCTTCAAGTAGCCTAGAGCATATTGCTGTAGGCTCCCTGATGAATGGGTAGGTAATCTTGACATGCCAGATCTCTGTTTTTACTCACTGAGGCATAATAAATGCTACCAATATTACACACCAATAATAATAACATCATTTTATACTTTGCTCTGGTTCTGTTTTTTTGATGGCTCTACACTGCACACGGAATCTTGTAGAGTGTTTGCTTGTCTCTTGTTTTATAACTACTTAATATGATTTGTTTGTCCTGAACTTGTCAGCTGTCCTTCACTGTGTTTAAATAAAAGTCACCTAATCCATTTTATTAACTGTTGCTGCGCTGGGGAATTATAATGTCTTTACCTAGAGTTCTTGCTGTTTGTAGGCTTTGTCCACGTGTTTACTTCCTCACCTGGGGCAAGCTGAAAGTTTTGAAACTCCCACACCCCATTCCATCAGCATCAGTTTCTAAATACTTACTATCTGGAGGCAGCTCAAGCATTAGTGTGTGATGTTTTTGGACAAAAGGTCCAAGTTGAAGAAAAACATTTCCTGTATGTCAGTTAGTGGTGCTCTACTACTGGGATATCAGAGTTAAAAATTAATAGTACTCCCTTGTTTTGCATAATCATTTTTCAATGCATAAATAACATATTTATCATGTTGGTATTGTGACTGTAGTACACCTTTTCCACAGCACATACTGACCACTGTTTGCCTGCACTATAGTGATTTTGTGCACAATTTTTCAATTATCAAAAAAAAAAAAAAAAAAATCTTTCTACTTTCCAAACAATAATGGAAACATGTCCAGTGTTATTTTAAAAGGTAAATAACCATGGCTATAAGTTTTAAAACTGGTACATTATACTGAAAATACTCATTCAGAATAACATTTCAGTTGATGATCAATATATTTTGCTACTAAGTCACACATGTTGGAACTGAGTAGCAGACCGAAGGACCTTGTTGACGATCACATAGTAATTATGATGGCATATCTAGTGTTGCTTACTACCATCAGTTATTCCAAAGTTCCATAACGGATCATGTAATATTCAAAACCTGAGTGCCCAAGAGCAGTGACTGATCAAGATTGTGTACAAATAATATAAGTGAAATAAGCATGTGGGGTTTTGTTATTAGAGTTTAATGATACAGGATCAACAACTTACTATGTTAAAAATTATAGTGGCTGCTTCAAAGAGGTGACACAAAGAGTGATGATCCCTGGAGTATCATATAACAACAAAAATGATACACGTAAAGATATGGCTGTGCACAATAAGCATCATGTAGTTCCCAAGAGTGATGGTCCCTGGAGTATCATACAACAACAAAATGATATGTGTGAAAGCATGCTGCATTGCACAATACAAAGAACCAAGGAGACATCAAGACTGATGGTCCATGGAGTATACTAAAACAACAATTTGTAAAGACGTACTGCAGAGCACAATATGAAGAACCAGGGAGGCACAAAGAATGCAGTTCCCTGGAGTATCGCACAACAACAAAATGATATTTGTAAAAACATGCTGTAGTGCATAGTATGAACAACCAGGGAGGCACAAAGAGTATAGGTCCATGGAGTATTATACAACAACAAAATTATATTCATAAAGACATGTTGCAGTGCACAGTATGAAGAACGAGGGAGACATAAAGAGTGAGGGTCCCTGGATTATCATACAACAACGAGTAAAGACATGGTGCAGTGTACAATATGAAGAACCAAGTAAGCACAAAGAGTGATGATCCCTGGAGTATCATACAACAACAAAATGATATTCACAAAAACATGCTGTAATGCATAGTATGACGAACCAGGGAGGCACAAAGAGTGAGAGTCCCTGGTATACCATATAACAACAATGCATAAAGTCATGCTGCAGTGCACAATATGAAGAACTGGAGTGGCACAAAGCGTGAGGTTCCCTTGAGTATCATACAATATCAAAATTATATTCATAAAGACATGCTGCAGTGCACAGTACAAAAAAAGATGGAGGCACAAAGAGTGAGGTTCTTTTGAGTATTGTGCAGTATCAAAATGATATTCATAAAGACATGCTGCAATGCACAGTACAAAAAAACAGGGAGGCACAAATAGTGAGGGCCCCTGGAGTATCGTACAACAATCAATAAAGCTATGCTGCAGTGCACAATATGAAGAATTGGAGTGGCACAAAGAGTGAGGTTCCCTTGAGTATCATACAATATCAAAATGATATTCATAAAGACATGCTGCAGAGTACAGTACAAAAAAGATGGAGGCACTAAGAGTGAACATCCCTTGAGTTTTGTACAACAACAAAATGGAATTCATAAAGCCATTTTGCAGTGCACAGTATGAAAAACCAGGGAGGCACAAAGAGTGAGGGTCCCTGGAGTACTGTATACAACTAAGTTCAGTGTATAAAGACATGCTACAGTGCACAATATGAAGAACCAGGGAGGCACAGTGAGGGAGGATCCCTGGAGTATCGCACAACAACAAAATTAGATGTGTAAAGACATGACTGCACAATCCAAAGAACTAGGGAGGGAGTTGAACACCTTGTAAAGAACCAAATTTATTTTACATTTTTCAAAAGTGTATGATCTGATCAACACCAACAAAGTGTCTACCTAATACAAAAACAGGAAAATCTGCATGTTCATTACCATTGTTGCAGGTGTGGGGTGCAGGATCATTCTCATGTACTGTCCACCCAGGGACGAGAAACTGTTCCTGCAGGAATTTGCGGACTTTGTTGTCGACATGGCGTTTGAGTCTCCTAGATTGATGGTACTGGGCAACTTCAGCACCTGGGTCAATGACAAATTCTCACAGTTTGGTCTGGATTTCTTCCTACTTATGTGTTTGTTAGACCTCACACAGGCAGTTACCTCTGCAACTCATGATCATGGTCACTCACTCGATCTGGTTTTTCTTCTGGGTTTGGAGGCCACTGATTTGGTGGTGGAACCAGTCTGTTGGTCGGACCATCACACCATAAGATTCAATTTCCAGGTTCCCCTCTATAGGCCTGCCCCTGTGGAGATGGTCAGATTCCACCCTTTGAGGGATGTGTCTCCCGATGGTCTACTGGCAGTGTTGGACTTATCGAGTTTATCAGGTGCAAGTGGGAGTCCTGAGGACTTGGTCCTGGCCTATAATAAGGCCATGGCAGATGCCCTGGACTCTATCGCTTCTGTCCATGTTCATCCTCTCTCTCTTCACCCTCAGTCCCCTTGGTTTGATGGGACCTTGAAGGAGTTAAGATGAGCTGGATGAAGGCTAGAGCATCCTGGTGGAAATCCGCCCTGGATAGTGACCACCTTAGATTATCAGCAGTCACCCGTAAGAAGGCAGAGTTCCTATCCAGGGAGTTTACTGCAGCTCAGAATTGACCAGCTCAGCTCTTTCAGACCATAGACAGGCTGTACAACCCAACCTGTCTACAGGTCTGAGGAGCATTTTTGCAATCAAAGTGTGATGAGTTCACTCAATTCTTTGCTGATAAGGTGGTCAACATCAGGGCAGAGATCCAACCAACTCACTCTATGGTGGGTGGTTATTGGTGATCAGTGCCTGGTCACTGCACCCCGGTTTTCTTGGTCTTCTTTCAACCGGTCGGAGTCCATCGATATCGTGTGGATTATCCAGAATATGCGGCCGACCTACTGTAGTTTGGACCCGGGCCCAACATGCCTCATTTTGGGGTGTATTGATTCTATTGGCCCAGTCCTGGCCAAGATTGTGTGGTGCTCCTTAGAGACGGGTGAGTTCCCTAGCTCCCTGAAGGAGGCAGTGGTTACACCACTCCTTAAGAAAGCTTCTCTGGAACCGAACTGCTTGGCTAACTACAGACCCATCTCTAACCTTCCCTTTTTAGGGAGGATGATTGAGAAAGTTGTCACGCTGCAGCTGGAGAACCACATTACCATCCATGATATCTACGATCCTCTCCAGTCTGGTTTTCAGAAGAGGCATAGTACTGAGACAGCTCTGGTTCGGGTGCTCAATGATCTCCTGATGGCTAGAGATCAGACGAGTTGCTTCATCTTGGTGCTTCTTGATCTCTCATCAGCTTTTGACACCGTGAACCATGGGGTGTTGCTCGAGCACCTGAGGGTCATCTGTGGCCTGGCTGGTCCAGTCCTCAGGTGGTTTCAGTCTTTCTTCTCTGGCAGGTCTCAGAGGGTGGTGTCTGGGTTGTTTTCCTCAGACTCAGTCTCCCTGTCTTGTGGGCTTTCTCAGGGCTTGGTGCTCTCCCCAATGTTGTTCGTGGTGTATATGCTGCCTCTAGGAGACATTGTAAGATGGTATGGGCTGAGGTTTCACTGCTATGCAGATGGTACCCAGCTCTACCTGTCTTTTGCTACCAACCAAGATAGTGCTCTCCCAGTCTTTAACAGTTGCCTCACAGAAATCCAGGACTGGAAGAAATTCAGCTGATTGAAATTGAACTCCAATAAGACTGAGGTGCTGATTGTGGATCTAGGTCTCTGGATAGAGGGGTCGGTGACAGGATAGAGGTGTCCCTTTGGGCTCTGGCTCAGGAATACTCAGCTGCCTTCCTCTGAACAGGTGCGTGACCTAGGGGTGCTCCTTGATAACAGGCTGACACTGCATTCACAAGTGTCCACAGTTGTCAAGTCCTTTTTTTATCATCTCAGGAACATCACTTGGGCCAAGCACCTTGTTCCGTCCGGTGACCTGCCAACATTGATCCATGCCTTTGTGTCCTCACGTCTGGACTACTGCAACTCCCTCTACCTAGGGCTTTTAGGGGTTGATATCCACCACTTGCAGCTGGTGCAGAATGCTGCAGCACGGCGGTTGACTGGGGCTTCTCATTTGAGCCACATCATGCCTGTGCTGCGCGAACTGCACTGGCTGCCTGTTCAGTGGTGGATCATCTTTAAGGTCAGCCTTCTGACCTTTAAAGCCCTACATGGACAGGGCCCAGGCTACCTGCAAGAGCTTCTGGTTCCTTACTGCCCCACCCACTCACTCTGCTCAGCTGACAAGGGGTTGTTAGAGATTCCTAGGGTATGATTGAAAACCCCTGGTTCGCGTGCTTTTATGTTTGCAGTCCCAACCCTGTGGAATTCTCTGCCTCATCAGATCCGAGAGTGCCAGACCGTGGGGAGCTTTAAAACAGCTTTAAAGACCTATTTATTCTGCCAGGCATTCAGTGACTAGTCATGTTATATGCTCCTGCTTGTTTTTGTATTTTTTTGTGATTTTAACTGTTTTTTGATACTTATGTTTTGATTTTTTAACTGTTTATGAATTGTACAGAGATTGCACTCTATAAATAAAATTATTATTATTATGGCTGAGTGACACTGATTAATATGACTCAATATGGAGAAACTAATTAAACAGTCCTAATGCCTGACTTGTGAATTCCAATACATATGCTACTCTAACTTTGCAGATGAATAGCCATTGCTATTGTACCATTTTGAAATGTCTATTTTAGACATATTTGTGTCTTGGACAGATGTATAACATTTTATTTTCAGAATTAAGATATGTTGTTTGATAATCTAATGGACTGTAATCTGACAGGTCATCTATAAATTACCATTTAGTAATCACTTGACTTTTCAATGACATAAAAATTGAAGTACATATAAAAATCTTTCACTTTTACAAACCCGACACATGCAAGTATGATTGCATTTCTTTGAATGGGGAACATGTAGATGATCTTACCAAATTCTGGGTATTTAAGTGAGTCAAGTGTCTGTGCAAGAAACATTACAGTTTTGTAGCTTGCTCCATATATTTCTACTGAATTTGACAAAAAACACATGATCAGATAATGTTATTGACTGAAATTAATTGTGTTGTCGTTATATTACAACAGAAGAAGCATGTGGTAGAGAGAGGCCAGTCCCACCATTTCACCATTACAAATATTAATCTTTTTCTTGGGCATTGCATATATCCACTGATAAATGTTTATAAACTGATGGCAAACAGCTAGAGTTTTGCAAATGTTTTTGAAGTTACATACAATATATGATAAATTTTTAAATGGAGTGTGTGTTGTTTCAAAGCACATGTACCACTGTCTGACAAGTGGGCCAAATAGCAACATAATGGATGGGTAATTTATCATGAAGTGAAGCTTTGGAAGCAAATTGTCATTGGGGTATAGCTTTTTGAATAGCTTGTGATGATCTATAATGTACAATGTTAAACCTGGTGTTACATCTGGTGCAAAGATAATACTACAAATTTCAAGGAGAGACAATATAAATACCAGTGAGTATTATCTCTTGGTATTAAATCACCAATTAGAAATGGAAGTTTTCTTAACAAACACCACACCTGAGAAGCTCTTTGCTTTAAACTGTCATCACTGGAATGTAAATTCACAGTGGCACTTGGTTGGTTTTTTGCATTCGATTATCCATAGTTAAAGCTACCAATTCATTCATTTAAACTCTTCACTGTGTGATATCCTTGCTCCGTGATCTCTTTCAACAATAACTTCACCTCACATGGGCCAACACCCTCTTGGACATCATGCATAATATCTGTGACAGTGACAGCTATGACATGAAAGTGCTGTAATGAATTTAAATCTGAGTGTTTGTAAACACCTGTTTCACTTGGATTCAGGTCTCTTACATGTTGGCAGTGACTTTCTAGTGTTCATTTAGTGGTTTGATTTTCATCAAACAAACTGGGAGCCATGTTTATCAATGAGACAGAAATGACAAAATGTATTTACACTGAAGCTTTTAAGGAAGTCACAAATGCTATGAATGCCCAGATTATCACCACTGAGGCAACATATTGTACCATGAAGGGTAAATGTTCTATGTTCATCCTCAGTTTGAATGCCAACTGTTTCCAGAAGGTTAATGGTTCTAAACTCTTTTAAAAAACATAGCTTTCTCTATTGATCAAGTTAAACATTTTGCATTAATGGATACAGTATTAGGAGCATTGAATCATAAGGTGGAAGATTTCGAATGATAAGATAAACTTCTCCTAGCTTATGTATTTTAATCTTCAATCCAAGAGGATTTGTTGTTTCTACATCATCATAGTATAACTGAATTTGTAAAGCACATTGATGCCTTTTAAAGAATGAATGGTGCTTAAAATGTTGCTCTTCATAGTAATCATGAATTTTTGCCACCATCAGTGATATTATTTTTGCAAAATACAGTGGTGGAAAAGTTTTGTTTTGGAATAGCATTTTTACACTCTCATGAAAGGAAATCTATTGGAAAGTATCACAAGCTAATATCTGAGAGTGAATGCCAGTTGTCTGATTACAATGAGTGTCTATTCTATGCCCTAGCATAATTTATTTAGGGAGAACAACACTGAAGTTTTCCAAGAACTATTTCTTCAGTTTGTAAGGGGTGTCTATACTTGAAAATGTGATGGTGCAGTAGTCAAAGTATTGCATCAGCTCTTCCACAATGTTTTCATCTGATAGTCGAAATTGTTGAAATTCTTTGCAAACTTTATTTTTTAGACCACAAACTACATGGTCAATCAATTCTTTGATACAAAGGAATCATATACATTTGAGTATGTCAAGTTAGATGATGCAGCCGGCCTGCATGTGCAGTGGTTGAGCCACCGCTCATGACTCTGGTGACCTGGGTTCAGGAACAGCCAGGAGGAGGTTGGTTGAGCGACTGATGGTCTGCTCATTGTCTCCGGGCAGAGAACTTGAGGTATCCAGCACTATAGTGGTGCCCAGGAGTGTCTGGGTGCTCCTGCAGTTGGAACCACTTAGTAGGGTAAGAAGGAGGAGGAGGAGGCAGATGCCTCTGTGAGTTGAGCAGGAGTGTGTGCCTCAACATGCTGGCATCATTGCACATCCTTCTTCTTTGGGGGCAATTAAGTATAAAATCCCTCTGGAGTGTGCACTAAGGATGCCCCCAGTGGACTTCCACTCTCTCCAACCTGAACGAAGCCCGGCATAAGTTAGGATAGGGGCTGAAGGATGATCTCAGTCTCCTCCCCTGTCTTCCTCCAGGGGAGGTCCCTCCATGGGGGGCAAGCCACGGTCCTCTCTGTCTTACTGTCATGGCAGAGGCTGGGTCAGAAGGGCACTGAGAGGTTTGCACAACTGGGCTGATGTGGGGATCATGACCCCCCTGCTGCACAGAGGCGAATAAAGAGAGTTAAAAAAAGTTGGATGATGCAAGCATTTTTGGATGCAAAAATGGCAGTGTGTTTTGTCACATATGTATGCAAATCTTCATTAAGCTCCACACAACTGTTATCCTCACCATAAATGTTTAGCTCTACAGTCATGATTTTGTATAACATCATAATGATAACCATCTCCATTCATTATTTTGGAAAGAAGAACATTGCTAACTTTTTGTTTAAGATGCTTTGCCTATGAATTACACTCCAAAAAAAAAACAACTAACAACCTTCATGTGAGCAAATTATTTTCAAATTAAAAGAATCATGCAGCACATGCATTTCAGCACTTCATGCATATGTCAGAAATTTTCTGTAGTGCCATCACTTTGGAAATATGTGCATTTGGGACAAGTATACATTTTTTTGTGTTTGTTACTCCAATAAAGAATTAATTTTTTTATATTGTATAAAATAAGTTCCAGTACTTTAGATTTTGTGTTGTTGCTTGGAGTTATGGTTTGTCAAAATCATATATGTGCTTGAAGAATGCACACAGACTTGCAAGTGGCATTGGATAGTCTAGGTTACAAATCCATGGAAACTTAAATAGTTTGTCAGTTGCGGAAGTCAAATTTTCTTCTGGAATAGGTATTATAATCTTATCTTATATGGTTATATTTGTTCAAAACTGAATAAAACAAATACAAATTTTCTAGAAGTGAACAGTTCATCATTAAGTTTGATCCAACAGTGTTATTATGGCAAGTACATTAAAACAAAGATTCATTTTCTCTATAACAATATAGTATACTCCTTTATCGACACAACATTGAACTTTGAATGGTCTGTGAATTCACTTAAAGAAAATGTTATAACTGGGGACTTTTTTTCTCATAGTAGAAGTAGGTTATAATTCGCCATTATAACCCATGGGTTATAACGGTGAACACGTGCCAGTTTCTCCTCTGCCCTGCTCATGCTCACTGACTCACTTATTACACTCTCACAATTACTGTCAAACAGCAATCGCAGAAACACTCTGCCGAAATGCCACTGTCACCAAAAACCTTTCGCAGAAATAAAACCAAAAAGACAGAAATCTGTAACCTTTTGACTGCAGTTTAGGATCCCTACAGACCCATCACCCAGCTTCTCCTCTACCCCGCTCGCACACAGTCAGCTGTGCAGAGATTCCTGGCATTTCCTGGACTCAGACAGGATAAGCCTTTAAATCAAAAGAAACAGAAAACAAAGTTCTCATGTTGGTTTACTGCACATTTTTCAAGATGTTTTGTCAAGTTCGGTGCAGTGGTTGTCACTGAAATATGCAAATGAAATGCAGACAAATCTGAACCTCATTTGCATATCGCTGTGACAACTACCACCCAGAGGTAAACAAAATCTTTGAAATATAAACTAAAAACAGTTGCCAGCAAGTGTTTCACAATATTTTAACCCCCCCAATTTCCTGCTGTTTTGTAAACTATTCTAATACAAAAAATAAAAAAAAAAACGGAAGATTTTACTAAACAACAGCATTTGTTTCACTAAATCTGGTTGGAGAAAAAAAGTCCCCCAGTAATTACATAAAATAACACATGAGGGTGTGTGTACATAATGAGAATTTAATGTACACCATGGGCATGGGATGCTTTGATAAATCCTGAGGGTCATCCGTACCTCAGGTGTGCATTAAATTCTCATTATGCCCACACCCCCAAGTATTATTCTATATATAATCACACAGAAGTGGACTATAATAGCATATTTTAAACATTTTGGATGTGGAAAGATAAATGTTGACTGAAAGAATGCAGAACAGTGCCCTAATCTGACACATAAACATTAAGGCAATCTTTAAATGAAGAAGTACTGTCCATCCAATTTGATCTGAATCAACAAATACATTAAACAGCCGAAGAGGAACAATTGTCTCTTACCACCCCACCCCTCAAACCAAAACCCCCGATTCATCTTCTGTGCCATCAAAATAGTTTGTTCATTACCTCAGTGTCTTAATATGTGCTCTGATATTACAGCACTACTGTAAACAACCCAGAGCAATGCAACTCTATTTCACATGCTCAGCATGACTCAATGCTGCTCCAATCTATGTGATATGGAATGGTACGGAGACATGCTAAGCATGCTAAATGGTGTCATACTGCTCCAGGGTTGTTTACATTACCACTGGTACATCTGAACAAATAATAAGACACTTACGTAAAGAAAAAAAATATACAAACCAGAAATCAATAAAAAATTGAACTCCAAATAGTTAAGATCTCCAGTTAGATGACAGCAGAAGAGAGGAATCCAAACTTCAGCAAGCATTAAACTAAAGTCCAAAAAGACCAACAAAACACAGGAAATACTGCAGATGGAGAGATCCAGTGACAAAGTTCTTTACAGAGCAAATTCAGCCCTGCAGGGACACCATGGACACATGAAGCTGCTGGCATACTCCACACAGGAAAATCAGCAATCAGATACTTTCAAACAGCCCAAAGGATTTCAGCATCCAGTTGGCCAGAAGTCAGTGAAAATACACAGCAGCAAACAGGTACCTTTCAGTCACACAATAATCAAAAATATCACTATATGAGAAACAATCAAAATAATCAGTTCAAAAGTTTTTTAGACAAATTCAACTGAAAGTAAAATAAGTAGAGGAGTACAAATTGACAGCAAATGGATGTAGTTGCTATCTTTACATCTAACATTCAAATGAATACTGTGGACAGTTTCCTAACAAAACATTTGATAAGACATTTTTTTCTCGGCTCTGACTGTTCCATGTGAGACTGGTTGTAGAGCAAAGCTTCAATAAGGGCCTATATAAGAATATACCACGGAGTTGTCATACATTTAACAAAATGAGGGAGTATACAAAGATGCCATAATGTAAAATATAGATATTTACAAAGCTATTGAGCTTATTATGTGTCAGGAAGTGCCAGAAGAGTCTTCCTTAAAAAAAAAAACAATGTGTCCAAAAGATATGACATCTGAACTGAAAGAAATGTGGCAGACCAAGTAAGCATATTAAAATGACAGTAGAAATGGACTTTTGTGGGAAAATCTTCATACCAAACACAACATTAATCAAAAGGAGGTGAAACAGTTGTTGAATATTCTACAGACAAAGTTGACCATATCATGAAATCTTGCAGGAAAGGTAAAGGGGAATTAACATTTCTGGGATAACTTATACATGACAGTATCACCTATGCATTAATTTGGAGCAGAACCTTCTGCACAGGTGGGTTGCAACATTACAAGGACCTTGCTAAAAACTAGACTTACCAGCATCAAGATGAAATCCAGTCATGCCAATGGCACAATGAGCACTCAACTATAGATCTAGCTGTGACAAACTGACATTTCATTTTGTGCAACTCATCAACACCTACCTAAAAGAAGTTGGGAATGTGAAAATTTAGCATAAATTTGAATTTACTAATGAATGAATATAACAGTGTAAGTCAAAGTGGGCATTTGTTAACATTTCACAGGCATGGGCTCATTGGGCTCAATTTGCAAAGCCCTGAGAATGCTACAAGCCTCTGGTGCACCGATCATTTGACTCACATGGCTTGCGGAATTCTCCTGGCCAGTGATCATGATTTTCCATCACGAGCACCAAATGACGCAAGTTAGACCAGCTTTTCACTGGTCTAACTTGCGTGATTTGGAGGACCCTTTTTATATGGCTTGCACCAAATCATTGGCACAAGCTGACATAAAAAGAGGAAACTGTTGCAACCTACAATCAGGTGCAGTTGCATCAAAGGAGTTTGGTTGCAACTGAACCCGATGTACTAAAATCAGGTGCAGTCGCATCAAAGGAGTTTGGTTGCAACCACACCAAAAAAATAGGGCTGGCATAAGGCTTGGCACATGCCCGGCATCACCCTTTGAAAACTGAACCCATTATGATTTTCTATTGAGCATTCCTTCTTTGACTCTAGGTACAGAAAGGCCATTCTACTGGAGAAAGTGCATTGTGAAATCAGGCTGTGAAGAATAGAGGGAAAGCAAAAAGGCACAGCACTCACGCTTTCACACAATATAAGATGGATTCCACAGTTCAGTTTGTTTGTAGGAAAATTCCAACTTTATTAAATTGTAAGCTTTTAAAACCTGGTGGGTCCAGAAGAACAGAAAACCACTCCTAACGTTTCACCTTACCACAGGCTGTATCAAAGGTGATGCCCTCTAGGGGAGAACCCCTTTTATAGCAAAATTCATTGTATTGCCGATGCCTTTTAAAGTGCCAGTGCTATTTAAAATATGAGCACATGATTAACATATGACACACACACACACACACACACACACACACACACACACACACACACACAATCTATTGCTAATAACTATTTAAAACCAGGACATTATTTTACAAAAATTCCCAAACCTCTGGTTGCCACCAAAGTTACTTGCATTTATTTATATACATTGCACCTGAAATACTAATTCCTTACATTCTTCATTTCTTATGGCTGGTCCAATGGGCAACCCAAAAGAATAGGGAAAATAGAAAGCCTGAATTCATAGACCCTTTCTAACTTAAAGTCACCATTTGTCTCTGCATGAGACAAGAGCTGTGAAGAATAGCTAAGCAATAATTTCTGAAGCTGAAGACCTTTTGAAATTTTGCTGTGATAACCTAACCCATAAACCCACACTGGCAAAGTGCTGTCCCCTCAGAAGGATCTTCTTCTAGGTCATGGAAGACCACATAAGGACATGTAGCCCCTTAGTCCCAGGGCTTCTAGTTAGCAATAGAATTAGCAGGTAGGCAGAGTTGCTTAGGTGGTCTCTATAAGGTTAAAGAATTTGGAGGAAGGAGATGAGAGTTAGTTGGCAGAAAGGAAGTGGTGTAGCAGTGAAGGAAGGAGTGAATTAGTGTTCCCTGCTGAGAGGGAGAAGCAGCTTATTTAATAAGAAGAAGGACACCGTAAGGCTGGAAAAGTATACAGCAAACTTGTGAAGCAAAAGAGGCACTTTTCTCAAGAAGAAAGTCCCTGCTGTGGTACTGTGACAGACAGTGAAAAGATGAGGGGAATGAGAAAAAGAGAAAAAGAAAGAAAGAAAGAAAGAAAGAAAGACTGAGAAATGTTTAAAAAATTAAGGTACGGAGAAAATGGTACAGAACAGAAGAGGGTCCCAAAGAGTGGACAAAAGGGGAGAAAGGGGTGTGTTCATTTGTGTTTAACCAAAATGTAGGTACATATCCCTTGCTGGTAGGGCACAGGGCCCTTCATGCAAAGAGATAGTAGGGTTGGTCCTGTGTGGGGCCCTAAGAATAGGATCAATCCCCTTTCCCAAAGGGTGAAATATCCCTGTGAGTCAAAGAGGACATATTATACCAGAAATGCACTGAAAAACCAGCCTATTGGTACAGAGCTATGTGGGGACCTATGAGTGTAGGCTAAATCCCTTCATCTGTAGAACACAGGGTGCCTGAGAAGTTCAGCCAGTCATGGGAAAGTAAAGAAAGAAAGAAGGAAGCAAGGCAGGAAGGAGAGAAAGAAAGAAAGAAAGAAAGAAAGAAAGAAAGAAAGAAAGAAAGAAAGAAAGAAAGATTGGTAAAAGCTGTCTGGGATAAGGAAGACCTAGAAAGATTTGCATAGAGGGACTGTATGAACTAACATCACATGAAATATAAATCAGTCCATAGACATGATATGCTGGATGACTGGTGTGAAGGAGGATGAACAAAATACATTACATTGGCACTAATTTTGCACCCTTGTTGGCAGTCTCACATGAGAGGCCAAAGACTGAATGGGCATGGAGTCTGAACTACTCTTTCTCCTACGTGGTGTTCCCTCCATGGCAGAGTTGCGGCACATTCATGGGGCAGTCTGGAGAAGTTTGCACTGTGATTTTCTGTGCTTTACCTGCCACGAAGGTATGCAGGTGACTTAAGGTTCCAGTGCTGTCAAGCCAGAAACTTTCATGAGCGCTAAAATTCAAACACAGGAAGAAAACAAATTATATAGGTACATCAGAAATACAGATGGATACAGGCCTTTGTGGACCCTACTTGTCTGTCTGCATCTAGCAGTGGTTATAACTGTTAATCTCCTTTGTTTTCAGGTGTGTGTCCATTCTCTTTTTTGAATATATCCACTGTATTAGCATCAGTCACTGTCTATGGTAGACTATTCCCCAGATACACAATTCTCTGGGTAAAAAGTTGTGTCTAATGTTTCACCTGGCTATGTCTTACATCATCTGTAGTTGATGACTTCATGTATTTTGTACTGACTCCTTCACATTTAAATTCAGACAAATTATCATGTTGGTATGTCCTTTAAGGGCATGACATAATAATATATCCTCTCGATGTAATTGCTATTCTGCAGTCCCCTTAACAGCTCGGTTGCCCTTCTCTGGATCACCTCAAGCCTCCCTATGACAGTCTAATGGTATGCAGACCAGAATTGGGCACAATGTTCCATGCAGTCTGACCAGTGCCCAATGCAATGACAGGACCACCCTCCTTTCCCTACTAACAAAGCACTTCCTGGTACACCACACCAGTTTGTTACATTTACTCCCCACTGTTTTACAGTGCTGTGACATTTTGAGTGTGTTGGTCACTGCTACCTCAAAGTCCCTTTCCATTTCTGATGCCTTGAGTTCCTTTCCATCTAATTATATACTCAACCTGCATTTTTGGTTGCAAAGTGGATCCCAATGCACTTGTTGGCATTATATCTCATTTTTTATCTTTTTGACCAGACTGATATTATGTCTGAAGTGGATTATGATCTCATGTTTTGTCTATTTCTACTATTGCACCACTTTTGGTATCCTCAGTAAACTTTGCTACCCATGCTTTGGTGTTCTCCTGTATGTTGCTAACATATACTGTACTGTATGTTTAAAAAAAAGGTTGGCCTCAGTACCAATCCCTGAGGGACACAACTCATGTCCTTTCCCCATGCCGAGGTGTAGCTATTTACTCTTACACACTACAGTCTGCCAGTTATCCAGTTGGTAATCCATCTAACAGTGTATTTTTAACCCTTCATTATACATTTTCTAGATGAGTCCCTTATCTTGAGCTCTATTGAACACCTGCTTAAATCAAAGTATATAAAGTCCACTGCCTGACCCCTGTCCAAGACCCTACTGACTGGGTCAAAAAAGTCAATAAGGTTTGTCTGGCATAATCTGTTGGGTGTATATCCATGCTGCATGATTTTCAATGTGCTGTGTCAGCAGTGACTCCATCATTTGACCTGGAACACTACTTAAACTCTTAGGTATATCGTTTTTAATTTCTACCCTACTCCCCTTTTTGTGCATTGGCAGTATTATTGCCTCTTTTCTGTTGGCTAGCAGTGCCCCAGACTGAATAGATTATTTGAGTATATTTCACAGAGGACTGGCTAGCACAGTGGCCAGCTCTTTGAGTACTCTTGAGTACAGCCTCTCTGATATTCGTGCCTTAATAACATTTAAACCTTTTAATCTTTTTTCTGTGCCCATCTCCTCTACTTCTAGGTTGACCTGTTTGGTTTGTGAAAATCTCATTCACCTTCTTCTGCTTTACTGAAGACTGAGGTGAAATATTTATTAAAGGTGTCAGCCTTCTTCTTCTAGCTGCTTATTATAGTTATACATAGTGAACGGGCCTACATTCATTCTACTTTGCTTAGTATTACAAACATATTTTTGCAGTTCTTTATCACTTTCTTACAAGTACATTGTTTTGAGCTTCCTTTAGATTAATAAAACTTTCAGAAGTGTTTAACATTTTTCACTTTTTATAGCCTCCATTTTTGATCCTCACTGATTTTTAATTCTATGTGTCATCTAATTAAGTTTTCTTCCCCCTTTACTATACTTCTTAAGGTGTGGGATGTATTAATCCTCGAGCAATTTAATCAAGCTCTGTAGTTTCCCCCCATTTTTGTTAGACTATTAGACTATTGCTCCTATAAAGCCATTTTTCTAATCCTATTTATGTCATTTTCTTGAATAGCAGTGTAATTTGTAGCATTGAAACCGAGACAAGTAGTGATGCCCCTTTCCATTATGCAATTTGTCTAATGACAAACCCTACTATTCTATGGTCATTGTTTGCCAAGGGTTCCCTGATTTTACAGTTCTGTTATCATATTTCCATGTTACTTATGACCATCCCCACCATGCGCCCTGGGACCAATGTGGGGATAGGTACAATCTGCAGCCCCTTTCCACTGCTTCCTGTTGGCACAGTGCCCCCGTACAGGGGCTATGGGCAGCACTGTGGGGATTTCACCTGGGATGCTTGGGCCTCCAATTGTATGCCTGAGTTGGCTCAGCTGTGGATCCCCTGTGTGCACCTTGGAGGCCATGAACTGCCATATCCTCAGAACTTAAACAATACAGTAGTGTACTGCTCACCAGCTGGATCCAGTAACACCCCCAGTACCATACTGATGCTCCCAGGGATGGGGGTTGGAGAAGTGCAAGCTGCCTGGGCCCAGGTACTGGAGGGAAGGCAGGAAGACAGGAGCATGCATGTGGTATGGTCGCCCCCTAGGACTCTGTAGCATCTGCCCTCTTCACTGGCCACATGTGCTTCCCATGTAGCATTGTGGATAGGGTGGAAGGCCACCCCCTACCCATCCCATGACTTGGTCCAGTGTGGAGCCACAGTCATGGATGCCACACATGCCCCAAAGGTTCACATTCTAGGCATAGGAGGCACTCTACAGTGTTCAGTGGCCCTCTGCAGATTCAGAGCAGCTGCGTGCCCACTGAGGATCAAGTCCTTAAATTGTATTAATTGAAAAGCTTAATGTATTCCCAAACAATAGGTGAAGGTATCTCTTTATCCTTATTCATTTACTTTAACCCGGAAAGACTGAAATTATGATAGGGTGACCCATTGGTGGGATATGGAGTGAGTGTAGGGAGTGTGGGACACTTCTGCTGGCAGTCTGCTCCTGGTGTCTACCACCCTTTCAGTTCAAAAATATTTCCTCACATCTCAAATGTTGTCCATACTTTTAATATTTTCAGTACATAAAACAAAGGTAACAGCTAATGAGTTTACTTGGTTCTTAATAGGGATGTAAGAATCCAATGATCCTACTGTACCTTGAAATTCAAAACAGATCCACCGAAATGCCTGCTTCAGGTACCAACTAAAATCCAGTGGATCTGGTCGGGCTAGAATTTACTGCTCATATTAATTATTTTTTGGACATTTTGCATTAAGTATAACTTTTACGACCTCAATCACCCTTTATCCTCTTTCCTTTTAAATGGAATACAAAGGTATATACTTAATAAGACAGTACAAAACATAACAGTTTTCTTTTTGCAATGTAATGCATCCAACATTACTTGGATGCAATCAAACCAATTCTATAAAGGTTTGGTACAGTCCTGGTTTGCAACTTTAATATTTCCATCACCCTCTTTTTCTGCAGGATTCCCACATTTTTTTTCTATCTTTTCTGTCTTATTTGCCAGACTATTTCAATCGAGAAACTAAAATAAAAATTATTTATTTCTTAGTAGTAGCTTCACTACATGTGATTTTGAATTGTAAATAATTTGTTCTTTATTTGTCAGGCCAGACTAGTCAATTTGGATGATCAACCACTAGCTTGCACTTTAATTGTAATGTAAAAGTTAATGTTGTGGCTCAAGTCCCATATATGCAGAACATAATCATAGCTGTTTTAGCTACCTTTTTATTGTAATTCAAAGTATAGAGTTATTATTGGTTCATCAAAAAACTTGCATCACAAACTTATCAGTAGATTTCAAATTTAGATACTGTGTGCCATATAAAATTTATCACAGAGTTAGGTTTCCAAATTGGCTGGTTTGATGTTTGCCCCATTCATTTAGATAAGCATATTTATTTGCAAGATCAGATAAGACATATTTTTAATTTGTCTTTTGATATTGCATTTATTCTGTACCCATGATTAGAATTAATCATAGCACGGGAAGTTTGTACTAGTGTTGTGGTGGTCCCATGAGAGCTATTGAAACATACTTGGTTTGTTTATCGGGCATATCTAATGACCTACACTTTCTTGTGATTTAAATGTTATGATGTAAATTACACCCCTTGGTTTTGGTGTACAAGTAGTAGAGTCTAGCCCCACCAGATCCAGAACTAGGTCAAAAGAGCTAAAGCAAAAGAGCGCTGTCAAAAACCATTCAGACTAAACAATGGGATTCAAAAGAGCGACATGAAAAAACAGAAGAATTAGAAAAAGCACTTACTGAGCTGCACCTCCCAGCCCAACAAAGGAAGAATGTGATGCGGTGGACAGGCAAGTTGGGGGGGGGAAGAAAGTCAGCAGTGGGGTGCATTTCAAGGGAGGACCCACAACTTCGGGTTGGGGGAGAAAATTGGCCGTGGGGGCAGATCTGCGTTCAGCTGTTTTATGCAGGGGGGCTTCATCACCTGCACCCCCCCTGCACCACCTTTATATATATAAACATCCTCCAGAATGCACAAACCACCACACTCATAAACATACAGTCGGCTCGACTGAAAACAGCTACAGGTATAGTGCTATAATCTCTGCGCTATAATTTCCCTTTGGCTGTTTTCACCTATTCTATTTTCTCTCTGTTGTTTTTACCATGCTCTTATTCCCACAGGCTCTTGACTGGATACTCCAGATCCACTGGACATTAACTGGTACAGCAAATGGGCATTTTGATGGATATGTTTTGAATTTCAAGGTAGTAGATTCTAGCTCCACCAGAACTACTTGATCATAACTGGTATTTATGGGCATAACATTGAATCTGGTAATTTTCCTAGATTTTTTTTAGTTTGGAGGATACTATTCCTCCATGTTATTTAATTACAGAGGAGGTGGGTCATGGGATTCTTATAGCTTGATTCAGAACCAAGTAAACTCATTAGCTGCTACTTTTGTTTTATACACTGACAATACTAAAAGTAAGGACAAAATCTGGATTGTGCATTAATTTAGTACATGCAGCTAAGGACTGTAAGTTCTGTTATGATCAGTTTGGATGTTATGTATTTTTATTCATGTTTTGCACTTTATTAACATGCAGTTTGCAGTTTTGTATATTTGCATGTATTGATGAGGGATATTTAATGGGTGCGTTTCTTGTCAGCCACGCCCCCTGAGGAGGTCTGATAGTAAGTGATACATAGGAGTTGCTGACCTGTGTTTTCATAAGCAACACAAAATAAAATAGTTTAAGTGAGCCTGGATTGGCCGGACTGGTGGCATAGATGGCTAAGGTGCCTAGCACTTTACCTCTCACCATGCCAGTGACCTGGGGTTGGGACCAACCATGGGTTGCCGGTGGTTGGCTGGGGGAGAAGATTGAGCATCTGGAGGATAGCTCTCCTCTCCTGGGGGGGGGGTTGTGGCTCCCTGGAATCAGCGACACCAGGTGGAGGCTGGGTGTGCAACAGCCAGGGCCATGTAGAGACTGCAGTTGAGGTGACGGCGGATGTCCGCAAATATGGTGCAGGAGTGTGCATGTCTAATGCTGGATGTCATTGCACATCCACACCTCCTTGGAGGCAACCACATACAGCAGAAAACCCACTAGCTGGGAGGAAGATGCCGCCTGCCCCCACATCCACTGCCGGATCCTGCCCTCCTGGGTCACGACACCCTCCAGCCTTCACCCCCACCTGTGGGACATTGGATTTCACATAAGCGCTGCAGATCTGAAGGTGGCGCCACCCTGGGGGGGTGGTAATGACAAGGGGGTTCCCCACGGGTGTGTCATGGGTGGGTCTGGAGATTGGATCACAGGCAGGGAGGATCATGGCAGGACACGACAATGGCAGGATGACTGATGGGGCCCCAGCCAGTGGAGACGGGAGTGAAAAAGAGTTGATTAAAAAAAAAGTGAGCATGGTGTGTGTGCTGTATTTTTTTTTTTTACTTGTAGTAGTAGCACAGCAACACCATTAAGAGAGAGGAGTGCTTTCTACATTTTTCCAGTTCGCTATTGCAGATATGGCATACCTTCCCTTTCAGTTTCTCTGCAATGTCACTTATGAAGACATTGAAGAGGAATGCTCCAGTACTGAGCCCTGTGGCACTCCGCTGGCCACTTATCCATCATTGGTCACTTGTCCATAATTGGAGTGAGTGCCATTTACCACCAGCCTCTGTCTCCTATCCCTTAACCAATGGCTGTCAATCCAAAACTTTGCCTGTGATATGAGGGGTGCCCCAGGGATCAATTCTGGGCCCCCTATTGTTTATCACTTACATTAACAATTTGCCTAATCTAATGGAGCACTCCCAAATCAGACTGTATGCAGATGATACAATACTTGTTTTTTTTTGTGCCCACTACCTGGGGAACTCTTTCCAGCATCCTCAGGGGCTCCCAGTCTCTACCTCCCACCATGACTTCTGGATCCTCTCCCCTCGTGTCACCCAACACAACCTCTGGATTTGAACCCCCCCCAGAGAAAGGGCCTCCCTGTCCACCCAGGGTGCTCTATCTCATAGTGTAGAGTGCCGGGTACATGAGTCGGTCCATGGAGAGGAAGTCAGTCCGGTGTTGGGAGTGTGGGCTTAAGAGGCCGAGGTGCCATCACCTATCCCCAGGAGTGGGGTTATTCATCTTTATTTCTGTGGTTCCTGCCCCCACAGAGTGTGGCTGTTAAGACAATGTTATGCCACAGCTCTGCCCCCTGCATACGCAGCGTTGCTACTTCGGGTGCCTCCAACCACTGCCAGAGGCTGCTCCAGAAGTGATCACTTCCCTGAACCCTCCGCGGGAAGAGAGAGCAGTCCTTCGGACTCTCGATCTCTTCCCTCCCATGCTGACCCCTGACAGCCTGGGCTCATTCCCAAACCCAAGTCGCCAGTGTGGTGTGAGGTGTGGCGTCCAGCGCCTCAACCCTCAGTGCCACCGGGCTGGCTATGATACAATACTTGTAGCAGAAGGTAGTTGCCCCGGAAGAGGTGGAGTGTAAACTGCAAATAGATTTTATAGTGATGCAGGTATACTTCACCTCCCAGGGTTTGATTATCAAAAACAAAAAACCCAAACAATGCTTTTCGGCGCATCACAGCCAGGTAAAAATAAAATAAGCCCTAAACTTGAGGTAAGAACCAAAGACGGAAACATTCTAACACAAACTTCGGTATATAAATACCTAAGGGTTCATTTTGATCAGCATTTAACTTTTGAACAGCACACCAAGGAACTGATGAGAAAAATAAATGCAAGAATTGGGGCAGTGTGTCGGATTTCAAATTGTACAACTAAAAATGTGCACTTAATAGCAAACCAGTTAATTTTGCCAGTTATCGACTGTGGCAGCTATATTTATGGACATGCCCACAAAAAGCAATTATTGAAATTAGATATAGTATATAATAGATTGGCAAGATTTATATTGACATGTAAGTAGAGTACTCACCACTGCAGAGGCGGACATGGGGGGGGGGGCTAAGGGGCTGAAGCCACCGATTTAAGCTGATTATCAGATGTCCTCAGTTGGATATTGCAGTGCAGTCAGCAGTTTGCAGAGGTTCTGACTCCCGTCCCAGTCCTGCCTAACGCTAATATCGTGATCGCAAGATGGGAGGGAGTAAAAGAAAAAAATTGTCCCAGGCGAGAGTCAGGAGGAGGATCACATAGCCGTTAGCCGGGCACCAGGCAAGTCAGCTCAGCTGACTCAGGCTCTAACAATCCAACTCACTGCCACTAAACAAACAAACCCCTTGGAGCTCCCGACCCGACAGAGTGTCCCAGTGACTCACTGGGACACTCGATGAGGTTGGGAGCTCCAAGGAGTTTGTTTGTTTAATGCTGCTGCAGCTGCTAGTCTGTACTGGTGGGGTGGGGGGAGGAATCAGTCGAATCCAGCGTCCATGTGCCACTCATGCACTGACTCATTGACTGCAGTGCAGCATGACCTCCGTGCGGCTTCCTCTTCCCATCCACATGAGCCCCAGAGCAAATATTAGGCCATCTTCACTTCAATTTTTAGACCAAACACTGATGTCTACAGCTACTTGTCTCTTACCATTTTTAATTTCTCTCCAGTCAAGCGCGAAACTGGTCAGAGGCTCGTACTCCATTAGTAGCGTATCGCTGTGACCGCTGTCTGCACTCTGCACCTTGCTTGCTGTAGCTGTATGCCACTTGCATGAGAAAACCATGCCAGTAAAACCACTCCAGTCAATAAGTGCTAGTGGGAAGGGAATTTAAACCAGTGCTGAGCAAGGACAGCAAAACTCAACTCACTGTCCTGGGGTGGGGGTGGAACTTGGGTTGGGGGACACAATTGGGACTTGGGAGGGAAGATTTACTATCCCTAACTGGGGGGGGGGTGCAACTTGAGGAGAGGGATAAAGGTAACTGAAATGGTGTGTGTAGACACAATCACAGACAGTCGACTCTGCACTTGGTAGTGGGAGTATAGGAGGGTCCTGGATGTACTGTAACCGAGAGCTGCAATATCATTCAGCATAGCAGGGCAGGCTATATAGCACAACAACTATATTATCCATGACATACATAATACAGTTGTTGCTATAGCCTGCCCTGCTATGCTGAATGATATTGATATTGCAGCTCTCGGTTATATCCAGGACCCTCCTATACTCCCGCATGTTGTGTGGTGCTCAGGTGCTGGAATAATTCCAGCAAAGTGGAATTTGTGGTGAATAGGGAATCGGAAGGATGAATCTTATCAATGGATCTAGTGTACACACACTGGCAGCTAGCTTGACTGAGGCCCAGGCGAGCATGCGCAATGCACTGTATCATGTGTGTTGTTCTTCTGTTACACACATGGTACAGTGAGTTGTCAGTCAGTGCACTGTTCGCATGCTCTCTCACACAGTAGTGCATTAGTTCTTCAAGAGGAGAGTCAGTCTTCTGTCTCTCTCTCTCTCTCTCTCTCTCTCTCTTTCTCTCTTGTTGGAAGGAAGGCACTGCTTTCACATAAAGTTTTTTTACACCAAGCAAAACTGAATGATAGTACTACCAAAACAAAATATAAAACTTTAACAAACTGCTGGAAATGAACTGAGGGATTTTTTGGGTTAAAAGTAATCTGTGAGGGAGGCTAGGGAGGGATTGGGGAAGGGGAGGAAGAAAGTTTCTGAGAGGCGAGGGCTGAGAAGAGGGCCTGCCTGCTGAGTGACTGCCAACTAATACTGCTGCTGGGAATGGATGTGGTTGAACTTAGGGGAGGGAACCGCTGAAGCTGTGCACTGTAGTGTGTCAGAAGTTGAATTGAATGAGTTTATATAAAAAAATAAACATAAAATAGGAACACTTGAAAAGTGAAAACAGAGGTGTCTAAAAGTAAGTGTCTAAACGTTGCTGCTGCAGTGCAGTGCTGCTCACTCAGTGCTTGCTTTACTTGATGATTTGGCAGGCCTGGGCTGGGGGCTATGATACCTAGACGACAAAGTCCACGTTACACTACAGAGTGCAGCAGCAGAGTATAGACTAATTTTCTCATCTGCGCTGACTTACTTTTATTATTAATTCCAGCCCATTTCCACAAAGAAGATATAAAATCACACTGTACTCTGACTGAAGTGGGATGGAGTTGGACCTTTGAGCCTGTACATACATGTGGTTGTGCCTCCCCCAACAGATTTAGCTTGCTACTGCCTGTCAAACATCTCCCTCATAAAACCTTTCAGTCTAAGGTCAGGTGTGACAGGCTTCTGAGCCTGTACATGGGGTTGTGCCACCCATTTAGCTTGCTGCAGCCTGTCATTCTTCTCCCTTATATAAGCTTTCAGTCTAAGGTGTGACAAACGTCTGAGCCTGTACGCGGTGTTGTGCCACCCATTTAGCTTGCTGCAGCCTGCCATTCTTCTCCCTCATATAAGCTTTAGGTCTATGGTGTGACGTACTTCTGAGCCTGTACACGGGGTTGTGCCACCCATTTAGCTTGCTGCAGCCTGTCATTCGTCTCCCTTATATAAGCTTTCAGTCTAAGGTGTGACAGACTTCTGAGACTGTACATGGTGTTGTGCCATCCATTTAGCTTGCTATAGCCTGTTATTCTTCTCCCTTATATAAACTTTCAGTCTGACGGACTTCTGAGTCTGTACACGGAGTTGTGCCACCCATTTAGCTTGCTGCAGCCTGTCATTCTTCTCCCTCATATAAGCTTTCGGTCAAAGGTGTGATGGACTTCTGAGCCTGTACATGGAGTTGTGCCACCCATTTAACTTTCTTCTGCCTGTCATTCTTCTCCCTTATATAAGCTTTCAGTCTGACTAAGGTGTGACGGACATCTGAGCCTGTACACAGAGTTGTGCCACCCATTTAGCTTGCTGCCGCCTGTCATTCTTCTCCCTTATATAAGCTTTCAGTCTAAGGTGTGACAGACTTCTGAGCCTGTACGCGGTGTTGTACCACCCATTTAGCTTGCTATAGCCTGTCATTCTTCTCCGTCAAATATAAGCTTTCGGTCTATGGTGTGACAGATTTCTGAGCCTGTACACGGGGTTGTGACACCCATTTAGCTTTCTGCAGCCTGTCATTCTTCTCCCTTACATAAGTTTTCGGTCTAAGGTGTGATGGACTTCTGAGCCTGTACACAGGGTTGTGCCACCCATTTAGCTTTCTGCAGCTTGCCAAATGTTTCCCTCATTCTCATTCTCAGCCAGTAGTGGGATAAGGCAAAGGGATTCTTATTTCAGCTGTGTGCTGACCTGAGCGAGATTGTTTTTTGACGTTTCTCAACAAAGATATATAAACTTTGCAAACCATAATGCCTAAAACAAAAAGACAAAAGGCTATGTGTCTGGAATGTGGTTCAGTATTTGACAACGATTACAGAAACAAGCATAATTTAAAAATTCACAGTGAGCTCCTGATGCAAAGAGAGTTATTCGTTACAAACTACATACATCTCATCCAGCTATTGCTATTTTTTTTAGTGGTACAAGAGGGACTACATCCATAACACAAGCATGTAGTGATAATAACCAGAGCATAAATTCAAATGAATCTTCAGATTCTGAGACACCTTACTGTGGTGAAGGTGAAGGTGAACTAACTTGTCCATCAGTGGATGTGTCAACAATACCAGCTACAGTACAGACACGTCTGCAGCTGCTTGTTCTGAAGGTAGTACTGGTAGCAACACAATAATTGATCATAGTTGTGCTGAGAAACCTGAAGATATTGTAAACTCCCTGGTTAAGGATGTCGATGAAATACAGGACTGGGACCTTGGCACTGCCAGGTCTTCATTTACTGTTAATATCACACATGATTCCATTTCAGAATATTTTGAGCCCGACATGAACATAGACACTAGTGAGATAAATATGAAAGACATTGGTAGTTCAGATGAGCTACCAGTGCCACTGTCCATTGACACGGATAATGAAAATGAAGATGATGAAGATAGTGAAACAGTTTTCCATAGTATTCCAAGTGTCAGTGGTTATGCCAGTTCGAAGATGGTAACTGATCCTGGTGATCAACCACCAGTAATTCTGCCTTCCCTCAGATCAGAATTTGTAAAGGCAGGGCCCATGCGACCTGAACTAAGCAAATACCCCATGAAATATAATGTTTCGGGTAAACAATTTAGAACTTTTCGCAATGATTGGTACTATAACATAAATGAAATAACAGGCAAACCTGTTAAGCGAGACTGGTTAGAATACAGTATTGCCAAAAGTTCTATATTCTGTTTTCCATGCATGGTTTTTGGGAAGACAAAATCACAGTGGGTTCAAGGGGGTGTTACAAATTTTCGTAAAGCTCTTCAGTTAATTGTTACACATGAAAAGTCAAGGCAGCAAAGAGAAAATGTACTAGAGTGCCGATTGTTTCAAAATGAGAGTACACATGTGGATAAGTTATTGTGTAAGCAAGCAGAACAAGAAAAGGAAAAGACTAGAAAGATTCTCCGACCAATAATAAAGGCTGTTTGGTATCTTGCATCTCATGAGAATGCTTTGAGGGGCCATAAAGTAAGTATTGACGAAGATTTTGGTGGGAAGTTTGTGGACTTAGTTAAGCTCATTGCTGAATATTAGCCTTCACTTCAGTCACATTTGCACATAATTTCTGAGTTAAGACACAAAGGTATAAAGACAAGAAAGCAATATCTGTCACCTACAATACAGAATGATATATTGCATGCAACTAGTGATCTAATAACAGATAAGATCATACATAATGCAAGACAGTCACCAGTTTACTCTATTATAGTTGATGAAACGAGTGATATCTCTCTGCAAGAGCAGTTATGTCTTGTCAGATACTTTCTGCCAGATTTCTCAGTTGAAGAAAGCTTCCTAGGCTTCTACTCATTAACAAGCACCACTGGGGAAGGAATATTTGAAAAACTGAAATCTGTTCTTCAAGATTATTGCAAACTTGATTTAAAGAAACTGTATGGTCAGGGGTAGGATGGGGCCTCAAATGTGTCAGGCCAATTCAGGGGAGTGCAGACCAGATTATTTTTAGAGAGATTTCACCAACTGCTTTGTATGTTCACTGCTTGGCCTATGAGCTCTCATTCAGTTTAACTGACACATCGGCAAACTGCAGAATAACTAGTGACATGTTTGCACAACTTCAGATTTTGTATTCAACATTTACAAACAGTCTGAAAAGATCTGAGCATCTAAAATAGGTGAGCCGAGTGATGAACTTGGAGGCTGATGGTCGTCAGAACCTCATCTCTCTGTGCACAACTCGTTGGTATGCACAAGCATATAGCCTAGAAGCATTAAAAAACTCGTACGCTTCCATTTTCAAACCTTGGAGGAAATAAAACAATGTCCACCCTGTTTCATCAGCTGCCTTGAAGCCACAAGTAAAAGCTGTGATTCTGGAAATGAAAAAGATGGATTTTATTATTTGCCCTTTTGCACTTCATAACATATTTTCCAAAATAAACACAGTCTCCATGTGCCTACAGTCTCCCTCTATCCATATGGCTGATGCACTAGATCAGGTACAAATATTGAAAAACAGCCTTTCAGAAATGAGGTCAGATGAACACTTTGATGATATCTATACTTCTTCAGGGAAATTTGCAGAAACACTCAACAGTGACTTCAACCTAAACATTAACCTAAGTGTGTCTTATTGTAGGCAACACATGCAAAGGAATGTAGTAGACAGTCAAAGCAATAAAGAGCAATTGAAAAGTGACTTTTACTATGACACAGTCAACACCATTGTCAGTGCCCTGAATGATCGGTTTGCTGAGGTGCCCATCATTAAATCTCTATCTGTTTTTACACCAAAACGCTTCAATAATTCCACCACAGATGAAATAAAAGCTGCTGCCATGGTCATTTCACGTACTTACCTTGACATTAATCCAGAGCTTCTCATTTCAGAATCACAGCTGGTATGTAAAGTACAAAAGCTTCAAAGTCTTGCATCACATCAGATCTGTAATTTCCTTCATGAAAGTGGCTTAACTCAAGCTTATTAAAATTTTATGAAGTGCAGCATGTACTTAAATATCCTTCCTGTGACAGTGGCATCTTGTGAGTGTTCATTCAGTAAAATGAAGATAATCAAAACTCAACTGAGAAACACAAGGTTAAATGAAAAGCAGAGGCACCTCTCTGTCATTAATATGGAGCGCAGTCAAGTGAAAAGCATTCCCGTCGATGCTGTCATTGACAGGTTCAAGGGCATGAAACAAAGAAGAATGTTGCTGTAGATTTAGCATCATTTGAACAAATCTGTTCTTTTTTTTCCATACTATGTGTGTGAGTGTGAGCACAGAGCAGCAGCACAGATTGCAGGTGCAATGAAAGATATTGCTACTTTCTTGTCTTTATACCTTTCCAGCCTCCACTGCAATAACCTGACTCAATTTCTGTAGCGCAGACATTTGTCCTGAATAATACTTGATTCACTTTTTAAAACTTTGATCTGGACTTGTAACATGGATTGCAAAAATTAGGATTGATGGCAAATTGGGAAATTACTATTACCCATACTATTTTTTTTTTGTTTATACACTGCAAGAGAGTTCCATCCTTCTGTGTTTGGGATGGTGTGTGCAATGCATGCATCAACAGACACATGATACTGTAAACACCTCCCAGTAGTTATAAATAAAATATATACTGTGTGTGTGTGTGTATATATATATATATATATATATATATATATATATATATATATATTTATATATGTATATGAAGAACTTTGTTAGACTTGGCATGTGCATGGTGGAAATCTACCACACACATGCATGGTCTAAGTATTGTTTCACAGTCTGGTCTGGTGCTGTCTACTACTCATTTTAGGCCATATCCATGTGCATTGGTAGTCATTGCCTATGTGACACACTGGCATGGCCTTAAAATACTTCATTTTTTGGGGTACTTGTGCATTTGTCTTGCCAAACATAAGGATTACTGGCAACTTGCTACTCAGCACTCATGATGATATTTGGCTAGACAAAAGGCTCAAAGTGCATCTCAGAGCATCAAAAATCTGAAATGTCCACCACTGCACCACTGTACAATGTATAATATTTAATATATTAGGTTGGAGATCTCTTGATTTAAGAAGAAAGGGTATATGGGTAAAACATGTACAGGATATACTTAAAGACAATATATTGTCTGGTTTAATTGGAAAACTATAAAAGCCAAACCATGGTCTAAACCTGAGGAAAAAGGGTGTCAGGGATCCAGTATTACCCAAAATAACTAATAATTTTAGTAAATTTCCATTTCATTTTAAAGCTGCCCACATTTGGGATGAACTCCCCCCACATCTTAGGAACTAGGACATTTCTCCAATTGCTTTTAAAACTGCTGTGCAGCAAGAACTAACTTTTCACTGTGAGTGCAATAGGTGAGCAAAAGGAAACTGAATATGAACTGGCATTGTTTATTGTAGAACTTATATTGTTCATGGTTGGTATCTGTAATTAATCCCTTCCCTATGACCTGAGTCTGTGTTATGTGCTCTAGTATTGTATATTTATACTGGTTTATCGTTGAAACTTTGTTAAACAGGTGCACCTTCTGAAAGGGGTATATATATATATATATATATATACAGTATATATATATATATATATATATATATATATATGTATATATGTGTATATATATATATATATATATATTATGGTGGCACGGTAGTGCCATCATAGTTATGGTTGACTACCCCATTTAAGGTTAAATGGTGAAATTTTGCACCTTAATAACTTTGCCACCGTACATCAGATTTGCCTGACATTTGGTAGGCATGGAGCAGTACCATAGATCTTGGGATCTGCCAATAATCATATTGGTCAGATATACAGTTGCAGAGTTATTAAGCAACATCTCAGAGCGCATTTACGCTTTTTTGAACATTCTTTGCTCACGCCTACAGGTCACACGGTTTGTGTGACCAGTCCAAAAACTTCAGGGAACATGCGACCAGGATCCTTGATGTGCCTTTCAAAGATTTTGTGAAAAAATATTAAACGGTTCAAAAGTTATTCAAAAAACAAGTTTCCCTTTATAGTCAATGGGAAAAGTTAACAAAAAGTTCAACAGTGTCGCAAATGCAGTTTTTAGTGTCGCAAATGACCGCTGTAGTGTCGTGAGTCAGTCATTTATTTTTCAGTTAGTGGTCAGAGAAATGCTTGGCATTTAAATTTGGGATCCTCTAGTGACACATTTCTTTTTGTGTTTACCTAGTTGAGCCCTGAGGATGCTAGCCATGTCATTTTTGGGGAATTAAACACCCCAGAAATATGTTTTTAACATTTTTGTGAAAAGTAGTGTCGCAAAGTAGTGTCGCACTCATGACACTTTCGTGATTTCATTTGCGAAAGTGTCGTGATTTTCAACACTATTTTGCGACACTATGCCCAAAATAACAGGAATTCTTTGCCACCCTGCTGCAAAAGAACAATTTGGTCTATTGGGCTGCATTTGGAGGGAAGACAGCTAACATGCCACAGATGTGCCTTTTAGTGGTTTGGTGAAAAATATTGGAGGGCTGCAAAGTTACGGCACTCCGGAGTTGACACTTTTTCCCATAGGAAAACATTACGGCGTCTGCCACATTACAGGAATTTTTTGCCACCCTGCTGCAAAATAACGCTTTGGTCTTTTGGGCTGAACTTTGGAGGGAAGAAAGCCAACATCCCACAGATGTGCCTTTTGGTCATTTGGTGAAAAAATATTACTGGGTGGCAAAGTGACGGTACTCTGAAGTTGACCCTTTTTCCCATAGGATAACATTATGGCATCCATCGTGCATTTTGGGCCCCTGTATCTCAGAAACGGTGCAAGATACGTACTTTTCGTCAGAAAAATGCTTAGCCGCCTAAGCAGGGTCTAAGTACAAAACTAGCCAGGAATGTCATAATCATACAAAATGTTAATTTTTTTTCTATCATACGGTTCCTGAGATATAACCAATTTAGTATTCCAACTCCTACTTTTCTCCTCCGAGGCCCATTATTATGCATACATTCTTTGTATTCACTGTCTTTTTCAATGCAGTTTTTGGGGAAAAGAAGGGTGTGCCCTTTCGTTACTGTGCCAGTTAACATTTCCAGCTGTGTATCCATTACCATTCCCATCACCATTCCCGTGTATGCCACAGCGAGCGTTACGGTTTGCGTCTTCATTTGCACTTCTGTTTGCTTTACTGTTACCATTTGCATTTCCATTACTGTTTATGTTTTCATTTTCTTTTGCATCAGCCTGTGCATTGCAATTTGCATTTGTGGCCGCTTTTCCGTTTGCATTTGCGTGTGTCTTTCGTTTTACGTCATCGTCGTTGTTACCATTACCATTGGCATTTCCAATTGCGTTACCGTGACCGTGCACGTTACGGTATGCGTTTCCGTACACACTTGCATTTGCATTTCTGTTTCCTTTGGCATTACTGTTGCTGTTACCGTTACCATTTATGTTTCCAATTGCAGTACTGTGACCATGTGTGTAACGGTTTGCGTTTCCGTACACGCTTGCATTTGCGTTTGAGTTTCTGTTTCCTTTGGCTTTATTGTTGCTGTTACCATTACCATTTGCATTTACAATTGTGGTACCGTGACCGTGCACGGTACGGTTTGCGTTTCCAAACATGCCTGCATTTGCATTTCTGTTTCCTTTGGCATTATTTTTGCTGTTACCGTTAACATTTGCGTTTCCAATTGCGCTACCATGACTGTGAGCATTACCAGTTGCGTTCCGTACATGCTTGCATTTGCGTCTCCGTTTCCATCACTGTTCGCTTTGGTGTCACTTTGTGCTTGCGTTTCTAATACCATTTGCATTACCATTTACATTTACGTCACCATGTGCGTAACTGTTTGTGCTTGCGTTTGCATTGCACTTAACGTTACTATGTCACAAAAAATCATGTGGTGGGGCCCCGCACTACCACTACCACATTCCATTCACTATTTATTGTCCTGATTCTCAAAAAGAAGGGAAATTCAATGCACACCCCGATGCCAGTTGGGGGGGGGGGCAGAGTGGGGGTCGCAAGGGGGGGGCTTTCAACCCTAACATTGAATTTCCTTGCTTTTGTTGCTGTGGAACAACCCTAACTGATGCATTAAACAGATTTTTTTTGCCATGAATATATATATTATGGTAGAGTAGCCCTTCTAAGGTTAAAGGGTCAAACTTTGCACTTTAATAACTTTGCCACCATGCAACGTAGTCACCTGAAATTTGGAATGCATGATCAAGAACCATACATCTTGGGATCTGCAACTTTTGTAGTGGTCGGTATACAGCTGCGGAGTTATTAAGTGAGATCTGCGTGCGCATTTACGGTTTTTGGTGAATTCTTTGCTTGTGCCTACAGGTCGCATGGTTTGTGCGGACCAGTCTGAAAACTTCAGGGGACGTGCAGCCAGGGTCCCTGATGTGCCTTCTGAAGATTTCATGAAAAAATATTAAACGTTTCAAAAGTTATTCAAAAAACAAGTTCCCATTATAAGTCAATGGGAAAAGTTAACAAAAAGTTTGAGTGTCACAAATGCACTTTTTAGTGTCGCAAATGGCCCTAGTAGTGTCACAAATCTACCATTTTGTTTTCAGTTGGTGATCAGAAAAATGCTTGGCATTTAAAATTGGGACCATCTAGGGACATACTTATTTTTGTGTTTACCTAGTCAGACCCTGAGGATGCTAGACATGTCTTTATTTTTGGGTTAAACACCCTAGAAATAGGTTTTTCAAATTTCTGGAAAAAGTAGTGTCGCAAAGTAGTGTCGCACTCACGACACTTTCGCAAATTTTTGCGAAAGCTTTCGCAAATCACGACACTACTTTTTCAGACTATGGCCAAAATGCCAGCAGTTCTTTACCACCCTGCTGCAAAAGAACAGTTTGGTGTTTTGAGCTGAAATTTGGAGGGAAGGCAGCCAACATCTCATAGATGTGCCTTTTGGTGGTTTGGTGAAACATTTTGCATGGCTGCAAAGTTACAGTACTCCAAAGTTGGTGTTTTTTCCCATAGACTAACATGGTGGCATACACTGCGCCTTTTGGGGCTCGTATCTTGAAAACGGTGTGAGATACGGAATTTTCGTCGTGCATTCAGTGAAAACGTAGCCAGGAAAATCATGAATCAGCATTCAGTGAAAACGTAGCCAGGAAAATCATGAATCATGTGATTTTTTTTTCTATGTCGTACGGTTACTGAGATATAAGCAATTTAGTATTCCAACACCTAATTTTTGGCTCCGAGGCCCATTACCATTATTATGCATACATTCTTTGTACACACTGTGTTTCTCTATGCAGCTGTTGGGGAAAACCAGGGTATGCGCTTCTGTTAATGTTATAGTTTCTGTTTCCACTTGCATTTACGTACCCGTTTGTGTTACCATTCCTGCCTACGCCACCATGTGCATTACCCTTTGCGTTCTTGTTTGCCCTTGCATTTGCGTTACTGTTACCATTTGCATTTCCACTACTGTTTGTGTTTGTGTTTCAGTTTGCGTCACCGTGTGCATTGCCATTTGTGTTTACGCCAGCCCTTTCATTTGCGTTTGCATTTCTCTTTCATTTTGTGTCTTCGTTGCTGTAACTGTTACCATTGCATTTCCTATTGCGTTATTGTGCCCGTGCACATTACGGTTTGTGTTTCCATGTGTGCTTGCATTTCGTTTTGCGTTTCTGTTTCCTTTGGCGTTATTGTTGCTGTTACCGTTACCATTTGCATTTACAATTGCTGTACCGTGACCGTGCGCATTACGGTTTGCATTTATGTATGCGTTTGCTTTCCTGTTTACATTTCTGTTTCCTTTGGCGTTATTGTTCATGTTAACTTTACCATTTGCATTTACAATTGTGGTACCGTGCCCATGTGCATTATGGTTTGTGTTTAAGTGCACGCTTCCGTTCCCATTTTCGTTTCTGTTACCTTTGGCGTTCTTGTTGCTGTAACACTTAATATTTGCATTTACAATACCGGTGCTGTCACTGTGCGCGTTACCAGTTGCATTTTCATATGCGCTTACGTGTCCATTTGCATCACTATTCGCTTCAGTGTCACTTTACGCTTGCGTTTCTATTAACATTTGCTTTACCATTTATATTTGCTTTACCATGTGCGTCACTGTTGCCACTTGCATTTGTTTTGCAGTTCTGGCCCCGTGCTTCCGCCACTGCATTCCATTCATTATTTATCATCCTCATTCTCAAAAAGAAGGGAAATTAGAGGCAAAAAACTCTGTTTAATGCATCAGTTAGGGTTGTTCCACAGTGACAAAAGCGAGGAAATTCAGTGTTAGGGTTGAAAGCCCCCCTTGGATCTTCCTGGCCCACCCCCCAACCGGCATCGGGGTGCGTTGGGGCCGTCTGTCCTAACTCTCACCCCATTCTCCTATGCCTCTGCTTCTTTACACAAGTGATGGGGTGAGAGTTGGGGCCGACAACCCCAACCGCACCCGATGCCAGTTAGGGGGTGGGCTGGGGGTCAAGGGGCTTTCCTCTTCAGCCTCCTTTTGTCGCTGTGGGCAACTAACTGATGCATTAAACTGATTTTGCTCTCTATATAATATATATATATATATATATATATATATATACCCCTAATGGTGATATCTCTGTATAAATAACGTTTTACTACTTACTAATACTACAACCAGTTTCTAACCCAATTCACCACTTTGGATCCCATCCCAAGCATGCTCAGTTTCTTTGTCAGCCTCCTGTGTGTTACAGTGCCAAAGGCCTTACTGAACTTGAGATAGGCCACATCCACTACCTTTCCCTGATCTATTTCCCTGGTTACCCACTCAAAGAAATCCATCAGATTCATTTGGCAGGCTTCCCCATCCCATGAGTCCATGCTGCCTGTGGTCTTGCAGCCCATTGGGTTTGAGATACTCTACCAGTCTTTCATTTAGCAGGATTTCCATTAATGTCCCCACTACTGAAGTAAGACTGAGCAGCCTATAGTTGCTTGCCTTCTCCCTGCTGCTGCTGTTATTTAGAGGGACAACGTTAGTTCTTCTCCAGTCCTCTGGCACCATCCATGCCTCCTTTCAGTGACCTGTTGAACAAGGCTGCAAATGGGGCAGTTAGCACCTCCCTGAGTTCATTTAGAACCTTTGGATGTTTGCTTTTTCTTTATCCTCTCTTTTGCAGTCTCCCTCATCCACCCTTTTAATCCACACTATTCCACCCCTTGCTTTCTTCTTTTCTTCAGAAGAAATTCTTAACCCCTCTTGGTGACCTCATAGGTGATTCTTTCTTTTGTCTGCACTTTTGCTCTCCTCACCACCTTGCCTGTTTCCCTCTGCTTTACTAGGCATACCTACCTGTCTTCCTCTGTCTGTATACCTCCTAAATGCCACCCTTTGTTCTTTCATCATCACCACATTCCTAGAGAACCATACCACTTCCTTCTGCTTTTACTCATGATCTTTATGCAGAGGTTAGTTGCTTTAGTGATACCCTCCCTTGTTTTTGACCACTGTGACTCCACACCAGCTGAAGAGCTCTCATCAGGGGACTGCAGGATTCTCAGAGGGGCTGTAAGAGATAAAGTCTCTCCTTCTAGCTTACTTTCTGAAGGCATTACCCCATTGGCACTGTGTGCCAACTGCACCACTCATGCTCAGCTTTACTGCATATAGGTCACATGATACATCATCTCTCCTAAGTGTCCACTTTTCCCATTTGCACCTTTCTGGTGCCACTCCATCCATCTACTTCCTATTTGAAGCTAATATCGGTTCTGTCCACTAGGTGTCACTACAGTTCCCTCCTAGTCCCTATTTTCTGCCTTTCTCACACCACTCTGTTTTTCTCCTAATCTCTACTCCTCCCCACTTTCCTACTACTAAACCCCTTTTCCCCCATAGTTTGCTACTGTCCGCTGCAGGTCTCAAACCCTGTACCCTTAACACCAATGTCAGCAGCTCTACCACTAAGCTGACAAATCAGGTTAATTTATTCTCAATTTTTGAAGCTCTTAAAGCTTCTGGCTCCATAGTCTGCTAAAATACTTTTCTTCTGTCCTACTGCAGGCCTCAAACCCTGTACCCTTGACACCAAAGTCAGCAGCTCTGCCACTAAGCCAACAAGTCAAATTACTTTCTTTTGGTCTGTTTTTAAAGCTCTTAAAGCTTTTTGGCTCCCCCCAGCCACTTTGTTCGGACTCCAATGCTACCTAGGCACCATGTCTGCTCACTTCCTCTTTATGTGCCTTGTCTTCATAACCACCCAGGGACACACCTCCCACCAGCAAGACCTCACCCTATGCTCTTTGTGGACTGCACCTGCATATCTCTTCAGAATTACCTGTCCCCCCCTACCTTGTCATGGCACCCTGGAGCCCCGCATCCACCTCCTAGCTGCCCTCCCAACCCCGCCGTTCACCCTGGCTCCCCTTGGCTCCATCTTCTTTGTGTCTTCCCAACCCTCCAAACCCTGCCCATCCCCTGCTCCACTATGGCCTCCCCTCCTCTCAACGTACCCCCAAAACGTTAACTAGCTGCCACCCTATGGTTAGAACCTTGGTCATTCTATCACTCCTCACTGGTAATATCCACCCTAATCCAGGCCCTGCCCCCACCAGTCCACCAACTAGATTCTCTGGACTCTGCATTGCCTCTTTGAACATATGCAGCCTGCCAAAAAAATCTGCAGCGCTCCAATGTTGGGCCACCCTACACCAGCCAGGCATCGTTGCACTAGTTGAGACCTGGCTCTCCAAATCTACTCCTGACTCCTTTGTCTCACTTCCTGGATACACCCTATACCGGGAAGACCAGGTGGGAAAACGTGGGGGCGGTTGTGCGATCTACATCACAGATAACATTATTGGCCTTATGCTCCCACCCCCCAAGCTCAAAAACGGAGCCCATGCCCTCACCCGAAAAATCACCCTGGACCCCTCAAGGGGCCCACTATACCTCACAGTCTCCTATATACCCCCTAAGAACCCAAAGCCAGCCATCACATCCCTCACTGATTATCTTTCTACCCTCCCACACAAAGCTGAACAGACAGTAGTAGCGGACCTTAATGTCAACTGGCTTGGTCCCTCAGCTGCACCAATGAAGAACTCTTTCACCACGCTCGACATAGTCCAATTAGTCACCCAACCTACAAGACTTCATCCTTCTACTGGTACCAGCACTCTCCTGGATATCATTATCTCTAACTTCCCCCCACAAAATCCAGGACATAAAAGTTCTTCCCGACTCCCTAAGTGACCACTCGCCCATCCTATTCCTATGGACCTCGTCCACCCCCAAACCCATAGCTCAAACCACCTTTCGAAGGTGTCTCCACCCGGGGGGGGGTTAAAAGAACTTAAACAACTTCTCATCCAAATGGACTGGTCCCCCATTAAAATAGCCCCCAGCATTGACACTGCACTCGATCTGTTCACGCAGGCCTTCACTAAGGCCTGTGATTTCTATGCACCACTCACCAAACACCGCACCAAAAGACAAAATGCATCATGGATCACCCCCTCCCTACTCCAAAAACTGAGGGAAAGGGACAATCTCTGGTACAAAGCTATGGAGACTGGCAGGTCAGCTGACAGACAATCCTATAATGCCACATGCAATGGATGCACGCGAGCCATCTGCAAGGCCAAAGTGGACCACTTTCAAACTACTCTCACCGCCACATGGGGGTCTGCACGGACCTTCTGGAGTAATATCAAAGAACTTTTTTTATCATGTAAAATTTTTATTGAATTTATCAAATATCAAGAGCCATGCAAAACGGCCTTCATATACCATGTATACAACATAGTCATACATGCCCAATACATACATATCTATTCTCAGGACACAAAGGATTATCTACAGACATGTGCTGCAAAAAGCATTCTTTAAGCAGGGGTCTTCTAGAGCATAGTGTAAAGTACCAGCCCTTTCAAACTTCATGAAAAAAGTCTCACACAGTAAAGAAGCTAATAATCGTAGTCCCTCTGCCTAAACCAGCAACTTGCTCCAATCTGGAATGGGACTCCAAAACATTATCACCTGCTATCCACTAATATATATATCTACAACATGGCAGCTACACAATGAGACCCTTATATAAGCTTAGATAGATCTGTCCATCCAATTAAACAGACTGGATCAAAAGGACCATAAGGGTCCAAAAATATACAACAATATAGAATAGGAGTAGAGACAAGACCATACAGCCACAGACGCCCAAATATGTTATAGACGTACTATACTGTCAGCTATATTCGGGGGGGATTTTGGAATGGTGGGGGTGCAACCGAGCAAATATGGGAATGTAAATAAGCTCCCCATTTCTGATAGTATTTGTCAAGTCGGCCCTTGACCACCACTGAAAGCCTCTCAAAGTTAGCCAGTCTGGCCATGGCAGAGCACCACTGTAGAACTGTTGGGGGCATAGGCTGTCTCCAACGCATCAGAACAGCACTCTTAGCTTCCATCAAAGCTACAAGAATCCATGCTGCACTGGGGGGAGGAGTGAATTTAGCACCGAGGTGTCTCCTAGTAAGAGGGAGTAATTTTGAAACTGGATTGGCTTACCAATTATCCTGGAACAGTCCCCTAGGACTAGAGTCCAGAAGTTTTGCAGGATCGGATAGGTCCAGAGGACATGCAGCAGGTGAGCAGAGGAGGAGTGACATCGCCAACACTGGTCCTGCAGTAGGATCTTCAGCCTATGCAGTACTGCTGGGGTTTTGTACCACCTTAAAATAATTTTCAATTGTAATAATTGACTCGTAGAGTCCTCACAGGCTGTATGAGCTGCCCTAATGCAAAGCGACCATTGTTGTGGGGATGCTGGGCAGAGGAAGTCCTTTTCCCAGGCGGCCCTGCTAGCAAGAGTACCATCCGGTTGGGTGTTCCTAATTGTCTTATATAGAATACTCACTAACCCCTGGCCCTCTCTGGGTAAGTGAAGAACTCCCAGACAGCCCCAGGAATTTTGTACCGGAGAAACCTTAAGAAGAGAAGAGAGAGCACTCCTCAACTGTAAAAATCTCCAGAAGTCCGAGGGTCCTAATCCCAAATCTATCTTTGATCTGCTCAAAGGACATTAGCACCAAAGAGTTTGGAAGTAGTAGATCCCCTAGCACTCAGATGCCCTTTGATGCCCAATGGGGCCAAGAGAGCGGTTTGTGATCAACCATGATAAGGCAGTTGTTCCATAGCGGGGCGTATCTAATCGGGGGGTGGTAACCTGATTTCAGGACCCCAGTGATTGCCATCACCCTCCGCCATGCTCTGCATGTTTCCCACATAATTAGAGTAAGTCCACTCACCACTTGCTACCCGCCAGAGAGCAGAGAAGAGAGGGGATTATCTATTTATAAGGAGGCCTCTAGTGCTACCCACTGCAGGGGGTGAGGTGGGGAGTAAACCAAGCTGTAGTTTGGGCCATTCTGAAGGCCAGGTGATATCCCTCAAACCAGGGGAGACCAAGTCCACCTATAGTCCAATGTGCACGGAGTTTCGACCGTCCCCATCTTGGGGTTTTTCCCTCCCATAGAAAAGAAGTGACTAAGTTATCTAGGGTCTTGAATAGTTTTGAGGTCAAAGGAATAGGAAGATTATTCAGTAGATACGACACCCTGAAGAACAGAAACATTCTGATAGCTTCTACTTTGCCTTTGACAGTGAGCCCGGAACCATTTCCACTGCTGGACCTCCGCCATTAGAGAAGTCAACAGGGGGGAAAATTTGAGGACTCCAAGTCTTTCCAAGCCATAGTAATAAAGACTCCCAGGTAAGGAAAACCTTGCGGGGCCCAAGTAATATCAGTGCCTGCAAGACAGGATTTGGTACAGGTGCCATTTAAAGGGGACAAAATGGTTTTCTTCTGATTTACTGTGAGCCCCGAGAGACATGCAAACTCCTGTAGAATTGCTAAGAGTGAAGCAATGGAAGATTGGGGATCAGAGAGTGTAAGGAGCATGTCGTCCGCATAGGCGTTGACCAGGTACGTCGATCCTTTTATAGGAATACCTGTTATGTTTGGGGAGTTTATAAGTTTTCGAATAAGAGGGTCCAAAGCAATCAGAAAGGGAAGAGGGGAGAGGGGGCAACCCTGCCGGGTGCCTCTTTGTAGTGGAAAGAGGGGGGGAGGTATCTTTGCTAGTGACCACTCTAGCTGAGGGGGAGAGATACAGGGTAGAGACCCACGAACAGAAGTCTGCCCCAAAACCATACAGCGTAAGTACTTTATGAAGGAACCCCTATTCTAGGGAATCGAAACCTTTGGCAAAATCTTTTGCCAAGGCAGCCATAGGAGTTTTAGACTGCATTTCCAGCCACTTGAGGTTCAAAACAAGACGCAAATTATCTGCACTTGATTTCCCCTTTAAAAAACTTGATTGCGAAGGATAAATTACGGTGGGCAGGATCAAGGCTAATCTGTTTGCTAGAATTTTGGCTAATAGTTTGGTGTCCATGGGAGAACGAAATAGGCTGAAAACTTGCATAGATAAGGACGTCAGATGACTTTTTAGGAATAAGAGTTATTAATGCCTCATGCATAGTTGGAGGAAACAGGGTATCTTTTTGGGCTTCTTGCAGTGCTTGTAAAAGTGGCTCAGTGATGTGATCTTGGAGCAATAGGTACAGTTCTACTGAAACCCCATCCGGCCCTAGTGCCTTACCCTTCGCCATCTGGGATAAAGCTTCTCTGAGCTCTTCTGACATGATGGGGGCATCTTACTTACGCTGCTGAGCCTCTGAGGGTCGAGGAAGTGGAGTACCCTGACACAGATTGTTTAACCGGAGGGAGAGGTCATCATCAGAGAGTACATTCTGGGATTGGTAAAGCTCCCGATAAAAAGTTTGCATTTCCATATTTACGGCCTTAGGAGCCGTGAGTAATTCCCCCTTCTTATTCCTCAGCGCCAAGATTCTAGAGGAAGTCTGCTGCTTCCTCGAGTAGTAAGCAAGTAACTTTCCTCCTTTGTCCCCGCCTTCCCATACCCTATGCTTTGCCCGGGTCATCTGCCATTCTGCTTTTCTATTTAACAGTACATTGATCTGATATTTTAGACCTATGATGGGGAACAACTGTGGGGAATTTAGCGGATTCTGAGGGGAAACCTTAAATTGTTTTTCCAGTTTTGCTATTTGGTCCTGTAAATCCCGGAAGATGTTGCGTACACTCTTTATTTTTAGCAGCTGCATAAGATATAATTCTCCCCCTTAGGATAGCCTTAAAGGCTTCCCATACCGTAGTCACTCTTGTCTCCCCAGGGGTATTCAGGGCAAAATACTGGCGTGTTTCCTCCTTTATGTACTCACGGAAGGTTACATCTTGCAACAGGAGGGGGATTGCATCTCCATCCAGTAGATGGCGGGCTTTGACCTGATGGGAAGAAAGTGATTGCAACTGGGGCATGATCAGATATCAGAATGTTCCCTATGGTTGCATTGCTTACACCTGGCATTGCAACATGACTGACTAACCAAAAGTCTAATCTACTATGGGTACCGTGCACATTGGAGTAGAAGGTGTAGTCGCGCCCCTGTGGATGACTGTTCCTCCATGGGTCTCCCAGAGCCCATTCTAACATCAGTGTATTCAGGGTGGCTACAACTTTGGGATGAGATTGCGGCGTGGGTATAGATTTGTCTAAAAAGACGTCCAGAACCAAGTTGTGGTCGCCCCCCCAGTAGTATGGGAATCTCTGTCCTTTTTTCCGACGGGTCAGTTAGGGCTTGGTTCAGTTCAGAGTATGAGTCCCCAACATCAGTATTAGGATCATAAACAATGGCTAATATAACTTTGCCACCCGGGTAGGACAACCTAGCCACAAGCCATCTCCGCTGATTGTCCTGACGTTGGGCTTCGACTGACCACAGGCCCAATTTCCAGAGGAGAATGGCAACCCCCCCCCCTTGATTTTGTGGTTGCACAGCTTGACAGAACTGCACCTACCCATAATTTCTTCAGCCACTGAGCCATTTGGCTGGTGAGGTGCGTCTCCTGGAGTAGGGCCACGCCAGTCCCCATAGAATTCAAGAACTGTAACACCTTGGTGTGTTTCGCCAGGTGATTGAGTCCCCTGACGTTCCAGGAGATGCACCTCAACCCCCGTGGGCCCACTGCGGTAGCTGTCATAACGGGTTCCCCCTCAGCTGCTAGTAAAAAATGTGAAGAGTACTCACCCTACAGGAGGGCCTAGGTATGCACACAGCAGCAAAAGAGTAGAAAAGGGTAACCTGTGACCGCAGGGTATAAAGGCAGCTCCCAATCAAGAAAACTAGTAGAGAATACTAGGGGCCGCGGCATGTGGTCTTGTCTCAATCAAGTAGAAAACCTCAATAGAATAAGGATCGAAAACAGAGAAAAGAGTTATCTATCGTAACAGTAGTTACAGTAGAAACCAAACAATTATCAAAATCAGTATATTATAGCAGTAGTATTTATCTTGCATTCCTTAACCTAAACTAAGTTGGTGGTGTTGAGGTGAACGTGTGAGCAGGGTTAAAAGACCCCTGTAAGCCACACTGCTTCAGGCACCACAAGAGAACAATGGGAAAGGTTACACCCAACAGATGATAATCTGACCCATCCTGACTCCATAACATCACAGCTGGAGAGTCCAGGCATAGCGGGTGACCTTATGTCACTCAGGTAGGAGGTAGGTGGGGGGGGCCTCTATCAGCCTTTTGTAAGTGACTAAGCTCTAGATAATGAGTTGATACACGCTAATTCCCTCCCTTCTAGGGTCTATCTCTTAGGAGTAGTGGGCTTACACAAAAAACTTATTAAAACCTGCCCTAACTGTAATATAACGATCTATCCCAATATAACTCTATACTTGTTGAAAGAATTTCCTAGGCAACGAGCTCCCATGCTTCCATACAGTACTGTTCCCTCTGGGGAAGGGAGAAAGCCTGGGGGGGCCTTGCATTTACCCCATTTTTGCCCTTATTGCCCACAAAGGGAATGGGTGGTGGAGGGGGGGACGAAGCTTATGGCCCAAGTAAGAGGCAGGTGGCCATCATAGCAAATAATGCCCAGGCAAAGAACTGCACATGGTACAGCATTTCCGGTGCCTCATATGATTGAAGGAAAACAAGGGGCTTGCGCCCATTTGAGAGCCACCCCCAGTGAAACTGGGATGGTCTAAGTGTCAGAGCGCATCATGGCATTCCTCGATATGCAAGATTGTCCAGATCCGTTGGGGCTAACACCCAAGGCAATGGCTTCTGTAAAAGTCTTTGAACCCGGTTTTAATAAGCCATCAGCTGCCGCGGCCTCTGCCTCATAGACGTCCATTTCAGATGCCCAGTCCAACAAAATCGGATCCTCTGACGGTACAGAAGCCTTTTCCTCTGACTGATCCTTCGGACCAATTTTGTTCCAGGTTGGGGTGGTGGCTCTAGGCTGTTTGGCAGGAGGTGAATCTGTTGCGCCTGTGAACACCGAGGGAGCGGGGGCTTCTGGAGCATTGCCTTTGCCTGGCTGGTAACGAATTGGCAGTGTCTCCCACAGTATTGTTGTGTGACTTATTAGTTGGCATCTCTTGGTCAGTAGAAGTATCAGTCCCAACCTTGTTCGTCTTGTCCCCCGAGGAATGTGGAGCCCAGAGCTGTTTACTACTGGGGGACTCCTTGCTTGGTGAACCCGTCCGGCCCAAATTCCTGTCCCCTGGTGCAGCGCCTCCTTTTCTTATAGTTCCCTGAGGCATATGATTCCTGGGCTCCCAGAGACATCTGGGAGACGTAGTTGGTAGCATGCCCGGCCAGTGGGCCTGAATCCAGGCTTCAGCGTCACCTGGGGATTCCGCAAGAAAAGACTGACCATTTTTATTCAGGTACAAAGCAGTAAGGCCCTTAAAATGGTATTGCACTGCATTGGCTGCAAGGATTTTTTTGAGGGGGATATAAGCTCTACGTTTCGCAGCCACCTCTTGTGTGAAATCTCTGTAGAAGGATATGGTGTTCCCCTTCCATTCCAGCTCTCCCAGCTCTCTAACAGTTCTCAACAGGTGTTCCTTGACCGAGAAGCGTAGAAGATAGGCAATAATGGTGCGGGGACCTTTGGTATTGTTAGGATTGCCAGAGACACGATGGGCCCTCTCTACCCCAATAGGGTCCTTTCACCAGTCGCCCAGTAGCTGTGGGATCCAGTCATTCAAGAATCTTTCCATGTTAGGCCCCTCAACTCCTTCAGTTACCCCTAGTATTTGTACGTTATTCTGTCTGCTTCGGTCTTCTTGGTCCTCCGCTCTATACCACAACCTGGATAATTTAGACTCATGATCCCATAGCCTCTGTAATACATGCAGATGCTGTTTCTTTAGCTCTTCTGTTCGTTGCTCTAACACATTATGCTGATCCTCCAATCTGCGCACGTCTGCCACATTGGTGGCGAGAGAGGCGCCAATTGTGTCCACTCTGCTTAATACAGCCTCCAACATTTTAGTAATATTTGCTAAGGCTTCATCCACTTGCATTTGGTTAGCAGATGCTGGGATATCTTGGTGAGGAGCTTTGGCCATGGTACAACTCGCGGGCTCACAACCCGCCAATCTCCCCTGCAGCTTGCAACTAGTCAGATCCGGGTCTTCTTCTTCAATGGGAAGCAGCCGTTAAACCCCACTGGCACTGGGCTCCTTGCCGATCTTGCTTCGGTGATCTACTCCCTCACCTTGCCAAAGGCCTGCTCCGAAAAAATCCTACTGTATGCAGATGATGCAGTGCTCGATGCCTCACATTATAAATCTGATCCCCTCCAAGACTCCCTTCAACACGCCTTCTTCCAGGCCGAAACATGGTTCAAGGACTGTACACTAGTCATTAACCTAAAAAAGATGAAATTGATGATTTTCTCCCACCACCAAAACAAAGCGTAAAGTGCACTTCTCCTCATCTTCCCCAGCACCCAGCACCCAGCACCCCCTTGAACAGATATCCATCTACAAATATCTTGGGCTTACCCTCGATTCTGCCCTTACCTTCCATGACTACATAAACACCCTAGCGGCTGCCACAAACACTTGGATTGGACTCCTTTACTGGCACAAGGACTGCCTCCCTCCTGATACCCTGAGGCTTGCCATTACTTCCTCTGTACTGTCCCTAGTGTACTATGGGCTCCCTGTGTATGGGGCAGCAGATAATTCTACACTCCAGAAAATTCAAATCTCCCTCCACAAGGTCTGCAGGCTCCTAACTGGTGCCCGTAGGATGACCCACACCTGCTCCCTCTATTCCACTGCCAATCTCCTCAACCTCAATGAAAGTCTCCACTACCACAACTGCCTACTGACCAAGAAAATTCTGCTCAGTCATTCCCCTACTGGGGCCACCACCTCTTTCAAACTTGCCACCCCCTCTCTCTCCACCTGTAACTCGGACAAAGCTATACTGGCGGTACCCAGGTTAAAAACCTCCCTTGCCCAGAGATCCTTCCACTACCGGGCTCTTGCCTGGTTTAATGCACTCCCAGCCATCATCACCAACATACCCAAGATTTCCCCTTTCAAAGTCGCTCTCCACAACCACCGCCTCAATGTCCGCTCCTGTAACTGCAACTAGCCTGCGCTCTCATGCCCTCTAGGGTCCAAACCTCTGACAAAGTCCATTATGGACTGCCACCACTTACAACAATGTCTAATCCACCTCTGGCTCATGAATAAGATGGATTATACTGTAACGGATGCTCTCTTATGGTAACAATGGTCTGCTGTGCTTATGTAAATATCTGGATCCAAAACTGTATATAATGTTTGTAAACAATGTCTGTAACCTATTCATGATGGCTATTCCATTGTAACTGTATCCTCTCTGTTTTTTGTTTTCTGTCCTCCATGTGATGAGGTACCTTTGTAAATGAGCCGATGGCTCAAAGGTTGTAAATCCAATACTTCAAATAAATAAATAAATAAATAAACCCCTCCCTGGCAATCCCTCCTTTGGGGCAGCTTCTGAGGCAGTCCCTCATTTCTTTAAAATCTGCCCTCCTAATGTCCAGGACCCTTGTCCTCATGTGTATAGCCTCTGTTCCTGTCTTAATGTTAAACCACACTGTATGGTGATCTCTGGTACCCAAGGGACCCCCACTGTAAGATCTGCAAGGATGTCCCTGTCTGTAAGCACCAGGTCTAGCACTGCCTAGTCTCTAGTGGGTTCTTTGACTTGCTGACTGAGAAAATCCTCTTGTAGGGAGACAAGGATAGCCCTACTCCTTGTGGAAGCTGAAGTTGGAAGGCTCTACTACATCTCCAGCAGATTGAAGTCACCAACCTGCAGCACATTCTCCTTACTTGCCATTCTCCTGATGGCTTCCCCAGATCCAACTCCTCTCCCTGTGCTGGAGGCCTGTACACTACCCTGGTGCAGATACAGAGTGTACTGGAGCCTGTTTGCAGTGTGACCACAGCACCTCCGGCCCTCTCTTCTCCTTCTGGTGTCCCTGTACCTCCATGGCTTTGATTCCCTTCCTCATATAAAACAATCCCTCCTTACTGCCTCCTTGCCCTCTCCTGAATATAGAGCTATTTGGTATGGCAAAGCCCTAGTCATACTGCTCTGTGAACCATGGCTCTGTAATAGCCACTAAATCCAGCTCAGCCTCTGCCACAATGGCTTTCAGGTCTGGAATTTTGTTTCCAAGCCTCCTTGCATTGGTGAACATGGCTCCCCAAACCTTCCTTCTCCCTTGCTGCTGCCCTGCTTCCCCCTTCCATTCCTCATTGTGTTTTTCACATAAGCTCCTCCTGACTTTCCCCTTATCTTTTTAATTTCCTCATTCCTTGTCTCCCTCAATCCTCTACCCTCTGTTACCTGAGTTTTACCCACCTTTTCTACAGTCCTAAATCCACTCCTGCATTTTTGAGCCCTTACCTATGGGAGTTTTCTTCATCATCCAGGGGGGAAATTTTTGCCGCCCTTTGATTTACTGCCTCCCCCCATAGCTAATTTAAATGTTCATCCAAGTAGCATCTGAAATTCTCACCAAGTACTGCTCTCCACTTCCTGGAAGGATGCAGGCTGTCTCCCTCATAGATGCCTATATTTCCCCAGGCTGGTCCTCAGTCCTCAATGTACTGTAGCTGAATCCCTCCTCCTTGGACAGTGCCTTCAACCAGTCATTAAATACCCGGGTGTGGACTACCCTTGTATCTATCTACCCAACCATACACAGGCAACAAATTAGAAAAAGCCACCATGCTACCTGCTTAAGGCCCCCCTCATAAACTCCCTAGAGTTACTCTGCACTATCTCTACCCTGTCCCTTGCAGTTCATTTGTTCCCCAGTAAAAAATGAGATCCACCTCTCTCCCATGTCCTGCTGCCCTAGCTAGTTTCAACGCATGACTCCTTTGGTTGAGGAAAGCCATGTAGTGTCACCTACATGCAGCATGCACATCTTTGGAGTACCCTATGACATCCACAGCCTAGCTGTGCACCTGATCCCTAGCTGTGTGGACAGCTTTATGTCAGGCGGGGTCAGGGGTGGGTGAAGGGCCCATCTACCCTATCCACAGCATTGCTGGGGCAGCATGCAGTGTCAGCATAAAGAGGATATTCTACATGGCCCTAGGGCTATCATAGCACTTATGCACCCCTCTCCACCTGGCCATCCAGGAGCATCCAGGGCCAGTATGGTCCACTTACTACTGGCCCCTAGAAGCAGGACCATAATGACAGAGCTGGTGGCATCACTGACACCAGTTGGTATTTGTCACTTTGCCAGACAGGGATATGGAAGCCCCCCTGGAGTTCAGCTATGGGCTGTCATATCCTGTGAACCCCTACACAGCTTGGCACAGGGGATCCACTGCAGAGCCAACTTGGGCATTGAAATGGATGCCTGGCAATCTTGGCCATGGCATTCTCTGCACCACTCACATGGGGATCCACACCTTGCTCTGCACTCAATCCCTAATCATGCAGGCAGCTCCACACCAGGCAGCGTTAGGGGTGGGTAAGGGGCCCATCCACCCTACCCATAGCAGTTCTGGTACAGTGTGCAGGGCCAGCATAGAGGGCATTTGGTACATGGCCCTAGTGCTGCCATATCACTTATGCATCCCTCTCTGCCAGCCATCCAGGGATGGTATGGTCTACTCATCACCAGCCCCCATCTGTGGGAGCAAAATTACAGGGCTATTGGCATCACCAGCACAGAACAGTATTTGTCACCTTGCAGGATGGGGATATGGAAGCCCCCCTTAGAGAACTGGTATTGGCTGCCATGTACCATGAACTCCTATGCCATACAGAGCATGGGATCCACTGCAGAGTCAACTTGGGCATCCAAATGGATGTCCAGAAATTGTGGCCGTGGTGTTTCCTGCACCACGCACAGCTTCTGCAATGGGATCCATGCCTGTCTGGGTGGGGGGACAGGACTGAGGATCACATGCATTCTCACTTGGTCCTGGGGCATGTTACAGTATGGTGGGGATATGCTTGATCAGAGTATATCCCCAACACATATGTGGATTAAGCCCTAAATCTCTTGGCTGGAAACTTTATTAAATATCTGTATTGGAGAAATTCTTAGAAAATGAAAAGGAAATTTAGATATTCCACTACAAACACCTCTGGAGCTGTTTTCAGATAATTAAAATCAGAATTTCATTGGGAAAACATATTGGGAGGGCTTGCACAAGGTTCAATGTGGGGCATAGCTCCTCCCACAACCTCTACTTAAGCCCTCTTCTAACGCACCTCCCTTGCTTAAGGAGTTTTTTCCCTGGGCTCATGCGTGGCTTGTGTGGTTGTTCCTTCGTTCTCATTGCTGCTTGTTTTTCCCTCCCCCTCTCCTCCTGCATCTGGCATTTATTTCCCCTCCTTTGTCTTAGTCCCCTCCACCTCTATTACCGTTTTCCTTGCTGGTGCCTCTTCCTGGGGTCTCTTTCTTCTTGTTTTGTCCCATTTCTTTAGGACTTTCTCTGCACTTGGCGCTTGCAGCGCCTCCTCCTTTCCCCATCCTGTGCACTACCTCTGGCACTACTTCCCCTTCTGGCTTCAGCCCAGTTCGCATCGGCGCTTGTATCGCCATCTCCCCTGCTTCTTGGTTCCTTCCCAGAGGCCCTGCCTTAGCCATTACAAGCACTTCCTCGCACTCACATGGCTGCATTGCCCACTCACCATCCCACTCTTCCATGGACCTTCATTCTCTCGCCCCTTTGCTCTCCTTTTCCTCATCATATGGATCCTGCGGGCTCGTTCAGTCCCTCTCTCACTCCAGGTTGACTGCCTCATGGACTTCTTTGCTGCAGGTCACCAGTTCGGCTGTTGTACAAACTTGTTTTCCTTGCAGATTTGGAACCTCGTCCTTCATCGCTCCAGCACCTTCCATCAATTTCTCTAGTCGCTTCCAGCCTTCGTCAGATGTGGGACTCCTATGTCTCACCTCAGTTGCTCATACTGCTTGGCTTGACTCCTTGGGCTTCCTTGGATCACCATTTGATGCTTGCTTCAGCTTTCCTGCAGTTCGCTGCTGTTCACTGTGGCACTGACCCGGCCTGTACCTTACTGCTATGGATGTCATCTGGCTTCGCCTAGCCCATAGTGTCCTCTGCTTATTCCTTCAGTTCCCATGACTTTCCTGTATGCCTTATCTCATTGGCTATCCTCATACATGGAAAGGACTTAAATCCTTCTGTTATACTCCGACTTTGTAATCAGCATTGCTTCTACGGATACCGGGAATCACAAGATAACCTATTCAACTACAGGCATCATCCATTTTATCTTCTGCCACCTCTTCTTTCAACACTGACTCTGATGACCAAGTTACTCGACTCCTACTTCCCAACAGTCATTGCTAGTTTTAGGAATTTCACAGATATCTTCCAGAATATTCGTCGTGGGATTTCCACAGCCTAGCTGATTACTGACTCCACGCCATCCAAACCTTCGATTTCACTCCTGGACATTGCTATTCCTTATACAATTATCCACACCTTTTCACTTAGTACCTTCAGCTAGGTTAATGGCTCTTCCAGTGGACCCTTCAGCCTCTTCTTCTTGAAGTACCTTCATTATTCTGTACAGTAAAGACCATCACCAAGAGCTGGCTTTCCTGAATTCTAACTGGCAATCCGTAACAACCAAGACAAATTCACCAACTCAGCCTTGCCTCCCAATTGGTATCACTCAGTCGTAGCACTAAAATCCTATGGCATCCTGCACTAATCGATCTCACTACCAATCCAGCCTATAGACTCCTCCTCACATCCACCCCAAGCTTCATTCAAGTACTTCAGCATTGGGATTACCTGTAAATGTAACCAACCTATGCCACCACAGTGCATCTCCTAAATGATCATACCACAGAAATACCCACACTCATTTCAGACAGCGTACCAGCAGAGGATTTGAGTATAAAGTCACGAACATTATGACCAAAGAAGCCATCTATTCCTTATACCAAATTTCCAGTCATTCCCCATATATATTAGGCTACCATCTGGACCACTCCACAAATCTTCCTCTATTGCTTTACTAATCTTTTATGGCATTACTCTCTTCAGTCACTCAAAATCTCCTCTACTCATTTTACTCTGATGCTTACCTAGCGACTTATCGCTCACTAATCGATTCTTTATCTCCAGACTACCTCGATTATCAAATCTTACACTAATTGGATCAGTCACCCATAACTTTACAAATGATCACAACTCCCACAGTGTACTGTCTGGTCTTATATCGATCAAGTCATGCTCTCCTTACTCATTACGTCCCTATAATCCCTTTGGACATGCATCCTTCGTCACCTCAGAAACATGGACTACATTAGTCCTTCTTTAACTGGATCTACTCGACACATAGGATTCTTCCATCTCTTTGGAAAAGAAGTACCTTTCATCTTCAGTATCATCATTCATTCTGTATCATCCTTGGAGCGAGAATGAACCATCATCTCCAGGGCACTTAAAGGCTCTTCTACTATTTCTACTCTATGGATGCTTCCTTAGCAACTCCTTGTTCAATACAGAGTTCCTTGCCTCCAGACTTTACCTTTACATTCAAACCTTACACAAGCTGGATCATTCGCCAATGACTTCTTCTACCATTGCATTTCCACCATTCCCAGTTTAGTACCTTATCGATCTAGTCATGGTCCCTCTGCTCATTACACCCTTGCAATTCCATTGAACAAGCATCATTCATCATCTTGGAAACTTGGACTTCCTTTGCCCTCCTTCACCCGGATTTATTTCATACTTAGGATTCTATCACTCATTCAGAACAGACCTACTCTTCAACCTCAGGGTCATAATGCGATTGGCATCATCCATGGACTGAGGATGGATTATCGTCTCTCCATGCAGCTCACCAACCTCAAATTAGCTTTGGTTAATAGAACCTAGGTCCTTCTCCATTTAGTATTCCCAGAGGATGGGCAGACCTCTGGTCATGGGTCCTCGGAGGTTTCCTCCACTGGGGGGGTCCTCTCCTGAGTGTCAGGGGGTCGTACTCTCTTTGACTTGAGGAGGTATCCTTTTGGACCTTCTACTCCCCTCAAATTACTACCTACATACCTACTACTCAAGGGTGGGAATAGAGTAAAGCCACAAAAAGTTCTACAAGTTACACAAGCACTACATACCCCATCTCTCCCTATTGCTATTCCACAAACATTGAATGGGAGAGCTTGCCCGAGGTTCAATGTGGGGAATAGCTCCTCCCACAACCTCTACTTAAGCCCTCCTCTAACACACCTCCCTTGATTAAGGAGTGCTTTTGTCCACCACCATGCCCTCCTCCTCCTCCTCTTTCTCCAGTGCTCTTCTCACCCTTGTTCATGGGCCTTCTATTCCCTACAAATTACAACCTACATACCTACTATACTACTCAAGGGTGGGAATAGAGTAAAGCCACAAAATGTACTGCAAGTTACACATGCACTATATACCCCATCTTTCCTTATTGCTATTCCACAAATATTGAAGCTTATTTAAGAGATGGGATACCTATAGACCTAAAAGCACTAAGAAGGCATGGGAAACATATCTGGAACTAACTCTTAATGAATAAGAATGGTCCAATATCCTTTCTCCATTCATTACTTAGAAACATAGACAATGGCAGTAGAAAAAGAATATTGGTCCATCCAGTCTGCAGATAACACCCTATCCTTCCTGGGGACCTATTGTCTATTGAGGTTTGTGCCCACGCTATCATCCCCCCATTGTACCTGATTACTACAACCCCCCTGATACTCTATTAAATGGAATTGTCAGATCCCTAAAAGCAAAAAGGTACAACCGTTGACATGTTTAAGTGACTTACAGTACATATCTGGAATATTTATTTGTATCTGGTTCATCCTATGACCCCCCTCCAGTCAGCCATTATTTTTTCATAGTTCCCTGCAGTCAGTCATCTGATGATGCAACTGATGACTTAGCTATGGGGGGCTCCTATATACCAGTATGTTTCCCAGAAAGGCTTAACACATATACAGTGCATGTTTGCGCTTTTAATGCCAGTACCGCTGATCAGCTGAGGAAAGAGCTTTTCTCAGCTGATTGGTACCAGCATTAACGGCCCAAACATGAACTGTATATATATATATATATATATATATATATATGTATAATAGGAGCCCCGCCACAGCTTAGTCATTGATTGCATCATCAGAGGACTGGCCACAGGGGACTCTGGGAAAATAATGGCTGGTGGGGGGATTGCAGGATCAACCAGATGCAAATAAAAATTCCAGACATGTAAGCCACTTAAAAAACTCAACAGTTGTGCGTTTTTGCTAATTGAGATCTATAGACCCTGCTTCTTTGCTTCTGGGGAGCTGATAGCTCCCCTTTAAGCCTTTAACTTTGTCCCAGCTCTGTTTGAAGCCATTCATTGTTTTGGCACCCAACACCTCAGCTGGCAGGTTTTTCAACAGTTCAACCACTCTGTCCATAAATTAGATCTTCCTCACATCTCTCCTGGATTTTCCACCCAATAATTTCCACTTGTGATCCCTGGTTTTAGATTCACTAGACCTGGAGGCTATTTCTTCAAAGTTTGCATTGTTCATTCCCTTCAAGAACTTGAAGGTCTCATATCATATCTCCCCTCCCCTTTCCTGTCAGGTCTCTGTTGAATACCTGTTCAGTGCCTTAAGTTGATCTTCATAGGATTTGTTCTGCAGGCCATGAATCATCTTGGTTACTCTATGCTGCACCATTTCTAGCCTGTCTTTGCCTTTATTTAAGTAAGGGCTCCAGAATTGTGCACAATACTCTCAGTGCAGCCTCACCAGTGATTTATAAAGAGGTACTCATACCTCTTTTTGTCCTGCTATCTAAACCCCTACACCCCAACATCCTAGTTGCCTTGCTGTAGACCTTATTGTACAGTACTGGCTAGATTGTTTGACGGAGTCACTTATGATGATTCCCAGGTATCTCTCCTCAGTAGTAGTATCCAACTTAACCCCTCCCATCTAATAGTCCAGCTTAGGGTTTTTGTTACCTATGTGCATCACTTACACTTTTTGTGCTGAATTTCAACGGTCAAATCTTGGACCACTGCTCCAACCTTTGCATGTCCTTCTGCAATTCCCTTACACTTTCCTTGCAGTCTACCCTAGCACAGAGTTTTGTATCATCTATGAAGAGCCCCATCTTGTCCTGGATTCCTATTCCGATCTTGCTGATGAACATGTTGAAAAGGACTGGACCCAGGATGGAACCTTGTGGCACACCAATTGTGACCTATCTCTCTCCCTCTCTCTCTCCATATTTGACATAGTTTACCACTACCCTTTGTTGTCTCCCCTCTATCCAACTGAACACCCATTTAAGCATATCCTTTGCTACATCTAGATCCTTCAGCTTCTTCAGCAACCTTCTGTGTGTCACTGAGTTGAATACCTTGCTAAAATCAAAATAGAGTAAGTCTACTGCTTATACCTTATCCACCACCCTAGTCACACAGTCAGAGAGTACCATCAGGTTGGTCTGACAAGATCTCCCTACCACAAACCAATGTGGTTTACTATCCTGGAGCCCATTACTTTCCAGGATGTCCACTAGGTCTTGTTTGAGTATGGTCTACATCAGTTCACCCACAACAGAGCTAAGACTGACAGGCCTGTAGATACTCAGTTGATCTTTGTCTCCTCCCTTATGAAGTAGAACTACTTTCACTACCCTCCAGTTTTTGAAACCACCCTTAATTGAATTGAATTGGTAGATAGATAGATAGATAGATAGATAGATAGATAGATAGATAGATAATTTATTTAGGAAATGCCTTTCTAAAACCAAGGTGCTTTACAAATAATAAAATAACATATTAGAAAATGGTTTACCTATAGCGAGGCGACATCTGCATTGCCGACATCCCCGACAGTGACAGACAGAATGCTGAGTGTCAGCATTGTACTGTCAGGGATGTGTGTGTGTTTCCTTCAGGGGCTGTGCCCCCAAACCCCCCATGTGGGGGGCTATGCCACCCACACACCCCAGTTTCTAAATATACAACTCTGAGTCAGAGTTGTCTTGGGAAGGGGGTGAAACCCTGGGAGATGCAGTGCTGGTGCCAGTGGGAACCATCACAGTGACCCGACACTTTCTGTTGAATTCTGTTGCTGTGATGGTCTTCACTCTAGCAGTTTCGCTGTGCGGTCGGTACCCCTCAGAAAACATAATAACATGTTCATGTACATTGATATGGAAAATTTAGACATAAAGTAGGTGGGGCAGATAACATGGCTGATTTAGTCTCCTGCAAGTACCTATCTAAGCAGCCATGATTTTAGTCTACTTTTAAATGTGGGGCTAGATAGGACAAAATGAATGTCCAGGGGGAGGCCATTCCAAAGTAACAGAGCAGCTACAGAAAAGGGCTTATCCCCGGCTGATTTTAATTTTGATTTAGGAATGACCAACTGGCCAATTCCATTTGAACATAATTCATGGACATCCAGAAGGGTGACAAGAAACTCATCAAGATACCAGGGTCTCCTAGACTGTTGAGGGCCTTAAAAGTAAGAAATAAGATCTTAAAGTCAATACGTCATCTCACTGCAGAGAGTGCAGTGCAGGAGTAATATGATCACTCCTCCTTACAGAGGTGACTAATCTAGTTACAGCATTCTGCACCAGCTGCAGATGATGGATTTGACCAGCTGGAAGGCTCTGGTAGAGCACATTGCAGTAGTCAAGATAAAAGATGACAAAAGCATGCACCAGTATTAACAGATTGTCCCAGTCAAGGTAGAGGCGCAATCTCACTATGTTCTTTAAATGATAGAGGCCACTTCTGACCACTGCTGACACCTGTGATACAAATGACAGCTGTTGATCAAGAGTGGTCTCTAGACTGTGAACTACCTGACTGGCTTGGAGTTTAACATCCCCCAAAACAGGGATATCCACACTCTCCAAAATGGATGACCTAAATAGATATGCTCCCACCAGTAATAACTCAGTTTTGCTGGGAATAAGCTTCAGCCCACTGTGAGCTATCCACTGACTGATCTCTGATAGAGTATTCTCAAGCACAGTTAACAAGGAACCCTGTCCATGTTTAAATGAAAGATGTAGCTGGGTATCATCATTATTGCAATGTATACTTTTGGATCACATCTCCAAGTGGAAGCATAAACACTGCAAACAAATGGGGAGACAGTATGGAACCCTGAGGGATGCCGTAGTCAATAACAGAGGGATTGGATCAAAACTTCCATAATGACACAGGCTGATGGAGATTGTTTAGGAAGGATCAGAATGCTTCCAAAATGGTTATTACCATGCCAATGATTCTCCTCATATGCTCCACTAACTCCTCATGTTCAACAGTGTCAGATGCAGATGACAAATACAAAAGGACCAAGAAGGAAACCTCTCCATGGTCCTTCACAAGGAGCAGATCATTTAAACCCTTACCAGCGCTATCTCAGTACTATGCCAAGAACAGAAACCAGACAGGAATGTCTCATAGATGGAAAACTCCTCCAGATGCTTCTTAAGCCATTCTGCCACCACTTTCTCAATAACTTTGCTCAAAAAGGAAAGTTTGAGTTATGTCTAAAACACAGAATTGTCAAGATTTAAAGTAACCTTCTTAAGGAGTGGTTACACCACTGCCTCTTTGAAGGCAGTATGGAACACACCATCCTGCAGACAGGCATTGATGATTTCAACGAGTGCTGGACCAATTACTGCAACTCCAGTCTTCATTAGAGAAGTGGGGATTGGATCCAGCAAACAGAGGCTTGGATGCAGATCTGTGAGCACCTGATGAATCTCCTTCAAGTCAGTTAGGCAAAACTCACCACAAACAACCTGAGTTGCTGCCATATCCCATACCTGACCATTGCAGCTGTGAGAACTCACCATGGAGGAAATCTTAATCTGGATATTGGCTATATTTGCTTAGAAGAAATTTGCAAACCCATTGCATCTCTCTTGGTAAATTTCCCCCAAACCCTGGGAGAGAGACTCAGGGTGCAGAATCCCATCCACCACTCTAAAGAGGGTGGCTGGTCTGTTTTTCTCCACTGCGACGACATACCAGAATAAATACCTTCTACTGGCAATCATCACCTCCTGATATTCTCTATAATGAGCCACTAGGACAAGAATGTCAGACTCTAGGCTGGACTTCCTTCACTTATGCTCCAATCTCCAACCATTTACTCTAAGAGAATGGAGAGCATCATTAAACCAAGATGCACTCCTCCTCATAGGTGAAACACTGCAATGGACTAGCACTAGGTCATCAGTAGAAGCAGGCTATTGTTATAAAACCACCTCCACTGATTCAGAGACACTTCTAGTGGAAACAGCAATGCACCAGAGAGTTCTACAATCTCCCAAAATAGACTGGGATTGAACTTACCCCAGGCTCTACTGTGGACCATCTCTGAAGGGGTGGACAAACTCCAGGTGGGGTGGGGACAAAAGCCTAAAAGAAATGGCATAGTGGTCTGACCAAACATACAGTAGGTTCAATCTGTGGATCATCATCCACCTTCCCAGTGGTGAAAATGAGGTCCAAAATGAGGCCCCCCCTTCATGTGCAACAGCACAAACACGCTGAGTAAAACCCAACAAATCCATAAGTTAAAGGAGTTGTATTGGGTGAGGTGAAGCTCCTACTGCTGCACAGATCAGGGCTTCACCTCTCCGATCCCCCCTGCAAACACCAGATAAAATCAATAATTTATTTACCTCACTGCTCATAAAATTGTGAAAATGCTCCGGTAGAGCCGGCATTTTGAACATGGCACTCTCATGAAACAACGGGATCTCACTGATAGTCCAGCAAGATGATGACATGGCATTACTCTTACTGTAATACAATCCTTGTGTATGGAAGTGAAAGTATATATATTTTTCAGATGCCAGGCGCCATGTTTATTAAATGTGTCTAAATTCCATGGGTATGCTGCAATACCCATGGAATTTAAGCAAATTCAGCAAAAACGGTGCCTGGCATCTGAAAAACATATATACTTTTACTTCCATACATAAGGATAGTATTACAGTAAGAGTAATGCCACGTTATCATCTCACGAGACTATCAGCTGTTGTTTCCCAAGAGTGCCAAGTTCAAAATGTTGGCTCCACTGGAGTTTTTTCACAGTTTTATGAGCAGTGAGGTAAACAAATTATTGATTTTATCTGGTGTTTTCGGGGGGGGGGGATTGGAGAGATGAAGCCCCGATCTGTGCAGCGGTCTGGTCTTCACGTCTCCATGTAGTTCTTCTTTGAAGGAGTTCAACAATGATTTTATCCTTCTTGGCAATCAATTCTTAATAACTACTTCTGCTCATTGTTCACAGTAGAGAACGGTGAGCCTCTAATGGAAAATGTTATAAAGATGGCTCAGAGGGAGACCCTGAAATGAGGCATAAGGACTTACTTCTTGGCATCTATCCAGGAGTTGAAATCCCCCAGGACCAACAGCCTGGGAGAGTCCAGCAACTGGGCAGACAAAGGTATGAGAACTCCTTCAAAAAACTCCCTACCTCCACCACCTGGGGGCAATACAACAGGAGAATATTACAGTTCAGGCCACCTGCACACATCATGGCCACACACAGAAAGGAACCCTGCTCCCCCACCAAGACTGCCATCCCTCTTATGGCAGATCTATAAATTAAGACCACTCCCCCACCCCTACACTCCGATCAAGGGTGATGTATGACAGAAAATCCCAGCTGGGCAAGCTCAGACATATAAATACCAGCACTGTCACCCAGCCAGGCCTCAGTTACACAAACCAGGTCAGAGCAGGAGGTTAAAATTACATCCCTCAAAACATCAGTTTTATTAGCCAGCAACCTGGCATTTAGTAACAAGGTCCTCACTGGAATGGTGATGCTGCTTTGATTCCCAGCACTTGGTAGTTTCTGAAGGGGGACAGGAACCAGGACCAATGTTCTTTTCATAGGTCTCCTGGTTCCAATACCCCCTCGTCATCCCGCCTTTACCCCTTGTCCTCTGTCTCCTACTTTGGTAGATTCCTAAAAATCTAGTCCTTTTAGTAACATCATCAGGGAGCCCCGGAAGACAGTCCCACAAAGTATCTAGCCTCCTAAGTTCAGCTGACAAATAGGATGTTATTAAAGGGCTTCTGCACATTTTCTGAATCAAAACAACCCACAGTTCCCAACTTAACAAAAAACACTGTAACCCATCTTACACATTTATCGTTCACTCAAATTAACCAATAACAGGAAAAGGCACACAGGTAACAGTGGTGCAGTGTTGCTGCTTTGCTGATTTTTCATTGAATAAAAGGATTCAAGCATTACAAGAAATTGTCATGATGTTCTCTTCCTGGTGTGAGTGAGTGCCACAGTTTTTTGCCTTTTCCTGATGTACTTTACTGCTGCCACCACGCACAGAGTAGCGGCTCTGTTTCTGCACTTTTAACCAATAACACTCACTCTGTCTACTCCACTCAAACACCCAACACACAGAAACTTAAAAAAAATTATATAAGTCTGCAAATTAGTGGCCAGTGTTACTTTTCTAGAAGTAACATTGAATTAGGCAAATGTTCGATTCAGAAGCTAAAAGAGATATTTATTTCATCTGTTCATCTGCTGCCACCCTAAAGAAGATGAATAACAACTAAATAGTGACATAAGTCTTGCTAAGTAAAATCCTAGGACAACCTCTCTCACAGGCACCCCAAACATAGATGCTGTCAAAAGAAATGAAGAGTTTCACCAGTCTCTCATAATCCAGTTTTAAAAACAATGGATTAATGGTGAATTGAACTAGCCACCAACCACAGGCTAGAACAAAGAAATTAGTCTTGGCCAAATCCCAAGAAAGGCATAAAAGGCTTTAAAAAGAGAAACTGAATAGCCCTGCCAAGGGTTCCGCCAGTTCTGATGCCAGTTCCCTGAGAACATTTGGATGCATCTAGTCTGGTCCTGGTGCTTTATGTACCTTCAGGGATGCAAGGCCTTTATGATCCTTTCACGTGTAAATTCCTTATGCCTCATTTCTGGGTCTCCCTCTGAGTCGTCTTTATAACATTTTCCATTAGAGGCTCGCTGTTCTGTACTGTGATAAATGAGCAGAAGTAGTTATTAAGAATGGTTGTTTTTTGTATTTCCTCCGTTATGTTGCCTCTATTAGCTGCACAATTTGTCCTCCCTTTTTTCTGTTTTTCCCCTAGTGTCATCGAAGCACAGGTCAGAAAGCATAGGGAAAACCAGGAGCAGTTGTAGAATTCACCAAAAATATTTATTTAAAGTAGCAGTAACATAAAAAAAAATTAACTTGTTCAGAATGACTATGTACAGAAGAGAAATACAGTAGTTTTACTTCAATCTGTGTCCCTTTTTCTTCTTCTTCTTCAGCAGTTGCAGCTCAGCTCCTTTATAAGTCCTTTCAACCCCCATTCTTAGCAAGCATCCTGGTTTTGTAAATATCAGGCAGGAGCTGCTAGAACACAACGCATTTGATGAGGCCCTTTTTGAACAGCTTTTGCAAAAGGCTCAAATATTTGCACTAAGGTAACCTCTAGTTTCCAACAGCTTTTTGCAGTCATCTCAAATTATAAATATATACATTTCAACAGTAACACTATATATTTTCTAAACAATAAGATCCCAATATCAGTTACATTTCCACATATTGATTTGCATATATTTTTCTATCAGCAGATATGCAAGGGAAGAAAAGACAGACAGCAAGAGAGGACTGAGAGACAAAGAGAAGCAAAAAATGGTGAGACTGTTCGGGTTGATCAAGTCTGAGGTCTCACAGGAAAATTTGTTGCACAACCAGACAGACACAAGACAGGGAAGGACAGATCCTTGCATTTAAACACTTCCTCCATAACAACTGGGACAGGGTCCTATTTTACCCTGTTACATACACCCCCCCCCCAAGAGGGATCCTGTTTTATTAGACAGGTTTTCAAAACTTTTTATTAATTCTCTACTAACAATTGCTGCTTTCAGAAATTAAGCACATGTACATTATCAGTTTTTATATAGCAGTACAGCAAACAGTAAAGTTCAAATCCATACATTTGTTTTCAACCCTCAGAACCCTCAATTCCTGATCCATATCTTGACAGAAAATCAGCATTGCTATTTTCTTGACCAGATTTGTGTATCACAGTGAATTTAATTGGCTGTAGTGCCAGGTACCACCGTGTGATTCTGAAATTTTTATCTCTCATCTGGTTAAGCCAACAGAGAGGACTGTGATCAGTTACAAGAACAAAGTCAGTTCCTAGTAAATAAAACTTTAGGGACTCCATGGCCCACTTTGCTGCTAAACATTACCTTTCTATAGTGGAGTACCTTTTCTCTCTGTCATGCAACTTCCTACTTATGTACAGAATAGGGTGTTCTGTCCCATATACATTTTGACTTAGGACTGCACCTAGGCCTACCTCGGATACATCTGTTTGTAGCAAAAATGGTTTCTCAGAAGTCTGGGCTTCTTAAAACGGGCTGAACATAATGCAGCCTTTATGGCTTGAAAAGCTTCATCACACTGGGGTCCATTTCACATGATTTGGGTACCGTTATTTCGTGAGTTCAGTGTAGGGAATAGCTAACTCAGCAAAGTTGGAACAAATCTCTGATAATAACCAGTCAGCCCTAAAAATGATCTGACATGTTTCTTTGTTTCATGGACAGGGCTGTTAGCTACAGCTTCTATTTTAGAAACCTCTGGCTTAACTTTTCCATTTCCCAACAAATAGACCAAATATCTGGTTTCCTGCATGCCCAATGCACATTTCATAGGATTAATAGTCAGACTTGCATTTTTGATAGCTTGGATAACTGCTCGTAGGTGTTCCAGGTGGCTTTTCCAGTCTGGACTATACACCACAACATCATCCAGGTACACAGCTCAATAACCAGTGTGAGGGGATAAAATTACATCCATGTACCATTGGAATGTAGCTGGTGCACCATGTAAACCAAATGGCATGGTGGTGAACTGACAGAATCCTACAAGGGAGGCAAATGCAGTTTTTTTCCTCTGGATTCTTTAGTGAAAGGTATTTGCCAGTAACCCTTGGTGAGATTGAGGGTACTGATATACTTTACACTCCCCAGTCTGTCCACCAAATCATCTATTCTGGGCATAGGATAACTGTCAAATTCTGACACTTGATTACGTTTCCTAAAATCAAGGCAGATTCTAGCACCCCCTTCTTTTTTGTTTACAATTACCATGGGAGATGACCAAGCACTCCTTGACTCCTCTGATACCCAATTCTTTCATTTTTTGCATTTTCTTAACCACATCAGCTCTTAACCACTCTGGTAACCTGTATGTCTTTTGCCTAATAAGACAAGCATTCCTTGTCACTATTACGTGCTTGACCCCTTTTACTCGACCTGGTACCATAGTAAAAGTACTGTTAAATGTCTTTAGCACATTACGAATGTCTGCAGTTTGCTCTGAGGAGAAGGAAACATTCACCTTTACAGCATCAGCATTTACAGTTTGTTCCAGTCTATCATAAGCTACATCAATATGTTCCTTATCAGTTTCTGGTAAAAGCAGCCTTTGGCATTTTTTCAACCCATTTCTTGAGGAGGCTAGCATGGTATATCTTAGAAGGATTTTTCCTGTCATGGGTCTCAGTCTTGTAGTTAACAGTACCAGTACGTCTAAGAGCTTTATAAGGCCCTTGCCACTTAATTAATAGTTTATTTTCTGTTGTGGGTAACAGTAACAAAACCTTTTCACCTGGCTCGAAAACTTTTCCTTTTACCCCATGGTCATAATATACCTTCTGCTGGTTTTGAGCCTCTACCTGATTACCATGGGCAATTTCAACATATTTTGCCAGCTTCTTTCTTAGGGTATGCATATAAGATGTTATAGATTGTTTCTGAGTGGGGTTATCTTCCCACATTTCTTTTATCACATCCAGTGGCCCTCTTGGCTGCCTACCTTACAGCATTTCAAATGGTGAAAACCCTGTTGATGCCTGTGGCACTTCTCTGTAGGCAAAAAGTAGATAAGGCAAGTATTGGTCTCTGTCTTATCCTTCCATTTAACAAACATTTTTAACATGCATTATAGGGTTTGGTTAAAATGCTCAACAAGGCTGTCTGTTTGAGGGTGATAGGGGGAGGTTCTTATGGCAGTGATACCTAGCAGTCTGTACAGCTCCTTAAGTAATACAGCACCAAAATTACTACCCTGATCAGTAATAATTTTTTTTAGGTATGCCCACTCTGCTGAAAATTTTGGCAAGCTCTGCTGCAACTTTTGGGGCTGTAACAGTACGCATTGGAACTGCTTCTGGGTATCGAGTAGCATAGTCGCATACTACCAGGATAAAACTGTTACCCTTTTTACTTTTGTCTAAAGGACCAACCACATCCATTGCAATTCTCTCAAAATTCACATCTATCAAGGGTAGGGGTACCTTGTCTTTTCTAGTGACTGGGGCTACTTTTTGACACTCAGCACAGGAATTAGAATAGGTAGCAACATCTTCATGAATTCCAGGCCAGTAAAATCCATACAGCAATCTGGCAAGGGTGCGATCCCTCCCTGAGTGACCAGCTATAGGACTCTCATGTGCTATCTGTAACAATTCTGTACTATACTTCTGTGGTATAACCAATTGTTCTGTCTGTTCCTGTATCTGAGGTTTAACCCACACTCTGTACAGTAACCCATTACATTTTTTAAACATTGGTCCACCCTGTTTTGGTTTCACCCCCAGCTGCTTAAAATAGCCCTGGAGAGAAACATCGCTAGCTTGTTCTGAAAGAAAATCACAATCAGTTATCAATTTGGTTTCAGCATTTTCAAATGTTAACCCTTCATATCCATCAGTCATTTGCTGCCACAGTTTCTTCATGCATCGTCTTTCTTCCTGGATTTCCGGATCTTGGAGGTTTGCTCAAACAAGTCCGAATCAAAATCTTTGAAAGGAAAAGTGTCCCCACCATCTGAAATTTTCTTTGCCTGAGCTCTTATCACCACTGCTGCTGAAACATCAGGATTTACTCCCTCATTGATCAACTCTGTAAATCTGGGAAAGTCATTTCCAATAATCACAGGTACAGGTAACTTAGGTACTACCCCCACTTTCATTTGGTGCGACACACCCTTAACGGTCAGAGTAACTTGGGTGGTGGGATAGTATCGAGTGTCCCCGAGGATGCAGATGACACCAGTACCTGCTCCTTTGCACAGTGTTTTCGCAGCACTTTAACATGCACTAGGGTCTGTCTGCTTCCCGAATCAATGAGTCCCTTCACAGTCTTATTCTCCACCTTCGCATCTGTTGGTACTTGCCCCAATTCGCCAAGAACAAATTTGATCCAGTGCCACTCTCCTTTCTACAGCAGTTTCTTGCAAAATGGCCTGGCTTATTACAGTTATAGCAGATAACGTCTTTGGGCACAGATTTGTTGCCCCCACCAGAGTTCTTATCAGGCTTAGCATTTAAATGGGTAAAAGAGTGTCTTACCAGTGCTTGGATGTTACCTCGCTGCTGTGGCATCTGTCTGGCCATTTGGTAGTCCTCGGCCAAAGAAACAGCCTTTTCCCCACTCTCTGGTCAGTGTTCCTTTACCCAGAGCTGCACATCTGTAGGCAAGATGTTAATGAATTGCTCCATGGCAAATGTGTCGATGATCTGTGGGACTGTTTTGCTCTCTGGTTGGATCCATTTTATCAAGGAGTTCTCTGAGTTGGGTGAAGGCTTCTCGAGGATTGTCAACCAAGTTGTACCTCAGAAATTGAAATCTCTGCCTGTAGGTCTCTCCAGAGATGTCATACCTTTTCAGGATTTTGCTTTTCACCAGGTCATGGTTTTCTGACTGTGCAGTGTCCATACTGCTGTAGGCAAGTTGGGCTTGCTCTGTCAGGTAGGGTACCAGTCTGATTGTCCATTGCTGTTTTGGCCACTGGCAGGCTGTGGCAACTCTTTCAAAAGTTAAGTATGCCTCAATATCATCTGAGTGACGTGACTTAGTAAGTTTAATGGCTTTTATGTTGCTTGCATTTTGTTGCTTGTCTGGATCTGTGCCAGATCCTCTGCCTTTGATAGCTTGCAAGGCATCCAGCCATCGCTGCTCCCATTGTTGCATCTCTTCTCTCATCTGCTGCTTCTGTCGCTGCATTTCTTTTTCTCTCTGCTTCTCAGTCTCTTTTTGTTGTGTAGCCCACCATATGAAAAAGTCCATCAGGCTTTCAGGTTCTGTCCCTGCCTGTTCTTTTTCCATAACTTGTGCTGGCTGTACAACCTCAGCTTGGACTTCTGTGTCTGCTAATTTGGCTGCCATTCTCCTGGTAACCACTCCTGGACTTGCTGCTGCAGAGTCTATACCTTCCTCTGTGCTTCCCTGGTACTAGGTTCAGTACCCACACACAAAACTCCTGTCTTAGGGTATGCATGGCATAAATCCCACTTAGGCTGACACCATCTGTCATCGAGGCACAGGTCAGGAAGCATAGGAAAAACCAGGAGCAGTTGTAGAATTCACCAAAAATATTTATTTACAGTAGCAGTAACATAAAAAATTAAACTTGTTCAGAATAACTATGTACAGAGGAGAAATACAGTAGTTTTACTTCAGTCTCTGTGTCCCTTTTTCTTCTTCTTCAGCAGTTGCAGCTTAGCTCCTTTATAAGTCCTTTCAACACCCATTCTTAGCAAGCATCCTGTTTTTGTAAATATCAGGCAGGAGCTGCTAAAACACAGTGTGCTTGCCCTTTTGTACAGCTTTTGCAAAAGGCTCAAACATTTGCACTATGGTAACCTCTAGTTTCCAACAGCTTTTTGCAGTCATCTCAAATTATAAATGTATACATTTCAACAGTAAAACTATATCTTTTCTAAACAATAGGATCCCAATATCAGTTACATTTCCACATATTGATTTGCATATATTTTTCTATCAGTGGATATGCAAGGGAGGAAAAGACAGACAGCAAGAGAGGACTGAGTGACTGAGAGGCAAAGAACTGCGAGACTGTTCGGGTTGATCAAGTTTGAGATCTCACAGAAAATTTAGCTGCCCAACCAGACAGACAAGAGACAGGAAAGGACAGATCCTTGCATTTAAACACTTTCTCTATAACAACTAGTACAGGGTCCTATTCTACCCTGTCACACCTATTTTATCTAAATAACTGCTTTTTCCCACCCTTAACCCCTCTGCAACAGAAATCTGTGTGTCTGCTCTTGCATACCTGACTACTCTCTTGGCCTCCTTTGATTTAACTTGGCACTCACTCCACGGTTCCTCCCTCTGCTTCTACTTCTATCTGATGAAGGCCTTTTTTTGGCTCTCACTGCCTCCCTGGCCTTCATAGAGACCCAGATTGTACTCCTGTACCTGTTTCTCTTGGTGACCATCCTCATGCATAACTTTGTTGGCTCAAGAATGGCACTTTTAATTTCTTCTCACTTTTCCTCCACATCTAAGATTTCTTCTACTGTTACCAACCTATTCTGGACTACTTCCCTCATTTGGTTAAAATTTGGTTCTTTGAAATCCAGGACTTCAGCTTTTGATGTGGGCATACTGGTGGTGAGGGCCAGTTAAAACCGTACTGTGTTATGGGCACTGGACCCCAGTGGTTCCCTCACCTGCACTCCATCTACCACTTCTGAGTTGAAGAGCACCACATTTAGAATTTGTGGGTTCCCTAATCAACTGCACAAAAAGGCATCCCATCAATGTATCAAGCAGGGCTTGACTTCTGGTTCTCCTAGTTGCCAGAATATCCTAACTGATGATTGAGATTTCTCTTACCACTATCTTCTGCATTTCATCTCCCTTCTTTATCTCTGATCCAAGCTGCCTATTTCCCTAATTCCCCCTGTCTTAGAGGCCTTTGGACCTCCCCAATGCACAGTTTCTTGCCTGATGCCATCATGAACTGAACCCACAGCAGCACTGCTTTTCCATTTCCTCCCTTAATGGGCCCGTCCTCTACCACCTCAATGCCTTCTCTGACATGAAGGGCTACCCTACCTTCTTTACCATTTGCCTATCATGCCTGTAATTGATGTAGCCTGGGACCTTTGGGTTCCAGTCATTATTCACTGAGGTCTAAGTTTCTGCGATGGCTATCATGCCCAACCTCCCATCTGTCACCATGGCCTGGAGCTCACTAATTATGTTACCTAGGTGCCTGGCAGTAAGGCAGACCACCTTCAATCTTTCACTTTTCTTTTAGTGCCTAAGCCCCAGCAACTCAGCCCCTACTCACCCAGTCCCCCACTCACACCTGGGACTTACCTCCAGTGGTGATCCTCCCTGGCTTGCCCCCAGGACAGGGCCACTGAGCAGGCATGCCCCAGATGGAGAGTGGCATCAAGGTACCCAGCAGACCCCCCTAACTGCTGGTGTTCCTCTCTAGCTTACCTACCAGGGCAAGGCTATGGGGCCAGGCCATACCTAATGGAGGCCTGAACTCGGTCATCAACTGAGTGTCACAGCAGGTGTAACAGGGACCAGGAACATAAGAACATAGGAATCGTGTTGGCAGATGGGGAACACATGATCCATCTAGTCCTTGTTTCTGCCCACTTCCCTATTTAGACTGCACCCTGATGTGTCCACAGTGTCTGTCCCATGTGAGTTTGAACTCACGTACTGTCTTGGATTCTACCACCTCTGAGGTAGGCTGTTCCATGGGTCAATGACCCTTTCTGTAAAGAAGTACTTCCTGAGGTTGCTTTTGAACCTGCCTCTCAACAGATGCAAGTTGTGCCCCCTTGTCCGTGCATCCCTGTTTTGCTGGAAGAGGTTTCCTGCTTGTGTTGTGTTGATTTCCTTAACGTACTTAAAAGTTTTGATCATGTCCCCTCTGTTTCTTCTCTGCTCAAGGGTGTACAGATTTAGTTCTCTGTGTCTTTCCTCATATGGCTCATGATGCAGTCCATTCACCATCTTTGTAGCCCTTCTTTGTACCATCTCCAGGCGGTCTATGTCTTTTTTGAGGTGGGGCCTCCAAAACTGATTGCAGTACTCTAAATGTGGCCTCACCGGAGACTTGTAGAGAGGATTGATAACCTCACTCTTTCTACTTGTCATTCTCCTACCAATGCAGCCAAGGATGCCACTCACCCTCTGTGCTGCCTTTTCACACTGTTTTCCAAACTTTAAGTCATCTGCAATGACTACTCCAAGATCTCTTTCTGTCTTTGTCTCCTCTAACTGATGCCCTCCCAGTGCATACTTCATCCATGGGGCCGGTATCCACGAGGACGACATTTTGTGTGCTTTATCTCCAGGAGACATGATGTGCAATGATGCAAGGTGCTGTAGTGCAGATGTCGAGCACGCCTCCCCATCAGCTCAGCTGCTGCTCCCCTGGCCTCAGCCAGGGGGTCAATCAAGTGCTGGTCACTCACCCACCATCCACCCAGACCAGGAGTGTAGTCCACGGGGTGCTCAATCCTCCTCCCCCCAGCAGGCCATCTGACTCCTCGAGTCTATTCCTGAACTGGGGGCAGCAGCATCACAGGTGGAAGCCCTACCATTGCTCCTGCAGGCCTGCCCTTCAATCTTTCACTTAATCCCTAAATCCTTAACAGATCCTCCCCTACTTTCTCTCTCAAACTTCTTGGTTTCCTGTCTTTCCTGTTTTATGGCAGTCTATCAAGCCTCACCTCTGTTCATTACAATATCACAAAACAATAAAATGAAACAGACAGTCTGCACAGAGTTTACTGTACTCCAAGTAAATAAATTGAATTGATCTGTACTGAAATGTTGTCCAAGATGTTTGACAGGCAACAGCACTATGTTGCACAGCTTTGTGATGTGCTTTTTGTTGTCTTTGTGCTATAACAAAATTCTATGTACTGTATTATCTCTAAAATAATTATGTTGAGTTTTCCATTTGACCCTGGCCTTCTCCTACATGGTTTAATGCAGAATCCGACATTGTCCAAGCTGACTGTCCATCTCATTGATCTTTTGTTGATCAATGTAATGCAACTTATCCTTCAACACTAGAAGGACCCCAATCCAACCAAATAAGTTGTTCTAAATCTAATGAACTAGCTCATTATTCCATGTTAGGAAAAAGCAACATATCTGAAAGTATTTGGTTCCCCTCTTTGGATTCCCTTACTCAAAGAGCTGGTAGAACCAAAAATATTCACATAGAAGTCTGGCATTCACCACCTCATTGAAGAAAGATGCGAAACAATGGACTGTTATGTTGTTTTTTTATTAGACAGAAAAACACATCACAGCAAACAAAAGGTTGCCTGATGCTTTTTGGATCCTTGATCCTTTATCAAAAGCTGGCTAATGACACACAGACAATAGTTTAAATAGGTAGTAAAATATAACATCCTACTGATGTATCATAGCAGTTTTAAAATGATTGGATGACCTATAATTGAAAGCTTTCCAAACACAAAAATACTTAAAAAAGGAACACACAAGTTTAAATCCAGGGATAAGACCAATACATTTCTAAATAACTGTAAATGTAATATCATTGTAATCCTATATGACAGGACAGAAACATCCTTAGAAACACTCTACACAAAACATAAACCTGAACACAATGCGCAAAACTGAAGATCAGCAGTAAGATATGATATGTGGTGTTCAAGTTTATGTTTTGTGTAGAGTTTCTCTAAGGGTGTTTCTGTCCATCTGTGTGTCATTAGCCAACCTTCCATTTTTGGGAAAGGTTGTTGAGAAGATTGTGGCACAACAGCTTGAGGAACACCTCATGACCTTTGATATCTATGAGCCATTCCAGTCTGGTTTCTGAGCTAGGCACAGCATGGAAACAGTGTTAGTTTGGGTGTACAATGATCTTCTTAGGGTGAGCGATAGAGGAGATGGGTCAGTTCTTGTTCTCCTCGATCACTCCTCAGCTTTTGACACTGTTGATCACTTTGTGTTACTTGATCATCTCAGATAGTATTGTGGGCTCACCGGCACTGTCATCTGCTGGTTTGAGTCTTATCTCGCTGACAGGAAGTAACAGGTAGTGATGGGGAATTTCTCCTCCTCCCCAGTACTCCTGTTGTGTGGAATACCTCAGGAATCAATCTTGTCACCAATGTTGTTCACAGTGCATATGCTGCCCCTGGGTGAGCTCATTAGGAAGTACAATGTGGATTTTCACCGCTATGCAGATGATACCCAGTTTTATTTGTCCTTTGCCCCTGGAGCATCCAATGCTATGAATGTGCTTAACATCTGCCTGGCTGAGATCAATGACTGGATGTCCTCCAGCTGGTTGTGACTGAACCCTGAAAAGATGGAGGTTCTGGTAGTGGGCCAAAGGTGTGATAGGAATGCCTCCAGTGTGGCAACTAGACTTTTCCTGGGACCAACACCATTGAAATCTTCCTCTAGGGTGTGAGATCTTGGTGTGTTCCTGGACAATAGATTGATATTTGAATCTCAGGTATCATCGGTTGTCCGAAGTGAGACACAGCCTCAGATTGCAAGGAAATATCTTCAGGGACAATGTGAGGGGGTGCTTCTTCACAGAGAGGGCAGTGGAGCCCTGGAACAGACTACCAGATGGAGTGGTGGGGGCTGAGATGGTGGAGGTATTTAAGAGGGCATGGGACAGGCATATGGGACTGGGTATTGGGGGGAGGGTGGGGGCAGGTGTGGAGGGGAGTATGTGAAAGGGGAGGGTTGGGCAGACTAGATGTGCCAGAAGGATCCTTTTCTGCTGTCAGATTTCTATGATTCTATGATTTGCCACTTGAGGAATATTGCCAGGATCAAACCCCTAGTTCTGCCTGAGGACCTGCCTACTCTAGTCCATGCCTTTGTAACTTGCAGGCTTGATTACTGTAATGCCCTCTATGTTTGGGTCTCTGGAAATACCCTCCGCTGGCTGCAGGTGGTGCAGAATGCAGCTGACAGGTTGCTGACAGGCCTTTCAAGGTTCTGTCATGTAACTCCGGTGCTGCGTGAACTTCACTGGCTGCCAGTCAGGTGGAGGATTATCTTCAAGGTGGGTTTACTCACCTTTAAGGCCCTACATGGACTAGGCACTGGCTATCTGTCTGATCTCCTAACACCTGCTGTCCCAGTCTGCTCTCTCTGCTCCTCCTCCAAGGGCCTCCTGGCAATTCCCAGGACTAGCCTTAACTCTTAGACTGCTGACAGAATTAGAATGTATTGGAGTTCTGGACTGATATATCAGTCTGTGGCCCTGCAAAGCTTAAAACTGTCCGTGACAGGGCTTTTAGCACTGCCGGCCCCATCCTATGGAATTCGCTTCCTCCAGCCATCAGAGAGGCCCCTTCAGTCAAGGTATTTAAGGGCTGCCTTAATACCCATCTCTTTTCATTGGCATTCCCAGACATCATTATTTAAATATGAGATGAAGACTGCTGATCTGTATTAATTATTGCTTTTGTAGCTATTTAAGTGTTACTGTGTTATATGTGCATTTGTTGTATGTTTTTACTTCCTTTTATAATTTTATGCAAGGCACCCAGAGCCTCCGGGATTGGGCGCTGAAGAAATAAACTTTGCCTTGCCTTTTATTTCAGGTATCCCACCTTTCTCCATCTGGTTTACAGAATATTAATTCTACTAGGTCTCTCTCTCTCTCCCTTCCTTCCTCCCTCCCTCCCTTTCTCTCTCTCTCTCTCTCCTCTTCCAAATCTGCCTTGATTGAATTTTTCCCATTCCTGCAGGTTGCTTGCAGAAATCTGTGTTTATGGCCCTTTAACTCTTGTTTTGCCTGCCAACCATCATGTAAAGGTTCTGTGGTCTTTAACCCTTTTCAGATTGAGACAGTTGCACCACCTAAAACCACTATTACACCCCAACTCTGTTTTTCAAGAGTACTTCAAGCAGTTAGGTAATCTAAAGTCCTCCTAAAGGCTGCCTTTTATGTTAACCCCTTCAGGCTAAAATTGATAGAGAAGTAAAACCGACTTTCAGACATGTTCCCTGTTCTAGGTAAGTACATGTATAGTTGTCATTCTCTAAACATTTGCTTTCTTGCACATTTTTAAAAACCCATGTGTGCCTCTTCCATCCTTGAGGGTCAAGTAGGGGTTTAGTGGCCCAGAAGGGCAGGGTGTCAGTGGGCCAGGGTCATTTTAACTTATTCAAACTAACTTTCTTGAAGTACTGACTCTTTGTTTTTAGTTTTTTTTCTGCCAAGCAAGTACAGGAGAGATGAGCTGGAATGGATTCCTAATTCAGAAGCAAGATGCTACATTTAATAAAGTCTTTCTTTCTTTCTTTCTTTCTTTCTTTCTTTCTTTCTTTCTTTCTTTCTTTCTTTCCTTCCTTCCTACAGTTTGATTCCCTTTTACATGCCCCTTACAGCCCCATCACCTGCCTAATCTTAGACTTAGTTGAGAAGCCCCATGGCTTCCCCCAGTAAAGCAAACCCCTCAGGGGACTGAATCCAGTTGAGAACCCAATCAGCATAGTACAGCCTGAGAGTCATGCACTTTATCCTGCCATCTGCCAGGGTTTTACCTCTGTTCTTCTGTCTGTCTGTCTCCCCTTGTAACATCAGACTGAACACATTCCTATGGCACATGTAACTGTCGGGCATTGAATAAGTTGCTTATCCCTTCTACCCTCAGCCAGACTTGCTTTGTGTCACCACCTGGGAGTGACCTGAGTGGCAATATCATGGTAGGCTATGGACAGCATTCCACCGTAGAGAAAGGAAATGTTCACTGGGACTCTTAACTGCCTCTACCCACCAGCCCTTCACCATCCATGCCCCATTCTCAAATCTGGGTCACCAGCATCACTAGCAACAGCATGCCACTACTGATGGTCAGCCTTCTAGATGCTTTGTTACTGAAATATGTATTGAATCTCAGAGTAGAGACTGTGTCATAGCAGGACTCATGGTGTGGTGTTTGTGTTTGCCCCCCTTCTCCTCTGCTATGTTCCACCATAAAGTGACCAATAGGATCAGGATAAGGGCACTAGATAGACAGTACTTGTTGAGGGAAATCCCCCATAGACCTAGTTGGCTACACTTCTCTACTGTCAACCATAAATGCAGTAAACACTGATGAAAACTGGTAATTGGACATTACTACTATAATATTTTTTTTCTTTTATTGGCATGTCTGTGAAAAATAGAAACTTTGCAATGTCTCCATTTTACCATTTAAGACTAACATATGTTTGTGTAATGTATCTTAAAGACTTTACTCTTGGACCATGTTACTTATCTTAATAATGCACTTTAAACCACAGTCCCTTCATGTTTGCTGTTTTAATTGATAAAGAGTAACCTCTGATTTATTCTGTATGCTCATTATATTATCATATAAACAGCTTAATCTGGTTCAGTGTCAGTTAGTTTCCATCTATATCCACCTTCCGCTGAGATGAGGCTAAAAATAGACAGAATTGCCTAGTCCTCCTTTCCTGGTCAACAAAAACTAAATATAATAAATAAATCTTACCAATGTAGATTTTCCAAAAGTTTTCTTTCATTTTTCAGCAGATGGGATAGCATAGGATTAAAGATTCATTACCAAAAATTAGTTGACTTATAGTGAATTATATTAGCCATTAGTCAACCACAATAGCTGATGAACTTACCTTGCATTTGCCAAGGATATTAAGATACAATTTATTTCATTATTTCTTCCAGTTTATTGATGTATACTTTTTATTACTTTAAGCAGAAGTAATGTATTAATTTTGGCTTTCTTACAATTTGCAAAATTAGCATGCAAATCCACTGTGGGCACATAATAGACATGTTATACATCTGCTGTCATTTGTATAACCCTTTGTTTTCTATAAATATATGAAATAAATAAAAAGTAAAAACAATAAGCTGCAACATACCTCCTAGGAGAGTCTGGTGGCACTAGTGGATCTGAAGAACTGTACAGTTGAGGGATTGTGTAATGCTGTAGAGGACAGCATTTTACTGGAAACAGAAGGAGTTAAGGTACAATGGAGTGAAGCAATGGAAGGGATCTTTAATTCTTGTAAGAGGAGTAAAAATATAATAGTTATTAAAAAGGAAATTAACTTCATCCATTCCAATTTGGGATGTAGATGTAATTGGAATAAGGGTACTCTGCTTCTTGTATTTTCTGAATGTCCCGAAGTGGTCTCCTTGTGAAGTGAGATACACAAACGTATGGACCAAACACTAAGATGAGTAATTCTTTTAATCTCAGATGTAATGATCCTGGGAGTACTGTTTAGTTTGGCTCTTTAGGAAAACAATTGAGCAAAGGGCATGGGCGCCAGCACTGGACATTTCAAAAAGACTGCTCCTATGGAATTGGAAATGGAAGAACAGAGAAGTCCAAACCACAACCACAACAGGGAAATAGCAGCTACTTAGATATCTCCATCAGTTCATCAGACAACAGTTTAGATAGGTTTGGAAGAAAAACAGTATGTATTTTTTAGACAGAGGAAGAGGGAAATAAAGCAGAAAGGGGTGCAACAGATATGCACAATGGAGACACTATTACCAACAATTGTTAGCCATGAGCAATGTAGGCATTCCTTATCCTATAACATGCTGGGTACAAGGTTGGTTGATAAACAGAAATCAGAGAGTTGGTATAAAAGGTTCATATTCTGCATGGACAGAGGTTACGAGTGGGGTCCCCCAGGGTTCAGTGTTGGGAGCCTGCCTCTTTCATTTTTATATATCAACATTGCAATATGATAAAGAGGATGTCTGGTTATGCAAATTTGTGAATGATTGTCAGTTGGGGGTATAATTGATAGAAAGTCCACAAAATCTATGCTACAAATAGCATTAGATCATGTAGCTAGATGGACAGACAAGGCTGGATTATCATTAAATGTTGATAAATGCGCTGTTATGCATTTAGGGAGAAATAACCCTGAGCAGAAACATCTGTTAGATAATAAATTATTAAGAACTACATCTAAGGAAAGAGATTTGGGAATCATGGTGTCGCAGGATATGAAATTTACAGCACATTGCAGACAGATATTTCAGAAGGGAAATAATATTTTAAATTGCATTTTCAGGCACATTAATGCAAGAAGCAGGGAGGTTATTATGCCTCTTTACATACATTTGGTGAGGCCTATTTTGGAGTATGGAGCTCAGGTTTGGTCTCCTTATAATAAGAGAGACATAGCCATGCTGGAGAGGATGCAGAGGAGGGCCACTAGAGGCATAGAAAATATGAAAGGAAAATCATACCAGGAAAGGTTACATGACTTAGATTTGTTCTCCCTGGAGTACAGAAGGAAAAGAGGTGCTATGTGTCTAGTGCACAAGGCATGGACAAATAACGATTTATGGGAAAATTTGGGTTTAGAAACAACAAACAAAGTATATGATACTAGATCGCACCCATTACAATTAAAAGCTAGACAATCAAGGCTTTTGAGATCAAGAAATTGGTTTAATCAAAGGGTCATGTATGATTATAATAGATTACCCACTGAGGTGGTGACTAGTGGTACCACACAGTCCTTTAAAAATAGTCTGGGACAAATTCTATAATAGTATTTAAAATATACGGCGAGCATAATGGATACAAGTCTTCAGGCTCAGTAAAATTCCTATGATTCCTAACAAGATTGTGATCAAAGCACTAAGTGCACAAATAGAGAACAAGGGACAGAAATAAAACAAGGTGGAGACAAAAATGGAGAAGTAGACATAGATTTGAAGATGTACAATACCAGAACACAATGAGGGACAATAAAAAAGAAATAGTGGCATTCAACTCATCAAAGAAGGAGTTGACAGGTAGTGAGAGATCCTTATTCAGCAAGGGCATATGATTTTACCCAGACGAGCATTTGAACCCTGTTGAAGTTCATATATTTGTCAATTATACTGTCGGACATTTTTTTTGAAAACTTAAACTAAAAGATTATTTTCCTACAATAGACAATGTAAGAAAGTGATAGCGCAAAACTGGAAAAAGAGGTTAAAAAGATATTGAGTATAAAGTCCAAAGTTATACTTCCTGTACAAACACCTTCTCATGTTGATGCTTATATTAAAATGGTTGAAAAGCATACTACGAGCATCACTGAAGGGTATGAACATGGACCAGAGAAAATAATATAATTTAACAAAGGAAGAACAAGGAACTTTAACCCTTGCAGGGCCATGGACTGATATATCAGTCCAAAATTCCTATACAGTATGTTCTAATTCTGTTGGCAGCCCAAGGGTTAAAAATGCTGGAAGAAGATCCAATCAAGTAAGCAAAAGAGCTGATGGGGGGGCATAGTTGTTTTAGACTATGTTTATTGCAAAGATGAGTGTCTGAGACAACTAAATAATGAAAACAGTTAATTCAGATTACCAAATGACCCATTATCAACCATTAAAATAGATGTAGGAAATCTAAAAGAAGCAGAAGATAGAAAACAAGTGGAACCATGGGCCACTGAACTTTTGGTGAACAAAATGCAAAATCTTCATGTTCATATCCTGCACCAAAGGTTCATAAGAGCACCACTGCCCCTCCCCCCGGGTAACCTGTAATATTAGGTATTCACTCCTCTACTGATTTCTTATGCAAATATTTGGACTACCACATTAAAACCTATATACAAGAAAGTCACAGTTTTGTTAAAGACACTAAACATTTGATCCAGATTTTGGAGGCAACGAATAAGAAAAATATTGATTTAAATGAAACTTTATTGGCAATCATAGATGTGTGTGACTTATGTATGCCTCCCCCATTTAGATGACCTTTCAACTCTGGAGGCATGTATAACAATGCATAGCAGAGAGATTAAACCACCAAATGACTTTGGAGATGAATTGGCAAATTTTATTTTACATAATAATGCTTTTTAGTTTGAGAATGACGTATTTTGGCAAACTAGAGGGACAGAAATTGGATTATCAATAGCTCGATCATATGCCAGTATTTATATGGATAAATTTGAGGCAGACTACATTTTTGAAGATGATAGGAAATCTAAATGTGAAAATATCAAGCACTTTTTTTTCTGTGGCAAGGGAATGAAGAATCCTTATGGATGTTTTTTGAGTTTTATTAACACTAGAAAAGTCAATTTACATTTTACTATGAATGGTGATGTAAATCAAATTCCATATTTAGATGTATGGATAAAGAAAGCATTAAGCAAATTCATGAATGATTTATATTGAACAGAAACAGCAAGGAACACTATTTTACATCACAATAACTTCCATCAGCAAAGTCTAATTGAGAATGTTCCCTGTGGCCAGCTATTAAGAGTCAAAATGAATTGTACCTTGCAATCTTATCATAGGATAAGGGAGCAACAAATAATCTCAATATTTAAAGACTGAGGCTATAAAAAGTCAGTTTTGGATCCAGCAGTGTCTAGAGCCTGACAGAAAGATGGACAGAAGGGAACTACAGAAAGCTAACCCTCCTCTTGCAGACTAATAAAAAATTGTATTTAGCACTCAGTACAGTAGTCAGTTTGGTAAGATACAGAATCGCATTCTGAAGCACTGAAACACCTTAAAAACAACAGAAAAGGGAACAGAAACATTCAAAAATAGAAAATGAGTAACTGCCAAATTTACTAAAAAACTCAAAAATAGACTAGCGCACACCATACACCATACACAATGCTTCAGATGTTAGATGAAACATAGAATTTGATGGCAGATGATGATCTACCAGCCCATCTAGTCTTCCCTGTATCCCTACCTAGTGAGAATGCTGTAGATCCTACTTAATTGCCAACTTCATCTTCTTTTCTGAACTGCTATGGCACCCCTATGTCTATCCCATGAAGTTTTGAATCCCTGCCCCCACCGTCTTTGCCTGCACCACCTCCTCCAGTAGGCTGTTCCATACCTCCATCACCCTGTCTGTGAAGAAGTACTTTTTTCAGTTGCCCCTCAGTCTACCCCCTTCCAGTCTCATGTCATGCCCTCTTGTCATTGTAGAACATTTTCTCTTTTGGAAGATACTGCCCTCCTGTACCTTATTTATTCCCTTGAGGTACCTGAAGGTCTCTATCATGTCCCCTCCTCCTCCTCTCCTCTCCTCTCCTCTCCTCCAGGGTATACATATTGAGTTCCTCCAATCTTTACTCATATGACCTTTGGTGCAGGCCCTGCACCATTTTTGTTGCCCTTCTTTGAACTGCCTCCACCCTGTCTTTGTCCTTTTAGAGATGTGGCCTACAGAACTGGACACAGTACTCCAAGTGAGGTCTCACCAATGTCCTGTACAGTGGCATTATGACCTCTTTTTTCTAGAGACAAACTTTTATGGGTGAGTTCCAGCTGGTAACCACCAATGTGGCACTTGTACACACTACTCAAATACAATAAAAACTACTGAAATTTACAATCCAAGTAAAAGTGAATCAATACAAGTGAAAGATGTAATTACCTGCAGTTCAGAGAACATTACATATACACTGTGGTGTCCTTGTAATTTGACATATATAGGACAGATTTCAAGAGCACTTAAAATTCATATCACAGAACATATAAATGACATTAGAAATAAGAACTATAATTCCTCTGTAGCTAGACATTTTGGACAAAATGGCCAAAATATCAGTAGTTTAAGACTGTGGGTCTTAGAAAAGGTACATAAAGTTAGGAATGTTTACAGTAACAGAAGAGGGGTGGGGCAACAGTATGGCTGTACTGCTGTCCCGCTCCACAGCAATCTGTGTTGAATGGGAGTAGTTTGTCTAGCTCTCCCTTTTATGATCGCTGAGTAGTTAGATTTTTACTATCTGTCGATGGAGATTTTGTATTAAATCCCAGCAACTCTTAATTTTACACTTTTGCCACTATTCGATTTGAGCAGCTCGGCGTTTTGGTGTTCTGAAGTGTTTGAGGCATCCTTCCATTTTAGTTAAAGAAGGTCGATTGTACACTGGCAGTTCAAATTTGATGAATGAAACTTGCTTCAATTCTGTTTTGTATATTCTGAAACGGGCTTTTTGTTAATAAATAAAACACTAAGGAGCTGTGCACATCATTGTTTATTGTGTTGTGTCTGGTGTTGATCCGGTGTCGAAGAGCCTGGCGAGGCCCTGATCTGTCGGCTGGAGACCGCGGTTTCTGTCCCATGGATGGAAATATTCATCATGCTCGGCAGGTCCTGACTGGTGAAGCAGTGCCTGGAGGAAAACAGAGTTACAATACTGTGGTGGCTCAGTGGCCAGCGGACAGGCTTATTATTCCTTTTTTACAGATGTGCTAGCCTTGCCTAGGGGCTGGGAGATACCAGGGTTTGAATTGTGAATCGTGGGTTACTGTGCTTAGTGGAGCACTTTTCTTTTATCTATTTGCAGGTGTTTACTGCAGTATGTTTCTTGAGTAGGAGCGAGAAGGGCCCTGGAGGAGTTGAACTCTGAAAAAGCAACCAAGATAATCAAGATGTGTTATGAATGTGTAATATTTTTTTCAGCAAAGAAATGACTGGAATGATTTTGACAGGATAAAGTGAGTGTGTTCCGAGCGGGGGGGGGGGGACTCCTAAGTAGGAGAAAATGCATTATTTATAGTACACCTTCTTTGCTGAACCATATTCACCACGTGTATGAGGCTGCAACTCAATGACTATTTAGTGACTCCCGAGCTTGGGTATGGAGAAAAAACCTCATGAGGTACTATGTCTAGTTGTTTGCTTAGTGACCTAATAGGAGTACTGAGTAGAACACTGGATATATTGGGATAGTGGTGCTGTTATTACCCAGTGGACCTCAAATATTTCTGAAAATTGAGTCTTCTGTAGCTTTCTGACTCATGGTAGCTTGAATATTTGGCCTAAGAACTAAAATGAATGGACTCCTGAAAGGACTCCTGAATCTATAGGTGCCAAATTTGCTTATGGTTTTCCTTTTTTCTTTTTTTTATGTTTCAAATATGTTTTACTATGTAGTTAGTGTGTATTGTTTAATTATTGTTTTAATTAGTTCCTAGAGCACATAATTAGTCATTTCTAAAGTTCAATTGTTAAAATGCCTTATCTGTCTGTATTTACAGACAGGGTATATGGTATAAATATAAAGTTAGTATTGAGACCTGATATGTGCTCTGGGATGACAATGTATTTTCAGTTTAGTTATTAATATTGATCAGTGAGGCCCCAGGATTGTACTGTGGCCATTTGATATCAGGTGGGACAAAATAGTCCATTGGGGGAGGCCCCTTCAGTGACGTAGAGCCCCATTATGTACTGCAGGTGTAATCAATAGGAGTAGCTGGTAGAGGTGTAATTAATGGAGCACGGAGCGGCATGAGTCACATGGTGCTCCAGTGGACATGCTTTAAGGTTGGCGTGTCCAATTGGCCATCAGGGAGGCATGGTTATGACTTGGGGTAGATGGATGGGATTGGACTGTGACACAGTGTTCTGCTGCATGCTCAATAGTGGCTGATAGGAGTAGCTGGATAAGGGATGATCCATGGGCATGGAGTAGTATGCACTGCATGGTGCCCTAATGGATATGCCCTTAATGCCAGCAAGTCCTACTGGCATCTAGATAGGATTGGTGTGGATGTGGTGTGATTGGAAAAGACCCCCTCTTGAAACGCAGTCTTACTAAGTGCCTTGGGTATGGTCAATAGGAGTGGTTGTATAGGAAGTAGTCCAAAGTGTACGGAGCAGCATGCACTGCATGGTACCTTGAAGGTTGCCCTATAAAGGCAGCATATCCATTTGGTTACTGGCCAGGTACTGCTGGGACAGGATGTGTGTGTGTGTATGGGGCAAACTCTGTTGGGACAGAGTGGACTGCTATGATGCCATTTGGCCTAATGGCTGTCTTTTGGCTCAGAGGAATTTGGTTTGGGCTTATTATTAGCTTGAATACATAGAGGATTTATTTTCTTGAGTCTCTGCTATTATTTTTGCACATAATTTATGAAATTACATGTTATGTATTATGATGTAATATGAATTATATATTTTGTTTAATTGATATTAAATTTTATATTGTGCTTTGTTTGAACTGCTTCTGTTTGTTAAGATATTGTAATGGCTTTTCAGCTAAACAATAAATTACTACTACTTTCAAGTAACAGAAGAAATATTTTTAAGAGAGAAAATTATTACATTTATAAATGTAATGCCTTAAATCTGAGATATAGCATCAATGAATCCATTATTGGATAGAGCTCATGCAGAAGGTATTACTGTGTTTATAGGTTTATTCTCCCATATTAGACTTACAGATACAATAGCGAGCAACATGTGCTGTATTCCTTTGTCCATTTTTTAGGATATGCCTAGTATTTAGTATTATGTTTTTTTATGTTTTGCACATGCTAACTGATTAGGTGATTTATATACTAAGCTACTTTGGAGGGCTTTGAAGTTGTTGCCTTATGCAGCTTTAGACTCAGAGTCCTGCAAAAGTGCAAAAAGACACTGATGCATATTAGTGTGCACCAGTGTACATGACATCTGTGACATCAGCTTGGTTCCATCTGCCTGGCCCTCACCAGAAAACATATAATGAAGGTCCTTTGATGTCTTCTGGTAAATCCAAATTAAATAAAAAGCCTGTGTAAAGGTAAAATGCATTTCTTTTGAAAAATTAACAATTACAAATATTTGAAATTATTATTTTTTTAAATGGTAAACTGGACAGTTTTTATGTAGAAAGTGTCTCTGGAGGCCTTTTAACTTGCTGCTATCTGCAGCCCTAGTTTTATAGTACTGCATTAGTGCATTTGGGATGCAGGAGTGCACTGACATATGTCATGTACATAGGCACACATGATGTTGCCGATGTCATCCTAGTCCAACCTAACTGACTCAAAAGTCAGCAAACACACAGTGATGGACCATAGTATCCTCAGGTAATGGTGATTTGAATTTAGAAATACTAGAAGAATGGTAAGATGTGCTCTGTAAAACATTTACTAAAACTTGCATACTGTTGTAAACGTGCTCTGAAAGTGAACGCAAGTTAACAAATAGGAGTTTTAACTCCATTTTTGTTACTGATTCCAGCAAAAACAATTGATTGAAATGAAAGCAAAAGTAAGACTACCATCTTTAAAGTTACTTAAAGCAGCAGTGCAATGAAAAATGTTTTTCTTGAAACGCTACTTTTAGTTTCAATTAATGAAAATATTAGCATACCTATCAAATCCATTTTTCTATGCACCTCCTATGTTGTGCATTATGAATTTTTTAATGTTCTCGATCCTAACCCTTGCCATGTCAGCAATGCTGTTTCTAAGTCAAATGTGGCAGCCATATTTTTTCTTGGGGGAAAAAAAATATTTTATAAAATACTCATATTTTGGAGGAACTAGAAACATGTTACCACCAAATAAAACTGGAAGATGCCTGATCGTTTACAGTGAAAAAAAGATAGAAGCACATTTGTTGAACAATTTTGTTGCACAGCTGCTTTAACTGTGAGTAGATGGATTTAATATCACAGTATTTCGCAAACAGAGAATTAATGAAGGTTTGGTTGCTTTTGCTAATTAAAAGATAGAGTTTAGTTCAAAGCATTTTTGATAATACTTTATGAGTAAATTGAGTGATTACCTTAAATTTTTACTTTAAGACTGGAGCAGTCATGAAAGTTTGAGCACAAATGAAACTCAATAACTAGAAAGAGTCATATTACTTATAAATGAAATGTAAGAATGTTTCAGTTCAGTTTCAGTTGTATTTATTTAAGAAAATGTTTATAGTCAGATGGACTTATATTTAAAAAAAATAGTAAGTTAAAATAAAACAGACTAGACATTTCATTTCTTGCACACAATTAAATACAGAAATATAAACATATCAAACCATTGCATCTGTTCTCAATGTTTCCCTATACAAAGACTTGGCAGCAGATATAAATTTGGCAATGTAATATAATTCCACAACATCTCTAGAATTTAGCAGTATGTATACATGGCAATAAATCTTTCCAACCATTTATTTCTAAGCCCATTTATTAGTTGACAGTTGAACATAACATGTATAATTATCTGATCATCACCTTGTAGACAAAGACATCTGAAATGATTCTTATATTGCTCCCATTTACAATGGAATACTAGAGTTGGTATGAAAAAAATCTATGTTGAACTAGTGTTTTTTATTTATTTATTTATTTATTGAATTTTGTTGACCGGGTAGGCCCACTGGGCCCCGGAGGTCCCTTTTTCAGGGGCGACCCGGGGGTAAACACTACAGTACAGGTACATAGAAACAGTAACAGTAACAGTTTTTTTATGTGGTTATTCAGTTCACACACAGGTGATGTTCTGTACTAAAAACATTTTCAATCTGTTTATATAATGTAAAGGTCTTAGTATTATTCAGTCTAGAAAAATGTGTTTATATCTGTGTCATTTAGCCTTTGTATAGCCATGTTTTTAAAAGCCAGGCATTTGGTCTGCATATTATTCCAAACAGGGACTTCCTTTTTGTATTACAATTCTATTTGAAAAGGACATCCAGGTATTTATTTCCAGATTGTCAGTTCTGTATATATATGATTCTCTTATACAAACTACAAAGAACTGAAGCTGTTCTGTACTATCCTGTATCAGAAATTGTATAATTATAATGCAGATATTCAAAGTATGTGATGAAAATCATGATTCAAGTCATTGTAATTCTCCTGGCACAAACTGTGGAAGCCCCAGCAGTAGCCTAATAATTTTTTTTGGGATTGGTCCAAGTTGTGATATTGTTTTCTCAAGTTCCTACACTTCCGCACAGCAAAGTAATATAGATTTCAATTTTGCTTCATACACATCCCTCATAGAGTTGAATGACTGGAGTGTGAATGTCTTGCTGAATCTATTGATTGTCAGGACACTTTGGGCCAGATTTTCTAATGCTTGCGAATGCAGCGAGCCCCAGGTGCACCATACATATTGTGCACTGAGCTTGCGGCATTCATCCCGCTGGCACTTGGGATTGCTCCAAGCCCTGCCTGCACCATACATATGGTACATGGAGCTTGTGGCATTCACTCAGCCGGCAATCGGGATTTTCTATCCCATGCGCCAATTGCCGCAAGTTAGACCACCTTTTTGCTTTTCCAGCTTGCGTCAATCCCGGGTATGCTTTTCATGGGGCTTGTGCCAAATATTTGGCACAAGCTGCTGTAAAGTAGGAAAAGTGTTGTAACTGTGCCCAATGTACAAAAATTGGGCACAGCTGTGGCAAAGGGGTTTGGCGCAGCTGTGCCAAAAAAATGGATTTGATGCAGGGCTTGACACGAGCCCTGCATCACTTTTTGACAATTCGGCCCTTTGTCTTGCTCTTAATTTAGTTTTTTTAATAAGTAAATTCCAGTTTGGTGTGCTGGTAAATGTAATGCCAAGATAAACAAATGAATGTACAATCTCTAGAACGCTATCATTAATTTTCGATTCATATCAGTTCTTCTTATGTTTACCAGACAACTGCTTTTGTTTTGTCAGCATGTAGGGTTAGTTTTAGGTCACCCAATGTTTCTACCACCATATCATATGCTTTTTGCAGACCAGTTGCTGTTTCTGACATAATTACTGCATTGCTTCTATAGTGGTGATTGCACAAAAGTATACCATTACTGCACACCGCGTGTCATTGCGCGGTAGCGATATACATGTTATTCAATGGGTACTGCACATTGCACGGTAGTGGTATTCCATGCTACCGGTAGACTTTTGCACAATTACCACTGTATATAATAGAATATTTGTTACCATCTACCTCTGGAGCATCTGTGCCTATGGCATCCAGTTCTGCTACTAACTTATCAATAAGTACATTGAATAATACAGGTGCTAACATGCACCCTTGTTTTACCTCTTTGTCTACAATAATTTTGTTAGTGAGCTGTCCATCAATTGAAATCTTAACCTGGGCTGTTGTATTAGTGTGTAGCATGTCTATGATAATAATCAGATCCATATCCATTCCTTTCTTTAATAGAATTTCCAGCCAAATGTTTCGATCCATATGATCAAATACACTCTTATCTAAAAATAAAAAAAGAGAGACCCTCCCTTTCCCAGGACACATTTTCTTGTAGACTTTTGCACAATTGCCACTGTATATAATAGAATATTTTTCACCATCTACCTTTGGAACATCAGTGCCTATGGCATCCAGTTCTGCTACTAACTTATCAAAAAGTACATTAAATTATACAGGTGCTAACATGCACCCTTGTTTTACCTCTTTGTCTACAATAATTTTGTTAGTGAGCTGTCCATCAATTGAAATCTTAACCTGGGCTGTTGTATTAGTGTGTAGCATGTCTATGATAATAATCAGATCCATATCCATTCCTTTCTTTAATAGAATTTCCAGCCAAATGTTTCGATCCATATGATCATATACACTCTTATCTAAAATTAAAAAAAGAGTGACCCTCCCTTTCCCAGGACACATTTTCTTGTAACATGGTCAATATAAAAATGTTGTCAATTGTACTTCTATTTTCCCTAAACCCACTTTGTCTGACAAATATTTTTCTCCTGTATCCATTGTTCCACCTTGTTAAGAATATACCTGAGGTAAATCTTGGATGAAATACACAGAATAGTTATAGGTCTGTAACATTCTGTTTTTTTATTGTCCCCCTTTTTAAAGATGGAAACTATGATACAGTTAAGCCAATTGTCGAGAACTAGACTTTTATTAATATTCTGGAAAAATTTTGACAGTAACTCCACCCACCATTCTTCATTCACTTGATATATTTCTGTGTGCAACTGTCTAAACCTGGCGCTTTGTAGTTTCCTTGTCTGAAGTAACTAATAACTTTATTAGAACCTCCCTAATTCTGGGTTTTTGTGCAGTCATATCAGTGCAATTATATTCAACAGCTCCCTATAGTTTGTTAAAATGATCAAACCAGTCCTGGGCAGGAATGACTGCCTCTATATTTTTTCTCATTTTATTGTTGTCCGCTGCAATTAATAACCAGAAGGCTTTTGTGTACTTTTTTGGCTGCATATTGCAGCTCCCCCCATGGATTTCTTTGATGATGGATTTTCTTTGCTTTTAGCAAGTTTACATATTCTTTTTTTAACAGTTATATATGTCTCTTTTCCAATACTGGAGGATTTCTATTGGTCTGTTATACCTCCTTAATTTATTAATCAGAGATTTATATTTGGCACACTTGGAGATAAACCATGGGGCCTTATAGTTTGGCTCCAAGTTTTTACTTTATTTCATTTCAGTAATCACAAGTAATTTCTGTTCAAGTATACAGTGAATTGAATGAAAAGTTCTTACTGCCAAATCTATTAAAACATTGTCATTCATTTTTAGGGCTTTTAAGTCTCCCATCATCTTAATCTTGATTAATAAGTTGCAGATTTCATATGTGCATTGTTTCCATTTAATTTTCTTATTTATTTCCATATTAACATCTGCATCTTTTTGTTGTAATTCCAGTACCCAGGATTCTCTCTATCAAACTGTGCTTTTAAGATTAAGTGCAAGGGCAAATGGTCATTATAAAATTCTTCAAAAATTCTAAATATCATAATTGTGTTATAGGAAAATATGTCTATACCAATATAATCCAATACTGATCCACCAAAGACTGTTGGGTATTTAATCTCCACATTTTTATCCTGGCTAGTTCTACCATTTAGTGTTCTTGCACCTGTAAATAATTTTTTGTCTCTAAAGGATCTTCTTGGTACTGCAAGTTCTGAATCCATGTGTCATAGATTTTGGTATGACTCAACAGCACCTGCGATTCAAGCATTAAAATCTCCACATAAAATAAACACAGAAGTGCTTAAAATTTCAGCAGTTTCCTTCAGTTTACTATCATATTTATAATTTGCTAAGCTTGGAGATAAATACATTTTAAATAGAAGGATATCTGCTCCATTTATTTAAGATGAATTGCAATGTAACTTACATCATCAGTCATAAATAGTGCTGTTTAACAATCAAGTTTAGAGGATACCAGGGACAACAACCCTCCTTTATATCTTCCTGTTTAAGAACATTTACTCCCTTTAGCATTAAAAAGTGTGTACCTGTCTCATTTAGGATCTGTGGAGTTTTTAGACCAGGTTTCTTGTAATAATATACAGTCATATTGTTTCAATAAGTTTAACCGTGTTATATCATCAGTTTTCCTTTTAATGCCCACCACATTCCAGTATAGTACTGACATCTGGTTATTAACTTTTGAAGAGTTGTTGTCCCTGCTTACATTTCACATCTCCTAGAGGTATCCAGCACTTCTAATCTATTCTCTGAATTAACCACTTTACAAGATTCTGTATTAGTGTCTTCAGACAGTACACAACTTCCTGAATTTGCAACAACACTGTTATTAATATTCTTGCACGTCTCTTTCTACCTCTGATTAGCTCAGTCTTTGCTCTGAATATTCACTTTCCAGCAACATATGTTCTATTTCATTAGCAGGTTCAGAAACCTTTTTATCTGCTGTTGCTTTCCATTATACAACCCTTTTCCTTTTTGAATTTTGTTCTCTGGTTTATTGTAGATTTTATTTTTTGCATCAAAGTATCCTGAACCATTAATCCAAATTTCCCTTTACTGTACTAGTTCTGCTATCTTCAAAATGTCCTGCTTCATGCCATATGAGCTTATAGTGGGACACATACTACCTTGTAAGGGCTTCACTCTGCATCTGTACTTTGCTCTCAGATCCTCCCATCTAAACTTCTTCTCAAAACAGCTTGACAGATATTATAAACTGTTTCTCTAAGAAGGTGGCAAAGGCAGTGAAGGAGAAGAAAACAGCATCTAGAAAGTACAAGGAGACCCAGAAGGATAGAGACAGGGATGTATATCTAGCAAAACAAAGGGAGACAGGAAAAGGGGCGAGGGCAGCTAAAGCAGTAACAGAGGAGAAGATAGCTAAGGAGGTCAACCTTCTTCAGGTATGTGGGGGAAACTGGAAGACAAAAAGAGAGATAATGAGAATCAGGAGGACAGGGGAGACTGCACAGAGGAAGATCAAGAGAAAGCAGAAATACTAAACACATACTTCTGCTCAATCTTCAAAGTAGAGGGTGGGGGTAGGCTGGACCAGCATGCTGCAATAAGCACCATGGAGAGGTGGGAGTGGATGCAAGTCAGTTCTCAGTGGAGAGGATCTGGAAGGGATATGCATGCCTTAAAGGAGAATAAGGTAGTATGACCAGATGAGATTCATCCAAGGTTCCTAAGGGAACTGAACACAGTACTGGATGCCCATCTTGTAGTGTTTTGTAGCACCTCAGTGGAGATTGGGGAAGTTACAGAGGTCTGGAGGAGGGCAGATGTGGTCCCTTTGCACAAAAGTGGCAGTAGGGATGATGCTAGCAACTATAGACCAGTTAGTCTCACAGCAGTGGTGGGGAGTTCATGAAGACTACTGAAGGAAAGCTTGTGGAGCACAGGAGGCAAAAGAGCTACAGGAACACCAGCAGGATGGTTTCACAGAGGTGAGGTCATGCTAAACAAAGCTCATAGATTTCTTTCACTGGGCTACCTGGGGAGTGGATAAAAGGGGAGCAGTGGATGTGGCCTATCTGGACTTCACTAACGCTTTCAACTCTGTGATGCACAGGAGGCTAGTGATGAAACTGAGCAGCCTGGGGGTGGGCAAGAAAGTAACAAACTAGGTATCAAACTGGTTAAGGGAGAGGAGGCAAAAGATAGTGGTAAACGATAGCCACTCAGGTGATAGAAGAGTGATTAGTGGGATGCCACAGGGTTCGGTGCTGGGATTGATCCTCTTCTATATCTTCATAAGCAACATTGTGGAAGAGCTTGGGGGTAAGGTGTGTTTCTTTGCAGATGATACAAAAATCTGCAACAGGTTTGACATTCAGGAAGGGCTGGAGAGAACGCAAATGGATCTGAGTAAACTAGAGGAATGGTCTAAGGGGTGAAAGCTGGGTTTCACTGCTAACAAGTGCAAGGTTATGCACTTAGGGCTGTGGAACCCTGGGGTTGTGCATAGGATGGGGTGAGTGGAGCTCACAGTCAGCAAGCAAGAATGAAACCTAGGAGTCATCATATCTGATCACCTTACTGTAGCTGGGCAGTTTGACAAAGCAGTGGGAAAGGCTAGCAGGATGCTGGGGTGCATTGGGAGAGGGATTTCTAGCAGGAAAAGGGAGGGAGAGAGGTGGTGCTACCATTGTATTACTCACTGGTGAGGTCCCACCTGGAGTACTGTGTCCAGTTCTGGAAGTGGCACCTCCACAAGGACACAAGGCAACCAAAATGGTGAGGGGGTTGCAGGAGAAGCCACTCAAGGAAAGGCTGCAGGAACTCAACATGTACTTCCTGGGAGAGAGGAGAGCAAGAGGGGGCATGATTGAAACCTCCAAGTACCTCAGAGGAGTGAACAAGGTGCAAGTGGAGGGTCTATTTCAGAGAAAGGAAGACATTAGAACAAGGCGGCATGCAATGAAGCTAAGAGGAGGAAAGTTTAGGAGAGATGCGGGGAAATACCTCTTCATGGAAAAGGTGGTGGATGACTGGAACAGCTGCCAGAAGAGGTGGTGGGGGCAAAGACTGTGGAGTGCATCAAGCATGTGAGGGATAGGCACATGGGTATATTAGGTAAGGAAGGGTGGGGGGACTGACACCTATGACCAGCTAGGGTCAGTGTTGACAGAGTAGGCAGGGAAAAGGGGCAGACTGGATGGACCTAAAGGTCCTTTTCTGCCAACACAAGCTACGTTTCTATCTTTCTTGCTCTTTTGTACCCTGTTGTGCCCCAGTACCCGATACCATTTATACAGAGCTTTGGAAAGAGGGGTCTGCTATAGTTCCATGAGTGTGAAATACAACTGAGAAAAAAGGTGGGGAATATTATTCCTAGCTAAGGCAGATATCCCCAAGAAAATTAGGGGTTTGGGAAGTCTAGGGTTGGACATCCATGGATCAAGTTTGACAGATATGCCTATGCTTGTAATTATCTAAACAAGTCTGTTTGTGGAAGGTTGAGTCTGTCCTTTACTGACTGGAACATTTTTATCTCCCAGCCTTGTAGGAGCTGGAAAGGACATTTGAGCCCCTTTCTATGCCAGACCTTATACTCAACATCCAGCTGAGGTGGGGCAAAGTCAGTATGTAACTGAAGGCTAGGAGCATTGTAATAGTTGCTTCTTCAGGTTTGCTCTGGTGGCAATGCTCTTCAGACTCTACATGGTGTGAGTACAAAAGGAGGGTTACAAGATGCATGAGTTGGGAAAAAAACTCGCCAAGGAGCTCCCTCTCTGGGCAAGTGAGAAGGTATGGCAGCTCGTTCTAGATGGGTCCAGGTAGAATTGGTACATTTCTGAGCTAATGTGTAACCGGTTGCAGCTGTGCTGCTTCATATTACAGTGAAAGGTCTGGAAGGGCTAGAATACCCTAGTTCTTTGCCCAGCAGAGAGTTGCGAAACTGACCCAAGGGGGTAGGCCCTGCCAAAGGAACCCAGAGATCATCCTCTGTCAGGCAGCCCAGTAGTTTGAAGCTCTTGGTATTGTCAGTGATTGAGAAAAGCATGAACATTTTGCTAAGACTATCATCTTTTTTTAAATTTTTATTCAGAGAGAAAAATAAATAAGATCATACATTTAATATAATATATCATAACAACATCTCGAAAAGTAGAAGTAAAGAAATTCCACAAAAAGCATACAATTTTTGCATTTTCAAGGGGTAAACAGTAATTAATTTAATTGTATTGCAAGAGCACATTTCTTATTGTTATAGAAATAGCTCTGTTATTTCATGCTCCAAGCTATAGATGTCCTAATTAGAAATTAAGCTAAGAGTTTTATTATTTCAGGCAAAAAAAATAAATTATATGATATCTGTGAATCTTAATTAACTAGTAAGTAAATATATTTTTTGCAAACTTTTAAAGTTTATATAATCCTAGTCCAGCTCCATAATTCAAGTGACCACAGGAAGATATTGGGTATTATCCACTTGTTCTTCATCATCTTCATCTTCCTTAGATCCCGTAGCTGTGGTTAGAGCTGTATTTTTATCATAGAAAGCTCATGCAGTATCAGTGTCCACAAAAAAGCAATCCTTCCCTTGAAAGGTGATTTTCAACTTAGCAGGGGTTTGCAGGACTGATGTAACCTCTACTTGCAAGATTTCATCTCTAACTGCCAAAAATTGTTTTCTACCTGTTTGTGCAGCAAAACAAAAATCAGGGTAGAAAAGGATCTTTGAGCCTTCACACATAAAGCCCTTTTTAATTCTGGCAGAATGGAGGATTTTGTTTCTTTGTACAGCTGAGGTAAAGGTACATATCACATATGATACCTGGCACCAGGTTCAGTCACTTATATTTTGAAAGGATCCTTTCTAGGTTGGGGTCTAAAGACAGACTCCAGTATAACAGGCTGCTAACAGGCCAATCAATCTTAAGTGAGGACCATTATATTAATGGTAGCCACCCTTTTTCCAGGATCAGTGGCAGCACCAACCATTTATCCAGGACATCCTGCAGCTGCATGACAGGTACCCCTTTGCAGCTCTAACAGGAAAAGAGATGGCCATCAGCACAAGCCTGTGCCCATGGAGCTCTATAGATATATAACTGGTGCTCGTTTTTTGCCATAGGGAAACCAGGTTGTAATTTTGTCATTATAACCAGCTGGTTATAATGACAAACATGTGCTCCATTTCCCTAGCTCAGCACATGTGCCAGCCGCAATCTTCCTCTCCCAGGTGTAGCTTTCCACCACTGCTCCACAGTTTGCCACAGTCTGAGTCAGTGGTGGTAAGTAAATTAAACAAAGGAGCAGGTTTTTTTGGGCAGACTTAAACAAAAAAAAGGCAGCTAACTGGGAAAGTTAAAAAGAAAAGAAAACCTTTTTTGTCATGGGCTGCGGACTGCACTGAAACCCGACTGGTCCGTGGCTATCTTTATTTTACATAATCTCTATGGCGAAAAAATGAGCACCAGCAATTATATAAAATAAAGGATGGGTAGGGGCCATTCCCAGGCTGCTCAGTTTCTTAACTAGCCTCCTGTGCATCACAGTGTAGTGCAGCATAGGGCAAGGTGCAAGACACCAGGGACCTGATATTCAAAATAGCGCAAAGTGGAGCGCAAAACTTTGCACTGCACCTTGCAATTGCCCAGGAGCCCAAGGATGCTATATTCAATCAAATAGTGCTCCGGTGCTGTTTAACTGAATATAGGGGCATATCAGCACAGCGCTAAGTCAAGTAGCGCTGCCCTGACAAGGATGCCGAAGTACATCACCAGAGTGGATAGTGCCGGAGTGCTATCTGCAATATTCAAAGGGCTCCATGCAAATGAGCCCATTGGGCATGCACAGTGCTAAAGGGCTATTTTCATGCTCATTATGGGCTCATTTGCATGGGTAGCAAGGCAGGTGGGTGTGGCACCACCCAACCCCAATTGCCTGATCCCAGGCCCCTTCCCTGATCACCAACCCATTGTAAATGTTAACACCCTCCCTGTTGCTAGTGGTCCACCCCTCCCTCTGATCACCAGCCTATTGTAGTCATGAAAACCCTCCCTGGTGTTAATGGTCCCCCCCTCTGATTGCCAGCCCATGGTACATATAAAAACCCTCTCTGGTATTTAGTGGATCCCCCTCCCTTCTATTGCCAGCCCATTGTAAACATTAACACCCTCCCTGGTGGTAGAGATCCCCCCTCCATCCTATCGCTAGCCCATTGTAAACATGAAAAACCTCCCTGGTGCTAGTGGTCCCCCTCTCTCAGATCGCCAGCCCATAGTGTACATGAAAATCCTCCCTGGTGCTTAGTAGACCCCCCCTCCAGTTGTCAGGCTGTAGTAAAATTTAAAACGCTCTCTGGCATCCAGTGGTCACCCCGAGGCACTGATCCATGGTACTGCCCATTGCAATTCCGTACTCACTGACGTCTAGTGACTCAACCACCATGGCACCAAACAACCCCCCCAGTCATCTTACCAGTATCCTAGGTGCTGTGGGAGCACATACAGTGACTGGCACAAACCTCCTCACACCTCCTCAGCTGGCCAGTGTATTTCCAGGCAGGGAGCATGTGTCTTATTTATAGGACAGGGTGACACACCGTGTCCTATAAATTAGGTGTGTGCTCCATGCCTGGACATACAGAGACTGGCCAAGGAGGTGTGAGGAAAGTTGCACCGGTCACTGTATGTGCACCCACGGCACCAAGGATACTGGTAAGGTGACTGGGGTTGGGTGTTTGGTGCTGTAGTGGGTGGGGTGGTAGACACCAGGGAGTACAGAATTGTGATGGACGGAACTGTGGATTGCTGCCCAGGGGAGGAACCATTGGATGCCAGGGAGGGTTTTAAATTTTACTACATGCTGGCGCTCAGAGCGGGGTCCACTAGGCACCAGGAAGGGATTTCATGTGTACTATGGGCTGGTGGTTGAAGGGAGGGGGACCACTAGCACAAGGGAAGATTTTCATGTGGTGATTGGAAGGAGCGGGGACTACTAGCAGCAAGGAGGGTTTTCATATATACTATGGGCGGGCGATCAGGGGGGTCCACTAGGCACCAGGGAGGGTTTTCATATGTACTATGGGCTGGTGATCAGAAGGAAGTGGGGTCCACTAGACACCAGGGAGGTTTTCTTTTTTTTAATACAGGCTGGTGAACGGGGGGGCACTAGCATCAGAGAGGGTTTTAATTGTTACTACGGGCTAGCGATCAGAAGGAGGGTTGCCATGAACAACAGGGGGCAGGTGTGTTCCCCCAGCGGCTGACTAGCTAGTTGGCTGCATTATTTCTGGCAGCCACTACAGTGGCCCGAAGAAAGTCAGGTTCTTGTTTAGTGGTATTTGCGCTATGCAAAAGGACCGTACTACCCCTTTTTGTGCAGCACAAAGCTGCTGAATACAGGGGTAGTGCGGCTATTCATGGTCACACCCTTCCCCTTGCTGACTCGCATACATTATGTGTTGTGCTGCACTAGCCCTCTTTGCCCACACAAAAGCCCCTTTGGAATATGGGGATCCAGCATATCCCCCAGTCTGCACAGGCAAAGACCCATTGGTTCCTCCTCAAACTTTTGAATGTCAGGCCCCAGGTTGAATTATTTCTTCACATCAAGACTAAGAGCATGGAGGAGAACAGATACAGCTACAGTATATGGTAGAGGATTGAAAGTGATCTCTTAACACTATGTATAGTTTGCTGAGATCTAATAAGACCCCCTCTGAGGAAGACATTTGCTAAAAGTTGGCTGATTGATAAGTGCATGTCACATGCATGCTGTCTGGCTGGCTGGCTGCTGGTCTCTGTCACCGGTATGGTAGCTATCATCTCAACATCTGTGCTCAACAGATCGGACCTCAAACATCCAAACTTAGAGTGAAGTTAAAACATTTAGTTATGTAAAACCACAGTGGGCAACATCCTGCCAGCCATCACCAATGTTTTACACTTATACGTGCTTTGCCAAGGCGTTAATACAGCAGTCGCTACTCACAGTTTAAATAGCATTTTCAAATTGAAACATTTGAATTTCATTGGTTCTGTTAAACAGTGTCGTATTGCACATAGTACTCATTCATACAAACGGACTCATTTAATGCCATACAGAAACTAAACAAACTGGCTAAACTCCCTACTGGGTGTCCTTCTCGCTGAACCTAAAATAGGACCTTTCAGATCCAAACTCTGTGTTCTCTTCTCCAGTCAAATATTGTGCTCATGCTCCCTATAATTACTGCCATTGCCTAGGCCAGGAAAGTTCCTACTAGCACTTAATTTCCCTACAGAGCTGACAATTACTACTCCAGCTCTTCATCTCCCCCTACAGTCCCCCATACCCTTCACCCAAGTCCTCCCCTCCTCCCTTTATATATTCCCTCCTCCCCCATTAGACTACCCTAACCCTCTTCTGCTCCAGACCACCTTCCCTTCTACTGCTCCTCCTAATGCTCCTCTCCCCCTTTTTCTCTCTCTCTCCTGTTCTATTCCCTTCCCAGACCCCTTCCATATACCACCACACCCCTGTACCCCCTTCCTCCCCTCATCCTTCTGCCATTCCCAACACTTATTTAACACTCTTCCTGCACCTCCTCCCTTTCCTCTCCTCCTCTCTCCCTGCCCAGACAAAGGGATATGGCCTCTCCCTGCACTGTACCCTCTTCCCCTCACCCTTCCTTCCCCAACTCCCTCATTTCTTTACCTGGATCCTTGGTTCCCTATGTAGATATTCATTTAGTGTATTCTAGTTTTGTTTCTGTTACCCTATTATATGCATTACTTGGTCCCCTATGTAGATACTGAATTCAGTGTGTTATAGTTTAGATCTGTTACCCTATGTATTATGCTTAATACTCTGTAAAACTGTCAGAGTTTTTCACCTATTGTACATTCTTGACGTGGAGCCTTTGTAAATGAGCTTTTAGCTCAAAAGTTGAAATCTGAGAACTGAATAAATAAATAAATAAATAAATAAAACAAGTGTAGCCCTGGCACCATATGCCAATGGGCTACCCCCCTTGTCAACTGTCTCTGATACTGGGCATGGGGCCTGGGTCCTGCTACAGTGACAATTGGAGGTTTGTTCCCAGAAATACTGAAAATAGTGCAGTGCCTCCATCCTGAGTAAAGTATCAGTGGGCCAGATATCTGCTAGTCACAGCCCCCTAGAATATTGTGCCTACCCACCTCCCCAACCAACCACTCTGCACACTGTGTCTCCCAGTACCTTGTTGCACCATAAACCATATATCTCAGTAATGAGCATGTGCAATGACGTTCACTAACACAGCAAGTTCAAACAACAAAGTCACAGCTTTATTCATCGTATAAGGAGTAGGGAAGGGGATACCGGGACATAAGGTAGCTGTGAAGGCAAAAGAAAGGTTAGTGAATTGAGCAATTTCAAATGTGGTCCCACATGCCAAGCCCTCCCCCACTGGTACCAGTATTCCTATACTGTCCCTAGGGCTACCCACTAGGTGCAGGCCTGCTCTGTGCCACGGGTTGGCCAGCTGTTGGTGCCCTGAAATATTTTTAGAAAACTTGTAGAATGAATAACAAACAATTCTCCTTTTCTCTCCCAGGAGCCAGGTCCTGGGTACTCACTGTTAGTCGATCTCAGCACCAGGGGAAACAGAGCTCCTTGAATTAGTGCAGCAAAGCAGAAAACAAGCCGGCCAGAATCCCTCCGTCTGGATGGAACTTGCTCGAGGATCTTGCAGCTGGTCACCTTGATTATAGTTCTGGACGCTTGTCACCTTCAGCCGCTTCTGGCCCATTGCAGAGCATTGTGGCAGGACAGCACCAGACACAGAAGGCCCAGGCCTGGGAGTGGCTCCACAGCCCAGCTTCCATGATGGGTTGCAGATTCCCTAGCATCCCAGCAAGTGCTGGCGACCTCCTGAGACAGTGAGTCCCACTTGGAAGGGGTTAGCAAGTTCCCTCCCTGGCTCTCAGGGAGGTCTCCCTAACAGTGGATGTCCTCCTGCGGTCCTTTAGTTGAGCTCTCAGGAAAGAAATGTTCTTAGGCCATTTCTCCACTAAAGTCCAGTGTCAAGCAGTAGGGGTGCTAGCCTCAGGTTCAAAAAGCGCAAGTGCAATTCAGCAGGGGCTCAGGAATAACAACCCCCTGCACACCAGTCCATGCTTTTCTAGTTTAACAGTGCCCGCCTTTTCTTCGGCTGCAGCTGGGACTCAGCTCTCAGCCACTTTAAACTATTCACACAGGACACACACGCAGCTTCTGCCAGCACCCCAATGACCAGAGATGCTCTACCACTTCCCGAATTCAAATTGCAGTCCCAAACACAGGCAAAATGGCCTAACAATCCTGGCTGTGGCAGTCTGCCAATCTGCACAGCCCTTTCAGCAATTTTGACTTTTCAGTGCAGGGTTTCTGCAGCATTCAGTCTCTCTTATTAACCACTAGCAACTTCTCCATATGTGGGGAATCACAGTCCAGTCTCTTTCTCTCTCTTTCCACTTCTCAATCAGTCCAGCAGCAAGTAGCTCTGAAGAAGCCAGAAGGGGAAGGAAGCATATTCAATTCAGTGCTTTACAGTAACTGGTAATTGCTATTTTTCATTTAAACTTAGATTGTGGGCTTTTAGTGACACTGTACTTTCTTTGTTGTCTTTACTTAGAATTGTTTTTGGGCTGTTGAAAATTTAAAACTTAGTGGTGGTGTATTTCTTTGTTGTCTTTAATTGCTGCAAATTTTTGCTCCCCCCTCCCCTTCCCCCAACTCTTAATTATATGCCCTGTTAAATCTGATTGACAGGAGCTAAACACAGGGTATAGTAAGGGGTGTGGAGTAGGAGGGGCATAAGGGTGAAGAAGCCCACCCTCAGCACGACAAGTGTTTTGATTCATTTATTTATTTCTTGGTTTATTTTTTTTTTAAAAGTATCTGAGGATCAGTGGCAGGATTTTTAGGACAGTAAATTAATGAAGGGAACCAGGAGCTTCAGTAGCAGACAAGTAGTGGAATAGCAGTATAAGTGCAGTATAATGTGGGAGTGGTGCAATGCAGTGGCTGTGGGGCAGCCATATTCAGGCAGACCTTCTGGACACTGAGGTGCTGCCCTATCTGCATGCATCTCTCTGGACTGCAGGATGAGGTAGCCAGACTCAGAGCGGAAGTAAACTGGGTCAGGGGTACCATTGCCCCTATCCAGAGACCACCCAGTCCAATGCAACTGCCTCAAAGGATGCCGAGAACGAGGAGCACTTGGATGACAGTGGGCTCAGGGAGGGTTAGAGCGGTCAGCCAGAGGCACATCCCAGATCTTATTCCACTCAAGAACTCATATGACACATTGGCAAACGGGGGACAACCAAATACAGGTACCCAGAGAAGTGGAAGGAAAGGATGTGGAGGTTAGCCAAGGAGATGACCTCAGCGGGGAAAGCAGTGGACCCCAAAGGAGGAAGCGAATCCTGGTGGGGGACTCTATCATAAGAGGGATCCAGCTAGGAACACAGGAGGGGGAGGACAGGGAGGTGAGGTGCCTACCAGGTGCCACGGCATGCAGGGATGGAAGGAAGATCCTGGGGATCACTGGGAAGGCAAGACGGGAGGGTGAGCTGGATGTCATTATCCACCTAGGTACTAATGACCTGGCAAATGGGGAGCCAAAGGAAGTTCAGGAAGAGTTTAGGAAATTGGGGAGGGGGTCTCAAGCAAGTAGCTACTTCTGTCACTTTCTCAGAAGTACTACCTGTGAGAGGCAAGGGAGAGCATGGGGTGCATGCACCAGGAACTTTAACTCATGGTTGAAGAACTGGTGCTGTGAGGAAGGGTTTGGATTCATTGGTGACTGGGGACCCACCTGGAGGGATGGAGGTTTGTTCAAGCCTGACAGCCTGCATCCATCCTGGAGGGGAATCCAAGCACTCAATGATAAGTTTAAATGCTACATTGACAAGCATTTAAACTAGCAAAGGGGGGTGACAGGCCAGCAAGGAGGGTACCAACTTGCTCACCCCCCACAGCTAGCAGTGGAACCAGTGAACCAGAGGAGTGGCTATCTCTATAAAGCAGTGTGCAAAAGATGGAGATTAGCACCCAAGAGGTGGATAGGCAGAAAAGGGGCAAAGTTCAGCAGAAGGGCAGACAGCAAGGAGAACCAGGGATAAAGGACGATCAAGGAAGGGGCTGGAGTAGAACAGCAAAACAGTCTAGGGAGGTCAAATCATGGAAAGCCATGTATGCAAATGCCAGGAGCCTTAGCAACAGGATGGAAGATCTGGAGGCTGTCATGGTGCAGTCAGACCTGGACATTGTGGCCATCACTGAAACCTGGTGTAATGATAACCACGACTGGGAGATGGCCATACCTGGCTACAACATATTCAGAAGAGACAGGGCAGGCAGAAAGGGAGGAGGAGTGGCACTGTATGTGAAAAATGACATAAGGGCCACAGAGATCCAGGAGGAACAAAATGGGGAGAGATACTGTGGGTTAGCTGGAAAGGAAAATTGGGCCAGCCATCCGCACAGGTGTGGTCTATAGACCACCAACCCAGGAGGAAGAAACAGATAGGAAGCTGATGCTAGCCATCCAAAGGATGGCAGACAAAGTGAGGTAGTACTGGTTGGAGACTTCAATATTCCAGGCGTGGATTGGAGCATCCAGCAGCAGCATCAACTAGGAGCAGATTTATTCTGGACTCCTTCAGGGTGCCTTCCTCAAGCAACTGGTCATGGAACCAACTCGCAGAAGGCAATACTGGACCTTGTGCTCACAAACAGGGACAGTGTGATGGGGGTAACAGTGGGGAGCACCTGGGGAACAGTGACCACCAGTCATTGTGGTTTGAAATCACAGAAAGAGCAGAACCAATCCACACAAAACACGTGATCCTGGATTTTAGGGAGCAGACTTTGGGAAAATGGGGAGATACTTGAAAGAGGCATTAAGGGAATGGGGCAGGAATCAGGGGTTGAGGAACAGTGGGCAGTATTTAAAATGGGGATTACAAGAGCAACATAATTATGCATTAAGCAGGTTAGCAAGAGGAAAGGAAGAGGAGACCATTATGGTTTTCCAAAGAGGTAGCAAAAGTGAAGCCAAAAGATTGCATTCAGGCAATACAAAGACACAGGCAGAAGGGATAGGGAGAAGTACCAGGAGAAGCAAAGGGAGGCAGGGAGGTCAGTAAGGAAGCCAAAGCTCAGACAGAAGAACACACCGCAAAATCAGTGGGTAGAGGGACAAAACCTTTTACAGGTACATAAGTGAAAAAAGAAAGGCAAAGGGAGGGAGGGATAGTGAGACTGAAGGGGGAGGATGGGGGCGTGGAGGATGACAACAGTAAAGCTGACATATTGAACAGGTATTTCTGCTCAGTCTTTACTGAGGAAGAGGAGGGTAATGGGTCTGAAGGAGTACAAGGGGTGAGAATGGTGCAGAAATGGACACAAGTCCCTTTACGCGAGAAAGGGTCCTGAAGGAACTGGAAGTAATGAGTTGATAAAGCAATGGGGCCAGATGGGGTGCACCAGGGTCCTTAAAGAACTAAGAGAGGTGGTGGCTGAACCTCTGGCTATCCTGTTTAGCTGATCACTGGAAACAGGGGAGGTACCCAAAGACTGGAGGATAGCAGATGTAGTCCCCTTATACAAAAGTGGGAACAAAGAGGAAGCGTGGAACTACAGACCAGTCAGCCTCACCTCAGTAGTGGGGAAGATCATGAAAGTACTACTGAAGGAGAGATTGGTGGAACATTTGGTTGTCAATGGACTACAGGACCCAAGGCAGCATGGTTTCACCAGGGGGAGGTCATGTCAGACCAACCTCGTTGAATTTTTTGACTGGGTGACTAGGGAGGTGGATCAGGGGAGGGCAGTGGACATGGCCTATCTGGACTTCAGCAAGGCCTTTGACACTGTGCCACATAGAAACTATTACACAAACTGGGGAATATGGGTTGTGGGCAGGACAGTAGTGTGGTGGGTAGGTAACTGGCTGGGCGGCAGGACACAGAGGGTGGTGGTAAATGGCTGTCACTCCACAGAGGAAGAGTGACCAGTGGGGTACTACAGGGATCAGTGCTGGGACTGGTCCTATTCAACATCTTCATCAGTGACATTGCACAGGACCTAGAAGGCAGAATTTCACTGTTAGCTGATGACACAAAGCTCTGTAACAGAGTAGACACACCAGAGGTGTAGACAGAATGAGAAGGACCTGCAGAAACTTGAAGAATGGTCAGGGGTTTGGCAGTTGAAATTCAATGCAAAGAAGTGCAAGATAATGCATATGGGGCACAAAAACCCTGGCACAATATATCAGTTGGGGGTGAGGATATAGCATGCACCAAACAGGAAAGGGATCTTGGGGTTATCATCTCTGATGACCTCAAGGTAGGGAAACAGTGTGACAAGGCAGCAGGTAAAGCAAATAGGATGCTGGGATGCATAGGCAGGGCATCACCAGCAGGAAAAGGAGTCATAATTCCACTATACAAGACACTAGTGAGGCCCCACCTGGAGTACAGTGTACAGTTCTGTAGACCTAACCTACGTAGGGACATGACAGGGTAGAGAAAGTTCAGAGGGCAACAAAGATGGTGCATGGATTGCATCACAAGTCCTATGAGGACAGGTTGAAGGAACTGAACATGTACTCCCTGGAGGAGAGGAGGGAGAGGGATATGATAGAGACATACAAGTATCTTACAGGGAAGAACAGGGTTCAGAGATACACTATTTTAAGTGAAAAGATGTTCCAGGACTAGAGGGCATGGGATGAAGTTGGAGGAGGGGGCGATTCAGAGAAGCGTGAGGAAGAATTTCTTCACAGAGCGGGTGGTGGACAAGTGGAACACCCTGCCAGAGGAAGTGGTGGGGGCTGAAACAAACACGGGATTTAAGAATGCATGGGATAGACATAAAGGAATTCTGGAGGTCAGGGGTAAGGGGCAACAGACTTCTAGGAAAACATAAACTGAACTTACAAGCTCAAATGGGCAGACTGGGTGGGCCATAGGCCCTTATCTGTCGACACTGTCTATGTATCTATGTACCTGGGGAACCAGAACCTCAGCACTATCTTTCTTCGTGCTGTCCCCTTTCCAATCCACTTCTGCGGACATACAGCTCTCCGAATGGGGGCCTGAGGAAGACCCTGGAGTGCAAGGCCCACTCTCTCAGCACCTTCCTGACTCGTATAGAGCCCAACCACAGACTGACTCTATCCCAGAAAGTCCACACTGTATTAGTCAAAAATCCAGTGTTCTAACTGGCTGTTGAAGCCCTTCAATAATCAATATCCATAGTGATCAATATTTCCTGCTCGTTTATTGGGGCATGCTCTAGGCTCCAGAATTAGTCCCCTCCTTGTCCCCGGAGTCCCTCTGTGTTCAGTTTGGGCATCTAGATCTCTAATTGGCTGTAACAAGGGGGTTAAATGTCAACAACATGTCTGCTCCCATTTGTCTACCAGGAGTCCATTCAGTTTTATGCAGTTTTTCCCTTTTTAAGTCTGGTGCAGCCCAACACAAACTTCCTTGCACACCAACACCCCACTGGAGTGTCGCCCCAACTGCCCTCTATCAAACAGACCACTCTCACTTTCTGGCTCCCAGCAATCTGGTTGTCGCTGCTGCCACAACCCCATGCCCCTAGGCGGCAGGCAGCACTCATTAATATACATAGAGCTGTTCATTAATATACATGAGCCCCTGAGCAGCACCCCCCCCCTCTCAAACTTCCCTTGTGCTCCAGCTATGGGCTTCTACCTGATCCCCCTCTGGTCTCTGGTCCCTGTTGAGCATAGGAGGGGCACTGGGACCACGGACAATCTCCCCGTCCCAGGACCGTAACGGTGGTCGCAAACTTAAAAGCACTTCTAAGCGCTGATGCGAGTGCCAGCCCAACAACATACCGTCAGGTCGTGATCTGGGGATTACACCCAAAAGGGCAGAAAACAGCATGCTGGCCGGGAAATGAACAAGGAGAAACCAGGAAAATGCCAGCAACCAGGGACAAATGGGGCAATTACAGGTAATGCCCCCAGAGGGGGGTTACACAAGTTAAAAGGAAAGGGAAGGGGGGAAGGAAACACATAAAGGAAAATAACTACCAAATACATTAACACTTAAAAGAAGCCACAATTGGCATCAAATAGCAAAATATGAATTATTTGCTTATGTGTATTAAAATTCAAATGATGTAATTGATAGCTTTGTTTTCCTCCTGACATCAGTACATAGAGAGCATATTATAAACATGTATCTATATGTAACCCCAAGGTGGTGCTATTGTAAAGGCTACTACCCCTGCCTGTATGGCAATACACAGATTGAGGGGCCTGAGTTCTATAAATGGGTGCCTCCACCCGAAGGAATGGTATTGTGATAGCTTAACTGCTCTGATACAGCCCTCCGGGATGCTATAACCACCCACCAGCCCTTCTAGTGGCCTAGACAGTAACACAATGGTACATTCACATTCACTAGATAGCAGTAATAATATGCTCACACCCCCTTCACTTACTACCAGGGCTGGATCTGTTGCAACTGTCCCGGAGACCCCCTGGAAAATAAGATCAGCAATGTAACAATACAATATTACCACTGTAACTCAACTAATGATATGCACACTAGCCAGGTTAAATGTGAAAACAGACAATCAGATTTATTTAGGGACAGTGAACAAGGGATAGGTGTGAATCTAGCAGAATGATTAGCACTCTGATTTAATTCAGGTTGGTTCAGCATGCACAGTGAGTCACTTCTGAACTGTTCAACAACCCTGGGTACTCAGGATGTCATGCAGGCTATCCTGAAGCATTGCGTGGGGTGGCCAGCATTGCAGCTGTTGTTGGGCCCTCAGGGAAGAAAACAGTTAAACATGCACACAACCCAATTATTTTTAATCCAAGATGGATGGCTTAGTCTATTGCTTTAACCCAGAAAAAGAAACAATTAGATGGTGCATAATGATTTCAGGCTGTTGTTGCAGGGAGCTACCCTAGATTGTACTCATGTTACCAGAACCTGGATGTTCGATAGGCGAGATGAAGGCCTTGTGGTGTTGATCAGGAAGGCCAGGGGAAGCAGGACCGACATGACTCACCTACAGGTGGTTGCTATCTATTCGATGGTGTTGAGCAGGGAGTCGAATCCCCAAGCGGGTCTTTCACTGAGATGGTCTCTGAAGCGGGAGTAGTGGCCTAGGCTGAGGTAGCAGGGCCCTGGCAAGATAAACAGTTCTGCAAAAGTTTGTGGTTTTCTGCTGGTGAAGCCTCTAGTTGGCGTAAAATATTCTGCTGTGGGGAACCAAATCATGACCCACGAAACACATTCAGCACATTTAAATCACTTATTTCTCTAAGCCACAGTTTGGATACAGTCTGGTTGCAAGTTACAGCTTCACTGTGTAAACCTTTCAAGTCGAGGCTAATTCTATCATCAGACAGGCCTATCACTTCTGGAGCAAGTCTTCAGTCCAAATCACAAGTTGCAACAACGAACTTCTTCTTTTTTCTGCTGCTGATTCCACTCATGGAAATCAGAACCAAATCCAACTTCTGCAAAAGGCAGTTCACTGGCAGGAGAACGTGGCAAGCAGGCCAGCAAAGCCTTCCTGCCGATTGCCCTATGCTCCTTCTGGGAGCAGCTGCTCGAACACGCAAGCTGTTCACTCTTCAACCTCCAACTCTAACTGATCCACTGCTTCAGGCAGTTTTGACTATTTCCTCTGTAATCCAGAAGGTTCGGTTGGCTGAGGGAACTGTCAGTCACAGTATGGGCTCCCCCTCCAGGCCAGTATAGGCACCAACAGTTAAAACTATAAAAACTATAGAATTCTTTCCCACAAGACCCCTGGGGACAGTCTTCATTTTAGGTCCCCAAGTTGTTTGATCGGTCCAAATACTGGAAGTTCAGAACCTAACATGGTGGTTTCTATCCAAATGTTGGAGCTGCAATAAAAGCAGGTTAGACAAACTTCACTGTCTTTACAATAACAGCATATTAGCAATAAACAATCTCAATTCCTAAGAGGGCTCCCTCTGCACAAGTAGTGACTACAGAATGGAGCAAAATAACATATTATCTGAATGGCCAAAAGCCTTTCATCACTCAGATCTAGCCCAGACTAATTTCTAGCACAGATTAGCCATTTTCTTAAAGAGACAGGCATGGAGACTCACTAGGGCACTCTCACACACACAAATAGAACTACTGAAGACAGGACACCAGCCTGACAGTGGGCATTAGGGAGCCCAGAAAGACATTATAGTAAACCCCAATTTGTAGGGGGGGTACATATACATACAGCTATTATTGAATAATCTTAATAAAACACCAAACATTCCATTGTCTCTGTGCTCCCTAAGAGAAGGAACCAGTATGGTATCACCTACTTGGTGTTGGCGTGGTTTGTTGTTTTGCTAAACGCCTCAGTTCTGCTACAATTGTGTTTGCCCTCTGCACCTTAGCTACAGATATTAATGAGCACTTTAGCACTTGCACTTTTTTGAATAAAGCTTGTTTCACCTACAAGATAAGCTGTTATGATTTTTTTTGTCTGATCTGACCCTCATCGGTTGGTTGTCAGTCCCACGCTGCCCCATGGAGCACCTCCCAGCCTCCTACCCCCAAGCACCCCCCGGATTACCCCCTGGAGCTGAAGTCCTCGACTTCCTGGCTAATCTGAAGCAGTACTGGGGGAAGAGGGTTTCCTGTACTCAGAATTGCCCCACGGGGTGGAGCCGCAGGCTTCCTGGTGTTGCTACATCAATCTGGGTGAGGAGAGGACCTGATCTGCGATGTGGGACCGGTGCTGACATCATTTGTCAGTGGACCTATTTTTCTAACTGCTGGACTCCTGGGGGCAGGGATGTGCAATGATGTCCAGTGTCCACCCGGCCCCCTAAGATTATGGTGCCGGCTGCAGTGGTACCCCCAGCCTCCACCAGGGTTCCACAAGGCATCGGACACTCTTCCCCTTCCCCCCGGAGAAGGAGAGTGGTCCCTGGGATGCCCAATCCTTCCCCCCCCCGGCTGGCCCTCCGACTCCAAAGTCCATCACCAGACCTGGGATGATGGCACCGCAAGTGGACGCCTTGCCGCTGCACCGGTGGGCCGGCAGCTGTTTTGATTTTAAAGCTAGCTGCTCTATAGTCAGTGCTACAGGTTTTGGGAAACATAGTTTCCATTGTCTCTTAAATAGTGTCACTCTGTTACTGTGTGCACAAGACTTGATATTGACCAGAGAGGTCAGAGCACCTAGTTTGCCTACTGTCTGTATCTAATGAATGCTGTCTGGTCTGGAAGAATTAACCAAGGAAGCAGGGTGTCCAACCACCTTGCGATAGGTAGGGAAATGGGCAGAGTGGGTGGGCCAAGCGGTCCTTATCTGCCTTCAAAGTCTATATTTCTCTGTTTCTATGAGAGTAGACATCAATAGTTTATAATCGATGTTGAGCACCAATATCTGCCTGTGCGAATCACGACACTCTGCAGGCTTCCCTGCCTTGGGTATAACAGAAATCACTGCATAACTACAAGATGGTGGGGGAGTGGCTTTCTCTAGGAGATAGCTTACTACTCTGAGAAAGAGAGGGGAGATTTCTGGAGATAATTTTTAGATGAACTCCAGGAGGTAACCATCTAGGCCCAGATACTTCTCTAATTTCAGATGTCCCATGGCCTGCTTCAACTCAGGCTCAGTCATGGGTGCTAAGAAAGCCTCCTTAGATTCCTCTTCCAACTGTGGTAACAAGTCCCAGTCCTAAGGTGAGCAATTATGGTGACATAAATAAAAACCTGGGCGGGACTGTTATCCAGTCAGGTTGTTTCATTTTTCTTATCCCTTTTGTAAATAATATTTTAACTTTCTTATCACCTTATCACCACTCTCGGTCTTACTAGCCACTGGATAGAGTTGCCCACAGTGCTTAATGGCAAGCAGCCATGAGGTAAAGGAGGAAAGAGCAGGTCTTGGCATCATTGTGGCTGAGCAGCATTTTCTCATTAAGCAGTGGACAGATCTTAGCAGGAGTGGATTCTTAGAGCATCAGGTGGGAACAGGTTGCAATGGAGCATAATATAAACAAATTCTAGTCAGAGCCGATATGGCTGTGGAGAGCTTTTAGGAGTGGCAAGAGCGTGAAAAAGAATATGCAGTGCTTTTGCTGCACTGGAGTCAGCCATAAGTAATACTGCAGCAGTTACAGTACTGCACATGCATGATACTCGCACATGTGAAGTTTACCCTGTAGTCAGCCCTGCACAACATGGAGATGCTGACATAACTATGTATGCACGATTGTCATGCATGCACAGTTTAAGTCAACGTCATCATGTTGCACATGGTGGCCGTCAGTACTGCACTTGCAAAACAGAAAAGTAGTGTGCCGGGAAGTGGGTATGTTTATGCAGCCTGTGGGGAGGCTGCATAAACAGAATCACTGGAAACTATGTCAGAGCACTGTGGTAGCACATCAGACAGCAGTTTGGTTACGTGCTTCCACAGTGGTGTTATACTGAATCTAATGATGGCATAACATCCGTGGAACTTGACCCATGCAACTGTAAAAGCTGTACCACCCAAGGGCAATGCTCATTTGCATACAGAGCACCACCGTGGTATAATTCACTCCACTGTGATCAGGGGCGTAGTTTGTTATTTTTACGGGGGAGTAACAAAAAAGTCCTGATTTTCGCGTATCACGACAGCGAAGAGGGCAGGTGGCTTGCGTAATGCAAACAAATCAACCAGCATCAAATAATGCCCAAAAAACATTTAAGACTACAGCTGAATAACTCCTGGGAGGGACCAGCCTAGGCCAAGTCAGAGCACTACCCCACCCCACCAGTTTACTGCAGCCTGCTCTCGGCCCAACTCCTCCTGGGACCAGAGTCGAAAAACTGACCGAGATCTGTTTTGTATTCAGTTCTTCGTTCTTCTGCCTTGGGAGTGAGGACTTACTTGTAAAGTTGAAAATATGTAGGGAACTTAACTTCCTTCTCAGAGGACAGGACCTCCCCTCAGCTTCAATTCAAATCAGTCTTGACCTAATTTTGCCCCCACCTGAACCTCCAGGTGGATAGCTCACTAGTCTCTCACCCCCCTTTGCTGCTTACATAACCCTTCCAAGTCCAGCCCTTATAGTGGATCCTGAACTTCTTTAAATGTCTGCTTAAGCTAGCCCTCCCACCCTTGAGGAGTGCAAAAAGCATGTTTCAAGGAAGTGCAGCAAATGGCTGTGCCACCTCAGTATACCTATAAACATGGATGGTATGGGAAACATCCCAGCATATGCATCCTCACAGCATGAGCCCTTATTTACAAAGATTACACAAAAAAATGCGATTATACAGTGACAAGAATGAATGCTGGCCTCTGATTGGTCAGTCTTGGGCTAGACTCATGATGTTATCCCAGTACATCCGATTTATCACAGGTCTAGTCTCAGCCTCTCCGTGAACCTCTTGATGATTGTTAGCATTAGTGTGTTTTTTTGTATATTCTCTTAAAAATATTTTTCCACACCAAATAAAACATCTTTAAAATTATTATTTTTAATTCTGTATAACAACACGCCATTGTATAATAGCAATAATGCCCTCCAGGGTGTGTGTCATGGTAGGATAACGTCATGCCTTATGTATTGGATGCACTCGTGCCTAGCCACCTGAGGCGTGATGTTATCCCAGCATGACACACGCCCTGTCGGGCATTATTGCTTACTTGCACCCAGTGTTAACACTTTTCTTTGTTATAACCAAGTTAATTCATTAGTCTCCCATCCCATCCCATCCCATATTATTCAATGTCACATACCTGAATCTGGTTAGGTAAGGTAAGCGAAGAGGATAATGCTCTCCTCAAGTAAGCAAGCATTGCATACATAAGCATAGGACTTGCTGATATCCCTCAGGCGGTGCTCTTAACAAGCATGCTGATGTACCTGGGACAGTGCAACAGAACAATGTAAATCCCCTAATTGTTCCAGATGATCATGGGCATGGTGTGGTCACACCACAACCCCTACCACTCTCCTCCCCATGGGCTCCTAAGGAATATGCATCTCTGTCCATGCCCAGGGTTATACAACCCCATCCAAGCAAACACGGACTGCCCTGGCACAAAAGTGGTCGCATCACATAACCTAAGAGAACAGACGTCACAGGAAGTTTGCTGGGACAACGACTCCAGATACCTGTGCACAGCCTCGCAGGACCCACCCTGAAAGGTAAGTACTTGGTTGGTGGTTTTTATTAGCATCACCTATGACAGTGTGTGGTGGGCCGATTGTGGTAGCCCAGGTTGCCGTGGATGCTCCCCCCCCCCCACAGACTACTTCAAAATCGTCTCATCTGACAGTTTTGAAGGGCACAAATGAAACATGGTTGCTTCAGTTTGATGTGGTTTAATACAATTTTTTTTGTCCGAGCGTGTGTCTCTATCCTTCTACACACAGACACAGACAGACCCGCACACCATCAAAAAATGAACTTTTTTTATACCATGTTTACATTCAGGATAGATACAGGGTAAAGCAGATCCAGACAGTATAACACAGTAAATGAAACAATGCATTTTACAATGCCCAACAAACCACCAAAAGACCACAAAACAACGGACCTTCCCCCTGCCCTGGGGGGGGGATGGCTAGGTCACAGGTCAGGGTGCTAAATGAGGAGGAGAGACCACAGAACATCTTGTCGAACCACACAGTAAGGTGAAACTACATAAACATGCACAATTTTTATACTGTAGGATTTCATACTTTCCAACAGTTCCTAATTTTGACACAGAAACTTATCTTTAGTGCTCAGAAGCCCCTTGTACAAGGGAGGTAAGCATGGCTTGGACCCAGCAGACTGGCATACATGTTTAAAAAAAATATTTCTGTGCCAGTATGCCCGTCCACCCCTCCTTCCTCCATCACCAGTGGCCAGAACCATTTTTTTCAGCATGTGTATCAGTCCGCCCTGGTCAGCACAGCAGCACAAAGCTGGCAGGGCAGCAGAAGGCACAGCAAGCAACAGTGAATTAAATGTCCATGCAAAAAGCTACAGCCCACTCTTCCCACCCCAGACCTGCAAGGCCACTATCTCCACCCAGACTGGCTAGCTCAGCTACTCTCTGCACCCTGATGGACTTGCTGGCTACTCTCCACACTCTGTGTCCACCCACGCACAGCCACTCTCCCCACCGCACCAGCACAGCCACTGTCCCCACCCCACCCAACCAACACCATTTCCAGCTCCATTTATCTGGTATCCTCTCCAGGCATCCAGGTCTGTGCCTCCCCATCACAGGCACACAAAAATAAATAAAACCACATTTTATACTGCATTTTATTTATGTTTCTTTCTTTGTCTGGAAAGACAGATGTTGAGCTACCAGTCAGCACAGTTTGCCTGGTATACAATTACAACCCTGCCCCACCGACACAATGCCAGTTCCTCCACCCACCCACACAACAGTGCCCCCACCACACCCACACAATGCCTGTATCCCCTACCCCACCCACACAAATGACCAGTGTCCGCAACACCACACACACACACACACACATATGACCAGCAGTGTCCCCAACTCCAACACACACACGACCAGCAGTGTCCCCAACCCCACACACACATAATCAGCAGTGTCCCCAACCACACACACACACACACACACACACACACACACAATCAGTAGTGTCCGCAACCCCACCCACACACATGACCAGTGTTCCAACCCCCCCCAAAAAAATCATGGCCAGTCAGTAGTCGCTATAACAATAGCCAGGTAGTAGTATAATCATTTATTTAGGGCGCATGTTTTAGTGCAAGATTTTTTTTGCTAGTCTCGTAACACTGTATGGGGGAGAACACAAAAGCTACCCCTTTGGTTGTGTTTGCCAGGCAATGAAGACAGAGACAGCAAGTCCAAGGAATCTGTCTGTTTCACCCCTCCACAGTGGAAGATCGGAGAAATCAAAAAAAGTGAAAGATTACTTTTACAGCCAGGCAAAGGATGAGGGGGAAATAATGTTTCAACATTTACTAATGTTCGTATGCTAGCTGTGGGCACAGGTCAGTGAGATACATCCCTTGACAGGTAAAGGATGAGGTGAAAATTATGTTTTAACGTTTACTTATGTTTATATGCTAACACCCAGTCAGTGAGCAGAGAATGTCCCCCCTCCTAACCAACACGGACAGTCCACCAGAAACCCAGTCAGCAAACATGGACAGTTCCCACCTTCACCCCACCTACAAGGACAGTCCCCCAGACACCCAGACAGTCCCCCTCTCCCCACCAGATACCAGGCCAGCGAGCATAGAATGTCCCCTCCCAACCGACAAGGACAGTCCCACCAGACACCCAGGCAGCCAGCAAACATGGACGGTCCCCATATCCCACCAAGGACAGTCCCCACCCCCGACACACAGCTAGCAAACACAGAATTTCCCCACCCACCAACATGAACAATCCCCACAAACACCTGGCTAGCAAACACGGAGAGTTCCCCCTCCCCAGCAACATTGATAGTCCGTCCTAGACACCTGATCAGCAATCACCGACATTCACCCCACCATAAGCCAACATAGAAAGATCCTCCCCCCCAGACACCCGACCAGCAAATAGTCCCCCCTCCCCACAAGACACCCGGCAGGCAAACATGGACAGTCCCCCTTTTCCACCATCATGGACAGTCCCCCCCAGACAAATGGCCAGCCAAGTCCACCAAACAATGGCTAGTGTCACCATCCCACCATCACAGCCAGTGTCCCCACATCACCATGGCCTGTGTCTCCACCCCACCAGACCCCAGAATAGAAAACAGACTGTCCCCCCATCCCCACCAAACACTGACAGCCCTTCCAGTCCCAAACACTAACCACGCCAGCCCCAAACACTGATCGTCCCCCCAGCCCCACCAAACGCAGGCCCTCCCCCAGCACCAAACACTGACCATCCTCTCAGTGAGTTAGCCCCAAAACACACAGACTGTCTCCCCTGACCCCAACCCCACAAAACAGACCATCCCCCCAGCCCCACCAAATACAGATGATCCAGTGAGTTTCCCCAACAAACTCCACCACCCAGTAGCACAGTAACTGAGTGTCCCCACCCCACCAACATGAACAGTGTCCACACCATACCAAACAAATAGGCCCTCCCACCCCACCAACATGAACAGCCTCAACAGCCAGCAAATCCCTCCCACCCAAAGAAACACAAGCTGACAGCAAACCTTTCACCCACCCCCAGACACACGGCCATGGCTAAGACAACCCCTCCCAAAAGACACATTTCTGGGATGTGAATGGTATTAATTTCCAACAACCAGCTTGCAGCACAGTTACTCACCAAATCAATAAGGGCAGAGACAAGGCAGCATATAGCAGGGCACAGCAAGGCCAAGAAGGCAGGTCAGGTAGCCGAGTCTCTCCCAACAGTCCCGTTCCTCTCCCGATTAATCCCCGACGAGACAGTAACTAATTTTTTCTGACACCAGATGAACTTGTTGCATTATGGGTCTGCTATAGCCTGTATGACCGCCAGCTTCTTCACTGTTCTGGGCCTGGCTGTTCACTGACCTGAATAATCCCTCTCGGTGGACTGTGGAACTGGTGGGCAACGGGCATGGTGTGGGACTCGCCGTCAACACGGTAAATCTTTTTATGGCCTGCTGGACACAGGAGCAGGGTGTGCAGGCAAGCCTGGCCGTGCCTCAGACTCACTGTAATTGTACTACTCGCTCCTCTGCCTGGTCTGTCCAGTGGTAGAGGTCTTGTGGCCGCAGGCCTCCTAGGCTCTCAGGGGTGGGAGGCTCAGGTGGCAGCGAGAGAGCCCAGAGCACAGCTGGCTGCACTGAGAAACAGAGAGTAGGTAGTCAGAGGACTCGGGTGGGGTATATTTAAACTGGGCTGTTCAGGACAGGAGGAGGGTGGGAACACTAGACTGACTGAGACACTGGTGACACCTGACAGACAACCAATGACTGCTGCTCGACATCCTCGAATAGCTATCTCTCCTCAGCCCTACGCTATATGGATGCTGCTGTTGCTCCTGCTCCTTCATGGAAGGTACACAGACAACTAAATGGCACCACTAATGGAGTACTGCTCACGCGATGGTGCCAGCTTGCAGCACTCTCTGATTGGCTGTAACATGCAGGCTACTATGGGTGCAGGCTTGCAGCCAATTGGAAAAGGGGATAGTTTCTGTTTAAGAGACACAGCGCCGCACTGCCACCCCTCCCTCCCGGAGAGGTGCAGGCAGTCCGGGCATAGCCTTGAGCCCATTCAATATTAAAAAAAAAAATGATAACCGGAGAATGGTGGCTGGGCTCCTAAAAAAGTCCTGGTCTAATTTCTTAGGGGGGGCAGCTTGCCCCTCTGCCCCCCTGCAATCTACGCCTATGACTGTGATGTTACCAAAGACCAAACACTGGGCTCCTTCAAAAAGAAACTTCGCCAAGCACTAGTTGCCAATGCCTCCTGTGACTGCCACACATAAAACAACTTGGGCCTGTTTCCTCTCCTTCGCCCCACCCCCACCACCCTTCCTCCACCCTACCATCCTACCCTTGCTACTACCCTATAACTTACCTGCCTTCCTGAGGTCCCCATTAACCAATCCCAGCATCAGTCTATGTTTGCTATACTACCCTATAACTTACCTGCCTTTCTGAGGTCCCCATTAACCAATCCCAGCATCAGTCTATGTTTGCTATACTACCCTATAACTTACCTGCCTTCCTGAGGTCCCCATTAACCAAGCCCAGCATCAGTCTATGTTTGCTATACTACCCTATAACTTACCTGCCTTCCTGAGGTCCCCATTAACCAAGCCCAGCATCAGTCTATGTTTGCTGCTCCATTGAGGGCATCCTCAGTTCCTGCACTGATTGCACTCTTACACTGAACAACCCTTATACTGACATTAACTTACTGTTTTATCTTTATTGGTTGTTTTTATCTTTTGTACAGCGCCTTGGTTTGGAAAGGTGCTATAAAAATAAAGTTTTGATTTTTTGATTTGATTTGACACAGCCCACGTTTGTCTGCTGATATTCTCCTCCTGGAACCACCCTCCCCCCCCGACAATGCCTTTGGCTGTATCCCTACTCTGGAACAACGCTAGGCCCTAGACCTTAACTTCTGTCTATCCTATAAGACCATGTCCCTAGTTGCTGTCTTTCCCTCATTTTGTCTCTGACAATGCCATTTGGCTGTATCTTTTTTCCTCCTGTAGCTGGATCCCAACCCTAATGCCCTTCCTTGCTAGTTAAGCTTAATCCTAGCCGCTGTATGTCTGCAAAATACCTGCTTTTGTAACTTAAATCCATATGTGCTTATTTTATTGTTACCTTTACTCCTAGGATCACTATGTATTTTCTCACTACACTGTTTGTTCTGTTCTTTTATATGACATGGAGCCTACGTAAAAGAGCCTTTGGCTCAAAGGTATTAATTAATTCCAAGACTGAAATAAATAAATAAAAAAATAAAACACATCAGACTCAGGAGGAGTCTATTAACAAACTAAAGATTGGTCTGGGACCTGCTTGTTATCACAGTCACTTTCTCATTCTTTTCTAAGCAGTAATTTCTGGCAAGTGTGCCTTAACCATATTGATCTCAGTGCTGGTAGACTACTGGTTTTCCCCTGAGTGTATTAGGCGGGGGTAGTAGCAGTCTTGAAGTGGTAACTGCTAGTGGTGGCATGCTCTGGAAAAAAGTGGCCCCCATGCTCATCTGCACATTTGAGAAATAATGCCTTTCCTTGTTTCTGCTGTAAAGAAACTGACCCCTTTAACACAAAAACAAGGAGTCAGTTATGGCCTCCACCCCCCCTTTTTACCTCAAGTGAGGAACGTCATTATGGGTTTGTATCAGATGTACAGTGGCAGCCATAGATGCAAAATATTGTTAACCAGTAATCAACTGTATGTATAAGCTTTATTTTGAATGTGTGCTTACTTAATGTAGAGTAAAACTTTATTTTTAAGTGCTTTTCAAAAACAAAGCGCTGTACAAACACATTAAAACCATACAATTAAATTACATTAAACAATCATAAGCATTTTAAAATCCTTCAGAGTAAGCTTTGAAAAACAAATAAGTTTTGAGCTCAGATTTAAAACTCGACACAGTCAGGCATTCTCTTATCTGATGAGGTAGAGAATTCCACATGGAGGGGGCAGCATAGAACGCACGTGCCCCAGATGTCTTTAACCGAACCCTGGGAATCTCTAGCAATCCCTCGTCGGTGGATTGGAGTGAGCAGGAGGGGAAGTAGGGAGTAAGAAGATCTTGCAGGTACTGGGGTCCCTGTTCATGTAGGGCTTTATAGGTCAGCAACCTGACCTTAAAGGTGATCTGCTACTGAACCAGCAGCCAGTGCAGACCGCGCAGCACAGGTGTAATATGACTAGACCTAGATGTCCCAGTCAAAAGCCTGGCTGCCGTGTTCTGCACTAGCTGCAAGTGGCGGATATTAACCCCCGGCAGCCCTAGGTAAAGGGCATTGCAGTAATCAAGGTGGGAGGTCAAGAAGGCGTGGACCAATATGGGAAGGTCAGTCAGAGGAACCAGGTGTTTCACCTAGGTGATATTCCTAAAATGATAAAAGAAAGATTTGACAATGGCAGATACCTGTGATTTCAGGGTCAAACCATCATCAAAAATAATGCCCAGGTTACGCACCCAGTCTGAGGTCAAGAGCTGGACACGATCAAGCCATAAGCCTGATGGGAGCCCAGCCCTAGGACCCACCTCAAGGCAACCAGGGTCCACAAACAACACCTCGGTCTTATCCGGATTTAACCTCAGCCAGCTAGTGCTCATCCAATCTCTGATCTCGGCTAGACAGCTGTTAAGCATGGAGATCGCATCATCCTATTCGAGAATAAAGGACTGATACAGTTAGGTATCATCTGCATAGCAGTGAAAACCCAAACTGTATCACCTAAGGATCTCTCCTAATGGCAGCATATGAACTGCGAACAACATGGGTGCCAAAATGGAGCCCTGCGGCACCCCACAGGACAGAGAGATGGTATGAGAGGAATAAATTCCAGTAACAACCCTCTGTGTCCTGCCTGTAAGGAAAGATCAAAACCAATGTAAAACTGTTCCAAACAGTCCACAAAGAAGCCACAGGTGCTCCAAAAGCACACCATGGTCCACAGTATCAAATGCTGCAGATGTTGTCAATACCGCTTCACCCATATGTACTCTGCCCCTGGATTTCTGTACCCCAAGTGCATTATTTTACATTTTTGTGTTCAGGACAAAAATGCCTTTCAAATGAGGGCAGTCACTAATTTAAATTCTTTAGTTTTTTATGTTTTCTTGCATGTGTGTAAGAAACATTTTGTGGTAGAACAACATTTCAGAGGTGTGTCAGGGACAAGTCCAATGCACAGCAGTCTACAGTGGACTTGTCCCTGGCAGACCAATGAGCATGCAACCAGACTGTCAGACAATAGTCACAGTTTCAGAGCTGAAATCTGTTCTGTAGTTGAAAGAAATAAAGTGCTCGATTGAGAGCACTTCATTCCTTTCATTCATGCCCGTACTGATCTTACAGTTTGTCTCCCCACCCATCCTGCAGATGTCCAGGTACGCAGCCATACACTGCATCTCCCACTCTCTGTGCCATAAGCAGTAAACAGTCCTAGCAGTAAAGAACAAATAAATATTATTTATCCTTACCCAGACAGACATCCGTGTTGAACTTGTTTGTGTCTCTGTGTGAATGATAGTGTGTGTTCTAGTCCCTGAGCTCCTCTCTCTCTCTCCGGTGCTTCATGTGTGCCATAATGCCCAGCCTGAGCATTGCTCTCTGTGATGGTACCCGCTGACCTCACCCATGGATCTCCTAGTGTCCATGCTGCCTCAGTGTGCCCCCCACCCCGCCACACAATACAAGGAGCAAGAGTGCTGAGAAGTGAGGAAGCATTGCCTGTAGAGCTGTATCTTAACCCTGGATGGTGGGGAGAGGGAGACACGGGCTGCAGGAACAGACACCAAGAAGGAGAGGCAGCAGCGCCCCCCAAAAAAGAGAGTGCAGGATCGAAAGAGGTGGTGAGTGGCACCAGTGTCAGGGGCAGAGAGGAGAGAGAGCCCCCAAGCAGTGACAGCAACATGCAGAGATGTGATGAGTAAGCAGAATGAGAGTGATCACCAGGTGACAGGCTGTCACTATTGCAGCACCACCTTGGCAGTGTGAAATTGGGGGCAGTGCAATGCAGTGACCATAACCATGATGACTGGTGGCTCCCAGACCTATACCTGAACAAATATTCATTTAAATGGGTGGCCTATCCCCTAGCAGTGTGTACTTCCTCCCTCCCACCCCCTGAGAGAGACACACAGCAACAATGAGAGCCGCTTCCATTGTGGCACATATGTGCAGGTCCAATCTGTTCCAGTCAGAGATGATGTCAACTCCCCCCCAACAGAGAAGTGGAGTACAGTGTGTGCCCAAGCTCGGTTGCCATCCATGTTATTTCTGCTCACTCTTCTGGAACCTTGCTGTCGGTCTGACTCTCTGTTTGTCTTTCTGAAGCTCAGTGAAAGCAGACAGCACATACAGAGAGGCAGAGAATGTAGCAGCAAGAGTGCCATGACTGGGACAGAGAGCAGTGCTACAGAGTTTTCCTTTCACCATGGGGGGAGCAGACATTAGAGAGAGAAAGGGAGAGAGTGAGAGACTAGAAGAGAGACAGTGTAAAACAAACTTGGTGCATCTAATCCACCAGTGCACAAAAGGAGCACCCAGACAGAGCCAGAGACAGATATGTGGGTTACATATCTGCCCCTTCACATTGACTAGCAAAGTGTAGGGTGGGCACTGGATGGACATCCCTGGGTATTTGCTGCCCCCTACACCTCCAGCTCACATCAGCACATATGGAACAATCTGCAGTAGTGACAGACTGATGTAGGTTATTTATCTTCCCCTCCACACCCATCCCACTCTACATAGTTTGGCATAATGACAAGGTGACCTCCAGGTGGGCAGCCCAAGGTAAATAGTGGACTGTGGCCTGGCAGAAGTTGGTAGTTGGTGCCCCCTCCACAACTGTCCCACCACTGCACATTGGCTGTCCCAGCCAGAGACAGAAATGTGAGTTGCACATTTGCCACACCACGCCTGTTACTATCTAGCCTGGTGAGCGCCAGGTGGGTGGAAATGGGGTTGTGGTCCAGATCCACTGCGTGGCCCGAGGTCATTGGCACCCAACACATCTTTTCACATTTCTGCATATGTGAAGCATTTTCTCCTTTCATTCCACCTCCTGCACATTGGGAGCACTCTACAGGAGCCAATGACAGATGTGGTTCACACATCTCTCTATCTTCACCCATCTGAGTTCCATGAAAGCTGGCACTGGCATTGGGTGGGCTTCAGGCAGGTGGCTCTGGGAGAATGATGCCCCATCCCCCATCCCACCTCCACACAAGGGTAGCACCCTGCAGCAGCCAGGGATAGAGATGCAAGTTGCACATCTGCCCCTTCATACCTGTCCCTACTCCACCAGAGCTAGCATGAAGGTTGGAGTGGGATTTGGGTGACTGGCACTTCCTCACCCTATGTCACACCTCTGCACTTGCAGAACTCTCTGCTTCAGCCAGAGGCTCTCCCACCTAATGTGCTCTACCCTTGGAGAGCACTCTTGAGGTACTGAGATATAAAAATGTGGATCTTGTACCCCCCCCACAACTGTTCTCACTCTGCTGGGTGGGGGGAGTAGGATACAGTGGGTGCTCCTGAATGACTGATGCCCCCTCTTGCACCCCTACCTATCAACCCAATACTTTACAGCAGCCAGAGAAGAGATGTGGATTGCACATCTGCCCCATCATAAACTGTGCCCATTCCAAAAAGTTTCACACACATACTGGAGTGGGGTCTGGGATAATAGCCATTATGTGACTGCCCTCACCCCCCCCACCTCCACACATGGGGAGCCCTCCTCCCACTCCATGCCTCCTTTACATATGAGGAGCAATTCTCCTTCTCCAGCCCTCTTCCATATGGTGGACATAGTGTATTATGTAATCATATTTGGTCTCAATCCTTGTTGAATGTAACAGTGTACATATTGTAAATACTAATGTAAAGAAAATTGCTTTATTTTAATTTATATTATATGTCCTTACTTTTTGTATTTCATACCCTGTATTTATCATTGTTTGTACATGGGACCTCCTTGCAAATGAGCTTGCTGAATGGATTTTATCCCTTCACAATAAACTTGAACTTGAACATAGAAAGCACTCTTGCCTCCTTTCCATCTCAGCACATAGGTATCATTGCTCCACCTCCATCCCACCTCCATATATTGTGAGCACTCATCCTTTGACCCCTCCAGTGCTTCTCCCACTACATTTCATCTCCACCACATGGAGAGCACTTCTCCCACTGCATCCCACCTCCTGCACATAGGGAGCACTCCTCCCCCTCCATTCAACCTCCACACATGGGGAGCTTTCCTCCCACTTCATATGAGCTCTGTCAATGGGGAGCACTCCACCCCTGCATCCCACTGCCCCTATATGGGGAGCATTGTTTCCCATCCATCCCAATCCTACACATGGGGAAACCTCCCCACATTTGCATCACTCCTCCTCTACTACCATTCCACCTCTGCATATGGGAGTACTCCTAACCCCATTCCCTTTCACATGGGAGCACTCTGCAACAGCCAGAGACAAAGATGTCAAGTCAGGCATCTGTCTTTCCATGCCTATTCCCACTTAACATGATAAGCTCCAAGTTGGGCAGAACATAGGTGGGGTTGAGAGGTAATGAGTGGGTTGCCCTGGGAGATGGTGTCAATACCCCTCACCACTTCTCTGAATGAGAGGAGTCCCCCCCCACCGAATCAATCTTTATTCTTTTCTGCACTCACCCCTTTTCTGCTGATTATGCTCCTGTTTGCTTGTCTTATCAGTTGATCCCCTCCCAAGACAGGACTACAGGCCATTAGGCCAGAGCAGATTTTCCTCAACCTCTCCTGTCTTCTCTTCAGACCACACCACCAGTCCAGCCAGAGTCCAGCACAGTCAAGAAGACACTCCATGCATTACTCGCAGCTTGACACTGGATGGGTCAGTTCTTTCTCTAGTAGACCATACTTCAAGTTCTCCCACAGTTCAGCTGAGGCTAGAGAAGAGCATCGCACAGTCACACTCTACCACCACGACAGTTGACAGGACATCACAACTAGCTCGGTGCAGTACAGATGACACAGCACAGCAGCACGCTCACTAGTCTGTTTCACCAAGCTTCTCTTGCTCTCTCTATTGATGATTTCTCCATCTCCCCTGGCCATCAATGGTCCCACACATGCACATTGTGTTGCAGCTAGCTCCAACTGCTATGGAAACTGCTGAGACACTGAGGTTTTTAGCAGCTGAGCCTGAACCAACCCAAAAATACAATACAGGAATTTGAAATTTTCTGAGGTAATTTCGGGGCTTGAACACCCTGGACACCCCCCTGCCTACACCAGGCAATCCACAACAATTCAGACACATGCAATGCTTACACTTAAAGGCACTCCTCCCAGCCTAGCCAGCCCCCTGGCACACAAATGAACACCAACCATGACCCCTCCCACTTCCTCTGCAAGCAGCAAGGATCCCTCACTCTCAAGCAGTCAGTCATATACAAGTAGCAGAGTTGGGGGTCCAGGGCTCCAGTCGGACCTGCTGCTGTAATGGAGTTTGAACCTGCTTGAATACAACAGGACAGCCAAACTGAGTTGCCTTAATTCCTACAGATGGAGGGCTGCTGCACAGACGATTGCTACAGCCTCTCAGACACCACTGGGGATTTAAAACAAGAGCTGGACTATGGCAGGCAGCCTGCCATCCATCTCCTTCTCCTCCTCCTCCCACACTGACTTCTTACAGCACTTGCCCAGCTCCTTCTCTGCTACCAATGCCCATCAACTGTTAGTAGTGTCGGTGGGTGGCCCCCGTTGGAGTGGTCAAGCAAGCTCCTCGATTTGTTACTAGCACCAGCAACCAATATTCTCTTTTAACTTCCTTCTGTGTCTGGTTGCATGTGTCTGTTTTCAAACACTCAATAAACTTTTTTCTAGTGTCTACTTAGATATAGAGGCTGAGATATTCAAAGCAGTTGCACATGGCGCAACTGAGTTGCACCAGCACAACTGTGGAATTGCGCCAAGGAGCGATATTTAGTGGGAGCCATTGCACAGTGCAAGTCCATAATGCAAATGTACAACCCTAATGAATGCATGTGCAAGAGCAGGAGGCATGGCCATGAATATGCAGTGCAGTGCGATATTCAACCGCTGAACCATGGCGCAAGTGCGAAGCAACTCCCAGATGTGCTGAGCAGACTTAAGCCTATAAATACAGGGCACAAGCACACAGACAGCATGAGCACCAAGGGCAAGGGAGAGAGGGAGAGAGAAAGAGAGAGAGAGTGGAACAGGAAGGTGGAGGGTCAAAATTAGAAAGAGCAAGGGAGACAGAGCCTGTGAGGGACAGGGTGGCTTGCACAAGCAGCCACAGGGGCATGGGACAGAGGTGGCAGTGGAGAGAGAGCCAGGGCAGAGGGAGTGAGAGGGAGAGGCAGCCAAGGTGCCATGCATAGGACCAGGGTGGCATACAGCCCACAGCAGCCGACCACCCAGGGGGAGACAGGACAGCAAGGGCCATGGCCAGTGCACCCTTCCAAATGGAGGCCGTAATGAGGGGTGTAAGGAGGCAGGAGGAACGATGACCTGGCTGTGGATGTGCCTGTCAGTGGTATGCCCGGAACAGGTGGTACCATGCCCACACCACCTTCTAGAATTAGACTGATACAGAGATTGTGTGCCAGTATCGCCTGAACAGGGCCATTCTGAGGCAGCTCTGTGAGCTGTGTAGTGAGGAGATGCAAGCACCCACACGATGGAGCCATGCAATGTCAGTGGAGACAAAGGTAACAGCTGGCATGTACCTGCTCACCACGGGCACCTTCCAGAGACCAGCAGGGGACACAACAGACATAACCCAGTCCACCACATCCCGCTTCCTCACACAATTCCTTAATGCTCTGCACCACATGCTTCGGAACACATCCATTTCCCCAGCACACAGGCAGAGCATGCATCAACCATGCAGGACTTCCACAGGGAAGCACACATGCCTAGCATGCTAGGGCCATTGACTGCACCCATGTGGGCATCCACATGGCACCTGGCCCTGATGGTGTGGCGTATGTCAACAGGAAGGTTCCCCAGTGTCAACTGCCAGGTGGTGTGCCATGCCAAGGGGTGCATCACCAGTGTCTGTGCCACACACCTTGGGAGTGCACATAATGCATTCATCTGGCACAGCTCTGTGCTGTGCCACAGGTTCGAGCATGGGGATATCCCCACGGGCCACCTAGTAGATGAGTATGGGATGGGTAAGGGGTGCTGAGCAGGGCATGGCATGGGAAGGGGGAGGGCAGGGTGGGTGCACTGGCAAGGGTGCCAGGGACGGGCAAGGGGCACAGCAACAGAGGACTTAGGGCTAACCATGTCATTATCCACACATGTGACAGTGGCTATCCACTCAGGCCCTGGCTGCTCACCCCCTACTGGCGCCTGTCATCCCCAGCAGAGGAATGGGACAATGAGGCACACGCCAGCAATTGGAACATCATCGAGCATGTATTTGGGATGCTGATGGCACATTTCTGTTGCCTAGACAGGTCTGGCAGTGCCCTACAGTACAGCCTCTCAAAAGTTTGTGGCCTATTCCTGGCCTGCTGCATACTGTACAACATGGTCATTGACCGTGGGATAGCTGTTGAGGCTGATGAAGGGGACGACGAGGGCAATGGGCTGGAGGGTAGTGGACAGCCCCCCTCCGGGCAGAGGGACCCCCAGCTGCAGAGGATGACATGCCAGCAGAGGGATGCCATCGCACGGGAGCACTATGGTGCAGGCAGGTAGGTTGCGCCACACCCACGCACTGGCCCAATACAGGTACAGCACACAGGCAGGGGCATGCATGACAGTGGGCATGCACGACAGTGGGCATGCACACATAGAGGCGTGGTGCAGGGATGGCGGTGACAGTGCCACACAGCCACACACAACTGCAGAAAGCAGGGAATGGCAACACACACACACACACACATATGCCCAGGCACTGGCATGTGGCGGGGATCAGATGCAGTGCACCAGTGCAGATCTGCTCTCATCATGCCCACACTACATGGGCCAGTGGCTGGGCAGACATGCACACAGGCAACATGCGGCATGACACACAGGTGCCACCCCTGTGGTATGCACACAGACACACTGCCCATGCGAGCACAGGGCAGCGTCAGCAGACTGCAGCCAGGGCGGCACGCACATCAGGTCTGCCGCATGGAACCATGGCCACTGCGGCTATGGGGGCGGCCGCGAAGAGGCCAATCGGCAGCCACAGGCTGCACATTGGCCACAGGGGGTGTCTGCAACAGCCCCCCAAGGGGTTGAGCTGTGGGACCATGACCGGGTCCATGCAGGGGTGTGTAGGCACCGAAACAGGCCCGCCCCAGGCATGCCTGGGATGCCAACAGCAGATCCTGGCATTGACAGGGAGGGTGTCACTCAACACTGGGTTTGTGGGGTGGACAGTGCACCATGCAGTGTGTGAGGTGGCCAGCCATGCCCTGTGGAAGCCAGCAGTGCAAGGCCATCCATGATCGCACTGGCAATGTGTTCTTGGAATGCAGTCGTGTCCTCCCACAAGTGCTGAATAGCCTCCAGGAGCTGCGCAGTGCCTCTCTTGCACTGCTCAGCCACCTGGCGCACCTCCATGTGCAGTGCATGCAACCCAGATACCAGCAGCATCTGTTGCTCCACAAAGGCCTGCAGCAATCGGGTGTGCTCTGACAATGGGTCAGCACCCAGGGGAACCTGGGCAGGGTGCCGACCCACCGGTGGTGCTCGACCATGCTGCACAGCCCCCCGCTCAGGTGGACACTGCACAGTGGGGTCCCCATGGGGTTGGTCCCTATCAGGTGCCCCAGCAGTGAACCCCACATCCAGCTGCCCTCTGTCTCCTGCTGCCTGCTGCTGCCACTCTGGCCCCTGTACACTGCCCAGCACCTGTGCGGCCACACCACCACCACATGGCACTGCCATGGCAGTGCACACGGCAGCACCTGCAGTGGAAATGGGCAGCTGTCCCACCTCTGACAGGTCATTGGGCACGCTGCCTGTGTTGGTACATGGTATGGATGTCTCCCCCACAACACCACCCATTATGTCCAGGACCATGGTCATGTCGTCATAGGTGTCGGACCCTACCCCAATCTGTGTCTCCATGCAGAAGATGCCATGGCTGGCATCCTGCTGAAACACAGCCAAAGCCTCATCTGACTCCAAGCCTAGGATATCCAGCTGGACAGCGGTGGTGTGCTGCAACCGATCAGGCCCCTGGATGCCCATGGAGGTGGACAGCTGGTCCTCTGGGGCTGGACCCGTCTCCACAGGTTGCTGCTGGCACCCCTTCCACCACATGCAGGCATGCTGGTGCTGAAAGAGAAAACAGATGTGTCAGTGATGCATGTCCCTGGCCCCCAAACCCCCACCCCCGCCACTGCATGCTGTTTGTGCCCATCATACATACCATGCAGTCATGGGCTTCCACCTGTCTGGAACCCTCTTCCTGGCACACCCTCAAAAGTGCTGTGGTGCATGGTGGCCACCACCAGCTCCTCCTGCGCTGTGAGATGTGGCACATCAGCAGGCCCCCCTCCGGTGGCTGTTCGGGCTGCATGAATGGCCACCACCTTCTCCTTGATGTGGCATTTATCAGTGTGCACCTTCTTCTGGCACTCCTGCACCAACTGCTGGTGGCTGCCCTGCTGGTTTACACTCACCACCACCTCCTCCCAGGCTGCAGCCCTGGCCTGTGGTGTGCCTGTGACACCACTCAGCAGTGGCTCCCTATCAAGGTAGGCCTCGAACAGGGCATCTGCCTCTGTCTTGGTAAAGTTGGGCCTGTGTTTGTGAGCAGACCCACGCTCCTCACTCCCTTCACGCTCCGACATTGTGCTACCTGTGGACATAGACATGTGTGTCACTGTCAACTGCAGCCTACCCCGTCCACCTTGCTGTGCTGGCTGTGCTCAGCAGCAAACGCAACTTACCTCAGATGGTTGCAATACTGGTCCATGGCCTGTGCAATTCTGCAGTGCTTTTATAGCACAACGCATGCAAATGAGCATTGGCACAATGGTAATGGCATGCTAATTTCACCAGTGCACCATGCATTGGCTGATGAGCTCATTTGCATGTGGCAGCCAGAAATCGCGTACTTGCTCCGTGCACAATGGAATTGCTCCAAAGCAAGTCACAGCGCAATGACCATGCATGCATAGAGCGCAGGACCACAGTGTGCCTGCATCAGGTCATGTGCTACTGCATATTGTGCACTGTGCACCCACTGTGCAATAGGGACCATGGCACACTGTGCCTCATGGCCTCTATTGTGCACCAACACACAGTGCACCAGGCAACCCCTGACCCCTTCTATGACCCTTTGACCCCTTGGGACTACACTGCTACATGTCTGTCAGGCCACACCCATTTCGCACATCTCTACCAATGCTTGATTTGCAGACACAGCGCATGCCTCCACGAGGCACGCATCCCATGCAGGTTGCGCACACGTGCACCTCTGGCCACCATTTTGTCTCCACATATAGCAGCAGTTGTGATGGTGCAGGGGGGAGTTCGATGGGCCCGTAATTGGTCTGACATTTAGATAATCAGTCTGGTGGCCTGTGTGTAGCCACATGCACCAGGGTTGTTTGGGCAGGTGCCCCTGCAACAGCCCAGGATGGAGGTCTGGCAGGCCATTGCTGCCAGACTGGTGCGGGACACCGGGGTGGCCAGGACTGCTGAGCAATGCAATCACCAGCATAGGTACCTCATGAAGTGTGACCCCGAGTGCCTGAGGCAGCTGCAGGCACACGTCCACAGAGGGGCTGTGCCACATCCAGGTAAATCATCCCATGCTGCATGTGTGCCCTAGTGCTGTACTGTGGTGCTGGCTTAGCTGCCTGGCATACCCTGCAGAGGGGTACACTGTCATCATGCACATTAAGGAGTGGCATTGCCAGCCAGAGGTTGCATTGCCCTACAGCCTTGCGGGACATGTCAGGCAGGGGCACATGCTGTGCACAGGGGTGGGGGTGGTGAGCAAATGCTGTGGGTGTTCTTTGATGTGTACCTCTCTTTGTGCCATTCCCAGGACCTGAAGATCGGTGCCGGGCGAGGATGGTAGGAACACCAGGGCTGGAACAGCAGACCACAGCTGGACCCAGCGGTGGCGGAGGTGCAGCAACAGGACAGGTGCAAGTGGTTCCAGAGCAGACTGGTAGGCACTGTTGCATTCCTGTGCACATTACCAGGTGGCCAGTGGGGGAGTGCATGCAGCCATGGCTACCTGTGCCATGTGCCATGGCAGCTGTGTGTTGCACACTGTACATGGTGCATGCCACTGTGGGGTGGCCATTGCACATCTGTGCTAGCTGTTAGTGGGGAGGGTGTGTGCCCAGCTGCCACTGGTGTTGCTGTGGTGCTGCTGGTGCCCTGTGCCTTCTGACTGTCGCTATGCAGTCAGGTGGCGATTGGGCTGCAGTGTCCACAGCTGTGCACTGTCATGGTGTGCTGGGTTGCTGGCAGGTGTTGGCCCACCCCCTGTGGGTGGCTGGGGCGCCACTCCAAGGGTGTGTATTCCCACTGCCCATTGCACACAGTGGGTGGGCATGGTACCTTGGGACCTTGCACTGATCACCTGTCCTGTCCTTTGTCATAGGCATCCGGAAGAGGTCACGGCTGCCCCTTTACTGCAAGCTGCTGCAACAGATCATCCTGATCACCTCAACAACCCTGGAGGTGGCCCAGCAGGTGCACCGGGTGCAGCTGGCTGGCCAGCGGAGGAGGAGGAGGCATCAGGTGGTGGGCAGTGGCTGCCCTTAGTTTGACCCCAGCCAGTCCCTATTACCCCTGCTGTCCCTTCCCCATCTGTACCTCTTCCCACAGTACAGTCCCTGTTCCCTTTCTCCTTCTCTCGCTTTCCTACCCTTTCCCACCTCTTGCACTTGTATATAGTTTTGTTCAATACAGTCATGTTGCTTACCTGCCTGTGTCAATGTCTGCTTTGCAGCTGGTGTGAGGAGCCATGCTGCAGTGGCATGGTGTGTATCTGTGTGGTGTGCCTGTGTTGGTGTGTGGGTCATGCATCATGGTGTCCTGCCCCTTGGTCAGTGGCTGTGCTTTGGGGTGGCCATGGGGCAGCTGTCCATGATGTGTGGCATGTGTGTGCTTGGCAGCATGGTCCCTGGATGTGGCTTGCTGAGGTCTGGGTGGGTGGGTGGGGGCAGCATGCGGCTGGAGGGACTCCATTGGTGGCCCTCCATTGGCCATTGGTGCCACCTGTTGCCTGCTTCCTGTGCCACAGTTGTGTTCTGGGGTGGGGGTGTCTGGGTGCCTGTGTGTGCCCTGCTGGTGGTGGCCACATGTGGCCTGCCACTGTTCATCCCTGGCACTGTTCCCGGGTGTCTTCCTCTGCCGTGCCCAACATCTTTACTTTGCTGCTGTGCTCCCATCATTGCCTGGGGCTAGTCTTTGTGCACCATGGCGCATGTCTGGTTGCACCATGGTGCATCTCTGGTTGTGCTATGGTGCTGGTCTGGTTGCACCTTGGTGCAAGTCTGGTTGTGCCATGGTGCATCTCTGCCATATTCAGCCGTGTTGCGCTGGCGCATTTCGCCATGCGCAACCTTTGAATATGGCACTAATTGTGCCACAGTGCATTGGATTTGCACTGTGCCGGACTTGATCTGGCCTTTGGTGCATTTCTGAATATCTGGCCCAGAATGTTAAATCTATCAAAATAAAATATAATTGCTTTAAAGGAGATAGAAGCTTTTATTATGTCTCGGCTTCAATGTATGGTTGGAGAACGCTGAAATCTCATCTTGATTGTTTTACTTCCTTATTGCTATTTTGTATTTTCAGGTTAAATCAAATACAATAAAATATAATTTTTTTTTTAAAGAAAAAGAAGATAGAAGCTTTTATTATGGCTATTTCTGGTTTGATCTACGCACACTGAAGAGTTGAAGCAGTGAGATCACCATGATTTTGGCAGCCTTGCACCATTCCTCTGATCCTAAAAGTATGTATCACAATGGTTTTATAATTGTAGGTCTATAGTCAAATGGCTTTAATTCTTTATAATTACATACTAAAAAGAATGGTCTTAATGAGTTCATTTAAGGTCTCATAATTTGACCCTTTGCAATTTGAATGACCTCCCAATCTTGGAGTCAGGATTGTGTTTTATCTAAACATTTCTTTGCTCAGTTCATCAATAGTTCAATAAGATTTAGAATACAATTACTTTAGAACAAAAACTGTATAAACTTTGGGTTTAATTTTGCACAAATATTAGCTTCTCTCTGTGCCGAAAATGAATAAGAGATTAGTTGTACATACTTTTGTATTTCTCCACACTTTTACTTCGAAAATTTGTAAAAAAAAATAAAATAAATAACACTCAACAGTCCAATAAGATTTAGAAAACAATATCTTTTGAACAAAACTGCATAAACTTTGAGTTTGGTTTTGCACAAATATTAACTTCTCTCTGAGCTGAAAATGCATAGGAGATTAGCTGTACATACATTTCTACTTCTTCACACTTTTACTGTGAAAATATGTAAAAAATATGAAAAAATAACACTTTATCTTTTGAACAGGTCTTGACCGCTCATAAAGTGAATGGCTTAAAACTTATTTGGGAGTCATTCAAGAGTTATCCCAAGGTCAAGATTTAGTAAACTATACATTTAATGTGTTTTAATAAAATAATTTGCCAAAGAGAACATAATGAATGAAACAACCAGTGTTGCAGCATAGATGCCCAAAGGTTTTACAGACATACATTGTTTTTCTTCTCTGTCTTCCTTCTTCCTCCTATCTGGTCAGCGTCAGCTTCACATATAGATCTCATAGGATATTGCTGGCTAATAATTACTAAAATTAATCTGTTGCTTGTGTTCTGAAAAGATTTAACATGATCCCATCCTGAAAATATCTAATGTGACCCCAATAAGCAGATAATTTTGTTTCAAGCTGGTAAGCACTAAAGAATTCCATTGAAGTACTAGTAAGTCATGATGATCTACTGTTAAATTAGGCATGACAAGATGGTCTGACCTCATTTCACTTAAAGTGGTGTAGTGCTTTAGAGAAATGAGGCTGTTATAAGTTCAGTAGGAGTTATGGTAAGCAAATGTAAATATCTCTAAAAGTATACGAATAATGCATAAACCATCAGTACGAAAGTTGTTCAGGACAAAATGATCTTTCAAATGAGCTTATTTATTAAGCTGCACTAATTATATTTTTTAAACTATGGCCATCTGATTACCTGAAATTTTCATTTTTCTTCACAATTTTCACCTTTTGGGTAGCTATATTTAAAAAAATCTAACAAATTCAGATTAGTGACATCCCTCATTTGAAAGGCCATTTTGTCCTAAACAATTTTCATGTTGGTTGTATATTGGTAACTTCTATGCTTTCTGTGATATTTACATTTGTTTGGCATGACTCCTACTGTGTTCACTCAGACAGAAAAAAATGAGGTTGTTTGGAAGACCATATTTTACAAAATATAAAGAATTTAGATTAGTGACTACCCTCATGTGAAAGATCTTTTTGCCCTGAACAACTTTCACACCAGTTGTTTTTGCTCACTTTGAATAGTTTTAATGATATTTAGATTTGTTTGGAAGGTGTGCACATTTGCTCTCAGAGAAAAGCAACTTTGAGTTCTGTGTCCATCATTCTAAACAGAAAGAAGAGAGTATTTTTTTAAATGCCATAGGGATTTATTTATTTATTTCATTTCATTTTTGGTAACCGGTAAACCCTCTGAGACCAAAGGTCCCTTTTTCAGGGGCGACTCAGAGTTAATTACATACATTAATATACAATACTATACATCAATAGATACAGTGGTTAGAGAACATTTTATATATACAGAGGTACAGCAGCTGGTATACAGTAGGCTTGTTAATTATACACAGTACACATTGAGAAATAGGAGGAAATTAGACGTATGGTAGCTCTTGATACATAGGGTCAGTAGTAACTGATGTGGCATACGTTACCTGCGAAATATTACATAGAGAAATAAACAATGCAAGGTCAGCAGCACTACCTTTAAATAGGATACCCACACATCAGGGATGACGTAGACAGGTGGAGAGAGGTCGTATGGAGGTAGAGTAGGCCAGGAGCCCATAAGCCCTGTTTAGCATAAAAAGGAGGATTAAGGGCCCAGTGGTCAGGGGCTAGTGGTAACATCCACAGAGACTCAGCACCATCAGGTACACTTTCAAGGCAGACTTGAAATTGTGAAGAGTGGGACAACCCATTAGGTACTCAGAAAGAGAGTTCCACTGGTTAGGAGCAGCATATCTGAAAGATCTTTTGCTCAGGACGGTCTGCACTCAGGGGATATCAAGGGTGCATCCAGTGGAAGACCTCAGGTCATGGCAATGGATCTTGAGGTGAGGCAGGCCACGCAGATGGGGTGGAGAACCTGCCGCTATGAATTTATAGGTCAGGCATAATAGAGGGTAGGCCAGTTTATGCCCTACAGTGGGCCAGTTAAGGTCTGCAAGGACCTCACAGTGGTGCCTCCTAAGGGGGAGTGGCTAGCAAAACATGCAACCCTATTATAGAGTACAGAGAGCTTTCTTATTTCACTGTCCCTGATTTGCAATGTTATGGAAGGATACACGAAAACTACTAAAAAAATGTGTTCCATGGAAACCCCTTTTCAAGCTAAAGTGTTATGGCTGTAGACTCTGCCCACAGCCATAGAAAATGAAGTAAGCACCCTATAGTATTAACACTGATCAACTGCACGTAGGAATTTCTCAGAGCATCGAGAGGGAACTTACAAAACAGATATAAAGCTGTCTATAGTATTGCCACTGATCTAACTGCATACAGAGGTTTCTCAGAGCATCAGGTGGGAACTTGCAAAATTAGAGTGAAATGGAGCACAATTAAAACAAAAAAACTAAAACAAAATAAAAACCAAGTAAACTCTCTCAGCAACTAAAACTGCTTTAATTGACCTTGTTACCACAACACCAGTATAAGTAGACTGCAGGATGGGTTGCAAGGAAAGGGGTTGTGAAAACTGAAGGAAATCTACTGTGCACATATAGCTAACCTGTGTTTGGAGTGATGTGTTTTTTCTCCATTTTAGGCAAGTAGCTCCCTCTCATGCTGTCTCCAGGTTTGGGGTTGGAGAGGACCACATGGTGGCTGAGGACTAATAGGGACAGCCAAAACACAAGAAGAATTCCCATCTAGGAGAGGTGAGACACAGAGAGGATAAAAGGAAACACTCCAGATGGGTCCCATTCAGATTTAAGTCTCAGAACATGAGTGGAACAGAACAGAAGTGGTACATGTGTATGACTGGCATTTTAGGCATTGACAGGCATCCACAGGTGAAAGCAGGCACACAGAGAACTCTGCCAGTTCAATAAGGTAATGTAGACTACCTGTATACTTGTTGCCACCTGAGTTAAGGAATAAAAGAACTGTAATTGCCTGTTAAAGAGTGTATTGATAGGACACACAATCTTGGGTAGTTAAACAGGAGAAGACAAAGGGAGAACTTAAAAAATCCTATCTAGGGTAAGGGCAAGAAGGGAGTGACAAAGGCAAATTTAGAAAAAACCCTGTCTAAGGTCAGTTGACAAAGGTTTGGGCTAAACTGAAGGGGAGAACTAGTGAAGACTTATTAAAAGCATAAAGGGAAAGCTAATTGGACCACTTCCTAGGGTAGCAATAGGGGGTGAACCAAAAAAGAAGGAAATCTAATACCACACTATCTACGGTAAGGGCACAAGTTCTTAAGCCATAGGGAGAGTAGTGCTGGGAATGATCTGAGGGGTTGCAGTGCAGTGGTTGTGGAGCAGCAGTCTTCAGGGAGACCATTTGGAGACTGAAGTGCTGACCCATCTGTGTGCACCTATCTGGGCTGAGGGAGGATCCCACTAGACTCTGGGCTGAGTTGTCTAGGATTTGGGGGAACTCTTCCCTCATCCAGGAGCCACCAGGTCCACTACTATTGCCTCAGAGGATGCCAAGAAGGAGGGCCAGCTGGCTGTGGTGGACTCCAGGAGGGTGGGGTTGGTAGAGACAGAAACACACTCTTCAGCCAGTGCCACTACACAACTCTTTCACCACTGAGGTGGGATGGGACTGCCAAGAGGAGGCACCCATTGTAGTGGCAATGGAGGATGTCAGGGTCCTCTAGCGGGCAGGCACTAAAGTGGGAGGTGGAGTACCCCAGAAGGAGAAGAAGCATCTTCTGGTGGGGGACTCAATCATTAGGGGGTAGTTGTGGGCACAGGATGGGAAGGAAGAGGGAGGTGAGGTGCCTACCTTGTGTCTTGATGCAGAGGGAGAGGAGGGGGAGTGGATCCTTAGGATTGCTAGGGTGGCTGGCAGGAGGACAAGTCAGATGTTATTGTCCATCTGGGAACTAAAGACCGAGAAAATGGTGTAGCAGGTATGGGTCAGGATAGGTTTAAGGACTGGGGAGGGGCCTGAAGCAGGTAGCTTACACAATGGCCTTCACTGAGGTGCTACCTTCTATGGTTGGTGGGAGGATAGGGACACCGCACCAGAGTCTTCAATGACTGATGGAAGGCATGGTGCAGGGAGGAGGGGTTTGGCCACATTGAGGACTGGGGTTTTACCTGGGGAGATAGAGGCTTGCACAAGGAAGATGGTCTCCATCCATCTAGGAGTGGAATGGCAGTTCTGAGTGCAAGGTTCAAATGCTACTTTGATGGGCATTTAAACTAGCACGGGGGAGGCAGGAAAAAGAGGGAGGGAGCGAATGCCCCCCCCCCCAGAAAATGGAGCATCAGAGAGGGGAAGCCCAGGTAAAATAAATTCCCCTGTGGTAGAGGGGCCTAAGGACAAAGGGGAGGTGTAGGGTTGGGAGGTAGTTCTAATACTGAGGGGAAGAATTAAGATGGGTGGACAGAGGGAGATTACAAAGGGGAGGACAGTACCAGGGGCAAGGGAAGGGCGAAGGATGGACTCAGAAAGGGAGGGAAAAGTAGGGTCAGGGAAAGACAAAAGGAGTGGAGAGCCATGTGTGCCAACACATGGAGCCTAGGAAATAAAACTCCTGACTTTGAGGCAGCCACTGTAGAGATGGACCTTGAGCTGGTGGTCATAACAGAATCATGATGCACTGACGACCACAGCTGGGATGTGACCACCATGTTTCGAACAGACAGAGCGGAGAGGAATTGGGGAGTTGTTTTATGCTGTATGTGAGGGAAGGCATAAAGGCCATGGAGTCACAAAGACATAATGGGATAAGGAAGTGCTGAAGGTTCTTTGGGTTGGCTTAGAGATTGGGTCTGGGGCCTTTATCTATGTGGGGGGTGATGTACAGACCACATCACAGGAGAAGGAGTTTGATGTGGTTTTTGGGGGAGGCCATTGGCAGAATGGCAAGCAAAGGGGAGGTATTGATTATGGTGACTTTAATCTGCAAGATGTAGACTTTAGGAGGCAGTATAGTGCAGTGGTTTAAGGCTCTGAGCTGCAAACCTGGAGACCTGGGTTTGAATCCCACAGCTCCCATTGCATACTGTGTGACCCTGAGCAAGTCACTTAACTTCCTTGTGCTCCCAGATCACACCTGTAAACAAGTTTTCAGCTTAGTGTGTCTTTCCTGGTTAAAAAAAAAAAAAAGACTGGAGCATTCTGGCAGCAGCTACAGTATAACTAGAAGCAGGGCTATTCTAGACTCCCTGCAAGGGGCATTTCTTGGGCAGCTGGTTACAGACTCTGTTAGGGATGGGGCAGTGCTGGATCTGATGCTAACTAACAGAACAGCATTGCAGACATCACAGTGGGTAGCCCCCTGGGTACACACGATCATGGTTCAGTGGGGTTTGCCATACAGATTGGGCAGAGGAAAAACTACAGTAGGGCAAGGGTCCTGAACTTCAAGAGAGCAGATTTTAAAGAAATGGGAGACTGCCTTAGTAACTAGCTTGAAGGGGGGGATGGCTGTGAGTGGAGGGATAATGGCAGAAGATAAAGGAGGGCTTAATTAGGGCCATGGCAAGTTGTTTGAAGGAAACAAGCATGGGCAAGAGGAGGAAGAGGCCACTATGGTTCTCTGAGGAGGTGGCTAAGGCAGTAAGGGAGAATAAAACAGCTTTTAGGAAGTACAAGGAGCCCCAAATGATGGGGGACAGGGAGGTATATCTACAAAAACAAAGGGAGGCAGGGAGGAGGGTGAGGGCAGCAAAGGCTCAAACAGAAGAGAGGATCAACCGGGAGGTAAAAAAAAAGGGGGGGGCAGTGAGGATCAGGAAAGCAGTGGGAAGGGGAAACTGTGCAGAAGATAAAAAAAGCCAACATTTTAAATGAGTACTTCTGCTTGTTTTTTTACAGTGGAAGGGGAAGGGGGATGAACCAACATGCATCAGCAGGCACCAGGAAGGGAGGAGTGGACACAGGTCCATTTTTGGAAGAGACAGTCTGCTGGGAATTGGAAGCCTTAAAGGAAAACAAGGTGAAGGGTTCATATGGCATCCACCCAAGGGTACTAAAAGAACTGAGCACAGTACTGGCTGTCACAAACACGCTCCACAGGTCTGGTCCTCTGCTCCCACAGTGCCAAACCTCGAAGTGCAATCTGTGAAGAGGAGACAAACAGGGTAACCCTCCTGTCTGGTTTGGGTCCAAAACATCTACTAGTCTCGAGTCTTGAGGTAAAATATGAAACCTTTTTCGCTAGCTCACCCAATTACCAGGATCAAATATCACTCCCTCTTCGGAGAAATGCAGTGCAATACTTAACCCAGTGAGCACCCAGCCTGGTTCCCAATTCTCCCCTTTTTGACTCAATTGAGACCTTAGATATTTTCTTACCTTAGAGAAAGATGGTAATGCACTTTGAGCCTTTAACAGTTTTATGAGAATTATCAAATACTGTCCTAGCATTCACATGCAAAAAAATGAGAAAAGACTCAAGCAGGATTAAGGAAACCAAAAGGTTTACTGACATCAAAAATAGTAAATACATGCAAAACACTGAACCAATATATATTAATACTTACAGTCAAAAGAAGAGGGAAATTATCAAATGCCTGTAACTGAATTTCTAACTGCCCTAAGTTTCAAGTAATAAATACAGTAGGTGGTTGAATTTATCTAAAGTGCTATGAGAGTGTATTGTCAGGAGTTCCACTTGAAAACCAAAAGCAAAATGCAAAGTTTTTCCCAGCTGGCTGGTAATATTTTTATTTATTTATTTAGTTTTTGTTGACTGGGTAAGTGCAGTAGGTAAATCCTGCCTATTTTCAGGCACGTCGGAGGGGGTTACAGATGAATGTCAACTGACCTTGAACCAGATTAAGCTTGTTGGTGGTAGTTTTAGTGAATGGGGGGAAATTTGGCCAGGCACCAGGGAAATGCCCCTACGTGTCTGTAAGGGGAACCTGTGACCATCAGGATGGCTAGCTCAGTTGGTGAGCAGGCTGTGATGCAGCAGGTTGTGCTGCAGACTGAGGAGTTGTCTTCTCCTCTTGAATCAGACACCATGGAACCAGAAATTTTCTTTGAAGCGCCTGCAGACGTGGAGGCTTTAATTGAATCTAAAGAGCTTTTGCTGGAAAAACGGTCAGGAAATGATGTTGCCTTACCTATTTCTCTACCGAAATGTACACAGGATTTACAGAGTGCGACTTTGGCACAGAACGATTGGGACCTCCCTATGGATGTTACTAGTATGGATCCAGAGGCTTTATGACTTTTATTGGCTTCTGAAGAAGCAAAGTTTTCAAAAACAAAAGAGAACATCTCAGTGGCTTTAGCGGCGGCTGTGCTATCCCGTGAAACCGAAGCTGCCATGTCTACATCTGTTCTCCCAAATTCTCAGATTGCTACGGTCACAGGTCCTACTTTACAGCATTCTGACTCAAACATTTCAACTACTGGCGTAAATACTGTCTCTGCTACCAATTTTTCTAATCAAGACAAGGCTACGGTATTTTCTTTTGCTGCAAATAAAGAAAAGTGCATTACGAAGAGCGCTTCTAAACCCTCTTGGAAACAGACTCCTTCTTGGGCAGATCAGGTTGATGAGGCAGATGCCTCCTGGTCTGTGGATTCTGCTCTGAAATCAGCTGAATGGGCACAGCTTCCTGATTCTGGACATTGGATTTCTGGATTTTCACCCATATCTATACCGGGGGTCCGTATGACCAGAGGGGATTTGTCTATTCTCTCTCCCCACCCTGTTTCTACTGTTTCTTCAGGAACTTTACCTCCCACACCTTCTAGTAGGGTGTGTAATGATTCAACTGTACAAACGAATGTTGTGTTTCAGGAATCTCCACTTGCACTCCCTTCTGATTTATTACTGACTCAGAACCCTATCCTTAGGTTGGACACTGACATCTCTGACTCCCCTCATCCAGCCAATGACGACTCCTCTTCTAAGATGTCGCTATCTTCCTCCATGGAACATTTGGATATGCACCTTCCTACAGATGAGCCTAAAGGCTCACCACCAGGCCCTTCCACTGACAATCCCCGTAACACCTCCCATACTTATGCTTCCATTTTATTTAGAACTCCTACCTTCTCAGCCAAGTGGCATAATGCTGTAAGATTTATATATAAAGGGAGTATGGAAACCTTTCCAGATCGTAAGTTTGTTGCCAGGCGTTTATTAAAAATAAGTTTACATTTTTCATCAGCTGAAATGTATGCGTTGATTCAAGTTTCTGGAGAAAAGACATTCGATGTCAGTTTTAAATTAAGCAGTGGGTTAGATATGTTCTGGAATGTTTATCATAAGGTTATGCATACACCTTTATGGTCACCCTTTGAAATATTACCTTTAACTAAGCCAGCTCACAAAACTATCGCAGTCCTGTTTCGAAATGAGGGAGTGAGTGTCACTGACCTCATTTTTTGGTTAAATCAAGGGTGTACTGTGTTGGGGCATCCGGAAGCGATTTTTGGTACAGAAGATATTTGGACAGGGAGCTGGAGAATCAGGGTAATTCTATGCTCCTCCGAAGATGGGTTGCAACATCTCCCTCATTATGTATTTTTGGGTAGAGATAGGGGAGTACTCTTTTATGCTGGGCAGCCTAAGACATGCTACAGATGTGGCAAGCCAGGCCACATTAGTAGTGTTTGTGACCAACTATGCTGTATACTGTGTAATTCCTTTGGCCATACTAGTGCGTTATGTAAGAATGTGGCAGTTTGTGCTTTATGTGGGGTTTGCGGCCATTCTTATGCCACCCGTCCTGAAGCAGCCCATAGGCAATCAGACCCTCATGATTCTTAGGAACAATGACTGATGGTGGCAATTACCCAGAGGTCCCTTTCTACAAGATCTGGCTTACCTCCCTCTGTTCCTTCTCCCTTCCCTCCCCCGTTGATCCTGTCACCTCTGTGTATTTACCCACCCCTACCTTCTCCCCTTCCAGGCCTGAGACTATTTTAGATCAAGTGGTGGTGGTCACAAGGATTCCCAGACTTACCTCCCCTTCTTCCAATATCTTGCCTGATACCGTATCCATGCCCCCTCCCCAACCTCCCCAGGAGTTACCCTTTTAGTCTTGAGTGACTAGAAGAAAGTCATACAATCCCCAACCTGCTTCCAAGGTCCCAAAATTGTCTAGTACCCCTACATGCTCTTCTGCTTGCCCAAGATGTTTCTGATGCAGAGTCTGAATCTTTCCAGTCAGGGGTAGAGGTCCCTGGTGGACTATCAAATATGGAATCTGAAGAAGGGCAACTCCCTCATCTTAAACCAACTACCCCTGGACAAAAGAAAGGGAAGAAATATAAGCGTAAGCCTCCCTGAAGGCTCTTTTCTAAAAATGTTGTATGGCTCCATCATTAACTTTCTGTTCACTTAATGTGAACAGTATCAAGAATAGCATAAGGCAGGCTACTATTTTTTCAGTTTTGAAATCCACTGTATGCAATGTCTTTTTCTTACAAGATACATGGTTGCACACCATGACTGAGCTTTCCTATGCTGCAAAATGGTGGCATACTGGAGTATCTTATTGGTCTTTAGGTTTAGAATCCTGTACTGAGGTGGCTATTTTATTCCATGATACCACTATTAAAGTTTTAAAGTTAATCGATTTAGTTCCAGGACGTGTTTTGATTATGGATGTCTAATTTCTGGGTGTTTGTTTCTGATTACTAAATGTTTATGCTCCTCAGACGAAAGCCACCAGGGTAGATTTATTTCATGTAGTGCAACCTTACCTTCACACTTCATATCATATTGTCTGGAGTGGTGATTTTAATTGCGGATTGACTTATAAAGATAGGGGTGAGGCACTACAACTAAGAAACAGTTTTATGATATGTCCTGTTTAACTACAGTTGTGCAGACTGCTGATTTCATTGATGCGTATGCTAGGCTCCATGAGAAAACGGTCCCTACTTTTCATAAGGGTACTTTGGCCACCCAGAGAGATTTTTTCTTTATTAATAAAACATTGCCCATAAGTTCAGCTTCAGTAATTCAGGTAGAATTTTCTGACCATTGTGCCTTGAGAATTACTGTTGGCCCAGATCCGGCTTTGATAATGGGGAAGGGCATTTGGAGACTGAATTCTGATCGCTTGGCTCGCCAGGAGATACTGCAGTATTTACGCTATTTGTTCTCAGCCAGAAAATCCCTTTATGTAATGTATGATAACCCTTTACATTGGTGGATTGACACAACGCAGGATCTTGTCAGTCTCCTGAAATTATTGGGGAGATCCTGTTGAGAGCAGGTTTATTTCACTTATTTACAGTATAGGCAACAGCTGCAATGGGTGATGTCCTTGGCCCAAACCACTACACATGACTTTACTATCCAGATTAGACTCTTGAAAGATAAAATGGTGCCCTTTCATATGACTCAATCTAATACCCTGACGTCCCAACAGCAATATGGCACACAGGGCAGCTTCGCCACGTTATGTCCCTTTCTTAGTTGTAGGGACAGGGTGCGGAAGAAAGTTTTTGAGGGTATTACGGGGCATGATGGTCTATTAAAAACTTCTCATTCAGACATGATGTCTGAAGTGACTCACTACACACAGTCTCTCTTTCAGGCACACTCAATTGATGCTATAGCTGCTCAAGCTTTTTTGCAGCATGTCTCAGTTCCCAGTTGTCCTCCTTCCACTTTTCAACATTTGACTGATCCAATTGACCCACAGGAAGTGACTAGTGCTATTACCTCTCTACAATTGCATGAGGCTCCTGGGAGAGAGAGAGAGAGTCTGACATTGGAGCTTTATAAGCTGATGGGTAAAGATTTCTCCCAGGAACTTGCTGACGTTTTTAATAATTTGTTATCATTTTCTGATTTTCCTTTAGACATGGTAGGAGGTATTCTTATTTTTTTGCATAAAAAGGGGGAAAAATCGGAGCTTTCCTATTGGAGACCGATTAGTCTCCTGAATGTGGATTTGAAAATGCTAATGAAAATACTTAATGCTTGTCTTCGAACAGCAGCCCAGTTCCTTATCTCCCCGGTGCAGTCTTGTGCTATTCCAGGACGTGCAATTACTGACCAACTGCTATTTTTAAGAGAAATCTTTGACAGGTCACATGCTATGGGTCATTCTGAATTTATTTTGTCCTTGGATCAGAGGGGAGCCTTTGATTCGGTGAACCATGATTTTTTGTGGCTCACCCTTCAGCACTATGGGATACCTCCTTTATTTATACCATGGTTACAAAAAAATTATAAACATATTACACTTTCCCCTGTAGTTAATGGACATCTCGGACCACTCCTTCTTGTTCAATGGGGAGTGAAACAGGGTTGTCCTATCAGCCCCTTGTTATATGTAATCAGTATAGACCCTTTGTTATGTTCATTAAATCTCATGATCCCTTCTATCACTGTCCCTGGTGTTTTACTTCCTCTTTCCACCTTAGCTTATGCGGATATTTGCATTTGTACTTCTACAGTTTCTTCTATTCAGACAGCTATTTCTTTATGTGACTCTTTTGGGGCTCTTTCTGGCACTTCATTAAATAAGCTAAAATGTGTTGGTCATGAATTAGGGGTTGCCCTTCCTACATATGCCTCTATTTCTGGTATACAGTTCTCTGGGGAGCCTATCCAGATCTTGTTTTTTTTTTTTGGAGGGGCTCTTGCCCCTACTTCTTATAATTGAGATATTCAGCTTGACAAGGGTAAACATATGGTTCAAAATTGGAATAATTGGCAGCTTAGTAAACCCAAATGTATTTACATGATTCGGCCATATCTATTGCCCCCTTTTCTGTTTTAAGTAATGTTTTCCCTCCTCCTAAGCAATGAAAAGCTCTTCTCTTTAGTATTTTGTTTTCAAGCTGTGTGGGGTAGCCGCCTTAATCTGCTTAAGCGTAACATTTTGTACCTACCGATTTCTAGAGGTGGCCTTAATATGGTGAATCCCCTCTTGTTTTATTATTGTCAATTTTTTTTACCAATTTTCCTCCCTTATTAAAGCTTGTCCCAAAATTATGGATGGGCCTTTTCAGACAGTCTGCCGGACTGTGGTTTCAGGAGTGGAGTACTGGTTTAAATCAACGTCTTAAGGCTAACCCCTTGGTGGCTCCCTATCTTCGTGAGGTTTTTGTTAAATTAAGGCAGTGGCGAGTCACTAGTGACTGGATAGTTTCTAAGTATTGGTTTACCAAGCTGTGATAGACTCTCATTTCACTGAGTTAGTTACTTTTCCAAAATGTCCATCCCCACATCTTTCTGCATTACAGTCTCTTTTGGTCGAGAAACGAATCTCCCCTAAACTTTGTGATGTCTCATGGTTATGTTATCATGAGAAACTCAATGTCAAGGGTAATCAACACCATAAACAATTGGATGAATGCAATTGTTCCCGCCCTGGCTGTTCTCAGCAGCTTGAAACTATGCATCACTTATATTTTTCTTGTTCTTATATTTCATCGTTTTGGTCATATGTTGCTGATGTCTGGCATGAACCTGTCTTTTTGACAGTTTCCTATGAAAATATAATATATGGATCCTAGTCTTCAAATTGGTCAAAATGAGATACTAGTACTTTGTATGTTGTTTTTGCAACTTTTATATGGTTTACTTGGAATTGTTGATGTCTCTTTACATTACAGCAGAAGGTCTTTTCTCATGCTGAACTTGTACAAAAGGTCACAGTGGAACTTCATCATGTTTATCAATTTAAAGCAAAACAGTATGCTCTTAGTCTTTTATTGCTGAAATGGAGGAACTTACCATGGATTACAGACACTGATGTCCCCATTACTTAATTTCTTTTCTATTTAGTTTGCTGCAAATCTTTGGATCATTGAATTTTTCTTTATTTGTTCTTGTTATTTTTATTTGTTTTGCAATTATTATTTCCTTTGCTTGTTGTTCCTTTTTTCATGCGTGTGCATAACACTGTTTTATTTAAATTTTTTTTTGTATTGAAGTTTCTATCAATAAAAAATTCCCCTACTCTCTGTTAGAGGGCGCTGTGTTTGTCATGGATTCTGCAGTGTGCTTGCTGATGGTGGAGAGACTAGACATGTGGGAGGCTGAGGAGCTGATCACCTCCTTAGCCGCCTTTCTTCCTTGTGATCACTATGGCTGATGATGTGCTGTAGGAAAATGACTTGGACTTGCAGACTGCTGCGAAGGTAAATGAAGCAGTACAAGGAGTCTTATGGTCTGATTTGCTGTCTGACAATCCTGTGGAGCCTATGCTGGATGGAGTTCATGATGCTGAGCCGATTCATAAACAACTCGCAGTGGAGGAACGATGGTTCCAGGCTGTACAGAACTGTTTATTGCGAGAACTCAGGAGGCAGAAGGAAGACTCAATGGAAGTGTAGGAACCAGATGTTGCACAGTCTCCTGCTGAACTGGACTCAGTGAGTGTTGTGATTCCAAATACAGATGCTGTGCTGCTGGCTCCAGAGCTTGCCGATATGGATTAGTCACATCATACGGTGCTGCCTGTTGAGAACATGAAAGATCTGGAGTCTGGTAGGGTGGATTTGCAGACGTCTGTATATAATCTTGGGACATTGCCTAGGGATAGGCCCTCTATGGATGGTGTGGTTAGGGAAGGCTTCACTGTTTCAGGTGGCTTGGGTCCTGGCCCTACTTATGCAGGATAGTTCCATATTGGACTTTCCCTGGAGGGAAAGGAACGTAAATGTATTAGTGCTGTTGGCCAGGGGAAGGACAAAAAACATCGTATTTCAGTGCAGACCATGGCGAGTTCCCCTCCCTTATCTGTGGTTTCAGCAGGGGTTGAGCTTTCTGATGGTGTACCCATGGCTCCTGCAGCATGGGTATCGAAAGCTTTGGAGGCTGCAGGATGGGTGAAAAATTCAGAAGGTACAGGCTGGGATGCTAATATGGCTGGACTTTCTGGTTCTGTGGAGACTTCTGGGGTTACTGTAGGCCCTGCTGTACATAGTAATAGAGCTACAGATGTTTCTGATGCCTTGTTGACACCTGGACAAAAATCCCCATTGTTAGGGATACAGGACCCTTCTGATGCAGCTCAGGATTTACTCCTGGACAGTACTAAGCAACTAGAAGGAGACGTTCCCTCTTCTACTGTTGTCCCCCCCCCCTTCTCCTCTCACTGGTGAGCAGCAGGTGTCCTCACCTTCTGCTAATGCTCCAACAGGGCCTGCACAGGATCAGCAGGGTCCTAATAATGTTTGGCATGATAAAGTTAAGGAACAGCTTTTTCCTGCCACTTTTGGATTGCTCACTGAGCCTGCAACTAGGCGTAATGCAGTCCGACTGAAGTTCAGAGGTCCTATGTCTGAGGTACCAAATAGGCATTTTGTTGGAAGAGAGCTTCTTAAGGGGAGTATGAAATTTATGTTTATGAAATTTACGCCCTAATACACATGCCTGGAGACTCTGTCTTTGATGTCAGTTTCAAGCATTCGGTGGGACTTGAACGGTTTTGGAAACAGTTTCAGGCACTTGAAAATACACTTTGTGGAAGTCCTTTATGGCTATTCCACTAACTAAGCCAGTGTCTAAGAAAATTACTGTGTTGTTCCGCAATGAGGGTGTTAATGTTGTGGGTATTACCTACTGGTTACAGCAACATTGTACTGTGAAAGGTCAACCTGAACCCATCCTGAATGATGAACACCTCTGGACTGGGGGTTGGAGATATATGGTTGATTTTCGAAGCACCTCCCTAATTGTTTCTTTTTAGGGAGGGATAGAGGGGTGATATTTTACCCAGGACAACCAAGAGCCTGTTACAAATGTGGGGCTCTTGGTCATCTTAGTAATGTTTGTGACCAACACAAATGTGGCCTCTGTGGAGATTTGGGTCACATTGGTGCACATTGTAGACGACCTATGAGATGTAATCTTTGTGATGAACATGGTCATACATTTCATACTTGTTCTTGGGCCTCCCATAATAATGTTGATCCTACTATTCGTGCTGAGCATGATGTTTATGTGGCTAATGCCCAAAAGGAAACACAAAGGATGCACGATTTGCTTCTGCAGTGGCATCCTGCTGACCCCAAGCCTCAGAGAGTGGCTAGATCTAGACATAAGGAACCCGTGGTTGATGCTGATGGTTTCCAGTCAGAAATGGATGTTTCACAGTCGGAAGCACTGGAACAGGATGTGGCTGTGGTAGAGGTACATCCTAGTTCTGCTTCACATTCACAGGGTCATCCCCCTGTCCCTTCTACACCATTGCATGGAGAGGATGCTATTGGTAGTTTAATGGGAGAACCTGATCTAAGTTCTGGAACTGTTGCAGAGAAGACTTGTATACCTTCTCCAGACTTGCAGCATGATACTACTTTTCAATGGATGACTCGCTCTAAATCTAGTAGGGCAGGTTTGGAAGTGCAACAAGTGTCTGTGGACTCTGACTCTGACCCATTACAAAATTCTTATGCCCTGTTATTTGAACAGGAAGGAGAGGAGGATGGTTTAGACTCTGACATTTCTACAGTTACTTCCTCACATGCTGAGATTGTGACTGATGTAGGTGTTGGAGATAAACCAAAACCGAAGAAACGAAAAAAAAGAATAATGATGTGACTCTTGTTTTTATCTATTTAGTGGTAGATTATACTCCTTTGTACAGATTGCTTCTTTTTCCTTCTCAAGGAAGAGAGTATTGCCTTTCTCACTATTAATGTTAATTGTATTAAATCACAGAAAAAGAGAAAGGTTACTTTTGCAAGTTTGAGGGAGGGTCACGGGAATATAATTTTATTACAGTATACTAGCTTACATTCTTTGACTGAAATATGGGAAGCAGCAAAGGATTGGAGATTGGATGTATCTTTATGGTTGTTAGGGGAAGATCAATGTGTTGGATTAGGTATATTGTTTGCTGATATTGATCCTACTGTTTTGCAAGTCCTGGATATATCTCCTGGAAGTGCTATGCTTGTAGACATCATAATACATAATTGTGTGTACTATATCATTAATATCTATGCCCCTCAGCAAAAAGTGGATAGGTCATTGCTTTTTAAACGTATTGCCCCTTATTTGTACATCTCAAAATTGGTATCGTGGGGGGAGGGATTTTAATTGTGGCGGCCTTGCCTCTAGGGATTGGGGTAGGAAATTGCAAAACATCTTTTGTGATACTAATACATTACATGATGTTATTAAGCAAAATAATTTAAAGGATGTGCATAATCGTTTACAGGTACCACCTACGCATACGTTCTTTAAAGGTACTCTGTCTTCACGAATAGATTTTTGGTTTTTACCAGAACGGATTACTAGTTTAAGGGTTACTGTTCTGCCTATGGAGACTTCAGACCATGTGGTGGTTAAGTTGCTGATAGGTCATCACCAAAGACTTTTGATGGGCTATGCTTATTGGAAATTGAATGTTGCCATATTACAAGAGGCGATTACTAGGGAACAAATGCAGACATTTTTGGCACTACGATCTGATATTTGTTTTCTGTATGATAGTCCCATTGAGTAGTGGGAAGTTACAAAACAGGATTTGAAGTTGTTTTTTGTTCATTTGTCCAAAACACGAGCCAGAGATCACTATTTAACATATCTGAGATATAAAGCTAAGTATATGCAGCTGTTAACTCAGGTCACTGATTTGGGTAGTACAGTATAACAGAAGCTTATGAAAGTTAAAAGTAAAATGTATAATTTTCTTAAGCTGAAGGAAGACAGACATTCTTAGCAGCAAAAATATTTGGTTAAATATTTGGTTAAGGGAACTAAGCAACAAGTGAATCCTTATGATCTTTCTTTGCAGGAGTCCAGGAGGTTTGTTATGTCTGCTTTGTAGGATGATGCTGGCACTGTTGTGAATTATATCAGGGGATACAACAAGTAGTTCAAACACATGTGCAGACCACATTTCAGGATGATTCTAAAAGGCTTTCTGACTTATTTTTTAAGCATTTAGAAATCCCTCCATTGTTACTGGAGGAGATGGAGGAGTTGGTGGCTCCTATTGCTGATAATAAGATTAGAGCGGCTATTTGTAAGTTGTCAGTCTGCACTACACCAGGTATTGATTGGATACCTAATGAATTTTATAAAGTTTTTTTTTAGACGTATTACTTCCATGGTTACGCCTTGTTTATGAGGCTATTTGGTTCGAGAATAGGCTTGCACCTAGTATGCAAAATGGGGTTATGATATTCCTTTACAAAAGGGGAGATCCACAAATTATAAGAAATTGGAGGCCATTGAGTTTATTAACCTCCGATTATAAGCTTCTGGCTAAAATATTGTTGGTTGCACAGAAATTTTTAATTCCAACTCACACTTGTGCTCCCCCTGGAAGAATATAGTTAATAATCTTATATATATGAGGGAGATAGTAGAACAAGGATTACAACAGACTTTGTCAGATTATCTTTTAACACTTGATCAGGAAACGGCATTTGATGCAGTAAGACAGAATCACATTTGAGCTGTTTTGCATCATTATGGTGTCCCTGATTTACTGATCGGTCTCCTGAAAACTTTATACTCAGAAGCACAGGTTACTCCTCTCGTGAATGGACATCTGGGCATTCCTGTTTATCTAAAGATTGGTGTTTTACAGGGATGTCCACTGAATCCTTTGTTATATGTTTTTGGATTAAATCCAATATTGAGAGTAATCGAAGCTGATGAACAGATTTTGCCTATTATAAAACAGGAGGGATTTCAGTTTCGGAAAGTTGTGGCATATGAGAATGATTGTATATTTTCAGTGGCTGACTTGGACTCGGGGAAGAGGGTACTTCAGGTTATTGAAAATCTACAGATGACCACTGGTATAAAGATCAATTATAGTAAGAGTAAAATGTTGGTGTTGGGTGCAGCTTTATTGATAGATGATTTTGTTATTACCGTCATTAAAGGGAATGTGAAGTTATTAGGACTTTACTATGGTACACAAGATGCTATGCAACTAAATTGGGGTACTGTATGTGATTTGGCTTGTCAGAAAGTGATTAAATGGCAGTCATGGAAAATGACAAGGAAAAAAGGGTGTTCCTTCTCAGGGCATATCTAGACCCTATTTTTTTGTATATTTCCCATGTGTTTCCCCTACCGTATAGTATGCATGCTAAGATAATTAGTCTTTTTTTTCTGTTGCTACTGGGGTAGCAGGTTGAACCCAATAAAATGGGCCCATACTTGAAGGACCTGGAAGTCAGGAGGTCTTAATATGATACAGCCTTTGGTGTATCTGTTTGGGAATTTTTTTTATAGCTCCACTAGACCTATGTTGTTGGACATAGTAGAGATGGGGACTCTATGTATGCAGTTGTGGGGTGATACATTTTTGACTGTTTGGGGAAGGGGTAGATGGCACTCTTCAGAAAAGTTATTCCCATCTTATATCAACATACATTGAAATATGTCAGAATGTGGAAGATCGAACTCGGTTCATTTCACATGAGAAAAAGTATTTTTATAATTTTATTGTGGATACTTGCTATATTGAAGAGCCATTATTTCAGGTTTCTGAGACTATTAACACTGACTTATTGTTAGCTAGTATGATAGAACCTAGAATACCACTTAAAATACAGGATATAATATGGATTTGTGGGTATCAGAAGTTGAATGTGAAAAACAACCAAAAGCATAAACAACTGGCTGACAGAGGATGTCATGAGCAGGTATATCAGGGGCAATTGGAGACTATCAAGCAATTATTTTTTGATTGTATTCATATGCAAGGCTTCTGGCAAGCATTAGCAATTTGGTGGGGTGAACCTCTAATTAGCATTATGTCTTATGATGTTTTGATATTGGGACAGATTCCTAGGAAGTGGCATAAATGGCAAAAAAGTACAACTTTTGTTCTTTTAGCATGCATTAAATGGTCAGTTTGGTAGGCCAGATGCTTGAGATTTCTTCAAAATGAAGAAATTCAGATGCAAGAAGTTTCTTTCAGATTCAATGTGAACTCGATAAGATTTATGAGCACGAATTTCGCTCTTTGGGATCTACTGTTGGAAACAGATTATGGCACAATGTCGGGTGGGTGGGATAGTATTGTTTTGTATCACATATTTTACCATACTTTGTTTGTGCTGGTGTGATGGTATTATTTGTTGTTTGTTTGGGGTATCACTGTATTTGTCCAGGTTTATTACCACTGTTTGATATTATTGGATTGTATACTGTTTTCTTTTTCCTTTTCCTGTCTGTATTGCTATATTGTTCTTGCCTGTCTTTGTTGTATTTTGTTTTTGGTTGTTAATAATAACTTCCCCTACTCTTTTTGAGAAGTGTCATAAGATATTTAACATCCATCTGAACAACCTGCAGAACAAGCAGATGAGACCTTGGTTTTAATGTCTCATCTGAAAGACGGCACCGCAGGAGTGTAGCACCCTACTCATGCTGCACTACAGTGTCAGTATTGGGATATTAACCTAAGTGCCTGGTGTGGGGATAGAACCCACAGCCTTCTGATCTCCCAGCCTCAGAGGTGAGAGTGTTACCTGCTGAGCCACTGACACTGAAGTGCCACTGACACTGTTATATGTTGTTACAAAACTCCTCTTCCCTGATAACACAGCTCAGAGACGCTTGCAGTGAGGTCACTCAAAGCTGAATACTGAATTAATTTATTAGTCACATGTCTCAGCCCACTGCTCAAACATTCCAATAAAAAAAAAAATATACATATATCTTCTTCTTAATTAGTGAGGCCTTATGATAGGACAGAATTACCCCTTTGATGTCTTCAGAAACTTCCTGAAGAACTGTGTTCACCTAGTTGTGAAATCTAACAGGTATCAGTTAAAAACTGCCTCTTCCTTATAGGTCATAATATGCATACTTTATCCCTGGATTTAAAAGTAAATGAATGATTTACAATGTGTGATAACCTGACCTTTGAAGGAAGTTCTTAATTAAAGTTTCCACTGAGTCATGGAGAGTGTCATTTCCCTGACCACACTTTTGAAATTCCATCTCCCAGTTTGCTGTTCTGCTGTCTGCTATATTTTTTTCCAGTAGAAATTCACAGAACATACTTTTATCTCACAATTATAATACAATATAATAACAAGCAGATGTTATCCGTCACACCCCTCCCTCCTAGACTGAATTTGGGGGGGGGAGCTAGTCCTAGGCATGGGATGAGGTCCCCAAATTCAGTTCAGTGCTCAAACTGATGCAATAGCCCATCTGTGTTTTCATTTGCTGCCTCTGCCCTGTGTGAGACAGTCATGTCATACCCCTGCAAGGCAAGGCTGCATCTTAAAAGCCTACCATTTGTTTTACCTGTTTGTGCCTGCAAAACCAGGGGGTTGTGTTCTGTTTGTACCCCGAAGTGCCACCAGTATTGGTATGGCTCTAACTTCTTTAGTGCCCACACCTTTGCAAGGCATTCTTTCTCCACTACAGAATACGCCTGCTCCCTGGGAAGTAACTTCTTACTGAGGTACACTATTGGGTGATCCTTCCCTTGGTTAGACATTTAACTAAGCACTGCTCCAGTACCCACATCTGAGGCAAGAGTCTGGACTAGAAAGGGTTTTCTATAGTTTGGACTGGCTAATACAGGAGAACTGCACAGAGCCTCCTTTAGCCATGTAAAGGCTTGCTCATAGGCTGGTTCCCAGATAACTTTCTTAGGCATTCTTTTCTTTAACAGGCCAGATAGGGGAGCAGCTAGGGCACTGTAGTTTGGTACAAATTTTCAATAGTACCCTGCGGTCCCTAGAAAACTCTGAATCTGCTTCTGTATTTAAGGTCTGGGCCATGCCCTGATTGCCCAATTTTTGCTTGATTAGGATGGAGCTGTCCCCAGCCTACTACACCTCAGCCATGACCACCTGGCACTTTTTAGCTTTTACAGTGAGCCCGGCCCTCTGTATCCTGCCCAGCACTTCCCTAAGGTGGGACAGGTGTTCCTCCCAGCTGGCACTAAAGATGGCAATGTTGTCCAGGTATGTCTCGGCATACTCCTCAGCACCATTTAACACCTGGTTCACCACCCTCTGGAAGGTGGCAGGGGCGTTCTTCATTCGGAAAGACATTACTTTAAACTCAAATAACCCTATCGGAGTGATGAAGGCTGACCTTTTCCTATCTCTGGCAGTTAACTCTACCTGCCAATACCCTTTTGTCAGGTCAGTAGTAGTAAGGTATGTGGCCCCTCCCAACTTGTCCAGTAGTTCATCAGTCCATGGCATTGGGTGGGTGTCTGACTTCGTGACTGTGCTGAGTCCATGATAGTCCACACAAAAATGAGTCGAGCCATCTGGCTTGGGAACAAGGACTATGGGTGAGGCCCAGGGGCTGTGGGATTTCTGGATTACTCCTAAATCCAGCATTTTCTCCACCTCCCTCCCAATGTACTTTTGGACAGCCTCGGACACCTGATATGCTGTTTGCTATATGGGCGCTTGCGTCCCCATCTGCACATCATGCATCGCTAAGGAATTAGGCCAGACTTGGCTCTAAACAATGGGGTAAAGTCTGCTAAAGCCTCCCTTACTTCCTGGATCTGGTTTGGGGTCAACTAGGGTGACATTTTAATTGCCTCCACAGAGGACTCCCACTTGCTTTCTTCTAGCAAGTCCAGAAGGGAGGGTCTCCATAATACGTCCCCTCCCCAGGACTACACACTGCAAAGGTCATGTCAACCCTTTTTGCATATGGCTTAATCATATTGACATGGTACATTCTTTGAGTATGTCTCCTGTCAGGCAGTTCTATAATGTAATTTACATAATTCACCTGTCTGACTACTTTGTATGGTCCTGCCCACTTGGCCTGCAGCTTATCTTTCCAGACCGGAATTAGGACTATGACCTTCTGACACACACAGTGTATGAGTGAACTCTGGCTCTGTAATTGTACCATACCTTGTGTTTTTGTTAGGTAGCTGCCAGGTTGCTCTGGGCTGTTCCCATAAGCTCCTTCAGCTTTCCCCTAAACCTAAGGACATAATCCACTATGGGAGTTCCCTAGGTGGTGTGCTTGCCTTCCCAGTCCTCCCAGATAAAGTCTAGGGGCCCACGTACCCTGCGTCCATATAAGAGCTTGAAGAGGGAAAACCCTGTTGACTCTTGGGGGCACCTCCCTGTATGCAAACAACAGGTGGGAAAGGTTTTTCTCCCAGTCCCTCCCATGCTGTTCAGCAAATGCTTGGAGCATCAATTTTAGGGTACCATTGAATCTTTCCACAAGCCCACTGGCTTGCGGGTGATAAAGTGTTGTGCATCTCTGCACCATCCCACACTTCTCCCACAAACATTTCATCATATCTGACATGAAAGAACTCCCTCGATTGGTGATAACCTCCTGCGGGGACCCAACATGAGAGAAAATCCCTTGTAAGGCATCTGTAACTTTGTCTGTCCTCAGTGAGGATAGGGCAACTGCCTCTGGGTACTGGGTAGCATAATCTACCATGGTTAGGATAAACCTCTTCTCGGAGGAGCTGGGAGTATTTAAAGTCCCCACAATATTCATTTCTACCCTCTGGAATGGCTCCTCCACTATGGGTAAGGGAATTAGGGCAGCTTGGGTTTTCCTACCTGCCTTCCCTATTTCTTGGCACCGGTGACAAGACCTGCAATACTCCTTCACCTGCTGGGTGAAGTTGCGTCAATAGAAATTCTGTGCCAATCACTGCATAGTGTGTGCAGTTCCTAGATGGCCAGACATGGAAATATCGTGAGCAATCTTGAGCAACCACTCACGGTACCCCTGGGGAATGACAAGCTGCCTGCCCATCACCCCTCCCTCTGTCTTTATATCTTGCATATACAGCAGTCCATTGTCCCAATAAACTTTATGTTTCCCGTCACTGCCCCGTGCTCCATCAGAGGCTGTCCAAGCCCTCAGCCTCTCTAAACTAGGGTAATTTTTCTGGGCAGCTGCAAAATCCTTACACAATCTCAAGGCATAGGACAGGTCCCCTCGAGTTCCTAAACTAGGGTCCCTAGCCCTAGCATCAGGGCATTCAGGGTCACTGCCATCCCTAACCCTCTGACTATTGGCTACCCCTCCTTTCTCAGAGTAACCCTCTGTAGCTGTTCTGTTAGCTGCTACCTGGGGGAATTCTAATCCCTTTCATTATTCTCCATATCAGGAGACACAGGCTGGGGAACCGGCCTCCCAGTGTTTTCCACAGGGTCATCTATGGGGTTTAGGGAACTACAATTTATCTTTGTTGCTTGACTGTGGGTAACTGCACACACCATCCCCTTTCTGAGATTGTTCCTGATAATCATGCCCAGGGCAAGGTTTTCTGCCACTGCAACTTTTTGCACAGTCTCTCCTATCTCACCCCAGTCCAGGAGAACACTAGCAAGTGGCAGCATTTTCTCCTCCCCAGTGAATCCCCATACAGTAACAAACTGATTGGGTATAAGCTGTTCAGGCTCAACCAAACCCCTTTTTACCAAAGTCAGGGATGTCCCCGTGTCCCTTAATCCCATGGTCTGTACCCCATTCACAGTAACTGGGTGTATGTGCTCCCTCATGTTTACTGGCATGCGTTCAGGGATACACAAAAAAAAACACCTCTTTCCCAGCACCACTTTGTGGGCCCTGTGCCTTTTTAGGACACTGTCTTGCAAGATGTTGAGACTGCTTGCAAACCCAACATTCATTTCTTTTGTCAGGCAAATCTTTTCTTTGTAACCTGGGGCTGCCTGGTTTCGGTGGAGGCAGGGAGGGGTTTAGCAGCCCTGATGGTGCACTTTTCACTTTCTTCACTGCCATGCCCACCCCACTCCTTCTCAGAGTAGGTCTGCTCCTGGCATAGCAGTCCAAGAGCTTGGCAGCCTCCTGCACTGTCTTCAGATCTCAGTCCTCTAGCCAGGTTTTTGGTTCTGTAGGGCAAGTACAAAAGAACTGCTCTAAAAGTACAACATTTTCAATTTTCTCTACAGAGTCTGCTTGTATTCCTTCCCTCCAACGTTTTAAAAACTGACGTATTTTCGTGGCTAGCTCCTCATAGCTCATGTCAGGGCTTCTCCTGAGCTTACGTAATTTAACTCTGTATGCCTCTGCTGTTAAACCATATTTCTTTAACAAAGCAGCTTTAAGTTTACCATAATCATTACTGTTCTGATTGTCCATTTGACCCAATGTATCACAACCTTTCCCGGTAAGCAGCGGGGATAGTTGGAAGCTCCAGGACTTTCTGGGAATTTTTGCTCAAATGCATACTTTTTCAAATGAGTTTAAAAATGCATGCACATCTTCCCGCTCTTTAAATTCAGCTATCAATTTAGAATTTAATTTGAAACCCAGTCCTGGAATTCCCGGTTCACCCATGCCACTTACCTGCTCTTGCGCTGTTCTTTGGAGTTGTAGCTTCTCCAGTTCAGATTTCCTCTGGCGCTCTCGCTCCTCTCGCTTGGCATCTCTCTGATGCTATCACTCTTTTTCCTCAGCTGCACGCTGCTCTCGCTTCTCCTCTCTCTCTCTCTCTCTCTCCATCTCCATCTTTCTCTGTTCAATCTCAGATTGCTGCTCGGCTTTGAACCTTTTCTGTTCAAACTCCAGCTCCATTCTTCATGACTCCATCGGCAGCCTGATCCCTTTGGGCTCCAGCATGGTGGCGACCTTCCCCTGCTGTGGTGGCTCTCAGCTTACACTGATCCCACTGTCCTCCTCCCCCCTTGGTCTGGACACTGTGTTGGACCCAGGCCCCTCCACACTCAAGGTCTGGTCCTTTCCAGTCACCTACTGTGACTTGAGGTCTTGAGCACTGGCTGCCACAAGAGCCTCCACAATGTGGTTTTTGACTCGCCCCTCATGTTGGACTCCTCTATCTTGGTACAACTACCTCGGATAGTCTTCAGTGTACTCGCTGTAGTTGGAATCCATCTTCTTCACTACGCTATGGCTACATTATTTTACACTCACAAAAATAAAACAGGTAGGGAACTCAGACTGTAAGCACAATGATATAGTTCTTTAATTTTTAAATCACTGCCTTATTTTGTGTGTGAGCTGTTGCAGTTATCAGTCTGACACACTGGACTGTTAATGCTTGTGTTACCAAATAAATTGCACCGCTGCCAACCAGATCTGTCACAAACGCACTTCACAGGTCAGGCCCTCTGCTCCCACAGTGCCAAACCTTGAAGTGCAATCTGTGAACAGGAGGCAAACAGGGTAACCCATCTGTCTGTTTTGGGTCTGAAACATCTACTAGTCTCGCGTCTTGAGGTAAAGTATGAACCCTTTTTCACTAGCATGCCCAGTTACCAGGATCAAATATCACACCCTCTTTGGGGAAATGCAGTGCAATACTTAACTCAGTGAGCACCCAGCCTGATTCCAAATTCTCCTCTTTTTGACTCAATTGAGACCTTAAGTAATTTCTTACCTTAGAGCAAGATGGTAATGCACTTTAACCCCTTAACAGTTTTGTGAGAGTTATCAAATACTGTCCCAGCATTCACATGCAAAAAAATGAGAAAAGGCTCAAGCAGGATTAAGGAAACCAAAATATTTACTGAAATTAAAAATAGTAAACACATACCAAACATCGAACCAATATACAGTAGATTAATACTTATAGTCAAAAGAAAAGGGAAATTATCAAATGCATGTAACTGAATTTCTAACTACCCTAAGTTTCAAGTAATAAAAAGATGGTTGAATTTTTTGAAAGTGCTATTGGAGTGTCTTGTCAGGAGTCCCACTTCAAAACCAAAAGCAAAATGCGAAGTTTACTCCCAGTTGACTCTGAATATGTTGTTACAAAACTCCTCCTCCCTGATGGCACAACTCACAGATGCTGGCTGTGAGGTCACTCAAAGCTGAGTACTGAATTAATTTATCATTCACATGTCTCAGCCCACTGCTCAGACATCCCAATTAAAAATATATATATATATATATATATATATATTCTTCTTAATTCATGAGACCTTATGACAGGACAGAATTACCCCTTTGATGTCTTCAGAAACTTCCTGAGGAACTGTGTTCACCTAGTTGTGAAATCTAACAGGTATCAGTTAAAAACTGCCTCTTCCTCAGAGGTCATAATATGCATTCTTTGTCCCTACATTTCAAAGTAAATGGATAGTTTACAATGTGTGATAACCTGGCCTTTGAAGGAAGTTCTTAATTAAAGTTTCCACTGGGTCATGGAAAGTGTCATTCCCTGACCACACTTTTGAAATTCCATCTCCCAGATTGCTGTTCTGCTGTCTACCATATTTTTTTCCAGCAGAAATTCACAGAGCATACTTTTATCTCACAATTATAATACAATATAATAACAAGCAGATGCTATCCATCACACTAGCTACTCCTCTGGCAACACCATTCAGCATCTCATTGGAGACGGGGTAGTTCCAGGTTACTGGAGGGCCTATTTAATACTTTTGGATAAGAGTGGTAGCAGGGAGGAGGCAAGCAACTACAGACCAGTCAGTCTCACATTAGTGGTGGAGAAATTATTGGAAATCTTGCTGAAGGACAGACTGATGGAGTACCTGAAGGCAAAGGGGCTTCAGGACCACTGACAGCACACTGTACGGGGGAGGTCATGCCAAATAAATGGCATACATTTCTTTGACTGGGTTATGAGGGAGGTTGATAAGGGGGGGCAGTTGATGTGGTCTATCAGGACTTCAGTAAGACCTTTGATATTGTGCCACACAGGAGGCTGATTAAGACACTTAAGTTACCTGGATATGGGGGAGAAGGTAATAAGCTGGGTATTGAACTGGTTGAAAGATAGAAGGGAGAGGGTGATGGTGAATGGCAGCCACTTGGGGTGGGAGTATGACCAGTGGAGTACCACAGGAAATGGTACTGGTCATATCCTCTTCTATGTCTTCCTAAGTGACATTGCTGAAGAACTGGAGGGAAAGGTATGTCTCTGTGGATGACACAAAAAACTGAAACTGGTTGGACTTTCAGGAGGGGGTGGGTATTTAGCTGCCTTTTGCTACTAGACGACCTAAACCTAAGTACATAGGTATATATAAAAATTAATTTAAAATAAAAATTGGGTTTTTGTTTGGCCCTCTGGCCTTTGTTTTCACATGGATCTCACGTGCTTGTGCTATGTTAACTACCTGAACTAATAATAATACAAATTTTCTGCCTTTCTTTTAAGTTTGTCCACTTTCTCTTTTCTTGTCTTCTTCTACCTCCCCTTTTGCATCTTTCTGGTCTCATGGGCAGGGATCTTATCCTTGTTGTCAGTGAAATGTCCTTAGCCCAACTCATGGGGGGACAAACATCTTCTGTAAACTGAAATAAACTTGCATGTTTGAAGTGCCAGACCCTGGGATCAATCCTTCCATCCTTTTATGTCTGAGACTGCAGTTCTAACTATTCAGCTAAAGGAAATGTTCTTTTAGCCATGGTGTTAGACTAGCTCTTGTTCTTGTGAGCTGCAATCTTTACATTCTCCACCAGATAGCACTTTGCATCTCATTACTAATTCTGTATACACTACAGAGGACATTCTAATTTTTTTTTTTATAACCCCCACACCTCTTGAGATCTATTGATAAACATTCTGTAGTGACAAAGTAGCAGTCATTCAGACTCCCTAAGTCTTTGGGTGTCTTCTCCAGGTGAGAGAAAACATGATTTCCCTTACCTAAATCCTCAGCTCATCTCACAGCCACTCCAATGCCCCCTGGGCTGAACTCTCTTTCTTTAAAGCTCAGCACTCCCTCTCTTTCCTTCACAGTATTATCTTCTGCAGGAACTGTGGTTCATCTTCAAAGCCCTGAAAAGCTGGCTATAAGGGATGTTTCTCAATATGTGTTGGAGATGATTGTTACTAGCCAGAATGAGGCTGTTGTGACAAATGGGTATCTTATATAAGTTAGAACCCACTTGCCCCTCCCTTGTTAATCTGCAGAGCAAGGAATTTGATTTTCTCTTTCTGTACATTAGCTTTAAACAGCAGATTTTCATTTGTACTTTCAAGATATTTTAGACATTCTCCAAATTCATCCTCATTTCCCCTCCACATGATGAAAAATATTATCTGTATAGGGGTACCAGAAATCCAATCCAATGGATTCGTGGTACTGCTCCTCACATAGCCAGCATCCCATTTACCAAGACAGAGGCTTGAAAAACTGGAGGCAAATGTCACTTTCATTGACATACCCTTGATCTATAGGTACAATTTATTGAAAAAGGACAACATTAACAATTTCAGCCAAGCACAATAAACTGGGGGTTGATGGGGAACACCCGCCCTCCCTCTGATCAAAGAAATAGCATAAAGCCTTCAGATCTTCCCAATGCTGAATATTTAAGCAATAATCCATGACACGATTTGTATTATGTTGGGGTTTACCCATGCCTGGTGTGGTTCGGTCACAGGACTGAAAGACCGAGTGACCAGATCCACACCAGAAGTGGGTAAATCACAGCATAACCCACATCTGGGAATGTATTATTGTGATTATATATTTGGCACTAAGTAAAACTTTAAGAAAAAAATACTAAACAGTTTACAGTTTGAAAAAAGTGTTTTTTTTTATAGGTTTTTAAAATGATATTTTTCTTCCATCGAAAAATAGTCCTGGGTTGCTAGGTAGAACATGGAAGGCTGCCGTTGTTGTCCCCCTACACCTGAAGTGCACACACGCACACACATGGACATGCATAGGAAGTTTCTGTTTGCAGCTTCTGTTGTCTTTTTTTATTTTGTAAGTTTTTTTAATCATCACCAGCATCACTAGGTAGTTTTTGTAGTACTGTATCAGCATGCAAGGTGTCATGGGAGAGGCTCCAATTGCAGTGTCTATGGAGCTGCATTGTGCTCAGGGTGAGTGTGGGGAGCAATCTGCAATGTCCTCGTGACTCCCATTCGGCAGGCTTTAAAAAAAAAATCAAACAGTTGGAATTTAAGAGCAGGGTATGGGAGCTATTTACTATTATTCTGAAGGACTATAAACAGAACTGGCAGTGAGTGGTACAACCTGTGAATGGCCACCTGGTACTGAGAGTGAGTGAAGGGGTGATCACTGGTATTTCTGTATTATTTATTTATTTATTTCAACAGTTTCACTAAGAAAGACACAGTGAGCTGGTAATACCTTGGAGAGCAGCCTGACTGGTTGCAGGACTCTTTTCTTTTTTTTTGTGAGGTAATCATTGTGTGCTGCAAGTATCAGGCTGTTATCGAGGTCCACAGGACTGGAGTGTGGATGGAGGGTTGCTGATACATGGAGTGGACTGGGGAAAGAGACACAGACTTACTTTGGCCTGCATTCTAGAGTGCTTACCAAACAGTATGGGAAACGATGAAGAAGGATTTATTTTCTGTTTTCTGTAAACAGGCTTCTCTGGCTACTGGATCTTTATCTGTTGGTTATCATCGGATTTACCCATGGGTAAAACCCTATTTACCCCATCAAGCTTCTAGAAATTTAGATCCCATTGTGTAATTATGTATAAAGTTTCTACCTCAAGAGTGGCAAAGAAGCATTTTATTGAAAGTTTGGTATATTTATCTATGTAATCTTTATTTTTGTGGCCCTTGAGCACTGCTTTGGTTTAATTTTCTCCCCGCTTTGGAAATTTTCCATAGTTTATTTCAGCCATTTTAGCAGATACAATTTTGGTAAATTAATATTTTTTTATACTGCATGGCTTTTTAAGTGTTTGGCTTTGTAATCCTGGACCTCTGTGGAAGCGCTGTTGGAACAGCACGAAATATCAGGTTTCAGATACTTTGTGCTTTCAGTTACTGTTGACAACATTTTGTTTCTTCTGTATTGCACTGTGTTTGGTATTTTGTATGTTTTTTGGCTGTTTAAATAAAGGCTATGTGCCTTTTTTCATCCAGAGCTTTGTTCCTGACCCATTTGTTAGTCCCTGTGAAAGACCAGGTGCATCTACTTTTGTTTTCTTGATAATTGTTACATTCTTCTGAATTTCTTTTTCCATTTCTTTTTCTACATGATCAATAATTGCCATTTCATATATGATACAAATGCATTTACATGGTTACATTCTCATGTTAATGTTAAAATGTTGTTTACCACATTAATTTTCATCAGCATGCACTGTTCCCTGTACTGAGCTGTAATCGAATATGAAGTCCATTATAATAGGTATTGTAAATAAAAATAGGATGCTGATCACTGTGCTCCTTCCCTCCCTCCCTCCTAGGCATAGACATAATACTCAAACAGACTCAGAGGTTAAACTGAATGGCACATCATGGGGGGAGGGGTATGTGAATGATTGTCTCCGTCACAGTCATGGATCTGGATTCAAGATGGTGCACCACCTCAAAATAAGGATATTTGGCTGGGATAGGGAGCTGAGATTCTGCCTAAAGAGGGTGTTGACTCCTTGCAAAATGATAAGAGCTGGCAAAGTACATTTTTATGTACATGGGGAGGATGAAGGGGGGGTGACTGAGTTAGCCATGCCTTGTTAATTCATTGTCACCCACCCCGAATCGGAGCAACTGCAGTTTTTGAGGGACAAAGATGGTGAATGAGATTATCGTATCAGCAACCTGACTGTTGCCAGGCAAAAGTCAACAGTTTACCAGTCTCAGCACTGAGTGGAATAGAGATGGTTGGGAGGGGGGGGCAGTGCCCCCAACACACAGCATATTTTTTTTATTTCAGAGGGAAAAGCCTCGAGCCCCCCTTCCATATCCTACAAGTATTGCATTACTACTATTCCTATTACTATTCCAAATAGCTACCTAAATAGAGAATGAGGTTGAGAAGTCTTGTCAGAGATGACTCTGTATGCTCGTCATCCATGAGAATCTCAGATGCATATTCTTTGTCCCTCATAAACTGCAGCTGGGTCCCCAAATCAAGGATAAGACATCAGCTGAGGGTGCAACTATTCAATATTGGTATTTTGGGGGATTGTGGGATTGACTCGGAGGTTGGTTTAAAAGATGGTAAGCAGGTAAAGCAAATAGGATGCTGGGATGCATAGGCAGGGGCATCACCAGCAGGAAAAGGGAGGTCATGATTCCACTATACAAGACACTAGTGAGGCCCCACCTGGAGTACAGTGTACAGTTCTGGAGACCTTACCTATGTTAGGACATAGACAGGGTAGAGAAGGTTCAGAGGAGGGCAACAAAGATGGTACATGGATTGCATCACAAGTCCTATGAGGACAGGTTGAAGAAATTGAATGTGTGCTTCCTGGAGGAGTGGAGGGAGAGAGGGGACATGATAGAGACATACAAGTATCTTACAGGGAGGAACAGGGTGCAAGAATACACTATTTTTAAGTGAAAAAGATGTTCCAGGACTAGAGGGCATGGGATGAAGTTGGAAGGAGGATGATTCAGAGGAAATGTGAGGAAGAATTTCTTCACAGAACGGGTGGTGGACAAGTGGAACAACCTGCCAGAGGAAGTGGTGGGGGCTGAAACAATCATGGGATGTAAGAATGCATCGGATAGACATAAAGGAATTCGGAAGGTCAGGGGTAAGGGGCAACAGAGTTCTAGGAAAACATAAACTGAAATAACAAACTCAAATGGGCAGACTAGGTGGGCCATAGGCCCTTATCTGCCTATACTGTCTATGTATCTGTGTATCTATGGTATTGACTTCCAGCACAGTGCCAGGAGCCTACATTTTTTTCCCTTTAATTTGTGAGTATGTTTTTTTAGGTGGGACAAAGGATGGGGAATACTGGTTCAATGGTAGCCAGATTAACTGGTTTGACTGGTTTAAACCAGTTGAACAAATACTTTGGCATTGTGCTCAAAGGTTTGTAAGAGTCTGCAAGAATCAAACAACCCATGACTGAGGTTTTCAGTTCACAGGTGGAACCCACATTGCAGCTCTGTTTGTAATAATAAAGAGATTACAACTTTCTTGACATGTTTTTAATTTGGTTTATAGCCATTTTGACTTTCTTTTTAGTTAGTCTTTTTTCTCTTTGTCTTCTAGGCTTTGGAGGGAAGAGTTTTTTTTGAGGGATAGGAATTGATCATGGGGTTATGACTGATATCATTTGGGTGCCAGAACCTCTCATCTTTGGTTGCAGTCCTCTAACACAAACAATGAATGAGATTACAATGTTGAAGAACATAGAGGCTTGTTTTATAAAAGGAATACTTAATCCTTTATTCGATAGGACAGTAGATTCTTGATGACATCACAATAGAGCTGTGCAGAATGAGAAAATTCCTAATTCATAGAATTTCAATGACATTTTGTGAAATTTCACAGAATTTATTGGAATTTGTGAAGTTTATTAATGTGGTCATAAATCGTCCGTCTGTTGGGCTCAAGCTCTTAAATTTGGCATTCTCACTGTCTAGGAAGTGTGCTAATAGCAAGTCAAATATCATGAAATTAGGGAGGATTGTCTTAAAGTTATAGGTGCTCAGAATCTGTAATTTTATTTTTTGTGGGAAATTTCATGAAAAGTTTTATCTGCATATGCCTCAGCTGTCTATTGGGTCATGAATGTTAAATTTAGCATGCTTGTATGATGATAGGTGTTCTAAAAAATGTGCTAAATTTCATACCATTAGAGTGCATTGTCTCAAAAATATACATGTTCAAAATCTGTCATGCTATTTTTTGCAGGAAATTTCATGAAAAGTTTCATCTGTATATAACTCAGGTACTTTTGAAGTTATACATGTGTAAATTAGCATGAATAATGTTTTTTATAATGATTAATCTTCTAAATATGGAAATAATTGGATTAGAGATTTTTAAGTGATAATTGTTCACATTTTTATTATGTAAATATTAACAACATTTTGTGAAAACTCTCAGAAATGTGGATGTCTGTAACTTCTCTGTTCTTGCAGGCACAGACTTAACATTTAACATGCAAATCTGATGTCATTGTATCCTGGTGTCTAATACAACTGTATACATTGGTTTAGCAGTTTTAAATTCACAGTGGAAAAAACAAGACAAAGCAAAATAAAAAAAAGTATTAGTAACATTTTCTCAAATATTTATGGTAGCATATAGATGAAGCATCCATAATTCTTTTTGTGTGACTTAACATTCACAATGCATGCACCACTACTTCATTTGATAAGCTGGGCTGAGCTTTTTGCAGTCCTGCTATTCCTCTCTGGGTGACTATTTTGCCCCTCCCTTCTCTCTTAGCATAGCCAAATTGACTCAGTAGAACTACTGATCCCACTAATATCCTTTTTGTTCTTTACAGTGACAAAATCCTTTCAAATGAGAATCACTGACTCCTTTTCCTATCAACCTATCCTGTTGGAATAGCCAGAATTCTTCTTCACTGGTGCCCCAGATACTGCCTTCCCCACTACATCTTTTTGAGTACCTCTAAGTCCTAGAATTTCACATACAGTACATCAGGCTCCCAGGATCATCAGTTTACCGGGTGTGATCCTTATATAACCTGCATTCAGGTATGAAGTGTTAACATTCTGCTTCTTTCTTGCTCCAACTGGGGGGTCTACCACTGCTGTGTTACCCAGCTCAGCTGTCCATTCCTTGGTGAAACTATGCATCAAAGATATGGCTGAGTGAAATTAGCAAATTCCAGTTTTACAGAATTTTCATGAAATTCCACAATTTTCACAAAGACTCATGGCATTTGACTTTAAGTACAGATGTTATTTTGCAATTTCTGGCAGCAAGCAATTAATAAGACTGATACACACAGTCTCCTTGTAAGGTCTAATAAACTGCCAAATTTAATGGCATTGCATTCTCTAGTTTTAAAGTTTCAGGGGTTTGTAAATTTGCATTTACATTCTTGCAAAATTTAGTTTTAAAATGTTGTAAAAGTTTGACTACTTTTAATTCAGCCCCATTTAAAACTGTACATATAAACTTTGTCAGAAATTATCATGTGGTATAGTAGTTTAAATGTGTCAGATCTGGTTCAATTTGGATATGTTGTTTTAAAATTAGATGGAAATAATTGAAACTTAAATTTTGACAACATATTTGTCAGGTAACATGTCTGGTAGGTTATAGCTCAGTCCCATTTGAAGCTAGAAATCTGAACCTACTGTGTGTATGTACATAAATATAGTGATAACCTGTATACCTGTAAAATGTTACAAAACATCAATGAATACTGTCGCAATTATACTAAAATAACAGAAATCTAAATTTTGGCAAAATGTTTGGCTACCTATAACTCAGCCCCTTTGAAGCTTGAGACTTACAACATGGTACACATACCCATGTTATATGTTTCTCTGAATCCTGAAACTGTGGGGAAATTTGGAAAATAAATTTTAAAATTATATTGAAATAACTGAAAATTTAATTTTGATTAAATGTTTGACCACCCATAACTCCACCCTCTTTCAACCTACAGTACCACTTTGAAATTTGGTACCCTTATGTACACTTATGTATGTCATTACTAGCTGTCTACATACCAAATTATGTGTCAGTTGGATGCATACTTTTAAATTAGAACAAAATAACTGAAATGTAACATTTGGCAAAATTCCACAGAATACTCACTCAAATTCCTTGAAATTCCATGGAATCAGAATGGCAATTCCGCAAGCATTCTGTGGTGGAATTTTATATTCTGCACAGCTTCACATCACAATGACCTTGTGCAGCACTCAAAAATCAACTGAATTCAAACAGAAACATTTAATTTTTTAATTCAGTTTTTTTATTGCTTTTTTAAAGTTAAACAGAAATTTAATCAGTATATTATTACTAACAAGTTTTTTTACATACATAGCCATGTGATATTCATAGTTATAAGTAGCTGGTTATAACCTCGAGAAAAAGCCAGTCTCAAGCTGTTAATCACAGCTGGCAACTTGAGCACATTGTTAAGGAGTGGTGTCAGTGAAAACAGTTTGTCGACTTTGCAGTTTTCTTTCGGCCTTGTATTCACCAGTATTTCATCTAGAAAACATCACCTCACTTGCAAATTGTCATGATAGCGAATCTTAATATACAAGGAGAGCTGCCACATAATAATTGGGTAGTTCACAGCACATCTAAGCTGTAAACAGTGACAGTTCTAGGGTAGCGTGAACAGTTGCTGAGAGGGAAAGTGCTGATTCACTAGCAGATTAAATTTTCATTATTTTCAAGCTGATAATCTTTTTTGAGGGAAAAAAACAGCAGTTTTCAGAGTGTGACCTAGGGCACAAAGTGATTCTGCAGGTCAACAATTATTGTCACAAAAAATGGCTTTGTAGTTTGACTAGGCACCCAGGGAAGTGGGGGTCAGTAATTATTAAACAAACTCTGGCCAGAGCCAATAGGGCTGCAGGAGAGGAATCTGGGTTTAAAATATTAGAAAATTATTTTTTTTAAATATTTTTATACCACATTTTCAACACATCCTTGTGATGAACCTGCCTCATGAAGAAGTGTAGAGAAAATGTTTAACTCCTGGCATAAAAGTGATGTTGTGCAGGGACTGCAAAATCAGATTTTGTGCAGCAAACACACATATTTGGCAGAAGCTGAAAAATGACAGCTGTCACATTCATGAGTTGCTGTTTCAAAATGGCTTTGTTGAAATGTTGTGGTGAAAATATTGAATATTACAAAGTTATGAGCCTGCATTTGCAAAATTCAACATAGCCTCATAAATTAATAGGTGAACATACTAGAATCATAGAATACAAGAATGTGCAAAGTACAATACCACCCCATATTACATTTATTCAAAACCATGGAATGCAGTGCTTATCTTTTTTTGGCATTGAAAAAGTTTAACTTGGTCCATGGTGAGGAACCTTGGAAACAGCTTGACTTAATCAACCCTAAATATCATGATATCAGGGCAGAAAGTGGATCAGGGTGCATTCAGATGAAAGTGAGGATAAGGTAAAGAAAATTTATTGTGGTACTACACTCTATAAAGACCCTGTTGAAAGAATGCAGCATAGAGCTTGGCATAGATGCTACATTTTTGGTGTGGTCTTATAGTGAAGCAAGTTGGTGTCAGCATTCTTTTTTGAGTGGGGATTTGTGAAAAATGTCAGATAGTTGTCAATTCCAACCCACCTTTTTTCTTCTTTGATGGCAAAATCACTGCATTAAGAAAATGGGCTATGTAGATCATTATGATCCATTGTATTTTCAATAACCTCAACTTTTTACACCCTGTGAGTCACTGTCCCACATAGGAAAACTGACCTTCTCACTCCTCTCTGAGTGCAAACCAAGCCCCCTTTCTGTGTTGACAACCCCTCCCAACACCACCATCTGCCACTTACTTAGTGGCAGTGGATTTATGTAACATTTTTTAGTTCTGCATATTTATGCAGTCCCATACAGTAAAATGCCAACTGACACCCTTTGTAAGCTTCCCTCTATCAGTTTCTTCATATGTCCTTCAGTGTTTACATTTACTGCAGCAGTAAAGAGAATGTGTTCAGTACTAAAAGAAAAAGAAATTTGCTGGTGGGCTTTCTGTTTGGATACATTTGTTAAGGGGAAGCTGCATTTTCAAAACAGGAATACCTGGAATGGTCTAAAAGATAATATCCACATTTATGTTTACTATTAGTTCTTACTTTCCTCTCCCTGTGGAACAAAGCAAAATGGATCTGGAGCAGCAGAACAAGTTTTGTGGTGCACAGCAATGAAAAAACTGAAACAAGCAAAAGGATGAGGAGTACCCACTTATGCAGAAAGCACTAGGATCACAAAAATATTCAGAGTTCTTCATTTAGGTAAAGTGCATAGTGCACCCACACATAGTGAACATAAAAAAATGATGACTGAGCTGCTCTGAAAGTAATGCTTCTCCCGGCCCCTGCCAGGCATCATCAGAGTGAATCACTCTGATGACACCTGGCAGAGGTCAGGAGAAATGATAGTTGCAGAAAGGCTCAGCCACCACATTTTTATACTCACTATGTGTGGGTGCACTATGCACTTTAGTTAAATAAAGGACTTTGAATAATATTTGTGTGGTCCTGGTGCTTTCTGCATATGTGGGTGCTCCTCATCCTTTTGCTTGTCCCTGCAGAACAGCAGACTGAGATGGGACATGAGCCCAGTCTTCCCAATCTCAGGGATATTAACAGGACTGAATATATGGATATGTTCTCCAGCAGGACAGGGACATGCTCTGAAGGTAACAGATGGCAAGTTTAGGGGTAACATTAGGAAGCATATTTTGTTCCAGAAGGCTGTGGCCTTCTGAAATGACCTGCCAATAGAGCCAGTAGATATGAAAATAGTTGAGTGGTCCCCTGTGTTACCCATCCATTAGCCTTTGCCAGCATTGAGCCAATACAACTGTGGAGAGCTTTTAGGAGCGGCAAGAGTGTTGAAAAGAATATGCCATGCTCTTGTCACACCAGAGTCAGATATAACTGATACTGCTGTGATTACAGAACTGCACATGATTGATACTTGCACATGTGCAGTTTGCCCCAGAGTCAGCTGTATCATGGCAGCACTGACATGACTACATGTGGGCGATACTTACATATGCATAGTTTAAGTCAGCACTGCTATGTTGCACACAGTGGCCATTAGTATCTCAGCAAATCTGTCCTGTACCAGTACATTGCCTGCAGATGTAAACATGGGTAAAAGTAAGACCCCACTGAAAATGAGATACTGCATCTCAGCCAGGCTAAGCTGTATCAGTACATTGTAAAAATGGGTAAAATTAGGACCCCCTGAAAATGAAATATTGCATCTCAACAAACTTGACCTGACTGTCAGTACTATGCCAGAATGGATAAAAGTATGAGCCCACTGAATATGATATACTGCATCTCAGCCAGGCTGTCTTATGTCAGTACATTGTAACAGGGCTAAAGAGCACATAACACAGCCTTAACATTTGTTATAGCAATTTTACTGACAGGCATAATGAAGTTAGTTGTGTGCATATATTGATTTGAGCATACAGGAAAATATACAGGAGTTGTGTCCCAGTTTTACATGGAAAATACAGGGAAAGAGAGGTTGCCCTACAGGGAAATGCTTTGTTCAGTCTGGGAACACTGCAGTTGACACCCCTATGATTTATTTGTAATCCCCTATTACACTTCTTGCAACCTCTGAAACCCCCTAAAACATTAGCTGCCTAGCATTTACCCTTCCTACAAATATAAAACCATAAGAGTTCCAGTGCCACTAATTAGATAGGTCCCTGAAAGGGTTAACATAAATCAACTCTTCAGAGAAAATACTGTAAATCATTGCTACACACATACACACATTGGAAGAGATGGCCAAGGATGTAATTTGGAACTGCTCTGCAGTTAGATGCTGTATCCTCTGTTGGAACTCAAACATGAGTAAAAGTAAGACCCCACTGAAAATGAGATACTGCATCTTGGCCAGGCTAACCTGTATCAGTACATTGTAGACATGGGTAAAATTAGGACCCCTCTGAAAATGAGAGCCTGCATCTCACCAATGCTATCCTGTGTCAGTACATTGCCAAAATGGATAAAAGTATGACCCCCTGAATATGACATACTTCATCTCAGCTAGGCTATCCGGCTGTGCCAGTATATTGCAACAATGCTATAATACCATCAGGAGGTTCTGGAGATATAAGAACATTGGGAGCAAAGCTTGAGAGAATCCAACAGTTTTACTTGGAAAATACAGGGAAACGGAGGCTGCCTTTCAGGGAAATGCTTTGTTCAGTCTGTGAGCAGTGCAGTTGACACCACTATGATTCTTTGTAATTCCCTAGGATGCCCCTTGCAACATCAGAAAACACCTAAAACATTAGCTGCCTAGCATTTATTTACCCTTCCTACAAGTATAAAACTATAAGAGTTCCAATGCCATTAATTACATAGGTCCTGATAAGGTTAATATAAATCAACTCTTCAATTCCTTTGGGTAAATATTGCAAAGATTACTGTGAATGATGATGTATTAGGACTCGTGTACATATATCTCATTCCTACTAGTAACCTTTCCCAGGGAAAGGGAAGGGCTGTGGGATATTATTCCTATGAATTTTTATTTTGATTCCTTAGACTGGTTCTGTACATGTTTGTTATACACTGACACTGTATTGAAATCTGTACATATCAGGCTCATTGTCTCATTTTCTTGGGGGTCCTTGACAAGTAGTTTTGTTTTTTTGTTTTTTTATTTGGCACTTATACTTACAATTGATATTATCATGTATTAAATGCTGTTACAACACTGAAGGCTTTAAAGTTTATGTAGTGCATTAACTGTTTGAGAGTATAGTTGAGAAAATGTCTCAAGCTAAGTTCTATATTATATTTTGTGTGAAACATTTGCTCACTTTGAGTAAACTTCACTTTAAACCCTCTGTATGCCATATGTATATGTGTATGTATAAAATGGCAAGAAAAATCTATAAATCTCATTGGCCAAGAGACATCAGCTGACTGTACATTAAATCTCTATATACAGTATGCACAGTCATCCTGGTCCTAAACTACATCACACAATGAACAAATCAGTCCCCCTACAACCAGAACTATCTTCTATCAGTCCCCCTGCAACCAGAACTGATCTTTCATCACGAACATGGCTGCTACCTTTACACTGTAAAAACCTTCAACTGGGTCCTAAAAATAAAACTACCTTAAATAAAAAATAAAACAAATTAATTAAATGTTGTTTACCTGATCATCACACTCTCCTTACACGCATAAACAAATTAGAAATATTAAGTATTGTTTATAGTTTTCATTACAACTGTTTCTTTACTGACAGTGAAAAATCCCCCTTCTATTTTTAGTTGCTCATCAGAGAAATCTCTTCTGCTTGCCTTGACAGTGAGATAATTGGGTCTCTGGCTCTAAAACAGGCCTTTGTTGTCTGTGTGTACAGTATGTTAGGAGAGTAACATTCTACCAGTGGAACTGAGCAGAATTTTGAATCCCTGTATTCCATGGTAAACACTCCACGATAAACATTCAGGCCCAGATATTCAGAAGTGTTGCACCATGCGCAACTCACTGATGCGCCCCGGCACGATATTCAAACGGGGATTGTGCCTGGCACAAATCCCGATGTGCCAGAGCACATCAGTAATGTATGCGGCACAGGTGGGGGGGGCATGCCCATGCATACTCTGCTCATCCCGATATTCAGCCCGGGATGTGCCGAGCCCATGCATGTGCAACCCCTACTTGCACTGCACACAGGTGAGCCAAAAAAAAGGAACAACGGCTGGCCACCCACAGGTGAGCTGCCATATTGCAGGGCACAACACGGCAGCTGCCACCTGTGGGTGGCCACCTGAGCTTTGACTGCACCTTCGTAGCGGCGCCTCCCCCATGCTCGATTGCGGGCATACGTAGAAGAAATTAAACATCCCATATCCCTGGTGGTCCAGTGGACCGCTCGCAGCCCGATTGTGGGCATATGGTGAAATTTTAATTCGTCCTATATCCCTGGTGGTCCAGTGGACCGCTTGCAGCCCGATTGTGGGCATAAGTTGAAATGTAAATTTGTCCTATATCCCTGGTGGTCCAGTGGGCCGCTTGCAGCCTGATCGCGGTCATATGGTGAAATTTAAATTTGTCCTATGTCCTGGTGGTCCAGTGGACCGCTTGCAGCCCGATCGCGGGCATATGGTGAAATTAAAATTTGTCCTATATCCCTGGTGGTCCAGTGGACCGCTTGCAGCCTGATCGCGGGCATATGGTGAAATTAAATTTGTCCTATATCCCTGGTGGTCCAGTGGACTGCTCGCAGCCCGATCGTGGGCTTCAGTACAAAAGAATGCCACATCAAACCAACCCTGGTGGTCTAGTGGTACCCCCTCCCACCCGCCCACTGAGCCCCAGCACCCCTCTCCCCGGTCAGAGCGGGTGGCAGCTCCCCCGCTTGCCGCCCGCCGCCTGCTGACTGACACCATACGGTGGGACTGTATGCCCATTGGTCCTCAGTGTGAGCCAATGGACATGCAGCCCATACCGTATTAATTAGTTCAGAATTGTGAATGATCCATTCACCATCTGGACTTGTATATGGTGCACGCCCATTGGCTCACACTGTGGACCATCGGGCAGCAGCCCTACCATACGGTGTCAGTTAGTGGGCCGTGGGGCGGTGGGCGGTGAGCTGCCGCCTTCGCCGCTGGACCGGAGGAGGCAGGGGCGGTGGGGCTCAGAGGGGGGTGAGGGGGTACCGCTAGACCACCAGGGTTGGTTTGATGTGGCATTCTTTTGTACTGACACCCGCGATCGGGCTGCGAGTGGTCCACTGGACCACCAGGGATATAGGACAAATTTAATTTCACCATATGCCCGCTATTGGGCTGCAAGCGGTCCACTGGACCACCAGAGATATAGGACGAATTTAATTTCACCTTATGCACACAATCAGGCTGCAAGCGGTCCACTGGACCACCAGGGATATAGGAATGCTTTTATTTATACTTATGCCCGCGGTCAGGCTGCGAGTGGTCCACTGGACCACCAGGATATTGGATTTATCTATTAATTCTACATATGCCTACCGATCGACAGTGGAGCATATTGCCGCTTGGGGGCGCCAGTCCCGCGATTTACCGCAGCCTCACATTGCGCCCAGGCGCAAGTCGCCGGAATCAGCACACCTGCATGCAAATGGGGCCATAATGACATGCAAATGACCCCATTTGTGCCTTGCATACATTATGGCTCCATTTGCATATGCACTTTTGAATATCATGGTTGTTGCACCTAGCGCAACGGAATTTGCACTAGCACATCCCACTGCTCCACTCTGGCCACTTGCGCTGGCACAGTGCCACTGCACCATGCACACTGCGGGTGGCCAGGGTGCGATATTCAATGCTGCTGTGCCATGGCTCAGCTCCATTGAATATCACCCTGTCAACGCCCCTGCGCAACCAAGTTGCGCTGCACCCAGGCTTGCGCCACAGCCTGGCGCAGTCTGAATTTCCAGGCCTCTATGTCTTGAATGTGGGGAAAAACAGAAAAAAAAAACAGGATGAAGAAAGTAAGCAATATAGTAATACTTTATAAACAAAGAGAAAAGGTGGGAAAACACAGTTATGTAGGCAGAGGCAGATCCAAACTGCTCAACTACATTGCTGATGTTAATAAAAGCATGTACATTTTAATCATATACAGGTGTTTTCGGGTGAAATCCACACCCCCACCACCACCACCAAAAAAGGCAACTTGGCAGGTTTAAAATTTTTTTCTTACTAACCTTTCACCTCAATCCTATAGCAGTTTTCCTTTAATGTACTGGATCACAACACATAAGTAAAAAACAAAAACAAAGAGAAGGTTGCCATCAATGAAAGTATATAACTACAGTGTAATGAAAATTAAGTTTTAAACACTGCTTATGCTTTACAAATTTACAGATGTTACAGTGCATTTATATGATAATTTACGTTACCGAGAAAATATTTATTTTCAATCAATTCTACAAATAAATACTTTTACTGCAAAGTACTGTACTAGTTAACCTTTTGCTGAGATATACTATTTTATTCATTAATAGGGACTACTTTTTTCAGATTTTAGATGTTGTAGAGGTAATGTACTGTACACACTTTTGAAAATAGTAAATAAGTTTTAATGCACTTCCAGGGTTTTATTTAACTCTAAAAATTGATTAGTGTTTTGCTCATAAAAGTTCTAAAACATTGTGAAAATGCATGGCACTTGCCTCACTGTGTCTAACAAACATAACACTTCCAGAAAACATATATAAATGCTTTCTGTACAGTTAGTATTGCCCCAAGAAAAAAACTGATAATTATTTAAAACCTTGCACTTCCCAGGGGCATAAGGACACTCGGCCTTTGTCCTCATGTCTTAGCATGCCCCAGGGGCATGCATTAAAATCCTTTACTGCACACCATGTTGTGGCTTACTACTTACATATATGTATATGTGTGTATGTATATATATATGTGTGTGTATGTATTTATATACATATGTGTGTGTGTTTGTAGGTATATGTGTATGTATGCATATGCATATATATATATATATATATGTGTGTGTGTATCTGTTGGTATGTATGTGTGTGCATATATATATGTATGTATACATATATATTATATAAGATAGATGTATATGTATGTGTATATGTGTGTATATGTGTATACTGTGTATGTAGTGTGTATGTAAATATGTGTGTGTGTGTATATATATATATATATATATATATTACACACACATATGTATATATAGAGATATATGTATAATTTTTTTTTAATTTCAGCTTACAATTAAGCCTCATTTCAGCATTTTGTCTTTCATTGACTGCTCTTTAAAACACAAGGACACTTGCAACAAAAGTTGTAAGATCATCTTACATGTATTAGGGAGAATAGTATCCCAAGGTTTTTCTATCAGTAGAATGCTTTTTTGAAACTTACTGAGACAGTTTAAAATTTATGTGAGAAGAGCTCTCTAATTGTTGATAATTCTTGATAAACTTTGCCCTTCAGGGGCTTCTCAGCTAAAAGCATACTGGTGTTAATTAGCTTCTCTGAAGTAGTCTTCTGTTATGTTTCAAAAGTACTGTAAATCATTGCTATATACACACACCCACACACACACACACACAGTGGGAGAGATGACCCAGCATGTAAATTGAGACTGCTCTGCAGTTAGGTGCTGTTATCTGTCTTGCAGTAGCTCTGCAAATGCTGCTTACCAAGTTGGATTGAAAAGAAAAAGTGTTTCTTGTAGTCACTGAAGAACTACAAGGCTGCCAAAAGAACTAGAATTAATCTGTTTGACTGAGCTCTGCACATATGTTTAGTCTGCAGCACTGCAAGGGTTAAATTGAAGGGCTGCAAAGTAGTGGAAGGATCATGTGAAAACTCCAAAGGAAGTGTTTCTCGATCTGAGTCCTGTAGCTCATTTTTAGAGCTGACGCAATAGGGCTGCAGGCTCCGCCTAGCTGCAGCCCTAAAAATGAAGTATTAGTAGGGGTTGTGTAATATGATTTTACACACAACCTCAGTTTGTGATGCTTTGAAAACACCCTCGATCTTCGCTCTCAGGGTTTATGTAGCATCACACACCTCGGGTGGTATTAAATTCTCATAACACACTCCAGCCCATGCATTATTCTGCATATGATGCATCTCTGTGATCTTATTTGAGTTGCTGGATTGTTTGATGCCTTTTATTGGACCAACATATATACTGTATATGTTAATACAGCCACAAAGGTAACTCTTATATGAGAACTGAAAATGAAGAAAAGTGATTCTAGTAGCCTAAGGAAATAAGTGAGACCACCTGCACAACCTTAAAAGTGGTCTTGGTGTCCATATTATTATTGAATGAGATTGATCAAAACAAAACAGTAATTATTTTTTTAATTCTTTGGTAACTAGATCAGACCCACTAGGTGCAAGTGCTTGTTTTCAGGGGTGATCCAAGAGCACTGGTGTGGTTAAGTGACTTGCTTGGAGTCACACAGTATGCAGCTGGAGGCTGTAGAAATCATACCCAGGTCTGCTGGATATACCAAGCTCATTCTTAACTTGTTACTCTAACCTCTAGGCTATACTGCCAGCCCAAGTAAACAGTAAGAGTATCATAGAAACATAGAATGTGTTGGCAGAAAAGGACCAGTAGGACCATCTAGCCTGCCCTATTTTCCCTGCCTAGGATTACATCCTGGATCCTTTTTAGGTCACAGGTGTCCTTCCATCCTCCCTTACATCTACTTATTATACCCATGTACCTATTTCACACATGTCTGAAGCTCTCTGCTGTCTTCACCCCTGTCACCCCTTTTGCCAGAATGTTCCAGGCATCCATTACTGTTTCTGTGAAGAATTATTTGCTTACATCCCTCTTAAACTCCCCCAAAGCTTTATAGCATGTTGTTGCATTCTGGTACTCCTCCTTCTGTGAAGAGACTCCCCTTCTGCATATTGTTCACTCCCATGAGGTACTTAAAGGTCTCAGTCATGTCCCCTCTCACTTTCCTCTCCTCTAGGGAGTATGTGTTGTGCTCCCACAGCCTCTTCTCATTGGTTTCTCATGTAACCCAAGCACCATTTTGGCAGCCCTCCTCTGGACCACCTCCACCCTGTTGCTGTCCTTGCACAGGTGTGGCCTCCAGAACTGGACACAGTACTCCAGGTGGGGTCTAACAAATGAGCGATACAGAGGCAAAAACACCTCCCTTCTCCTGCTAGGAAACCCCCTCACAACTTTCAAAACAAGACTTGATAAGTACCTTAGACATGCCACAATTCAATCCTCTATGTCATGATGGGGCATAGAATTATGGACATTTTAGGCCCTTGTTGTCTTGATGATCCAAATATTAAACCAAGTATTAAAATGTTTTTAAACATTTCCCCAAATGTGGCCATTTCAATAGCAACAGTGCATGAGATACTCTTTACAGAATAAGGCCTTAATCTGCAGTGGGTCTTTTAATGCTCTCGGCATGTGTGGAAGTCCAGTGGAGGTTACGGAGTGCCCTGTTCACACCCATGGAGTACCCCATGGCACCCACAGTGTGGATTGCACAGCTATCCATACCAAATCCTGCCATGAATGTCCCTCTGTATATGGGACCAGGTCGGTGTAGGTACAGGGACAGAGTCATGCTTCTGTGCCTCCACAAACAGTTCTGTGTAGTGATGAGGGATAGCAGAGGGGGTGATCACTATGCAAGAGGAGACCTGTCTGTAGCAGCCAAACTCCCCTGTCTTCTAAGTCTCTTCAGAAGGCCCGTGTAGCTCTTATACACTGTGACTCTAGCCCTCCAAGGTAGTATTAAAGGCTGGGGGTGGGCATCACTTTTTTTTTTTACATACCAAACTTGACAAGGCAGTCTTAGAGGACCTCAGTACCACACTGTCCCATGCTCCATGCAGAGGGTCACTGTGGAGCCATCTGATTGGATGCATACTGTCTGGCAGAACTTTGCCCTGGAGTGTCCCTGCATGAAGTTCCAGACTCATAGACAGTGGTGGGCTGGGTCTGTGACTGCCATCCAGTTCAGACAGTCAGCAGGGTGTAGGTCTCTGCAGCTGGACTATGCATGAATCAGTATACACAATATCCCAGCCTTTTTGTTGATTGCACCATAAGGGTTTCTTATGCACAGGGAAAAGGGAGTGCTCTGATTAGTCAAGAGCACTTCCTCTGTCTATAAAGGCTTGCAACTTGTACAAATACATCCAAGCACTGAGCATTAACATTATTGAATTACTAGCCTTGTAGGTCATCACATTATACTGGGGTCTACATGTACCTTCCCTTGACACCACCAGCTTTACATTTCTAGTACTCCACTCACCAATTTGTAGATTTGCGATGGTCCCCTCTAATATGATATGTTTTCATGGTACCCTTAACTTCCCCATAGATGCAGGCTCCTAGGCTCTTCTCAATGTGAAAATGCATTGCGGCCAGCAGTAATGCTTATGGTCTCCTTATTTAGGCAGAGCAAACATGCAGTTCCAACATGTAGTATGTTCCATTCTGCCATGAGGCAGGGAATTCCAGAATGAATCAAGTCTCAGAGCAACACAGTTAGCAAAAGATTATCCAAACAATGGAAACTGTTTTTTTTGAGATTGTTTTCACTAATGCACTGCTGCAGGAGCAATGACAGACATTTCTGCAAACACACGTAAAGTAGAATGTACTCACAATTAGTGTTGGGTGCTTTTTCAATTCAGATATCAAAATGCATATGAAAGATGCATGAAAGGTAAAGATAACTGTGAAAAATCTAATTTTACTCATATTTGTCTGCATTACAGGCAATGGCAGACTAACCCTGGAGTGTCACATTTTTCACATTTCATCAAGAAGCATGGTGTTCTCATCTCAGTACGCACTTATTTACTACAGTACATACTTAAAGAGATACAGCACATTCACAGAAGCCTTATATTTCTTATATACTGAGGGTGTAGGCCACATTTTCTAAGTCTATGCAAGAGACTGCTATCTTAAAACCAGTGAAATTAAAGGTAAGTAATTTTATGCATGCAAATTACAATAAAAAATACATAGCAATTTAAACAAAAATCCAGTATATAAGAAACAAATGATTTGAAATTTTATATATATCAATCATTTTCATTTAAATTTTGAACAAAAAAAGTATTCATGAAATGGATTAGAAAGTTCAAAAGACACAGAAAGGCATGAAATGCAGAAATATGGTAAACAGCACCACATCAAGATGCTGAATTTTAGCACAGTGCACATAGCAAGTGAGCTGGAATTTTTAAAAACCTCAGCTCACATAACTCAGTTCATGTATAAGTGAGGCAAGTGTATGATGTTTGTAAGTGTCCTTTCCAATGTTTGTATAAGTTATACAGTTTGTAAGCTCTGCAGGGCACCCCTGGAAATGAGCAGTAGCTCAATGCTTCTTCCTAAAATAAAAGTACAAAATATGAAGTACAGTGGAAGTTCAGGAATTCAATAAAAAGAAAAGACACATGGGCATATGAATGTTTTCCTGTACACTGTCTTCTAATCAGAGTTGGACTGGCACACCAGAATACCTGGAAATTTCCAGGCCGCCCCCCCCCCCCAGTTGAGTATCTGACCAATTTCTAAACTCTGAAATTATTTGCAGTTATCTTCTCTTTTTCTAATTAAATGGGGTATGTGGGGCACTGGAGGTATACGTAAGATACAAACACAGAGTTAAAGTATCACATTGAAGTGGAATACTGATATGAGAGTTTCACCCTGGGCTCTCCCCTATCAATTTTCTAGGTGGGCCCCTGTATCCACTTTCCAGGTGGTGCCCCTGTACCCAAGTTCAACTCTACTTCTAACCACATGATCTAAAAACATTTCACCCAATTTATTTATTCCAGTAAAGGGAACGGAAAGGGAACATTGTTTAACTAGGAGTAGCACACTAAGCCAAAGCTTGTTTCCAGATGCGACCTGGGAGCACAAGGAAGTTAAGTGTCTTGCTTAGGATCATACAGTATGCACCTAGGCAGCTGTGGTGTTCAAATCCAGGTCTCCAGATCTGCAGCTCAGAGCCTTAACCCATTGCGCTATACTGCCTCCTAAGTAGCAGTACTGCTGCTTTAAGTAATAGTTAGTATACTGCAACACAAAGTCCACAAAAGAGGGGAAGGCAACTATACACCAGAATAATGGTGATTCTATGGGATGGTATTTCTAAGGACTGAACTATTGTATAGAGCAGTGTGGGTGCGACCATAAGTTTGACACCCTCACCCAAAGGATAACATCAAGGCTTGTTTGAGTATGTAAAACTCCTTTTGTTTGGTTGAGGATTCATTTTTAGGTTCCTTAGATTTAGAAATGGCAAAGATATGGCCCCACTTATAACTGGAACTTGATAGAGGATTCCAAAGTCAACACTTTCAATCAATCAATCAATCTTTATTTATAGTGCGCTTTTCAAAAACCAAAGCGCGAATACATTATAAACACAACAAAAAACATTCAATTAATAAAAACATACATAAAAAATATAAAAAGGCAGCAGAATAAAACTAAACATTATCTCCAAAAGCCAGATTAAACAAATATGTTTTCAAAGAGGCTTTGAAAGTCTCAGTGGACAAGCACTCTCTAATCCGATGAGGTGGAGAGTTTCGCAGGGTCGGGGCCACAAAAGAAAAAGCCCTGGCCCCAGATGACTGAAGATGGACCCTGGAAACCTCTAGCAATCCTTCATCGGTGGAGTGGAGTGGACGGAGGGGGTGGTAGAGCCGAAGGAGATCTTGCAAGTAACCCAGTCTCTGTCTGTGAAGGGTCTTATAGGTCTGCAACGCGACATTGAAGGTGATCCTCCACCACACCAGCAGCCAGTGCAGTTTGAACAGCACAGGTGTGACATGGCAAGTTCTTGACAACCCGGTCAACAACCTGGCTGCAGCATTCTGCGCCAGCTGCAGGTGACGAAGATCCACCCCCGGTAACCCTAACTATAGTGGCACTATCTCACCCTCATAGCACACCATGATCTGTACAATAGCAACATGCAGTACTATCTTTAAACAGTGCAAATAATTTGGAATAATTTCCTTCCCTATTCAACCTTTCTCATTGATATTCTCTACTTCTGCCTCCACTATTTAACATTAGATACATAGATACTGTTGGCAGATAAGGGCTGCCAGGCCCATCCAGTCTGCCGGTTTATGCTAGCTGATGAAGCAGCCTGTGACCCTATCTGGTTACTGGCTTTAGCTTTTTCATCCCATCTCTAATATTCCTTTATAGAAAGGTATTTGGGCTCACCTGCCACCATTTGGGGACCCCCTATGCTGTTTGCTGGAATGATGAAATAGCACCAGTTCCTTGAGCCCCATCACTCCCTACACAAATGGGGTTACAAGACGTGCCTGTGTAGCTGCACCACTTCTGGAAAGGGCACAGAGGTCACTAGGCAAATCACCTGCTGGGCCATATACAAACATGGTGACCCTCACAGAAGCAGCCTCACACTTGTGTGATACCTGCCCCTTAATACTCCTAGGTTCTAGCAGTAGAGTGTTTTGCAGTACTGGAGCAGCCAAGGCCAGAGTACAGTGCTGAATTATGTTTCTGACCAGTGCTGCAAGGAAACAAGGCTAAAGAGGGAGGATCCACTGGATGCCAAGGGCTACTCTAAAGCTAGGGTTTGGAAGTAGGCCACTAGATTACCTGGAATAAGCAGAGGAGCACATGAAAATGAAATGTGTTGGTGGCATAGAAGTGGGCCTTAAGGGTAAGGGATGGGCAGGTGGGAGGAAGACTATGGTGATGGTGCTGTGTACCTGGGGCTCTGGGCATGACATATAGCTATGCGACTGGTGTTACGCCATGCTTGGACTTCCATGGGTGGCAAAAGCCAATATGTTCACTAGCTTAACCCTGTTTACACCACAGTATATCCTGTAGCCTCATCTGCAATACACGTTAGTCATAGGGTAGACTTCCTCCATTGCAGCTAACGCTTCCATTTAGTGTGGCAATTTATTTGCGGTGATTCAATGGGAAGCCTTTTGCACCCTGATTTTGTGCCATCACAATCTGTGACAATATAGCACCCCTGCATGCCAAAAGGTGCTTAACTTGGTTTGGAAATGTAACTAGCCTCTCTTCCCTAGAGAACCTGAGTCTGGAAGGCTCCAGATTCACAACATGTCTGCAACCAGACTGCTGAATACTCTGAATGACAGGCCCATGTGTCTGTGTAGATGCTAATGAGACTAAATTGCATAGGTGCTGCCTTCCTCTCCCCCAGCCAATAAAGGGGTGAGGCAGAGCCCAGCATTTTGTTCCTGAGTTTCTAAATAAGAGTCCAGTGTAACCCTCCTCTCTATAAGGGCTTTACCATTAAGATTCCTTTGCACTCGCACATCAGAGACACCAGTCATCGCTGATAGTGCTGCTGCCTCAGCACTCTGACTGGACCAGGATTTTCCTGATCGCTGCCCTGACGGAGCTGGAAATGTCAGTACACCCATGCAGAACAGATGTGGGGCTCAAGACATTTTGTAACTGCAGTGTTTCATGCACTGTAAATAAGGACATTTGTGGAAAAAGTGCCTTTGGAGTAAAACTGGCTGCCACCTGTGTAACCTCTGACCCAGGCTGGCATGGTGATGGGGTCAGAAGGTGACCATGCAACCAATTATCATATGAACCATACAGTAAGTCAAGTAATTACCTAGAACAATTCACATGCATCTGGGTCTGCTGTATAGGGTGAATGCATCCCTTCTTCCAGAAAATCTAGGTCCCATCTGGAGTACTGCGTGCAATACTGGAGGCCACACATACACAAGGACAATAACCAAATTAAGGCAGTCCAGAGAAGGGCAACCAAAATGGTGCAGGGACTGCATCAGAAAACATATCAGGATAGATTAATGGAGCTCAATATGTATACCCTAAAGCAAAGGAGGGAGAGAGGTGATATGATCTAAAGATTCAAACACCTTAAGGGCATTAACAAGGTAAAAGAGTCTAACATGTTTAAATATAAGAAAAATAGCAGGACAAGAGGACACTGCATGAGATTAGAGGGAGGCCGATTAAGGGGAAATGTGAGGAAGTTCTTTTTCACAGAAAGGGCGGTGGATACATGACACAGCCTACTTCAGGAATTGGTGGATATGAATACAGTGCAGGGCTTCAGACAGGCATGGGATAGGCATAAGGGAGCATTACAGATGAGTATGAATAGATAGGCCATTGACAGAGCAAGGGCTGATGACACATTTATAAGGTAGAAAAAGAAATGGGCAGACTGGATGGGCCTTGCGGTCCTTATCTGCCATCAACTTCTATGTTTCTATGTAAACTCGTAAGCTCCTCGCACAGATCTTTTTGTTATCAGTAATAGAGTATGGCCTCCTTTGTTATAGCTCTGCCTCTACTACAACACTGAATAAAGTTGATATTTTCTTAAATATAATACTACGTGTTGTTACACAACTTTCTAGATGTACCCATGACTGCCAGCTACTAAATATTGGGCAGTGTTTGCCTGTGAGATGGAGGCAAAACTATCAAATGCTTGTCTTCTATTTAAAGCTTATTCCAGCTGTTTGCCTGGGAATGTCAGTGACCTGGTTCCTTTAGCCTGGTCTTTTATAGTCACCCATTCCTCAAATAGAACACTCTAAAATACCATTTATGCATTCTAATCAGGGACAGAGAGCTTTGGGTTTTTTAGACCCCATCCACTGTCAATACATTGCTTACAGATTTGTTTAATCATTCATTACTTCATAGATTAAAACATTTGTTAAAAAATGAAATTTCTCAATGCTTTAATTATTGGGTCTTTTTTTTTATATTTTTGTATATTTATGCTTTTTATCTCTTGTACATTTTCCTCTCTGATCTTTTATGAAAACAGACAGGAATCGACTCACGGGCTAGCAAGGTCTTCTAATAAATAAAATCAATCAATCATTCAGTCAGTCAGTCAAACAATCAGGATTGGTTTGTCTAAGGAAAAAGCCTCAAGGTTTTATGGACTTGTAATGGACTAATTGATCCACAGAACTTATGGATCACTATTAAAACTGTAGTTGGGGGTCATAGTAGGTGTGACACTCTGGACATGGTCATTGATGGAAAAAATTGTAATAATGCTACTACGATTGCCAATGCCTTTAACAAACAATTCTCTGATCTTTCAATCTACACCTCTCTGTTTGCCACTGGTAATGTCAAGTCTCCTACCTGTTACCTTGGCTTCCTACACAAATCACTGCCTCGCGCCCCTTCTATCTCAGATTAGTCATGGTAAGGGAAACCTATAAGCTTCTTGCCAGATTATCCCCTCATATGAGTGCTGGTCACGATGACCTCAAACCTAAACTACTAAAGACTGGTGCCCCTCTGCTTGCGCTCCCTATCTCCCGTATTCTTAACCTATCCCTCACTACCAGAATCGTTTCCCCATTATGGAAAGTAGCAAGAGTTGTCCCTGTTTTCAAGCAGGGTGACTGAAAATGCACAGAAAATTACCGCTCTATAGCAATCTTGTCTACTGTTAGTAAGATACTGGAAAAAGTGGTGGAGGTACAGCTAATGGATTATCTGGTCTACCATGCCATGCTGTCCCCTGAACAGCATGGATTTTGTAAAAGCCACAGCACTGGCACAGCCCTTGCTAAGGTCACATCTGAAATAAGGACAGCCATGGGTCATGGAATGTTATCCAGTGCTATCTTCGTGGACCTCTCCAAGGCTGTCGATCTGGTGAATCACGCCTTACTCTGCACCAAGCTCCACTCCCTCGGTGTGTCCAGCCCAGCCCTAAACTGACTCTCCAACTACCTCACTGGCAGGTTTCAGCTTGTCAAGTTTAATAGGGCTTACTCTGAACCTGCCCCATCATGATTGGATACCCCCAGAGATCCATCTTTGGCCTCATCCTATTTTCTCTCTTCATTAATGACTTCCCCTTGGTCCCTACGCAAGCACCACAACCCTATATGCCGACAATATGATTCTCCTATCTAGTTTGACTGATGTCAGTTCCATAAATCGTAATCTACAAGTGGATTTCAATAAGCTGCCAAACTGGCTCCTGTTAAATAAGCTCGTGCTGAACATAAAGAAAACTCAACTCATACTCTTCGGCTCCTCAGCCAAGCTCAAGCAGTGCCCTGTCCCACTAAAAGTCTTGAGCCTTGATGGTGTCCCAGTTGGCACTGCATGCTCCTTTAAATATCTGGGAGTCACACTTGACCCCCAGTTAGACCTAGTCCTACACATCCAAAATGTGTGTAGGACAATGAACATCAAGCTTGGACTTGCATACAGGGCTCTTGAGTCCCTTACAATGGCCGCATGACTTGCCCTTGCCAGAGGAATATTTCTCCCCTCTCTCAGCTATGGACTGACAACCTTCACCCTTGCCACAAAAATGAGCCTTGCAAAATGGGATGTGGCCTACAATAATATCTGCCACTATGCTCTCGCCATTCCTTGGCTTACCCATCACTGCGATCTCTACGAAAAACTACACTGGCTGTCATTGAACAACTATCACTCATATGTCCTCGGCTGCTTCACAGACAAAGTTATCCATAACGCCTCCCCTCCTACCTGTCAAAACTCCTTCAGCTGGCGCTACCATCATATCAGCTCAGATCAGCCTACACACATCCCCTCCTCGTCCCTAAGACTTGTGCCTTGTCCCATGACCGTGCCTTTGTGGTCTGTGCCCCTAAACTCTGGAATACCCTACCTGCACTCATTAGAAGTACTCCTACCCATCCCTTGTTTAAGTCTTCTCTTTGATCTCACCTAAAGTCTGCCTTAGCCTGTAACTGCACCTAGACTATCTGGTATCTACTGTCTGACCTATTGTGTGCCACCCATTGCTCAGGCCCCCTCTCCCTGCCCTATGATAGACCCCTACTTTTGCCCTTGCACTTACTGTTTCTTAACATGCCCTTCCCTAAATACTCATGCACTCTCCCTTGAGCTGTATATTACTCCCTTCTGTACAATTATCCTTTCCTTTTTGCTTATGCTTATCATGTGCATGTTATTTGTTTTCATTGTTTAATGCCTATTTTAGCATTTCCTCAAAATATTGCCCTACTGTTTACTTGCTATCTTTGTCCTTAACATGTATTGCCTGTGTATCCCATCATTGCATTATTTGTTGTTGTACTGTTTATCAAACTCTACCTTTGTAATCTCCCGGGTTGCACCTGAAAATAGGCATTTTCTTGTCTAGTGTGCCTACCTGGTAAACAAAAGCTAATAAATAAATAAATAAATAATGCAAGCACCTTTTCAACAACCAATTGCCTGGTGAGTGACAGACCTTCAGGCCAGCTAACTTCTATTGATAGCTCCAGACTACTAATTCAGAGCTGCAGCTGCCATTCTGCAGTATGAACAGCAGAGGCTGTTCCAGAACTAGCTCTGTCTGCTGGAAGTCTGCAGCTAAGTGAGGTCTTTTTGAGACCATGAAAGAGACTGGTGCTTTTATGCTGTTGTCTGAGAGACAGCTTGCTGCAGTACTGTACAGGCAAATTGCATGCTTGCCAGAGACAGAGTGAATGTGAGAAGCAGAGTTCGTGCTGTGTCACAAAAAATGAGGTAATCAAGTACTAAGCATCAAGTGGAGCTGAGGGTTGCAGCAAAATAAACAGAGACTTTTACTGAGCAGCAGCCAGAGACCATGACTGAGACCACCACCATGACTGAGACCACAGTTCATTTGGAAAGCTGCCCAGCCAGTACCGCAACCTGTTACTGCTTATTGCCACAGAGTAGTATCTGCATGCCAGGACATGGTTTGTGGGCAGATAGTATAGAGTTTTTACAGGCAGAGCTGCTTTATGTACTAGAGCATTGCCTACTGACTGCTGAAATTAGGAGCGGCCTTACCGGGACCAGACAAACAGCTGGTATCCAGCCAGCATCAGAAGCCTTAACAGAAGGAAAAGAGAGAGAGAGAGAGAGAGAGAGAGAGACCAGTCAGAGAGGGAGTAGCTGCAACTGCCCCTGTGCGCCAAGGAAGATCCCCCAATCTGGGAACCTTGAGTAAATTTAGGGTTTGCTCTGCTGCTACATTTTCTGTGTGGCACTCGAGTACATCAGGTACAGGTCGCATAATTGTAGGGATTTTAGTTGGGTTATTTCAACCAAGGCCCACAAAGGGTTAATATTTTGTTGCCCTGGGGGACTGCCATGGCATGGGAGTACCTTGTGGGCAGACCTATCCAGAGGGAGAGGGAGAGAGAGAGAAAAAGAGGTCAGTGGACATGGAGACATTGGAGGGGAGCGAGTGCCTGCTTGGTGTGTGCCAGTGGCTGATTTTTGGGGAAGCAGGAAAAGGACAGATCTGGCTCATGATGTGGTGATGGCCATCTTGAGTGGTCCCCCCCAATGGTAGTGAGCCAAAGTTCCTAGGCTCAAGGTAGAGCCAAGGGATAGAGAGCTGTATGGATATGATGGCCGCAAAGGAGAGTTCGAGCTGGAGTTTCCATGGAGATGTGTTGCCCATAATTGTAGGGTATGGGTGCCTCAAGGGGATCTGTGGGGTTCAAGCCTCAGTGAGAAAGAAAACCCAGCTGTCCCAAGTTAGGATGCTAGCGAGTGCCAAGGGACAAGTAGTGGTGGGTCTCATGAGGGTTAGAGGAAGAGGTAGCCCCGGGAATAGTGTTGATGCTGCCTAATGTTTGAACTGCTGCCTGAAATGGGATCATGCCCCTCAGCATAGATTCAATGTGTGCTACATAGCTCAGTGCTTGTGATACGTAAGAGCTGAATGAGGTAAGGTTAGTGCTTAGATATGTTGAAGTGGGTGGTACATAAGTCAGTGTTTGTAGTACGTAAGCACTGAGTACTGTGGTTAGTGCTTAGAAATGTTAAGCTGGAATGGTATATAGGTTGGTGCTTGTAGTATGTAGGAACTGGATGAGATATGGTTGATGCTTAGATATGTTTGTGCTGGATGAGTTGTAGTTGGTGTTAGAACTTGATCTTTTTACCTTTTTCTATATTCCACCTTGGCTGGATGCTAGGTAAGTGTAGGATTGAAGGCCCAGCACAAGGCGAGATATGAGTGCCAGAGAAGGAGGAGGAGGCAGGGGAGGAAGGAGGGCAAGTCTGACTCACTCTAAACAGAAGGAGTGGAAACTGGAATGTTAAGTAGAGGATGGGGGAGGAGCTATGTCCCCCCATTAAACCATAGGCCAAGCCTTCCAATTCAATGTGTGCTACGTAGCTCAGTGCTTGTGATATGTAAGCACTGAATGAGGTAAGGTTAGTGCTTATATACATTGGACTGGGTGGTACATAAGTCAGTGTTTGTAGTACATAACCATTGAGTACGGTGGTTAGTGCTTAGAAACGTTAAGCTGGAATGGTATATAAGTCAGTGCTTGTAGTACGTACTGTAGGAACTGGATGCGATATGGTTGCTGCTTAGATACGTTTGAGCTGGATGAGTTGTAATTGGTGTTAGAACTTGATCTTTTGGCCTTTCTCTATATCCCACCTTGGTGGGATGCCAGGTAAGTGTAGGACTTAAGGCCCAAAAGGAATTTAATAACCAATGTGATTGCCTTCTCCAACTCCAGATAGTGTGGCCAGTAGCACGCAAGAGAGGAAAACCCTGCTTGGGGGAAACCTCCAAGTACCCATGGCTACTGATCTGCCTGTCCTCTGGGCATGCTAAAGGAGAATAATCCTAAAGCAGGCAAGTATTGAAAAGTAGTCTTTTAAATAGATCTAGAGTGTTGTTTGAAGAGGCATATCCTGAGTTCGGTTGCAAGCAGGTAACTCTGGAAGATGAAGTACTGGCGAATGAGTGTCCACCAAGGAGAGACATTGGCTTAAGAAGTTAACAAATCCAAGTCCATAATATCTGTAGGTGTAGAAGGCAAGAAGTTGTGCATAGTAAGCAGCTAGGCTAGCAGCTCTTCACGGAATCACATCTTGGATGGACGAGAATGTAGACCTGGTTGATGGTCAATCCTAGAGTGCGATGCAGGAAGAAGTCCATTGTAGAAGATGTAATGGATTAAGATGAAGCAAGTGGCCAGGCACTCCATGGCGGGGCAGAGTAGGATAAAATGGCAGATCCTGCATGAGCCAATCTGCATAATTCCAGTGAAGAAGGTGTCAGGCCCCCTTGCGGGGCGAAGCAACAATGCGGTCTGTGGGCAGCCAGTCCCCTTTTTTGGGGGTGAAGTGGAAGAAACCTCCAGGTTCCCTTGAGGGGTGAAGCAGGAATGTGTACAGCAAACATGTAGGCCCCATTTAGGGGTGAAGTAGGAGTGCATTGAGCATGTAGCCAGGCCCTCTATAGGGCGAAGCTGGGGACATGGTGGACCCCATGTGGCCCGCCATTGCTGGGGTTCTAGTAGAGATGATAAGACCCCCATGTGGGTTGGCCAATAGGAGATGGAATGCAGATGAGCAGCAGCCAGGCCCAATGCGGGTGAAGGCAGAGACATGGTGGGACCCCACATGGTCCACCAGAGCTTAGGTTACAGAATAAAGGTGAGACCCCTACATAGGTAGGCCAAGGTAAAATGAAATGAGTTAAGCAAGTGCTAGGCTCCCTCTGAAGGGGTGAAGCAGTTAGTAGAAAGGATATCCCAGGATGATGCTGAGACCTTATGCCGGAGCGATAGGCCAGCGTGGTAGAGACCATTTGTTGATGAATGTCCTTCGATGCTGTCAGAGGGAAGAGGAGGTATGATCAGGAAATTATTTCCTGACTAGGATCAGAGCTAGGTTCAGTCTGGTGAGAAGGCAAGACAACTGTCTATGGACAGTTACTGTATAAAGACAGATAAAGGCTAGACTTCCTTGTTAGATTTCCAAGTCCTGTTGACCAAGTCAATGATAAGCATGATGTCAACGCTGAAGATGAAGATCCAGTAGATGGAGAGATCCAGCTAGGAGTGACATCTGGATGAGGGATGAAGGTTAAGTAGGGATGAAGGTTAGGTAAGCATTAATGTCCAATGAAGGAGGCTTCTACTGAGGAATTAATGCATGGTTGGGGGGGGGCTACAACCACACAATCATGCATTAATTCCCAACTAGAAGCCGACTCCGGAGGGCACTAATATGCTTGTAATATGAGCATAAATATGTTCCATAATGTATGGTAGTTTTATATACATTAAGGATGAAGCGGTTGGTTCTGTGTTTATAATGCTGCTTATTTACTGTGATAATGTGGCGTGGACAAGATACCTGGTCATATAGTTGTAAGCATGCAGAGTGTTAAAGTGTTCGAGATAGAGTTAATACAGTTAGATGTAGAAATTGTATGTTGTTATGGTGTTTACATTCTGTTTGCTGGATTTTTTCGTCACAGTTTTATTTCTGTGCGGCATTGATATCCAGTTGGTAAGTCCCATAGGTATTGAAATTGACAGTTCCATGCACCGTGAAGGTGCTGAAGTTGTATGGGGTGTTGCATATTTGCTGTGGTGTTGATATTGTCAGGTATGCCATTTTCATTCTGTTAGTCTCTGGATTAGAGCTAATGGGTGTTTTCTGGTCTTCTGTGCTGCTTGTGTCGAGCAGTATTTTGTCATTTATCTCATTTTGTTTATTGGTCGTGTATGTAGTGCTTGTACTACTACTAGGGTGTTTGGTATAGGTAATGATAGTTTGACACTGTTTCTTATTAGCAGGTTCATCACAGTTTGGTTTGGTTGTTCTCGCTGGTGGATTCTGAGAATGATATTGCTGGTACTGGTGGTTATGTGGCTCTGTCGGTCTTTTGCTAGATGCAGCGCTGTGTTTGTCTTTTCCGACATTGCTGTTGTAGGTGTTTGCATTCCATGTTGATTGCACAGCTGTTGACTGTGTTCTGTGACATGGATGTTTATCTTGTCACGCAGTGCTCGTCTCCTGTGATACGTTCCCTGCTAATATCGTTGATCACTTTTGCCTAGCTGTGTCACTGGGAGACCAGTAATTTCAGAGACTGGTCTCGCATCTATGTCCAGTTACTAACATAATTTCTCTTGATGTGAGACCAGCCTCTGATAACATATGTACGGCTGTGTTTCTTATAGAATTGTTTGTGTATCATGTGGTTAGAGCAGCATCTGTTGATATGTTTGCCATTAGCTGTCCTAAGTAATTATGCCCCATTATTGTTTGCTGTACCAGACTGTTTTGTTGTCTAAAATGTGTTGCGGGAATCTGAGAGGGTGTAGGTAAAATGCTGGTGTGTTTGTCTGGGCAACGAGATTTGTATTCTTTGAAAAGTGTTACCGGGCAATTGGGTGAGTCTTTCTGGGAATATAGAACTCCTTGTAGTGCTTATTTGTTTGGTTCTGTTACTGCACTGTGTTCTTTTGTGGTTTCGTTGAACATCACAGAAATAAATTCATTGCCATTGCTATCTTTTTAAATGATGAATGATTCTTGCTGTAGCTTTCTGAAACCCTCTCTTCCTGACCTTGCTAAACCGAGCTGCATTTCAAACCATAAACGGCGTACTAAGCCGTATGCTGTTTCAGGATTTCATTTGTCACAGTGTCTGATTTGATGTATATCAGAATTAGATATTCTTGGATAGTGACTTGCAGTGTCTCTTCCTAATCTTTTGTATTGTTTGATGATTGCAATGAAGACATTGTTTGCTGCAGTGAATTCAGAGTCATTAGTTATAATTATGTTTCTATTTACACCTAGGCTGTTAAAGTATCTGTTCAGACCCACTCTTATACCTATAAAGGAGCTGATACTGTATTGTGAGCCATTTTCAGCTCGTACAGCAGCATAGAAGTGGCGCAATAGTACAGCCAGTGTTTTTACTGGAATAGTGTTTATAGCAACCATTAGTTGATTTACAGTTAGCCAGTTTGAAAAAATGCGACATGCCCACTGTGTTTTCTTTTGGGTATTCATCTCTGATTTTTGTCTTTCAAGGTTGTCTAATTCTTCAGTTGTTAGTACTGCATATCTACTAGTACTAGGTGTCACATCTGGTTTGTTTAATAGTGGTTCTACATGTTTTTGTTTCTCTTTTCTTTTTTAGGTTTCTCAGCAAGGTTTGTAACAATGTGTTCTGCATTTCTTTCATCCGAGTTTGGCTGCCTTATCATCGATTGTGCTGCACTCCAGGAAGTTGTGTCTACCCATCGTATAATTCCACCGAGTCCACATATATCAAAGGTTAGTTCATTTTTCTGCATTGTTAGTATTTCTTTTGTAGTTCGTGAAACGCTATATTTTCTACGACTGTGTCAGTCAAACTGCATTTCGGTGTGTGTGTTTAGTGTTTCTTTTTTATAGCTGCAGTGTTACATTGTTTCTGTGTTCAAGGACATTGTTTGATGTGTTCTGTAATGGTACTACAAGTTGACCAGCTGACCCGGTGATTAATGTTCAGTTGGAGTGTGCCTTACTGGGGAATTAATCACCACTTCAACTTTGATCATGTGTTGTATTTGATCCAATGGAATTTCTTTATTTGTCATTTCTGTTTGATGCCATTTTACAATCCGAATCGAGGGAGTTGTGAGTGAAACAGTAGTATGCGAGTCATAGACAGTTAGCATGGTTGAAGTAGAGTGCCAATGCTGCAAACATTTGAAACGTAGAATTGATAGGAATGGACTGGACAGAAGTGTTACCCAGAAGGGAATGAAGATGAAGTAGGAGTCTATGCAATTGGAAGGCTTGCATGGAGCTCTAAATCCAGTGAAACAGTATTATGATCGAGTCTTTTATAGAAAGGAGAATTGTCTCAAGATGTCCAAGAATTGAAGTATACTTCACTGAGATGTCCAGCGTATAAACTTGGTTGGAAATTGACCAGAAGGACGGTGGATTACAGTGGAAGCAGAAAGGAATGATAACGTAGGGTAGGCCCAGATGTGGGCTAGCTGGAGCATGGACCCCATACAAGTCATATTCAAATGATGGAGTAGGTCACAGGTGGTCAGCCGAAGGAAGACAAGACCCCCACGTGGGTCTGCTTCTTCTGGAATATGGCGGTATAATGGTTGTTGAAGGTCCTGCAGCAGGCATCAGTAGTTCATGGGGGAAGCATTCAACTTGAAAATATATATATAAACATACAACGAGTCCACTCAGCTGAGACAAAACACGGGTGAGAGTGAATAGTAGATTGTAGGATAAAGCTGTAGTTACAGCCAATGAGGATTAGGAAGTCCTTAGAGCCCACAGCAGGTCAGGCAAACAACAAAGAAGACAACAGGGCACTGAAGTGACGTCACACCTGAAGCACCAGCGAGACTAAGGATATGGACAAAGGAAAACAATAGAGTGTGGAGTGCTGAGTGAAGGCAGTCCTGGCAGCAGTGATGAGAGTCAAATCTAAATTGGAACAGTACTGAGGCATCTAGGAGGCTCTGAGTGGAGGGAGGAATACAGAAGACTTCAGTGGTGGCACGGTGTGTGTGGCTGCTCGAGATGAAGAATCCAAGAGACTACAGTGGCAGCGTGATGCGAGTGGCTGCTTGGAGGGAGGAATCAACAGACTGCAGCAGTATGGTGCGAGTGGCTGCTTGAGGAGCTAGCAGATGGTGGTGGCAGCATGGTGCAAGTGGCTGCTCAAGGGAGAAATAGCAGACTGCAGCGGTGGCATGGAGCGAGCAGCTGCTGGAGAGAAGAATCCCAAAAGAAAGAAAAGAAGACAAAACGAGGTATGGGGGAGAAACAGAGGAACGAATGGGGGGAAGAAAGACAAAATGGAGGGGAAACAAATGAGTGGAGGGGGAAACAGCACAGGGAGTGAAGAATAAGAAGGGCACAGGAGAAAGAAACGGAGGAAGAAATGAAAGGAGCAGCCACGGACCATGCAGCAACACCACCAGCAAGTCCGACTCACTCTAAGTAGAGGATGGGAAGGGGCTATGTCTCCCCATTAAATCACAGGCCAAGCTTTCCAATTATGAATAACTAGTGGATATTTCTGGACTCATGAGTTAAGGTGACAATAACGGTCTGTATGAGACATGCTCCCCATTTGAATTGTATCATCATATCTGCTCCATGGAGTTGTGTCATGTTTATTAAATGGGATTCCACTGTTTTGCTTAAAATTAAGTGTTGCCTCAGTTCTTTGCCACTAACTAACAGTTTTCTTTTAGCCCAGCACCTGAGTGAGTCACAGTCACCCATCACCCAGGAACATGGTTAGCAAACTCCATCTGGTTTCAGTTTCTGTTGTGGTCTCCCCTCTCCATGGAGAGCTACCATCAGCATATCCTTAGACATCGGGAAGGGGGTGGAGGGTGGACTACAAGTGGGGGCTCATATGGGATGTTTTTTGGGATGCTGTGGCATGGTGTGGTATCAGAGGGTGCTGGGCAAAGATGTTTATGGATGTGGAGTCCTCTGTGACTGGACTGTAATGCAACCAATATGGTGTGACTGGGCTGGGAAGATATGAGCCTTCTATCAGAATGTGGGCACCAAGGAGTCTGCTGGAGAGGAACATTTGTCTGGTCCATGTAAGAGTTATGCAAATGGGATTGGGGTCTCAGGCTTGGATTGAACTGATTGATGTCTGTCTGTGAGGGAATCAAGGACTCCTTGGTCTGGTGCTGATGTGGAAGCTAAGCCATGCAACATGACAACTGGGACTGGTTTTGGCTCCTTGGTATCAGTTGAGCTATCTGTATAGGTGGGCAAGCCAGGAATTTTTCACTTAGAGCCAAGCCAGGGGTCTGGCTTAACTCTACGAGCCAAAACACGAGCTGAGCCCTGGCTACTGTGGGTGGTTCTTTACATAGCAGTTGCACATTTCTGACACTACACTAACTGCTCAGGGTGACAAAAACATTTACTTTGACCATACCTGGCTTGGCTTGACCTTGGCTCTCAGTTGCTTATAGAGGCCAAGCCGGGCCAAGCCAGACACTAAGCTTGAGCCAAGCTCGAGTCTGGCTCTGGCTTGCCCACCTCTAGCTATCTAGACTACTGCAGATGAGTTTGAACAAAATGGCACATGTTTCATCAGCTTCCACTGTTGTGGTGCCATCCGAAATGTTCAAATGGATGTGGGAGTTAGGTAAGAAATCCACCATGTCCAGGGAATGTGTCTTTTGTCAGTGCAGAGGCCCTAGAATGGAGCTGCTCTCTGTCTACGCCTCATGTGGTGGTGGTGCCAACCTGCCCTGTTTTGTGAAATTCGCTTCCGCCATTAGTGAGGGAGGCCCCGTCGGTAGAGGTTTTTAAGGTGCGCCTTAAGTTTTATTTGTTTAGACAAGCCTTTCTTGATTCTGTATGACATCATTGATACCACTGATACTTCAGTCCTGTTTAAACTAAAGTGGGGGTGTATTTATATATATATATTAATGAGGTGTGTTTTTTATATGTGTATTAATAAATTATATGTTCATGTTTTGTATGGTGCCCAGAGCCTCTGGGACTGGGCACCAGGAAAATTAAATTTGCCTTGCCTTGCCTTACCAGCCTAAGGATCCCAGTTGACCCAATGGCCCTGCCATAGTTCATGCCCATCAGTTCCCTCAGTGACCTCAGAGGGAGGCAGTATGGTAGGACGTGAGGATCTTGTTATTTGTGTGGGCCCCATGGGTAAGCCTGATGCCACAGAGTCCAAAGAGATGAAGGCGTCCAATCCCTTGGACAGTTTGCAGACAGCACAAGAGTCAACTAGTGGACAAGTGCATAGCTGTGAGGTTCTGCAGAAATAACCCCGACCAAAGTTGTTGACCCCAGCAGATTTCCATGCAGGTGGGCCACAAGGTGAGTTGTCTTGCTCAGACTTACATACATACCTACATACAAAGTTGCCAGCAGATTAGATCTATTGGTCTATCTTGTCTGCCCAAGATGCAGCCCCTGATTAAGTTTCAGCAGCTGCCCCACCTCCCTTCTTGTGCGCCCTTTTACCTGGCACTTCCCCCAGCTCTCTATTATGTACCTCACCTCCGACCCGTATCTTGCCCATGTACCTGTCCCACCCCACCTTGAAGCACTCCATGGTGTCCTTTGCCAACAGCTGCCCTGGTAATGTGTTCCAAGGTGCAACCACCCTCTGTGTGAAGTAGTGTCTCCTCACCTCCCCCCATACCTCCCCCCCTACTAGCTTAAGGTTATGTCCCCTCATATTTCCCTCCACCTTCCGCATAAAGAGACCATCTGTGTCTACCCTATTTATCCCCTTCATATAGTTGAAGACCTCTATCATATCCCACCCTGTTCCGTCTATCCTCCAGGGAGTACATATTCAACTCTACAAGTCGTTCCTCATAGGAAATTTCCCCCAGGCCATGGATCATCCTTGTAGCTCATCTCTGTACTCTCTCTGAAAGGGTAACTTCCCTCCTTAAGTAAGGTCTCCAAAATTGTATGCAGTACTCCTAGTGAGGCCTCACTAAGGAGTTATACTGGGGCAGAATGACCTCCCTTCTCCTCGATGTTATTCCCCTAGAGATACAACCAAGTATTTTATTTGCCTTAGCAGCTGCTCTCCAGCACTGTTCTGAGTTATTCATCCTGGCATCCATGACCACCCCATGTCTTTTTCCCCCTTAGATGTCAACAGCTATGTCCCCCCCAAAAAAACATTGAACACCAACTACCAAGTGTGTTCCCACCTTTTCAACCTGACCAGATCCTCCTGAAGTGTCTTCCTACCTTTGCTGTCTGCCACCACATCCAGCTTGGAGTCATCTGCGAATAGGCACATCTTGCTCCTCACTCCCTCCCCAATGTCCGCAATGAATGCATTGAACAGGACTGGGCCCAGTACTGATCCCTGAGCGACACCGCTGATGACCTTGCTTTGATTCGAACCCCCCCACTCTCTGTTGCCGATTTCTGAGCCAATTTTTTATCCAGCCCACCATCCCCCCCCCACTCCAGGTTCCTCAGCTGGCATATCAGCCTTCCGTGTGGAACCAAATCAAAAATCTTGCTGAAATCCAAGTTCAGGACATTAACTGGCTTTGCACTGTCCAGGGATCTTGTCACCCAGTTGAAGAATTCAATTAGGTTGGTCTGACACGATCTCCCCAGGATGAGCCATGCTGGATTTCATCTTGAAAGCCTTTTGCCTCCAGGAACTCCACCATCCTTTCCTTCAGGATAGCCTCCATTAGTTTCCCCACAGTGGATGTCAGACTAACCTGCTTATACTTCCCTGGTTCATCCCACTGCCCACTCTTGTGGAGTGGTACAACATGTGCTGTTCTCCAGTCCTGTGGTATACATCTTGATTGGAGGGAGGAGTTGAATAACTCCATCATTGGAGCAGCCAGAACATCTGCCAGTTCCTTTACAACTCTAGGGTGAATCCTGTCTGGTCCTGGGGTCTTATCAGTCCTCAAGGACTTGAGATCCTCCCACACCCTCTTCACTTGGATCTCACAATCCATAAGTGACCTCCATCCACTGTCCCTACCCCACCTTCCTCTGTTGGTAATGGGCCTTCCCTTTCCCTGGTAAAGACTCATTTAGTATTTCTGCCTGGTCTACTACTCCTTCAGCCCCCCCCTTCCTCAACCTGTTTATTTGCCTACCTCTTTCCTTTTCCCCTTCCCTGATCCCCTGTACCAGTTTAAGTTCCTTATCTGCTTTGGCTGCTCTTACTTGCCTACTAACTTCATTTGAGATCCTGTGGTACTCTTCCCTATCGTCCTCCCTGCAGGAATGTTTGTATCATCTAAAGGTCAGCCGTTTCTCCCTCACCCCCTGCTGAACTTCCCTGGACCACCAACAAGGTTTTCTGGCCTTAGCCTTTTTCTGATGGGATTTAGTGCAGACTTTTGTAGCCTCCAGAATGCCCAGCCTCAGAATTCACCACTGGTTTTCTGTGTTCATCCCTGGCCTGATATTTACTAAATGCTCCTTGAGTACGTCAGCCATCTCCCTGAAGTCAGTCCCTCTAAAGTCCACCACAGTTGTTTTGGTCCGATTCCAGTCTTTCCCTAGGTCTAAAGTAAACCAAGCTACTGAATGATCACTCCCTGCCAGGGGTCATCCACTACCAAATTTTTCACCTGGTCCCCATTCACAAGAACCAAGTCCAGAATGTTACCCTTCCTTGTCGGCTCACCCACTAGTTGAGTCAGGAACCCATCCTGAAAAGCATCCAGTAACTTTTGTTCTTTTGCAGATGCCGACGCCATGGTACTCCAATCTTCCCCGGGCAAGTTAAAGTCCCCCAGTACCACGGCCCCTCCCCCACCCTGGCTGCAATGTTTGGTAATGCTGGCTACTAGTTCTTTGTCTGTGTCTTCTGACTGCGTTGGTGGCCTGTATACCACCCCCAGGTTAACCCTCTTCCCCTACCATCCTGCAGAGTGGCCCATAATGCTTCAACATTTCCCCCCACATCCTCATCTCTGCTACACACAATCTCTTCCCTAATGAACAAAGCTACCTCCCCTCCTTTGCCAACTTCCCTATCTTTCCTATAGGTTGTGTATGCTAGGAGATTCATGTCCCAACCCTGACACTGTGTGGCCCAGGTTTCTGTTACAGCTGCTACATCCACCCTCCCTTCCCCTCTGCCAACAGAGCCTGCAGCTCAGGCATCTTATCCCCTAAACGTCTTGTATTTATCAAGACCACCCTCCAACCTGACTCCCCGCCCCATCCAACCACCCAAATCCCCTTCCCTTTTTTGATTTTGAGCCTGCATTTTCCCCTTGCAGTCTTTCTGGGGGAGAGGCCTCTGGCCTCCTGTGGTATGCTCTGCTGCCTGCAACCCACCAATTTGCCTGAGACTGTTACAGGCCTGCAGCTTGTGCACACTGGCGAGAAGTCTGAGACTCTTCCAGGTAGCCTGCCATCAAGTTCTGGCCAGCAGCAAAATGCCCCAGTGGAACAGACAGAACTGACCTGCTTCAATGCACAGGAAGCTGAAGGAGCAGAAGGCCAAGTGGAGAGTACAGGGAACGATGAGTAGGAGGAAGAGTCAGAGAAGGACCCTGCTTCCCCTTAGGTGACTGTGATTATGTCACCACCAAAGGGTCCATTGGCAAGTGGTGCAGCCCATCCTTGGCCCAGAGATCATCATGGCCAGGCTGAGGAGAGGGAATGGCAGAAGTGGGAGTACCAAGAGGGTGTCTGTCTTCCAGCGGGGCATTCACCAAGATTGTCCATCCATAGCCTGTCACAAATGGAGAGGATTGAGTGGTGTGATATTCACCAGGTGCACCCTCTGTTTGAATACCCCTATCTTTCTGAGCATATCTGGGACATTATAGAGGAAAAAAGAAAGGACTGGATTTTCTGTAGTATCCTGGGAAAGATTTATTGGTAACATAGCCTGAATGCTTTCAGCCTCACTGTTTCCCTGCAGGAAGTCTAGCGAGGTAACATAGAAACATAGAATTTGACAGCAGATAAGGAACGCTTGGCCCACCTAGTCTGCCCATTTCCTTACCTAATGCATAGGTTGCAGATCCTAGTTAACCAACAGCTTACTTCCTCCTACCCCCCACTAGAATTGCCTTATGTCTGTCCCATGCATTCTTAAATTCCTTCACTGTTTTTGAGTCCACTACCTCCTCAGAAAGGCTGTTCCATGTATTCACAACCCTCTCAGTGAAAAAATACTTCCTCACATTACCTTTTATCCACCCCCCCCATCTTCAAATTGTGCCTCCTTGTTCTTGCACAGCTCTTTTTCTGAAAGTTGTTACCATCTTGGACTCTGTTAATTTCCTTGATGTACTTGAAAGTTTCTATCATGTCCCCCCTCTCCCTCCTCTCCTCGAGTGTATACATATTAAGCTTCTTTAATCTCTCTTCATATGTCTTCTGGTGCAGACCCGGCACCATTTTTGTTGCCCTCCTCTGGACAGCCTCCATCCTGTCTATGTCTTTGTGGAGATGAGGTCTCCAGAACTGGACGCAGAACTCCAGATCGGGTCTCACCAACTGTTTGTACCAAGGCATAACAATTTCCTGTTTTCTATTGGTGATACCTCTCCCTATGCATCCCAGTATCCCACCAGCTCTTCTTACTGCCTTCTCACATTGCTTGCCCACCTTAAGGTCATCTGTTATGACTACCCCCAGGTCCCTTTCCATTTCTGTAGTTGTTATTATCTCACCCCCCATTGTGTATTCTTCCCCTGGATTTTTGTTTCCCAGGTGCATTACTTTGCAATTCTTTGCATTGAATGTAAGCTGCCATATATTTGACCATTCCTCCAACCTTGCCAAGTCCCTTTGCATCCTCTCCACCCCACCTTCTGTATCAACCCTGTTGCAGATCTTTGTGTCATCTGCAAAGAGACATACTTTTCCTTCCAGTCCCTCTGCCCAAAGAGTGTATGAGGGGCTCACCTTGTTTAAGAACTATGCCTTGCTTCAGGATTTTGATGGCGATTGCACAAATATTGTATTGGGGCAACTGACTCTTATGGTCACCCATGTACCAAGCCGCATCCCCACTATTACTCTGGCTGAGGATGAGAGGATACTGCCAGTGCCCTGCAGTGCAGAACATTCCTCAAAGAATATTTCACATTGGTGAGATTAACCCTTTCTACTGACTTTATTTTCATAGACTGACTCCAGAGACTCTAATTAGTGGGAATGACAGCTTGATTTAGTGGTTTACTATTATGACATGCTGCCTAAATGTTCTTGTTGTTAATGTTTCTGTTAAGCAAAGGTACTTGGTTATTGCTGATTAACTACGTATCAATGTTACCATACTGATCAATGTTTATGAACCAGTGTGTTTCTCTGTACCCGCTCTGCTGGAATATAATTGCTATGAATCCCAGCTATTATATTTCAATTTAACAGGGTTTTTTTTTGGGTTGGGGGGGAGGCATGATTTTGATATGAGCCCATGATAGGCAGATGGCGGTTTTTGGGCAGCTCTAGTTTTGAGTGGGTTTTGATGGGTTTGGGACACCACTCTTTGGGGAGGTAGGCAATCTGTCTGAAGGGTCTGGGTGGGTAGCCAGGATGTTGGAGCTCAGGTGTGTTTGGAGACCCGAGCTGGTTAGGGATCTTATTTCAGTAGATTAATAGATTCACCTCCGTGGTGAGGCAGCCTGAGCCTTTTTTGGGGTTTGTCAGAGGGAGTGTGCATATCTTTTCTGTCTGGGCCCCGGGTGGGATGGCTGATGGCACTCTGGAGCTCACCGATGGCACTGAGCATTTAAAGGGGAGGGAGCTGTAAACCCCCCCAAGTTGGGGCACTGGTCTGTGTACAGGTCGTATAACATGGAGATTTAGTGGGGTTATTTCAACCCAGGCCCACAAGGGGTTAATATTTTGTCACCCCAGGGGACTACCATGGCATGGGAGTGCCTGGGGTGGATTTTTCCAAGGGAGAGAGAAAGAGGAAGAGAGATCGTTGAGCACAGAGGCGATGGAGGGGAGCGAGTGCCTGCTCACTGTGTGCTAGTGGCTAGTTTCTGGGGAAGCGGGAAAAGGAGAGATCTGGCTTGTGATGTGGTGGTGGCCATCTTGAGAGGTCCCCCTGACAGTAGTGGGCTGAAGTTCATAGGCTTGAGGTAGAGCCAAGGGGGAGAGAGAGCTGTATGGATATGATGGCTGCGAAGGAGTGTTTGAGCTGGAGTTTTCTTGGAGACATGTCACCCATAATTCCAGGTTACAGTCACCCCAAGGATATCCATGGGATTGAAGCCTCAGTGAGAAAGAAAACCCAACTTCCCTAAGTTAGGAGGCTAGTAAGTGCCAAGGAACACATACTGGTGGGTCTCATGAGGGCTATAAGAAGAGGTAGCCCCAGGGAATAGTGCTGATGCTGCCTAATGTTTGAGCTGCTGCCTGAAATGGGATCACACTGCTCAGCATGGATAATGAACAGTTTGTGGACATTTCTGGACTCAGAAACTAAGGTGACCATAGTGGTCTATATGTGACATGCTCCCTGTGTGAACTGTACCAACTCATCTGTTCCATGGAGTTGCATGGTTCCACAAAGCCGGTTTGACAGAAAATCTGCCGACCGGCTTTACAGTGACATGCACAATGTCGACTGCGATCGTGGTCCACATTGTGCGGTCAGGACAACAAGTGTGTTTTCTGTGGGGGCAGTGCCCCTCGCACCCCCACACTTTACTATAATCACCTCCACTGCGGAGGTGTTTTGGGGAGGGGGCACAAGACCAAGAGAAGCTGTGCCAGGGGTCCGCATGACCATTACAGCAACCAACAGTGACCTGTCAATTTGTTGCTGTAAGCAACCGGTCACTGTAATATTTTCGAGAGAGTTACATGCTACAGAATTGCATCATGTTTATTAAATGGGATTCCACTGTTTTACTTAAAATGAAGTGCTGCCTCAGTTCATTGAAAGATAGTTGTTGCCACTAACTGTTTTCTCTTAGCCCAGCACATGAGTGAGTAACAGATACCCATTGCCCAGGAACCTGTTAAGCGAAGGCTATCTGGTTGCAGTTTCTACTGTGGTCCCCCCTCCCCATGGCCAGTTACCCTCAGCATACCCCTATACATCAGGGAGGGGGTGGACTAAATCTGTATCATGCCATAGTTTGGGAAAGCAAGGCCAACTGGAATTTACAAATATCTTTCGTGAACTTTAGAAGGATTTGTTTTGGAGGTTTCAGTTTGCTTCAAAGCAACGTTATTGGACCTACACATTTTCACAGCTGGGTACCCATTGAAACACTATAAGTACCCATAGAAATTAAAGGTTTACACTGGTTCCAGTGGGGAAAAGGTAGCACCCCCCCCCAGTACAAGTGAGTAAGGTGAAAAACAGTAAAGTATAGCCATAGCATGCATAGGTTGGCTGTGCATTGGAGGGCACTAAAGAGCGGCCTGTCTGTGAAGTAGGTTGGGCCTGGAAGAATACAGAAAATCAGTCAGGAATTTACTGTTTCACAATACTTCTCTGCTGCTAACCCCCTTTTCTCCCTTTCAGGACCTGAAGTCTGACTCAAAATAAAGACTCTGTTACTTTGTTTGGAATCATTGAGCACATACAAGTTGCATATTTTGTGGGGATTGTTATTGCATCAAGCTGGTTCACAGGTGAGTTGTACTGTACCTGTATGCAATTAGTTAGGTACTGCACCCTAGGGGATTGTACCATACTTACACCAGGCCCCCACTTACAACAGGCCAACTTTAACCTTTCCCTGGGTGAAGGCACCACACTTTTATTTTAACTCTGGATATGAACACCCATTCACGTCTTAAAGGATCCAGGGACTTTGATCTTGTTTGAGCCCACAAGACAGGATAGCCACTGTAACACCAATGGCAACCCAATGAAAAAGCAGGAAGGGAGTGCTACAGGTGCACAGCAATACCTGGTTATATCAGTTTTGGACTCGGTGCCAGAGACAGAGAGCAGGAAAGAAAGAAGCTTCTTGATTCTCACTGCTCTTCATGGATGTGTGCTGCCTTTCAGGGGAGCAGTCCTGAAGAGAAGAAAGATTGAAGGAGTCCTTATAGTCTCACATATCAAGGGAAATAGACACTGGGTTGGTGAGGGGTTCCCCTTAAGGGATCTGACTGGGCCCTTATGAGTTTGTCCCAAGTTTCATGGAGGACAGAAGGGGTGAGGGATGTAAGATTAAGTGGGTGGGGGGGCATGGAGAAATACTTACATATCTGTTGATACTGTATACTCCATTGTAGGTCACATGTGTGCTGAGCCCTGCCAGTCAAGTACTGTATGTTTCTGTTGACCAAGGGATGTTCAAAAAAGTCTTTCCTACTGTGAGCTGGGACTGAAGGTATAATTTAGTGGGAGACTGGTTTGATTAAATGTAAAGTAACATAATGCCTCCATGGTAAAAGGAGTGGAAAAGTCTCTGCTTAATGAGCACAGAGGGTGGGTAGCTGTAACATTATAGTAACAAGCCCACATGTTTTTTTCTGTACATATCCCTTGTTCTGTTCTGTTATGTCATGGGTGAAGAGGACTAGTGTATGTAAAGTGGGTGTCAGAACATAGGGCCCCATATATGTGTCCCCTGGAGCAAAGATATCCCATGCAGGTAATGCAAGGAGAGGTAATACAGTTCCTGTTACTGCTTGACTCTATGGCTGAGTGTGGACAATTACTTTTTTCAGGATAAGAAATTCTATCTGAAGCACAATGCCCATGAAGACATCCAAGCCTATCACCCAAATGCCCAGATACTTTCTAAAAAGATGACTGGCTATCTTCCCATGTGGAGGGCCCATGAACCTAGCATCAGAAGGACCAGTTACTGAAACATTTTTGACTGTGTAGGCTAATACTGTTGTTGAAAAATGATTTGAATTTTGAAGCTGTAGTATAACTTCGTGAGAAATAACATCTTATGTTAGCTTTTTCATTGTAGATGGATGATTGAAATTGTGTCATTTCACTAACTATTGCTGCTTCCTAGTTTGTTTTCTTTCTCTGTTCTGCTGATTGACATCAGTTTTCACATCAGGGAAGTGCTGTTTGCATGTTCTAGCAGCTATATAGCAGTAATACAGTGTTCTAATGGTCTCAGACATGCCATAGTCTGTATAAGAAAATAGTGGAATTAAGAAAGAAAAAATACATGCGAAAGCATAGAATGCACCTTGGATTTAGGATAAGTATGGACATTAATAGTCTGATCTAAACAATCTGAATTCCTGACCATCTTAGACCTTTTCTGGCTATTAGAGTGTGAAGAACTGGCAATGCAGGAGTTTTCTTCTTCTATGGGTTAGTAGACAGGGAACTGAAAGTGATGAGTTGTACAGTATATATCCCGTCTTATAACCCTCCAGGGGAATGACCTTGAATTCCTGAGCCCAGTCAAGATCTCAAAATTTACCACACTAGTTCTACAGGTTCAACTCTCAGCCAGACTGCAGTGCTGGGAATTAAATTTCAAAATTACTGGATGCAGAAGGTCAGCGCACTAGAATTATAGTAGATTGAACAAATAAAAAAGACATTTCAACTTGATTTATTGTAATTGAGATCCATGGCAGTAACCATGTAAAAGAGAGAGTGCAATAATAGAGTTATAATATAGTTATAATTACTGGCCACAATTTTTTAACACGGGCACAGCGAGTTATAATTTGCCGTTATAACTACCTCGACTAGTTATAACGGCAAACACACGCTACTCTGCTCTAGAGCACAGCGCGAGACATAAGCAAGTAAACGACTTGCGGTCTCGCAGCTTGCCGTGCAACCTCCTGTCAGATCTACCGCTCTGAAACAAAACAAATACGGACCACGCTAAAAAAACGGATGTAAAATAGCGACAGCAACAGCACAAGATTCTTAAGAAATGGAGACAAGATTTTAAATCTAGACTCCTCTATAACAGAACAATTTACAGTGGAGCAGGATAATCTAAATACCAAAGAAAAACAGTGACCTCTGTCTCAGTTTTTTAGCAATAATCTATTGAATTTGCAAGTAAATGAATAAAGCAGTTGAAGAAACACGTTTTTAAAATAATTAAAACTGCAATGTTGTACAACCACCACAAATACATTCTTCATTATACCACAACTGCCTTATTCATTTATTGCAAATTCAATAGATATTAAAAAAATGTGACCAACAATTATAAAAAATAAAGTAATAAGCAGGTGGTTATTTAAGAATTTTACACACCCTCGGTGTGGGATGCCTATATAAACCCTCGGGCTTAAGCCACCGGGGTTTATGGGGCATCCCACACCTCAGGTGTGTGTAAAATTCTCATAATAACCACCTGCCTATACATTATTCTCTATATAAAGCATAGTAGCTACCACTGTAATCCTCATGAGCATATTTTACAAAAACAAATATTTTTTTATTGGTTGGCATTTGTGTTCAAAGACACCACTTTTATGATGGCATATTAATGATCTTTGCATCAGCTCAATATATAAAAACCATTTACACAAAGGTCTGTATTTACAATGCAGGCTGGCATACACATGATTTATGCATAGTCTCATACCTCAGTGCTGCTCCTTGGGCAAGAATTGGGGGTAGCGTTTAAGTTTCATGAATCTTGGTCAGCCATTGTGGGAATGGGGGAATGCAGAGCTCAGTGCAGCAGGAGAGGTCAAAATGGGCCAGAACCTGGGATTCTGCCCTGGATTAGATCCCCTGCCTACACAAACAGAGGATTATGGGATACCCCAGTCAACAACCGTGACTACCATATCCCCCTACATCAATTTTTACAAAAAAACAAACAAAAAAAACTACCCATTGCCCCCTTACAGCCCTCCATGCTATAGAAGAAGGCCAGGAATTACTTTCAGGAGGCCAGTTGGGATCAGCATGTCCTGTAGATTATGGCTGGGGACCACAGATGAGTTACAGCCTGAGTCCTCCTGACATGAGTTCTGTCTCATCAGGTGTCAAAACCAAGTCATACCAGGTCTTTGGACATGCTGCAGAGAAGAACTTGGCCTCCAGGCATTCTCCTATCCCAGTTGCATGTGTTAAGATCACGGACAGAGTGGGGTTGGGTTAGGGTACCCTTATTTCACTCAGGGGGAGGGATGATAAATGCCAGGAGGGCACCTTCCTGACCCTTTTTGTGAGGATTATATCATACTGTAATCACAATGCCAGTGTGTCATCATGTTTTTCATAAACAGGACCTAAAGTAATTACTAATTCACACTTACCTTGTCAAATTTTAAAATGGGATTTCCTCTTTGTATACCTAATTAAATCATCTACATTTAATTACTGTATATTTTCAAACACTGTCCCACTTCGAACAAAAAGCCTTGCTTTGCAGACATTTGCAGGGACACCCCCAATCATTTAAATAATGTATCAGTTGTAAGGGTACTAGCACAGATTCCAGGGAACATTTATTTTTTCATATACATTTTATCCTCCTGTTCTTCCCTGGCGACCAATCTTCCTACTGACCTCCCCAGCCCCATCATTTGGTTTCCCTGGGATTACTGTCACTGTCATCCTGCCACAGGACTGTGGTTGTGCCCGGTCACCAATGTGGGGCCTGTGGAAAGTTGGGCTTCATCCCACTGCCAGGGTGTTTTTCCACAATTTTCTCCCTGGGGCCCATGAATGTGCAATGGCTGCAATGTATGTGCTCCATCTCCATGGAGAAGTTCCCAGTGACCTGAACGTGGGGTCCCCTTCCGTTTCTTAGTGGTGCCACATGAGCTGTCATCCAGCTACTGCTGGGTGGCAGGCAAGCAGCGAGCCACATCATTCCCCCTCCTGGGATACTCGATCCATTCTCCCCTCTTCAGCCGCTGAGCAACCTGAGTCCGTTCCTGACCCCGGGTCACCAGTGCGGCAACAGGTAATGTGCACAGTGCCTCAGCACTCTACACCACTTGGCTGGCCAGGGAACATTTTTTTATACCAAAAATAAAAGGCAAAAATTGTGTTTGAAACTACAGACAGCTACACTTTTATATTTAAATAAAGGCGTGCAAGCCTGATATTTTGGGTTAAAATCTCTTTTCAAAATCTGCCCCTGAAAGATATAAAATGCATAAGAAGCTTAGTGGCTTAGGAGTTAAGACTGTCATGCTTTACCACAGAGGCCTCAGTCTGAATGCAGTAGCTTTATGGATTTGTGGTCCAAGCTCATTGTCTGGTGGGCATGAGTTTTGAACACACAACCACTATATTCTGCAGAGTTTGGCATAGTTGGAAAGCTTTGCTCAAGAAAGAGGTCCCAGAGGGCTGGTCCTGTGGTGTGGAGGACTAAGGCCCAAGACACCTTACCTGCTGCCGCACCAGCAACCTGGGTTCAGAAGTGAACTTAGGTTGATGGGGGCTGGCCGAGGTAGTAGAGGATTGAGTGTCTGAGGTTCTGCTGTCCACGCCTGGAGAGGGGAGGCTTGCTGACTGAGACAAAAAAATGTACACACACCAAGGCTGGTTGCTATATATAAATTATGAATTGCTCGAGGACATCTATGGACCCCAAACACCCTTATGTACCACCTACAAACCTAGGCTTCAACAGGGGGCGGTGCTTGAACTAAGATCGCCACAGTAAATACCTTAGGTTATGCATATTCATAAGACAACATTATTTACATAATGTGCAATCATTCAGTTACAGAAACCAAAGTGCCAATGTATATAAAATTTGATAAGTGCAAACAGTGCTAGGTATTAAATTGAAAACTAGGAAAACCTAACAACAGATTTTGAAAACCACATTGTTAAGGCTGGCAGTATAGCCTAGAGGTTAATGTAATGAGCTGTGAACCAGCCTGGTACATCCAGCAGACCAGACCTTGGTTTGATTCTCGCAACCTCCACTTGCATATTGTGTGACTCTGAGCAAGTCACTTAACCACCCAGTGCTCCCAGGACACCCCTGAAAACAGGCACTTGTGCCTAGTAGGCCTTACCCGGTTACCAAATACTAAAAAAAAAAAAAAAAAAAAAAGGCTCTCAATACCATGGGTAAGTCATTGGCATAAAGGCAATGCGTGTAAGGTACACATCAAAGTACTTGAGTAATCAGGCTAAAGCTGTGGAGGCAAAGACGTGTGTGTAAATTAACTAGAAATCATTTTATTCTGCAAGTTTGGCACAGCTGTACTCCTTAGCAGTTTGACTTCCCTTTTTTCCTCCCACCCTAATCCCACTACTCCTCCTGGTTCACTGACTTCTCTTCCCTTCCCTCCTGTTTTTGCCTCCACCACTTTAGACTGATTACCCAGGTACTTTGATGTGTACGTTACATGCATCTGTCTTTTAAATGATTGATTAAACACATGATATTGAAAACATTAACAAAGTAATTTTTAAAATCCGTTGTTAGGTTTTTCTTGTTTTCTATTTATTACATAGCACTATTTGCACTTACTAAACATTATATGCACTGGCACTTTGGCTTCTTTCACTGAATGATTGCACATTATGTAAGTCATGGTATCCTATCAATATGCATCACCTATGGTATATAATTTGTCAGTTTTAATCCAAACACTGCCCCTGAAGAAGCCTCAGTTTGGAGGCGCTATGTAGGGGTGATTGGTGTTCATAGATGTATTACAACCAGCCATAGTGTGTACATCCTTTTCTGTTACGGTGGGCAAAGTTGCTTGAGGGATGCACCTTTGACTGCTCATTGGTATGCATTTTGTTTTGGTTTTTGAGGGGAGGTTTGCTGTCTTGGCCTCTGACTGCCAGTAAGTAGAGGTCTGGTGGTACTGCAGGTGGCACGTAGTGAGGAGCCACAGTTGTGTGATGCTTGCATGCCTCTACCTTCATGCATCCACATTCAGTGACAGGGAATGGAGAAAGCAGAAAATGGTGGCTCAGGCTCTGTGAAGCCCTGTCCATCTGTCCTCATATCTGCACTGCCATCGTGGGCCCCTGGTCCATTCTGGATCATGTCTCGGTCTTGGGGGGGATGGCCTTCCCTTCTCTGGCCCTCCCTCCTCTATCCATCCCTCCTCAAGCCATTTCTCATCTGCCCCTCCCTATTCTAGCCCTCCCTCTACTGGCTCTCTCTCCTCTGGCCCTACTGCAGTGTGTGTGTGTGTGTGTGTGTATGTGTGTGTGATCCTTGGAGAAATCTGCCTGACCAGGAAGGTCCTGGAGGAGGTGGTCACCAGTCCGGAAAGGCAGGACACCACTGAATAGGTGACACAAGCCACCCTGGACAGAAAAACCTCTGTGAAAAAAAAATAAAGAGGTCCTAGAATTAATGAGCATGCAAACTAAATTATCCTCTTAACCCTAGAGAGTTACTCCATCCAGCTCAACACTGAGCAGCACTGGGGGAGCAGTGCAGGGTAAACTTCACTACACTTCATCCTCCCATATTGTAGATACATAGAGAGCTTCAGTTTCCACTGACATCATCACCATGATCAGTTCTTCACCTCTCACTAACTCTAAATTCATCACTCACAATTTTAAAAATACCAGTTAATACTCAAAGCTAACACATAAATAGTGTGCAGCACCAGACACGTGTTTTGGAAGACTACATGTTATCAGGATTTGTTTTCAGTAACCTCAAAGTTCCCAGTGAACGATCTGTTGTTAACATCAGGAAATCCTGGTGAGTGCAGATCATTCGGTGAAAGAATGACAGCAGACACCACAGTCATCCTTAGCAAGCATCCACCTGCTCTGATGGGGCCTTTTAAAAGCTAGTTCAGCTTACCTCTGTTCCTCTTAGTTTTCCTTTCCTTAATTACAGGTGATGATTCAAAAAAAGTTTTCACCTGCTCTAGTGCGCTTTCATCTTTTTCAGACAAAACACGCTCAGGCTTGGTGCAGGAGCTCTGGCATATGCAGGGCCTTATGCATTAAAGGGGTCTGTCTTCCCCTCAAGCTGTTCAGGACTGTTTTTGTAGTTTTTAGTTTAAATTGCTGAACATTTTCCATACAAGGTTTAAAAAGTGTTGTTTTGCGATGTTATTATTGCTTTCAAATAAACTCCAAACACTACATTTTCAATATTTCTTCTAAATTTGTATTGTTATTTTTTTATTTTATGTAGTAATATTGTACACTGGGATAGTTTTATAAAGATGTGACATCTAGTTTTTAAGTGGGTCCTGAGGAACCTTTAAAACAACAGAGTGACGTAGGTTCCAGAAACATCAAATACAGTACTAAATGTGGAACAAACTTCTTTCAAATCTTCCAAATAAGTTATAAGTTATACTTCATTTGTGGCAGTTGATCTAATAATTGTAATGCAGAAATTAGAAAAATAGGTAGCAGAATGAAAGTACACATGCATATGCTCTTCAGCCTTATAGAACCTGTCTACCAGGGCAGCAGGCTGAATAAACAGCATCCAGTGGTTAAAGCAGACATTTATAACAGGGGGAACTCTCCTCCTACTACTACTATGCCTCTAATGTGTACCATAAAGGGGTGTGAGGGGACTAGTCCCCCTGAGGTCCCCCTCACTTTAGTCACTGATAGCATCCTTTAGTCTTACCATACCATACCATACTGTACCGTGCTGTGACATGCCATGCCATACTACACCATACCCTACCCTTCCCTACCATACCATACCATACCATACCATACCATACCATACCATACCATACCATTCCCTGCCATGCCATACCATACCATGCCATGCCATGACATGCCATAACATAACATACCATAATATATACCATACCATTCCCTGCCACACCATTCTATACCATGCCATGCCATGCCATCCCATTGCATACCACACCACACCATACCATACCATACCATACCATACCATACCATACCATACCATTCCTTCCCCTGCCCTGCCATCCCATCCCAAATCACACCATACCATACCACACCACACCACACCACATCACACCACATCACACTATACCACATCATACCATACCATACCAAAACATATCATACCTTACCATACCATACCATTGCAGTTAGATACAGGGGAAGTTCCAGGGGACTGGAGGAGGGAAGATGTTGTTCCACTTCACAAAGTGGTAATGGGGAGGAGGCAGGAAATTACAGACCTGTTAGCCTGACTTCTGTGGTGGGTAAAGTAATGGAATCACTACTGAAGGAAAGGATTAGAGAACACCTTGTGACCAGTGGATTACAGGATCCAAGGCAACATGATTTCACAGAGGGGAGATCTTGCCAGACAAACCTGATTGAGTTCTTTGACTGGGTGACCAGGGAAGTGGATCAGGGCAGAGTGATGGATGTGGCCTACCTGGATTTCAGTAAGAACTCTGACACCGTTCCACACAGAAGACTGTTGAGCAAGGTGGGCAGCCTGGGAGTGGGTCCAAAAGTAATAAAATGGGTAAGAATTTGGCTAAGCAACAGGACTCAGAGGGTGGTGATAAATGGTGCTCACTCTGGAGAAGACAAGGTGACCAGCGGGATACCACAGGGTTCAGTACTAGGTAATCTTCAATGTCTTTATTAGTGACATTGCAGGAGGGCTGGATGGGAAAGTATCCCTGCTTGCGGATGACACAAAATCTGAAACAGAGTGGACACACTGGGAGGGAGGGGTGGAAAAAATAATGGGTGATTTGAAAAAGATGGAAGACTGGTCAAGGGTTTGGCAACTGGGTTTCAATGCAAAAAAGTTCAAAATCATGTGCTTGGGGCACAGAAACCCAGGAGCAACATATCAATTGGGTGGGGAGGTATTGGCAACCACAAAACAGAAAGAGACCTGGCGGTAATCATTTTTGATCACCTGAAGGTAGCAAAGCAGTATGATAAGGCAGTGGAGAAAGATTGGAATCATGTATACAAGAAGGCCCAAGAGTGATATATTGCAGAGGATAAAACCTCGGAGACAAATTGACAAACAGTTTGTACACAAGGAACTGGACTGCAACAAAAATAGATCAACTGGTTGTCATCCTTGTGGAAACTGCCACTATTGCATCCACGTTTCCAAAAAGAAAACATTTTCAGGTCCAAATACAACTCAACAATTTCAAATCAAGGATTTAGCAACTTGCAGCACCAAATCAATAGTCTATATGGCAGAGTGCACAGAGTGTAGTGCATTCTACATAGAAATACTAAAAGACAGTTCAGACAGCGCATTGGAGACCAAGTACGTGCTTTCATAAATAGACATTTGGAGAGAAATCACACTAATGCTTTAGCTGTCCACGTAACTAACTAAGGACCAGACCACAGTTTCAAGTTTACAGCTATTGAAAAAGTGACGCTGGATCCAAGATGAGGTGATTTGGACTATTTATTGCAAAGAGAAACCTATTGGCAATATTCCCTTAGAGCACTTTATTTCCTGGGACTAAATGAAATATTTCAGCTTAGACCATATTTTAATTAAGAAATGAAGTGTTTCTGTGAATGACTTTGTATTTACTTGTTTATACCCTAAGGCTGTATTTCAGATGTTTGTGTAATGTTCAAATTTAAAGGTCACACCGAGAAATGTCAGCCCCCCCCCAAATATCTCCCCCCCTTAGGTACTTTCCATGCCATACAAAATTAACTCCCTCCTATAAACATAGAAAAATGAGGACTGTTGCAACAATAGTTTTTAACAGTTACCCTAGTAAAATAAGAATATATAAACTATCAATAACTATTGTAACATATAAAAGAAAGATACCTGCTTTTATATTATAAGCTAAAAATGGAAATTTGAATACAACCTTAATGGATTACCAAACCTAAGATGGACTATGTAAAACTTATTTAGAACATTTTTTCTTGCCCCCCCCATATTTATATAAAAGTTTGTATGTTATTGTTGTAGTTATATGTGAGTTCTGCTTTTAATACTGTGAGTCAGATTTTTCATTAAAATTAGAATAATTAATTGTATGCATCATGGGATTAGATAACTATTTAAATGTTGAATTACAGAACTCACACACTCTTGACAAAGAGCCAGTGTGGCTTGAAATGTAGAGGAGAGAAGAGATACTGTACTGTGGGTGTTTGCTTTTGGTGTGTTTTTTTTAATTTATTTTCAAGCATGAATACATGATTATCTGATGAAGGAACCTGACTTCACCTTTATTGTTGGACTGTTTGAGACCAGCCTTTTTGCCTACTGAAGTGGAGAAAGCTAGCAGGATGCTCGGGTGCATAGTGATGGGAATCACCAGCAGAAAGAGGGAGGCAGTGTTTTCCCTGTATAGATCGATGGTGATGCCTCACCTCAAGTACTGTGTCCAGCTCTGGAGGCCCCATCTCTGGAAGGACATAGATAGGGTGGAAGCTGTACAGAAGAGGACAACCAAAATATTGCAGGTCCTGCATCAAAAGCCCTATGAGGAAAGACTCAAGGAATTAGATATGTACTCTGTAGAGGAATGAAGGGGGGGGGGGTGCATGGTAGAAATGTTCAAATACCTCACAGGTACTAATAAGGTACATGAGGGGTAGCATTGTACAATGAAAAAGGTGCTCAAGGACAAGGGGTCATGCTATGAAGATGGAGGGGGGACTCAGAGGAGAGGTGAGGAAATACTTCATTATTGAAAAGATTGATGGATGCCTGGGACAGCTTCCCATTGGAGGTGGTGGGTGCTCAAACAATAACAGGATTCAAACATGCATGGGATAGACACAAAGGGACCTTAGAAATAAAGCAACGTGGGAGAAAGACCAGAGATCGAGTAGGGTCTATGGTGGCACAGTACGTAGGGAAAACAAGATAGACTAGGTAGACCAAGAGGTCCTTATCTGCTAACAATTTCTATGTTTCTATGTTTCTGTACCATACCATTTGCAATTAAATAGCACCTTTCAAGTGAGCATCTCAAAATGCTCAACAATCAATGCACAACTAAACATCAAATAGTCACTGAAATTTAACCACCTCTGGGGTGGAACATGATAACCATTTTTTTGTGCCAACATTCTGTACAGCATATCTCCTACTTTCCATAACCATATGTGACCTGATTGATATTAAGTCAGGTTAACCTGTTTGTGGGTTAGTGAATGAGCAATTTGGGCTGGTAACCAGGGCAGCCCCTTTAAACTTTTCAAGAGGTGTAATGGGGTCTTTAACCTTCTGCATACCAAAAGAAATGCATTTAAATATAGTTAACCAACTCCTTCTGCCTGCGATGGCTAATAGGAGTCATATATATGGACAGGTGAACTGAAAAACACTGTTCTGAACAAAGTAAACAATACATATCATAGACTTGCATGCTTTGCATTTTTATGTGATTATAGAACACTCATTTGTAAAATGTACGAAGATTTGGGATGGATGTCATTAGATGCAAGATTAGAAATAAATTGACCAAACATGACATACAGATTAATAAAATAAAACAAACCACCCCATTTGGTGGGAAACTTACTAAATCTGACCATAAATACAATTGTCATTGAAAATGTTATTGTTCAGCACATGCCATTACAAAATAGGACAGACTGACATAGAATAATTATATAATTACAAAAATGCATTCTAATACAATACATTACATTACAGAGTAACAAAAATGATTCAGGGCCAGCAGGGCATATCCTATGAGGAGCGCCTCAAGGCACTAAATATGTACTCACTGGAGACCTGAAGGGAGGGGGAGATATGATAGAGACCTTCAAGTTCCTTAAAGGAATTAACAAAGTGAACTATGGGGAACTATTTAGCATGAATACCAATTCGCAGTCACATGGACACATAAAACATGAAGTAGGTTCAGGAGAGATGTGAGGAAGTACTACTTTACAGAAAGGGTGGTGGAACCTTGGAACAGTCTGTCAGCTGAATTGGTGGGTGCAAAAACAGGATTCAAGCAGGACTGGGACATAATGAAGGGAATAGTGATTACCAGGGATGACAGTACCAAGGAGGAGACTAGAGAGGGACGGGGAGGGTTAGTATCCTGGAGGATTAGTAGGTTCCAGGGATTATTGGGAACTTGAGCAGACTGGATGGACCTCCGGTCTTTTTCTGCCATCGTCTATGTTTCTATGTTTCTATATTTCTATATACAGTGTTCCCTGTCATAAAATACACATATTACAGTTAGGACAAGTTCACCTTCCACATGATTCTAACAAAGTATAGATTCTGCTTCAATCTCTACATAGCTTTCTAATGATATAGACAGTAATATATACAAAGATATTTTGAAGTGTGAAATTGCTTGGAAAGATACTCCACAAAGGGCATATAAACTGAAGTTACAACTACGGTAACCAAAAATCCTAATGAATGAAGAGTCAATTTGAACATAAAATGATAAGAATTTGAGTGTCAACACAGAAACATAGTAGCATTTGGAGTATTACTACCCAAGGCTAGAACAGTAGCAAATGCAGAAAACTGCATGTAACCTGAACTAGCCAGAAGTTCCTTAAAGAAAATATGTCAGACGTATGAATTAGACCAAACAACTTCAAAAATACTCACATATGTATGATCAAATTTCATACTCATCTGCATTGAGAGTTGCAACCTAAATGGTTCTCTAAGCAAATCACTTATCTAGTTTGCACTTTTATAACTTTGCTGTTGTTTGACCGATTTGCATGACATTTTGCATGTGTCATCAGGGACCAAAGATCTCTGGATGTGGCAAGTTTAGTTTTGGTCAGATGTGCAGGTGCGTAGCTATGGAGTGTCCAAAAATGTGAAAATTACCATTTTTGTGTAAATTCTTTGTCATGCCATTTCTCAGAAACGGTGTGGAGTTGTGGTCTGAAATTTGCAGGGTATGCAGGTCTTGGGTCACAGATGTGCCTTTTGAAGGTTTGGTGAAAAAATAATAATCCTTTCAAACATTATTAAAGTTAAAATGTTCCCATTATTTCCTATGGGAAAAGTTAGATGTGCTGTGCAAAACAACTGTTTTGTTACTGCAAAAGCAGTATTTATTGTCATAAATGCAGACGGTAGTGTCGAGATTCCACCATCTTGTTTTCAGTCAGTGAGACAAACAAATTTAAATATTTCAAAAATTACTGTCAGATGGTAAACACCAACAGTTGTGTTTACCTAGTCGGGGCCTGAGGAATCAGATTCTGTGTTCAGTTTGTCCAAACAATGGGCAGAAATATGTTTATTTTATATGCAGGAGTTTTACTGCTGCAATTTGTGGCACTATTTTCATGAAAGAAGGGGGGTTCTGCCGCAAATTGCAAAGAAGTGAAAACTTTTGAAAAACATTTATCTTTATCCAAAGATCTTAAAAATGTTGAACAATGGACAATTGATAACAAAACGCTGCTTAACATAAATAAATGTGTAGTGATCCACCTAGGAAGAAATAATCCAAAGCACACTTATCTGCAAAATAATACACCCATAAAAACTTCTGCAAAGGAAAGAGACCTCGGGGTAACCATTAATGATACTCTGCCAGCCTCAGACCACTGTAAAAAGTGCAAATATGCTACCTAACAATATAAAATGGTCCTTTGTGAATAAATCAGAACAGTTCATAATCCTGTTATATCGCACTTATATTAGGCCCCAGCTAGACTTCTCCTCCACATTTTGGAACCCATATCTTAAACAAGATACAACATTGTTAGAACTGGTTCAACACAGAGCAACAAAGATGATACCTAACATTAGCCATCTACCTTATTATGATAGATTATTGAAAACTGGCTTGGTTAATCTTGAAAGTAGAAGATGTAGGGGGACTTACTATTGCTTTTTAAGATTTTACAGAGCCCAGACTTAATGTCTCAGTGTGGAATTCAGCTAGCAGAAAGGAAAGTAAACACAAGACGCCACTGTCGACAACTTGTGGTTTTGAAGGCTTCTAGTAATAAAAGAGAAGATTGCTTCAAAATAAGGGTAAATAAGGCCTGGAATAAACTGCCACGAGAAGTCAGAGAAGTCAACGAACTGGTAGTTTTTAAATATCAGTTAGACAAATATCTTAACTGGCAAACAGGCACTAATTAATTAATACACCCACACTGTTGTGTTAGACATTCCAGATGGGTGCACGTCTTCTTATGTCTTCACAAACCTACTAAACCTAGTAAAAGGACTCAGTGTTTCGAGAAACACCATTCTTTTTACAGTAATTTGTGGCAGAACTGGCCCAACCCCCACTCACTGTAATAAACATCAAGGCCTGAAATAAAGGGTTCCATATAGTTTCAGGGAGAGGCAAAACACTGCTTGGTAAGAGCATGGCATACAGGTATGTTGCCTGCACAAAATGACACAGCAGGGCAAAAGGACAGTGAATGCTCTGAGCCTTATTGCTGCTTACAGTATCACCAGGGAGAGGAGAGAGAAGCACAGCTGAATAGTAAGGTTTTGCATGGACTCAATGTCCGACATGAGGCTCGAGAGGATATAAAATTAAATCCTGTAAGCCCTGTATGAAAGTGTGTAGCAGAATTAATTAAAAAGAAAAAGAAAAAAGCAATGGTTCATCATAGTGAGTATCTTGCCATGCTGAAAATAATGCATCTGGTCAGAAGGAAGAAGATAGCACAGGGAATGTTAGGGATATTGTCTATACGGGCTATCACACATTTGTAAAGAGAGCTTTGCTCCACTGTGATCAAACAGCCTTGATAAGACATCAGTCAAGCAGGAGGGATACCAGGAGTGCTTCCTCTCGCTTGAGAAATGCATGGTTCCATGTCAAAATCGTGACTGTGGAATGGCGACCCATGAATAGGGCGCAAGCCCACAGCGCAATGACATTTAAAAAACTTCTTTCTTGCACCTCCTCTTGTGGGGGCTTTGCCCATCTTATATTTATTATACCATCTCCAAGGGGCATACCTCAAAGATGGGGGAACCGCAGCCACCCAAAAGCGTCGGCATTGTGGTTTGGTCAACTGATTCACGGGTCGCCGTTCTGCAGTCACTGTTTTGACAGGCTACCAAAATGCATAGACCCGCAGATAAATACACAGAAGTGAGTACCTCTCTGTACCGTTCATGTAGTGTATGAAGAATTCTCCAGTGCAACAAAATGATTAGGCAACTCCTTCAGCATTTTCTTTAATTCTGCCACGGTGTTAGATGCTGCTGCCAGTCCTTTCTGCCATGTGCGGACCCTTCGAGCGGATAGTCCTGATCCATGAAAAGCCATAAGCCTGGTAGTAGACCTCCTTTTTAGCCCAGGCATGTCAGAGCTGTGACTTGACAGGTTGGGATGGATGGGGTAGGGAGTCCTGGTCTGCTGAAGTGGAGATGGCAGGGAAAAAGACAAGTGACCGTACCTCTTCTTAACAGTGCTCCCAGATATACAGGGATTACTAATTTTTTACAGGATATATGTACACAATACAAGATATGGGAAGGAAAACTACATCTGTGCCTTTATATGGAGAAAAGCAACCTGCTCCTAAAATGGCTATTAATGACCACCTTTAAGATGACTGCCAAGATTGCTCATTCTCACCCCGAGAGTTAAAAAGAGCTTCTGATTGCCTCAGCACTTAGTGATTCTCTCAGATTCTTCAGCACCTTCACCTGTTTAAAAATCATGCCCTGGCTCTTTTTAATTGGGCACTATAAATGTGTGCCAGCATTCATAACAGCGGTCCTTAAATCTGTGGGTCCACAGCAGCAACAGGACCCAAGGCAGCATGGGTTCATAGCGGGAAGGTCATGTCAGATGAATGTAATTGATTTCTTTGACTGGGTGACCAAAGTAGTAGACCAGGGAGGGGCTGTGGACATGGCCTACCTAGACTTTAGCAAGGCATTTGACACAGTCCCACACAAAAGATTAGTAGTCAAATTAACCAGCCTGGGGTGGGTCCCAGAGTGGTAACCTGGGTAAAACATTGGCTGAACAACAGGACAGAAGGTAATTGTAAATGGAGTCTCTCTGAAGAAAGAGGGGTTACTAGTGGGGTACCGCAGGGTTCAGTACTGGGTCCAGTCCTTTTTAATGTCTTTATAAGTGACATTGCAGAGGGCCTGAAAGGAAAAGTATGCCTCTTTGCAGATGACACAAAGATCTGCAAAAGGGTTGATACACAAGGAGGCATGGAAAGGATAAGAAGGGACTTGGCATGTTTGGAGGAATGGTCAGAAGTATGGCAGCTTGGATTCAGTGCAAAGAAGTGCAAAGTAATGCACCTGGGAAACAAAAACCCAGGGGACGATTACACAATGGGGAGGGGGGGGGAGGTAGTAACAACAACAAAAATGGAAAGAGACCTGGAGGTAATCATATCAGATGACCTTAAGGTTGGTGAGCAATGTGAGAAGGTGGTAGGGAGGGCTGGGGGAATACTGGGATGTACAGGGAGAGGTATCACCAGCAGAAAACAGGAAGTTGTTATCCCCCTGTACAGCCAGTTGGTGAGAGTACTGCATCCAGTTCTGGAGACCCCATCTCCACAATGACATAGACAGAATAGAGGCAGTTCATAGGAGGGCAACTAAAATGGTGCAGGGTCTGCAAGAGAAGCCATTCGAGGAGAGACTAAAGGAGCTTAATATGTATACCCTTGAGGAAAGGAGGGAGAGGGGGGACATGATAGAAATGTTTAAGTACCTCAGTGGAATCAACAAAGTCCAAGAGGGTAGCATCTTTCAGAAAAAAAGATGGGCAAGAACAAGGGGACACAATTTGAAGATAGAGGGGGGACGGCTCAGGGGCAATGTGAGGAAGTATTTTTTCACAGAGAGGGTGGTGGACGCACAGAACAGACATCCTGAGGAGGTTGTGGGGTCTAAATCTGTGGGAGAATTCAAGAATGCACGAGAGAGACATAGGGCAATTTCTGTGGGGGGTAGGAAGAAATAGGCTGTTAGTTAAATAGGATCTCCAGCTTATCCTCTAGGTAGGGAAATGGGCAGAATAGGTGGGCCAAGCGGTCCTTATCTGCTGTCAAAGTCTATGTTTCTAGGTTTCTATGTAAGCAAGAAGCAGTGTTTTGGTTGAGTCCCTCAGTGGTTCTACCTACTGTGCTGTTTGGTTTGTGTAATGTGAGGTGAGTGATTAGCAGCGCACAGCAGAGCAGCAACCAGCAACGCAGAGGGTGCAGATCTGAAGTGAGAGAGGAGACAGAGCCTTATTTCCTTTCGGAACCAACCAGGAGCTCCCCAACGCATCTGGTGAGCCATGAGGTGCTTTAATGCTCAGGCCAGTTTGGACCTCATGAGGCTTTTTGAGGGGAGTGGCCTGGGTCAGATAGAAAAGAATAGCAAACTTCATATAAAACAACAAAACACAGATTGTGTGGCCAGTCCAGCACCCACAATCCCCACCCCCCCAGTATATCCCTCCACCCCTAGTTCTCCGATTGCTGTCCCGGTGCTGCCATTTGTCCTAGGTGTCTAGTGGTACCCCCCCTACCCTGCCTGAAAGAAAGAAAACTGTCATTTGCCTTGGTTTTGCTTTTTTTTTAACCTGAATAAGAAAATGGTCCCTCACCGATCAGCATCTTCGCACACCTACCTCCCACTTAGCACCCACCACCCCCCAGTACACTCCCACATACCCTCACTCACCTGAACAGGTCCAGGGTTCAAGTCCCACTCTCTGATCGAAGACACGTCTTGCTGCTGGAACCAGCAACTGCAATATGAGAAACTAAGATCAATGCTGTTCAATGTATTTCAATAGTGTTTTAACTTTTATACATAACTTTTGCATTTTTTGAGATTTTGACCCCAGATTTTCAACATTGCCTTTTGGGGACCCCACCTTATGAACTACATGACTGTCATTATGCAACTCCCACTGGAAATGTGATTTCATGGTGGGTTGATGAAATCACCTTTTGGGAGGTATATGTGTAACGACAGTCATGTTGTTCATGAGGAGAGCTTATAAGAAGGCTATGTTGAAAATTGGGGGTCAAAAGTATTACAAATGGCAGAGTTTTGCCCATTCATTGCAGTTTCACTATGCACTCTTGTAACTTTGGGAATTTTAAATGTTTTGACCCCAATTGTTCAACATACACTTCTTATTACCCCACTTCATGTATGTCACAGCTGTCATTTTTCAAATCCTGATCAAAATGTACTTTTGCACCTCTGGCGCAGAATGGTGTTGCAGTTGCATGGAATTACGTTTTGGCAAGGATTTGAAAATGTTCAGTACCAGGTACATGAGTTGGGGCAATAAGATGTCTATGCTGCTGATTTGGTCAGTGTTGTCCTATAAATGGAAGCACAGGGCCCTTCCACAGCTACATACATATAAGCATTTATTGAGAGATAGGAGCACAAGGTCCTCAGGCAAATAAGGATACAATTATACTATCTCAAAAAAGTAAGGAAATAAATTGCAAAAAATATGTTAATGTTCTAGTTAGGGTTAAAGCCACAAAAGTAGTTAGCAACCCACCCCCGCCCTGCACACACCAACAGGCGTGGGGGGGGGGTGGTGCCTCGGGGTCATCAGCCCTAACGTTGAACCCCAGTCTCCTATACTGTACCCATCTCAGCTTATTTGCTTATGGAATGAGGGTGTTAGGGCTGATGATGGGCTCCTATACACTATCCTATATGTTTTCCAGGGGCCTGCTAGGTGTTTTTTTGTCTCTCTCTCCGCCTTTTGTTTTCCTTGTTTCTAAGCTAGCTGCTTCTAAATGGCCACTCCTCTGTCAACCGCCATTCTTGAGGCAACATTAGTGCTTTGTGCGCCTTTCCTTAGAGTAGCTGGCAGAGCCTGTGAAGAACTTGGTGCATTTTTGCAGGCAGTAAGTGAAAATGGTAACTTTTAATGGCTTGCTGGGCATAAGTTGGTGCCTTTAGCGGGGACTTATAACAGTGAGCAAAAGTTGTAACTTTCTGGGGCTTGCTGGGCATTTTGTATTTGTGCACTTTTTTATCTGCCTTTTATGTTTTTTGTGGTTTCCAATATCTGCTGACAAATGGCCTCTCCTATATCAACTACCATTCATGAGGTGGCATTACTGCTTTGCATGCTTTTTCTCAAGCAGGCCAGCTGCCATTCTTCTTTTACCACTGGCTCCTGCTTCTGTGCTTCCGTGGGGGTGGAGTGAGCAGGCATGCACCCAGGCGCACTACAACAGGATCACTCCGCTAACAGTGAAGTGAGTGGGGCTATGCATTCACGTGGTGCATCTCAGGTTTGAGAAGTTGCGCAGTAGCGTGATGTCTAACATCCACACCCACCTGCAGTCTACATTGCCCAGAATATTTGGAGTACGGGGTTCTCTCGGCTTACTACCTATGGTGTCTCAACATGAGCAGCCTAATTTGTGCTGCCTGTACTGTTCAGTCTATCGGGTAGAGCTTCTCTTTTGCTTTTGTCAGTTGGGTGCCTGGCAGGGGAGTGGCTCACATCTGTTGACAGAGATGAGCAGTCCAGCAGGGGACTTGAGGTTGTTAATCTCAGCATATAACCAGCTCTTACTCCTGATGAGCAGCCTGAAAACTGAGTGACATCATGGAAATTCCCAGCTACTAAATCTTGCTGTAGTCTGGCACTTTCTGATGTTGTTATGGTGTAAGTCTTTTCACCTGGTTAGTCAGACTTATGGGACTCAATTTTCAAAGAGCGCTATCTAGGGATACAGAGAACTCTGGGTGCATCAGGGACCCAGCACCCAGTTGTGTAAAAACAGGGGTCCCTGCACCAAAAACACAGAAGTTGCCACACTCGCAGGTTAGTGCCAAACAATTGGCTCACCTGCGGGAATTGCTGCAGGGATCTGTCTCCACCCCCCACCCAGCGCAGCACTAGAGGGGCCAGGATGGTTGTGGGGGGTGAAACAAGCTTGCCAGTAGAGGTCTGGGGCAGAAGGAGCATGGGGGTGCCATATGGGGAGTCGGATAGATGGTGGGCATGTGAGTGAGTGATGTGGCAGTCGGTGGGGGTGCCATTTATATAACTATAAAGCCAATGGGATGGTACTGTGGGGAGGGTTCCAGTGACAAACAGTGCCCAAGCCTCGGGCTGCTGCCAAGGCTTTGCCCACCTGGGGCCATGGCATTGTTTGTCCCAGGAACCTCCTGAGGTACCATCCTGTTAGCTTTATAGTTATAAAATTGGCATCCCTACTGGGTGCCACATCATTAACTCACATGCCCACCATCTCCCCAACTCCCCCTATGGCACCCCCATACCTCTTCTACCCCTAGATTCCACTTTCAGAGCTCCCCCCAATTTGCCACAGTGTGTGGCACTGGTGCATGGTGCTTACACCACCTCGTGGCTGGTCTAATTCGAGCCCCTTGCTGTGCCCACGGTGGGGCTTCTAGAATACAAGAAAAGGGGATGGTGCAGCCCCGCCATGGTGCAAGCCCCCATGTGACCTGGTGCACAGACGCTTTTGTAACAGGGGTGGCACAAGGGACTTTGCTGCATGGCATCCCAATGTCACCTCAGCCAGCATTTGAGAACCAGGATTGCCACAAGCTGTGATGCAAGGCACCTTGCGTCATAGTTTTTTTGTTTGAAAATAGAGCCCACAGTCTTTTGGTGGTCTGGCCTGCTGGGTTGCACTTGGATCCTCCTACAAGTCCCAGCTTCTAAGATGATAGCCATGGGCTGTGTCAGTGCCTTCTAAGAGTTGGGGGGTGGGGGCATGGGTCTTCATATCGGGCTTTGCTATCCATGATGTCCTTGCTCCCCTAGGGTCAGCAAATTGCAGTGATGTATGGGCTACGGGCCTCATCAGGGGCTTCCAGCCAGGCATGCCTTTTCACTTCCCACCTCCCTCTTTCCCTCTTTCCTCCTTCTTTCTAATTCACTATAATTAGGTTTTACATTTTATTCACATTTTATGGAAATCTTGTTAATTGTTTATTTTATTAGCGTATTCTGCAAAGTGCCTAGAATCTCAATGAGACAGAGCACTCTAACAAATAAATAAACTAAAATAAAAGTAAACTTCCCATCCCCTAACTCATGGTGGTCTGTACTGGGGCTTTTTTTTGTTTTCCTAATATCCAAATTACAGGCACCCATGCTGGAACTAACGTTGTTGTTGGTCTTTTCTCTGTTTGTGTAGTTACTTGAGGGGTCTCTGGGTCCCTGGGTTCTTATGATGTGTCTCTGTGCCGTGTTTTAGTACTTTGTAGCTATGATGCCTTAACAGCTGTGGGAGGCTTCCCCTCCATGGTTGGACTACATATCTATGGCTATGATGATGATGTTCTCCATACTCCTTTACTGCACAGAGTTATCGAGCCATACTGTGGAGGCTCTAGCATGCACACCAAGACTATATTTTTCCTTTTCAGGTATTTGTTGTGCCACCATGGCTTATTGCGGACCAAAAAAGATAATTATTAAGACCTACAGTAGGACTAGGAGGGCCTTGATGCAAGGGACCTACAGTCAGTGCTGGGTAACCAAATTTAATGTGTTTTGTTCATCCCCTCAGAGCTAACCATGGAGCTTGGGTTGCGGCGCACGTGTGGCATTACTGGCTGTGGTAAAGCTGAGTTACACGATTCCGACTCTGTTTTGCTTTTCTGATGGATCCTCTGGATTATATTAGCAGTAATCCACAGGGCCTTCCTGCAAAGACACCCGAATTGTTCGGATCCCTCTGGTCAGGGAGGGATCCTTACAGGCACGTCCAGATGTGCCATAGCACAGCAAAAATCAGATCACCTATCCACAGGCAACCCCAGCCTTGACAGCAGGTTGAGAGGACGGTGTCAGAGGGTATAACTATATCCTGACTGAATGGAGCCAGAGTAGTCTCGAGGAAAGGCACCTTCTTCAAGGCGGAAAGGGGTGGCACGTGTCAATAGGTGACAACCTTTCCTCCCCCTATTTTACTATGTACATTGAAGGAGGGGGTAGCGGTTCAGCCTCCCCAACTGTGTGTGTGATTCATCTGAAGTGGGCTGGGATGCTCAGGTTGCAGCTTCCTGGTTCGGACAATGTGTGTGTGTGTGTGTGTGGGGGGGGGATCTGGACCGTATTTATTTGGTGTGAAGCTTCTGGTGTTATGGTGCATCATGTTCCTAGAACTTATAGGTGTTGCTCACAGCCATTCATCTCTCTGTGTTCAATACGTCATGGGCCAGGGGTGGACGTTGCACAGATATTCTGGTCTAAGCTGGACTGTTGAAGATCTAGGAGGACCCCCTTACCTGGCTTTAACATGTGTAGTCTGATACCGTTTGAGGCCTTTGCAGAGCTGGAGGTCCTCAGCCTTGTCTTTTGATGCAGTTCTGCATGTTAGGTGCTTGGATAAGGGTACCAGGTCAAAAGGCTAGCTCCACTCTCCCCTTAAAACTTCTGTAGATGAGGTTTGTTCTTCTCTGACTTTGTCATTGGGACTCTGTGGGGCAGGTCCTTCATACTGGGCTGTTATTCTCAGATATTGGCCTAGTCAACCTCCTCTATTAGGATGTCCTCCTAAGGTTACTGTTCCAGGCCATACACTTTATAAGTGAGGCCTTACTACCACATCCGTCCATAGATGTCATGCCTTTTGTGACAAGCCACTCTCAGTCCCCTATTGCAAGGGTTGGATCTTGGTTCGGTGTTGTTCAGAATCAGGAAGTGCAGTTTCAATCAACATTAGGCTACAGATGGTTCCCATAATGGAGAGTTTTGAGTTTATAGCAAGTATAGCCGTAGGTGGAAATGGCATTCTATTCCACAATGTACAAGGTCCATACCGCACCTGTTTCCAGGCAGCAGCTCCACCATTTGCAAGCATACCTTGCTAGACATTAGGAGAATGCAAGCTTTTCCATCTGCTCTAGGTTCTCCTTCTAAAAGGGGTGGATCAACACATAATTGCCAAAGGTTAATCAGGCAGACTTCAAGTCATTTGCAGATTGCGAACCAGGGGTGCGGAAGCTTTGGATTGCCCTCTTTGGGGGTTAGTAGCTGCCCAAAATGGTATCTCCAAAGTCCTGTAACGTAGTGAGGCATGCCTTGGAATAGGAGGGGCATCACGTATTGATGGAAGAGCCGACTGGGCTAGGACACTAAGAACCAGAGGTATGCTCCAGCCTAACAATCAGTTGGACTGTTGTTTGCCTAGGACATGCAGTGATGGTCAGCTGCAATGTTACTGCTAACAGTGTAGATCAAACCACTTTATCCGTACTGTGTGCACAGCTGTGAAGGAGCTAGGTGCAAGACAGGGGTTGCTGGCCACTAATAGTCACAAAACAGTCCAAAATTGCTCTGCACTCTCCTTGTTCAAAATAATAGAGAAGGTAATCAAGTATAGTCAATATCCAATTTGTTTATTGGTGCAATCAAATACCTCAGCGCTTTGATCAGGGGTGTCGTTCTCCTCAGGGGGGGTTGAAGAAGACCACACCCCTGGTTGAAGTGCTGGGGAGCAAGTTTGGATAGTGGAAGCAGCTACTCCACACATTTAGAGAAGGAACTGTATGTATTTGATTGTACCAATAAACTGGATTATCGACTAGACTTGGTGACCTTCTCTATTATTTTGCACAAGGAGAGTGCAGAGCAATTTTGGACTGCTAACAGTGTAGGCCCAATTTGAAGGATTGTGAGTCTCTGGTTCTGTCAGTCTCCAGCAGTATTGCTCCAGATGGCATACTACTGCAGGAGTCTTTTGCCTGGACCAGACAAGGGATCATCAGCATCTGTGTAGCATCTCTGGAGAACAGAATGCCACTTGGTTGTCCCTGCCATGGCTAGATACACACAATGACAGGTACACTATGATTCTAGCAGTACAGCCCTTTGGTCTGCAGAGCAGAGGATCTGTCAGATGCAGGTTAGGTCTGATAGGATCCAAACTGTGAAGTTCATCTCCGCAGTATCTGATAGTTCCTTGATCAACATTGGTGTTCCTCAGGGATCTATCCTGGGACCACTTCTTTTCTTACTCTTTATCAACAGTGCTCCAGATGCCCTTCAAAGCTGTTCATCTCTTCTATACACTGACGATCTTGTTATCTACACTGGCTCGGCTGCAGTGGATAACCTTAACTCATCCCTTTCCACTAACTTTAGGAACATTCAAAACTGGCTGCACAACCATAAACTGGTTCTAAATACTAAAAAAATGAAAGCCATGCTGCTAGGCTCCGCCCCTAAACTTAGGGCTTGTCCATCATCCCTGATGGTCCATGACCTTGAGGGGATTAAACTAGAGTCTGTCATGTCCTTTAATTATCTTGGTGTCTTACTAGATCAGTCATTGGATCTAAATCTTCACATTCAATCCACCTGCAGAACAGTTAATAGTCGACTAGGTGTTGCCTACAAGACTAGCTACATGCTAACACCATCTGCAAAACTGGCCATCACCAAGGGGATCTGACTCCCCACCCTAACATATTGTGCTCCTATCCTTGCTGCTGCCCAGAAAAACTCCCTCCAGAAATGGGACATCACATACAATAATATCTGTCGCTATGCATCATCATCCCCTCGACTCAAGCACCATTGTCAACTCTATAGTGGCCTGGGCTGGCTCTCTCCTTCTGCTTCCAGGCAATATTATCTTGGCTGTCTGCCTGACTCTATTATCAGGCTTCAAACCCCGACATCACTTGCAGCTCTACTTACTCCCTACACCTCCGCCCGTGAGCTGTGATCAGCTGATAAATCATTACTAAATGTACCCAGTTGTCATACCTCAAAAGGAACTGTTGCTTTTAACTACAGTATGTGGCTCCTCAGTTTTGGAATACTTTTACCTTAGATCTAAGGCAGTCTCCATCTTACTGTCGCTTTAAAAGGGAATTACAACAATATCTATCTCTGGCAGATCCATGTACTTGCTTTGACCCTACTTGATCTGTTTGTTGGCACTCCTTGCCTTCGGCCTGATACTGTCCTTTCAGAACTCTCTTGTTTCCATTAAACACCTTTTCTCACCCTTTTTCTTCTCTCTATACCTAATATTTGACCTGTTGCCCCTTACCTTATTTCCTGCCTATGCCTTGGCCTGCATCTACCCCTCCTAGTACACTTCCTCTACAAACTTACTCCTCCTTGCTTACCTTTTATTTCAATGTGCCTACCTCCTGCTACCCTATATTTGCAGTCCTTTGGTATTGCATAAGTAAAATTGTACCTTACATTTTGTGACACATGTATTGTTGTTGTGAGCTGCCTGAACTTTCCATACTGAGACACTTGTACTGCTATTTGTTTATTGCCTGCATTTCCTAACTGTGTCTCATATGATATTTTATTATTGATTGCCTGTACTTTTCTCTATTTTGTGCTGTTATGAATTCTACTGCTGTATCCTTATTTTTCTCTGGTTCAAACCAAGTTATATGTAATGCTGTTATGCACTTTTGAAATGTTCTGTAGGTCATTATGTCTCTGTACTTTCCCGGGTCGTGCCTGAAAATAGTCATTTTTTGGCTAGAGCACCTACCTGGTTAACAAAAACTAAATAAATAAATAAAATAAAAACATAAATACTCACAAAACAGTCCAAAATTGCTCTGCACTCTCCTTGTTCGAAATAATAGAGAGGGTAATCAAGTCTAGTCAATAATCCAATTTGTTTATTGGTGCAATCAAATACCCCAGCACTTTGACCAGGGGTGTCGTCTTCCTCAGGGGGGTTGAAGAAGACCACACCCCTGGTTGAAGTGCTGGGGAGCAAGTTTGGATAGTGGAAGCAGCTACTCCACACGTTTAGAGAAGGAACTGTATGTATTTGATTGTACCAATAAACTGGATTATCGACTACACTTGGTGACTTTCTCTATTATTTTGCACAAGGAGAGTGCAGAGCAATTTTGGACTGCTAACAGTGTAGACCCAGTTTGAAGGATTGTGAGTCTCTGGTTCTGTCAGTCTCCAGCAGTCTTGCTCCAGATGGCATACTACTGCAGGAATCTTTTGCCTGGACCAGACAAGGAGTCATCAGCATCTGTGTAGCATCTCTCTGGAGAACAGAATGCCACTTAGTTGTCCCTGCTATGGCTAGATACACACAATGACAGGTACACTATGATCCTAGCAGTACAGCCCTTTGGTCTGCAGAGCAGAGGATCTGTCAGATGCAGGTTGGGTTTTTTTTGGTTGTAGGAGCCCTTCAGGTGCTTATGTACATAGGTCAAGTCGATTTTGGGTGCCAAGGGAGGAGGCAGTAACTGCCTGTCCTGGTGGGTGACCCAAGTTTTCTTATTTCCTGCTTAATGTTCCCTTGTTTTTCTCAGTTGTCTCTGGGGAGGGATGCAGGGGTCAGAAGTGAGTTCTCCTGACAGCAGTTTAGTGACCAAGAAGATCCTAGTTGCCCAGTGCTTGTTGGTCTGGCTATGTAGACAATTAGCGGCTCGGTTGTCCCATGTCAGTAGGTGATATCAGCAGCAAGGTTCCCTCTTGGGAGTTCTCCTTCTGTTACTTCCAGGAGTGCTTAGCTTAGCAGCTCCAGTTCCAAAATAAAAAAAAAAATAAATACATTTTGTGTTTGTCCTTGTATCAGGAGATCAGAGTGATAGAGCTCTGAAAATATAGGATGCTACAAGTCTCTAATGAGTTCATGATTGTAGCAGGTAGTTGTCAGTGAGTCTCATCATGGTCCCACAGATCAAGGATGTTTTTACTGGTAGTCATAAAGTCTGTAGGTGAGGATTCTCTGAGTCTGATACCCCACCAGTGATGCTTTAAGGTGTGATAATAATGCAAGTTAAGAATGTTTTCTAAGGTTAGGATATGGGGAAGTGGCTACTGAAACAAAACATCCCTGTTTCTTGTTGTCCATGAGTACTGTACTATTGTTTCAGTTTTGAGCACCAAGTGTGGCCTGGACTCAGCTCTCCCTTTACCAGGAGAATGAAGGCCTTTGACTTTAACATGTCCGTTCTGGACAGTCTTGTCTCCATGGTGATAATGGCATCTTGCAATGAGAGGATGAAATCTGACAATAGTAAGGTACTCCTTTAGCTTTTTTTCCCAAGACACTTCAGGTATGCTGTTGTGGGCCCAACGGACATGGCCATCCAGCACTCAGTTCGAATAGTAGTAGTTTTCAGATGAATCCAGTATTTAACGGTCAATGCACTATATACAGCAGGTCAATATTCTCTCCCACCCTATTTAGATGGGCACTGCTTCTTAGGACCCATATGTATTACCTTCCTTTTCACTGAAAATGTGGAGCAATACATATTTGAGAAATTCCATCATACATAACTGTACATACCATAATTTCCTTTTCTGTAAGCTCCAACACTGTGAATGTGGCCTCTCTCTCTGGAGCTTCAGGCTCTTCTGGAGAATATTGTCAAATATGCTGTAGGCATATATTGCTATATTTTATGGGGGTGTACATTGCTTGTTCTTATCAGAGGACACCTACAGTGCTTTTTCATGGACTGGGATTCATCAACTGGTGTTGGATTCTTTTGTACAATAACTTATGGTTCTGTGGATGGATCATAGTTTTAAAGGTGAGACGTAAAAGGTTGTCTGCACCTGGAGAGATTTCTTGAGTATCAACCAGTCATGTGTACTCTGTTGCATTCTTTCTAAGTAAATGTTTTTTTCTCTTTCTGTAAGCCAAGTTCTCAGGATCATAAGAACACGAAACTGAATGTTGGAATTCACAAAGGGCAGGTGGCAATACTGAGTGGGGGGCCCATTTTTCAAGAAAGGTAGGCATGCATTTGCCATTTAGCTCTGGTTGTTTCCACGGTGTAAGTTTAAGCAGGGGCATAACCCAGGGTGTGGGTTTAATAGTAACACATAGTAGTCTTTATTTTATGCACTGCGTGGACAGAAGTAAACTGAGGTGGAATACAACTGGAAAGTATCATGTCCCTGGGGTCCGTATTGAGGTCACAGTTTTGAAGCTCTACTACTACCCCAGTAGGAGAGCACATTACCCATATGTACCTTCCCACTGATAACGCTGGAGCTAACAAAAAAGGAAATAATGGTGAGTGTGATGGAATTTGTCCTTTTTTTTTTGCAAACCTGACTGTAATAGTGTAAAGAGAACCAAATCATCAACATATGCCAAAACAGGTACAATAACTAAACCTATCCTGGGTGAATCAGAAACAACAGATATAAGTGCCCTTATGATATGGTCGCTGTAGATATTAAATAGCGTTGGAGCTAAGAGGCACACAACTTTATTAGTCATAAAATTCGATGAAACATTACCCCCCACACCCAACCCTACTCTTGCCCAGGTGTAATTATACAATTCAGAAATAATGGAAATAGGACATGAGTCGATACCCCATCTCACATCATTTGACATAATTCCAACTGAGAAATGGAATCAAATGCAGAAGAATAGTCAATGAATGCGACCTACAACTTCTGTCTATGAATCACAACATATTTCTCCCATAGGTGTTTAAGAATAAAACAATTATCCAGGGTAGAACACTGTTCCCTGGAACCGAACTGCAAAGATGACAAATCCCCTGCGACTGAAATTTGTTCACAAAATCTAGATAAAATATTTTTGCTAAAGATTTTAGAAGAAACATCCAGTAGGCTAATTGGTTGATACATTTGTGGATCTGATTTATTACTTTTTTTAAAGATAGGAACAATCTTGTCCCATGCCATAAATTAGGAAGGAAGCCCTCACTAATACATTTATTAAACAATAACAAGAAAAAAATGAAACAAGAAGAGAGGGGATTGCAAATAAGCTTCAGAAGCAATTAGATCAGGCCCAGGAGCCTTCTTGGACTTCAAAGAGTTAATCTCATTAAGTACTTCCATAATATTAAAAAGCATAATACTATTGTCAGACACCAAATCAACCAAATGATTTTGCAATGTCTGATCATAGAAAAAAGAAGAAAAATTAGCTATCCATGCCTCAGGAGAAGTATATGAATCAATGCTATCTGAAAAATGTCAAGGTGCCTTTGGTAACAAGCTGCCAAAAGGCACTTAAATAATTTCTGGAAACAGCAGGTAACATGATATCACATCGATTATGGTAATAATCCAGTTTTTTGTTATGTAATAGATTTTTATATAGTTTCTGGTTTGCACTTAATTGATTACTGTTAACTTTATAGGCTTTCCCCTAGTTTTTCTGATCTTATTAAAGGGAAAGAAAAAAGAACTGCCCTAAGTCTATAAATGGCATGGAGGTTCAAATCAAGTCAATACCGCAAAGGGAAATATCTCGCATTTACACCTATGCAGGCTCCTAAAACTCATAGTACTACTCTGATTCCGGCTAAAATGGAGAAGGCATAAAAAAAGTACATATATATGTGAATGTGATATACTGTAGTTACATTAGGTGCCAACTCTGCCCCCCCCCCAAAAAAAAACAGTGGCCACTAACCCTTAAATGCCATTTTGCACCCCTGTGGCTGTTTTTTCAAGGGTAAGGTTACTGTGATACAGGAATCTCTTAAATTGTTCCCTTAATTAAAATGCCAACACAACCACGTGCAAACACTCTAATACAATTAAGAAAAATACATGTTATTTAGAACTTCTAAACTCATTTAAAATCAGCTCTTACAAGTAAACTATTATACATAATTGAACGCTGAAGGACATTCATACAGTTTGCATTAAGAAATCTATTTGTCATAATTATAACAGAGTCCATTTGATAGACAGCATTTATAACTTGATGCAAACTTTGTATCATTCCTTGCTTGTTTTCTTGGGCTGCATTCCAAATCTTCATTAGGGCAGATTTGAACATCAATAAAATTTCATGCACATGGGAGGTGAAAAAAATAAACCTACTGAAGAATAGATACAAAAACATAGCACCGTACATACTTATTTCATATGTTAATATACAATTTCTGTATTTTCCCTTCAGGGGACTACCATTTGGGGATATTAGTGACAAAAAAAAAAAATAACAAGATAAAAATGGGGATAGTGCAGTAAAACATAGATAACGGGGGGATCAATGTTCTAGTTGTCAAAAAGGACCCATAAGTATTGCTGTCCAATCTCAAGTTACGTATATTCCATTAAGAGACAGAGCCAGATGATATATTCATATTCTTGTTTTCTTCAAAACTAACATTTTCAGTTGAAATAAAACACCCTATCTCCTCTCCAATGTTTTTGCCTTAAGCATCCAAAAACTTTATATATCCACTGAGTTACGATCCTCCTAGACCCAATTTATGTATTTTAGCTGCAGTAATCATTAAGTTTTTCTGGGTTACAGAAAAGAAGTGAACTCAAAACATCCATTGAGACCTGGGACCCAATATGCAGTAAGGCACAAAGCATAACGCAAGTGTTTGTGCTGTGCTTCACAAGTGCTTAGGGTTCCCAGGATTGTATATTCAGTCTGGCACTATCCGACTGAATATGGGGCCATGTCAGTGCAGCACTATGTCAGGTAGCACTGCCCCAACGTGACTTCTGAAGTGGGCCTCAAGAGTTGATAGCCCCGGAGTGCTATCTGCAATTTTCAAAGGTACCCATGCAAATGAGCCCATTGGGCATGCAAGGCACTAAGAGACCATTTACATGGGTAACCGAGACAGGTAGAGTGGCACCACCCCCTCTATCCATAACATAGATGTAGCACCCCCCCATCGCGAGCCTGTCATGTCCAAAACAAATCCCTGGTGCCAGTGGTTTTCCCTTTGCCTCTGAACAACAGACACTCATTGAAAAAAGAATCCCTGATGGTAGTGGTCCCTCCTTCCTTCCAGTTGCCAGCCCCTCACTGACATAAATGACCCCTGGTGGTAGTGGTCCCCCCTCCAGTTAATTGCCAGCCTGGAAATAAAAAACAAACAAACTCCATGGCATCCAGTGGCCCCCCTCACTGATCCACAGTGCCATGGGTAACATTGCCCCACTCCTTGGCATCTAGTGGCCCAACATGGCAACACTGAGCACCCATCCCTTAGTCCCCTTACCAGTATCCTTGGTGCTGCGGGTGCATACGGTGACCGACACAGCCCTCCTCACACTTCCTTGGCTGGCCACCATATGTCTAGGCAGGGAGTGTGCCTCATAATTATAGGACAGGATGATGTACTGTCCGGTAAATAAGAGGCATGCTCTCTGCTTGGGCATATGGCGCCTGGCTGAGGAGGTGTGAGGAGGGCTGTGCCAGTCACCATATGCACCTGCAGCACCAAGGATACTGGTAAGGGGACTGGGGGCTGGGTGTTGTGGTGGGGGCCATTAGATGCCAGGGAGTAGGACATGGCAATCCATGGTACTGGATGCCAGGGAGTTTATTTTTAATTTTGGGTTGGTGATCGTTGGGAGGGGGGTCACTACTACCAGGGATTCTTTATTTCAATGAGGGGCTGGCAATCAGAGGGTGCAGGGAGCACTACCACTAGGGATTCTTTATTTCAGTGAGGGTCTGATAATCGGAAGGAGGAGGGGGGACCACTACCACTAGGGATTCATTTTTTCCGTGAGAGGCTGGTGATCGTTGGGGGGGACCACTGCCACCAGAGAGTCTTTACTTCACTGAGAGGTTGGTGACTGGAGGTGGGGGATCGCTACCACCAGGAATTCTTTATTTGAATGAGGTTCTGGTGATCAGAGGAAGGGGGGACCACTAGCACCAGAGAGTTTACATTCAGTATGGGCTGGCGATAGGGGGAATGTGCCATGGACCACAGGGGTGGGTATGCTCCCCCAGCAGCCAACTGGCTGGTTGACTGCATTACCTCTGGTAGCCACTGGGCTTATGTGGAGTAAAAGGAGGTTTTCTTTGTCGGTATTTGCGTGGTGCAAAACCTTTTTGCACCATGCAAATCTGCTGAATATTGGCTTACACTGATATTCCTCATTTGCATACCCTCCTTTTTGGTTTGCATGGGTGCTACCCCTGTTTGCTGGTGCAACAGAGCCTTTTCAATATTGGGCTCCAGTGCAAAACCTGGCTTACACATGCAAACACCTCTTAGCACCCATGCAAACTTTTGAATATCGATCCCCTGGTGTTTTCAGTGCACCTAAAGTAAAAATCCATCATGCTTCACTTCTGAGTAGTTTATCCAGGTCCACTCCTCTCATACCCAGACTAACCTTCTCTATTCCCATATATCACCCATGTATGTTCTTGTATGTAATCTACATATTTTGTATAAGGGTCAGGATATTTTTTATCTTCATTTGCTATATCCCTCACATGCTTCCCTATAACTTGTTTGAATGGTCTAATTGCTTTCCCAATGTAAAAAGCTCCACAGTTGTACAGTGCTAAATATATAACCCCAGGGTTGACATGAAGAATAGGACTTTTTATTGTATTCGTTTCCTCTCCTGTTGCATATTTGAAAGTTTTCCCTCTTTTTATGTGCTTGCAAAACGTACAATGCCCACACACACACTGCAGCTCGATGGTGGTGGAAGACCTAATGCAGTATTTAGTTTTTCCACCTTATTCATTTGCTGTAATGAATAAACCAAAGTTTTCTGAAGATTATTCACCTTACGATATACAAACTGTAGTAAGTTTCAACATGATCTACCCCAAACTGGATCTGCTAGTATAGTATTCCAGTTTTTTGTTATAATATTTTTGATCTCTTTGGGTTGTTGTGTGTAAGCTGAAATTAACAATACTGTTATTTACACCTTTGTCATTAATCACCATTTCCCCCCTCCCCCTCAGAAGTGTCTCCGTCTTTCTGTCTGGCTCAACTGATGGCATTCTCTACTAGTGTGCTATTACAGTCCCTTGGCACAAATCTATTCCTCATGTCTTCTGCCCGTTTTATAAAATCCTCTTCCAGACTACAATTTCTTCAAAGTTGTAAAAACTGACTTCAAGGTGTATTGGATTTCATATGTCTGGGGTGTATGCTACATGTGGTTAATATAGCATTATAATCTGTCTCTTTGTGAAAAAGGTTTGTTTCAAAATTCCCCATAGATGCCTTGCTAATCAAATATCCAAAAAAGAAACCGGATTCAAATCTGCATGTAACAGAAATTTCAAATTACTGTCTGACTTCCCCAAATGAGAGATGAATGCTGACAGCCTCTCTCTTGTACCTTTCCATATCAAAAACAAGTCATCAATATATCTGTAGTATGCTTTGATCTTTGCAAAATAAGGATTATAATCTGGATTTTGCATAGCCCTCTTTTCCATAATCTCATATAGAGATTCACATAACTAGGGGCAAGTGAGGCTCCCATTGCCATGTCATGTATCTGTAGGTAGTGGCTATCCCCAAAAATAACATTATTACAGGATTGTACAAGATCTTGCAAGATATCAAAAAAATCAAAAATAAAGTCAGCATTATAGTCATATGCTTCCCATGATGCTTTGCATTATTGGGGTATGTGCAGTTGTGTTTTTCTTTAAAATTTGGCTGTATAGCTAGTACTCTTCCAGGGTAACCCTTGCCTCAGGGCATTTGCTTTGGGGTTCTTGTCTTTTGTAGTTCTTCTCTTCTCTATGATAGGCTTCCCATGACTCAAACAAGTAAGACCCTCTTAAGGCTCGCTGACTCCCTACATGTGGACTGAAACACAGTTATAGCACAGTGAAGATTCCTAACAAGGATGAAATATGTGTCTGTGTTTGCTGTTCTTAGCCTTTGCTGGTTGTATTGTGAAGTCTTCTGACCCCATACAATTCTGCTAAAAGTTGAGCCACCTCAAATTCCTTCACGGGGATTTACTGGGCATGTGCCATTGTTTTTTCCTTAAAATTCGGCTGAGTCTCCAATACCCTTCCAAGGTAAACTCTGCCTCAAGGCATTAGCTCTGTTGTTTTTGCCTTTTGTAGTGTTTCTGTTCTCTACTATGGGCTCCCAATGACACAAACAAGCAAGACCCTCCTAAAGCTGGCTGGCTCCCTCTCTCCCTCTGGGCTGAGATATAGATATGACACACTGATGAGTCCTAACAAGGATTAAACATATGTGTGTGTGTCTGCTGTTCTCAGCCTTTGCTGGTTGCATTGTGAGGCCTTTTGGTACCATGCAATTCTGCTTAAAGTTGAGTCAATCCAAATTCCTCAATGGAAATTTGCATATGTTTTCCATAATGCTTTGCATTATTGGGGTATGTACAATTGTATTTTTTTTTATCATATTCTCCTGTCTATTCTAAATAATATCTCATGACAGTCAAACCTCCAGCATGTGGAGCATTTGTATATAGCAATGTCACATCCATGGTAAGTAAAAAACAACCAGTGTCCACCTTGAGTCTCAATAACACTTTCAAAATATCTTTAGTATCTTTTAAATAAGAGGTGACTCTGCTCACCAAGGGGCACAAGTGAAAGTCAACAAATTTAGAGAATTTTTCAGTGTAAGTATGAGGTATTTCTCTTTGCTGCACTAAACTTATTAAGAAGCTTGTATTTTTCCTTTTTACGCTGTATATGAAACCACTCATTTTCCTCCTGCCATTTGGACAAGAGAAGATGTATGAAACTGAACAAATTTGGGTACAAAAAGAATCCAATAGACCTTACAATTCAATTGCAGAGAGAAAAGATGAGCCTTGTTGGAGATGATTTTCTAAATCGGGAATAAAAACTGTTCCAACCTAAGAGAGAGATTATCATTCCACTGTACTTTTTCCTATTTCTGATACAATATCCAAGGGAAGAATTATTTTTGAATCCACCCTCACAGCCTCACTACAATAGGTCTCAGTAAGAACCCACTTAATGGAAACTGGAAGATGGTCACTGTCTGCCCTACTTATGACAAAAAAAGCACACCACATTTCAATCTGACTGTCCTGAATCTGAAGGAGAGATGAACGTTTCATAAATATCAGTTAAGGAATCAAGGTGATAAAGAATTCAATATACCAAAAATTAAAACTGTCTATGTGGAAATGATATTCAAATATAAGGCAGCTATTACTTGGAACAATATTCCACTAAAACTTAAACCCTCCTGTGTCACTACAAATGCTTTCAGTATGACTATAAGGCAAGAACTTAACAAAAGATGTAAATGCTTTAGATGAAGTAATTACATTTTTAGCAACAAGTGAATTGACTTAAGAAACTGTGTCTGTTGTATACAGTATATTTGTTTGGTATATTTAAAGTGTCTATTGTAGTGTAATATTTCTTGTGTCAAATGTTTGTATTTTTAGCATACTGTTCCATATATAACTGTCATTTTGTAACCTTTGTGCTAAAATGCAGAACCACATTGTAAACAAAGCTTTTGCTGTAATGGTGCTATTTTCCTTTTTTTTAAAAATAAAAGATTTTACTTCTTGTTGAGCAGTCACCAGAAGCAAACTGGATCTTGGTTTAATGTCTCATCTAAAACGCAACAGGAGAACATAATGTTCCCTTAACACCATTTTGGGATGTTGGTATGTGTAATGCCCCAAAGGTGGTCATTACAGAAAAATAAAATAAAATTAAATGAACGTGGAATACATAGGTGCCTAGAGTACCTGCTGCAGGGGTAGGCAGCAGGGTACTGTACAAAGGGGTCCCCTAGACATAAAAGTCAAACTCCCTGCACACACAAAACACTGTAACTAATAAGAAAAGTGCACCTGTGCACTTACAGCTGGTCAAAAGATAGATTTTGTAGTATTCCATGTCATATCGAGTTGATGGAATGCTGTGCTGAGTGGCTCATGCACAGCATTCCAATCCAGCCATTCTAGAACCCAGGCAGTTTTATCTTTTAAATATAATTCTATAGTTGTTCAGTTGTCAGTTCCTGGGCAGCTGTTGAGGAGAGAGGACACAGTAAGTCAGAGGGACAAGAAAAGGGCTTACCTGGAGGGTTGAAGCCATCCCTGAGGACTTACCTGTGTGCCTGCTCTGCCTCCACTGCCTGAAGAAGCCTGCTGGTGGTGAAGTTGTCGGTGGTGCCATCAGGGCACCACGAAGAAAAATGCCCACTCTCCCCGTGTTTCTAGGGCTTAAAAGCCCTCCAGTTATTTGTTTTGTCCTCCGGTGTAATTGTTTAAGCCCCTGAGGTATTTTTAAAAGTTTTAATTGGGTCCCACGTCAGCAGCAAGCAAGCTGCATCTTCCTTGGTCATCGGAGGACCCCTGGAGCCATCCCTCTCGCTGCCTGCTGTTCTTCCCTCCCACTGCAGCTCATCTCCCACCTCCCAGAGCAGCCAAGAACCCCTGGAGACTGCAGAGCGGTGAGTCGGCAGCAGCACACGTTGTGCTGACCGCCTGTATCCTAAGGGGGGACTGAATTTGTTTCAAAAGCACATGAGGCACTTAAGAAAGACGGCCGAGTGCTGCAGGGAGCATCGGGTCATTAGGACCCGCGATTTTAATATTCATAAGGGAGGCGGGGCTAGCGACGCCCATGGGGAGGGGCCAGTACATTAAGGCCATTGAAAAGGTCTTTGAATATTCACAAGGGGGTGGAGCGGAGGCGGGATTTGCCGAGATAAATGACAGCAGGCACTGGGAGCCTGAAAATTTAAAGGGGCAACGCCATTTAAAAGGGCAATTCCGGCCAAAATATAAAGTAGGGCATTAGGCCCATTATAAAGTGGGGCATCAGGCCCAAAGTGTTGAGGGGCATCAGGCCCATTGTAAATTGGGGCACCAGGCCCAATATAAAGTGGGGCACTAGGCCCAGAATTCAGAGAGGCCTTCCAGGCCCAATATAAAGTGGAGCACCAGGCCCAATATAAAGTGGGGCACCAGGCCCAGTATTAGGTGGGGCACCAGGCCCAATCTAAGGTGAGACACCAGGCCAAAGCAATGTAGGGCTTTGGGCCCAAGGTAAAGGTAGGGCATTAGGCCCGAGGTAAAGCCTGGTACTTGTGAAGTAGGGCACCAGGCCCAAGCTAACGTAGGGCTTCAGGCCCGAGGTAAAGGTAGGGCATTAGGCCCGAGGTATAGCCTGGTTGATAGGGAGGCCCTGGCCTAGTGGAATAGGGCAAGCCAGCCTAGTGGTACTAAAGGGAGGCCTCGGCCTAGCGGAATAGGGCAAGCCAGCCTAGTGGTACTAAGGGGAGGCCCCGGCCTAGCAGAATAGGGCAAGCCAGCCTAGTGGTACTAAAGGGAGGCCCCGGCCTAGCGGAATAGGGCAAGCCAGCCTAGTGGTACTAAAGGGAGGCCCTAGCCACAACGTACAGTAAGGGATCCTATCCCAGAATACCCTACCTGTAGAAACAGGGGTTCATTTGAGACTGTTCTATTTGCCTATACTGTGAAATTACTGTGATTACTGTACTGCTTATGCTGAACTATTGCCCTAAGTACCTGAACTATTGTCCTAAGTACCTGAACTATTGCTCTAAGCACCTGGACATTGGCCCTTATCAGTAACAATTACCCCTGAAGTTATAATTTGCCTTTCCCCGGGCAAATTATGGTACTATTCCACAGTTCTTTGGGCATTCTTCAGTTATATGTTTACTACTGTACGAAGACAGTCTCAATCTTCTACCACACTGCAGTCTTATAGTGTGGTCTGTAACACAACGTGCCCAGAATCAGTCTCTATGCAGAAGAAGACATTCTTCCAGCATTCTTCACTCCAGGAAGATCATCCATCAACACATCCCGTCCATTTGTGTTGTCCGCCGAAGTCGAAGTCCATCGTCAGTCGTACCCGCCGTTTTCTTGTTTTCACAGCTTAAAAGTACGTCCACCGAAACACATCACGACAGCCGTGCCAGTGTCGTTCCATATGGTTCCTGTTCCAGATGTCCCGAAGTTGGTCACCCTCTACAGAAGAGAGAGAGCTCATCTTGGAGAACCTGTTCTGTGCCCCCACCTGGTCGTTCGCCGAAAGTCGAGTCTGTTGAAGCCCAGTCGGGGACGCGTCCGCCGTTTCTTTGTTTTGTGTTAGTTCCTGATCCTAGGATTGCAGAGTCAACCATCATCTCTTCAGATTCTTATGGTTCCTGGTCCTGTCAGAGTTCCTTCCGAGTCCAGCTGGCCCTTGGAGTGCTGCAGCATCAGTCGGATCATGGTAGTCCTCTATTGGATTCATCGCCACGCAGATCTTGGTCTTTCTTCATCCTTGGCAACCCTAGAAGTGGGTTTTGGCCGAGGAACCTCTTGCTTTAGTGTGTTATTTCAGGAACCAGTTGCTTTGGTTCTACATTCCGGCAGCCTCGGAGAGAGTGGGCTTTTGCCGAAGACATGTGGTCTGTTTACCAAACCTCTCACCACCCCTGTGGCCTTATCTAGGTCCTTGCTGGGAATTGAGATTAGGGTTCCACAGTTCTGTTTTATTTCCTTTGTAGCTACCAATGAAGAACGATGGTGTACACGAAGACGCCGGATCTCTGGACTCTTGTAAAATCTGGATTCTTTTGTAGATGTGTGATGATGATCACCCTAATGTAGTGCTGAGTAGCCCATGTAAGTGAATTCTGGTTTAGAGTATAGAAGTACAGTATAAACTAGTATTAGAGTATAGAAGTACAGTACAAACTAGTATTAGTAGAATAAGAATGGAAGTAGGCCTAAAAGTTATGCTTGTAGTGGTAACCATAAAAGTGGTAGATCAAAAGTATTTCAGTATTTCCCTGTTATAATTTGCCCTATTGTTTATCAGGCAACCCCCCTTCCTCCTTTTTGTGACTGTGTCTGTCTACCCCTTGGTACCAAATAAATGCCCACCTTGCGGGCATCAAAATACTAAGTTGACTCCTGCCTCTCCTTGTCTGGATAGCAGTTATCCTATCCATATTTTCATTCGGACCCTGTGTTGCTCATCTTCATCTCGAGCGGCCCATCACATACCTCTAAATTTTCTGGCGTAGTCGGCAGGATAGAGATAATTTATCTGAGGAGTCCAAAGTTGGAGTGGCTTAGTAGAAAGTACCAATGGAGCCAGGGGGAAGTAGTGAATTGTCCGGAGAAGACCGAGATGGACTTAGAAGGAGTATCCCACCCTCTCCCCTAACCATGCCATACTACTTTGGAGTGCCATGGCTTCCACAGTTTTCCGGAGAGAAAGATGGAGACGGAACCAGCAACCTGGGAGAATTCCATTCGAAAACGCAAGCCATGTTCTGGTTGTATCAAATCCCAGAGCCACAAAAAGTTGAAATTTTAATCACGCAATTGAAGGGAGCTGCCCACCGTGAAGTGCAATCATGGCCAAGTGGAGCAAAAGCCACAGCAGACCAGATACTCCAGAGTTGCAGCAGATTTTCGATGCTAGGACCGTGTCCGACCTCAAGATGAAGTTCTTTTCACGTACCCAGAAGTCTCAAGAGACCCTGAGAGAGTTTGCATTGAGTCTACAAGAGCTGTTACGAGCAATAGAGAGAGTAGACGCGGCAGAGGTCCGGGATGCAGACAGAGTTCTAGTCGAGAAATTTGTAGAAGGAGTACAAAGTGAGGCCTTGAAAAGGGAACTACAGAGGCTGCATTTGCAGAACCCTGAAGTTGACTTTCTGGATTTTAAAGAGAAAGTCATCCGAATATTTGGTTCAGGGCATCCTAGAGAGGAAGCTCCAGCATATCCCCAAATCTCCATGGGAACCTAATGGCCGACCTACACGCACAAGGGTTGGAAAGAAGATCATTCTTGGCAATTAGGCCTCCAACCAGAAGTGTCCTTACGAAGATGAGAGCCAGGAAGAGAAGCTGTTACATACCCGAGCCGGCATTCCGAACATGATCATATACCTGACCCAAGGTCACAGACCCCGATATGCTCTGTACAGACGGGTGCTCAACACCATTCAGAGCTGATGGAACAGATTGCTATGCTGACCAACCAGATGGCAGAAATGCATAAAGAGATGCAGAGTTGGAAAGCTGGGTGGAAGAACAAGAAAAGCTTCGGTCCATCGGAGAAAGAGAGGAAGCATGACCAAATGAACCACTCTAGGAGGAGCGAAGGGAGACGCTCCACAGATCGATTTGATGGCCAAGGAAGGCCCATATGTTGCCGGTGCAGTGTGAGTGGTCATGTCGAACGGAGATGTGGTCAGCCAGTCAATAACACCTTGAGTTTAAACAGGAATTCTTTGGAGATGAGATCCAACCCCCGAAGAATAGCCGAGCAGGTCCAGCAGTCCTGCTAGAACAGTCGTGTTTTGTTGGCGACAGCCCCATGATTCCAGTTAAGGTCGATGGCATTGAGCTAATGGCGCTATTGGACACTGGATCGCAAGTCACCACCCTGCAAGGAAGAGAGTTCCGAAGGTACTGGATGCCCAATGATCTGAAGCCACCTCCTAGATCTTGGGTAAACTTGATCACAAGCAATGGGGATGAAGTCCCGTATTTAGGTTGCCTGGAAGCTGATGTACAGCTAGGGGCTAACGTTCAACGTAGCACAGGCATCATTGTGAGCGACATTGAGAGTGACCAGCTACCACCACTCATTCTCGGAATGAATGTTCTACAGAATTGTTTCAGTGAACTAGTGAGCATCCTCCAGCAGCAAGCCAAACATGTGCCTTGAGTGGAGAAGCATGCCCTGCAACAGACCATACACTATTTGCAATGCCACCAAAGATTCGCCAATGCCGAGGGTGAAATCGGTAAGGTACGGGTGACGGATGCTAGACCTGTAACCTTAAAGCCGGGCACTGAAACCACTTTGTGGTGCAAAGCAAAGGTGGGCCCGAGGGGTCAAGACTATGACGCCCTAGTAGAACCCTACCCAATGAATAAGGAAGAGCCCATAATAGTGGCTAGAAGTGTGGCCACGGTGATCCGAGGGAGGATACCAGTCCGAGTGCTGAATTACGGGACTCATGACATACAGCTGTACCGGAACCAGCCGGTTGCGCAGATCCACACAGTATGTTTGCAGGATATTGTTGAAGCTGGGGAAGAAATGGAGAAAGTGCCGGAAGATGGGATGGAAAGTGACCAGAGACCAGAATGGACCAAGGAGATCAAAGTTGGCAATGCAAAGACCAGCATGAAGCAAAAAGCCGATGTTTTGGAGGTGATTTTGCATCAGAAAGAAGCTTTCAGCCAACACCCCTTGGATTTTGGGTCAGCTCGTGGGGTACAACATCACATCAGTACCCATGGACATCCACCTATCCGAGAGAGATTTAGGCTTATTCCACCAGCTATGTACCAGCAGGTCAAAGAGATGATCAAGGAGATGAAAGAGGCGAACGTGGTAAGAGAAAGTCACAGCCCTTGGACAGCGCCAATTGTTCTGGTCAAGAAGAAGGATGGTAAGATCCGATTCTGTGTGGATTACTGCAAGTTGAATGCCATCACTCACAAAGACGCATACCCTCTGCCTAGGATCGAGGATTCCCTCACGGCTCTTCAGTCAGCAGCCGTATTCTCCACTCTAGATCTGACCAGCAGATACTGGCAGGTTCCTATGGCGCCCAGGATCAGTGAGAAGACAGCTTTCATTACTCCCATGGGTTTATTTGAATTCACTAGGATGCCTTTTGGATTGTGTAATGCACCTGGAACTTTCCAAAGGCTAGTGGAACACTGTCTTGGGAGCTGAAATTTCGACACCCTGCAGTTGTATTTGGACGATATTACCGTATATTCCAAAATGCATGAAGATCATCTGTGCCACCTGGACGAAGTATTCCAAAAGTTGATCCAGTATGGGCTGAAAATTAAACCATCCAAATGTCACCTACTGCAGACCAAAGTAAGTTACCTGGGACATATAGTCTCCGCAGATGGAGTGACGCCAGACCCAGAGAAGATCGAAGCTGTTAAGAAATGGCCTGTTCCTACCACCATAAGAGAGGTCCGGAAATTCTTGGGATTTGTTGGATACTACCAAAGGTTTATTAAGAATTTCTCAAAGATTGCTGTCCCTTTGCACGAACTCCTGAGAGGATCAGCAGAAGGTAGAGTCCCAAAGAATCGCCTGGTTACATGGGGTACCGAGCAACAAGAGGCCTTCGATCAACTAAAGACAATACTTACTGACGCTCCCATACTGGTGTATCCCGACTATGCGAAACCATTTCTATTGTATACAGACACCAGCAACAGAGGATTGGGTGCGGTACTCGCACAAGAACAGAATGGTGTGGAAAGGGTAATAGCCTATGCCAGTAGAGGATTAAGAGGCTCTGAGTGGAACGACGCCCGCTATAGCTCTTTTAAATTGGAATTTTTGGCGCTAGTCTGGGCCATCACTGAAAAATTTAGACAATATTTGGCTGCCACCCCTTTCACGGTCTTCACTGACAATAATCCTCTAGCACACCTGAATACTGCAAAGCTAGAAGCCCTCGAGCAAAGGTGGGGTTCTCGACTCGCAAATTACAGATTTTCTATCAAGTATCGCTCAGGTAAATTGAATGTGAATGCTGATGCCTTGTCCCGGATGCCTGAACATGGAGAGGTAGAAACAGATGAAACCCCACTGGAAAATATTGAAATGCCACCTTTTCTACAGGTACCAGCTGAGATTGTGCAGGCATGCTGTCTACTTGCTCCCGAGGTTAAAGAGGAAGATAAACCAGAAATAGATGACATGATTGCTAATCAAAAGAACCTATGGGTGAAACTGCAAAGCCAAGACCCTATAGTGCACCAAGTAAAAGATCTAGTTGCGCAACAGAAGCGCATGAACAGAAAAGAAAGAAGGAAATTGACCACAGAGATGATGAAACTGTGGAGGCACAGGACCCGCTTGACAATAGAAGATGATCGTCTGGTGAAGAAGAGTAGAGATCCCACCACCCACACAGAAATAACTCAAATCGTAGTTCCAAAGACCAGTGCTTCAGTAGTGTTGGAAGCATACCATGACAACTCAGGACATTTTGGTCACAAGGAAACAGAGGCTATCATCAGAAGGCGGATTCTATTGGGTAGGAATGCGCAGTGAGATAGCAAAATGGTGTGAGGAATGTCCAGCATGCAACTTAAAGTGCAAGGAAAAGGGGAATCAGAGAGCTCCCCTCCATCCAATAGTCAGTAGTGCACCATTGGAACTAGTTGCTCTTGATCACTTGAAATTGGATCCTAGTTCAAATGGACACATTTACATCCTCACTATGGTGGATCACTTTTCCAAGTTCGTAGTTGCAAGTGCAGTGAAAGATCTATCTGCTCGAACTACTGCTGAAACCTTTATGAGATGTTTTGTACAACCTTATGGATACCCCACTAAAATCCTAACAGATCAAGGAACATCTTTCGAATCTCAACTCTTTCACGAACTGTGTGCTCTATATGGGACTCATAAGTTAAAGACTACTGCTTACCACCCCCAAGGAAATGGACTTTGTGAAAGAACAAACCAAATTCTCTTAGAAATGTTGCGAGCTCTACCAGAATATAAATGTCCTTTCTGGCCAGCTTTACTCCCTGAACTCACGTATCTGTACAATAATACGATTCATTGCTCCACAGGTTATACCCTACACTATTTGATGTTTGGACGACACGGAAGACTTCCAACGACTTAGTATTGGAAGTGCCACCAGAAGAAGTTAAAGGAAAGAAGCCAGTGACAAATTGGGTCCAAGAACATAATGAACGGTTACAAGAAGCCGGAAGAATCATTGGAAAACACATGGAACAAGCAAGGCAGAAGCAGAAAACCAACTATGATATCAAGGCCAAAGCTACACCTTTACTTACTGGAGAAAGGGTAATGTTGAAAAAGACCCAGAAATGCAGTAAACTTTCTTCAAAGTGGGAATCAGAACCTTATTACATCATCGAGATACCTTACCCTGAATTGCCGGTCTACAAGATCAAACAAGAATTTGGACATGGCACCAAAATTGTCCATCGCAACCTACTAAAAGCGTGCACTTTCAGAGACACTGTGATTGTTAAAGAACAGGTCAGTCCTATGCCGAAAGAGAGGCAGGAGTCCACCAAAGACAAAATATGGAAACCAGAATCACCAACAAATTGGTGTACAGAACCTTGACCTCATAGATATGCATTCCTTGAACGCTTGAACTATGTACCAGTACTAGCTCCAGAAATACCGGATTTCTGGAAGGAGAATGTCTTGTTCCAGAACCTATTGACTTCAACCCCACAGATCTCAAAGATTGAACGCAGGTATCCCTCCTAGAAGGTATATCACAGAAGTTTCTCAACTCGTACCTTGGTACAACAAGTAGATCTAATTCAAGTAATTTCCCAGACACAGTCACTTTAGGGTAAATCTTTAAAACAAAAATTTACAGTACAGTAGATGTTTTAAGAATATTTTAGAGATTTTAAGAGTGTTTTATTAAAGTAAGATTTTCATAGAATATTAAGTAAGATTTTCATAGAGTATTAAGATTTTAGAGGTTGATAAGATGATAGATTTTATAGAATGTTAAGGGAATACATGGGGACATGTATTTTTAGGTGGGCTCGAATCTGTAATGCCCCAAAGGTGGTCATTACAGAAAAATAAAATTAAATGAACGCAGAATACATAGGTGCCTAGAGTATCTGCTGCAGGGGTAGGCAGCAGGGTACTGTACAAAGGGGTCCCCTAGTGTAGCAGAGGCAAAAAATTCCCATTTTTAAATTATACATTACTGATGCATAGAAAGGAGATGAACGGAGATGATGCTGATGGCGGAAGAATTTAATGATTATAACAATAATCATAGTGAGAGATTACAAGTGGTACATCCTTCATTCTTCATTCTTAATTCTTCATTCTTCAAACTAACAGTGTATAGTGGCTTGCTTATATAGTGGAAGACAGTACTATGGTTGTCTTATGATTGGTACAGAACAAGTATAAACATTAACTTAAAAGGCAATACTCTTTTTAGTTTTTGCATGACAAGGCAATTCTCTATTTAGTTCTTCGCATGACCTAATGTATGAGCTAGCTCTTGTATTGATACTACTATATAAGGATAATAATGGTATTAAGATCTTAGGAGGAAGAAATAGGTTTGCACTTTAAGAATGTGCACACAGGCACTCTGGCCCGTCCTAATAATAAACACTAAAATAGTCTGAAGGGATAATTTGAACTCTCTTCCTGTATTTCTGTTTGTGCAGGCACTTAAGACACCTGTTTTCTATTACTCACATGATTAGTACAAATAATAAAAGACACTTAAATATTACAACTTGTGGTCTTAGTTAAACCTGTAATTACAAGTTATATGATTCAGCTTCATAGATCAATATTTGTTACACAAACACCTTATGTTTTAAACCAAAATGAGGTTTAGGCTGAAATTATTGGGACATATTTCTTTATCCCCTATTACAAGCCCCCCTTTGGACCAATAATTGCCTAATTATTATTTATGCAACAATGCAACTCCTCTGAGCATGTACATCTCACTATGTACTTTACATTATTCACAATCACTTGATCAATAAGTGTTGATTAAATCCACTCTCTGGCCCTTTTGTCACATTTAGGCATTCAGTTGGTGTTACAGTTAAGCATATGGCATTTGAGACTACAAAACATAAAGAGTTGTCTACACCAGTATAGTTACAAACACTATTATTACCCCAAAAACAGTAGGACAGAGTTAACACATAAACATCATTGTCCTTTGGTGTGGCTCTGTTTATAACAAGAAACACATTTTTCCTGTTTTTAGTCCATGTAGCTTTGCTGTGATCCTATCTTAAGCTTTGATGCACAGCTGCTAGACCAGCTGTTAAGTATGTAAAAGTTAGTGTTCATATTGCTGGCTGTTGGATAGCAGACACACTGCACTGGTCAGGGGTGCATTAGATTGTGCATTGAGTAGCCACACACACACTGGCATGGCATTTGTGTTGTGATAGTTGATTACACCCTGGTACACGGATGAACAGTCCTTAAACAGTCCATAGTAAAGCAATAGGTTTGCATAAAGTATCAACCATGTTTGGAATAAACAACAGTGAAGAAAATGGATATCTTGCTTGAAGATCAATTGAAGAAGAATCTTTTTACTGAAGTTAGAGGATTGCCCCTACCCCAGACTTTACTTCATAGTAAGTAGAAACAATAAGCTTGATTGTAGAGTTTAAACTGACTAGACCTTTTCAGTTGATTTAAAGTTGTACAGTCCTTATGTGGAACCAATTAGACACCAAAACTGTGACAGTTTTTTTGTAGGAAAAAAATGAAAGTCTTGTCAACCTAGATAAAAGTATTACTGTTGTTGAACGTAGAGATCTTATGTGTGCCATCCCGTGGAAACCTGCAAACTTGCAAAGTTTTAGAAACTGAGTTACCAATGAACTGGTAGTTGAAACACAAGAAGGTCAAATAAAATGCAAAAGGTCACATAGTGTGCATACACCTTAAGGTATTAATGCACTGCATAGAAAAAGCAGCATGTTTAGACTTCTTGGCTGATGTTACATTGCACAGGAAATAAAAACAACTTTTAAACATTTTTTATCCAAGGACACTTGAATACCATATTTAAAAATATGCCAACATCATTTTAATGAGAATCTTTTGTCCTTTAGAAACTCTAGTGTTACTGATAACATTATTAATCATGCCAAACTGTGGTTTGTTTGGTCATGGTAGCAATTACAGAAGAACAAGTGGCTAGCATTTGCTTTAGTCCACCCCACAGCATACTAAGAGTATTTAGAATCAAACTCTTTAACATTAGAAGAGGCAAGGTCTTTGGGCATTAAGTTAGCTTGTCTTGTCAATAATCAAAACTGACTTTTTTTTTACTTTTACATTTTAACTGCTCCTATACAGGAGTTAGCACACTACCAAGTGCTTGTTTTTAGATTTCAAGACATTTACATCTTACAAACGTGCTACAGAAGCTGTGTCATAGTTTATATTGCAATTAATAAAAGAGAATCATCCCTATCTAAAAAAACAAAGGTCTCCCTGTACCTTTTACAAACTAACTTTAGTTATCAGTTTTTCTCTGGCAGGGATTTTGGCTCTTAACTTATTCTGCATTTCTAAACTATCTATTTTTGACTGTAGCTGGTTTATTACATCTTACTGTTTATGCAGCTTTCCTTTTTTTTTTTAAAGTCTCATGTGTTAACAAATTACCACCTGGCTATATTATCACAGACTTTGTACAGTATTTGCTAGTTACTCTTTTTTAATTTTTTAAAACACTACTGTGCCTGTTAATCATGGTTTGTATGCTGCCCCCTTTAGGTGTTTCCCACAGAAACAACCTATCAATGTTTCCATACTTATAAAATACAATTGTACCAGTTGATCATCAGGCATTGGTTTGTATGCTTCCCCTTTTAGGTGTTTTCCACAGAAACAACCTATTAGTGTTTCCATACACATTTTTTCTTATATTTTTCTTGCCTGCCTAGCTTTTACAGCCGGGTGCACCCATGCACTGGTGCCCTGGTCTGTCTAGCTATGTCTTACAGCTCCCCTGTGAGGTCCGGCTTGCAAGTCCCAGCACCTTCACTTACCTACTCTGCCCCATGAGTTCCTATAGAGTTAAGCATTACTTTCATTCAAACAATTTGAGAAGCATACAAAGCATACATCACCTGATTAGCAAGTGGCTAAACTGTCTGTGTGCACCACTTTCTCTCACTTTAAGCCATTAGCACCACGTCTCCGAGCGTCATCACCTTCTTATTAGGGCTCCAAAGTGTACAGCACCAGCGATCCGAGTCCCGGCACCAAATGTAGAGGTGGGAAAAAATTTCCATTTTTAAATTGTCTATTACTGATACTTAGAAAGGAGACGAACGGAGATGATGCTGATGGCGGAAGAATTTAATGAATTAAATAATAATCATAGCGAGAGATTACAAGTGGTGCATCTTTCATTCTTCATTCTTAATTCTTCATTTTTCAAACTAACAGTGTATAGTGGCTTGCTTATATAGTGGAAGACAGTACTATGGTTGTCTTATGATTGGTACAGAACAAGTATAAACATTAACTTAAAAGGCAATACTCTTTTTAGTTTTTGCATGACAAGGCAATTCTCTATTTAGTTCTTCGCATGACCTAATGTATGAGCTAGCTCTTGTATTGATACTACTATATAAGGATAATAATAATGGTATTAAGATCTTAGGAGGAAGAAATAGGTTTGCACTTTAAGAATGTGCACACAGGCACTCTGGCCCATCCTAATAATAAACACTAAAATAGTCTGAAGGGATAATTTGAACTCTCTTCCTGTATTTCTGTTTGTGCAGGCACTTAAGACACCTGTTTTCTATTACTCACATGATTAGTACAAATAATAAAAGACACTTAAATATTACAACTTGTGGTCTTAGTTAAACCTGTAATTACAAGTTATATGATTCAGCTTCATAGATCAATATTTGTTACACAAACACCTTATGTTTTAAACCAAAATGAGGTTTAGGCTGAAATTATTGGGACACATTTCTTTATCCCCTATTACACCTAGACATAAAAGTCCACCTCCCTGCACACACAAAACACTGTAAATAATAAGAAAAGTGCACCTGTGCACTTACAGCTGGTCAAAAGATAGATTTTGTAAGCATTCCATGTCATAATGGCTTGGATGGAATGCTGTACTGAGTGGCTCATGCACAGCATTCCAATCCAGCCATTCTAGAACCCAGGCAGTTTTATCTTTTAAATATAATTCTATAGTTGTTCAGTTGGTCAGTTCCTGGGCAGCTGTTGAGGAGAGAGGACACAGTAAGTCAGAGGGACAAGGAAAGGGCTTACCTGGAGGGTTGAAGCCGTCCCTGAGGACTTACCTGTGTGCCTACTCTGCCTCCACTGCCTGAAGAAGCCTGCTGGTGGTGAAGTTGTCGGTGGTGCCATCGGGGCACCACGAAGAAAAACGCCCATTCTCCCCATGTTTCTAGGGCTTAAAAGCCCTCCGGTTATTTGTTTTGCTCTCCGGTGTAATTGTTTAAGCCCCCGATGTATTTTTAAAAGTTTTAATTTGGTCCCACATCGGCAGCAAGCAAGCTGCATCTTCCTTGGTCATCGGAGGACCCCCGGAGCTGTCCCTCTCGCTGCCTGCTGTTCTTCCCTCCCACTGCAGCTCACCTCCCACCTTCCAGAGCAGCCAAGAACCCCCAGAGACTGCAGAGCGGTGAGTCGGCAGCAGCACACGATGTGCTGACTGCCTGTATCCTAAGGGGGACTGAATTTGTTCTAAAAGCGCATTAGGCGCTTAAGAAAGACGGCCGAGTGCTGAAGGGAGCATCGGGTCATTAAGACCCGTGATTTTAATATTCATAAGGGAGGCAGGGCTAGTGATGCCCATGGGGAGGGGCCAGTACATTAAGGCCATTGAAAAGGTCTTTGAATATTCATAAGGGGGCAGAGCAGAGGTGGGATTTGCCGAGTTAAATCACGGCAGGCACTGGGAGCCTGGAAATTTAAAGGGGCAACGCCATTTAAAAGGGCAATTCTGGCCAAAATATAAAGTAGGACATTAGGCCCATTATAAAGTGGGGCATCAGGCCCAATATAAAGTGGGGCACCAGGCCCAGTATTAGGTGGGGCACCTGGCCCAATCTAAGGTGAGGCACCAGGCCAAAGCAACGTAGGGCTTTGGGCCTGAGGTAAAGGTAGGGCATTAGGCCTGAGGTAAAGCCTGGTACTTGTGAAGTGGGGCACCAGGCCCAAGCTAATGCAGAGCTTCAGGCCCAAGGTAAACTTAGGGCATTAGGCCCGAGGTAAAGCCTGGTTGATAGGGAGGCCCCAGCCTAGTGGAATAGGGCAAGCCAGCCTAGTGGTACTAAAGGGAGGCCCCGGCCTAGCGGAATAGGGCAAGCCAGCCTAGTGGTACTAAAGGGAGGCCCTGGCCTAGCGGAATAGGGCAAGCCAGCCTAGTGGTACTAAAGGGAGGCCCTGGCCTAGCGGAATAGGGCAAGCTAGCCTAGTGGTACTAAAGGGCGGCCCCAGCCTAGCGGAATACGGCAAGCCAGCCTAGTGGTACTAAAGGGAGGCCCCAGCCTAGCGGAATAGGGCAAGCCAGCCTAGTGGTACTAAAGGGAGGCTCCGGCCTAGCAGAATAGGGCAAGCCAGCCTAGTGGTACTAAAGGGAGGCCCTAGCCACAACGTACAGTAAGGGATCCTATCTGAGAATACCCTACCTATAGAAACAGGGGTTCATTTGAGACTGTTCTATTTGCCTATACTGTGAAATTACTGTGATTACTGTACTGCTTATGCTGAACTATTGCCCTAAGTACCTGAACTATTGCCCTAAGTACCTGAACTATTGTCCTAAGTACCTGAACTATTGCTCTAAGCACCTGGACATTGGCCCTTATCAGTAACAATTACCCCTGAAGTTATAATTTGCCCTTCCCCAGCAAATTATGGTACTATTCCACAGTTCTTTGGGCATTCTTCAGTTATATGTTTATTACTGTATGAAGACAGTCTCAATCTTCTACCACACTGCAGTCTTATAGTGTGGTCTGTAACACAACGTGCCCAGAATCAGTCTCTATGCAGAAGAAGACATCCTTCCAGCATTCTTCACTCCAGGAAGATAATCCATCAACACATCCCATCCGTTTGTGTCATCCGCTGAAGTCGAAGTCCGTCGTCAGTCTTACAAGTCATACCCGCTGTTTTCTTGTTTTCACAGCTTGAAAGTACGTCCGCCAAAACGCATCACGACAGCCGTGCCAGTGTTGTTCCGTATGGTTCCTGTTCCAGATGTCCCGGAGTTGGTCGCCCTCTACAGAAGAGAGAGAGAGCTCATCTTGGAGAACCTGTTCTGTGCCCCCACCTGGTCATTTGCCAAAAATCGAGTCCGTCGAAGCCCAGTCTGGGATGCGTCCGCCGTTTCTTTGTTTTGTGTTAGTTCCTGATCCTAGGATTGCAGAGTCAACCATCATCTCTTCAGATTCTTATGGTTTCTGGTCCTGTCAGAGTTCCTTCCGAGTCCAGCTGGCCCTTGGAGTGCTGCAGCATCAGTCGGATCGTGGTAGTCCTCTATTGGATTCATCGCCACGCGGATCTTGGTCTTTCTTCATCCTTGGCAACCCTAGAAGTGGGTTTTGGCCGAGGAACCTCTTGCTTTAGTGTGTTATTTCAGGAACCAGTTGCTTTGGTTCTACATTCCCGCAGCCTCGGAGAGAGTGGGCTTTTGCCGAAGACATGTGGTCTGTTTACCAAACCTCTCACCACCCCAGTGGCCTTATCTAGGTCCTTGCTGGGAATTGAGATTAGGGTTCCACAGTTCTGTTTTATTTCCCTTGTAGCTACCAATGAAGAACGACGGTGTACACAAAGATGCTGGATCTCTGGACTCTTGTAAAATCTGGATTCTTTTGTAGATGTGTGATGCTGATCACCCTAATGTAGTGCTGAGCAGCCCATGTAAGTGAATTCTGGTTTAGAGTATAGAAGTACAGTATAAACTAGTATTAGAGTATAGAAGTACAGTACAAACTAGTATTAGTAGAATAAGAGTGGCAGTAGGCCTAAAGGTTATGCTTGTAGTGGTAACCATAAAAGTGGTAGATCGAAAGTATTTCAGTATTTCCCTGTAATAATTTGCCCTATTGTTTATCGGGCAACCCCCCTTCCTCCTTCTTGTGACTGTGTCTGTCTACCTCTTGGTACCAAATAAACGCCCACCCTGCGGGCATCAAAATACTAAGTTGACTCCTGCCTCTCCTTGTCCGGATAGCAATTATCCTATCCAGATTTTCATTCGGACCCTGGGTTGCTCATCTTCATCTCGAACGGCCCAATCTGTAATGCCCCAAAGGTGGTCATTACAGAAAAATAAAATAAAATTAAATGAACGCAGAATACATAGGTGCCTAGAGTACCTGCTGCAGGGGTAGGCAGCAGGGTATTGTACAAAGGGGTCCCCTAGACATAAAAGTCAACCTCCCTGCACACACAAAACACTGTAAATAATAAGAAAAGTGCACCTGTGCACTTACAGCTGGTCAAAAGATAGATTTTGTAAGCATTCCATGTCATAATGGCTTGGATGGAATGCTGTGCTGAGTGGCTCATGCACAGCATTCCAATCCAGCCATTCTAGAACCCAGGCAGTTTTATCTTTTAAATATAATTCTATAGTTGTTCAGTTGGTCAGTTCCTGGGCAGCTGTTGAGGAGAGAGGACACAGTAAGTCAGAGGGACAAGAAAAAGGGCTGGCCTGGAGGGTTGAAGCCATCCCTGAGGACTTACCTGTGTGCCTGCTCTGCCTCCACTGCCTGAAGAAGCCTGCTGGTGGTGAAGTTGTCGGTGGTGCCATCAGGGCACCACGAAGAAAAACGCCCACTCTCCCCGTGTTTCTAGGGCTTAAAAGCCCTCCAGTTATTTGTTTTGTCCTCCGGTGTAATTGTTTAAGCCCCTGAGGTATTTTTAAAAGTTTTAATTGGGTCCCACGTCGGCAGCAAGCAAGCTGCATCTTCCTTGGTCATCGGAGGACCCCTGGAGCCATCCCTCTCGCTGCCTGCTGTTCTTCCCTCCCACTGCAGCTCATCTCCCACCTCCCAGAGCAGCCAAGAATCCCCGGAGACTGCAGAGCGGTGAGTCGGCAGCAGCACACGTTATGCTGACCGCCTGTATCCTAAGGGGGACTGAATTTGTTTCAAAAGCACATGAGGCACTTAAGAATGACGGCCGAGTGCTGTAGGGAGCATTGGGTCATTAGGACCCGCGATTTTAATATTCATAAGGGTGGCGGGGCTAGCGATGCCCATGGGGAGGGGCCAGTACATTAAGGCCATTGAAAAGTCTTTGAATATTCATAAGGGGTGGAGCGGAGGTGAGATTTGCCGAGATAAATGACAGCAGGCACTGGGAGCCTGGAAATTTAAAGGGGCACCATTTAAAAGGGGCAATTCCGGCCAAAATATAAAGTAGGGCATTAGGCCCATTATAAAGTGGGGCATCAGGCCCAAAGTGTTGAGGGGCATCAGGCTCATTGTAAATTGGGGCACCAGACCCAATATAAAGTGGGGCGCCAGGCCCAATATAAAGTGGGGCACCAGGCCCAGTATTAGGTGGGGCACCAGGCCCAATCTAAGGTGGGGCACCAGGCCAAAGCAACGTAGGGCTTTGGGCCCGAGGTAAAGGTAGGGCATTAGGCCCGAGGAAAAGCCTGGTTGATAGGGAGGCCCTGGCCTAGCAGAATAGGGCAAGCCAGCCTAGTGGTACTAAAGGGAGGCCCCGGCCTAGCGGAATAGGGCAAGCCAGCCTAGTGGTACTAAAGGGAGGCCCTGGCTCAGCTTGAATAGGGCAAGCCAGTCTAGTGGTACTAAAGGAGGCCCCAGTCTAGCGGAATAGGGCAAGCCAGCCTAGTGGTACTAAAGGGAGGCCCCGGCCTAGCAGAATAGGGCAAGCCAGCCTAGTGGTACTAAAGGGAGGCCCCGGCCTAGCAGAATAGGGCAAGCCAGCCTAGTGGTACTAAAGGGAGGCCACAGCCACAACATACAGTAAGGGATCCTATCCCAGAATACCCTACCTATAGAAACAGGGGTTCATTTGAGACTGTTCTATTTGCCTATACTGTGAAATTACTGTGATTACTGTACTGCTTATGCTGAACTATTGCCCTAAGTACCTGAACTATTGTCCTAAGTACCTGAACTATTGCTCTAAGCACCTGGACATTGGCCCTTATCAGTAACAATTACCCCTGAAGCTATAATTTGCCCTTCCCTGGCAAATTATGATACTATTCCACAGTTCTTTGGGCATTCTTCAGTTATATGTTTACTACTGTATGAAGACAGTCTCAGTCTTCTACCACACTGCAGTCTTATAGCGTAGTCTGTAACACAACGTGCCCAGAATCAGTCTCTATGCAGAAGAAGACATTCTTCCAGCATTCTTCACTCCAGGAAGATCATCCATCAACACATCCTGTCCATTTGTGTCGTCTGCCGAAGTCGAAGTCCGTCGTCAGTCGTACAAGTCGTACCCGCTGTTTTCTTGTTTTCACAGCTTGAAAGTACGTCCGCCGAAACGCATCACGACAGCCGTGCCAGTGTCGTTCCATATGGTTCCTGTTCCAGATGTCCCGAAGTTGGTCGCCTTCTACAGAAGAGAGAGAGAGCTCATCTTGGAGAACCTGTTCTGGCGCTTCCCCACCTGGTCATTCGCTGAAAGTCAAGTCCATCGAAGCCCAGTCTGGGATGCGTCCGCCGTTTCTTTGTTTTGTGTTAGTTCCTGATCCTAGGATTGCAGAGTCAACTATCATCTCTTCAGATTCTTATGGTTCCTGGTCCTGTCAGAGTTCCTTCCGAGTCCAGCTGGCCCTTCGAGTGCAGCAGCATCAGTCGGATCGTGGTAGTCCTCTGTTGGATTCATCACCATGCAGATCTTGGTCTTTCTTCATCCTTGGCAACCCTAGAAGTGGGTTTTGGCCGAGGAACCTCTTGCTTTAGTGTGTTATTTCAGGAACCAGTTGCTTTGGTTCTACATTCCGGCAGCCTCGGAGAGAGTGGGCTTTTGCCGAAGACATATGGTCTGTTTACCAAACCTCTCACCACCCCAGTGGCCTTATCTAGGTCCTTGCTGGGAATTGAGATTAGGGTTCCACAGTTCTGTTTTATTTCCCTTGTAGCTACCAACGAAGAATGACGGTGTACACGAAGATGCCGGATCTCTGGACTCTTGTAAAATCTGGATTCTTTTGTAGATGTGTGATGCTGATCACCCTAATGTAGTGCTGAGCAGCCCATGTAAGTGAATTCTGGTTTAGAGTATAGAAGTACAGTATAAACTAGTATTAGAGTATAGAAGTACAGTACAAACTAGTATTAGTAGAATAAGAGTGGCAGTAGGCCTAAAGGTTATGCTTGTAGTGGTAACCATAAAAGTGGTAGATCGAAAGTATTTCAGTATTTCCCTGTAATAATTTGCCCTATTGTTTATCGGGCAACCCCCCTTCCTCCTTCTTGTGACTGTGTCTGTCTACCTCTTGGTACCAAATAAACGCCCACCCTGCGGGCATCAAAATACTAAGTTGACTCCTGCCTCTCCTTGTCCGGATAGCAATTATCCTATCCGTATTTTCATTCGGACCCTGGGTTGCTCATCTTCATCTCGAGCGGCCCAATCTGTAATGCCCCAAAGGTGGTCATTACAGAAAAATAAAATAAAATTAAATGAACGCAGAATACATAGGTGCCTAGAGTACCTGCTGCAGGGGTAGGCAGCAGGGTATTGTACAAAGGGGTCCCCTAGACATAAAAGTCAACCTCCCTGCACACACAAAACACTGTAAATAATAAGAAAAGTGCACCTGTGCACTTACAGCTGGTCAAAAGATAGATTTTGTAAGCATTCCATGTCATAATGGCTTGGATGGAATGCTGTGCTGAGTGGCTCATGCACAGCATTCCAATCCAGCCATTCTAGAACCCAGGCAGTTTTATCTTTTAAATATAATTCTATAGTTGTTCAGTTGGTCAGTTCCTGGGCAGCTGTTGAGGAGAGAGGACACAGTAAGTCAGAGGGTCAAGAAAAGGGCTGGCCTGGAGGGTTGAAGCCATCCCTGAGGACTTACCTGTGTGCCTGCTCTGCCTCCACTGCCTGAAGAAGCCTGCTGGTGGTGAAGTTGTCGGTGGTGCCATCAGGGCACCACAAAGAAAACGCCCACTCTCCCATGTTTCTAGGGCTTAAAAGCCCTCCAGTTATTTGTTTTGTCCTCCGTGTAATTGTTTAAGCCCTGAGGTATTTTTAAAAAGTTTTAATTGGGTCCCACGCGCAGCAAGCAAGCTGCATCTTCCTTGGTCATCGGAGGACCCTGGAGCCATCCCTCGCTGCCTGCTGCTGTTCTTCCCTCCCACTGCAGCTCATCTCCCACCTCCCAGAGCAGCCAAGAATCCCGGAGACTGCAGAGCGGTGAGTCGGCAGCAGCACAGGTTGTGCTGACCGCCTGTATCCTAAGGGGACTGAATTTGTTTCAAAAGCACATGAGGCACTTAAGAATGGCGAGTTGTTGCAGGGAGCATTGGGTCATTAGGACCCGCGATTTTAATATTCATAAGGGAGGCGGGGCTAGCGATGCCCATGGGGAGGGGCCAGTACATTAAGGCCATTGAAAAGTCTTTGAATATTCATAAGGGGTGGAGCGGAGGTGGGATTTGCCGAAATAAATGACAGCAGGCACTGGGAGCCTGGAAATTTAAAGGGGCAATGCCATTTAAAAGGGCAATTCCGGCCAAAATATAAAGTAGGGCATTAGGCCCATTATAAAGTGGGGCATCAGGCCCAAAGTGTTGAGGGGCATCAGGCTCATTGTAAATTGGGGCACCAGGCCCAATATAAAGTGGGGCGCCAGGCCCAATATAAAGTGGGGCACCAGGCCCAGTATTAGGTGGGGCACCAGGCCCAATCTAAGGTGGGGCACCAGGCCAAAGCAACGTAGGGCTTTGGGCCCGAGGTAAAGGTAGGGCATTAGGCCCGAGGAAAAGCCTGGTTGATAGGGAGGCCCTGGCCTAGCAGAATAGGGCAAGCCAGCCTAGTGGTACTAAAGGGAGGCCCCGGCCAGCGGAATAGGGCAAGCCAGCCTAGTGGTACTAAAGGGAGGCCCTGGCCTAGCGGAATAGGGCAAGCCAGCCTAGTGGTACTAAAGGGAGGCCCCAGTCTAGCGGAATAGGGCAAGCCAGCCTAGTGGTACTAAAGGGAGGCCCCGGCCTAGCAGAATAGGGCAAGCCAGCCTAGTGGTACTAAAGGGAGGCCCCGGCCTAGCAGAATAGGGCAAGCCAGCCTAGTGGTACTAAAGGGAGGCCGCAGCCACAACATACAGTAAGGGATCCTATCCCAGAATACCCTACCTATAGAAACAGGGGTTCATTTGAGACTGTTCTATTTGCCTATACTGTGAAATTACTGTGATTACTGTACTGCTTATGCTGAACTATTGCCCTAAGTACCTGAACTATTGTCCTAAGTACCTGAACTATTGCTCTAAGCACCTGGACATTGGCCCTTATCAGTAACAATTACCCCTGAAGCTATAATTTGCCCTTCCTGGCAAATTATGGTACTATTCCACAGTTCTTTGGGCATTCTTCAGTTATATGTTTACTACTGTACGAAGACAGTCTCAGTCTTCTACCACACTGCAGTCTTATAGCGTAGTCTGTAACACAACGTGCTCCAGAATCAGTCTCTATGCAGAAGAAGACATTCTTCCAGCATTCTTCACTCCAGGAAGATCATCCATCAACACATCCCGTCCATTTGTGTCGTCTGCCAGTCGAAGTCCGTGCGTCCAGTCGTACAAGTCGTACTCCGCTCGTTTTCTTGTTTTCAAAGCTTGAAAGTACGTCCCCCGAAACGCATCACGACAGCCGTGCCAGTGTCGTTCCATATGGTTCCTGTTCCAGATTTCCCGAAGTTGGTCGCCTTCTACAGAAGAGAGAGAGAGCTCATCTTGGAGAACCTGTTCTGCGCCCCCACCTGGTCATTCGCCGAAAGTCAAGTCCATCGAAGCCCAGTCTGGGATGCGTCCGCCGTTTCTTTGTTTTGTGTTAGTTCCTGATCCTAGGATTGCAGAGTCAACTATCATCTCTTCAGATTCTTATGGTTCCTGGTCCTGTCAGAGTTCCTTCCGAGTCCAGCTGGCCCTTCGAGTGCAGCAGCATCAGTCGGATCGTGGTAGTCCTCTGTTGGATTCATCACCATGCAGATCTTGGTCTTTCTTCATCCTTGGCAACCCTAGAAGTGGGTTTTGGCGAGGAACCTCTTGCTTAGTGTGTTATTTCAGGAACCAGTTGCTTTGGTTCTACATTCCGGCAGCCTCGGAGAGAGTGGGCTTTTGCTGAAGACATATGGTCTGTTTACCAAACCTCTCACCACCCCAGTGGCCTTATCTAGGTCCTTGCTGGGAATTGAGATTAGGGTTCCACAGTTCTGTTTTATTTCCCTTGTAGCTACCAACGAAGAATGACGGTGTACACGAAGATGCCGGATCTCTGGACTCTTGTAAAATCTGGATTCTTTTGTAGATGTGTGATGCTGATCACCCTAATGTAGTGCTGAGCAGCCCATGTAAGTGAATTCTGGTTTAGAGTATAGAAGTACAGTATAAACTAGTATTAGAGTATAGAAGTACAGTACAAACTAGTATTAGTAGAATAAGAGTGGCAGTAGGCCTAAAGGTTATGCTTGTAGTGGTAACCATAAAAGTGGTAGATTGAAAGTATTTCAGTATTTCCCTGTTATAATTTGCCCTATTGTTTATCGGGCAACCCCCCCTTCCTCCTTCTTGTGACTGTGTCTGTCTACCCCTTGGTATCAAATAAACGCCCACCCTGCGGGCATCAAAATACTAAGTTGACTCATGCCTCTCCTTGTCCGGATAGCAGTTATCCTATCCGTATTTTCATTCGGACCCTGGGTTGCTCATCTTCATCTCGAGCAGCCCATCGTATATGGTTTCTTATTACTGGAGGAAGAGTGGCCCCTGTAGAGTTACTACCATCATCTCCTTCAATGCCTGGTGTTCACTGGAGGTCTTCATGGACCAGACCCAACCATGCTTATCTTCTGATATCTGACAGGATCAGGTTGCAGTGTGGTAAGGTACAGTAGGTCTTAGATTGCCTGCTTCACTGTCCTTCAAGGTGTCTAGGACTTTAAACACTAATGGTTAAAAATACTTTGGCTGTCTAGAACCACAGAGTTGGAACTACTGCTGCCCCTTCATGTAATCTCAAGCAGGACTCTTTTTAAAGAGAGTTTAATACCCATCTATAGCAAAATATCATTTGTAGCTATAATTAATGTAAAGCATACTACTTTGTGATGTCATTTCTGTGTAAGTCTGTCAGGCACCATCTTCAGTCATTACAGTAGGTGGGGCAAAAGAAGTACCAACTTGTTACCTGCTAGCACTGTACAGAAAGCTGTGCACATACTAAGGAGACAGGCATCCACCCTGTGCTAAAGGCACCATTTATATAAACAGAGGGTGCACATGGGGTTTGATGTGGGATAGTACCTGCAAATGGGTTGAAGCATTTCTGCAAACTGATACAAAGTCACACATACTCCCATAATGCAAAGCATCATGGGCTGTATATGCAAATCACCACAAAATATTATGCTGGTTCAACTTTAAACCAGAAATGCATGGTGCCGAAAGGCCTCTCATACAGTCTGCAAAGAGTGCCAACAGAAGACACAGACACATGTTTTGTCCTACCAAGACTCAAATCTGGTTGATCTGATTTGAGAATGGAAGTCCTGATTGCAAGAGTGCCCCCTCCCTAACCTCAGCAATTGTGGGCTCTGGTGGGTGAGTAGGCCCCCCATGGCCCAGTTATCAATTCCCTGAAGGTTCAGCATTCCCTCAAATGCACCACAGTACAGAGCCTGACAACCAGTGAAACACCCCCTTTTTAGCCCTAGAAAAACCCCTCACCTCCAAGTTGTGTGCTTCTTCAAGTAATCATGCTACTTCCTGTGGAATGTTGCACTCAGTCACAGCACTGTACCTTCCCCTATTTACCATCCAGGGAGGCATAGTAGGCTGTGGTTGGGCTGTGACTGCCAACATGTGTATGTGAATGATCCTACAGTCCATTTGCATAACAGACCTAGCCCCCTTTCCCAAACTGTTGGAAACACCTTTGCAACCACTCGGGAATGAGTAGTACCATTGAGCGTACCTTGATGGGAGAGTGCTAAAAGTAGCATTGACCACCTAGTACCACTGATAGAGACTCAGAATGAGGCCCTGCTGTAGACTCAGAATGACGCCCTGCTGTTTGAATGTGCAAAGTAAATATAACTTATGTTGGTGTCCTGCTGCCCCTTGGGTCAACTCTTTAATACAATATTTCATTTCAAGTGGTTTATTCTGGTGTGGACAGCTCAATAACTTAAAGAGGTGTAAAGGATCAAGAAGTAGAACATAAGTGGGAATTCATTAACTGGTCATCACAAAAACATTTCTGAAACAAGTAGGGAAAAGCAAGAAACATAGGAAATCAGTCTGGTTTTCCAGAGATTTGGGAGATGCAGTCAAGGCAGAGTAAGCCATTCAAAAAGCACAAGGCTGATCAGTCCAAGAGCAGTGAGGAGGGGAAAAACATTGACAAGCTGAAGTAGGACAACAAAACTGTTAGGAAAGGCAGAAACATAGTTCAGGATAACTAAGGGTGCTAAAGTGAATGACAAGGCCTTCTTTAGATATCTAAAAGACAAAGAACCTCAGCGCAAAAGCAGTGAGGCAAGGGTTACCTGGAAGGGGCACTGGCAATAAAGCCAGGTTTCAAAGAACTGTACACTTGTACATATCCTCCTAATGCAAAACCTGAAGGAAAGTATATGCAGATCACCATGAAAGAAAATAAACTGGTTCTACTTTAAGCAAGGGTGTATGGTATCAAATGGTCTCTCACACACTCGGCAAATGCTTAAACCAGAAGACACAAGCATGTGTTTTCTCCTACATAGGACACATCAGCGTACCTCATCTGTAACAGCCTAGGGTAAGGATGAACCAGTCATATTTTGGTCTTACTGGTTTGGGTGATGGTGAGCCCCAGATAGAAAAGTAATCTTAAAGACAAAGAACCTCAGCACAAAAGCACTAAGGCATCATAAGCCTGGACACTTTTCTGCTTGTTGAGGAAATTACAGGATAGCCTGGGTAGAAGAAGGTATGGAAAATAGCCTGAGTAGAAGAGAGGATGAAAAATACCTTTAAAGTAGTACACATTTTCATACCTTGCTTATTATTCCCTGTTATTGAGCAGGGAGGGAGGGTCCAATAAATCTAGAGTCTCTTTTGACCTCAAGTTACTACGTAAATGAATTTTGTTGTATTTATTAATTTGTAATTTTAGCTAGGAAAGACAGAACTGAGCAATAAATAACCTGTTTCCAGGGGCATCCTGGGTGAATTGTAGAAGGAAATGAGCAAAGATCCTAAATACAGTGACTAGAAATAAGACTGTGCTTTACATATATATATATATATATATATATATATAGAGAGAGAGAGAGAGAGAGAGAGAGAGAGAGAGAGATACAGTATATATTTTTTTCTATTTGTATTTCTCCCCCAGCCATGCTCTGCCAGGTCTCTACCTTGGTCCCAGAACTGTGCTGTGATCAGGCTTGATGGCTCCTGGCTTACCTCAGGTCTCCACCCTCAGCCGGCATCTCCCATGGCTATTCCCTCCATGAAGGAGGCTCCAAAGGGAGGGTTGCTCTCTCTCCCTCCCAGTGCAGCTCACTAAGTGAGCTAGTATCCAGTGCCAGCAGGTGCTAGGACCCAGGGGAGCCAGGAAACCCAGGACATCATAGGGGCGGTGCCATATTTTTTCCCATGGCTTTTTGCCCACCTCCTTCTTCTCCCGGCATGCACCAGTATCTGGGCCTCAGATGTATGCAGCGACATCCCTGCAGAGGGCAAAACTTCCCTGGCCCACTGCAAGGGTCACTGGGGCACTGGTCATGTAGTACCAACCTTCCCCATTCACAGCCCACTGGAGAACAGAAGCTGCTGCGTTCAGGCCCATCCCCCAGTGTGGTGTCCCAAGCTCGCTCTTGAACTTAGGTTGTGCTGCTGCTGGACCACCAGGGCGGTCATGTACTTTATTTATTTATTTATTTATAAAGTGCTTGTTAATGAGGTAAGTGCACTAGACATACAATGTCTACTGTATTTTCAGGCATGACAGCTGGGACAGTACTTACTGACTATGCAACAAATATAGAATTGCAAACTACAGCAAGTACAGCACAGATGTACTATATGTGTTTATAGTATAATTTTAGCATTTATGGTTAAAAGAGGGCCATCATAAATTTTGGGGGTGAGAGAATTGTGAATCCAAGGTGAGCAGATCCAGCACACAAAGTACTTGTCAAGGCCTTCTTATGACCATAATATATGCTGGCACTATATGAACATATTGTACATCATGTCAATGACTTCTGTTTTGAAGAACTAGAACTTGAATTTAAAATCAAAATGTTTTACTTGGGAGAACATAAGAGAAACCCCTATGTTGGAAGTAGACTACGCCAACTGGCCTTAGAACATCAGAATTTTAGAACTGTTTGAACAGAGACTCTCTTATGTATGATAATACCACCTTGAGACTACTCTTGCAGTTGTAAGGGTTGTCTCACATACATTCTTATGATATGAGAACCACAAACTGAAGGTTGGCAATAAACAGTCCCAACTGGCTAAAAATGAATGAAATGAGTTATGATAAAGTAACGAGAATTATAGAAAATGCATCAGCAGTTATACGTACCAGCAGCGTATAATACTTACAACAAGCATGAATTATAGACTTGTGTACAAACACAGACATGTAATGTGTGTAGATACAGTATTTTCATAGTTCATGGCTAAAGAGCAAATGAGTGGCAACATTATGCAATCCTAGAGGAGAAAAGTTTCAATAAATGGAAGTGAAGAAGGACAAGGCCTCTAGGTCATATTAGTAGAACACTTTGGAACAAATAACAATGACCTCTCACTAGATCTGCGAAGGTAGATACATAAGGGGAACTGAAGCAGATCAACCAAGGAAGCAGGCTCTTGTGATTTGAGTAGTAGCTGGTTATTAAAGCAATCAAGGGCCAAAGAACACTTAGCAGCATTGGATAGCCAACTCAGACCAGAGTGCTGTATAAAAGACAGTAGTGACTGAGATGATTAGTAGCCAGGGAAAAGTGACAAATGTTATTATAAGTGACATCCCACTTGGCCAGATTAGTTTTCTAATTATTAAAAAAAGATAATAGACCATAGTTCACACTAAGCAGTAGGAGTCCTTGTGCAATTGCCATGCAAGCTTTAGGAGCAAGATTATAACAAATTCTATAAGCAAGGCCCAACTTGAAATTAATAGCTTTACATGCAGAAGAAATATGGGGCTCTGCTCACGAACGGTGCGGAGTGGCTATGTGCCACATAACCCTGGCACATAGCCCACCCTGCACCTGTCCTCACCTGCCGGCACCCACTGCACCCCTGCACGGCATTCACGGTGCCACTATGCTCCCCCATGCACCCGAACCCCTGTTTAAATGTGCAGCTCTGTGTAGGGGTGGGCCAGGGGCTGGCACAGGGGGTGTGTCCGTACTCCACGCCATTCAGGAAGGCTCAGAGGGAATTGCATGGTGGTGGGGGTTTGGCTACACCTTCTGAAGGCAGCCGTAACTGTAATGCACCCCTGCAGGATGCCACCGCATGTTGTGGTGGTGATGGTGGGGGTCAGCGGACCCACCATTGAGACCGCACCAGCCATTGGGGCACACTGGGTGGGCTGGGGTTGGCCTTCTTGGGGACACCCCCACCCCATGCTATTGATATGATATGCGCCAGCCAGCAACATGACACCCCACAGGCACAGGAGATCCACCGTGGGACCTGGGTCAGGCAGATGATTGGCCACCTGTTTGGGTCCGCAGCTCCATGCCAGACCACCCCCCGAAAACCTGTGCACTGGGGGTGGTGGAGCCATGGACGGGAGCCATGCATTGGCTGGTGTTCAGGAATACAGCCGATGTGCAGATCTCCCGAGGGTGCAGAGCTATGCGATGGGGGGGGGTACATGCCTTTCACATGTACCCCCACTCACGTTAGTGAATAGGCACCATGGTGAGAAAAGTTAAATGTGAGCTCTAAAGTGATCCATAAGTACTTTAAATGGCTGATCGTATCCAAAAGGGACCAATCAATACTGGAGAAATTTAACTGACTGGGGTTTACATGAATTCTCGAGCTAAAGCCAAACAGCATGGATTGGGTCTTTTTCGTGTTTCAAAACAAATTTATTAGCAGAAAGTCAACCCGAGACCTTGAGGAAGTCAACATTTATGTGACTGTTCAATTCACTTATACAATGTGTACTGTAATATAATACCAGGTCATCAGCATACATTACTGAGGAACATGAGAAAGAGATAAAAGGGAAATTATTAATGAAAAGAGAAAAATGCAAAGGTCCCAAGATCAAACCTTAAGGAACACCAACATTAGCTACAGTCAGATCAGAATGAGATTAGTTAAATTTTACATGTTGCTTCTGGTTATACGGGTAACTTTAAAACCAGGATACTGTAGTGGAGGAGATATCGAAGGCTATAGTTTAGAGCATAAAAAGGAGTGATCCACAAGGTCGAAGACCTTGGTCAGTTTGAAAAATAAAGCACCTGTCAGTTGACTCTCATCAGTTGCTTTACTAATATCATTGATTAGCTTAATGAGTGCTGTAGCTGTACTGTACCAAGACCCTTCCTTACATCATGCTGGGCAGAAGGCAAAGGGATGTGCTTGAGAACATAGTCACTGAGTTAAGCAGAGACCAGCTTTTTAAATATTCAACTAAGTGTGAATAAAATAGCTACAGAGCCCCTCTTGTAAATGGGAACAACTCTAGTTATATTCTGAACATCAGAGACTGTGCTTGAGGTAAGGGATACATTGAATATTCTAGTTATGAGTGAAGTAAAAAATGGGGCAGCCAGTTTAAGGAACTTGAGCTCTATGCCATCCGAGCCTGTGCTATTTCTAGATGGTAGAGCTGATAGCAGCTTGAGAATGTTCATATGACCTACAACTAGGGGTGGATGAATTCAGGAAACTTCAATGCATGAAATTCTTCATGAAGTTCCCGACTTTGAATAGCACAAAGTGGCACTTTGCATAGTTCTTTCCCTGGAAAAGTGATCACTTTGACAGGTGAAGACTATATACTGTAATAGCATTTCACTGGCAGCTTGCCAATTTCAGCCTTCAGCAGCAGTCAGCTCCACAAAAACTGCACTACCATTCCTTAGCTGTGTTTTACAATTTGCCTGCTCCATTCTGCTGCCTGCTCCATTCTCCTTAGCTTGCACATCTAAAGAACTGACTAAAGCGGTTAAAACTCTTGCTTGAGCTGCCTCCTCAGCTGCACAGTGGGTCATTAAGGGGCATGAACTCCAAAGGACCTTCAACCTTGCTTCTCAACTTATCATTTTAGCAACTCATCATCTTTACCACCTTTAGGTGCCATTTTCAGTCTCTCACTCGGAGTCCCCTTTGGTCTCCTGAGTGGAGTCCAGATCTTCAGTTCAGAGTCTCCCTTTAGTGTTCTGCTCAGATGGCACATGTCCATGCCATAACAGTTATATACCAGCCTAGCATGCTCCTGGAATGCAGTCCCTTCCTCAGATCCACACTCACAGAGATGGTGATCTTCTGTCCATAACGGGAACCTCTAGGAGGTGGCTTCACTACTCCATGCATTTCACAAGTCCAGCACTAGCTCTCCTTAGTTTGGTCATCTCCTTGCCTCCATCCAGGTGCCATGTACTTTAGCATATGGCTATATCTTTAAAAAGCCATCCTGGAACTTCTTCAGACACTAAAGAAGTCATAATCACCCGGTCATCTCATCAAGGAGAAGTTATTCAATCTTGTTTGGCTTAGCTTAAAATATGTTCTAGATCTACCATGTTGAGTTGAATGAATGTTTTTCTCTTATATGCTGCATATTATATGTATATAGAGTATGAATCCCTTGGGCTCTTTTAGTTTGAAACCTGTAATTTTTATGTTATATCTGTTTTTACATGATTGTTTCTGAATTTATGTACTATATCACAACATATTTGTAACAAGGACCTCACTGAAAATGAGCTTGGCTCAACTGAGCCTCCTGTTCATTTTACAGTAATAAAAATGTTACCATTATTTCTACTACATCTATGACTCCTTGCTTCGACTATGACAACCACATCCAAGTTCTGTGCACCAGCAAGACTGGACAGTGCTTTACTCATGTTAGTCATTGTTACAGGAATGTCCTAGTTCTTCTTTTGCTTCAACCAGAAACTGATCAATGTATTCATATCTGCATTTATGTCCATTCCTATCCTGCCAAAGTGCTGTTGCTCTAACCATTCCAGCATCTCCACATCAGGAACTTATTAACCTCTTGATCCAAATGCATCTGGGCCTCTTGGGCCAGGTACATTCATCTGGCACTTCTCTGCAATTTCAAATAGCTGTTATAGAATCTCATATGTCTCCAGTACCTACTCCCTGTGCTTTCAGCCAATACTGGGACCTCATCCAATACCAGTTCCATCCCTGGGAACACATTCTCCACCTCTCATTCCTATTCATCTGTGACACAGCTTCAATTCCTCAAGTTCCTATTAATCCAACAGAGTGGCTTTACTAGTTGATAGGTTACATAACGGCTTTGATTCTGGACTCCTTCCTTTACTTACAACAGTCATCTCCTGCAATACTTCTCATTCTGCCTTCTAGGACCAAATGTTGTATAGATGCTTCTCAAAATGAGTTGAATCAAGATTTCCCTCACTGCTATCAACTACAGAACCTGCTGCCTCCCTGGAATTCCTAAGCATCGAATTGCAGTGGCTACAAAAGTTAGACTGTCTCAAAATAAACTCATCGGCTTTTCCTCTCTTGTATGTTCCTGTTCCCTCAATCATTCTATACCATGCCATAGCAATTCTCACTACTTGGCTACCTGCATTTTGCTATACGTGTTATACCACAAGTCAGATCACTCTTGCTAAATACTGTGTGCAAACTCCCTGAGTCATCAATAGGACCAGTGGTTTCCAGACATTGCTGGAATTGCCACAGTTTTCTCTGAAATTGCTTTGAAGGATCATACATCCAAAACTTCAATTTGGAAATCAAATATCATCTGAAACTTTTTTTGCAATTTATGACTGAGAAGGCACACTATTATAAAGCTACAAAAAGTTGCCAGGCTTCCTACTCTACCAGTCTTCTCCTCTGCAACTAACACTCTGCTAGACAATGTCATTGCATACAATTACCTTGGTGTCTGGTTAGATCCCTCCCTTGATTTCTCCTCCCCCTTCTGTGCACTACACACAAAACTGCACCCTAAACTTGAATTACTCTACTGTCACAAGGCTAGTGTCTCCCTCAATCTAAGATGCAATCTCTTAGTTAAATGGATCCTCCCAGCCTTTGACTATGCAGATATAGTTTTCAGCGCTGCTCCAGCCACCTCCCTTGCCAAACTTGATATTCAGTTTCATGCCTTTTGTAGGTTCGCCTCTAATTCCCTTTTGTTAACCCATCACTGTGACCTTTAGTCTTCCCTCTCCCTCCAGTCACTCGCACAGAGGCATTCCTCTCACTGCTCCACTTTCATCACTAAATTCTGGTTTGGGTCGCTTCCATCTTACCTTGCCTCTCTCCTCACTCCTGTTACTTCCCCACCCTACAACTTGTGGTTGAGCTGCACCCACACCTTTTCCCTCCCTCACATCCACACCTCAGCTGGCAAACTCTCTTTCTCCTATAGATTTCCTTCCCTCTCAAATCCACCTCTCTCCCTCCTTCCCTGCTCTTAGGCGCTTTCTCAGACCAACCCCTATTACTTCCTGCATCTGTTGTCCCTCCTAGACCTCACTTATTTCAGTATTACAATTCCCATCTCTGTCACTGTGACTCACTGTATATACTGTATCTATGTAAATATTTATATTTATTGAGTGTTGTAAACAGCAATTTGTGATGTTTATTCTCTGTATTTTGTCTTTACCTCTGTTGTATTTTCTGTACTTGTGTACCCCTTCCCCTTGGTTGCACCTGGAAATGAGCTTCTGTTCATGGTGCTTTTCCCGGTTATCAACTTTTTAATAAATAAATAAAGCTAATAAAGATATCATGCCTTGTTTTCAGGTGAACCCTGGGGGGTGGGTTGCATGGAGACACTCCCCTGCTCTTCTTTGATAAGTGTCATGGGATCATTTATTTCCACCTAGACAGTGACCAGAGATGGGCAAAAGAGACTTTGGTTTAACATCTCATTTGAAAGAAGGCACCTCACCAGTGCAACAACCCCTTCATACTGCACTACAGTGCCAGTTATGGGTATTACCCCAAGTACCAGGTGTGGGGCTAGAACACACAATCTTCCAGTCTTTTGACCTCAGAAGTGAGCATGTTACCTACTGAACCAGAGACACTGTTGCTGCTTTTCTTTCTTTTGTCTTTTTCTATTTGTAAATAAAACCTGTATCACCTTCTGTAAAAACTTACTTTCTATACATTGCTTCAAACTGTACAAGCTGGTGTATCTCAAATTTTCAGAGATGTTATATTGAACTGATAGATATATTTCAAAGTTCTCTAACTCAAGATAAAATTCAACACTGTTGGTACAGTATTTAAATGTTTGAAAGGCTTTGGTGCTAGTGCCCTATTAAAGCAAATGGGAATAGTTCACTCCTTTGCTTTAGTTCAATTGTTTTTTTTTTTAACACTGGAATCCTGCATCAGTGCAACCACTGATTTAGTAAAGGAATTAGCTTTTAAAATGAATGTTTGGTTCTGTGGCATACATCTGAGGAAATAGAGGGCCCGCATTTGTTGGCACCTGAACTCTTCAGTGTCTCTTCCAAAACATAACATTCACATAAGAAATATATTTTTAATGGTCATAGTAATTCATTTTTTAGCTGGACTTGAGGTAATCTAGTCATTGGAATTATGTTCTCTGTGGCCCTATGTATAAGTAGAGCCTTCCAGGATGCAACACCATGTCTCAGTTTACTGTATAGAAACATAGGCTTTGATGGCAGATAAGGACTGCTTGGCCCACCCAGTCTACTCATTTCCCTACTTGTTTGATAAGCTGCAGATCCTAGTTAACCAACAGCCTACTTCTTCCCACCCTCCACCAGAATTGCCTTATGTCTGTACTATGCATTCTTGAATTCCCCTACTGTTTTTGACCCCCACAACCTCCTCAGGAAGACTGTTCCATGTGTCCACCACCCTCTCCATGAAAAATGCTTTTACTCACATTGCCCCTGAGCCATCCCCGCTCTATTTTAAAATTGTGCCCCCTTGTTCTTTCACTTTTATTTTTCTGGAAGATGCTACCCTCTTGGACTTTGTTGAGTCCCTTGAGGTACTTGAAAGTTTCTATAATGTCCTCCCTCCCTCTCCCTCCTTTCCTTGAGGGTGTACATATTAAGCTCCTTTAGTCTCTCTTTGTATGGCTTGTGGTGCAAACCCCGCACCATTTTAGTTGCCCTCCTCTGGACAGCCTCCATCCTGTCTATGTCTTTGCGGAGATGGGGTCTCCAGAACTGCACACAGTACTCCAGATGGGGTCTCATCAGCTGTTTGTACAGAGGGACAACAACTTCCTGTTTTCTACTGGTGATGCCTCTCCCTATGCATCCCTGTATCCCCCCAGCCCTCTTTACTGCCTTCTCACACTGCTTGCCTACCTTTAGGTCATCTTTCCATTTTTGTTGTTGTTAGTACCTCTTCCCTCCCCATTGTGTACTCCTCCCCTGGGTTTTTGTTTCCCAGGTGCATTACATTGCACTTCTTTGCATTGAATCTAAGCTGCCATACATGTGACCATTTCTTCAGCCTTGCCAAGTCCTATCACATGTATGATAGAAAGGATTAACTGCTACTGAAATAGCATTCTTTCCTTCAGTAACTGCTACAATATGCTGTAGTGTCGCAGACTGGTTCTGTCCCAGAACATAGTCTGCACTACTACCAGTTCTCACAATCCTTCAGATTCCTGAAAGGTTTATCTTGGTATGTTGCCACCACTCACTCTCACTTAGGGTATCTCTAGGCCTGAATCCTGCTAGAGTCACTGCTCACACAGTATGGTGTTCTTTTCCAAAGGGTAACCCAGCTCCCCCTTTGTCATAGCTGAAAACACTTTGCTTTAGATATGGTAACGTTTTAATCTATCTATTCAGAAGCAGACCATAGACTTGCCAATTTACCCCTGGTTATCTATACCTGAAATAACTCAGTCACAGAAAGCACGAAGTGTATAAAAATAACATTTAACACTCTATGATTTTTACATATGTTACAGGATAATACCTACTAAGACAATGGGTTATACAGTGTTTCTATAGATATAAATATAAATGTATTTAAAAAAGAGGTCACAAAGAAAAAAACTAACTCAAAGCTATCTAAATTCTGAGCTGAAGTAGCTTACCCCCAAGTGGGAATTGATGAGTTATGGCAGACTTGAACCCATGATATTGCTGGTTCAAAATCCCAGACATAACTGAATTCTCATTGTAAACATATAATAAACATACTTTTGCTGGCAAGCCCACTATCCCCGCATCACTGGACTAGCCTCTCTGACACCACATTCTGTCTCTGCTTTGGTATGTGATGACAACCTTTTTCCCCTAAACTGGATTTTTAAGTTAGAGCTTGGTCCTTTTGTTATCACTGCTGTCTGACCAGCTGGAAACATCTGGCCTTATATGGGCCACTGTTTTCATTCAAATCATGTCTTTTTTATGAAAGGGACTCTGTCATCCCAAAACAAAAGCCATTAGATCAAAAGACTTCTTCTTCCCACACCCACCTGTTTATACAATAAATACAAAGGACTTTTTACACAAAAGGTCACCCACAGATGAGTTCCCTGTGGATTGAACCATAGAAGAATGTCATTTTCAATTTCCACCAGACGTCCAAAATCAGCTGAAGTGTATTATAGAAGCATAGATGATAAGAAAAAGAAACAACACACACGTAAATACATTGCAAGTTGTCACATGCAGTGTTGTGTTGCATACTGCTGTGCTCCACTGTAATAATTAAACTGCAGTAGGTTTACTGATTATTGTAAATATTATATACAGAATTATACAAAACTGAATCTCTTTTATCAATGAAATTTCCATAATTCCACATCCAGAAATCACTGTCTCTAATTATCACATCACCATTACTTCCTCTGCACATCTGACTTAACCATATGGCCCCACCTCTATGCACTGGAACATCATTTTCTTGTTCTGTTAGTACCATGTCCATCTTCACATCATGAAATCTTTAAAGTTACCACATTCTCCTTTGACTATGCTGCTGTTTTCATCAATGCTTGGTTCACTGATCCATGGCCTGCTACAATTTCCAAAATTCATAATCTCAACACAACATTGTCTCTTTTTGAAATTAATCCTATTCTAGCAGCAGCCATTACAATGGGGCCATTTTTGGTTAACCAGTGCAGTCAAATAATCAATCCACTGTATCTTTCATTTACAAAGGTTGTTCCTCTTCCCCTGCAGTCATGAATCTCATGCAGAAATTAACTTGGACCTTCAAACTTCTCAGTACAGCTGGTGTGCACATAGCTTCTCCAATGCACTTCAAAGACTTCATAATGATGTAAACATCTACGTATCTGAAGCCAATAGGATAATTTGGCAGTCCCTCACTCCATTCACTGGAGAGCCATACTGACCTGCTTGGACAAAATATTCAAGCTTCTGCACCATGCAAAAGCCAAACCCTTATGTTTTTTCACGTACATTGGTGTCCCTCAGGATGAAACCCACTTTTAAAGCACTCTGCAGTATGCTGCAGCAGACCTACTGAATAAAGCAATGTAATGGCAATGGCAATTAGTCTCCTTTGTCATGCAGGAAACTGTGGCATTCACTTCATCCTGGCAGTGTCACATTTTCCTGAATGACAATAGGGACTAATTACCATTGAAATTACATTGCTTTATTTAGTAGGTATGTTACAGCATTCTGTAGAGTGCTTCAAAATGCTGCAGAATTGGGTTTCATTTTGGGGGCACCACTGTACATTAAAAATACATATAAGGAATATAGTTTCAGCTTTCAATACTTTTTCCAGACTGACCGTCATTACTTTTGTATCTCCCAATTACATTATTTATTCTTAGTAAATGGGCTTTTTATTTCCTGGCATCTGATTGGCTGGTACCCTTTCCAGGGGGATACAGTAACTTACAATAGATGCCCAGGAAATAAAAAATTCCAGCCTAAGTGCCCCTTTATTCATGGAAGTATCCTTGTGCTGACCATGCCTGCTTATTAGTCAAAACCACCCTATTCAATTTCAGATCAGAGCCATTGTTTTTTCTCTCACTTACCAAGTGATACTGGCACTTCTAGGCTCCCTAATTTAGTGCCAGCACACCCCTAATGAGAGAAGCACAATACTCCCTGCAGAATTCACCCAATACACTACAGACTCCATTCCTACAATGCAGTCACCATTTCTACATTACTACCAGACAGATTCTCAATCCCTACTTTGCAGACCCCCACACACAGCCCAGCTGTGATCCCTGACCCCAAACACAGCATGCCACCTTTGCTGGCAGTGGCTCCCACAATGGCATCTCACAAATTGACAGTTAACAACAAGGACCTGGTGTGCACACACGAGGACACCCTGTAAAGTAAGGGAAAGCTAAGCTGCCATATACTCTGCCAAAACATTTCTACAGAAAAAAGTTTCCTTTTTAAATCAGTAGCATGAGCATGTTACATGCTCAGGACTACTGGCAGACAGCAGTAAAGTTAATTGTGTTGCTTAGTTACCCCGACTGCACTCCCGCTCCAGCAAACAAAAGCCTTTTGTTTTATACAAAAAAAAGTTCTGTTTAAAACCATGAAACCTTACTAGTAAGAGCTACCTCACCCGACATGGATGTGACAGGACTGAAGTGAAACCAATTCTTGTTTCTCCAGGGATTCCAGTTCTGAGAAGAGGCTGCAGGAACCAAATAAAAACTTTAAAAGTCAGTCTCAATACTTATTCGGTACCAGTCCTCAGGACATGCAGCGAGGACTGGGAAATGGTAAACACAAACAAAAAAGAAAGGAAAACAATGAAATGGGGCAGGCAATGGCAATCACACATAACATCTCCCTCTAGTGGCAGCTAGCAGAGCAACCATTGCAAGCAGTAGAGGGACTACATTATAAAAAAGTCAACAAAATTCAATTGTTGTCATTTTTTATAGTATTAACTTAGTCTTTTTTGGAATCCCATATAAAATGACACATCTAGCCCCTTTTCTAAGTGCAATAATACTCTCCAGGGTGGATGGTGCGGGCAATACCAGACCTTCCAGAAGCTATAAGGCCCTCCGCCTGTGGCATTGGGCCTCATTACACCCCTTGGCGGTCCAGTATTGCCCAATACCACCCACCCTGTTATGTATTATTGCTTGCATAGTCTTAAGAAATGTACACCTAAGAATTCCATGGGAAGGTAACCTATTTATGTCTCCATATTTCATCAGTCTTCTCTGAACTGGTGTCTTTGTCCCATCAACCAATTCATGCAGCCATAACTCTAGCATTCTATAAATTCTAATATGTTGCAGAAAGAAGTGTACACACTAGGAAACGCACAAGACTAGACATTGAAAATTGCAATATGACAAAAATGTATTGAGAAAAATTTAGAGGCAAGTGCTGACATACTGTACAATTAACCCACCATGTGGATGCCCCAGCATTTCACTCATTAGAGCTTTGTCAGGGGGTAGAAACATAGAAACATAGACTCTGATGACAGATAAGGACTTCTAGGCCCACAAAGTCTGCCCATTTCCCTACCTACCTATTGGATAAGCTGCAGATCTTAGTTAACCAGCATCCTACTTCTTCTGACCCCCCATCAGAATTGCCTGGGGTGAGGTAACAATCCAAACTCATGCTATTTATAGTCCAGTCCTCATTACATCATAGGTAACATGGTGATGATATTCACAAACATTAAAAAAGAAGAATGGGGGTGGATTATAAAGACTTGCATCCTTGCATCCATAAAACAACTATTATAAAATTAGTACAGAAAACCCTTTAATCAAAGTTAGTTAAAGTAATAAATGTTTAGGTTTAAATCATTATAAAGTTATTGGAAAGAGGAAGTTTAAGCAGATCACTAGTTCATGACATTTAATTACAGTATTTCATATATCTGTACTCAGCTGTTTGATCATGCATCATAGAAAGAGTTCTGAAAAGCATGGCAAAAATCAGCGGCGGTGGCTACCAGGTGATAGGATCTCCCTTACAGTACAGTCAGACCTGGTTAATCCATACACATTTGTGTTTGCCAATTTTGTTACATAATATAAATCTACGTAGTAACCAAACAGTGATAATAAAGAGGTCAATAGCCCAACAAAAAATCCGTATTCACCGTTTTTCATTCAGACAATCAGACATATGGATTAACAAGGCATGGATTAACCAGGTCTGACTGTAATTGCATAAATTGCTCAATTTTGGGGATCTGCTCACACCTAGTATGACCACTCACTTCATCTACAAAGAGAATAGAAAGAGAAAGAAAATTAGTATATAGTGTGCCACTCAATTTACAACATTCTCAATACTTACTGTAGGTACAAATCAAGATACTATTGCAATTACAGGCAAGGGTTTGTTTCTAAGAAAATTTCAGATCTGAAAAACTGAAGACCTATTTTAAACAGTAATTCCTCAGATACACCTCATTATTCATATTGCAGTATCAAACACTAACAATGTATAGATGTATTAAGGTGTATAAAATGATAAAAAAAAACCTCAGTTTTCACAAGCGTGCTTATGAAGATGACAAGCTGTCTGTCTAAACTGTTACACTAGCTCAATATGGTAGCAGTTGCCTATGAGGATTGTCCAGAGTTACAAAAAGGGTTTTAAATCCCAATCCTCATTATAGCCAAAGGGTATTAGGCTTTTTGATGCAAATATCTAATATGTTTCACACTAGAGCAATTTCTTAAGACTGCCCCCACTTCTTCTGTTCACATTGACATTCTCAAGAGCAATGAATTTAAGTGCTTTCGGGTTGCTGTTATGCTTTTCAAAGAAATGCAGACCTACAGATGTTTCAAGGACTGCATTTCTAACAGAACACACATGTTCAAGAACCTTTCTTTCAAGGGTTGAATAGTTTGACCAACATATAGGGTATTACACTCACACCAAAGGGTATATACCACAAAGCTCATGTTGCAGCTAATAAACTCCCGAATCTCCACTGTACTAGAAACAGTTAAACTAAATGTCTTAGTTTGATGGCAATATTGACATGCTGAATAACTGTTGCATTTGTGCATGCCAGTTGATCAGGATGAAAGCCATGCAAGATGTTCAGTGTGTAGGTTAGGCCTCACAAATTGGCTATGCACTAAATCATCATGCACATTTTTAGATCTCTTGCCTGAATTTGAAACTGAGTGAAGCACCATGAATGAGCCTCCTTTCTTCAAGGAAGGGCAGGCCTAGACTGTAGCACATGTTGAAGTGATGGTTAAGGGGGACAGATGAGAATGAAACGGCAGAAACATTGAAGAGAGTGTGTAGTCCTGCTAGTGAAAATTTGGGAGTTGCACAATAGACATCATTGGTATAATCAAAGATCTTTTATTTACAATCTTCTGCCTGGTTATGGCTTGCTTTGCTTGTGTGGAAGTCATCAAATTCAGGAAAGAGTTTTGTAGTAAAGATACAGTATCTACAGTATGTGGATAGCATGTACAGAAAATGGTCAAGTCAGATCCCCAAGTTTTTTAATAACCTGACCTGTTCCAAAAGGAAATTATCTAGGGTCTTAAGGGTGAGGAGAGAGGGGAAAAGGGAGTTTGGTTAGTTTTTGTTTGGGCCCCAGCATTATGGATACCATTTTTTAAAGATCATATGCAATGTTTTTTTAGACATGAAAGAGGCAGCACCAATCAATAAACAAAAATTGTGTGCATCTGTGTTTTAGTGTTACTCCTCCACAAAGTGTGGGGCTTACCTTAGGTTCTGCAGACCTCAACCTACACTGCTATGACCAGCATGCTTGCTCTCCCATTCCTTGGGGCAGCCGATGGGGACCAGGAGTGAAGAGGAGCACAACAGGTCTTTAGCTCCCCAGGTGACATTCCTGTCAGTGTCTCTACACTACAAATCAAAGGAAGCTCCTTTGTCACTGATGGAGCATGGCTAGTGGTGCTCCAAAATAGACTGGGGATTTCCCCAATGACAGCCCAGTTAACCAGAACACTAGTGCAGCAGCACTGAACAAGACAGTGAGGGCACAATACAGTCATCCCTTGCTATAATGAACAAAATTGGAGCCTCAGTTCATGTTCATTAGAATAACTCATTCATTACATTGAGAGACATTGAATGCTGAATGAAATAGACAGCTCTCAGCCACTTATGTTTGAACTCTCAATCACTTTATTTGTATAAAATATATTTAGTTAAAGGTAAAGAAGGTTTCTTAATTTAAGTATTTATTTTTGTTCAGGCTTTTAAAAAATTATTTTTAGCTGTGTTTTTCCTTTTTTGCAATTTTTTTCTTGGTGTATGATAGTATCTAGTGTAACTGAAATACCATCAATGGGTCAGAATCATCGGACTCCAGCCATGCCAGTCCCTTCTTGAGACTCTTGATGGATTCATGTTTAGTCAGCTGTTTTGCCTCTTCACCCTCATCCTCGGATTCATTATTAGGTTCTGCAGATGGATCTGCTGGTTGTTTGCAAGGATTGGCTTCTGATCTGGCTGCCAGGGTTATGTCCAGGGGACATCATCTGAACAAACCAGTTTCATCACCATTGTAGATCTGCTCAGATGAGTAGTCACAATCTTGAATGATCTTCTTTAATTTTGTTAAAATGACTTCTGCAGCAGCTTCACAAGATCTTGCCTCCCTGGTTATGGCCACCTAACAAATACTGTGTCAATGCTGGAACCACCACAACCAGCAGTTGGATGATTTTAAATTATAGTCTGCACTGTGTATCTCATGTGCAAAATGTACTGCCTTTTTGTGAACAAGGGATTCGAAGACTGGTATGCCATTTGTTCAAGCCAACCACAGCTGAGTGGCATGGTCTATTTCTCTTTTGTCAGATCTCCATATCTTATTGTCCCAAACAATCTGTGTCACTGCACTCCGGCATAAACTTCCATAGTGCACCTTTCTGCTTCCTCCAGGTACATATTGTTGACTTTGAATAGCCCATTTCACTTGATATTTTAGAAAGGTTCTCCCCTGTCTTTAAGCGGTCCAATATTTTGAGTTTTGTTTTGACCATGTAACCTGGTCACTTCATCTCACATACAGCAGATATCTGGTGAAACCCAGAAGTAGTAGAGGAAGGAGGGAGTTTATATTGGTACCACTTTGCAAGCTGGAAATGTGACAAGCAAATTGTTATCAGATCACGATCAATAGTCATTAATGATGATATAGCTGGTATTTACATAGGTGAACACTTGATATAGTTGTAGAAACACTAGTTATATGAATCATGTTGGAGAAGAGCATGAAGAATTTAGGACTGTTGGCAGTAATAAATAACAGGTAGGTGCTAAGTAAGGTGGAGAGGTGAGAGATGTGCTATTTGTTGTTGCAGGGACAGGAGCAGATGGGGGTGGCAGGCGACATAGTTGGAATTTGATAGCACTGTGTGAGAGAGAGTTCATGGGAGAGGTGATTGAGTGTTCCTCAGAGAAGGGAGCCTATAGGTGAAAGTGGATTTGCCAGCTGTCGAGGATTGTAAAGGGAGTGAGAAAGAGTGGGAATCCCTAGAGCATAGTGTGTAGGATGAGAAGAGTGCAGGTGTTAACTTCTCAGAGAGGTAAGTGGGGAGCAAGTTAAGCCAGTATTTGGAGATAAGGGAGATGGAGTGTATGAGACATCAGTGGGACAGAGGTGGGATATTGAGGGTAGAAAGATGGATGCAATAGTGGGTTCTGAGGAGAGAGTTGGAGGCAAAGCAGAAGAAAGCATAAAAGAGGGAGTCAAGCTTAGCAAGTGAGGAGGCGGGTGTGGTACTGTATACTAGGTCTGTGTAATCAAAAATTAGGGTTATCTTTTTAGCCAGCAATTCACACCTCACTGGGAGTATGTGTAATTCCATGTTACGATATAAGATGTCTAGCTTAGGGTGCAGTTTCAAGCAGATGGAATCGATATGGTTTGAGAAATTTAGCTGGGGGTCCAGCCACACACCTAGGTATTTATAGGATGAGACTGTGCTAAAAGGGGTACAGTCCAGAGAGGTAATCAGTGGGGGGGGGGGTGCTCTGGCAAGCCTTTGGGAAGTACCAAAGGTCATAGAAATAGTCTTTGATGTGTTAATTTTGGGTAGGTTTTCCTGGAACCAGGACTGAATAGAGGGGAAGTCCTGTTGCAGGATATATTGAATCTCGCTTAGGACTGGGCCGGATGTGAAGAGGATGGTATCATCTGCGTACTTGTGGATGAGGGATCTTGAACAGACAGAAGGTAGGTTGTTTATAAATAAAGAAAATAGAATGGGGATGAGGATCAAGCCTTGGGGGACGCCAGAAAGTATGGGAAGGGAGGGGGATATGGAATTAGCAATCCTGACAGATTGAGACCTGTTTTTGAGGTATGATTTTAAATCACTGAATGGCGGGGTTGGGGGGGGGTGAGCCCAGCAATCTAGAGTTTGTTTAGGAGTAGGGGGTGGCGAAGGCCTTTGCCAGATCAATAAAGACTGTGGAGGTGAGATGGCCTTGATCTGCAGCAGAGTGGATGTGACCTGTGACATGGAGAAGGGATCATAAAGTAGAATGGTGCTTTCTGAAGCCGGATTGGAATGGGGTGAGGAAGTTGATGGCTGAGAGGAAATCAGTCAGCCTGGATTGCACTAGCATTTCCTGCAATTTGGATAAGGCTGGGAGGAGGGAAATAGGCCAGTAGTTGCCAGGCACTGAGGGGTCACAGCCCTTGTGGTGAGAGATGACACAGGCTGATTTCCAAGCTTTAGGGACAGCACCGGAGGAGAAGGATAGGTTTAATAGGAAGGTGAGTGGAAGGGCAATGGCCGGGGCTGATATGCACAGAAGACTAGGGTGTATACCATCAGGACTTGATTCCAAGGGGTTTAGGGATTGGAGAGCCTTCTTTACTTCTTCAGCAGCAGATATGGCAAGCAGGAATTCATTATGAGAAGGGTTATGTGTGCATGGGGGTTGCACCTGGGGGGGTTGATTGGGGAGAACACAAGTGGTGAAGAATTTATTTAGGGTTTCAGCAGTTTGGACAGGGTCAGATAGTGTAAGTCCATTGTGCTTGAAAGTGGGGTGTTGGTTTGAGAAGGGGAGTCAAAGAGGGAGTGGACTAACTTAGAGAAGGAGGAGGGGTGCGCTGTGCGGAGATGGGACCTGAAATAGTCAGCTTTAACGCACCGTATGGTCTTTGCGCAAGTGTTCCTGATGGTGTTGTAGGCTTGTCTGGATTGTGGGGTCTGGGAGGATTTGAAGAGGGACCAGACCTCGTCACAGGTTTTGCAGAGGGCAATTACTGGGGCAGTAATCCAAGGGTGGTGGCGTTTTCTGACTCTGGCTTTTACTAGCGGGGTGTGAGAGTCCCAGACATGTGTGAAGATATGTAGGAACTGGGACTGGGTTGTATCAATGTCTGGGGCAGAGTAGACAGTATCCCAGTTAGCTTGCTGCAAGTCAGAGAGGAGAGAGTTTGGTCAAGCGAATTCAGGGGTAACTGGTGACAATGGATGTCATCCGTATATATACCAATATTCTGCATTCATGGGGACTTGCATCTCATAGAGAGGCATTAGTAGAGTCAGAGTTGTACAGGATGGATGAAGTTGAGTTTCTTGTGCAGTTAACCTACATGGTCCTAACAATGAATGTGTTTCTTTTCCTAGGTGTTATGTACCATCAAATAAAAGGTACAGCCACCGGGATATCTTTTGCCCCTAAATCTGTAACAGGTTCCATGGGGAGGTGGGAGGATTGGTATGTCAGATCAGCAGAAAGGAACCCATTTCACAGACGCATTGATCTGTATCATCATTATATTTATTTATTTATTTATAATGCAATCAGTTTACAACCTTTGAGCCAGAGGCTCATTTCCAAAGGTACCTCATCAACAATGGTAGATAATACAGATAATACAGAAAGCAGGGTACATACAAAAGAAGAGCATGAGTATAAACAGACATGGATAAATGGCACATGGTTACAGCAAACATTGGTAGTGTAATACAGAGCAAAATATGGTATTATTGACAACAGGAGAATAACAGGGTTTAGCAGCATAACGGTATGTCATGGAAGTGTGATAACAGCCAAACAGGTCTACTGTGTCAGATTACAAGGAACGTAAGGCATGAGACAGGAACAGTACAGGTAAATCGATAAAGCAGTCACACCGGTCATATGATAACAGATTACAAGAAGCATAGGGCCTGAGACAGGAGTAGTACAGAACGGAGGTATGATCCGTATAGAACAGGGTAGTAAATAAGTAAGCATAAGCAGCATAAGGAATGCAACGTGGTTCGTTCTAGACAGTAGTGATACAGTAGGCAGCGGAATCGTGGCAGCAGTGAAGTTGTTAGAAATAGGGAAGTGAGGGGACGGAGCTGCCCAGAGGGCATTGTCAGTGAAGAGGGGGGTTTGAGCATCCGTTAGGCACAGGAGCAGCAGCACTTGCTGAATAGCTCGCTTTTGAGGGCATTTTTGAAAGTGGAGATGGTGGGGATTTCAGTGATGGCCCGAGGAAGAGTGTTGTACCAAGCAGGGGCTCTATGGCAGAAAGATCTCTGTCCAAGTGAGGTCCTAGCACGAGGAACCAGGAAGGTGGCTTTACAGGAGGTCTGGGTGCTGACTAGGGGCTGTGCTGGGAGGAGGGAGGAAGTCAGCCCGGGAGGAGAAAGTCCTAGTAGGGTTTTTTTTTAAATGAGGCACGTTTGGTAAAGCAGGCGTTCGTCGAGGTCAAGCATTGTTGCAAGGTCATAGAGTTGGCAGGTATGAGTGAGCCTAGGGGCCCCAGAGATTAGCCTGCAAGCCTTATTTAGGAGGAGGCGGATTTTGTTGAGGGTCAGCCATGTTGGCAGCACCATAGACAAGTAGCCCATAGTCCACCAGGGATAGTATGGAGGATGTAACTGCGTCGGAGGGTGTCGGGGGGAGACAGTTTTGTGAAGGGCACAGGATACCGAGTCGATATTGGTTACAGAAGCGAAAAGGTCGATGGGTATGGTAGGAGAGGCTGAGTCAAATAAGATCCCCAGATACTTATAGGATTGGACTTGCTCCAGTTGTAGTTTAGAGCTGAGAGGATACGGAGAGGGAGTTGGATGATTTGTTTTGAGGGTGGGCGAGAGCATGGTTTTAGATTTTTTAAGGTTTATGACCAATCTATGCTCTTAAGCCAAGTTTCAGCCGCGCCATATGCCCTTTAGTAGGGAGACCTGGGGAAGTGGGGTTACGGTCAGTGCAAAGAGGACGAGTATCATCTGCGCATAGCAGAATTTTCCCAGGCACGCACTGGGCAGGGTGTTAAGGTATATGAAGAGAAGGGCCCCAGGATGGAGCCCTGTGGAACCCCTGAGAGGATCGAACGTGGGTCAGAAAGAGTCCCACCAATATTGACTTGTTGGGAGCGGGCGGAAAGGTAGCTGGAGCACCAGGCAAGTGGTCCAGAGGCAAAACCAGTATGACAGAGGGCTTCCAGTAGTAGGGAATGGGAGACCATGTCAAAGGCCTTTGATAGGTCAAGGAACACGGCCCCCGCCAGTGAGCCAGTATCCAGTGAGGAGTGAAGGAAGGAAGCGAATTCAATAAGAGCAGTGCTAGTACTGTGTCCTGCGTGGAAGCCGTGCTGTTCAGGGCAGAGTATGTTGTATTTGGTCAGGTATTCAGTTATTTGTGCAGCAACTAGTTTTTCCAGCGCCTTGGAAAGGGGTGGGAGAATGGAGATCGGTCGATAGTTCCCAGCTAAGGACCTGTCACCCCCTTTATGGATTGGAGTAACCGTTGCAGTTTTCCATGAGGAGGGGAATTGTCCCAGGCAGAGGGATTTGTTAAGAAGGCAGGTGAGTGGGGTGAGGACTTGATCCAGGACCAACCGGAGAATTTTGTGATCCAGAGAGATGTCACTGGGACTGTTGCCTTTTAGTGCATGAGTCAGGTGCAGTCTGGCTTCCTGGGTAGTAACCCTATATTGATGACCTGCTCATAATATGGAAGGGTAATGTAAAACAAACAAGCAGAAGAGAGAATGAAATAAGTGCCTTAGCTGGGACTTGAATCCAGGCCTCCCAGAATACCTTTCCAGTTGCACTACCAGCTGCGCTATCAAGGCCACTGGAAACTGGGATGTCCCTAGGCATCCTACTCTTTCTCTAATGCACAGTCTGGTACTGCACAGATAATTACATTTTCAATCAAAAAGGTGCAGTGTACCATTCTGGTTGAGCTACCAGCTGTGCCACCAAGACAACTTATTTCTTTCCCTCTTCTGGAAGATTTTGTTGTATACCTAGAGGGAATGAATCCACACTTAACATTTACTGCTACCTGTGATTTACATGAAGACAATTTTCTTGATTTGACTTTAACAAAATATGGCAATGATGGGATTCAAACCAATTTATTCTGCAAAAGTAGTGTTCGGAACCCTATTCTCCACTATACTAGTTGCCACCCAAGGTGGAGAATATCCAGACTAGTTAGTATTGTCACATCTAAAGAAATTGTAGTGCTGTTGTGGACTTTTGTTAAAAGAAGAGATGAGCAAACACAGCGTTTCATCAATCGAGCCTATTCGGAGCATGTTCTTCATAGGGCTCTGACCAAAATGGATGGCAAAACTAGGAATGAGCTGCTACAAACAGACAATCATTAAAATGTTGCTGTGACTGAAATGAAAAAAGATTTAATTTTATTACCATCTTTAACATACAGTCCAAGGAGGTGGAAAAAATAGTGTGGTCCCATAACCACCTTTAATATACAGTCCAAGGAGGTGGAAAAAGTAGTGTGGTCCCATAACCACCTTTAACATACAGTCCAGGGAGGTGGAAAAAATAGTGTGGTCCCATAACCACCTTTAACATACAGTCCAAGGAGGTGGAAAAAATAGTGTGGTCCCATAACCACCTTTAGCATACAGTCCATGGAGGTGGAAAAAATAGTGTGGTCCCATAACCTCCTTTAACATACAGTCCAAGGAGGTGGAAAAAGTAGTGTGGTCCCATAACCTCCTTTAATATACAGTCCAAGGAGGTGGTAAAATTAGTGTGGTCCCATAACCACCTTTAATATACAGTCCAAGGAGGTGGAAAAAGTAGTGTGGTCTCATACTGTGATCCAATCAGATCCAAAGTTGGCAGAATACACAGCAGCTACTCCCAGGTTTGTGTATATACAGGTCATAACCTCAGGGATGGAACTGTACACAGTTTTCAACAACCAAAGGTCAATATGACTAGACCTACTTAATTTCCCTTCCATACAAGGGCAATTATGGCTGTGGTCATTGTCACTTTTGTTCTGTAATTTAGAAATTGAAAACTTCTGGTCAAGGCATAGCTGGAGGGTTCTTTGAAGTGAAGGACTTAGTTAACTATAATACAAGCAATCTTGTCTATCTAGCCGTATGCACTTGTAAGAGCTATTACGTGGGAAAAAATGGAATGCATTTTTTAAGAAAAGGATAGCAGAATATCTCAGTTGTATCAGCCAGAAGGATGACACGAATGCCCTAGCAGCTCATGTCATTAACAGCGAGTGGTACATAATTTCTTATTCATGGGAGTCAAAAAATGAGGATTGATTTAAGGGGTGGGTAATTGAACAATAAGATCTTAAAATGTGAATCATTCTGGGTATATAAGTTACAAGCTACTAAACGGAAAGGGTTGAATGACAGATTCTATTAGGAACCCTTCCTATAAGTGCACCAATAATTTAAGACACAAGGGGGTGTGCATTAGACATTTCTAATGCATGGCAATTGGCATAGTAAAGCAAGAGGCTGCAGGCCGAGTGCATTCAGCCCCTTGCTGTGCATTAGAAATGTCTAATGCATGACCCCAGAGTGTCTTATAGTGCTTATAAAATGGGACTGTTTATATTACACAGATGAAAAATGCAGAATGTATATGTTTAAAAAGTGAAAAAAATAAATATGGTGTGTTTTTATGTAAACTAGTTCCTCTGCCTGCATTAGCTGATTTTGTTATTGCAGATGTGTTGACCTATTGTGGCTATCATAGATATGCTAGTGGCTGGTTGTCATGGTTCCCCTGCCTCGCCACCCCATACACTATGTTATAAGTATTTTAAGTAATCAGGATGCCTGAGCTCCTTATTTGTACTGCAGCATCTCTTTTTCTATGTTCCTCAGGACAATGTGAGAGAACAGCTGGCAGCATCTTAGGTTGGATGAGTGACTGAGCAGGAGAGCAAGAGGAGAGCTATGAGAAGTGCAGCAGAAACATTTTTTTTTTCTTGGTTGAATATTGAAGGATTGCCCCCCCCCCCCAGTGCTGGTGCCAGCAGATAAGTAACTGAGCAGGCAGGAGAAAAGCCATGATTGATGCAGTGTAGAGGCAGCCCGTTACTCTGTTCTTCTGTGTTGAGCTGCCAATTGCACTGGAGGGCATGGAGGAGCAGTGCATCGGGCGGAACTGAAAGAGCAAGTGCAAGAGCCAGTTAAAAGAAGCCTGTACCTGACGTGACAGCAACAGCTGTCTGTGATTTCAGTTAACTATTTTAAAAGTTTAAAGAAAAGTGTAAATGCGAATGAGGTAGTGACTGGCGAGCGGGCAGGGGCATGTGAGCAAGGGAGCGACCCACCAGCAGGCAGGGGAATGTGAGCTAGGGAGCGATTAGCCAACGGGCAGCAGGGGATGGGGAACAGATTGCTGTGAAAAGGAATGGAAAATTAAAAAAAAAAATGGCCAGTTATGTGAAGTGCCACATACAAACAGCATGGCAGGTGCATTAAACAAATTCTGAAAAAAAAGGCTGCATTGGTAGTTATAAAGTTCACAGGGTTTCAGCAAGTTAGTGGTTTTTTTTTATACTTTAATCTTTATTCATGCTCTGCAGAAAATTTAATTACATTTTCAGAAATTACTGATACAGACATTAAAGTAGTGTATACAGTTGCGACTTATTTCATTGTTATTCTAATGATGTATAAGACTGTGGGACTCCATAACCTCAAGCAGTGGGGGGTGCACAGGAGAAATCCTTTAGCCACCTACCCTTTTCCCTACTAAAGGAAGAGGGCCTGCTTCTGACATTTAACATTGCTGGGTCTTGGGTTTTACAATCATCAGTACAGGTACAGATCGCCCTAGCCCAGGAAGAGGGAACCCTGCATCTCCTCAATTTTCTGCCCTTGTTGATCCAACTGGCTGTTGCCATATTATCCACCTGGACCATCTTTGGACATAAAGAGGAGTCTTCTGGTTTATTTTAAAGGTGAGTTCCTCCAGGTCAGCCAGGCCTTTGATGATCGAGATCCAATCTTGTTTTTGTGGCACAGATGGACTAAGCCAGGCTCTAGTTATCGCTTTGAGGGCCACTGTTGTTAAGATTGCCCAAAGATACCATGAGTCTGGTTCCCTGATCTCCGGTGGAAGCACCCCCAGGATCAATTCAACCCAATTCAATGACTGAGTGAGAGCAAAAATTTCTTTTATTGCTGATATAATGTCTGCCCAAAACCCAGTAAGCCTAGGACACGCCCAAAAAATGTGTAGGCAGTCTGCTTTACCTTCCCCACATCCCCTCCAACAGCCAGACTGCAGGTTTGGATTTCTTTTATTTAGCATCTCAGGGGTGAAGAATAGCGGATCCTTACCTTCCAGGAAAATTCTTGCCAGAGATGTGATCCAGTTGCCGATTTGGCTATACCGAAGATCAGTTTCCAGTTAAGAGGTGGAAAACCGGGCCCTGCCTCCTCCTGCCATTTGTTTTTAATTTTAATTAAGGGGTCTGGCCTAATGGTCCTCAGAGCCTTATATTGGACTGAAATCTGTCCCTTTTGGTCTGTTGATGACTATATTTGTTGAATAGCTACCAGTAGTGGGGCTACCCTCTCCGGGTCTAACACTTTCCTCTGGAGAGAGTTTATGTATGTTAGTACCTGAAGGAACCTAAAATGGTCTGTGTTCCTGAGACCAAATCTACTCTTAAGGGAGTCAAAATCCAAGAGCAAGGCCCCTTGGGTAAATTGCCCCAGGTAAATCAGACCTATGCTAGTCCATTGTTTGTATGTAAGGTCTATTCGGTTCGGGGGGGGGAGGAATCTTCAGCCCAGGCCAGTCTTTTAAGGGTCCACAATGAAGGTAGCAATTTATATTTTAGCCATAGTCTATGTACCGAGCGGAGGGTCTCACCCACTGAGTTTAGCCTGGGCATAGGGTGATGACGAGTCAGCAAAGGAGTCACCACCCAATCCTCAACAGGCAGCCTTCCTCCCTCCTTCTCCCCCCCTCCATTTCCCTCCAACCCGAGGTGGAGCTGGGACCAGACCACTGAAGAGATTGTTTCAGTTGCACCACGAGGAAATAGTCCTCCAAATAAGGTAGGGATCTACCCCCTGACTCCCACCAGGTCTGTAGTGCTTTCAGTCTGATTCTTGGTCTCTTATTTGACCAGATAAATCTGGAAATCATCTTATGCCAGTCCTGGAATATAGATTTATGTATGTAAAGGGGTATGCATTGAAACAAATACAAAAATTTAGGTAATACATTCATAGTTATAGCTTGAATTCTGGCATACATAGGGAGAGTTATCAGGGACCACTTCTCAAAATCTTTCTTAAGGAAATCAGTCAGGGGTGTGTAGTTTGCTTTAAACATCTTGGATGGGTGTTTAGTGATATGAATTCCTAGGTATTTCATCCCCTCAGCTGCCCAGTTTAAGGGAAGGAGTTGGCGGATACGTTCTGGTGGATCGAAGAAGAAACTCAAAGCCTCTGTTTTCGATTTGTTAAGGGAGTAGCCCGAGTGCTTCCCGAAGTTCTCCAGGATAGGCCATATTTGTTCTATGGATTTATGTGGCTGGGATAGGGACAGCAGTATGTCATCAGTGTACAATAGAATCTTCTTCTGAACCTCCCCAACCTCTATTCCCGTAACTTCCTGCGACCTCCTGACAGCCTTAGCCAATGGCTCAATATTAAGGGTGAAGAGAAGGGGGGAAGGGGACAGCCCTGGCGGGTGCCCCTGCCCAGTTGAAACCTCTTAGACAATCCCCCATTAACTCTGACATATGCTTGAGGCTCTGTGTATAGGGATCTCATGGTTTCAATGAAAGATTCAGAGAACCCCCTGTGTTCAAGGACCAGAAACAAAAAGTCCCATGAGACCCTATCAAAGGCCTTTTCAGCATCCAAACTCAGTAGGCAGGCCGGTACCTGGGTTCGTTAACTCTTATCTATCATATCCAGGGCAGAGTGCACTCCGTCAGGTGCTTGTCGACCCATCACAAAGCCAGATTGGTCTGGATGTATTAATTCCGGTAGTATGGGATTAATTCTTGAGGCTATTATAGAAGTAAAGATCTTGTAATCCTGGTTTAACAGGGATATGGGGCGATAAGATTCACACATCGAGGGGTCTTTACCCTCTTTATGTAGGATTGTGATGGTTGCATATTGCCAAGGGGGGGGAGGTCCACCCTTGGATCAAATGTTGGAGAAGGCCTTGTGAAGGAGGGGCACCACCTCCGGAGCCAGGGTTTTATAGAATTCGGGACCAAACCCATCTGGGCCTGGACATTTGGCTGGCTTAAGCTTTTTAATATGAGAGATAATTTCTTCTTGAGTAATAGGCCTAATCAATGTTTGAGCTATATCTGGTGGCAGGGGAGGGAGTGGGATGGAGTTTAAGTAATCAAGTTTATCCTGCTTGGAGGTATTCTCTGCTGAACTATATAGGTTGGAGTAATATTCCACAAATGAATCTGCTGTCTGGTTGGAAAGCCTAACTAGTTGGCCTGTGCGAGGAGAGACTATCTTGGTTATTGCAGCTTTTGATGCTTACTGGCGCAGGCAACACGCTAGAAGTTTAGTGCTTTGAGGCCCGCCCTCATAGTATCTTTGTTTTAAATAAAATAAAGCTTTTTCTACCTCTGTTTTTTGGATTTTATGTAGTGACTCCCTGCATTTTTGTAATTCCCTGCCCCTAGATTCCTTCCACTTAATCTTTTGGACGTCCTCAAGCTCTTTAATCTCTTAGATTAATTTCTGTAATTTTGTTTTAGTTCACGCTTTTGGACGGATGTTATTGCTATGATTTTGCCTCTGAGAGAGGCATTGATTGTATCCCAAAGTATCTGTGGTGAAACCTCTTGTTTCCTGTTTTCATCTAGGGTAACTTTCATGAAGTCTCTAAGTTCCCTCAGTGCTCCTTTGTCCTGGAGTAAGGAGCTATTCAATCTCCAGTGCATGGTTCGTTTAGGCAGTCCCAGCTCCACCTCTAAGAAAACAGGGCTGTGATCTGAAAGGATGGTTGAACCCACCCAAGTATATGGAAATCTATTCAAGTCTCCCTTAAATGTAAAAAACATGTCCAACTGGGAAAATACCCTGAACCTGGGGGAGAAACATGTGTACTCCTGTGCTCTGGGATATTTTTCCTTCCAGATGTCACACACGCCCATCTGCTGCAGCTGAATTCTGAGAGATCTAGCCACATCTAGTTTTGGTATCTGGGAGGTTGAGTCTAGTGCCCTGTTTAGAACTATGTTCCAGTCACCTCCCATTATTAGTATTTCTCTGGCCTTTTCCACCACCAGCTGTAAGATATTCGAGTACACTCTGAGTGAGGAGCCCGGGGGAACATAAATATTGGCTAAAGTTATAGGCATATCTTGGATGGACCCCACCACAATGATAAACCTGGCTTCCAGATCCTTTATCACTTCCTGTTGTTGAAACTGTAGTTTTGCTGGCAGTAATATCGCCACCCCCCTCTTTCTGCCCTCTGGGAGGGAAGACTCATATATCACTGGAAAGGACTTAGACTTAAGTTTTTGGGCCTCCTGGGGGGGGAGAGGGTCTCCTGCAGGAACACTCCCTCACAACCCTGAGATGCAATAAAATGTTGAATCCTCTTCTCTTCACTCGGCTGGATGACCCGTTTACATTCAGAGACATAAACTTAGTAGTACAGCTAGCCATAGTCCCTCCATCCAAGATTAGCATTCTTTGTCTGTAGCATAGATTCTCCTAACAGTAGTAACTTACAAGTGTAGCAGGTCTGCAGAGCTTTTTTTTATAAAATAAGAACCCTTAACACAACTGTATGAATAACTTTTTATTATTTTAACACAGACAAACGTTTGCTCTGGCCTCATTTGGTTTCAAGCCGTGAGCTGACTTAAATGATGAGTTACCTCGGCCTGAACTCCTCTTGGCCTGATTACCTGAAATATGATGAATCGACTTCCAAGGGAGAGCTGACTGATGTTTGTCAGCAAAGGGGTGTCTGAAAAAACAGACCAGTATAGAGCACTCAGAAGTACAATGAGTGTACTCCACAGGGTCCTGGTACGACCAGGAGTATAGACCTTTCCCCTTCTGTCAGTGTAAGTCTGCATAACTACAGAAAAGGCAAGACCCCAAAATGAGCCCAATGCCCGCCCACCCAAACTTTCAAAACAAAAGGACCTCGAGGGAGGGAAAATATCTCTCCTCGAGGACTAATTATGAGTAGCCCCAAGTTCTATTCCTGAAGTAATCTGTCTCTATTATTATTCCCTGCCCTTCTTGTTCCAAGGGTCCACCTCTACCTTCCAAATCTTCACAGCATATCCTCCCCACAAAAAAGAGGGTACACCTCATCAACAGCACCCAGCCGTGGTCCAGTCCCTCTCGGAGGGGGGGAGGGTCCCCCACGTCCGGGCTCCAACTCCTACTGGGCGATTAAGCTGACCCAACTAAAGGGAGTGCAATTCACTCCAATGTGAGAAGACCCTGTACCCAAGTGCAACACCCCCATACCCGACTGGAATCCTGGCCTCAGACCACCCACTGACTAATCTGTCAGTCGAGGCTGAAGTAAGAAACCCGGGGGGGAGCACACCAATCTAATCGAGAGGCCCAATCGCTCAACCTCCTGCGGGGGGGGGGGAGTGGGCACTCTGGCTCCAGTAGCAACTAATCTTAACAACTCTCTGGTTGTTGAGAATTCTTGATAACCTTTGCCCTTCTGAGGCTTCTCAGTTACAAGCATACTGGTGTTAATTAGCTTCTCTGACATAATCTTCTGTTATGTTTTAAATGTATATGTTAAACCAATAAGAATTATTTCTGCTTTTTCAACATAAGCTGGTGTTAATAGTATGGGGGTTTTCAAAATAACTGCCATAAAGCTTCTGAAGAAGGACCTGGTTGGTTCGAAAGCTAGAGCACTTTGTTCTTTTCTGTAACATTCATGTTGGTCCAATAAAAGGTATCAAATCATTTGTTTCTGGATCTGCTCTAGAATAATGGAAATTGCTAGCTAAGAGAGCCACATCAGAGGCAGAGCACCGGAGAAGAAATGGTGGAAGGATGATATGAGAAATACACTAGACATGGGAAGTATGTTTGTGGGAGATTTAATTAGGGCAGGGGTGAGGAGTCAGGCAGCTCCCCATTGAACTGCAGGTAAGCCTTTGACTTCAATGTGTGGCTCCCAGTTATGAAGTGCTTGTGCAACTGTATTTGGTTTACTTTGGCTTTACTCTTTCCTCTGGATTTCCACCCATGGGAGAGGTGCTCAGTGAAGGGTTCTCCAGGCTAAAGGAAACTAGTAGCCAAGAGAGTTAAAAGACCAAAGTTCTGTGTAACAGAACCCACCTCCTTCAACTAAGAGAATAGACCCAATAACATAGAGGAGAGGAAAAACCCCTGTAGGAGAAGCTCTGTGGATCCAAGGTTACTGCGTAAATCTTCCCTCCAGACTTCTGTAGATTATCAGCTAGCTGTTGGTAAGCTTGATGGATTTTGGAATTTGGTTGTTTAATGTAAGTTTGAAAACAGAATGAAGTCCAGCAACCCATGATCTTGAGCATGTGTGCCAGGATATTCTTTCTGGAAGGAAAAGTGGCTGCTCCAATCCTGAAGGAATGGCCAGTAAAGGTTGAAGAGTCTGGAACCAGATGCGATAGCAACACTCTAACATGAAGGACAAGCCATGAAGTAGTCATGATGGTATAGTTCTCAGACTTTCCATTTCTGGTGTCCTTCCTGATATGATTAGTGACCACTGTCCCATTTACTGTGTCTGAAAGGCAAAAACCCCAACGTCCCCTCAAGGCTTATACGTTTCCGTGATATCTCAAAGTTTGACTCTGCAACTTATACAGGAATCTACAAGCAAAGACCGGTCTCAGCTGTTGGCCACCAATGATGTAAACCAGGCCCTCTATGTCTTCAATGTGGTCATGCTTGGTGTCCAAGAGAAATATGTACCCTAAACCACTAGGTGAGTATGTGACACAGTCACTAAATGACTGGATTGTCCCCAGCTGGCACTATTAAAACAAAGGGATGTCAGCCGATCCACCTTCAAAGTTACCAAGTCCACCATTGATTGAGCAAAATACAGTAACTTAAAAATGAGTGCAAAAAGGCCATCCAGTGAAGCAAAAGCCAATATAAGGGATTATAAGGCATTTTTGACTCCTCAGCTGGCAATCCAAGCCAATTCTGGAAAAAACATTAAGCAAGTTTTAGGCCAATCCTGTAACTTCATGCCCAAAGTCCTATTAAAGGAGTCAACTGTAATAACCTTTTAACCGCAGCTAATGCCTTCAACCAAGGCTTCACTGACTTCGCATCCTACACAGGGGCCTTCCCTCTCCCTGCTGTCCCTGCTGTTTCACTCTCTAGTCCTCCTATCAATAACACCTGCCCCCACCACCTCCCTTTGTACCTTAAGGCAGTCACATACGGTAAGTTGTTTAAATATCTTATGCATATCCTATTGTCAAAGTACACTGGCTCCGATGGCTCTGATAATACAGAACAAAAAATACTGGGGGCTGCTGCTGAGGTACTTGCTGAATCAGTTACTAGAACTGTTACTGTGTCTCTAACGTTGCACACTGTACCTGTTCAGTGGAAGATTTTGCACATTGTACCAGTGTTTAAGAACGATAATAGTAAGAACATTGGCAACTACAGGCCCATAGCAATACTTCTGGTACTCAGTAAAAATACTTCAGAAATTGGTAGCCTCTCAATTAACTGAGCACCTTAATGCATATAGCTTCCTGTCTCTTGTGCAACATTGTTTCTGGAAAGACCCCAGAACCACCACTGTCCTCCTAGCACTCATCACCAGCATTGCCTTTGCCTTGGACAGGAGTGCGCTGACTGGTGCAGTCTTTATTGATGTCACTACAGCTTGTGATTTGGATGACCATTCCTTACTTTCTAGAAAGCTTAGCACACTAAGTGTTTCCTCCACTGCACTATCTTGGTTTAAAAGTTATCTGGTTAATAGTTGCCAATGGCAACTCTATATCTGACCTAGCTTCTACTTCTACTGGGTCCCTCGAGGATCTATACTGTGCCTCCTCCTTTTCTCCCTTCTTATCAACATAATCCATGCTGGTCTCTCACACAGCACTCCCATCTTGTATGCTGATGACCTGGTTATTTTTATGAGCTCTCACAATGTCTCTGATATAAATCGTCAGCTGTCCTTTGATCTACAGTCAAAGGATGGCTCTGGTTTAACGGGCTCCTCATGAATATTACAAAGACCCAGGCAGCGTTGTTTGGCTCGACTCCAAAAGTAAAAAAGTGCCTCTCCCCTTTGATAGTGATGTGTGGAAATGGATCCAGTTTCACTCACCACTGTTCCCTTCTTCAACTACCTAGGGGGGGTCACATTTGACATGTCACTGAACTTCTCAGTGCATATAGTAGCTTCTTGTAAGGCAGTTAACATCAGGTTGGGGCTCTCCTACAAGATCAGTAACAACTTCACTTCTAAAGCCCAAATAGCCATCGCCTGTGGCATTATGCTCCCTAAACTTACTTATGGGATGACTGTCTATTACTCAGCTGCCAAAACTGTCCTACAGAATTGGGATGTGACCTATAATAGTATCTATAGGTCTGCCATGGTCACAAACAGATATACTCACCACTGTACCCTCTACTCCAAACTTGGTTGGCTTCCACCAGACTCACTATGGGAAGTGTTGTTTATAATGTCGTGACCAAACAAAACCCACCGTCCCTAGCTTCACTTCTTATATCTGATATTGTATCCTGTCCTCTGAGGTCTAATGTCCCTGATTCATTGGCCACCCCAAAACCAAAACTAAGTTAGGGGAACTATCTTTTTCCTACTCCTCTCCTGTACTCTGGAACTCCATCCTGGTAGTGGTCCATCTTTGTCCATCCAGCTATGCTTTCAAGAGTGAACACCACTGCTATCTTCTCAAGGTCTCGACATGTACATGTCTGTTGGTTGCAGGGGATCAGTAGTAATTCTTCTGAATTATTGCTGATTATCGACTCTAAATGTATGAAACCTATCCCTGTACCTGTTACTTGTTCTTTATTGTTGCACCTTGCCTTCAGCCTTGCATCACATTTACCTCATATTGTATTTTGTTTTGTTGTGGTTTACTTCTTAGAATTACTTTAAGGCAAGTGTATAAACCCTGTCTGTATTTTTGTGCATTGTGTCAGTCTCCACTGTTGTGATAGCCCGGGTTGTGCCTGAAAATAGGCAAATGTTTTGTGTAGTGCATCTACTGTAGCTGGTAAATAAAAACGAACTAACTAAATATATATATATATATATATATATATATATATACAGTAAAGAATGACTAGAATTGGGATGACTGTCCATGGATTGCAGTTGGTTGAGAACTTGAATAATACACCAGGGTGAGTTCTTTTGCGAAATACGATATGTGGACCCTTTCTTACTTCTGTCAATTTTTGATCTTTGATCTTGGTAAGGTGGTGCTTTCTCAAGACAGATGCTAGTCAAGTGAATCGCAGGACTGAAGACTGAAGAAGATGTCAGAGTCATGGCGTCTTGTACATTGAGATCAACGAAGGAGCCAAAAACTGCATCTTTAGAAGGCCCATCAGTCAAGAGTATAGACTGTAGTCTATAGGCTGACTCATAGGAGGATCTTGAGGGGTTGATTTTTTCCTTGGAGAAAAGCTTTGACCATGGGACAAGAAAAGTAAGAACATGTAATGTTAGGATGGATGGACTTCATGGTGAACTGAATGCCTGAAATATATTGTTTGATTGTTGTGGCACAAAAACTGTAGGTTTGAGAGCAAAAGGAAACAAATGCCAGAATGTGAGGAACTGAATAGAGTAAGGGGTCTGTGTTTTGTAGGGTGCAGAAGTTTATAAATTTCTTCCAGCTTACTTGGTAGGGCGTAAGACCCAGTGCTCACCCTCCCCCAGCCAAAAAAAACAGAAGTGTGGTTTGGTTTTATTTGTTCAACTGTACACCATTACAAAATAGAAAAAAACATAAATACACAGCACAATAAAGCACAATAAACAGGTACTGTATACAGAATCTTTACATACAAAGTATTGCACATTGCCTCATAATTTAACTTGTTTATTCACAGCTGCTGCTTTCTTTCAGTGTCTCAGAATAGCAGTGATATAATTTGTCACAGTCAGTACTGTACATCATCAAAGCAATCTTGTAAGGAGCTTTTATATCTCACTATGTTGCGTCTTGAGTCACTGGTGTGAAAGTAAGCACAGCCACCAGCTGGAAAGGTGGACCTCCCATCAGCTGAGGCCCTATTCTAAAATGCAACTGCAAAAGTAACTTCCTTTTAAAATATGGTGCACTGCCTTATTGGCTCACTTTAAATAAGGTGCAGTCCCCAACCAATGAACTGGTGATTCATGGGGAGCCAGCTAATGGATTTGTTCATGTTTGGGAGATAGGTGGCTGTCTCCATTAGCCGGCTCCCCACCAATTAGTACATTGGTCAGGGACTGCACCTTATTTAAAATTAACTAATAAAGCAGTACAAGTACATTAGCTGGGGAACTGCACCTTACTTAAACGGAGCATATAAAGCAGTGCACCACATCTGGCAGTTGCATTTTAGAATAGGGCCTCAGCCAATGGGAGGTCCAGCTTGCTGGCTGGTGGCTGAGCTTACTTTTACACCAGCTCTTTGATTTGAAAAATGAAGAGACCCCCACTCCTGTTTGGGATGTAATAAGTGACTAGCCATCTGAGGCAGGAAGCATATTGTATGTGTTAATACGTCCTCCGGAGCCACTCGTTGCTGAAAATGAGTGGTTTCACACAACTTCAGCTGAGCAAGAACAGCGAAGCGAAGCTGAGCTCTTCTGGCTCAAGCTGAAGGCAAATGAAACCACTCCTTTTCAGCAATGAGTGGCAATGGGGGACCTATTAATATATTATTAATCGAGAGCGATCAATAATATATTTAAAAAAAAACTGTCCCCAGAACGTGCCCTCTTCCAGGGCTCCTGTGCATGAGCTGCTCTTCACAGAATAAGAGTGCCTCATGTGCAGGGGAAAAGAGCACTCCGATTGGTCAGGAGTGCTCCCTCAATCTATAATAACAATTTGTTGGCTTGCCAGTTTTGGAGGGGGGAAGGGTGTGCACTGGGTCTGTAAGCAATAAGACACAATGGGAGTGTATGTGCATTCAACAGATATTATTGCACGTGCAGCGGCGTAGTGAGGGACGAGGTCACAGGTCAAGTTCCTTCAGCCCCTGGAAGTGCGGTAATATCTGTTCAATACACACCCCGGAGTGTGTTATTGTACTTATAAAATTGGTTAGTTTTTAAATGTTTATTGTTTGAAAACACTTTTTTAATATAAAAAAGGGTATCATTATCAGAATTTCTGATAAAATAGTCCTTTTGCCAGGTAAAAGATTACATCATTGTATTTGGAATAGTGCTCCTCCCATGTGTCATTGAGTTGGAAGAGAAACTGGGACAGCAACTGTGCTGGAAGTGGGTGTGCTTTCCTTTTTTATTAGTATGCATGCATTTATTTATTTATTATTTATATCATTACTGCTGATTGTAGCATCGTTTAACAAGTAAAAGCCTGAGTGGCCCCTCCCCTTCTCGTGATGATGTGAGCACCCTTGCCGACTGAGCAGAAGTACTTTCTTGCCATCACTTTCAGTTACCATTCAGTTATGTTAAACAGAAAAAAAGTAACATTCAGAGGTTTTTTGGATGCTAATATGGAGAGCGAGGTTTCCTGCAGCAGGGAACTGTACTGGGGAGATAATACTGACAGAGAGAGTGGTTGACAGAGCACAGCCATTGACAGAGATAGGTCCAGTAAGCGTTAAGCGTTAACTGTAAAGTGACACAGCAGGGCTGACCAACTTGCTTACAAGAAGTGAGTGTGGGATGATTACATTTAAATGAAAAAAAAATCATAACATGAGTGTGTTTTTCTTTTGGAACTGTGGGGCTGGGACAGCGGTCAGTAGTGGAGATAGTGGGACTGGGAGCAGGTATGATGCTGGAGCAGTGATGTGATCACCAGTTTAGAGAATGGGGCCAGTTATTGTTTTATGAGAGAAGTGGATCAGTTAGTACATTTTAATTAATATTTCTCTCTGACATGTATGCTGGGCTGCTATTTTCTATTAAAAAAAAGCTTATTGGGGGATTTTCTGCTCAACAATTTTGTTCAGTGGGATAGAGAAAAGTGGTGGCATTTAAAAATGAGCATTCTGACAGTACACTGATTTCTCTTTTTTTGTAATGCGGTTCTGCTTTTGAGTACTTGTTATTACCTGTGTATTGAATGGAGTTGATGCACAGGTAACAAATCAATCAGAAAGCAAGATTTTGTCTTCCCATTTTGTAAGTAAGCAATAAGACACAACGAGGTGTGCACTGAACAGATATTACCACACGCCCAGTCGTGTAGTGAGGCATGAGGCTGCAGGTCAAGTGCCTTCAGCTCCTGTGTGTGTGTGGTAATATCTGTTCAATGCACATCCCATTGTGTCTTATTGCACCTATAAAATAGGCTACTTTTTAAACAGATTTTCTTATTAGAATTTATGATAAAATACTCCTTCCTCTTACTATACAATGATGTCATTTTGCACGTGCTGTACACATGTTGTCCTTTACTGCCATCTGTAGTACTGGTTTCATTTTGTTGCCAGCAATCCCTCTGAGCCCCCATGTATGTGTATATATGTGTGAGGTGGAGCTCTAGCTGCTATGTAGGACAGGAGAGAATCTGCAGAATGTACAATTGTTTTTTTTTTTTAAATTGAGCGGAGACCTATTAAATTGAGGCAGCACAGAAGGAGGGTGTGGGGTCATGGAGAAGTGGTAACAAGCATGTACACACACACACACACACACACACACACACACACTGAACAGCCCTAGCGGAGGTACAGTCTGTACTTCTCACTCCTCCCCCTCGAAAGTTTATCAGGAAATGAGCAAGATGGGGAAAAGTCTAATTTAAAAAATAAAACTTGAGGCACTGGATTTTTCTATTAGTTCAGTAGCCCAGCAGAGGCATGCTGGCAGCAGGGTTGTAACAGTTCAGATCACGGGCAAGTTAGTAGGTTTTGCTTGTTACTGATATTAGGCTTTTACTGAGCTTTTGACTGTGAAGACATTGCCAAAGAGAGAGTGGGAAAGCGAGTGGCAACAGAGTTTCTGTGATCAACTGGAGGATATGGGATGAGCCTTCTTACGTAGGAAAAAAATGGCGGCATTTTAAAAATGAGTGTTCCAATGGTTCATTGATTTTCTTTTTTTTTCCAGTGTGGTCCTGCTTTTTGATACTTGTTTTTACCTGTGCATCGAATGGATTTGATGCACAGGTAAAAAAACAATCAAAATGCAGGATTTACTCTCCTCATTTTATAATTTTTTTAACTTATGTATGTCATAACCAGTAGCACTCCAACAAGAAAAGCAATTTAGAGTTTGTGAAAGTGATTGGGTTGAGTTGCTAATTTTGGATTTGTACTTGGTAGGCATATTTAGCAAAAGCAGCTAAGAACTTTCAAATGGTAGTGGAGGCATGGTCAAGATATATGGCTAAGTCATTGATCGCTCTCAGAATGGTGGTGGGTATGGAGGTGTACCAGGTAAAACAGAGGGAAGCAAGTAAGGCAGTGGGGGGGGGGGCAAAGGTGCAAACAGAGGAAAGGATAGCCAAAGAGGTAGCAAAATGGGATTAGAAATTCTTCAGGTACAGAAGCGAGAAGAGGATAGCAAGGGAAGGGATAGTGAGGACAAGGAGAATGGCAGAGGGAGACTGTGCACAGGAGGATCAGGAAAAAGCAGGCATCCTGAACAAGTACTTTTGCTCAGTCTTGACCGTGGTGGGAGAGGTGGACGGACTGTTAACAAACAGCAGGAACATGGGGAGGGGAAGTGGATACAAGTCCATTTTCAGAGGAAAGAGTTTTGAAGGGACTTGCAAATCTGAAAGTGGACAAGGCCATGGGATGTACATGATACACCCAAGGGTGTTAAGGGAACTCAGAGAGGTGCTTGCTGTACCATTGATAGCCTTATTCACAACTCACTGGAATCAGGAGTGGTTCCAGAGGACTGGAAGTAGCAGATGTAGTACCACTCCATAAGAGTGGCAGCAGGGGGGAGCTATCAACTATGGGCTGGTGAGTCTCACATCAGTGGTGGAAAATTAAAGGAAACACTGTTAAAGGAAAGGCTAGTGGCATTCTTTGAAGTCAATAGATTACAGGACCAAAGGCAGCATGGATTCAAGTGTGTGTGTGTGTGTGGGGGGGGGCATGCCAGACAAATCTGATTGATTTCTTTCACTGGGTGATCAGAGAAATAGATCAAGGAAGGGCAATGAAGGTGGCCTACTTGGACTTCAGCAAGACCTTCGACACTGTGCCAAGGAGACTGACAAAGACATTGGGCAGTTTATGGGTGGGATCCAAAGTGGTAAGCTGGATAAAAAGACTGGTGAATGGATAGATGACAGAAAGTGTGGTAAATGGCACTCATGCTAATGGTGGTGGGGGGGGGTGACTGACCATTGGGGTGCCACAAGGCTCACTACTGGGACCGGTCCTCTTCAACATCTTCATAAGTGACATTGCAGAACTGGAAGGGAAGGTATGCCTTTTTGCAGATGACACCAGAATCTGTATTAGGGGATACTCAGAAGAGGGCGGAGAGAATGAGTAGGAACCTTAGAGAACTAGAGGTGTGGTTGATGGCATGGCAGCTGGGGTTCATTGCTAAAAAGTGCAAAGTCAGGCACCTAGGGCATAGAAACCCAGGAGCTGAGTATAAAATGGGGTGGGGGAAGTACTGATGGACAAATATCTGATAACTTCAAAGTGGCGGAGTAGTGTGACAATGCAGTGGGCAGGGCCAGCGGGGTGCTGAGTTGCATAGGGAGAGATATAACAAGCAGGAGGAGGGAGGAGGAGGAGGAGGAGGTGTTACCACTGTATCAGTCACTGGTGAGACCCCACCTGGAGTACTGTGTCCAGTTCTGGAAGCCACATCCCAGAAAGGACATAGTCAGGGTGGCAGCAGTCCAGAACAGGGCAACTAAAATGGTGCAGTGGGTAACTCAAAGGCTCTTTGAGGAGAGACTGAGGGATTTAAACATGTATACTCTAAAGGAAGGGAGGAAGAGAGGGGACATGACAGAGACCTAGAAATACCTCATGGGGAGAACAGAATACAGGTGGGGAGTGTATTTCAAATGAGAACGTGCACCAGAACAAGAAGGAATGCAATGAAGCTGGAAGGGGGGGCCTTTAAGAGAGATGTGAGGAAGTACTGCTTCCCTGAATAAGTAGTGGGTGTCCAGAATGGTCTACCAGAAGAGGTGGTGGGAGCGAAAACAGTGGGGAGCTTCAAACATGCATACGATTGGCATAGGGGAATATTGATAAATAAGTAGGAAGGGGAGTTGGTTGATGGAGATCAGGTAGGGTCTGCGGAGACAAATAGGCAGGGACAATCTGGACAGACTAGGTGGGCAAGTGGTCCTTTTCTGCCAAAAATGTCTATGTTTCTACAGTATGTTCAATGGGGGAGTCATTGTTGTGCCAGCTTGTGGGTAAACATCTCTGAATTGCTGAAAATGAAAACAGGAGAAGCAATCAGTGAGAACATTAGAGGGATAAACAGTGAATTCTGAAGTGGTGAGGTCCATATCAATCAGTTCAGGGAGTTCGTTATGGAATGGGAGGATGATTGGCTTTTGTTAATAATGACATTGGTTACTTGGTTGTCCAAATAGAGTATTACAAGCTGATTGCTCCATAAATATCCCCATAGATGTCCCCAGGTGAGTGTGGCTGTGACAATAGGATTATTTCAAATAAGGAGAAAACAGAATGAAATGATGAAAGGTTATCTGTTTTGGACAGCCATGGACAAGCAAACAAGGAGGGGCTAACTATAGCAGCTAAACCAAAAGATGGAGTAGCGTCAGTGAAAACTTTGAAGTTTGAGTTGGGAGACAGATCATTATAAAACATGGATATGCCATTCAAATTCATGATGAAGTGAGACCACATGGTTAGATTAGAATGGGCAGAAGCAGTGATGAAAACGTGGTGACCACAGCAGTGACCAAATGGGTTAAATCAAGAACATAAGAAATAAAGCTCCTGCCTTTGGAATAATTCTCATAGTAAAATTGAGGTACCCCAATAACGATAACAATTCTCTGTTTGTACAGGACCACATTGATGAAAAAGACATAAACAGATTTGAGATTTGTTGAATTTTTTCTAGGGGAAGATGGACTTCCATACTGAGGGAATACCATGCTCAGAAATCCCAGAGTTGTTATTGGACCTTAAGTTTTGACATCGGCTAGAGGGATGTTAAGTGATGAAAACAAATGACAAGGCATGTGTTACTGGCAATAGGAGAAGACTTGAGTGTCAACAAGAAGAAAGTCATCGAGGAGATGCAACATGAATGGGTGCCTGTAGGTGTTCAAAAGAATTCAATAGAATGAGCTAGTAAAGGTGTTAAATGGACTACGGCTGCTTTTACATCCAAAGGTTAAATATACTGCAAAATAGTACTGGCTTTTCCACAATATTCCATAAACATACTATAAGGATGGCTGTATAGGTAACAGTTTGAAGGCATCCATAATGTCTGCCTTGATTAACCAGGCACTGGGTCCAGGAATTTTAATGACTTTGACTGCATCCTCGATTTGTGCATAGGCCACTGAATAATCTTCTGATGAAATTAAAGAATTAATGCTTGGATCCGTAGTTGAATGAGGGGTTGGTAAGTAAATGATGAGGTGTTTCTTTCCAGAATATTTTCAGGTTGCTATTCCAATAGGAATAATACAGAAGGAAGGAAAGGAGGAGCAGCAAAGCATTTGGTTCTGAAGCAGTAGATTTCAAATTTCAGCAAATGACCAAAGTGCTAGAAACTGCATGAACACCAGTATAGAAGCCATCAGAAAGGCCCATAATTAGAAAACAGATGAGCTGATGAGCTGGATGCGTGGACAATAACTACAGAAGACGCGGTATATGAATGGGAGGAGATGGATAAGCTAAATGTAATTTCTGGCCTTGATTAGCATGGAAGGTGCTTTATGTTGACAAACCAGTTTGGGATGAGCCTCTCAACAGTAGCTACAAACATGTAAAAGAGTACATGAAGGAGTCAAGCAGGCTGTCTCACTGAAATTGTTGCAAATGGCTCTTCCTGCAGAAAATACAGTTTGATGCTCTTGTTTGTCCAAGAGGCTCTTGGGAACATAGAAAACATGTTGAGAAGAAGAGTCACCAGCAGAAGAAGTACTTGTGGTAGGGCAAGTGTTGTGAACCATAAGGGGTCATAAAGTAACAAAATGGGAGAAGGATCCACATATGGAATAGGTTAGGGCTCATTGACCAGCAAAATGCCTACAAAAAAGTTTATTGTCAAGCAATGCCCATAAAATATGTACATTGTACTTTGGTAAGTAAGCAGCATCTTTAGCTGAATATGATTTGTAGTAATCATAGAAATAGGTACTGACATATCTGATGACAAGGTCAATAATGAGATACAAATAAGAGTCCGGCTTCTCACATCTGGATAGATGGGCTTGGCAAAGGCCCAGATCAAGACCTTTCTTAGCCCTTTCTTAGCCCTCATGACCTGAAGTCCCTGGTGCATGCCTTTGTGACATCTAGGCTGGACTGTTGTAATGCTCTTTATTTTGGGCTAGCTGGAGTTTTGATGCGCTGCTTGAAGCTGGTGCAGAATGCCGCAGTCAAATTGATTATTGGAGTTCTTTGCTCTGAACATATCTCTCCAGCTCTGTGGACATTGGACTTGCTGCCTGTGAAGTGACGCATCTCCTTCAAGATACTGTAGGTTTGTTAACACACAAACTCGTACATGATCTGAGTCCTGACTACCTAAAAGAGCTCCTTTGTTCATATGCTGCTGACCGCCCTCTATTCTTCAGAGGTGGGTCTCTTGAAGGTCCCCACATCATGTTTAAAGTTATGTGGAGATCATGCTTTTGCTGTTGCTGCTCCAATTTTCTGGAACCAGCTGCCATAAGGGCTCCAGGAGGCCCCTCAGTTGAGAGATTTAAAGCAGCAGTACTAGATAAAAAAATCAGATCTTTTGCAACAGTTTGTTTCCTGTGCTCTGTTGAGCACTTACCTGGTAATCTTTCTTGTTTTCACTGTACTATCACTCCATAATTTGCTCAGGTTTTCTTTTTTTTTGTTTATTTTTCTGTCACCTGCCATGTTGAATTGGAACACTCTGCTGACAACCGCACACATGCCCATGACTCGCAGTTCTACACAGGGACAGTGGGAACATGCAGCACAGGGTCCCACAGAAGTAAACAAAAGACGTGATGTGACGTGAGGGGTGAGTTTGGCTGCAGGTTAGGCAGCAGCCATATTTACTGTGGATCCACAACAACGGAAATAAGTTTTAAATGTCTAAAAAACTAAAGATCACTAGAAATAAAAATATTTACAGATATGGAAACCAGAACTATGGCTGCATGCTTCCAGCCCAAAAGCAGAAATTTGATAATTACTTCCTGATCATCTAGTACTGCTGCTTTTATGAGGGTTAAAGCACTATTTGTTTATAAAAACTTATCCTACTATATTCTAATTGTTTTTTTTTTTTTTTTTCATCTAGTGTATTATCTGCTGCTTGTGAGATGATACGAGTGGTGTAGTAGCAGTAGTTTGAGATGTGACAGGAAGATTTTCAGAAGAACCAAAAGGCACTGTTGAGGGTCCTGGATCAGGTGTCTTGAACAACCTGGTTTCCAAAGTGAAGACCACAAGTTTGGGAACAGTCCAGCCTTTTATCCTGTTCTGGGATTTGGCAGCAACCTTTCTAGACAGAATGGAGGTGGTCCAGAGGAGGGCAACTAAAATGGTGCAGGATCTGCATCAAAAGCCCTATGAGGAAAGACTGAAGGACCTCAGTATGTACACCCTGGAACAAAGGAGGGAGAGAGGAGACATGATAGAGACATTTAAATACCTCATAGGGGTAAATACGTTACAAGAGGGGAGTATTTTTCAGAAGAAAAGGTGCTCAAGAACAATGGGACATGCTATGCAGCTGAAGGGGGTAGATTCAGGAGAGCTGTGAGGAAGTACTTCTTCACAGAAAGAGTGGTGGTTTACTGGAACAGCCTTCCAGTTAAGGTGATGGGGGTAAAAGCAGTGGTGGAGTTCAATAATGCATTGGATAAGCACAAGGGAATCATAGTGGAATGGAAATGGAGGAGGGAGAAAGAGCTGTAGATTGAGCACAACCTGAGGTAATAGTGCAGGCAGGGAGAAATGGGCAGACTGGATGAGCCAAACAGTCCATATCTGCCATCAAATTTTGTTTCTATGTTACTATGATGGCGGGCCGGCAATAAATTTGTTCTACTTTGTCTTCAGCAAAGCCTTCAATTCGGTGTCACACAGGAGGCTGCTAAAAAATGGAAGAACTGGGAATAGAGAAGGGTTTAGTTAGTTAGGTGGGGGACTAGCTAGTGGAAGGCAACAGAGGGTAGTTACAGGGTGAAATCAGAGAATGGGGATCACGAACCGGGTGCCGGAGGCATCTGTTCTGGGACCTTTCTTACTCACTATGTTCATTAGTGACATAGGGGAGGGCATCCAAGGCAAGATTTGCCTCTTTGCTGATGACACAAAGCTATGCATCAGGGTAGACAGTGACAAAGGGTTAAGAAAGCTTCAGAATGACCTGGAGAAGATGGAAAAGTGGTTGAACATGTGGTAGTTGAGACTTAATGTCAAGAGCCAAGAAGTACAAGGTGATGCACCTAGAGTAAAGGAACCCAAGCGTGGAGTATTGGATGGGAGGGGTTAGACTGGCTATTTCTACAGACAGAAGGGATCTGGGGATCATCTTCAGTGACTTCATCAAGAAAACCAGCCAATGCAATAAGTCATACAGTAAGGCATCAAGGATGCTGGGATGTATCTTGAGGAATTTTTATAGCAGAAGCAAAGTGATACTGACCCTGTACAGATTGCTTGTTTCTATGCAGGGTTCAGTACTGAGACTGGTCCTCTTTAATGACTTTATACGTAACATTGCAGAGGGACTAGAAGGGAAAGTATGTCTCTTTGCAGATGACACAAAGACCTGCAACAGGGCTGATACACAAGGAAGGGGGGGTGGAAAGGATAAGAAGGGACTTGGCAAGGTTGGAGGAATGGTCAAAAGTATGGCAGCTTAGATTCAATGCAAAGAAGTGCAAAGTAATGCACCTGGGAAACAAAAACCCAGAGGAAGAGTACGTAATATGGGAGGAGGTACTAACAACAACAAAAATGGAAAGGGACCTGGGGGTAGTCATATTAGATGACTTAAAGGTAGTCAAGCAATGTGAGAAGGCAGTAAGGAGGGCTGGAGGGATACTGGGATACATAAGGAGAGGCATCACCAGTAGAAAACAGGAAGTGGTTTTACATGATGTCCCTGCACCCTGATTGGTACCCCCAGAGGTACATCATAGACAGCTAGTGCTTAGGCATATGTTATACTAACATATAGGGCTAAGGGCATCTACCATATAAGAGTAGATGTCAGGATATGTACACATATTATTGTAATACACTTTGCTTGCTAATACATATATTTTCCTATGTATTTTCTGTGTATTTCTTACTTATAAGATGTTAGGACATTTGTGTCCTTGGAATGAATATGATATATAAGTCAGCATTGCCATATTTTGGTGATTTGTACTACTATACTGAGTTATGTAAGACTCTGCATAATGTACTCTTTTGTTTCACAAACTAATGACTACTACAAAATTGTATACTGTTATCTTGGACTGTGGAGCTACCTCTAATTTAGCCAATAGGGCCCATCTCTGTATCTAGAAATGTTTCTATTTTACAGTAACCATAGTAATTATCATAGGTATATAATGCGAGACACTAAGTCTTGTACCTCGGAGACCCCAAGAGACACGAAGAAACCTCGAGGTATAGGGAACGTTTAGCAGTGGCTCCCAGTTCGTATTGGTAAGAACTGCTTTGGTCAACTGTGATTTATCCTTTTGGTAGTAATAAACAAGTTTATTACTCTTATGCAACATATTTGTGATTCCTTGCATTCCCAATATTGCCAAGAACCTGAGAGTGAGGTTTAGACCTCCTGACAATTGGTGACCGCGTACAGGCAATATTTGGTGTGAGAAGGCAGTAAGGGGGGTTGGGGATACTGGGATGCATAGGGAGAGGCATCACCAGTAGAAAACAGGAAGTTGTTGGCCCTCTTTACAGACAGTTGGTGAGACCCCATCTGGAATACTGTGTGCAGTTCTGGAGACCCCATCTCTGCCAGGACATAGACAGGATGGAGGCAGTCCAAAGGAGGGTAACTAAAATGGATGGTGCAGGGTCTGCACCAGAAGCCATACAAAGAAAGACTAAAGGAGCTTAATATGTATACCCTTGAGGAAAGGAGGGAGAGGGGGGACATGATAGAAACATATAAGTATCTCAAGGTAATCAGTGTAGTCCAAGAGGGTAGCATCTTTCAGAAAAAAGAGAAGTGCAAGAACAAGGGGGCACAATTTGAAGATAGAGGGGGGACGTCTCAGGGGCAATGTAAGGAGCAATGTAAGGAAGTATTTTTTCACTGAGAGGGTAGCGGATGCATGGAATGGCCTTCCTGAGGAGGTTGTGGGGTCAAAAACAGTGGGGGATTCAAGAATGCATGGGACAGATATAAAACAATTCTTGTAAGGGGGGGGGTAGGAGGAAGTAGACTTGGTTAACTAGGATCTGCAGCTTATCCAGTGGTAGGGAAATAGGTAGACTGGGCAGACTGGGTGGACCAAGTGGTCTTTATCTGCTGTCAAAGTCTATGTTTCTATGTTTCTATGCTGGTGAGGCATCACCTGGAATACTGTGTATAGTTTTGGAGCCCTCACCTGAGAAACAACATAGGCTGGAGTCAGTACAGAGAAGGGTCACCAAAAGGACCCACGTCCAGCAAGACCCTGGACATGTAATCATTGGAGACAAGATGGGGGGTATGATAGAGACATATGTGTTTCTGAGGGGTATAAACTGGATGACTGGTAAAGACTTGCTTATTAGAAACAGGGACACAGTCACGAAAGAGCACAGTTGGAGGTTGGTGGGGAAGGGGTAAATTCAGAAGGGATATGAGAAAGTTCTGCTTTACTGAGATGGTGGTAAAGCGATGCAACAGAATGCTTGTGGAAATGGTGGAGGCAGGTACAATAAATGGGTTCAAAATAAACATGGTTAGGACAAAGGAAGAGGTCTTATAGTCCCAAAGGTGAGTAACAGGGGAACGTTGTTTGTGGGAAGGGGGGAAGAGAGGGGCACAACTCTCCAGGACATTAGCAGTACCACTATTCTCTCCTGGGCAGGTTTTCACTTAGTCCTAGATTCAGGCTCATCTATACTTTACTCCATATTAAAATGATCATATTACCAAGGTATTAAAAAGTGTCAAATCATTTGCTTCTGGATCATATTACCAAGAGTAACTCGCCCATTACACATAGAAATAGATATTCCTCTTGCCCTCTCAGCATAGCACTAGCTGTTAAAATACACAGCAAATGGCCAGAATAATTAGAACTGTTATTTTAAAGGAGAACTGCATTTAACCTCTAAGCCCTAGTTTTCTGAAGAAGTTGATTTTTAAATTCTAGGTCACACTCTGTCACTGTTCCAGGCTTACTGGCCCTTTAGTAAACACAATGGATATTTATGATTCACTTACAGCTAATAAGGACAAGTTTAAAACTGTGTGGTGTAATTTATGTACTTCTCAGCTCTTCCACTGTTGGCACAATGCATCCATGTTCTGCTATAAAACTATGGTACTGGGTCGATTTGCCATATGTACAACGACGAAATCAAAACCATGCACCACATACAGCATGGGGAACTACAGCAACAGGGTACAAAACCCCTCAAGGCAGAAAATGTAGCAAGCACGGTTTTGTACCCTATTGCTCAATGGCTGGCGGGGAGGAGCGATGCAGAGGTCAAGACCTCTGCTGGGGAGGTGGTTCGCCGAGCAGCCGCTGTGGCTCAGAGGGGTGAGCTGGGCAGCTATGTGCCTGTAGACTGGGGCTCAAAATCTCGATCCCAGACTTTTTCAAAATGCATTGTGCATTCTCCCCCCCCCACCGGTGTTTCTCCTCATCTCCATGTTGAACCCCTTCCCCTGAGTTAATTACATTAATAGGGGGGTTTGGGAGAGCTGGCCCCCATAACGTGGTGTGCGTGGGGCGAAAACAAAGAAACCCTTTGCATTCTTCACTGATTTTGCTTTCGCCGTTCTTTTTCAGTGCTGGCAGTGTATCCACTCTATTTACAGTGCGGTACATTGCTGCACTGTTTTTGTTTATGGCGACATGACCCCATGCCTAAAACTGAGTGGCGGAAAGATATGTAAACTACACCATACAATTCTAAAATGGTACGTGTCATCAGCGTAAAGATCTGAAATGCCTACTGTGTTTATTAAAAGACCAATAAAGGTGGAATCATAGCAAAATGGGAACCAGTATTAACAAAACAGCTTCTATAGGAAGTGAAACTTACAGGTTCAGTACAGTTTTCTTTTTTTTTTGCATAAAAATATTTTATTAAAGGACAACTGTATTACAGTTCACATCCCTATTTTAAGTATCATTCACAAAGTACTATACAGTGCACATCATTGATCTGGCACAGGACAAATACAGCTTTCCATGTGAATAGAAATAAGGAAGAGACATCCCTCCTGTATTTGAAGCTCAGGCCAATTTAGCTTTCCCATTATCCTTTAATCAGTTACAATCACAGTTCCCCACTTCTAACCACACCCCCATTACCATACACCCTAATACCCTTACCCCTTCCCACATGGACATACTATCCATCAGACTTAAATCTGCCAGTAAGGGTGCCCATTCCCTTGCACAGCCCTCCAGTCTCATGTCCTTAACCAATAATGTGAGTCTCTCCAGTGCCAAAATCCGAAAGATCATAACCCGCTATTGTGGTACCGAGGGAATCACATGGGAAACCCAAGTATCTTGGATACAGTATCAGACCAAGATGAACAGCACTCTCGTCCATCAGTGTAGGGGTTCCCACTCTCCTTCCTCATTTGCCTCCACTCCAAACAGGCACATGAGGGGGTCCAACCATAAGACCCCAAGCTGTCCATTCACAAGTGCCAGTTTTTCCAAACTTCCATGAAGTATGTGCAGGCACATAGTATCTACAAAAGGGATAGAGACTGATCCCAGTAAGGTTGAAGCACTGACTACTTGACACCAGCCCCATAATCTGAAAGAACTACAACGTTTCCTGGGGTTCTGTGGCTACTACCACAGGTTCATAAAAGACTATTCCAAGGTGATTCACCCACTCTTGAATCTTACCCAGGGTTACCCTCCCACCAATTGTAAATACAAAAAAGAGGCCATTAAAGAACCAGAAAAAGTATACTTCCACCCAGGTGAACTCTTTGGGCCCCGCTGGATGCCCAACTGTGAAGCAGCCTTCCATGAGATCATATACCAGCTCACCCATGCCCCCATCCTTGCCTATGCTGACCCCACCAAACCTTATGTGCTGCATACGGACGCTAGTCTGCATTGTCTAGGAGCAGTGCTGTATCAAGACCATGAGGATGGCCTGAGACCAGTAGCTTTTGCCAGTAGGAGCTTGACCCTGTCCGAACGAAACTACCCTGTGCATAAGTTGGAGTTCCTTGAGCTAAAATGGGCCATCATTGACCAGTTTCAGGAATACCTCTATGGGGCAAAGATATTGGTGAAGACTGACAATAACCCATTGACCTATGTACAGACTTCAGCTAAGTTAGATGCTACTGGGCACTGGTGGCTTTCTGCATTATCAACCTATGATTATGCTGTCGAATACAGACCAGGCCTGAACCATATTGATGCTGATTCCCTGTCACGAAGGCCCACTTCCAAGAGTAATTGGGTCTGGCTGTCTGAACCTGACATTCGAGCATTGTGCCAAAAGTTTGATAGAGATGAACAGATGTCTGCGGACACAATGGACTGTTTAGTAGATTGCTTGGGACCTTGTGACACCTGCACACCAGCTGCTCATTGCCACTTCTCTGCTCTAGATATTAGTGCACTATCTCAATTTGATAATGACAGCATTCAGTGGGCTCAATCCCAAGATCCTATGATTCAGCCAGCGCTTGATGCCTTGTGTGCGGGGAAAGATGTGTCTAAGTTATTTTCCACTGACTTGCAACTGCTTTATTGTTTAAAGAAGGCCCCAGATTGAAGTTGCTCTATCAGTTGTTGTATAGAAAGACAGTAGATCGTAGTGGCAAAATAGACAAGAAACAATTGGTCCTGCCCACGGCCTTTAAAGATTTGGTACTGAGGTCCCTCCACAATCACATGGGGCACCTTGCTATTGACAGAACCCTTGACCTGGTACGATCTCGCTTCTACTGGCCCAAAATGGGGGCCGATGTTGAGCACCATGTAAAGACTTGTAGTCGCTGCCTGCAAAGAAAAGTTCTGCATCAGAGGGCTTCCATCTTGTTAATATTACTACCAGCACCCCCATGGAACTAGTCTGCATAGACTTCTTGTGTTTAGAACCTGATCAGCGGAACATTGGCAATGTGTTAGTGGTTACGGATCATTTCACACAATATGCACAAGCTTTTCCCACCAAAGATCAAAAGGCATCTATGTCCACTATGGTGTCCCCCAGTGGATCCACTCTGACCAGGGCAGAGACTTTGAGGGTCGACTAATCAGAGAAATGCTCTCTCTATGGGGGGTGCGAAAGTCAAGAAGCACCCCCATCACCCGCAGGGAGACCTTCAACCAGAATGTTTTAACCGCACCCTTCTAGACATGCTGGGCACCCTCCACCCAAAAGACAAGCATAAATGGAGTCAGCAGATTAGCACCTTGGTACACGCATATAATTGCATAAAAAATGATACTACTGTGTTCTCCCCCTACTGCCTCATGTTCGGGAGAAAGGTCCGGCTGCCAGTTGATGTCTGTTTTGGGATCTCTCTAGATGGGGTCTGAGCTGAAAACTACTTGCAATATGTACAAAAACTGAAAGCTCAATTGAGCCATGCCTATCAACTGGCCCGGACGATGGCCACCAAGAGAAATCTAGCCAACAAAGAGAGCCATGATAAAAAAGTAAAGGCTCAAGAGCTTCGACCTGGAGACTGTGTTTTGTTACGCAATTTGGGACTGCATGATAAACACAAAATTGCTGATTGGTGGCACCATCTTCCCCATGTTGTAGCTGGAAAGTTGGATGATTTACCTGTGTACAAGGTGCACCCAGAGAACAACTCCAAAGCTATCAAGACCATGCACCGTAACCACTTACTACCTATCGGACAAGTCATGATTGAGGCTGAATCCCCAGAAATTGAGCCCCCTGGGCTGGTGACTCGTGCTGCTGCAAGAAAGAGACAGAGTCAACCTGCCCCAGTGGTCACAGATTTAAGGTTTCCTCCACAGCAGGCCCAGAATGATAGTGACTGTCAGTCCACTTCTGACGGAATTGAGTGCGACTATGCCTATTACTCCTCTTATGAACCGAGTCAGCTGTTTTGAAGTGACCCCATGATTAATTGTGGGGATGAAGCTGGGCCTTCTGGACTGCCTAACCCCCCAGCTTTGTCCTTTGAGCCAATGCTCCCTGAAAGTGAAGTGCAAAGTATCACGTCTGAAGATGCTGAGTCTCTGTATATTGCGGAACTGTATGATTTGCCTGAGGGAGGAGCTGATGGAATGAGTCTTTCTGGTGACATACCAGAATTTGAAGAACACCATGAGAGTGCTGACAACCTCCCTTCAGTGCCTCAGAGTTTGATTGTGCCTGAGCCTTCGCAAAATGAGTCAGGTGTTGTAGAAACAGAGCCTGCATAGCAAGGAGCTGACAGTGTCCCAAGTTTGGACGTTCCCATCCAGGCAGAGGCACCCTTCACAAGTGACAAGAGTCCCCAGACCAGTGCTGAGAGTACAGAGACTGTAATTGCCCCCCTCAGAAAGACTGGCCGAGCTGTCAAGCCAGTAGTACACTTCAGTTATGATTCTCCTGGGAGGCCAATGGATTTGTCTCTGAATGTGATCCACAAAGGGGTTTATGTTTCTCAGAGCTCACTGCCTAAACTAAGCCTAAGTGCCAATTCTAGGTTGATTGTTCTGCTTTCTATGTATGGTGCCCCTGCCCCATCTAGCACCAAGTTAGCTGATAGGAAAGGGCCCCCTCTTACATTGTTCAATGTACAAGAAGTAATTATATGATTCCCCATAGTAATGTGTAAATTACCTGTGTGAAATATGCATGATGTATTGTCAGAATGCATATAGTATTGTGAAGTGTACAGAATATGTATAGTAAAGGTATAAGTTTACATTGACTGATGCATCAGATGTTGCTTGCATAACATGCTAATGGTTTAAATGTCTCGTTTGGTTTACATTTGCATTATTGTGATGGTACAGACTTGACGTGGATAAAAAGTTTTCTCCAGGCAGAGAAGGGTGTAACCCCCTACAAATGGGGGTTCCCGAAAAGTCTTCCTTGAGCTTGCCTAAATGCTCACTGCTAGGCTGGTGTCCTGCATTTTAGCAGTTTAAATGTGATTGCCAGAGAGGGCCTGTATAGCCTTTGTGCACTGTCTCTTTAAGAGCTGCCTGGATTACAGTCATAAGTAATCTGAGAGGGAGCTCTGTTGAAAGATGTAACTATTTGCTGAAAATCATTTAGAGTGATAATGATAATGTAGTTTATCTAACCTGCCTTCTTTGCAGCAAGGACTGTTTTGTTTATCTCCACTGTCTTGGTCCTGGACTGCCAAACTGGACCATTCAGTACTGGTGGGACCTAAAATGGAGCCGGACTACAGGAGCTGTCTGGAGTCAAAATCTGTAGGAATTGTAGTTTTGGGATTTTGGCGCCTTTCTGCTCTTGAAGGGGGAGCCTTTGTTGTGACTGACAGACAGATCAGCCAACCGAACCTTTTGGATTCTGAGGAAAGTCCCAGGCTTGCTGGCAGTTGAGTCAGATCTAAGTTGGGAGCTGAAGAAGCAACAACTTGAGACAGTCAAGCAGCCATCTGAGTAGATTCATGTGGGAGAACTGTGGAAAGGCCTGAGTTGTGGCCTGCATGTCTGCTTACTGCCCCTGAGAGGGAGAAAAAAGAATTATTTCTGACTAAATCCGAGTTTGTGAGATGAAGTAAGCTATTGATTTTTACCAGGCTCATACCTGAAGAAGACTGAAGATTTTGCTGAATGCGATTGGCCTGTCAGGATTTCCAGCTGCTTTTGAACCCCCGGTTTGTGCAGAGACTCTGTGATCGTGACCAGAGAGTGGTTTGCCTGGTACAGTAGAATTTCCTTACATGTAAATGTGCTGTGAGTAGTTAGTGGGTCGTGATTTGGTTTCTCACTGTGTGAACTGTGTTCTGCTTGCTGGAAGCTGTATCTAGCCCAAAATTGACTGTATCCGAATTTGTCTCCATTTGGCTGGGGCCTTGCCACACTGGCTCAGCCAGACTACCTGCTGCACAGAGAAAGCCATCGACGAGAGACTTGCCTGGGGATCAGCCCCCTGCTCCACTCTTAAACAGGAATGACGCCATGACGATTCGTGTGGGCCCTGCTTCTCCTGGCACTCCAGATTAACCACCTGCTGTCTCGATTTTTGTCCAGCCTGTGTCTAGTCTTGGGTATCGGGAATAACCATCAGGGTAGCTTCCTGCAACAACAGCCTAATCTAAAAGTGTGTCATCTAATTGTCTTGTTGTTTTCTTTTCACGAACTGAGCCCTCCGGCTCCGGATTACAAATAGTGTGTGTTGTGCATGTTTTCTTCCATCACAGGGTCCCAACCAGCTGCAACGTTCCTGGCTAGCCCACCATTCTCCATCTGGGTACCCAGAGTGTATGACTGTTTATGGACCCTGAAGTGCATGCATAACTGTTTGATTGATACAGCCTTTATGTAAATTAACCTGATTACACCCCTCCCTTGTTCAAGTCTCTTAAATAAATCAGATCTAACTCTTTTTTGCATTTACCCTGACTGTGGTTCCAGTTTGTGTAAGAGTACTGTACTGCTGTTATTTGCTGTGTATAACCTTGTTTTACAGGGGGTCCCCAGGGCCGGGCCAGAGGAAAGCCCTGGTGGTAAGTGCAAACAGTGTGGGTACTTGTGTAGTGTATCAGAGGTATTGTGAAGTGATTATTGTGTATTGTTCCGGCCACTAGTAAGGAAAGAGGGGGTTTACAGTGTCCCGGAGGGCTGTGCCCAGGTTAGCTTGACCACTACCAACCCTGACCTCTGGGTGGAGGCACCCGTTTCAGAGCTCAGACCCCTTAACCTGCTACTAGCCAAGCAGGCAGGGGTAGTAGCCCTTGGGATAGCACCACCTAAGGGTTACACTTATCTGCCAACAATTTATATGTTTCTATGTAACTGCAAAGAAGGGGAGTTACAAAGGTACAGGGGCTCTAAGCAACAGAGGGCCTGCAGAAACTCTTGGACACTGCAGGCATTAGACAGGCATTAAATAGGTATGCTATACATCCAACAATGCAGGCATTAGACAGACATTAAACAGCTACTGTAAATCTACTGTGTAATGCCTGTATTTTGACTGATGCCTGCACAGGCAGAATGCAGTGGTTGCAGGCATAGAACAAGGCCTGTTTTCTGCCTGTACAGGTACTTAATAGGACTGATTTCATATTTCAGACATAGAACAGTGGCAATACAGGCACTCAATAGGACATGTATTTTTAGCAGGGCAGATACACTTCCCTCTCCTCCTCTCTCTGGGTCTCCTTGTACCTTTTGAATGCTACCTTTTTAACCTTTAGCTTTTCTGCTACCTTTTCGGAGATCCATAGCAGTCTCCTCTTCCTTTTACTTTTGCTTACCTGCTTGAGACAGCGGTTTGTTGTCTTTGCTATGCTCTCTTTTAGTCTGGCCCACTTTACTTCCACCCTCCCCCCTAAGTCCCTTCCCCCTGCCAGGTCATTTCTGAGGCATTCACCCACCTTAGCAAAATAAGCCCTTCTGAAGTCCCAGACTCACACTGTTGCATGGTTGAATTCCGCAGCTGATCTTATGTTGAACCACACTGTGCAGTGATTACTGGTCCCCAGATGGCTTCCCACCTTGACGTCTACAATACTTTCCCTGTTAGTAAGCACCAGATCCAGTATTGCCCCATCATGAGTGGATTCACTGACTAGTTTCCTGAGGAATGCCCCCTGCCGGGAGTCCAGGATGTCCCTACTTCTAGCTGAAGCTGCTGCAGGGAGGCTCCAATCTACATCTGGCAGATTGAAGTCCCCCACCAGTAACACCTCCCCCTTTTCAGCCATCCTGCCAATTTTTCCATGACATTTCCTTATCTAATTCCTCCCCCTGTGCAGAAGGCTTGTAGGTCACCCCTGTCCAAATAGTGGCTCCGTTTCCCAACTCAAGGGTGACCCACAGCACTTCTTTGCCCTCTGAATTCCGTGTATTTCTGTTGCTTTTATGCTTTCCTTCACATAAAGCACCACTCCCCCTCCTTTCCTTCCTATGCTGTCCCTTCTGAACAGCAAGTAGCCTGGTATGACCATGTCCCAGTCATGGTTGTCCATGCTCCATGACTCGGTAATGGTGACCGTGTCCAGGTTGGCTTCCTCCATGATGGCCTCTAGGTCTGGGATCTTATTTCCCAGACTTCTCACCTTTGCACATGTGGTCTTAGAGATTTAGTTAGTTCTGTGCTTGTTGCTGCCCCCTTTTCCCCTTTGTGTCACTTCCTCCCTATTCTTTTCTGACTGCCAGTTCTCCCCCCCTCCATAGCTAACCCCCCATTTCCTTGGTCCATTTGCTCCATGGTGGGACTCTAGCCCCTTGGGATCTCTCTACACACTGTCTCAGCCTGGGAGGGGCAGTTTCTACCTCCTCTTTTTTTCTCACCACCCCCTCAGCTAGTTTAAATGTTCTTTGAAGTATCATTTAAACCATCCACTGAGAACTGTGGTTCTCATCCCGGACTGATGCAAGCTGTCACCACTGTGAAAAGGCTGGCCCCCAGTCCCCAATGAAGCCATACCCCTCCACTCTGCACCATTCTTTCAACCATGTGTTGAAGGCATTGGTGTGGAGCTCCCTCAGCTTCCCTGTGCTGTAGACAGGCAGCACTTCTGCAAAAGCTACAGAGTATGCTACCTGTCTAAGACTTCTTCCCAACTCCCTAAGCTCCCCCTGCACTGTTTCTGCCCCATCATAGCCAAGTCATTTGTTCCTAGGTGGACAGTGACCTCCAGCTCCCTTTGCCTTCCTACTGTTCTAGTGATCTGTAGGATACGCTTCCCATCCCTCCTTGCTGTGGCTCCAGATAGGCACCTGACCTCCCTCTCTGCCCCCTGTCCTACTCCCAACTCTGTCTACCTAATGATTGAGTTCCCCACCAGAAGTTGTTTTCTTTTTCTCTGGGGTCCTCTTCCACCCACCTTGGGGTCTCCACCCAGGGGCGTCCCCCACATTCTCCCTGGCCACTACCATGGGTGCCTCCAAGCAGTCCTACTCTGCCAGAACAGCTTAGAAGTTTTGTAGTGGAACCAGTTGTGGTTGAGGACTGTGCCAGGGTCTCCCAACCTTCCAGATTCCACCATCCCTTCCCTCCTTAAGCCCACTGGAGTTCAGTCACTCCTTCTATCTAGCATCCTTTGAGGTAACAGCATCAGACTTGGTGGTTCCTGGGTGGGAGAAAAGGTTACGCTACTTCTTGGCAACGCAGCCCTGGGTCTGGTGACCTCCTCCTGGCTCACCACCAATGCAGCCTCAAGTCTAGACACCTTTTCTGCCAACCCAGAGAGGTGCATGCAGATGGGGCAGCACAGCAATGCCCAGGAGGTCTCCCTGAAGACTGCAGCCCACAAGCACTGCACTGCACCACTACCTACATTCTGTGCCCTGTGCTTCCTGTCCTTCTGTCCCAGAACCCACTAAGGCTAAGCTGAACTCAGTACCTGTTACCAAAGTATAATAAAATACAATACAATTACCAGAGTACCAGTTACCAAAGTGCAACAGTACAAAATAATACACTACAACCCTTTTGTTTATTTACCCTAGCTATGTCATGGAGACAGGTATGTTATAATGGCACACTTACAAACATCTTTTCTTATTTGGGACTTAAGGCCAAATACATCAGGACCACTGATGAAACACACTGTACTGTCTACATACAGAAGGATGTTTGAGGAGATACAGGCAAAGGGCAAATCCTTTAGAAAGACTGAGAACAGTATGGGGCCAAGGGCAGGGCCCTGAGGAACATCTGTTTCAGTTGGGGGGATGCACCTACCTACAGTATACATTAGCTGCTAAGTTGTTAGGTAGGTAGGAGCTGAAGTAGGCTACTGCATGTTCAGACAGTGCAGCAGTGGCCAGGAGGAGGGAGAGAGACAGTACTGAAAGCTTTGTCTAGACTAACAGCAATGGCAGAGGTGAGGAGGCTGTAGTGTATACAGAAATATGCAATGGATAGAAATAATCCAGTGGCTTGATTGGCTGAGACATGTTTTTACCTGTGATTAAGTCCCAGTACAGTACGTACTCACAGGTAAAAAAAGTCCCAACCAACAGGCATTTTACCTTCTTCAAATCCCTACACCCCATAGTCTACCATATCCTTCAGAACAGCAGCATCTGCTGGTAAAACCAGAATAAAACAGAATACATTTTTTATATGTCTAGATGCACATAAAAACACACTAAAAATGTTTATAAAACTTGTTTTTATATTTATTTATTTAGTTTTTGTTGACCGGGTAAGTGCACTAGACAAATTCTGCCTATTTTCAGGCATGACCCAGAGGAGGGGGATACAGATGAATGCAACTGACCTTGACCAGATTAAGCTGTTGCTGGTATTTTTAGTGAATGAGGGAAATTTGGCCAGGACACTGGGGAAATTCCCCTACTCTTTTTCGATAAGTGAGATGGGATCTTTAACATCCACCTGGACTAACACCAATCCAGGCAGATGGGACCTCTTTTTAACATCTCTTCCAAAAGATGGCACCTCAGAAGTGCAGCACCCCTCTCATGCTGCACTGCAGTGTCAGTATTGGGATATTAACCCAAGTGCCAGATGTGGGAACTGAACCCACAGCCCTCTGATCTCCCGGCCTCAGAGGCGAGTGTGCTACCTATTGAGCCACTGACACTGACTCACAACTTTTACTTACATAAAAATGGATCCATTGTATAATAGCAATAAAATACTCCAGGGTTTGGTATGTCATAATGTATGTCACTTCTCGGGTGCATGAGACACTCGGCCATCAACCTTGTGCCTCACAATGCACCCGAGGTATGACAATATATCACATACCACACCCTGTCATATATTATTGTTTAGCTAGCAACCAGATGCAGTGTGTTATCTGGTGAATAAAGTTTCAATTGCACCACAGAAAGAACAAGACCTCAATCTATCCTTGCCTAAAGGAAGATTCATTTTAGTTGAATGGTTAAAGATGCTGTCTCCAAGATCAGCGATGCAAAGATTGATCCCAGGGTCTGGTAAGTTAATCTTTCAAGCGTGTAATTCAGTTTACAGAAGATGTCCCCCCATGGGCTGGAGAGAGGACATAAGAGAGGCCCTAGTCCATCCCTGTTACAATGGAGTCAATGAGTATTAACAGGAAGGTGGCAGAGGAATGATTTGCCCAGAAGCCAGACTGGCAAGGGCTGAAGAAAAGGAAGGTGTTCAGGAAGAAGAAAAGTTTGTCACGGATACTTTGCTCTCGAATTTTGGTTACTGCAGGGAGGCAAGAAATTATCTGCAAGTTACCTACATCCCCACCCATATGAAGTTGGATAACTGTATTTTCACTTGAGCATTCTGAACTTTTCAGGAGTGGAATGAGAGATTTAGAAGGGTAGCAATGGGGGCATCAAAAGAGGAGTACCAGCTCCAGGCCATCATGTTTGCTTCTTTTGGAGGGGTCAAGAGTATGGTGAGCCTTGGGATAGTTGTTCGATGTAGCCACACTGGTGGTGGGGGGGAGGGTGCTGGAGGGAGTTAGAAGGTGGGGTCTGTGGAAGGGGAAGGTGTGGGAGAAGAGAGATATGGAACATTTAATGAAATGGCTACTGAAACTAGAGTTGATGTATCTTTTACATTGTAAGGTAGGAATGGTCATGGCTGGATTAACCTGTATGCAGATTACGCCATGGAGTAGGGTCCCATGGCTCAGTAGGTCCCCCTCACTGTTTAATGTAGCTTAATTTATTTCCTTTTTCCCTACCCGGCAAACCATAGCCGCCAACCTCGGACTGGCCATACTTGCTGTACTGTCAAGCAGCTGTGGGATCACCACATTCACAGCATTGCCAAAAAAGAAAAGCACCCCCCCGAGTCAGGTCCCCCCCCGAGCGAGTCTCTCAGTTTCTCTGGCTCCACCTCTCGAGAATGGGGTGAGCTGCACAGCACAGACAGAGTAGTCTGTGATCAGTCCACCCTGCCCCCACCACCACAACCAACCATGTCTCAGAGGTCCTCCTGGAGGTGTGGCTACTAGGAAGTGGGAATCTGCGTGCATGTGAGTGGTGTCAGGGCATGTGGCTAGGCAATGAGGAGTCGAGGACAAAGGAGGATGAGTGGACAATGGTTGGTCGGAGATTGTCTAGCTCTCAATCGAAGAAGACTACAAACTACTAGTAGAGAGAGCGGGCCGGGCCGGAGTCGACTGATTTGCCACCATCCAGCGCTTCTTTTCATCAGATGTTGATGACAACTCTGACTCCGAAAGTTGGAGAGATGGTGTGCTGCTCGTTGTGTGCTGGTGACTATAGTCAGTCAGTGCTGCTGCTGGGCCTGTGGTCCTGTGAGGAGTCCCAGGCCGAGTCCGATGATTGACCAGTCTGTCAGGGCAGGCCACATCTCCAGGTATGTAGTTACTTACTGCATGCTAAGTGCCAGCACTGTCATGTTGACTTTCTTATTTTGTCTTGACTTCAATGATTTTAGGATTTGGTGGGTGATTTGGTTGGATTGGAAACAGCGGAAAAGGAACACTTAACAACAGTTAATTGAATTGAAGCAAAAAAATTACTAAAAAAACAGAGAAAAGAAAATAATTGCATTTACATGGGGGTGAGGATTGCCTGATACTGCTGCTAGCCTGGGCTCAGGGGGCTGCAAGATTCTGTAGCCATGGTGGGGCTACCTACAATATTCACTGTTTGAATTTAAATTATTTGATGCATCATTTATCAGAAATCTGGGAGCAAAACCACATTGCTCTGAAAAAGTTCTACTTAGCTTCACCACTAAGCTAGAGACTAATTGTTAAATGGATGAATTGCTGGAGTTTACAAGATTTCTGCATGCCCAGCGCCACAGAACAGTGGGATGTTGGCATTTAAGGGCCCCACGGGTCCCAAAATATGACTTGGAGTAGGGCCCCTGCATCCATTAATCTGGCCCTGGGAATGGTGGAATGGGAAGGAGGGTTGTGAAACATCATTTGAATTTTATAGGGTTATTCACATTCTTTTGAACATTTTAAAGAGACACTGACACCTTGAGAAGCACTGAAAAATATAATATTTGAGCACAAAGCAGCTCATATTTCTCATTAGCTCATATTTCTTATTCTTTTTATTTATTACTGAGGTCATATGCTTAAAAACAGGATAGTTTTTCCTTCAGCATTTATTAGCTCCTATTGCACCACCAAACAATGTGGTTCATGACAAACTTAGCTGTAGAGTCAAGACATACAAAAGTGAAGGTACTGGACTTCAGGAGGGCTGATTTTGTCAAAATAGGAGAGTGCCTCAGAAAATCACTAGCAAACAGGCAAGAAGGTGGGGTGAAGCAACAATGGGGAAACATCAAAACTGCCATCACAGAGGCAACAAGCCTTTGTGTGAAACAAATAAACAAATCAAAACGAAAGAAAAAAACACTATGGTTCTCAAAAGAAATGGTAGGGAAGGTAAGGGAGAAAAAGATAGCATTCAGAAAGTATAAGGAAACACAGAAGGAGCAGGACAGAGAACTGTACCAGTTAAAGCAGAAGGAAGTGGGGAAGGCAGTCAGAATAGCAAAGGCCCAAACCGAGGAAAAGATAGCCAACTCGGTTAAGAAGGGGGATAAAACCTTTTATAGGTATATTAGGGAGCAAAGAAAGGCAGGGATACTGAGGCTGAATATAGAGGAAGGTGGTTGGGCAGAGAGCTATAGTGAAAAAGCAGGGATGCTGAATGAATACTTCTGCTCAGTATTCACAATGGAAAAGCAGGGGGAGATACCTGATCCAGTCAATATAAGCACTCTGGGTAGGGGGGTTGATATTAGTCTTTCACAGAAGAAAGGGTTCTGAAAGAACTCTTAAAACTGAAGGTGGATAAAACAATGGGACCTGATGGGATTCACCCCAGAATTCTAAAAGAACTAAGGGAAGAACTAGTAACACCAGTGACTACCCATTTTAATAAATCATGGGAGGATGGTGTGGTACCTGAGGACTGGAGGAGGATGGATGTGATTCCCCTTTACAAAAGTGGGAGCAAGACAGAGGCAGGAAACTACAGACCTGTCAGTTTGACCTCAGTGGCAGGGAAAATGATGGAATCACTTCTGAAAGAAATAATTGTTGAGTACCTAGAGGCCAGTGGGGCACAGGACCCAAGGCAGCATGGATTCACAGCAGGAAAGTCATGTCAGACAAATCTAATTGATTTCTTTGACTGGGTGACTAAAGCAGTAGACCAAGGAGGGGCTGTGGACATGGCCTACCTAGACTTTAGCAAGGCATTTGAATCAGTCCCGAACAAAAGATTAATAAACAAATTAGCCTGCCTGGGAGTGGGTCCCAGGGTGGTAGCCTAGGTAAAACATTGACTGGACAACAGGACGCAGTGGGTAATAGTAAATGGAGTCCACAGTGAAGAAAGGGGGGTTACTAGTGGGGTACTGCAGGGTTCAGTACTCGGGTCAGTCCTTTTTAATGTCTTTATAAGTGACATTGCAGAGGGACTGGAAGGGAAAGTATGTCTCTTTGCAGATAACACAAAGATCTACAACAGGGTTGATACGCAAGGTGGGGTGGAAAGGACGAAAAGGGGCTTGGCAAGGTTGGAGGAATGGTCAAATGTATGGCAGTTTAGATTCAGTGCAAAGAAGTGCAAAGTAATGCACCTGGGAAACAAAAACCCAGGGGAAGAGTACACAATGGGGGGTGAGATACTGACTAACGACAAAAATGGAAAGGGACTTGTGGGTAGTCATATCAGATGACCTAAAGGTGGGCCAGCAATGTGAGAAGGCAGTAAGGAGGGCTGGGGGGATACTGGGATGCATAGGGAGAGGCATCACCAGTAGAAAACAGGAAGTTGTTGGCCCTCTGTACGGGCAGTAGGTAAGACCACATCTGGAGTACTGTGTACAGTTCTGGAGACCCCATCTCCCCAAAGACATAGACTGGGTAGAGGCTGTCCAGAGGAGGGTAACCAAATGGTGCAGGGTCTGCACCAGAAGACATATGAAGAAAGACTAAAGAGCTGAAGATGTATAGCCTCGAGGAAAGGGGGGGGGGGGACATGATAGAAACTTTCAAATACCTCAAGGGAATCAACAAAGTCCGAAAGGGTAGCATCTTTCAGAAAAAGAGATGTGCAAGACCAAAGGGGCACAATTTGAAGATAGAGGGGGGACTGCTCAGAGGTAATGTGAGGAAATATTTCTTCACACAGAAGGTTGTAGATCCATGGAACGGCCTTCCTGAGGAGGTCATAGAGTTAAAAACAGTGAGGGAATTCAAGAATGCATGGGACAGACATAACACAATTCTAGAGGGGAGTAGGGGGAAGCAGGCTGTTGGTTAACTAGGATCTGCAGCTTATCCATTAGGTAGGGAAATGGGCAGACTAGGTAGGCCAAGCGGTCCTTATCTGCCATCAGATTCTATGTTTCTATATTTCTATTGCTTCTTTCCAACCTGATGTCATAATTCTCTGCTTGTGACATCACTGTTATTCCCATGGCAACAGACTGTGATGTCACAACAGAATATTATCATTTCAAGAAGGGAATAAGCTATAGAGGCAGATGAATTCTAAGGGATAATGATCTTGTTTTTGTGGAAGTTCTTCAGTAATAAATAATGGGGAGGAGATATCTATAGAAGCTATATGAAATACAAGCTGAATTGTGTCTAAATATCATGTTTTCCAAAGTTTTCCCAAAGGCACCAGTTGCTCTTTAAGTAAAACAATTAGCCTTTAGTAGTCAAGGAGCTTTGAGGCAGGAATGTTGGAGATGTTGGCACCAAACGGAGTCTTTGGGGGGGCCCGAAGCCCTGTGTGTTGACAGGGCAGCATCATGGGCTTTTATGAAGGCTGTTAACTCTACTGAAAGATTAGGGATTAGGGTAGACTTCACTCAGGCTTTGAGATGAGGAGCATACCTGTCCCAGGCTTCAGATTATTTTTCTTGGAAATAGTTGAGTGCCACATGAACATCTTTTGAGAGATTGACTGTTTTGAAATGGTCAGGTAGGAGGAATGGAGGGAAGATCCAGGTTGTAGAAGGAACAGGTAAGAATGTTCCGAGGAATGGCTTTGGACTGTGGAACTTACACAAATAGTAAATTGCTGGATGACACCCAAAGACATCAGGGAGGATACCAGCAGTGGCAATGTGGTGGGGGTGACAGGATACAATCCAGTCAATAAGTGAGTGGTTAGGTGACCTATAGTTGATACAGACTGACTAAGAGATGTGGAATGTGAGAGGTAGACATGGAATAAGTGCTATTAAAACATTACCCTTGGAGTGAATATCTTGTATTTTTTTTTTGTGAGTGGGGAAATTAATGGGGACCCTGCTGAAGGAGAGGCTAATGGAGTGCCTGGAGGCATATAAACAAAATTGTGTCTGATGGAACCACCTATACGGACAAAGCTGATATACTAGAAAAGTTTAATGATCACTTTGCCACTGCAGGGCTTGCCTTTGACACCTCACCTATCAGCAAACTTAGCCCGGCAAGAGACTACACTGTTGGTTTCACTGATAATCACAACCATAACCAATCGCATCCCACCCCTTCAGCTTCCTCACAATTAAGTTCAAGCAAGTGGAGGACCTCCTCCTTTTTCTGGATACAAAAAAGAGTGCATGTGCAGATAATATTGAACCTTACTTCCTAAAACTTGGCCATACCTATCTGACCGCCCCCATTACACACTTATTCAACACGTCTCTGATTCAAGGTGAGCTACCTGTCTTGTGGAAAACTGCCCACATCCTACCATTATTCAAGACTGGGGATCTGAGTGATCTGAACAATTACTGGCCTATTTCTATACTATCCGTCCTCTCTAAATTACTTGAAAAAATTGTCAACATCCAACTTAGAGAACATTTGGATTCACAGAAGTTGCTAAACCTGGCTCAGTCCGGCTTCAGAGCCAAACACAGTACAATATCGGCTCTTGCCAAAGTAACTACAGACTGGCAAATGGCCTTGGACTCTAAGAAGCATGTATTTGCCCTCTTCCTTGATCTAAGTAAGGCCTTCGATACTGTGAATCATACCATCATGCTTACTACACTGAGTAACATCGGACTTGATAGTTCTGCCATTAAATGGTTCATCAGCTACCTAACCAATAGGTTACAACAAGTCAAAGCCATAGGAGATCTGTTCCCACAAAAATCCTTGTTATGAGGAATCTCACAAGGCTCCATCCTGGGCCCTATCCTCTTTGCAATATACATTAATAATCTGGACTCACAGCTGGGCACAGCAAATGTGCACTTATTCGCAGATACTGTACTCTATACCACAAATTCATCCTTGGATCAGGCCCGTGAGTACTTACAGAAAGACTTCGTCACCCTCCAATACAACCTTCTCACTCATAAGCTCCTCCTCAACGCCAAAAAGACTAAAGCAATGATTCTCTCACCAAAGTCTACTTCCGGATGTCCACATATCACACAGATCCAAACACTCTTAGATGAACCCCTTGAAGTAGTTGATACCTATATATACCTAGGGTTCTGGCTGGATAACAAGCTCAACTTTCTGTGCCACTTAAATGAAACCTTGAAGAAACTAAGACAGCGATTAGGTTTATTCTATCGCATTAAATACCTACTCACGTTAGAAGTCAGAATGAGACTAGTACAAACTACATTCCTACCTATACTGGACTACGCTGACTTCCTTTACAGTCATTGCCCATCAACGATGCTAAACAAACTGGACACCCTTTACCACCGGGCTTTAAGATTTATCTTAAATCTACCCCGTAGTATACATCATTGTCGTCTATACCAGGTTTTGGGATGGACCTCACTCTCAACTAGAAGAAAAAGGAATACTGTCCTCTGGTTTTTCAGAGCATTATCTGATAACCTCCCTGCATACATCTCGAACATCTTCAAATGGGCTAAAGGTTCCAATGGCCTGAGACGCTTCTCCTTAATCTGCTTCCAGATTCGTAGCGTGAAAACTACCCTTGGCTCAGCAGCAGTCAACTTCTCACTTCCATCACTTTGGAACACTATGTAAGACTCATTAAAATTATCCTCACTTCCAAGCATTTTCACATTCAAAGCTCTATTAGCGGATTATCTGAAGGAATCTGCAACTGTTTCAGATGCTGATGACCCCTAAGCTTAGGTGCCACTCCCAAATCCTACGCCTAAGTATCTCATTCACCCCACATTCCTAACAACAGAAACCTAGGACCTACAAGCCTAGTTCCCTTAATCCAAGATGACCCTGCCTATTCTCTACCTTTTACCTATTCTGGCCTCCCTTTTGGCTGCCTAATCTTTCACCCCAATTTCTACTCTATTCCTTAATACCTCCTTATTTTTTATCATTTAGGTATGAGCTCTTACTCAGCGGAGACTATATGGGATTGTTGTCTCTTCTCATTTCAGTAAAGCTTATCATTATGTACCTTTGCATGTTAATTATGTTGACCAGTATGTATAAGCCCATATTGACCGGCACCTTCACAATGTTTTTTCTTTATTTTTTTTTGCACCGTTGTTCACCAAATTGTAATCTTATGAAGTGTACTGTATTGTATTTATGCCCAGGACCACCTTGAAAATGAGCTTGCTCAATGGTGTTTATGCCTGGTTAAATAAAGTGATTGATTGATTGATTGATATGGGCTGCAGGACTATCAGCAGCGTGGTTTCATGTGGGGAGGTCATACAAAATAAATCTCATAGATTTATTTGACTGGGTGACTAGGGATGTGGATCAGGGGAGGGCAGTGGATGTGGCCTATCTAGACTTCAGACAAAAAAGGCTGCTGCAGAGACAATGTGCCAAATCCCACAAACAAATAGCCAAAACTGAAGAAAGGATGGCACCATCTACCATTTTTTGAACTGTCCCCGTTCCCCTGTGTGGCACTGAGATATCAGCTTGCATATTTGCAGGTAAAATAATTTTTTTATATCTAAGATGTGGTTGGTGGGTGTGCTGTTCTTTCTTCAATTTTGGCTATCTGGACTTAAGCAAGCCATCGGCCATGTGCCACACAAGGGATAGTGATAAGCTGTGTATCAAACTAGTTGAAAGATAGGAGGAAGAGGGTGGTGGTAAACAGCAGACACTCAAGGGACAGGACAGTGACCAGTGGGGTGCCACAGGGATCAGTTCTGGGACTGGTCCACTTCAATATCTTCATAACTAGCATTACTGAAGAAATGGAGGAGAAAGTGTATCTCTTTGTGGATACAAATATTTGAAGCAGGGTGGGCAATCAGGAAGGGGTGGAGAGAATGCAAAAGGATCAAGGCAAACTAAAGGAGTGGTCTAAGGTGTGGCAGCTGTGTTTTAATGCCGAAAAGTTCATAGTCATGTGTAGAAACTCAAGAGCTGTGTATAAAATGGGGGGAGGTACTCACAGTCACCAAGCAAGAAAGGGACCTCGAGGTAATTATATCTGATGATCTCAAGGAGGCAGGGCAGTGTGACAGGGCAGTAGACAAGGGTAGTAGGATGCTGGGGTGCATAGGGATGGGGCTTTCTAGCAAGAGGAGGAAGGTGGTGTTGCTACTGTATTGCTCACTAGTGAGATCCCACCTAGAGTATTGTCTCTAGTTCTGGAGGCTAACCCTCTGCAAGGACATTGACAGGGTGGAAGCGGTCCACAGGAGGGCTACCAGAATGGAGCAGAGGTTGCACAAAAAGCCATACAAGTTGAGGCTACAGGATCTCAACATGTACTCCATGAAGGAGAGAAGAGCAAGAAGGGACATGACTGAGACTTTTAAGTACCTCACAGTGGTGAACAAGGTGCAGGTGGGGAGTCGGTTTCAGAGAAGAAAAAGCACCAGAACACGGGGGCATACAATGAAACTGGAGAGGGTTAAGAGGGATGTGCAGAAATACTTCTTCACAAAAAGGGTGGTGGATGCCTATAACAGCATGCCAGAGGAGGTGGGGCAAAAACAGTGGGGAGCTTCAAGCATGCATGGGATATGCACACAAGTATAATAAGTAGAAGAAAGGGAGGTGGGAGTGATGCAGGTGACCAGACAGGGTTTGAGTTGTCAGAATAGTCAAGGAAAAATAGGACAAACTGGATGGGCCTACTGGTCCTCTTCTGTTGACAAATTCTATGTTTCTGTGCTTGTAAGCAATAGCCATGACAGACAGTACATTAAAGGATTTAAGGCATGCATCAGGGGAGTGAAACACAAGGCTGAAAGCCATGTATGTATCCTTACACTTCTCAGACGTGCATTCAAATCCTTTATTGCACACCTTGGAGTGACTTACTGAGTTTATCAAACTTCTTAGCGCTATTGTGTAATACATGTGAAGGGAACTATTTTTGTGTTGCTTGCACACATGTGCAAGAAACACATTGCATCAGGTTTCTTCACAAGCAGGTTGTGGAGGCATGGCAGTGTTGTGCTGAATGGCAGCAGCCCATTCAGGGGCTGGTCTCTGCCTCGGCCAATAGAGGAGCATGCCGTCAATCACCGCAGTTAAAGAGCAGGCTACTAGATCAAAGCAATTGAGCCGCTGCTACCTAGGAGTGCCCCATCACTAATCAATCAGGTGTTTGTACGTGGGCCTCCCTGACTGCAGTAGCCAATTACACAGCGCCATTATGCTGTGCTTCCATGGCGATGGCTTCTTTGTTGGCCTCTCACAGTCCCTACAAAGCCGACAGGAAGCCACCGCCCACCCTTCAGTGTGCCTTCCTGGTGAGACATTTCAGTAAATAACAGAAGAAAGCTGTCCAGGGGTGCCCAATCCCCTTGGCTCTTGCCACTCCCCGCACTTATATCTGCCAACAGGGGTGCCCCCTTTCCTGATAATTTTGCCGACGGGGGAGCCCACTCCTCATCAGCATAATGTCCCCCCCCATTTTCTTGTGTGCTGACAGAGGTGCCCAATCCCCTGTCAGCTACAACCCCCCCAAACACTCAAGTGGCAAGCTGGGAGCCCACCCCAGTGTGCCAACATTAAATCTTCCTGAAAAAAAGAAAACCGTGCCGACTTTTTTTTGTAAATAAACCTGTAAAACAGAAAACGGTCCCTCGTTGAGTCCGTGGCCCTTTCCCCAACCCGCACCCACCCTCTGAGCACCCTGCCTCCCCACACATCCCTCTCACCCCATACTTACCTCTGGAGCCCGGCGCGATGATCTTCGGTGGAATGGGAACACATCTGCACTCTTCAAAGCTGACCGCGAACTGAATAAATGCCTGTTAGCTGCATAATGGTATAAATTTTTTTTTTCAACTTTGGTGCATATCTCAGCCATTTTGGGGAATTTTTTTCACCAAATTTTCAACATGGGGTTCTAGGGACCCCATCTCATGAACTCAGTCACTGTCATTTAGTTATTCGGTCCCGATAGGTGATTTTGCGGTCACTGTGCGGAACCACCTTTCGGGACCGATTAATGAACCGACAGTGTCATAGTTCATGGTAGGCCCCAAAACCTATGTTGAAAATGTGGTGAAAAATTCCCAAAATATTTTATTCTGTCGTTAGCAGTTCATGCTCGTAATTCGAGCATTTTTAATATTTTCACTCCAAATTTTCAGCATTGCCATTTGCCACACTCCTTATGAACAGTACAACTGTTATTTTTCATATATCACCTGAAATGTGTTTTTGGCCATGTAGCGCACAGAGGCGTGGTCGGTGTGCAAAATCAATGTTCGGGACAGATTAAGAAAATCACAGTGACACTGTTCATGAGCAGAGGTCTTAAACTGGCTATGTTGAAAATTTGGTGACAAAAGCCCATAAAATGACTGTGTTACAAGCGTGCATTGTGCAATTTCCACGCACCCTCATAAGTTCACAAATTCATTATCTTTTCAGTCCAGATTTTCAACATTGGCATTTTTCCACACCTCCTTATGAACAGTACAGCTGTCATTTTTCACACCCTGGCTGAAATGTGTTTTCGCACTTCTGACACAGAATATCACGGTCGCTGTGGAAAATCAGTGTTCAGGATAGATTAAGAAAATCACAGTGACACTGTTCATGAGCGGAGGTCCCAAAATGCCTGTGTTGAAAATCTGCTGTAAATAATCCCAAAACGAATTACATTACGGGTGTGCGTTGCACAGTTTCTACGCACACTAGTGACTTCACCAGTTTTTTTATATTTTCATTCCAGATTTTCAACATTGCCATTGTTTACACCTCCTCATGAACAGTACATCTGTAATTTTTCACATCCTGTTCGAAATGTGTTTTTCGCACCTGTGGCACCAAATGGCGCAGTCGCTGTGCAAAATCACCTTTCGGCTAACAAACTGATAGTGTCTCTGTTCATGCGGTAGGATCACAAAAAGCCCATGTTGAAAACTTGGAGTAAAAATACCAAGAAAAGCCCAGGGTGTTAGGGTTTTCAACCATAATGCCCTACCCTGTAGAGACTGACAGGCGTCAGGGATGTGACTTGGGACTGTTGACAGTAATGCTCATGCCATTCCACCCCCACCTGCACCCTGCAGCCAGTGACAGGCATCGAGGTGCGCCTTGGACTCTTTGGCTCCAGAGTTCATCCCATTCTCCTATACTGCACCCATTTCAGCATATTTCCCTATGGAATGAGATGAGTAAAGCCTGAACACCCAAGGCACACCTCGACACTTGTCAGTGTCTGCAGGGTAGGGTGAGGTGAAATGTCATGACCGTTATGGGTGACGGCCCAAAGGCACACCCCAATGCCTGTCCATCTCTGCAGGGTGGGGGGTGGGGTTAGCATCAGTTCAATACTTCACTGCCATTCCTATACTGCATGGGCCCGATTCTCATAGGGGCCCGCATCTGGCACAAGTTGTAACAAACAGCCACTTGCACCAATGCCTGGTGCACCAGGAACCCTGCACCTGATTCAGGTACAGAAGGGGTCTCAGTGGCTAAGTCCCCATGCTTGCGCTGACCAGAACCCTGTGACAAACCCCGGTGCACCACACAGGTCCACCGAAGGCCACCAGAGACTAACACAGGACCCCTGTCCCACTAGGTAATGGGCATGTGGACCCAACCTGGTGGGCCGGTGTCCCCCAACATGTTTGGTGCAATTGGCGGAGATGAGTGGTGGGATGTGCTGGGTGTTGGGGAGCAGTTGGGACTTGTGTATGGGGGGGTTGGGCACCACCTGCTGGGGCATGGGTTGGCACTGTACCACCATAAGTTGGTGCTGTGGTAGTGCCAATGGGGCAGGCATCAGAGATAGGGGGAGCCGCTGCTAGTAGGGGCAGCATCAGGATGGGGGTACCAACATGGTACATAGGTGGCATCTGGGAACTGTGAGGGGTGCCATTGGACCACTAGGATGGGGGTCACACATATGGGGCCACACTTGGGGGTGAATGGTGAGTGGACCGTCACCCATGGTGTGCTGCACACTGGCATGTCACCCAGGGGAGAATGTCTAAGTCCCCTTGCACCTGCCCTGGCTGGTCTAAGGGCACTTACAATTTCTCCCACCAGGTGATGTATGTGGATTGCAGGATGCAGCTTGTGTCGGCCGCAGTCCTCCTACCGCTGTGCAGCAGTGCATTGCAGGTGCAAGCCTTGTTTGGGGCAGGTGGACTGCGGTCTACAATTTACCACCACTCTCTGCCTCCTGTTTGTTAGCGACTTTTTAACCCAGTTTACCACCCTTTCCCTCATGCCCAGCCTACCCAGGTAGTTTATCAGCCTCCTATGTGGGACGGTGTCAAAGGCTTTGTTGAAATCAAGGTAAGCGTTGTCCACTGCCCCACCCTGATTTACTTCCTTTGTCACCCAGTCAAAGAGATCAACCAGATTTGTCTGACATGACCTCCCCACTGTGAATCCATGTTGCCTGTGGTCCTGGGGCCCGATGGCTTCTAGATTCCCCACTATCCTTTCTTTAAGCAATGTCTCCATGATCTTCTCCACTACTGAAGTGAGGCTGACCAGCCTATAGTTCCCCACCTCCTACCTACTGTACTGCTGGATTTGTATAGAGGGACCACATGTGACCTCCTACAATTCTCTGGTACCGCCCCTGTGTTGAATGACTCAGTGAACATGGCTGCCAGAGGTGCTGCTATCTCCCTTCACAGTTCTCTTACTATCCTTGGGTGTATGACATCTGGTCTCATCACTTTGTCCACCTTCAATTTAGTCACCTCCTGCAGGATTCTTCTGCCTGTGAATGGACTATTGTCCACCTCTTCACGCCTTTGCAACTGCTGTACTGCTGTGGCCCTTGCCCCTCCCCCTCTTCTGTGAATACTGAACAGAAAGACACAGTGGATGTCTTGGGGGGGGGGCATGACAGTTCTTAGGCATGGGGCTATCACTTCCAAATACCTAAACAGCACATATAAGCAAACAACATTTGGCATTGACAAATGCTTGTTTTAATATGTTTTTTTTTCATAAAATAATTTTTTTGTAAAATATTTGTATTAAGTGACCAAGTAACACACAAAGGCACTTACACTGTCTGTATAAATTTCTTTGCTGGAAAGTTAGGAGTAAACCAGTAGGTCAGCATGGCAGAGGCCCATGCAAGGGTACCACCAGTCACAGTACTCTGCTAAATATATATTGTAGCAGGCACAGATACTTAGGAGTAACAATATACGGGTACATGGCCACATTTCCTTATAATGGTTGAACTTAGTGCCACCCTTTTGGCCCTACTCAGAGAACCAGTCTTTTGCCAGTGCTTTCTCCAATGATCTCCAAATGTTTTCATACTTATGGTAGGTATTCCAGACTCTGAATTAGGTCCACTCTAGCTTCATGCTTTCTAATAATGTATTTACCCATTGGGCTATAGTTGGTGGCTTCTCTAGCATGCTGGGCTATCACTTTTTATCTATTGATATTCCTAACATCCATGGGGGTGGCCATATGTGGCATTCAATAGGCACAGCCTTTACATAGGCACAGCCTCTACCCCGCCAGGAGAACCTTTTCAGGGCACAGTTCATATGTGCATCTCAGTTGTTTAGGGAGAACCCTTACCACTTCACCCCAGAAAGGATGAATTTTTTAGCACAACCAGGCTATATGTATAAAAGTGCCCACTGCTGTCAAGCACTTAGAACAGATGTTGGACTTAGAATTGTCAATCTTTTGGGGCAGGTATGGGGCATGGTAGAACCTATGCATGCCTTATACAGAGCATATATAGATTTTTCACACCCTTTGATATGGTAGATAGAAATATACTTTGGCAGGAGATGCAGAGGATAGAGGTTGCTCATCATCTTTCGATAATTGAAGCACTTAATCAGGACATTAAACAGGTTTAACTCACAGTATGGGAGTAAAACAGTTAAAGGTATGATTCAGGTTTTAAATACAAAATTAAAACCCTGTGTCTTGTATGGGGCAGAACATTGAGGACTATCAGACACTAATAGCTTAGAAAATCAGTTAACCAAGCATATAAAAGAATTCTGCAAGTCCCAAAGTCAGCCCTTAATATCTAGTAGGGCAGAACTGGGTCAGCTTTCATTGAAATCACTCATAGATAGAAGAATTTTTGAAATACTTGTTAGTTAAGGTAGTAAACGCACCTAGCAAATATATACATGATATGCTTCAAGAGAAAACATATTATTTAGATAATGCATTTTTATCCAACTGGTTAGCAGTTGTTTTAGGATTTTTTACAATTCAGATATGGCTACCTGACAGTCTTTCCCTCAACTGAAGCTATGAAATTGTCACTTAGCAAACTAAAAGTGTGTCTTCAGGACTAAGCAAAACAACTCAATATAGAACAAGTTAAGAAACAAGGATCAGAATAGGCATCAATCAGTGATAAAGTTCATAAAATGGAATTTTGTCTTATTCTTCCATTGTCACCCAAAGATGAAAAATTATTCATGCAATACCGTTTTGAGTCATACCAAAAGAATTTTTTTCAAACTAAGATATACAAGAAAAAAAAAGAATCTATCGATGATCTGTAACTGTGGAATGATGGTTAAAGAAGTTCTTAAATATAATATAATAACCCTTAACAAAGAAACACTTACAACTGCGACGCTTGGTCCCTTTAAAAGGCAACTCTGACTATTCCTTACCTCTACCACTCAATGTGACTGCCTCTCCTAAGTAACTGCCTCCACATTTTACCTTAGTTGAAGGTGACCTGTATCCTCCCTTAGAGCTCCATTTTTTTGGCACCAGTTTCCCCCATTCTCACCCCTTACCCCCTCGTACACCACACTGCCTCACCCACCCCCTCCCCTCTCTAATGGCACTTTCAGATATGGGGCCCTCCAGCCCATCCACCTCGCACTTTTGTCACCCACCTCTACCTGCCGACAATAGCCCTTTAGCCTGCCTACTTCTTCCTGACTCCCTCCTACCCTACACTAACTATATACTGTTCACCCTGAAACTTGTCTGAAGCTGGCTTATGTTGTCTCTCTTCATTTTTGGCTGTATAATAAATGCTTAGACATCTTCGTGTTTTTAAGACTGTAACCACTGTTGATCTTTGTATGTATGTTACCCTACATCCTTTGTCGCGGAACCTTTGTAAATGAGCAGTTCCTGCTCAAAGGTATTTGTAACCCTAGAGTTTAATTAAAAAAAAAATAATGCTCAAGGAAATATATTTTTGGTAGGGTTTCTGGTAAATATGCAGGAATCTTTCAATAGACTACTGGTTAGACTAATGACATCTGAATCTGAAGAGAATATTAAAAAGGCACTTGGGTTCCTAAGAGCAATTAATAATATGAAAGGTTAGATGGGAATCTGACAGGATGAAGAGACTGCTAGTATGAACGTTTTGCATTAATGTAGCTTTTTTGGTTTCCTGTTTTAATATGGGAGGATGGCACTTGAGATGATGGCTGTTTTGGGCCTATGGGCCATCTATCTCATGTGGAGTGATATTGGGGACTACAAGCTCTACAACTGTCATAGGAGGTATCAGTAGCCAGACCCAAACCCCAGGATGTTCTGTTTACATTTTGGTAAAGTGACTAATATTATACAGTATAAGACCTATACTTCATATTTTTAAATGAATTTTGGTGCTATTGTCTTTGTGTATTATTATTTTTTTTTTGGATATTTGTAAAGACTTTGCATGGAACAATAAAATCTAAACTTGAAACTGAACAGACCCTATACATAAAGTTAAAATGTGGTTGCTTTAACCTGTTATTCATAGAACAATGTTGAAAGACCCACATTGCCCTTTTCCTGGTGTCCTGTTCCTTATCTTGGAGCCCTATATCTATAAACCACTGTGTCTGGCTATGATGAAGTCCTGTCTGTTTGGCTCCTACCATTAAAGAATAAAAATGTGTAATGGGTTTAGCTTACTTAATCTTACAAAGCAAAATTTCTCCACTGGGGAGTGGCTCAGAATGTTATATAAGCTTTGGTTCAGGGAAATTATTTTCTGCCAGACCTGTAAGTATGCAAAGAAAGCTGAAGGGATTAAGTTATATAGTTTAGATAACTGCTGGTAAGAGTAAAAGAGCCCTCCTTCATATAGGTCTCCCTTTCTCACCAGCTGTTTAGCTGCCCAATGGGAGAGTATTCTACCTGTGGGTCCCAGCTCCCCTCTTTGCCCCCACAGGCCACCGCTCAGGGAGGTTTTTGGTGACAGTCCCTTCTAGTGCTCAGTGAGCCTGTAGGTGGCAAGCCATGTACTGGCTGTGGATTTCAAGAATGGATCTGAGAGCTTCTTGATCGCCCCTCTGTGCAGGGCTGGGGCTAGAAGGGTTGGCTAATGTTTACCCACTGTGACTACTCTTACATAGGCATCCAAGCTGGCTGAGTCCATTCCACCATATGAGTATCCCTAAGGAAGGCCATGTGTGCTGCCAAGTAATAATAATAGAATTTTGGCAGGACAAAGCCTCTGTCCTTCATGGGTATTTGTAGTATGTCCTGTCACACTCTGACCTTCTTTTCTGCCCACAGTAAGGATGTAAAGCATCCCTTAATATGTTTAAAGAATCTCAGAGATACATGGACTGGTATAAGCTGAAATAAATAAAAACATAGGGAGTAAACTCATCTTAATGGAGTTTACCTATAAGAGTCAAGGGTTATACCACATACATTTTGTCTTAAATCGTCCTATATGCCTCCTATGAAAAATGTTAACACATTTTTAAAAGTATGTGAGAGGAATTTAGAGACCCTCAAGAATGAGGAGCTTAGATTCCATTTTGTCAACTTATGTAATCTTGAACAAAAATTAGAGGATTACCATTAAACAGGCAGACAAGGGTAACAGTGTGGTCCTGTTGAATACAAATGATTACATCACTGAGGTAAATGACAACATAGTAACCAGAGGTTTTATCAGGCTTTGTCTAGGGACCACACTTACACCTTTAAGAAGCAAATATATAAGTACATTACACTAGTCTATGATAATGATGTAATAGATTCAGTCACAAGGGGCTTTCTGACTACTGAGTATCCTATGAGAGCCACAATACATTTGTTGCCAAAAGTGCATACATGCTTGATTTCACCACCTGGACATCCAATAATTTCCAGAGTTAACTCATTAAAAGAACTGCTTTCACAGTACATTAATAGTTTCCGTAAGTTTTTTGTCCAGAATCTTAGATCTTATGTGAGGGATTGTACTGAAATGTTGGTCTTGCTAAATGTTGACCTTGCTACAGGATATTAATGTTGAGTAGTCACATATACTTGTGACCCTCGATGTGGAATCCTTATATACCAATATTCCTCATGAATAGGGCCTTTGTGCTTTGCCACATTATTTAAACATGAGGGAGGAAGAGGAGTCACTACCACCAATAGAATTTTTGATCACTTTGGCTAGGTATGTACTTGAGTGCAATACTTTTAGCTTTCTGGGAGATATTTACTTGCAGACTTGCTGTATGGCAATGAGGGCAGCATTGGCCCCCAACTTCATTAATCTGTACATAGGGAAGTGGGAATTTTATACTATTTACAATCAGGGATGTAATCAATTCTTCTCAAAGATTGTTCTTTGGAGAAGATATATTGATGATATCCTGATGGTGTGATGGGGTACGGTTGAGGAACTGGCAGAATTTGTGGATTACTTACATCACAGTAACTCTAATTTGTGTTTTAGGATGAACAGTAGTGATCAAAGTATCTTGTTCCGAACATCTGTATTATTAAAAACCAAGAATTAGGGGTAGACATGAGTCTGTTCTTCAAACCAGTGAACAGCAACACTATTTTGTTGGCCAGTTTATGCCATCTCCAACATCATCAGGAATATTCCCACTTGGCAATTTTTGAGGGTCCACTGTAACTGCAGTCAGGATACCAACTCTCATCTGCATTCTAAAGAGTTATCAGATAGGTTAGGGGTGAAAGATTATTCAGGGGATTATATAGAGAGAGAGCGCCTATATACCCATACAGCAGGGACAGATAGGGCTTCTCTGTTAACCCCTTGCTTGAAAACCAATGATGGGGATGGGTGTGTGAATTTTGTCACTACATTCAATGTCCAGTTTTGTGTTGTGGAATCCATAGTTAAGAAAAGCTGGGGAATCTTAAGGATGGAGCCCAAGTTAGATTCATTTTCTAAGCAACTTGCATGAATGGCCTTTCACAGAGCTGGCAACCTGGGTGACCAACTCATACATAGTTTGTAGCCCTATGAGAAACCAGGCACTCAGCATCTGCCACCCCCACAGGGAGCCTTTCGCTGTGGCAGGTGTAAGTATTGTGAGATAATTGTTACTGGCAATTCATTTGTTAACTCTGGGGCAGGTCTAACAGTACCTATAATGAAATTTATTAACTGTGATACCACTTATGTGGTGTACATGGCCAGATGTAGTTGTGGTAAGTTCTATATTGCTGGCAAAAAGACAAAGACAAAAGGAAACTAAAAGACAGAGTGTGAGACCAGATGAGGGTGGTAGTCAATAACAATATGGATTATGTCTTGGCACATCATGTTTTGACACCCAATGATTCAGACAACCACAAATTGAGTTTTATGGGTATTGAGAAAGTGGTCATGGGATCGAAAGGGGGAACACTGATGCAGTATTGTCTAAAAGGGAGGTATTTTGGATATACAATGCAGATGCCAGAGCATTACCAGGACTTCATGATAGGTTTGATCAAACAGTTTTTTTTTTGTAGAACAATTCTGTTTAGAAGCATAATTTTGAGCTTGCATCATGATATCATCTCAGAAAAAATCATTGATTAAGAATGCAGAGTAATCTTTTCTGCTGATATTGAGCATAGACCATTTGCAATGACATTATCACTGTTTTATCTTTCTTCTCACTTTTATTTGCACTTGTCACTTTATGGTAATTAATACTGGTGTTTCAGCAACTCCCCCATGTTGATGATGTATAAAAGGAATGATCTTACGGAGTGCCTCCACGCTTGACAAAGTTCACAGTGTTTGAGCGAAATGTTGAGTTTTTGTTTGCGTGTACCTAACTTTTTTTTAAAACTCAGCTGTATTTGGCATTCTGTTACCACAGTACAAAAAAGAAGCATCTTACATAAGTAAAACAGTATAGGATATATTCCTTTGCACAGTTATGATATAGAGCAGTACATAGAACTGAGATCAAAGTACAAATAAAAATCTGTGGTAAACTTCATCTGTGCATGCTGAAGATGTCAATCCAGAAAACAGTTTATGTGACCTCCTGTAGGGAGATCAATTGATCTGAAACTTTATAGTCTCTCTTGTATTGGGCATCCACCAGCTCTCAAGTTAACCAGTAAATAAAAAAAAAAATCTTACAATAAAAAACACTAAAATAAAAACAAGGAGCGAAACATAGCTCCAACCTTTGGCTGTGTGTGACATCCCCCCAGGATTCGAGGTTTAGTTAAACTCTTTATAACTCAGCATAGAGTGTGTATATCTAGAAAATGAGGTTGCCTTTGATGTAGGCCCCATTTCAGACTAACTAGTTAACATTCAAAGCAAGGTTGAAACAAACAAGAGAAGTCTGTGGGTAGGGGCCAGGAATGAATGATTAAAGACCCTGTGTTATCAGCCAGGATTCCCACCCCTGCCACCTTGCCATGTGTAGATCTTGGGTAAGTCTCAGCTTGTCTGTCAGGGCCTCCATGGATACCACCTCCCTTACCCTTCTAATCCAGTTCTGTATCGAGGGTGGCTCTGGCCTGAGCCAGCAAGCTGTGATGCACTTTAAGCTCACAGCCAAGAGAATCAATCCTACTTTACTGGAGTACTCTTTCAGGTAAACTATCGTGGGGATCCCCAATACCCATTTCTCAAATTGAAGGGGTATTAAGAGAGTCATAATACCTTGTATGGCTGACTGTATCCCTTGCCAAAATGTGGACAGTTTAGGGCAGGCCCAGAAAATATGCCAATGATCCCCTCTCCCTCCACAACCCCTCCAACAAGCCTGAGATCCTGTACTGTCATAGTGCCTAGATATGGTGGAGATGTGAAATTACCTTACCCGGATTTTACCAAAAAATTCTCTCCACGTTGGAGCAGAAGTGGCTTTCCACCTAAACTTTAATCTATGGTCCCAGTTAGTCTTTTTAATTTGTATGTTTGCTTCTTTTTCCCAGGCAGATTTTTTGTCTATCTAGTGAGCCCTTTCTTGACTCCAATAGTAACTGATTTAATGCAGCTTTAGTCCTGGTGATAGCCATTATTGTTACTATGCCATAAAGGAAACTTTCCCAGCCAGAATAAGGCTTGGTAAGCCTGATTAGATGATCTGACGAATTAATGAGATGTCGGATCTGCATCTATCTGAGAAATTCAGAGTTCCCCCAGTTGAACTTGTCTTTAGCGTTCTGAAAAGATATACATCTATCATTTTCTATGAACTGACTGGACCTTGTATTTTCCTGGGTCACCCATCGGGCATACCCTTGGTCCAAGGTGGGGGGAAAACACTGTGGGTCGTGTATGATAAGTGACAGGGGACCCACCCCAATCGGGGTGCCAGCCATCTTCCTCACCCTCGAAAGGATGTATAATCCATGCCTCACCCACCTGTTTTTGATCTGCTTAACCTGGCCCACCTCTACCGATGTAAGGGCTAGGGCAAACAAAGGAGTCCCTCTTGCCGACTGTGCCTAACTTTTGATGCTGATTAAATTACACACATCAGTAATAAATCTTTAGCTTGAGTTTGGTGGTGTTGTTTTTGTGAGTGCTGTGAGTTGTCTATTTCTTTGTTTTCACATTTTTCCAGTAAAAAGGCCAGCAAAGGGAGGGTGGAGATGGGCCTCCAATTATTCAAGGATGCCTTACTTCCTAATTTGAATAGTGGGAGTATGTGTGCCATTTTCCAAAGCACAGATATCTCACTGTTTTTAATGGAGTGGTTAAAGAGATGGGTTAGGGGGTCATTCAACACATGTTGCCCAGTTTTTAGAAAGGATGGTTTCAGGTTATTAACTCCAGTACTTCTCTTGGAATCCTTTTATTCATTAATTAAAGATACCAGTTTGGAGGTGCTTTTGCAAGCATAGGAATGGAACCCCTCTCTTCCACTTTTAGACAAGGTAGATATGCAAGGGTACCAAAAAAAGATAACAAAAAAAGATAACATTTGCTTGGGTTTTTTAAATGAACCTGAGAATTTAAACCACATTATACTGCTGTACCCTAGCTATAGGCATCATAGGGATATGTTTTGGTAGAATTTTAAAACATTCCTTCATGGATCCTTCTGTCTCCTGGATTTCATTTTTATGTTTGCTTGCACGCATTTGCAAGAAACATAGTGCCATCATCCGAGTTTTCAGAGGTGTGGCACCCGTCTTCCAATTCAGTCAGTGTGTTTGCTAACGCGGCTGCAGTTCTCCAATGAACGCTGCAGCTGTCTATGACAGCAGTTGAAAATGCAGTGGCCGTACAGTTGAAAGGGAGAGCTACGCTTCAGTGAGCAGCAATAAGATATCACATGCTCATACATGCTCCCCCCACACATACGCATGCATACTGCGTGCTTGTGCTTCCCCCCACACACACACTGTATAACCGAAGGGGTGCCCAATCCTCCGGCTGTGCTGCGCTCCCCCCCCAACAGAGTTCCAGATGCCACACTGGGAGCCCACCCCAGCGTGGCAACAGATTGTATGGCCGATGGGGGTGTCCAGTCCCCCGTTGGCTCCATGTCGCCCCCCAAGAGACTACGGGGTGCCATGCTGGAAGCCCACCCTAGCGTGGCAACAGATTGTATGGCTGAGGGGGGTGCCCAATCCCCCGTCGGCTCCATGACTCCCCCCAAACAGTCTTCCAGCTGCCATGCTGGGTGCTCACCCCAGCATGGCACAAGTCCCGCATTGTCTAAGTTAAAAAAAAAGAAACCTGAGAAAAAAAGCCTTCCCAAGCTGACTGTCCTGACCCAATCTTCCCCCACCCGTGCCCACCCTCTGCGCTGCCTCCCCACCCCTCCTCTTACTTACCTCTGGAACTCAGTGCGATGATCTTGATTGGGCCAGGAACCGTCTGCACTCTTCAAAGTCGACCATGAACTGAGGAAATGCTGGTAAGCTGTATAATGTTTAGGGTTTTTTCAACTTTAGTGCATAACAATGTTCAGGACAGATTAAGAAAATCACAGTGACACTGTTCATGAGCAGAGGTGTTAAAATGGCTATGTTAAAAATTTGGTGAAATACGTCCATAAAATAACTGTTACGAGCGACCATTGCGCAGTTTCCACGCACCTTCGTAACTTCATGGATTTCTAATATTTACAGTCCAGATTTTCACCACTGGCATTTTTCTACACTTCCTTATGAACAGTAAAGCTTTCATTTTTCACACTATGGCTGAAATGTGTTTTCGCACTTCCAATGCAGAAATGTGTGGTCGCTGTGGGAAATTACTGTTCGGGACAGATTAAGAAAATCACAGTGACACTGTTCATGAGTGGAGGGTACAAAATCCCTGTGTTGACAATCTGCTGTCAGATTAAGAAAATCACAGTGACACTGTTCATGAGCGGAGGTTACAAAATCCCTGTTTTGACAATCTGCTGTAAAAAATCCCCAAACTAATTGCATTGCGGGTGTGCGTTGTGCATTTTCTATGCTCGCTCGTGACTTCACCAGTCTTTTTAATATTTTCACTGCAGAATTTCAACAATGCCATTTTTTGCACCTCCCCATGAACAGTACAGCTGTCATTTTTTACATCCTGTTTGAAATGTGTTTTCGCATTGTGGTGCCAAATATAGTGTAACTGCTGTGCAAAATCAGCTTTCTGCTAACAAACTGATATTGCCACTGTTCCATAAGGTGGGGTCACAAAAACACGTGTTGAAAATTTGGGTAGGAAAATGCCAATGAGCATACAAGGGTGTTAGGGTTTCTGACCATAACGCCCCAGCTTGTAGAGATTGAGAGGCATCAGGGGTGAGACTTGGGATTCTCGCCTGTAATGCTCATACCATTCCACACCCTGCAGCCAGTGAGAGGCATCCAGGTGTGCCTTGGACTCTTCAGCCCCAAAGTTCACCCCATTCTCCTATACAGTGCCCATCTCACCATATTTCCTGATGGAATGGGATGAGCATAAGGGCCAAAGATCCCAAGGCACACCTTGACACTTGTCAGTGTCTGCAGGGTAGGGTGTGATGAAATGGCATGGCCTTTATGCCTGATGACCCAAAGGCACACCCCAATGCCTGTCAGTCTCTACAGGGTGGTGGTGGGGTTGTCTTCAGTGCAATACTTCACTGCCATTCCTATTATGCAGCTCTCTAACTCCCACAGTACCAATGCCAATGCCAGCAAGCAAACATTTGGCATTGACAAATGCTTGTTATTGTTATCTCAAGAGTCAGATTATGAAAGCAGTAGTATTGTGTGCTTATAAGGCAGAAAATATTGGAAAACAGACAATGAAGATTTTATATAAATTGGTCTCATGTCATAAATCAAATTTACAGCTGTTACATTATTCAGCTAATTTCTTACAGAACGTTTCTGGTACACAAGGAAGCTATCATCTGGTAACTGAATCAATTAATAGTTTTACAGTAGTAGCCATTAGCATTCCTTGCTATTTCTTGGAATTTCTGGGATTTTTTAGAAAAATGTCCTGCCTGCCTGATTTACCTGTAGGATCACGAGAAAGATATCTAGAGAATACCTTTAGAAATATTACAAATTGCATTAACATATGAAAGGTTTCCCCTTCTATAGATACATAGATACATAGACAGTGTCGGCAGATAAGGGCCTATGGCCCACCCAGTCTGCCCATTTGAGCTTGTAAGTTCAGTTTGTTTTCCTAGAAGTCTATTTCCCCTTACCCCTGACCTCTAGAATTCCTTTATGTCTATCCCATGCATTCTTAAATCCTGTGATTGTTTCAGCCCCCACCACTTCCTCTGGCAGGGTGTTCCAATTGTCCACCACCCATTCTGTGAAGAAATTCTTTCTCATGTTTCCTCTGAATCGTCCTCCCTCCAACTTCATCCCATGCCCTCTAGTCCTGGAACATCTTTTTCGCTTAAAAATAGTGTTTTCCTGTATATCTTCTAGAAAAGTAATAGTACAAACACTAAAAAATGTCAGAGCCCAGTATTTAAACCAAAATATCTGCCTTAACCTATGGTACTCTTGTTGGTCAGGATATTCATATATTCAATATTATGAAGTATATAACCGGACATTAATGCATAACCTGTGCAGAACAGAGATACCTAGGTTTACTCAAGGGTTAAATGCCTTGCTCCCTCATCCTCCCCTTCCAAAATATAGGTGTTTCTCATGAATTTAAACAAGAATGATAAAGCTGTCTTTTCAGGGTGCGTTCCTAGGACACTCATTTTTGCCAGGCAGCAAAGACTTTTCTGATGGCCATTTGGGGTGCACCTATTCATGCTACAGTCTTACACTGTATAAAGGCTCCACCAACAATACTACCAAATATAGGTCAGTTAACACTCTGAAAATATGGACCCAACACATGTCTAGTGGAATTAGACTAAAGTAGACCCCCATACTACTTTACCCTAAGGTTGCATAAGCTTTCCTTTAGGCCTGCTAGGTAAACAGAGTCTTTAACAGTTCATAAACACCTAATATGGAAGGAAGCCAGAATCGGTTCATATCTACTGTCCTGGCACTAGGAAGTATATGGTCCTGTCCTTACTTTGTGCTCTGACTTGTTAGATCTGAAATCTGCTCCAAATTTGTCATACTAAGTAATCTGCGTTCAAGGCTTTAAAGAATATCCAGAGAGTACTCTCCTACTTGTGGCTGTTACCAAAATGTTAAACCATGCATTAACACTCTAAAAAGGTAGGGGATTAAGAACTGAGTGAATCATCAATTCCCAGGGTCCCAAAATACCCTTGTAACCCAACATATTCCATTAACTTATCCAGCGTATTTCAGATGGATTCTAAAAATCACCCTCCCCCCCAATACTGGACGATTGCTTGAGATCTACATTAGTATCTGCACTGGATTGTAAATTCATATTAATATAACAATAATAATAAATTTTATTTATAGGGTGCCTTATCAAAAACCAAGGCACCTAACAATTTTAAAAATATATCATACATCAATACATTAACATTAAAATATTAAAATAACATCATACTATTCATTAGAAGGAAGATCAGTCACTGAATTCTTGGTGTCACAAAAGAGTTTTTAAAACTTGCTTGAATCCCTCCACAGTTGTGCACTCCCATAACTGATGGGGTAGAGAATTCCAAAGGGTAGGGGCTGCATACATAAATGCTCTCACCCCTGATGATTTCAGACACACGCTTGGAATCTCTAGCAACCCCTTGTCGGCTGAACAGAGTGATCATCCAGGGCAGTAAGGAATCAGGAGCTCTTTCAGGTAATCCGGGCCCAGTCCGTGTAGGGCTTTAAAAGTCAGCAAACTGACTTTGAAGGTGATCCACCACTGTACTGGCAGCCAGCGCAGTTCACACAGCACTGGCAAAATATGACAGAACTGACCAGATCCCATCAAAAGCCGGGCTGCTGCATTCTGCACCAGCTGCAGTTGGCGGATTTCCACCCCAGGCAGTCCTAGGTAGAGGGAGTTGCAATAATCCAAGTGTGAGGACACAAAGGCGTGGACCAAAGTAGGAAGGGCACCAGACGGAACCAGATGTTTAATCCTGGCAATATTCCTAAGATGACAAAAGGAAGATTTGACAACAGCTGACACCTGCGAATGCAGGATCATCCCCTCATCAAAAATTACCCTCAGGTTATGCACCCATTCAGAGGTTGGGAGTGAAGCGCCAGCAAGAAAAAGTCCCGAGGGCAAGCCAACCCCTAACCCCCCCCATCCGGTGACCTGGGTCCACAACCAGCACCTCGATTTTTTCTGAGTTCAGCTTCAGCCTGCTGGAATCTATCCACTCCTGGATTTCTTTCAGATGGTTATTAAAGACTGAGAGTGCTCCATCTTGGTCGGGTGCAAAAGAAAAGTAGAGCTAGGTATCATCAGCATAGCAGTGAAACCTCAGCCCATACCTTCTTACAATGTCTCCAAGGGGTAGCATGTACACCTCGAACAACAAGGGTGACAGCACTGAACCCTGAGGAACCCCACACAACAGAGAAGTAGAGCCTGAGGAAAAAACCCCAGACACCACTCTCTGTATTCTTCCCATGAGGAATGATGTAAACCACCTGAGCACTGTTCCTGACAGTCCACAGATGTGCCTCAGGTGACCAAGCAGCACCCCATGGTCCACGGTGTCAAATGCTGATGAGAGATCCAGAAGAACCAAGATGGAGCGGCCCTTCCAATCTCTAGCCATCAGAAGATCACTGAACACCTGAACCAGCGCTGTCTCGGTACTATGTCTTTTTTGAAAACCGGACTGGAGTGGTTCATAGATGTCATGGATGGTCAAAAGGTCCTCCAGTTGTGTTGTCACTACTTTCTCAATCACCTTCCTTAAAAAGGGAAGGTTAGAGATAGGTCTGTAGTTTGCATGGCAGTCTGGGTCCAAGGTAGCTTTCTTCAAGAGTGGTGTCACCACCACCTCTTTCAGGGAGCTAGGAAACTCTCCAGAGTCCAAGGAGCACCAGACTATCCATGCTAGGACCAGACCGATAGCGTCAATACAACCCAAAATTTGGGAAGTTGGTCCAGGGTCCAAACTACAGCACGTAGGGTGCACACCCTGGATGATCCGCATGACAGCCATGAACTCTGGTCGGCTGAAGGTACTCCAGGAAAACCGAGGCATAGTGACCTCATACTGATCAAAAGCAACACCCATAGAGTGTGCCGGCTGGAGTACTGCCCTGATGTCAGCCACCTTAGTAGCAAAGAATCAAGCAAGTTTGTCACACTCGGATTGCGAAAAGGCTTTCTGGACTTGTAAACAAGCTGGGTTGTACAGTCTGTCCATAGTTCGGAAAAGCTGAGCTGGTCGATTCTGAGCAGCCGCAATCTCCCCGGAGAGGAATTCTGCCTTCTTATGGGTGATTGCAGGTTGATAAGCTTGATAATGGTCCATCAATCTAAGGCAGTCGGTCTCAAGGGCGGACTTCCACCAGCAATGCTCTAACCTTCATCCTAGTCTCCACATCTCACTCAGAGTCCCATAAAACCAAGGGGATCAAGGGCAAAGGGAGAGAGGATGAATGCGGACTGGAGCAATGGAATCCAGAGCCACAGAGATGGCCGAATTATAAGCCGTCACGAGGGTCTTCGGGTCAGTGCATGCAAACAAGAGGGTGGAAAGGTCAAGCACCTCCGCTAGGCTCTGAGAACTTATATCTCATAAAGGACGGTACCTAACCATCTCCACAGGGGTAGGCCTACAAAGGGGTGAGCTAAAACTAAACCCCACAGTGTAGTGATCAGATCACCCAACTGGTTCCACCCCCAAGTCAGATGTTTCGATCCCTAGGAGGAAGACTAAGTCAAGGGAGTGTCCGTGTTTATGAGTAGCAGTGGTAACCACCTGTGTAAGGCCCAGTGATGTCATCAACTGGAGGAAGTGCTGACCAAATTGCAAAAGTTCATCTTCGACTCAGGCATTGAAGTAGCCCAGAACCATCAGTCTGGGTGACTCAAACCCCTGTGTTTCATAGATATCCAATAGCCTTCCCCTGTGGTAATAGGCTTCAAAGTTGGAAAAGGAAATAAAAATTTAAATAAAAAAAATACAGCTGTAAAAATATAATTGTTCAACACTTATAATAAATTCCTCACTTTTTAAACACCACTAGAGCAATAAGCACATGGCCATAGTAGTCTATAATTCTGAGCATCAAAATGACATCCAATTTAGGTGGTTTCAAAAACTTCAAAGTTTCAGGGATTTCACTTAAGCCATATACACTTACAACATGAATTGCATGAATTTCTTGGCTCGTTTTGTATTTATGCTCAGTATGGGCATGCAGCCGCATTCAGTAAGTGGTCCCACTTCAATGTCTCCATAGCTTAGTCCACACCACAGCCATCCATAAAATAAATTAAGAGCAGTAGCTACATATCAGAAGTCTTCTTGTAGCAGTCACCTTGAAACGAATCAGGAAAGGTAAGGTTGCCATTATTATAGGCTAAAACATGAGCTGAACTGCAGAGAGAACTTCAGATCATATGTTCTCTCATTTAGTATTCATTTTCATTTTCCAAGACAGTGTATAGTCAAGTTTTGCAAGGTTTCTTGACTCCAAAGACGCACTCTCATCTTTTACTCACTCCTAATCCGGAAGCTCAAATCTCCATTATGCTCAATGCTCCAGCCTTGCATTATCTGTAATCATCTAGAGAAAGAGAGGAAATAATTGTTCCACTAAGTGTAATACATTTAATGCATCAAATATATTAATAAAGTCCCCTAGCCCTAGGCAACAATGGCATACCTTTTAAAATGTAGCGTGGGCATTTCAGCATGTATAGTGCACCTGCAAGTCTCGCCTTCATCTTCTCAGGAAGTTACCTGGCTCCTAATGGGAGGACAGGGGGCCTCCTCGATCAATCACCAGCAATCCTCCCAGTGCACTAAACTCAGCCAGAAACAGTCTGCCCTAGAACAAAAAAAAAAAAGAAGCAAGAAATTCCAGGTTTAGGGCATAGCAGTTGCTATTGCATCTCCCAAGCAAGCAAGCAGCAGCCCACTATCTACAAAGCACCAGAAAAGATTTATTACTGTAGCTTAAACACTAGTACATAACAAAATCTTCATTTATGCTTTGAGGCAGATTAAAACAACAGAAAAGAAGCAGCATCAGTGATGAGATCAGCGAAGATGCCCTGGGCAAATGCGATACAGCAGAGGAGTGGAGCAGCACTGTAACTATCTCGCTCATACCCAACAACATTAATTGCTCTGGTGCAGAGCTAACTCACACAAAAGGCAACATTAACCTCAATAAATTTAACATCAAATTACCAAAGGTACTGACAGAGCCCCAAGGAAGTGATTTTTGGTATATACAGTAAATAAAATATATCTGACTTTCTTTATAATATAAGTCAATGGGACTCAGAAGATGTTTGTTGGATACTCAATAGTGTCTCCTTGTGACTTCTGGTTTAAGAAGCGAGACATGAAGCTGAATGATTCTGGAACCCTAAATGTTTATAGTGGAATGCTCTTACAGTATGTATTCAGAACTTAAGTCTTTTATTTCATATTTCATCATTTGAAAGCTTCACAACCACATTCAGGAAAACCTTCCATGTTGCTTGCTGTTTGCAAGCTTTTCCAAAGGATGTAGTCCTGTAGGTATAGAACACACAAACATTTAATCAGATTCAGCTAAACAATAAATGCTCATTTTTCAGATCATTATAGACACAGTAACAACTTAACTGTGATATTCATAAGCTTGCCAAGTGAAGCAGGCAAATGTTCTTTGAAGAGTGGCTCTCTGTCAAACGCTATGCATTCTTCTTCTGGCACTGCAAAAATACAATTATCAGCTATGCTGATTCAAAAATGCTCCCTCCTTCTTGTACACTTCCATGTCAGCAGTGTCCTCCCTGACGTCAGGCATAGGCATGACGCTCATGAGGGTAATGATGTCATTATGTCTAAATACACTTGAGCCACACAGTGCGGGGAATGGTGACACTTCAGCCGATGTGCTGGGTGCTGGCAGGTCTCTCAGACTAGAGAGAGACACGCCTATAACTAGATGCCTCTGCACTTTGTGCCTATAGTACAAGTGTGAAAAGGAGAATATCATACTTAGCACTAATTTGCTTAAATCAATAAATACACTACTCCTGCAGCATTTAATTTAAAAAGTAAACAAACTGATAAACATATACAGGCAATGTGGAAATGTGCAGGGGAGGTGCGAGTGGGGAAGGGGAGTAGGGATAGGACAATGACGTATGGAAATAGTAAGGAGGAGTATTAATTCTTCTCAAGGACTTGCAACACTAATATTATGTTGTTTGCCATTACAGCTCCCTTTTGTGCAATCTAATAGTACTTTTAATTGTATTTTATGTTAATATTGATGATTGTTTTGTTTTCAACTTATTTGGGACACTGTACCAGTGTTGTAATATTATTTTTTCTGCCTTCTTGTGGTTCCAACCTCCTGGAACATGCTCATGCTTTACTCCCGAGTCCTTGAGAAAAATTAATAAAATGATAATAATAGTCTGCATAAGGTGCTGTGACACAAAAATAGAAGAACCTAAACATCTAAATTTATTTTGCATCCAGCAGAGTAGCAGCTTAATTTTCCAGTTTCCTGCCAAAACAAAAAAGAATTAAAGTCTGCATCAGTAAGACTTAAACCTCATAAAATTTTTAAAACAATTAATTATCAGAGATTCCAATCTTTATTACTTAACACCTGAGCCTGAGATTCTTACCATGTATCTCACCTGATGTTCCATCTGCTGGATGCCTCTACACATTCCTGAGGATAAAAGAACACATGTCTGAGCAAAGTAGCCCCAAATGGTTGTGAATCTGTGCAAGCACAAGTTATGCATATTTTAAACATTTGAGATAAACATATTGCATGGCTTGAAAGTAGGCTTTGTCCTGAACATGGAAATGTGTTTTATATTGAAAAAAGAGCATGGGAACACTTAAAACCATTGCTCTGAAAACTGTAACTGTGACTCTGGCCATGCACGTTAGCAAACTCTGCAGAACCTGGGGGACAACAAACCTCATTTTCAGAAGATTAGTGCATCACAAAACACATCAGAGAAGTGCTAACTGGGTTTTGTGTGATTTGACAGGGTCAGTGCCATATTCAGCAACCCCTTCCCCCCATGCACAGTGCTAAACAGGCAGTGCATGCACACAGAATATACCTCTGCACCCATGCAACCAAGGGTCACTCTTGCATACAGGGTACAGTTGTGTATTCAGAGGTTTTACTGTCAGAGCACTGTTTAATATTTTTAAATCCCAATTCTTATCAAAGCACACAGTGGTCCATGATGACTGCCCTCCTTCTGGCTGAGTGCCGGTAGTAGACTGACAGTAAGAGCTGTCTGTCCCTGCTAGTGTATCTCAACCTCCCATCTTTGATTGCTTTACCAGTTACCAGTCATCAGTAAATAAGAGAAACCCCCTTCTTTAGTTATCTAGTTCATCCCCAATTGCCGATTGGACATGTCAGTAAATAAGCAAAACTCAGTTCCCTCATAGTGTAGTGGTTCACTCCTGTCACAATCACCCTACTGATTTGGCAGTAAATAACAAAAAAGAAATTCCCTTTAAGTCTAGTGCACTCCCCCCCCCGATCACCAGACCCACCTGTCAGTAAATAAGCAAAACCTAATTTGTTGGTAGTTTAGTGGCCCCTCACCCCATCACCATACCAATCTGTTAGTAGCTAAGCAAAATTCCATTCCCTGTTAGTCTAGTGGCCTGCTAACCTCAGATCATCTTACTGATCTGTCAGTAAATAAGAAAAATCCCATTTCCTGGCCATCTAATACCTCCTCAATTGCTGGACTGAGCTGCTAAATAAATGCAAAGCCATTCTCTAGTAGTCTAGTGTACCACCCCAATTGCTAGACTAAGTTGTCAAAAATAAAACATATTCTATTCCCCGGTAGTCTAGTGCACCTCCTCCCCCACCTAATCACTGTCAAAACCTCCCCTCAGCCCACCCATTCAGGACTTACATAGAAACATAGAAGTTGACCTCAGATAAGGACCGCAAGGCCCATCCAGTCTGCCCATTTCTTTTTCTACCTTATAAATGTGCCATCGGCCTTTGCTCTGTCAGTAGCCTATCTATTCATACTCATCTGTATTGCTCCCTTATGCCTATCCCATGCCTGTTTGAAGCCCTGCACTGTATTCATAGTCACCACTTCCTGAGGTAGGCCATTCCATGCATCCACCACCCTTTCTGTGAAAAATAATTTCCTCACATTCCCCCTTAATCGGCCTCCCTCTAATCTCATGCTGTGTCCTCTTGTCCTGCTATTTTTGTTATATTTAAACATCTTAGACTCTTTTACCTTGTTAATGCCTTTAAGGTGTTTGAATGTCTCAATCATATCACCTCTCTCCCTCCTTTGCTCAACGGTATACATATTGAGCTCCATTAATCTGTCCTCATATGTCTTCTGATGCAGTCCCTGCACCATTTTGGTTGCCCTTCTCTGGACTGCCTCAGTTTGGTTAATGTCCTTGTGAAGGTGTGGCCTCCTGTACTGCACGCAGTACTCCAGATGGGACCTAACCAGTGTCTTGTAAAGAGGGATTATTACCTCCCTCTTATGACTTGTGATACCCCTACTAATACACCCTAACATCCCCCTAGCCTTACCTACTGCTTTAGAGGTCTGCTTGGATGATTTCAGGTCATCAGTGATGATGATGGCCAAGTTTCTTTCTTCCTTTGTGACTGTCAGCAACTCCCCTCCCAGCTTATAGTTGGCTTCAGGGTTTCTCTTCCCTATGTGCATGATCTTGCACTTACTGCCTTCCCTGCTTCCCTTGGGGCAGTTTGGTATGCCTCCCTATCTTCATCCCGCTGTGTTCCCTTATATTTCCTGAAGGCCAGCCTTTTGGCTCTGACCTTTTCTGCTACTATATTTGAGAACCAAAGTGGTTTCCTTCTTCTTTTGCACTTCCTTTTCTGTCTAACACAATGGGATGTTGCTTCAAATATTGCATCCTTAATGCTTGCCCACCTTGCCTGTACTCCCTCACCTGTGTTTCTTTTTGCCAGGCCTAGCTTAACTCTGTTGGCCATCTTATCAAAGTCAGCTCCTCTGAAGTCCCATATTTTTGCCTTGGAATGGGATGATTAAGAGGCCCTCCGACTAGCTGTCACCTCCTCAATCTTGTCCCTTGTGGACTATGACCTGCCTGTCTATGGTGCCATGGATATGACCGCCCTCAATAAAATTCGACACACCTTGAACAAGGCCTGTAGATTAATCACGGGAGCCACCAGATTAACCCATACCTGCCAGCTATATGACTTTGCTAAGCTGTTCAACCTGGACGAACGGCTCAGATACCAAACCTGCCTCCTAACTAAAAAAACACTCCTTGGTCTATCCCCTCCCGGTCTGACTGCCTCTATCCACCTAGCTCGACCCTTAGTCCAAACTCATAGCTCCTCCAGGGCCACCCTGTCTATCCCAAGAACCAGGACCACCCATGGTCAACGGTCCTTCTATTACAGAGCCCCCCACCTGGTACAATACTCCCCAGCTCCATCACCGATACCCGTTCAATCTCCAGCTTCAAAACCGCGCCCGAAGTCAACTGTTTAACATGCGTGTGTTGCTTGTCGGTCATAGGTGTTGGGGCCTTGTCCAGACAAAACTCACTGAGTAGCTTCACAATCAACAACTGACAAAACTCACAAAGTGGCTCGCCCCCTCCTCTCACTTTTCTACCCTGTTCCTTAGCCACCTGTTTTTACTATTCAAGCAGCCCCTGCTCATGACTTGTTGTCTGCCTAACCAATGTATGCTTACCTCTCAATCCTATCTGAATAACTGTATAAACCTGTAAATACCTAACCTGTTACACTGTTATTGTAAACAAAGTAACTACAGCATATATCTGCCTAAACTGTTGCCTGCTATGATGTGTAAAAAGAAAAAAAAAATGCTGTTATCTACAATGTTGTAATGAAATGTTGTTTGTGTTTGTCCTCTTTGTGACGAGGTACCTTTGGAAACGAGCCTCTGGCTCAAAGGTTGTAAACTGATGTATAAATAAATAAATAAATAAATAAATAAATAAATAAATAAATAAGATGTAGTGGCCAAATTGAACCATACCATGTGATGGTCACTGGCCCCCAGGTGACCTTCTACCTGTAGCTCTGTGATCCCTTCCCTGTTAGTCAGTACTAGATCTAGGATAGCCCTGTCTCTTGTGGGTTGTTGTACCAGTTGTTTGAGGCCCTCCCCCTGCTGGGAATCCATCATGTGTCTAGTTCTGGCAGATGTTTCTGCTGGTATTGACCAATCTGTATCTGGCATGTTGAAGTCTCCCATTATCAGAACCTCCCCTTTAGCTGTCATGTTTTGTATATCTTCTAACAGTAATGTGTCTACATCCTCCCCCTAGTCTGGGGGTCTCTAGACAACCCCGGTTCTTATGGCTGTCCCATTTCCTGTTTCCAGGGTGACCCACAGTTCTTCTGGCTCCTTATGTGTATTCTGAATTTCTGTAGCTTTGATATTTTCATTGACATACAGGGCCACTCCACCTCCCCTTTTTGCACCTCGGTCTCTTCTGAACAATACATAGCCAGGTACTGAAGTCTCCCAAGTGTAGTTACTGGTAAACCACGTCTCACTAATTGCTACTATGTCCAGTTTAGCCTCTGACATTATTGCCTGAAGGTCTGGGATCTTATTTCCCAGGCTGTGAGCATTGTGTACATGATTTTCCATTAGCCAGATTTCGGTGTGTTAGTTGTTGGGTGTGGTTTGGCATTTTTCCCCTGTCGTCGTGTGGGAGACGGACCTTTTCTTACCTGGTGATGCAAATGAACTGCAAACATGCTGAATCCCTGTTTGACCACTAGCTGAGGGGGGAGGGTGTTCTTCCCATTCAACGTATGGGGTGCTGCACTCCTCTCCCCATTTGCTAGTTTAAATATTCTGCAAAGACGTCAAACTTCTGCCCAATGCACTGACTCCCTCGTTAGTCAGATGCATTCCATCAAATTTAAAGAACTTTCACTCCCAGAACTGTTGCCAGTTCCCTACAAATCTGTGTCCTTTTCCCTGGCACCAGCCATTGAGCCACATGTTTAGCTCCCCTATCTCCCCTTCTCTGACCTTCTGTTCATCTGCCCCCCTCTCCCAGATTGGCAGGATCTCAGAGAAGGATATGTTGGATGAAATGGATGATAGTTTGTCACCCAGCCTGGTCAGGGGACTTGACTCACCCCTTTAAAGATTAAGGTCCACAGACAGCAACTGTGACAACTCCTGCACTCACCACCTTGGGTGGCTACCATCTGAGTGACAGGGAGCAAGTGCACGCATATTGTAGAAACAGTTGTTTCCTCAGTATGTGGATACTCGCTCCCTTTAAATCAGATGGCAACAGGTCAAGGTGGTGAGCAGAATGACTGTGACAGTCACTGTTTGTGGATCTGGCAGTAGCTACTTTTAATCTTTAGAAGGGGTTAGTTGATTGCCAATGGGGGGTGGGGATAGTGGCTTCTGAGTGGGTGGGCCAGGAAGTATTTTCTGGCAACCATCAGATGACAGCTTGTTTCCAGCAGACTACCAGGGGATTGGATATGTTTAATTTATGACAGCTTGGTCTTGCAGTCATGATGGGGGTCCACCAGACTACCAGGAAATGGCTTGGCTTTTATGTAACAGATCAGTCTGGGATTTAGCGGTGGGGGGGTCCACTAGACTCCCAGGGAATGGTGTTTGGCTTTTCTACTGACAGATTGGTAGAACAATTGGAGGGGGGGGGAGACTACCAGGAAAGGAGTTTTACTTATTTACAGATGGGGCCACTAGACTCCCAGGGAATGGGTTATATTTATGTCTGTATCAGATTGGTATGGTAAGTGGGGAGAGTGGCCAAGGTCTGCACAATGCTGCCATGCAGTTGTGCATGGCTGCATTGTGTGGAGGTGCTAATTGACACATAATGGCATGCTAATGGCTCATTAGCGTCCTCTATGCTATATGTGCTCATCAGCATACCAGCCCTGAATATGGTTCACAGGAACAAAGGCACTGTCCTGTTTGAGACACACTATCTCCCTTTGCCCCTGTGAATCACTTTATTGCAGGCCAAGGGGGCTGTGTTACCACCACGGATAGTCATGGTGGATGGTGCTAACACAAACCCCATATTTAGACATGCAGCACAAGAGTCAGAGTGTGCTACTTGCCTAAATATGACCCACAGGCCAGTCACATGCAATCTGACGTGTACTACTAATGGGTGCACAGCATAAACAGCTGGGTTTGAAAAAGGGGCCAAACAACCATTGTCTATTGACTTGGGGTAGACTGGCAGTTAATGTCAGGGGTCGGCAGCTATTAATAATTAGGATAGTCTATTTGATACTGCATTTCCAAATCAATTTCTGATGATTTCCCATCCTAACCACACAAACACATAAGCAGCACATTCAGATAAAGTGACAATCTGAAACAAATCAAAACAAATGACAATATTTTTATCTTATTAAACTTGAACCACTATTAATGGTCATGTGTGACCACAGATTAGCTGTAAACTATTGTGGTATGAAGAACAGCCAATGTCCTATTACTCACTGTACAACCCCAAATTATATGTTACATCTATACTGATTGGTTCTCTGTTGTTTGATGCTTCAAAAAATGATGAAATTCCTGTCACTTAAAGTCCTTACAGGTTTAATTATGCCCAGAGTAAATATTTATGCCATATTTTTTTATGAACTAAAGCATGGAGTACTTCCATTGACTGGTTCTACTGGTTATATTAAATAACTACAGCCATACATACATACATGCATAAAGAATTGGTTGGTTTGGACTCTGTTCTTTACATTTACTGAAATCTCAGATGTATACCTTTGAACAGAAGCTCTTTACATAGGTTCCACATCATAAGATTACATTGTCAGGTAACGAGCACAAACATTACCAGTAAACAAGCATATTGCAGTGATTACAATGAAGAAGGACAGAAGACAATTATAAGCACAGGTTTTGTCAGCAACATGAAAGAAGAAGCACTTAGCCACCTGGTTTAGGGTGACTGTGTCATATGTTAACTTACTAAACATAAAATAGGGAGCATATAGCCAAGGTAAGAATGCAGCATACTGTATGTAGCCTTGTCATGGATAAATTAAGAAATAAGGCATGACCAGGGGTTAGATTAACTGACTGTTACTCTAACTCCTGGGAGTGCCTTATTGCTATTGTAAAAAATGGTTCCAAAAGAAATGTGTTAAAAGTATACTTTTTGAATGTTTTCCTCATTTAGAGGGAGATTTTTAATAAAATAGTTCTTCCACCAACAGTTTAAGAATGCTGGTTCAAAATCAGAATGCATCATTCCACACATTCAGCAGTGCTAGAGGATGGAATGCTGACAGGAAGAATCCATGTGCCATGGTGATCGGGCTGTACATGACAGTATAACATGGATTAATGTAAGGCTGTTGGAATCCTAACAGCCAATCAGATTGCAGCATTTCTGAGAGCCTTTTTATAATAAGCAAGAGGGGAGGGTACAGGGAGTGGGTTAAGGGGAGGAATAAGAGTAAAAGGGGTGACAGAGAGGTAAGGTGTGGCAAGGAGAAGATAGGGAAGGGTGAAGTGATTGTGCAGGGGGGAAGGAGAGTAAAGTAGACGGGGATAAGTGCTAAGTTGCCTGATGTGCTCCAAAGTGAGGCAGCAGGATTTTGTTGACTACAATTGCTAACATTGAACACAGGGCTGGGATGGACTTAGATAAACTTAGATCAAATTGGATCTATTCATTAGTTCCTATCTTTATTTTTTTCTTATTTTTATTGTGCATTGATATTTGACCTTCTTATGCATGATCTCTCCATACAGTACTTACTTTATGAGTGAAATCTAGATTTAGTAGTTGCCGTATTGGTCCTTGCAAGAACAGATCCAGAAGCAAATTATTTGATACCTTTTAATGGACCAACATAGATGTAATAACAAGAACAAAGTGCTCTAGCTTTCGGACCAACCAGTCCTTCGTCAGAAGCCTAATGTCAATTGTTTAGAAAAAACAATACTTTTAACAGCTAGATCATGCAGAAATAAAAGAAAAAAATCCACATTGGTTTAAAATACTCATTTGAAAAATACAGAAAATGATGTCAGAGAAGTTTAACAGCACCATAATACCTTCGGCCAGGAGTGTCCCAGGGTTAAAGGTGCTTGGTGGAACACGTATACAAAGAATCCTACTGCATATAAATTTAATTGACATAAGATAACACTGCTGGAGCAGATGACTCTTAAATCAAGCTATGGGTGTCACAGTGTGCATAAGGATGTGATTACTGAAAAGCAGCCTCCACCCAGATTAACGACATACTAAGATTGTCTTAGGACTCCCAAGAAGATTCAATGCATGTATTATAGACAAGGAATTACCAGTAGAGTTGTCTTAAAAATATCAGTGCACACTCTATGATGTGTAAAACTTAGCTGAACCTGTCACCCTGCTGTACTCTCCAGCTAGATATCATGCCCCATAAATTAAAAAAAAAACTCTAGTGTAGTGACAGGACTTTATAAATGATAATTTAAATAGAAATTGACAGTATTAGTGTCAAACAAAAATCTCTAGTCGTGGACCTCCAAGGAATTAAGTCCATGTAGCCTGATATGTACTGATGTCAATCTACACTGAGCATGTAACAACTTGATGTACCAGAAGTGTCTAAGGAATCTGAAAAAGAGATAAAAATGTAATTTCTATCCTACTCCTCTTTACACAAACAATAAACCCTACCCAACCCACATCCCTATAATATGTGTGGGGGGAGGGGGGATAACTAGCTTTAAGGAGATGCTCACACACACACACACACACACACACACACACACACACACACACACACTTCCTAGGATTCTGGATGCAACTACAATGAAATAAACCTGCCACCCTCTCCAGGATAAGGTAACTAGAAGTAAATATAAAGTATGTGAGTAAGACCAGAGGTCTAACACACCTACATTTCCACAAATGACTACAACAGTAGCATAATGTACAAAGATCTGTCCAGGACCCCCATGCAAATGAGATCTCACACCCCAATATGTACAGAGTTAAAAAAAAAATATGTCACAGTCTATGATAACACTCCTGTATGTACAGTAACAGGCTAGGTAATCTGAATATGGTGTAATGGAATCCACCTCACTCCCAGGCAGAGATAAAAAGTAAGGAGGAATTAATATTCATTATGTGTATGAAGTAAGAGTAGTAACACATTGTAGCTCCATGTATCTAAATAGAGGCCTACGTCAATGTGACAGCAAGCCCCACACCTGTTATATCACGTACCTCACAACACATAACCCACACACATACATACACACATGCACCCACATCCCACACAAGCCGAAGTCCTATAATATGCCAGTCTGAAGAAGAAGAGGTCTGTGGATGTCAGTTTCTGTAATGTCCCATGAAACTCAGATCAAGATTCATCCCATCTGCTACCATATTGAGATGTAAAATAAGCTTAATCTCAAAAGCTTGTCTCTGTTGTGTGTTTTTGAGATTTCCTTTTAAGACCATTACTGACATATCTGAAATTGAGTGGTCAGGTTGGGAGAAGTGGTGCCCCACTGGTTTTTCAGTCATCTCTCCTCTAATAGTATGTCTATGCGAGTTCATCCTAATGCGGAGCTGTTGGCTTGTCTCTCCAACATAACCTGTTTGTGGACATCTCTTGCACTGAATGAAATAACATGTCGTGATATGCATGTATAACTCCCATGCACCTTGAATTGTTTGTTTTGTGATGTAGCCACACAGTCCGAGGTGGAAATGAGCTCACAAGTCTTACAGGTGCGTTGATTGCAGGGTCGTGTGCCATTGTGTAACATGGTATTCTGTTCTGGTGAAAGTTTGCTCCTAATAATTAGGCTGGCTAAATTTGGTGGTTGTTTAAAAGATAGTAGTGGGGAGTTCCTTAAAAATACAATGAAGGGTTTCATCCTCACTAAATATTGGGTGGAGGTCTTTAATAATCTTACGCAGAAGTTCAAGGTCTGGATGATATGTGACTACTAAGGGTATTCTGTCTGTAGCTGTCTTTTCTTTATATTGAAGTGGTTGTTGTCTTGGTACTTGCGTTGCACGTTCTGTTATCCTGTCAATTTCTCTGGAAGAGGGTCCCTGCTCAATAAAGGTGTTTTTCAACATAGCCAAATGTGTATCTCTGTCATCCTCATTTGAACAAATATGGTGACACCGAAGTGCTTGACTGTACATGACAGATTTTTTTGTATGGCTTGGGTGATTACTTTTCTTGTGCAGGTATCTCTGTCTGTCTGTTGGCTTCCTGTAAATACATGTATGTCAGGTTCCATCCTTAATGGTGACTGTGGTGTCCAGAAAATTAACATTGGTGGTAGAATACTCCAGGGTAAGCTTTATGGTAGGGTGGAGATTATTAAGTTCATGATGAAAATCTTTAAGTACATCTGTGCCCTCCATCCAGATGAAAAAAATCATCAATGTAACGGAAATAAGCTAATGGTTTATGGGGGCACTGCCTTAAAAAATCCTCCTCCAAGTCTGCCATAAGGAGGTTAGCATACTGTGGAGCCATTTTGGTGCCCATTGCTGTTCCCATAGTTTGAACATAATGTTTACCATTGAAGTTGAAGTTGTTATGTGTCAAAATGAATTCCATAAGTTCCTCCACCACTCCAGGGTTGATGTTCTGTTCCAGTCCTTTCTCCTTTATGTATTTAAGGCATGCTGTAATGCCATCTGTGTGTGGAATATTAGTGTAGATGGATGTTACATCCCTAGACACTAGACAATTACATTCATTGTTTCCGCCAACAAGTCAGTGGTCGGATCCTTAATAGGCAAAAACAGGCCCATTATAACCTTTCTCCACTGGAACGGAGATCTATAAGGGCACTGAAATCAAACCACAACATTGTCATCAAAAAAGCTGATAAAGGCTCTGCAGTGGTGATTTTAAACAGAGAGGATTATATTAATGAAGCTAACAGACAGCTAACAGATCTTACATACTACACAGAACTGTAGAGTGACCCCACTACAAGATATAAAGATGAATTAAGTGACTTAATTAAAACTTTTCCAGACCATGTCTGAAACAAACTAACTGACCTCATCCCTGCTGAACCAAGGCCAGGGACATTCTACATGCTGCCTAAAATACATAAATCTGGCAATCCAGGAAGACCCATAGTCTCTGGTAATGGTACCTTGACTGAGGGGATCTCAGGGTTTGTAGAGACCATTTTGAAACCCTGGTTATGGAAAGAGACAGTTATATCCAGGACACTACGCACTTTTTGCGTGTACTTTCTGGTTATAAGGATTTACCACCTGATACCATTTTAGTGACAATGGATGTAACATCCCTCTACACTAATATTCCACACACACATGGCATTACAGCATGCCTTAGATACATACAGTAGAAAGAACTGGAACAAAACATCAACCCTGAAGTGGTGGGGGAACTTATGGAATTCATTTTGACACATAACAACTTCAACTTCAATGGTAAACATTATGTTCAAACTATGGGAACAGCAATGGGCACCAAAATGGCTCCACAGTATGCTAACCTCTTTATGGCAGACTTGGAGGAGGATTTTTTAAGGCAGTGTCCCCATAAACCACTAGCTTATTTCCGTTACATTGATGATTTGTTTATCATCTGGACGGAGGGCACAGATGCACTTAAAGATTTTCATCATGAACTTAATAATCTCCACCCTACCATAAAGCTTACTCTGGAGTATTCTACCACCAATGTTAATTTTCTGGACACCATGATCACCATTAAGGATGGAACCTTACATACGTGTATTTACAGGAAGCCAAGAGACAGACAGAGATACCTGCACAAGAAAAGTAATCACCCAAACCATACAAAAAAATCTGTCTTGAACAGTCAAGCACTTCAGTGTCACTGTATTTGTTCAAATGAGGATTACAGAGATACATATTTGGCTATGTTGAAAAACACCTTTATTGAGCAGGGACACTCTTCCAGAGAAATTGACAGGATAACAGAACGTGCAACGCAAGTACCAAGACAACAAGTACTTCAATATAAAGAAAAGACAGCTACAGACAGAATACCCTTAGTAGTCACATATCATCCAGACCTTGAACTTCTGCGTAAGATTATTAAAGACCTCCACCCAATATTTAGTGAGGATGAAACCCTTCATTGTATTTTTAAGGAACTCCCACTACTATCTTTTAAACAACCACCAAATTTAGCCAGCCTAATTATTAGGAGCAAACTTTCACCAGCACAGAATACCATGTCACACAATGGCACACGACCCTGCAATCAACGCACCTGTAAGATTTGTGAGCTTATTTCCACCTCGGACTGTGTGGTTACATCACAAAACAAACAATTCAAGGTGCATGGGAGTTATACATGCACATCATGACATGTTGTTTATTTCATTCAGTGCAAGAGATGTCCACAAACAGGTTATGTTGGAGAGACAAGCCAACAGCTCCGCACTGGGATGAACTTGCACAGACATACTATTAGAGGAGAGAGGACTGAAAAACCAGTGGGGCACCACTTTTCCCAGCCTGACCATTCAATTTCAGATATGTCAGTAATGGTCTTAAAAGGAAATCTCAAAAACACGCAACAGAGACGAGCTTTTGAGATTAAACTTATTTTACATCTCAATATGGTAGCAGATGGGATGAATCTTGATCTGGGTTTCATGGGACATTACAGAAACTGACATCCACAGACCTCTTCTTCTTCAGACTGGCATATTATAGGACTTCAGCTTGTGTGGGATGTGGGTGCGTGTGTGTATGTATGTGTGTGGGTATGTGTTGTGAGGTACGTGATATAACAGGTGTGGGGCTTGCTGTCACATTGACGTAGGCCTCTATTTAGATGCATGGAGCTACAGTGTGTTACAACTCTTGCTTCACACACATAATTAAGCAATAAGGCATGACAGGGTGTGTGTTATTGTGTAATAACGTCACCCCTGGGGTGGGTTGAAGCACGAGGCGAAGCGGAGTGCTTCCACCACCCCAGGAGTAATGTTATTACACAATAATACACACCCTTGAGTGCCTTATTGCTATTATACAATGGCTCATTGTGATACAAAATAAAAAAGAATATTTTAAAAATGTTTTTAGTAGATTTTTAGTGAGTTTCTTAAGAGAAGAGGAAAAAAAGGTAAAGGTGAGCTATGATAATGGCAAGCAAAGCTAATGCTAATCAGTAACAGTGATGTTATACTGTAATATCATCACTGTCTCAGGCACACACTGACCAATCAGAATCCGGGATTCTTTCTTGCCATTGTTTAATGAATATTAATTCCTCCTTACTTTTTATCTCTGCCTGGGAGTGAGGTGGATTCCATTACACCATATTCAGATTACCTAGCCTGTTACTGTACATACGGGAGTGTTATCATAGACTGTGACATATATTTTTTTAACTCTGTACATATTGGGGTGCGAGATCTCATTTGCATGGGGGTCCTGGACAGATCTTTGTACATTAGGCTACTGTTGTAGTGACTTGTGGAAATGTAGGTACATTAGACCTCTGGTCTTACTCACATACTTTATATTTACTTCTAGTTACCTTATCCTGGGGAGGGTGGCAGGTTTATTTCATTGTAGTTGCATCCAGAATCCTAGGAAGTGTGTGTGTGTGTGTGTGTGTGTGTGTGTGTGTGTGTGTGCGTGTGTGAGCATCTCCTTAAAGCTAGTTATCCCCCTTCCCCCCATGCACATTATGGGGATGTGGGGTGGGGTAGGGTTTATTGTTTGTGTAAAGAGAAGTAGGAGAGAAATTACATTTGTCTCTCTTTTTCAGATTCCTTAGACACTTCTGGTACATCAAGTTGTTACATGCTCAGTGTAGATTGACATCAATACATATCAGGCTACATGGACTTAATTCCTTGGAGGTCCACAACTAGAGTTTTTGTTTGACACTAATACTGTCAATTTATATTTAAATTATCATTTATAGAGTCCTGTCACTACACTAGAGGTTTTTCGAAATGTATGGGGCATGATATCTAGCTGGAGCGCACAGCAGGGTGACAGGTCCAGCTAAGTTTTACACATCATAGAGTGTGCACTGATGTTTTTAAGACAACTCTACTAGTAATTCCTTGTCTATAATGCATGCATTGAAACTTCTTGGGAGTCCTAAGACAATCTTAGTATGTCTTTAATCTGGGTGGAGGCTGCTTTTCAGTAATCACATCCTTATACACACTGTGACACCCATAGCTTGATTTAGGAGTCATCTGCTCCAGCAGTGTTATCTTATGTCAATTAAATTTATATGCAGTAGGAGTCTTTGTATATGTGTTCCACCAAGCACCTTTAACCCTGGGACACTCCTGGCTGAAGGCATTATGGTGCTGTTAAACTTCTCTGGCATCATTTTCTGTATTTTTCAAATGAATATTTTAAACCAATGGGGATTTTTTCTGCATGATCTAGCTGTTAAAAGCATTTTTTTTTCTAAACAACTGCCATTAGCCTTCTGATGAAGGACTGGTTGGTCCAAAAGCTAAAGACTTTGTTCTTGTTGTTACATCTATGTTGGTCCATTAAAAGGTATCAAATCATTTGCTTCTGGATCTTACTTTATGAGTGGCATACAGGCTCTTCATAAAAGAGTATGTTAGCCAGCTCAGTGACACTGAGGGTTGAGGCACTGGACGCCACACCTTGCGCTGCACCAACGACCTGGGTTCAGGAACGAGCCAGGGTCGGCGTGGGTCGGCGGGGAGGGTGAAGGATGGAGTGTCCGATGGAGTGCTCTCCTTCCCCGGGGAGGGGGAATGCTGTCCCGGTGCTCTGGTGGCCTCTAGCGGTGTCTGGGGTGATGCAGCAGCACAGGCAGTCCGGGGGGGACATGCTGGGGCCGACGCCAGGAAGCTGTGCGTATGGTAGCATGTGCACGTCTGTCCCTTGGCATCATTGCATGCTTCACACGTTGTGGGGAGAAAACAGGAAAAACTGGCACTGATTGTGGTGGCATGATGGCCATCTCTGACAGGGAGTAATGGCTCCGAGGGTACATGGCGACACACTGGATCCGGTCTCTGTGGAACGGTGCAGGGGCGCCCTCCGCCGCCCGGCCGCGGGAGGGTAAGCTGTGGGGGTACTAGCTGCAGGACCCGCATGGGAGCCGGGGATCCCTGGAAACGGCAGCCGGAAGACCTGAAGGGGATGCCAGGATGTGATAGAGGTAGGCAGACCAGGGCCAGAGGGAGAAAAAGGACTAGGAAAAAAAAATAAAAGTGTATGTTATACACCTGTCTTTTTATCAATATTTATGACCCCATTTGCATACCATTTTGACTCCTCATGATGAGAACACAGATTGTTTTAAGTTACTGGTTACAGGGTGAACTACCTCAGCACCACCACAGATACCAGGCGTGTTTGGTCCCTATCCCCAGGGTCTCCACTGGACTGAGTGGACTAGTATCCAGAAGGGCTACACTGCCCACCAGTCCCCTGAGGGTAGTGCTTTGCAATGCCAAATTTATCAGGAACAAGACTGTGATTATAGCGGACTTGATTTCCGCAGTCGATCTGGCATGCATTGCCGAGACCTGGGTGGGTGACGATGCAGGCCCAGTTTTAGAGGCCACCGTTCCCCTTGGTTACTCAGTAGTGCACTGCCCCAGAGTGGAATGCAGGGGCGGGGGAGTGGCCATCTGCTTTGGATCTGAACTTGGCTTCACTGTGCACCAAGTGGGAAGACTAGGTTCTTTTGAATGTGTGGCCATTCATGGGGGTCCAGGTGCAAGCTGCAGGATTCTCCTGATTTACCGCCCCCCTAGGGCGGCAGGAGATTTCCTGCAGGAGACAGCCAACTTCATCATCAGTGAGATGTTGGAGTCCCCCAGTTGCTTAGTTCTGGGGGACTTCAATGTCTGGGATGATGACGAATCCTCTAGGCTAGGTTATAACCTCCTCCAGATGATGTCATCTCTGGGCCTGTCACAGGAAGTTTCCTCTGTGACCCATCAGGGTGGCCACATGTTGGACCTGATCTTCTCTCCTGGGCTTGAGATTAGTAACCTCAAGACTGATTGGGTCATTTGGTCCGATCATTGCACTGTAGAGTTCTCATTTGGGGGCCCCCCTGAGAGCCCTCCCTCTGCTAAGATGGTATGCTACCTCTCTTTGGGGGGTTTGACCCCAGAGGGATTTCTGGCAGTGGCAGATCTATCCAGTGTGAGTTGTGCATGCGAAGGGGGTGCGAGCGAAGCTGTTGCAGCCTATAATAGGGCTATGCCAGATGTGCTTGGCTCTCTTGCACTGGTCCATGTAAGACCCAGATTTTCTCACTTGAGGTCCCCATGTTTGATAGAGAGGTCAAGGTGATGAAGATCACAGGTTGGAAGTTGGAGCGCTGCTGGTGGAGGTCTGGGCTAGAGGTGGACAGACTGGCCCCGTGCTCTCATTATGATGAGTATCGGGGCAATTTCCCATAAGAAGGCAGAGTTCCTGTCCAGGGAGATTGCTGCCAGGAAGAATTGGCCAACTGTGCTCTTTCGGACTGTGGACAGGCTGCTAAACCCAGCCTGTCTGCAGCTGAAAAAACCTTTTCCGATGCTTTATTTGAAGAGTTTGCTCATTTCTTCTCAGACAGGGTGTCCACTATACCACATGGTGGCCAACAGTGATCACCTTTGGCATTCGGAAAGCACTCCACCTGTTTGGGGGGGAGTTTAAACCAGTGGAGGCAGCGGAGGTCATGGAGGTTGCCCTCGGGCTGAAACACACATACTATGAACTGGACCCGGTTCAGACATGTTTTTTAATGAGATGTGCTGACTATGTAGGCCCAGTGTTCAACTTGATTGTCTGGTGTTCTACCTCAGAGGGTTTTTTCCAGATGCCTTGATGGAGGCTCTGGTTAGGCCACTTTTGAAGAAACCATCGCTAGACCCTGACGTCATGGCGAATTACCATCCAATCTCCAGCCTCCCATTTTTAGGGAAGGTTGTTGAGAAAATTGTGGGGCAGCAGCTAGAGGAGCACCTCGTGGCCTTTGACCTGTATGAACCCTTCCAGTTGGGGTTTCGGGCAAGGTATAGCACGGAAATCGCATTAGTTCAGGTGCATAAAGACCTCCTCAGGGCTAGAGATCGGGGAGAGGGGACAATTCTCATTCTCCTTGATCTCTCTTCAGCATTTGACATGGTTGACCATTATGTGTTGCTTGATTGCTTGAGGGAATTTTATGGAGTCACCGGCACTGTCATCCACTGGTTTGAGTCCTATCTCACAAACAGGAGGCAATGGGGAGTGATGGGGAATTTCTCCTCCTCCCCTAGCCTCCTGATGTGTGGAGTACCTCAGGATTCAGTCTTGTCACTGATGTTGTTTGCTGTGTACATGCGGCCCCTGGGAGAGCTCATTAGGAAGTACAGTTTGGGTTTTCATTGTTACGCTGATGATACCCAACTGTATATTTCCTTTGCACCTGGGATGTCCAATGCAGTGGAAGTACTTAATAAATGCCTTGCTGAGATCTACGACTGGATAGCCTCCAGCTGGTTGTGACTGAACCCCAATAAGATGGAGATACTAGTGGTGGAGTCGAACAGAAAGCATGATTGGAGGGCCTCTGTTACAGACACTGGGTTATTCCTGGGGTTTGTGCCATCGAAGGCCTCCTCTAGGGTGCATGACCTTGGTGTGACCTTTGACAGTGGGCTGACATTTGAAGCACAGGTGTCATCCATTGTCCAGGCCAGCTTTTACCATCTTAGGAACATTGCTGGATCAAGACCCTAGTTCCGCCGATGGACCTCCCCACTTTGGTACATGCCTTCTTGACATCTAGGCTGGATTACTGTAATGTGCTCTACTTTGGGGTCTCAGGAGGTACACTCTGCAGGCTGCAGCTAGTGCAGAAAGCAGCCACCAGGTTGTTGATTGGGCAGCCTAAACACTGCCACATCATCTCAGTGCTGCGTGAACTGCACTGGCTGCTGGTCCAGTGGAGGATCCTCTTCAAGGTGGGTCTGCTCACCTTTAAGGCCCTACTTGGGCTGGGCCCTGGGTACTTGTCTGACCTTCTGACACCCTCTGCCCTGGTCCGCTCCCTCAGTGGAAATATTTAAGGACCACCTCAAGGCCCTTTTGTTTAGCCAAGCCTTCCCAGACACCATCTGTTAATATCTTTTTCTGGGATAGCCTTCATTGATGACTGTTTTTAAATGTTTAGAATTCTGGCTTATTTTAATGTTGATTTATGTCTGCTGATAGTTTTATGATTAGTTTGTATTTCTCTGTATGGTGCACAGAAATTAGACTTTGTAGGTCAACGTTTACTGCATAAGCATGCAATGGAAAATCACATTTTTATTAAATCTGTGAGATGTGGTGCTTGTAAAGAGTTAAGGACTGATGTAATTGCAAATGGAAACCCTCTGTTTTAGACATTGGCCAGGTACAGGATGGTGCAGTGCTGGCTGAAGTCTTCATTAGTCTGTTTGAGCACCAGAGCACTGATCATGAGGGACCTTCTCTCTGGAGAGGTTATTTTTAACTTTCTCCATGCTTGTTCAGTTCAGGTCCAATTTTGAGTAAGGACTACCAACCAAGTTACTTTACATGGCCATAAACTCCAAAGTAAGTTGTTTTTTTCTTTTCATTTGAGCTATCAAACTTATCGCACAATTAATTTGGGACTTTTACTAGCGCCTTCAGGGGACAGCAGTTAATTGCTTCAAACACCAGAAGCTCTATTCAGCACCACCTTATGTTTCCTGTATGCACTCATACCTCTAAAACTTTATGAAGTACACAGACTTGTAAAGGGCACATAAGGTGTTTCTGAATAGAGCCCTAGGCCACCAGACTCTGCTTACAGAGAAAATCATTTGCACATTCATAAAGTAATAATATAATTTTCTGTTTATATAAACATAAAGTGAGTGTTACGTGCCGGTGCGCTAAGGGCAATGTGTACAGTCAGTAATCTCTAATATACTTGGAATTCCAGCCACATCAAAAGACAGCTTCTTGAATAACCTATATATCCTGAGGTTTATTCAGAAATCTAGTAAAATCCTGTACTACTTTTACAAATTTCGTAATCGCTAGATAAATTATCTCCAAAGAAGTTGGATATGTTAAATCCAATAACTTTTATCAAATGAATGGAACAAGGGTGTTCAAAAATCCAGTTGCAGATGGCTAATGGCCACCAATGAATGACCACTTGCCTTTGAAATTGTACTGAAATAAAAAAGATGGTCCCTAGATGAAGGTGGTAGATACAGTTAATCTGCATATTAAGGACATCATGATAGCAAAAACATTCCTTGTGGTCTCAAACACAATGATTGAAGTATTATGCAATCTGAATGTTAAGGACTCTTTAATATTAAAGGTGGTAGAGAACAGTTCTAAATCTCTAGATGCCCTCCTGTTGTCCTTTTATGGTCTAAGATTCCAATATGCTTTTGACATTTGCTGTTAAATTAATAATCGAATTGTGATGTCTTTTTAACTACACTGAATCCTTCTCTCCTCAGCAATTACTGCTTTCTCTTTTCATACTGCCTGAACATTCTGTGACATCAATAGCCCATTCCAGGCCATTAAGGTGAATGGCATGGAATGGTGTTATTGATGCTATAGAATGTCTTAGAAATATGAAAAGAAATAACAATAGCTGATGGGGAGAGTGGAACTCTATGTATATCTGAGGTACCCCAAAACTAGAATTTTTTATCAGAACTGATCAATGCACATCAGAATATGTAACTGGCATGGAAAGGAAGATAAAGGGACAGTAAATTATGTAAAAAACATTCTCTGTCTCTTTAAGAATACAGTATATTGCTTGGACCCAGTGCGATTCTTACTAATGAGGCTGCACAGCATGTCCATGTTTTATTGTGTCTATAGTAAGGGTGAAAGAAGGTGGCCATTCACAAATCTGGTTTGGCTTCAATTTAGGCCCCATGAATTCAGCTTGGATTCAGGAATTTGGTTGAATCACTTTAGGTGCCAGTGCAATAACTGACATGGGTAAAGCAGACTTCAAATAGAACCTTTAAAGCCTTGAGATCAGCAATGCATATTTGTTACTCTAGCTTACTTGTGGCAGGTGGTATTGGTGTACCAAGGCTGTGGATTGCTAGTGTAGGTTTTTGGTGTAGTTTCCGGGGACTTGATGCTCAAAAATCAATGCAAGCTGCACCAACGGCAACTTGCATTGATCACTAGTGCACCAGGGATCCTGCACCCAATTCACAAAATTGGGGGAGGCCTGGAAGAACCAAAGTCCCGTGTGCTAAAGTCAAGGTGCGTGGGAGACTTTAGCTGCAAGCTGTGGGGCAGTCTGGTTACATCGACGCCCAGAAATGGGGTCCAGACTGGAGGCTGGTAGTGTCAGGTGGGACAGGACAGAGGTTGAGGAGGGCAGATAGGCCATGAATGGGTGCTGGGTGTGGCAACAGGTCCCTGATGGGGACATTGCAGCATGCTGCTGTGCCTGTGCTGTTAGGGGGCAGCCATCGCATGCCTGACACCATGGGGGGGGGCTGTGGGCACCACACCAGCGAGTGTCAGCACTCTGGGTTCTGTGGAGTTGTGAGATACTGCAGGTGGGCAGTGGCACAGGTTATTCACCATCCCTTGAAGGCTCCAGGGGTGGTGCAAGGGCTGTTAGACCACCTGTTGGATGGTCTACATCCTGTCACGTTCTGCTGGCTGTTGAAATCCCATTTAAGGGAATGATGCAGCCAACATCTACCACAAGCCCCCTAGCACCCTGGAGCACCCCGACCTTGGTGCAGGCCTGGCACATGGCCAGTCTGGCACATGGGATCCCCATGGTGCTGCAGCCAGCCTTCCAGGATTGCAAACTCTGCAAGCTGTGATGGAAGGTGCTCCTTACGTCACTTCTGTTTGATGCAGGCACCTTGCATCACAATCATAGAAACATAGAAACATAGACTTTGACGGCAGATAAGGACCGCTAGGCCCATCTAGTCTGCCCATTTCCCTACCTACAGGATAGGCCGCAGATCCTAGTTAACCAACAGCCTATTTCTTCCTACCCCCCACAAGAATTGCCTTATGTCTGTCCCATGCATTCTTGAATTCTCCCACAGTTTTAGACCCCACAACCTCCTCAGGAAGGCTGTTCCATGCATCCACTACCCTCTCTGTGAAATAATACTTCCTCACATTGCCCCTGAACCGCCTCCTTCTATCTTTAAATTGTGTCCCCTTGTTCTTGCAAGTCTCTTTTTCTGAAAGATGCTACCCTCTTGGACTTTGTTGATTCCACTGAGGTACTTAAAAGTTTCTATCATGTCCCCCCTCTCCCTTCTTTCCTCAAGGGTATACATATTAAGCTCCTTTAGCCTCTCCTCATACGGCTTCTCTTGCAGACCCTGCACCATTTTAGTTGCCCTCCTCTGGACTGCCTCTATGCTGTCTATGTCCTTGCGGAGATGGGGTCTCCAGAACTGGACACAGTACTCCAGATGGGGTCTCACCAACTGTCTGTACAGAGGGATAACAACTTCCTGTTTTCTGCTGATGATGCCTCTCCTATACATCCAGTATACCCCAGCCCTCCTACTGCCTTCTCACATTGCTTGCTAACCTTAAGGTCATCTGATATGATTACCTCAGGTCCTTTCCTTTTTGTTGTTGTTACTACCTCCCCACCATTTTGTATTCTTCCCTGGATTCTTGTTTCCCAGGTACATTATTTTGCACTTCTTTGCATTGAATCCTAGCTGCCATACTTCTGACCATTCCACCAACCTTGCCAAGTCCCTTTTCATCCTTTCCACGCCTCCTTGTTATATCAACCCTGTTGCAGATCTTTGTGTCATCTGCAAAAAGACATACGTTTCCTTCCAGTCCCTCTGCAATGTCACTGATGAAGACATTAAAAAGGACTGGACCCAATACTGAACCCTGCGGTACCCCACTAGTAACCCCCCTTTCTTCAGAGTGGACTCCATTTACAATTACCTTCTGTGTCCTGTTGTCCAGCCAATGTTTTACCCAAGCTACCACCCTGGGTCCCACTCCCAGGCTGGGAGTCAGATCAGAGTTTTGAGAATCGAGCCCAGTATCTGTAACTCATTAAGACCATTATGGCCTAGTCTGGAGCTACAGTAATAGTAAATAATCATTGCTGACCTCAGAGCATCTACTCCCTTGTAGCCTCTGCTTTACTTCCCTGCCAGTCACCATATTCTTTGGAATGCAATTGTAAAGGAGAGTTTTTTTTCCATGTGATACTAAACTATCACATAAATTATTTTTAGAGAATGAGAAGTGCATAGGATGTTGTGTAATTGTGCTATGCAGTACTATGATAATAATAATATAATATACTTTTAAGATAGTAATATGGTCCCTTTAATCAGCTTGTGGTTATATTAATATGCTGAGGAAATATGAGTCATGATGAAATGTATTTGGGCTTGCTTTCAAAAATCAGTGTCTTATATTGTGGAGAATGACTGAAGGTAATAGTCGACCTTAATCTCACTAAGTTTTGTTTTCTGTATTGCTCCATGTTGTCAATGGGAAATAATTACATGTGGATAATATGCTTCTCCACTAGGGTTGTGGTACAGCTCAACCGCTGTGACCTCAGCATAGAACTCTGGTAGTATGAACGTTCCAAACATAGCAGTTAGTCAGTTTCAGCTGTACCACTGAATGGGTAGCATGCATAGAGCAGAGCTCTCTAGAAGATTGTTTTTCTCTACTTAATGTTTGAATTCATTTCTCTGGATTACAGCAACTCCTAGACAGGTTTGGACTACCCGGTCTCAGGGAGCACCCTTAAAGTTAAGAAACATGCCTCTTAAGCTGTGACTTTCAAATTGACTATCCTGCTAGCTGTCTTCTATTCTGGTTCCACCATGTCTTGTTAACAACAAAGTTGTCAACAAACCAGTACAGTGACACAATTTTGCCAATGGTGAGTACATTGCCCAACAAATGTGTCAATTGAATGCCATGGCGCCCCATGCACCAGGGTACTTTAGACTGTTTGTGGGGGGCTTTGCCACCTGCACACTCCTCATGGGGGGATCTTCCCCCTGCACCCCCAGACTTATATATAATCAACTTGGGGGCACTTTACTGGGGAGAGTGGCCAACACCAGGAGTCACTGTATCCATACAGTGCTCCGACAACCCGTTCAACACTGTGGATGTTGAACAGGTTGTTGTCACTGTGTTTGATTTGCTCTCCTGGTTTGGCCGTAACAACAGTATACCTTCTATTCTAGTGCCTACAGTGCCTGCATTTGGATCCCTTACTATTGCAGGGTATCTTTTTGATAGGACTTGTATACTGAGTTTGTATCCTGGTGTTCCAGATAAGTAGATCATTCTTTTATTGATAGGGGCCTCAGAACGCCCCCCTCCCCCGCTGTGTCTACAATTTTTGACTCACCTCCATTTTTGTGAGGCTGGTGAGCAGTTCTTTTTTTTTTTCCTTTTATGTCCTGGGTTCTTTATCTACTAGCAGCTCTACTTGTTGTAGGGTCCAGCAGCTGTTTTACCTTAGCCCATAATTACCTGTGGGGGATTTATCTGGGACACTCTCTTGTGCCATCAGCTTGCTGATCTGTTCTGAGCAGAGACTGATACATTTTGCAGAGGTTTCTGGGCAAACAGTGTTTTTTTGGAACAGCCTATTTGTTTTTATTTTCCTTGCATACTTGTTGATCCCGGGGCTGTTTAGTTGCAGTGCGGTTCTTGTGTATCTTTTTCTCTTGGTGCCACTTCTCACTGGCCTGTTGCCAGACACCATCCTGATAGTGCATTTTGCATGCTGCCTTACAGGACTCAGCCTTTTGTGGGCTGAGAGGGAGATGCGTGTGTGAGTGCAGTAGTCGCTGATGTTCAGTCATGATGATGAGCATGTGCGAGATGTCAGATGCTTGCTCTGAAGCAGGGGGCTATATCCTGCCCCTCCAGCAGCCATTTGTTGAAAGTAGCATTGTGGCATGCCTGCAGGAAGTACATTTAAGCAATCAGAAATGCCCCATTAGCTGGATAAACTCTGCTTTCATTTAGCTGGCTAATCTCTGAAGGCCAGTTTGAAGCCTGCTAGCTAGAATTCTCTGGGGGCTCAGGTTCCTAAATGGCAGTGTCTGCTTGAGAGAAGTCTTAAGACATTTTCAGTTTAATGGGGTAGAGTCTGCTGATTTAATCCTAACTTCTTATTACAGTAAAACCGTCTCTTTTGAATGGGCAGGGCCTGCTAATTTAAAAAACTACAAGACCGCTCATCCAGTGAACAGAGTGTGCGAGTCAAAACAAATGTACACTGGAACAACAAAGACCGCACCACTCAGAGCTCCAAAAAGACGGCAATTTTAATGATAAGAAAACCGCAATTACAAGTTCATGCAGGTAAAATGAGTGACACCACCTCTACCGGTTTCGCACAGTTTGCGTCATCAGGAGGATGACCATCCCTCTACATAGACCCCTTTTATACTAAATTAGCAGCCAAAATTTAAAGTGCCAATACAACAATATGTAAACACATAACATGAGATCCATGTATTAATGGTCCTATCTTTTTATCTACTAATAAAATACTATAAAAATAAAAATAATTAAAACAGAGATGAGAAATTAATACACCATCTATAAATATCCTTCAACACCAAACAGTGTATTGCATATCAAACATCCGTGATTTGGAAACAAATATCTAACAATAAAAAATAAAAGTAACAAAAACATTATATAAATATATATATATAATCTTAGGAGCCAAAATCATTTCAAATGCAATAGAAATTATACCCATAATGAAAACAATAAATGAAGAAGCAGAATCAGAAGATATGCACATTTTCACTGTACCCTGAAAAATAAACAAAAAAAGTTTTATAATATAATAAATCTGTATATAACAAACCATTATCCTTCAATTAACTATTTTATATATACAAACATCTTATATATATATAGTTGATTAACTGTATACCATACAAAAAAAATCAATAAAAAAACCAAAGAAATATCCTATATAATTAATACAGGTTCTAATCCCACAAGGGGCCACTGAATCCAAAAAGACATTTACTTTCTCCTAATACAGGATAAAAGTTCAATCCTATCATTCAGACCAGGAAATTTTAAAGCTCCCAAAGTATAAATCCAAAAAGATTCACGATAAAGTAATTTCTCATCCAAGTTCCCACCACGTGGTCCTAACACTACCCTTTCAAAGGCACAAAATTTGAAACCATGCTTGCCACCTCTTGCATTGTCGATATGGACTGCTAATGCATTCTTCACATCCTTATTTACAATAGAACGAAGATGTTCGCCTACCCTTATTTTAAATTGTCTACCAGTTTTGCCCACATAAAAAGACCCACACTCACATATAGCCAAGTATATAACATTATTACTATTACAATTAAAAAATTCCTTAATCTGGAATTCTTTCAAATTGTTATGCGTACTAAATTTATCAGTTTTCAAAATGTAAGGGCAACACTTACAATTTCCACAGCTGAAACTTCCAGCTGGTAAGGGTGGCAACCAAGTTTTGAACGCAGGTCCTGCTTTATCAACAAAATGACTATGTACTAGTCTATCTTTAATATTTCTACCCTGCAAAAAACAAAACTAGGTTTTCCCTTCACATCCTCACACAAGAGAGGCTCATGTTCCAAAATGTGCCAGTTATTTAACACAATCTGCTGAATCTTATGGGACTGTCTAGTATAATTAGTGACAAAATTCATCTTCGGAGATTCCACTGGTTTTACTTTCCCCAACAATAATGTTTCCCTTTTAATATCCAAAGTATCTTTAAAAGTTTGATCTACATACTTAGATGGATAACCCCTGGCAATAAATCTACTGCACATCTCACTGCCTTGGACAAAAAAGTCACTATCTTCAGAACAATTTCTCCGAGCTCGATAAAATTGTGCCTTTGGAATATTTTAATCAAATGGTAAGGATGAAAACTAGATGCTAACAAAATAGAGTTTCGATCAGTATCTTTCTGAAATAAATCTGTTTTCAAAGTGCCATCTATGTTCTTTGAAATTTTTAAATCAAAAAGAAACACTATCAATGTCACTCTGTACTGTAAATCTTAAATTAGGATTAGTTGTTTCCAAAATTCAACAAATGACCTAATTCTACACTAGTACCAGTCCATACTATAAAGATATCGTCGATAAAACGACGCCAAATGTCAATTTTATCCCGAAAAGGATTGTTCTGTGCATCATAAATATACATCCTTTCCCATTGTCCTAAGTAAAGATTAACATAGTTGGGGGCAAACGTTGCCCCCATAGCTGTACCTTTATTCTGTCTATACATATCTTTACCAAAAAAGAATACATTCTTAGTCAACACATGTTCACTACAAGTCAATAGAAATTGTTTCTTAGAATCTGTGACATTCAAGTCCAAGGACAGCCAATAGTCCAATGCCTCTATACCACCCGAATGGGGTATATTAGTATAGAGGGAGGCTATATCCATAGAAACCAGGAGCCATTCTCTCTCAATCTGCATTTCCCCCAGTATACCCAGCATCTGAGTAGTATCTCTAATAAAAGAAGGTAAGGCCATAACATAAGGTTTAATATGCATATCAACATATTTAGACAAAGGTTCAGTAAGTGAACCTATTCCCGCTACAATTGGCCTTCCTGGTGGATTATAATAATCTTTATGGATCTTAGGCAAAACATAGATACTAGCTCCACCTGTTAAAATTGAGGAATTGGACTATTGGCTGTCCTTGGACTTGAATGTCACAGATTCTAAGAAACAATTTCTATTGACTTGTAGTGAACATGTGTTGACTAAGAATGTATTCTTTTTTGGTAAAGATATGTATAGACAGAATAAAGGTACAGCTATGGGGGCAACGTTTGCCCCCAACTATGCTAATCTTTACTTAGGACGATGGAAAGGATGTATATTATGATGCAGAGAACAATCTTTTCGGGATAAAATTGACATTTGGCGCATTTTATCGACGTATATCTTTATGGTATGGACTGGTACTAGTGTAGAATTAGGTCATTTTGTTGAATTTTTGGAAACAACTAATCCTAATTTAAGATTTACAGTACAGAGTGACATTGATAGTGTTTCTTTTGATTTAAAATTTCAAAGAACATAGATGGCACTCTGAAAACAGATTTATTTCAGAAAGATACTGATCGAAACTCTATTTGTTAGCATCTAGTTTTCATCCTTACCATTTGATTAAAAATATTCCAAAGGCACAATTTTATCGAGCTCGGAGAAATTGTTCTGAAGATAGTGACTTTTTGTCCAAGGCAGTGAGATGTGCAGTAGATTTATTGCCGGGTTATCCATCTAAGTATGTAGATCAAACTTTTAAAGATACTTTGGATATTAAAAGGAAACATTATTGTTGGGGAAAGTAAAACCAGTGGAATCTCAAGATGAATTTTGTCACTAATTATACTAGACAGTCCATAAGATTCAACAGATTGTGTTAAATAACTGGCACATTTTGGAACATGAGCCTCTCTTGTGAGGATGTGAAGGAAAACCTAGTTTTGTTTTTTCAGGAGTAGAAATATTAAAGATAGACTAGTACATAGTCATTTTGTTGATAAAGCAGGACCTCATGCTCAAAACTTGGTTGCCACCTTACCAGCTGGAAGTTTCAGCTGTGGAAATTGTAAGTGTTGCCCTTACATTTTGAAAACTGATAAATTTAGTACGCATAACAATTTGAAAGAATTCAGATTAAGGAATTTTTAATTGTAATAGTAATAATGTTATATACTTGTCTATATGCGAGTGTGGGTCTTTTTATGTGGGCAAAACTGGTAGACAATTTAAAATAAGGGTAGGTGAACATCTTCATTCTATTGTAAATAAGGATGTGAAGAATGCATTAGCAGTCCATATTGACAATGCAAGAGGTGGCAAGCATGGTTTCAAATTTTGTGCCTTTGAAAGGGTAGTGTTAGGACCACGTGGTGGGAACTTGGATGAGAAATTACTTTATCGTGAATCTTTTTGGATTTATACTTTGGGAGCTTTAAAATTTCCTGGTCTGAATGATAGGATTGAACTTTTATCCTGTATTAGGAGAAAGTAAATGTCTTTTTGGATTCAGTGGCCCCTGGTGGGATTAGAACCTGTATTAATTATATAGGATATTTCTTTGGTTTTTTATTGATTTTTTTGTATGGTATACAGTTAATCAACTATATATATATATAAGATGTTTGTATATATAAAATAGTTAATTGAAGGATAATGGTTTGTTATATACAGATTTATTATATTATAAAACTTTTTTTGTTTATTTTTCAGGGTACAGTGAAAATGTGCATATCTTCTGATTCTGCTTCTTCATTTATTGTTTTCATTATGGGTATAATTTCTATTGCATTTGAAATGATTTTGGCTCCTAAGATTATATATATATATTTATATAATGTTTTTGTTACTTTTATTTTTTATTGTTAGATATTTGTTTCCAAATCACGAATGTTTGATATGCAATACACTGTTTGGTGTTGAAGGATATTTATAGATGGTGTATTAATTTCTCATCTCTGTTTTAATTATTTTTATTTTAATTTTTATAGTATTTTATTAGTAGATAAAAAGATAGGACCATTAATACATGGATCTCATGTTATGTGTTTACATATTGTTGTATTGGCACTTTAAATTTTGGCTGCTAATTTAGTATAAAAGGGGTCTATGTAGAGGGATGGTCATCCTCCTGATGACGCAAACTGTGTGAAACTGGTAGAGGTGGTGTCACTCGTTTTACCTGCATGAACTTGTAATTGCGGTTTTCTTATCATTAAAATTGTCGTCTTTTTGGAGCTCTGAGTGGTGCGGTCTTTGTTGTTCCCCTGCTAATTTAATCCTTGTCCCTTCATCTAGGCAATATGATTTGGTGTCACCATGGCTTACTGTAGACTGATTGTTTTAATTTTTAAGAGATGCAAGATCGTCCACAGGACAATGAGACTATTTCCACTGTGGTCATACTGTCCTTATGGCATGATGCAATTTAATATGTCTATATTGATTCTCCCCAGCCGAACCAGCAGGCTAGGGGGAGGGGGGGTTCACCTGTGGTACCAACTGGCAGTGGTGAAGTTGAGTTGCACAAGTCCATATTGTTTCTCTATTGCTTTGTTCTGATCACCCGCTTATCATCCATGTGAAGACACCTGAACTCAAAGCAGGCCCCCCAGGTCAGGAAGGGCCCACACAGGCACTTCCAGATGTGCCAGAGCAGAATGAGCAAAAAAGGAGAATGGTGCTGTGACTAGCTATCTCCATAAATCTGACAGGTGCAGTTACAAAAAGGGCAACCTACCCTTCACATATAACTGATACCACAATGAATAGACTGCACATGAACTGCATAGAAAATCAAACTCAGCCCAAAAAATTCATTTGGTGGATTTTATTTCCACAACTTTACAAGCGGTCACGGTAACTTATGTTTGCCTTTGCTGTGACTGCTTGTAAAGTTGTGGAAATAAAATCCACCAAATGAATTTCTTTGGCTGAGTTTGATTTTTTATGCGGTCTGTGTGCAGTCTATTCATTGTGATACCAGAGCAGAATGACCCTGCTCACCCAGATTTGCAGGTGACTTCCAACCCTGACAACAGAGACAGTCAAGAAGAGGAAGGAGGGTCTAGGGAAAAGCCTGATCTGATGGAACTGGATCCATCTCATGAGGAAGGGTGTGCCTCTGAGAATGAGGGGGGAGTGGATGGAACCCAAGAAAAAGTTTTCATTTCCTTCTTGTGTGATTCCATGTCACTGTTCTACCACATAATGGAAGTTTGTAGGGGCTGCAGTTAAAAGATGTTCAAGACGTAGAGCCTCTAGATGTGAACCCCATGGCCCAAAAGAGTTTTCACAGTTTCTGTCACTGTGACCAGATTATTGAGCAAGAATGGTCTGAAGCAGACAAGCTCATGTAGCTCCCTAGGCTTAGGGTTTGATGTTATCCTTTTCAGGAAGCGAACACCACATTGTAGGAGATTCCTCCAGTGATGGACAAGGCAGAGTATAATTCTATGAATTATACCACCATACCTTTAGCAGACTCGATGGCCCTGTTATACACCGATGACAAGAGAGTGGACACATTGTGTAGATGTGATTTGCTTCAGATTGCATCAACCTATGAACATGAATGCATCTTTTATTATTTCTAACACATTCAAGTTCTGGGTTTCTGTGTGAGGTACAGTAGCTTCATCTCATGAGATTATGAAGGGACAAATATTTTGCAACTCATTTCATTTGGCCTCTGCAGTTTTGCGGAATGCAGCTGTAGGCAGTCTGCCAATGTCAGCGCATTCAGCCTACCATATTGTGGTGGCCATTCAGAGAGTGCGGCTTTGTCACTGAGCTGCAGATCAGGCTTCTAAGACAAAACTATTCAATATGCCTTTTGCAGGGGAATTGCTTTTCAACCATGAGCTGGACAGTATCCTGAATGATGTCCAGGTCAAGAAAGGACAGCTGCCAATCTCCAGATAGCAACAGAAGACCAGTCCCATGTCAAGAGGGCAGAGGTTTGGTTGGTCAAGGCAGGTGAGAGCAGTTTGAGAATTTTGGTAACCAGAGAAACACAGGAGTCTACTTTGGTTTAAAGCCAACAGTAGCATAGGCTCCTTTGCCTGAAGACGCAATGGAGGTGCTGGATGGAGAGGTGGATATTCACAATGAAGGTACTGTATGCAGCCTGACCCTGCCTCCCTTCCCTTTTATGGAAGACTGCAGATATTTCACCATCAATGGGCTGAGTAATGCATGTCAGATGCATGGGTACTGGAAATTCGGAATCTGGGCTATGCCATAGAATTCACAATGGTACCTACAAGAGATTGTCTCCTTCTGTCCCCAGTTCTGGTGAACCAGGTGACACGACAGGTAGTAAGCTAGATGCTGGATCACCCGATCCAGATAGAGACGCTCTCCTCAGTTCTCCCTGGCAAGTAGAGAAGGGGGCTTCACTAAATCTACTGTACTTTGAGTCCCCAAAAACTTGGGAGTGGGATTTCCAGCCAATCCTAGACTAAAAGCAGTTAAACAAGTTTGTCAGACACACTACGTTCAAGATGGAGTCCCTGTGGTCTACCATCTAACCAGTCCAGTGAGAGGATTTTTTGGCATCCATCAATCTGAATGACACCTATCACCACATCCCAATCTGGCAGTTGCATCAGAAATTCCTAAGATTTGTGTTCCAGGGTCAACAATTTCAGTACCATGCTCTCCTTCTTGGCCTAGTAGCTACATTGAGAGTGCTTTCAAAAGTGCTGATTGTGGTGCTGGCACAACTAAGACAAGAGGGGCATCACATTTACTCCTACTTGGACAATCTCCTCATTAGAGCTTTGATAGTGCAGATGGTGGAGAGATCAATGCTACAGACCTTGGAAGTTCTGGAGAGTCACGGCTGGGTGATCGATAGGGAGAATAATTCTGTAATCCCATCTCAGAGGTTAGAACATTTGGGGACAGTGCTCCAAACAAACAAGCAGAAGAATTTACTCTCCATGGCCAGGAGGGAGAACCAAGTCTGGGAGATTCAGTGGCTGAGATCCCAGTCAGTGATCTCTGTCCAGAGATTAATCCAGATGCTGGGTCTGATGACAGCAGCAATATATTTGGTACCATAGGCCAGGTTGCACATGCAATCTCTGCAAAACAGAATGCTGACACTGTGGTCACCAGCCTTGGAGGATTACCAGGTACTGATCCCTTTGTCCCATACAGTCTTGCAGTCACTGGTGTGGTTGAAGAACCCCAAGGTCTCTCTGCAAGGAAACTATCCTTGAATCCTCTTTGGAATTGACTCAGATCACCAATGCCAGCCTCTAGGTTTGGACGCAGTCCTGGACCAACTGTCAGTTCAAGGAGTTTAGAGCCTCCAGGAGTGGGCTCTTTGGATCATTGTCTTAGAAATGAGGACAGTGTATCTGGCCCTGCTACATTTCAAGGACCAGGTTTGGTAACTGGTGGTGAAGATGAGCTCAGATAACACCATCACCACAGTATGCATAAACAATCAAGGAGGCACAAGAAGTACAAGCATACTCACAGAAGCAACTGGAGTTCTTGATTAGGTAGATAGTGATCTGCTGTCCCTCACAACAGTTCACCTAGAGGGGGAGCTGAATGTGCAAGCTGATTGTCTAAGTGACAGAAAGGTACAGCCGGGAGAGTGGTCTCTGAACCTGGAGGTGTTCAAACTTCTATGCAGAAGATTCTGTCATCCTCAGATCAATCTGTTTGCATCACAGGAAAGCGCTTAGGTGTCAAGGGGTTCTTCAGCCAGCATCAATGCCCACAGGCAGAGGAAGTATATGCTCTGTTGCAACTGCCACTCTTTAATAATGCGTATCTGTTTCCCCCTACTTTGTCTCTTGTTCAAGGCACTGCAAAAGATCAGGCAGTCAAGAGGACATTTTCTCCTGATAGCAACAGAGTGGCGAAGAAGGCAATGGTTTTCAGATCTATTGAATCTGTCATTCCAGGCCCCATTTTGGTTCCCACTCCATGGGACCTTCTCGGTCAGGGTCCAATCCTACACCTAAATCCAAAGGCGATGCAGTTGGCTGCTTGGCTTCTGAAAGGAGCAGGATCCTGAAACAAGGGTTCTCTGAAAAAGGTGGTGAACACTTTGATGGCTTCTAGGAAGGTATCCACCTTGGTGGCATATGACAAGGTGTGTAATGTTTTTTTTTGGATTGGGCCAGAGAAGGTTAGGGAGAATTAGACCCACCAGGGCTTTAAACCAACAGATCTTAGATTTTTACAAGCTGAAGAAGACAAAGGCTGTGCATTGAGTGTCCTGTGGGGGTGGATGTCCACACATGGTGTGGTGCAAGAATCATCTGTGGGTCCTTCTTTGTGAACCACCTTGGCACCAAGCATTTGGTGACTGATGTATTTATCTTAATTTTAGATGTTTATTGTCTTATTTTAAGCTGTTGTAAGATTTGATATGTTTTTAAATTTTGTTAGGCTCCTTGGTTTTGGAAAGGTGCCATAAAAATAAAGTTTATTATATTATTATTGCTATTATTATTATTATTATTATTATTCATTTTCATAGAGCAGTTGTCAGGCCCTGCCCTCTTCAGGGTCCCCAATTCCCCTGTGGGATCTGAACTTTCTGTGCAGGGCTCATTTTAAACCTCTTTCTACTCTACAAGGTGTGTTTCCTGGTTGCGATTTGTTCTGTTAGGAGGACTGGTGAGCTTCAGGTGCTCTTACATAGGGAACCATACCTTATAACGTATTAGGACAAGGTAGTGCTGAGAACAGTTCTGTTATTTGTGCCCAAGGTTCCCACAGCCTTTCATGTGAACCAAGAAATGTGTCCTCTGTTCATCTGCTTGAAGCCAGTGAATCCAAAAGAGAAAGAATCCATAATCTGGATTTATGTATGGCAGTTAAGACCTATCTGAAGAGTGGAAGAGTTCAGAAAATCAGATAATTTTTTGTTCTTTTCAGAGTGGCAAAGAAGGGTTAAAAGGCATCAAAAGCTACCTTAGCTAGGTGGGTAATGTCTTGTATCTCCAAGGTCTACATGACAGAAAAGAAGAGGGCTCCTGCCCTGATCAGAGCTGACTCTTTCAGGATCCTTGCCACCTTCTGAGCAGAAAAAGGGGGAAGCCTCAGTGACAGAACTTTGCAAAGTGGCAATGTGGTCCTCCATTCATATATTCACAAAGCACTACAGGCTGGACGTCTAGAGCTCCACCTATGTGGTCTTTGTGTACAGAGCATGGTGGTTAGCAGATGTACTCTGTAGTCACCCTTGTGAGTCATATATGGGGCAATATTCTAACCTACCCTATTGGGTACTGCTTTTTAGAATCCACATGTAATTATTTCCCAAAGACAATGTGGGGTGATACAGAACAGAGAAACCCCTTCATACTTACCATAATTCCTTTTCTGTTAGCTCCAATGTTGTCAATTGGGCCTCTTCCTGAAGCCACTGGCTCTACCTGGAGAATGTTGCCCTGTGTATATATTATGGAAATGTATGTTTTTAGATAAAATGATTATTACAGCTGTGCAGGTTTGAGGGTTCATCTTTTATCCATGGGCATCCAGGTATGATCCATGTATTTGACTTGATAGGCCAGAAGTCTAACTGTTTACATCTCTTACATTGTGAGGGTGCAGACCAGACGGAGTCAGCACCTTTTGTTAACAGAGTTAAGTTCACAAGTTCATATTAAAAGAGTTGTTTCAGCCTTCTTGCGAGACCAATGACAAGTCAGAATACATGGAACTGTTGCCTGAAGGAGCAGGGAGGTGACATGAAGGGCAGCTAACTTGGCTACCAAAGACATGTTTTCACACAAGGTAGAACATACTTTTTCATTTCATGAGTAAATCAAGTTCGATGGATAAAGTATTGGACAAGAGGGTTCTCTTGGGGGTGTGGATGTTAGTAGTTATATCTGTGTTGGAAGTACTGCGTAGACAATAGTAAACCAAGTAACTGCTGCATTTGAAATGTTAATTTTCTTCAGTGTTCTATGCTTAGGTCACAGCTTTTGAACTGCACCAGTAACCCAAAGGGGGGGACACATTACCCACACGTAATTATTCCCCATTGACAATGTTGGAGCTAATAGAAACATAGAAACATAGAAGTTGACGGCAGATAAGGACCTCAAGGCCCATCCAGTCTGCCCATTTCTTTTTCTACCTTATAAATGTGCCATCGGCCTTTGCTCTGTCAGTGGCCTATCTATTCATAGTCATTTGTATTGCTCCCTTATGCCTATCCCATGCCTGTTTGAAGCCCTGCACTGTATTCATAGCCACCACTTCTTGTGGTAAGCCATTCCATGCAACCACCACCCTTTCTGTGAAAAAGAATTTCCTCACATTCTCTCTTAATCGGCCTCCCTCTAGTCTCATGCTGTGTCCTCTTGTCCTGCTATTTTTCTTATATTTAAACATGTTAGACTCTTTCACCTTGTTTATGCCCTTAAGGTGTTTGAATGCCTCGATCATATCACCTCTCTCCCTCCTTTGCTCAAGGGTATACATATTGAGCTCCATTAATCTGTCCTCATATGTCTTCTGATGCAGTCCCTGCACCATTTTGGTTGCCCTTCTCTGTACTTCCTCAATTTGGTTAATGTCCTTGTGAAGGTGCTTTGGCCTCCAACTGCACGCAGTACTCAGATGGGGCCTAACCAGTGTCTTGTACAGAGGATTAATACCTCCCTCTTACGACTTGTGATACCCCTACTATACACCCTAACACCCCTAGCCTTACCTACTGCTTTAGAGGTCTGCTTGGATGATTTTAGGTCATCAGTGATGATGATGCCCAAGTCTCTTTCTTCCTTTGTGACTGCTAGCAACTCCCCTCCCAGCCTATAGGTGACTTCAGGGTTTCTCTTCCCTATGTGCATGATTTAGCACTTCTTTGCATTAAATCCCAGTTGCCACTCTTCTGACCATTCTGCTAGTTTATCCAGATCTCTTCTCATTCTGCCCACCTCATCTGGATCATCTACTCTGTTGCAGATCTTGGTGTCATCTGCAAACAGACAAGCCTTACCCTCTAGTCCATCTGCAAGGTCACTAATGAAGATGTTGAGAGGACTGGCCCCAGGACTGATCCCTGAGGTACCCCACTTGTGACTTGCATCTCTTCTGACTGTATACCATTTACCACCACTCTCTGTTTTCTGCCCGTCAACCAGTTTGCCACCCAGTTGACCAACTTCTGACCCACCCCGAGCCTATAGAAAAGGAAATTATAGTAAGCATGAAGGAATATCTCCTACTCATGTGGAACTTGGGTATTTATGTGGGGTGGGCTACTTCTGGAGAAACAGGGCCGTGATTGCAAGATGATTTTATTTGAGGAACAGTATAATGACATTGCTAGGAATGAGCAGCAGCAGTAGTAGAAGGAGTATGTGGTACAGTACTGTGGGGCTCAAAGTGGGGGCTGGGGCTTGGCATTAGATTTCTCAGGCTGAGAAAGTTTCACTTCCCCACCCCTCCTCCTCTTTCTCCTCCTCACAAAGATTTGCTTCCCCCACCCCTTCCCATCCTCACAACTGTACTTTTTTCTCTGTAGATAGGAATACAGTAGTGACTGTGCTGGAGCTAGTCTGTGTCACCTTTGTCATGCACAATAGATTAGCGAGCAGCACTGGGTTGGTGGGGGGGGCAGACCATAAAGTTGTTCTATGCAGACTGGCAATTGTTACTACCCACAATCGGCTGTAGCAGCTGCTGTCATGTTGTGCATATGAGAGGGACGGGGAAGTGATTGGTTCTACATTTATAGACAGACCATTTCTGTCATGTTGTCGTTTTGGGGATATGGAACTGGAACTGGCAGCACTTGAGGGGGAGGTGGAGGAAATCACAGTGTGCTTCTGAACTGCTCAGAATGGCGTCATCATCCTCATCAGCAGGTACAGTACACTGAAAGACCTTAGAAGGCTGCTGGGAAGAGTGGGAGTGTAACCATTGGACCTCTGAGGACAACTATACCAGGTTTTTTGGGGGGCCATACTATCACATGCCCAGCCCTTAATTCTCACAGTACAAAGACTCCTAGTCCCATCCCACCATGACAATATCCACCACCACCAGCTTATTGGAGTTGTACATAGATTAGAATGTAAGGGCTTTTATCTGCACCTTTCCTCCTCCTCTTTTTCCCCTTCTGAATGTTTCTTCATATTTTCTACACAACAGATAACACTATGACATAGACAGCAGCAGGACATGGCACAAACTTTGATAACGATAACATGTACTGCTCGTCAAAGATTAGGCAACCATGTGAGATTCATGTGACATGACTTGTAAGGCATGTGAGCGAGACAACAAGGGAGTTTTTTTCTTCATGTTTTCTACACAGTAGATGATTGTACGACACAGGCATTCATATTAAACAGCATAAACTATGATAATATATGTCAAATATTAGGTATTTATAACAATGTGGCAGTTATATGACCTGACTTGTGAGACAATAGAGGAAGACAACAAATGAGACCAAGACTACCCTCAGCCCCACCGACAGGCTCATTGAGAGACAATGTCTTGAAGGACATAATATACTGCACTCTCAGGTCTCACATTGCAGCTAACTTCACTTTTACTCACTGTTCACGCCAATGACTGAGTGGCTGGTTGACACACAGGGGAAAAAATTAAAAAGATGGATTCTGCACCCTGCACAAAATTACGAAGTAAAACCTGAAAAATCCACACTGCCCTGCCACTGTCCCCTTCTGGGATGATCCTAAATCCCTGCACTGCTGCAGACCTCAACAGTGGCTAGCACCCATTGCTCCCACTGTGTGCACTTCTCTCTGTAGTAGTACAGGAATTACTGTACTACTTTACTACTGGCCTGTCCTGCACCAAAGCAACAGTTTATAGCTACAGTCTTGACATGCAGCATGGCCAGGTCTGCCATTTTACCCCACAGAAAACTCTGGCAGAGGTTGAATAGCAATTAACAGAACAAAAGGAAAAAAATATATCTTTTTTCCTGTTAATTGCTCCAGATTATCTGCTGTGAGCCAACTCCTAGCAGAAACAGACATGCTATGTGTCAGGACTGTAACTGTAATTGTTCTGTATAAAAATCAGTTTGCTCAAAACAATTGTCGTAGACATACTAAGCTGTTGTATTCATTCCAATGTGGTGTTGTACATCTTCTGTATAGTTGTTCAGCACATTTCAAAGATCACAAAATTTAAATTCATCATTCACCCCACACTCAGCTAATTACTAACCAAAACATTACCAAACAGAAAAAACTTCTATATGCCACTAAAGCAAAAGTAGATAGGGGGCTACTTATTTCAAAGTCAGAGTCAGTGCACTATCCATCGAAATCAGATGTCCACACTCCAAACACCTGGTGGTCCTAGAAAACCGCCTGTGAGGTCAGCACTTAGTATCCGTCAAAAAAATCAGAATCCGCACGTAGCATTTGATACCATTTTTGACTTTTTATTTATAAAATTTGGCAGCAATTTGATTGAAAAAATCTCTCTCTCTCACCACTTGTAAGACCATCCAGCTCCAGTTCAATTAATAAATGCTGATAGCGTCTCAGACTATTGATACTGTGCAGTAACAAAAACCCAGTCCCTCCTCGGTGCAAATCTGGCATTAAATCATGCAAATCATGCAAAACTGTTTTAGATAAGATAAAGATGCCATGCACAAAAAGAATAAAGTAAATGAGGTGAAATGAACAAGGTTTGTGGAGATGCAGCATGCAAGATGCGTGGACTCATGGATGGCTTGTAAACCAGGAAGCACGCTTACGTATCGACCGTTTCAGGTCATCCTCAGTATCCACCACCCAGTGTCCAAAGTTATACCTTTTAACTTGTAAACAACTGTAACTTCAATTTTTTTGAGAGTGTTGCTGAGCGTGCGGGTGCAGGTTGCAGGATTCTCCTTGTTTACTGCCCTCCTGGGGCGGGGTGAGAATTCCTGCAGGAGGTGGCAGACTTCGTTGCCGACCAGATGTTGGAGTCCTCCATGTGTTTAATCTTGGGGGACTTCAACGCCTGGTTTCAATGATGAATCCTCATGTTTCAGTTATGACCTCCTCCAGTTGATGTCTTCACTGGGCCTGTCACAAGCGTTTGCTTCTGCTACCCACCAACATGGCCAGACACTCGATCTGGTGTTCCACCTAGGTCTTGAGATTGATAACCTCAAGAATGAACGGGTCTCATGGTCTGATCACTGTCCCATGGAGTTCACGTTTGTGCTCCCCCCTTCAAAAGTCCCTCCCCTGTGGAGATGGCTAGCTATTGCCCCTTAAGGGGCTTGTGTCCAGAGGGACTGCTGGCGTTAGCTAACCTATCTAGAGTTGATGTGGCATGTGCGACTGGCACCAGAGAGGTGGTGGCCACCTATAATAGGGTGGTTTCTGAAGCTCTGGATGCCTTCACACCAGTTTGTATATGATGCATATCCTCTCACTTAAGATCCCCTTGATTCGATGGGGATCTCAAGGTGATGAAGATCAAGGGTCAGAAGTTGGAGCGTTGCTGGTGGAGGACCCAGCTGGAGGCTGATAGGCTGGTCCTGCTTGCTCACTATGTTGAGTATCAGGGGGCAATTTCACGTAAGAAGGCAGAGTTTCTGTCCAGGGAAATTGCTGTGGAGAGAAACAGACCATCTCAGCTGTTTCAAACTGTGGACAGACTTTTTCATCCATCCTGTCTACAGCCAAAAAAGGCTTTTTCATCCACTTTATGTGAAAAGTTTGCTCTGTTTTTCTCTGACAGAGTGTCAGCTATCTGATCAGGGATTCTGCCAGGGAGGCAAATGCCTTGCAGTCACCGAGCTGAGAGGTCTAGAGGCACTCCATCTATCTGGGAGGAGTTTAGGCCAGTGGAGGTGTCCGAAGTGACTAAGGTGCTCTTAGAGCTGAAGCACACTTATTGTGAGCTGGACCCGGCCCCGATGCATTTCTTAATGGGATATGTCGAGGCTTTCGGCACGGTGTTTGCCAGGATTGCCAGGTGCTTGATGGCAGATGGGGTATTCCCAGTGGCTTTGAAAGAAGCACTGGTGAGACCACTCCTTAAGAAACCTTCCCTCATCCCAGATGTCCTGATGAATTACCATCCCTTCACCAACCTGCCCTTTCTGAGCAATGTTGTTGAGGAATTAGTGGAACAGCAACTCGAGGATCGCCTGATGTCCTTTGACATCTATGAGCCATTTCAGTCAGGTTTTCGGACCAGGCATAGCACAGAAACAGCTCTAGTAAGGGTGCATGATGACCTTCTCAGGTCTAGAAATAGGGAAGACAAGTCAGTTCTTGTACTCCTTGATCTTTCCTCAGCTTTTGACACTGTGGACCATGTCATGCTTCTTGAATGACTCGGTGAGTTTTGTGGAATCGCTGGTACTGTCATCAGATGGTTTGAGTCCTATCTCTCGGACAGGGTGCAGCAGGTGGTGATGGGGAATTTCTCCTCCTCCCCAATGCCTCTGTCCTGTGGAGTACCACAGGGTTCAATCTTGTCGCTGATGCTGTTTGCAGTGTACACGCTGCCCCTGGGCGAGATCATTCGGCAATACAGCATTGAGTTTCACTGCTATGCAGATGATACCCAGCCGTATTTTTCTTTTACTCCTGAAACATCAGGAGCTGTCGATGTGCTTAATAACTGGCTAAAATCAATGACTGGATGGCTTTCAGCTGGCTGAGACTTAATCCGGTTGAGACGGAGTTGCTAGTGATCGAGCCTGGTCGCTGGTGTGATGGGTTATCTCCCAGGGCTGACACAGGTTTTGTCCTGGGCTCTGCTCCGTTGGTGGCCTCACCAAGGGTGCAAAATCTGGGTGTGATCCTGGACAGCAGACTGACCTTTGAAGATAAGGTGTCATCTGTAGTCAAAAGTGTTTTTTACCACTTGCGGAACAATGCCAGGATTAAGCCCCTCATTCAGCCCGAGGATCTCCCGACCCTGGTGCATGCCTTTGTTATCTCTAGGCTCAACTACTGTAACTCTGTTTACTTTGGGGTCACAGGAGGGACCCTTAGCAGACTGCAGCTGGTGCAAAATGCAGTGGCCCATTTGCTGACGGGCCTTTCAAGGTCCAGTCATGTGACCCCAGTCTTGCATGCACAGCACTGTCAGGTGGAGGGTCCTTTTCAAGGTGGGTCTACTCACCTATAAGGCCCTATACATACTGGGTCCTGGTTACCTGTCAGAGTTCCTGACACTGATGACCTCTGCTCGTTCCCTCCACTCCTCTTCGAGGTGCCTCCTGGATATTCCCAGGATTCAGCTTAGGACATCAGGAGACTGTGCTTTTAGTGTCTTTGGACTGACCCTGTGGAAATCGCTTCCACCTGTGGTCTGGGAGGTCCCCTCAATTAAGGTGTTTAAGCTGAGGCCGAAGGCCCACCTCTTTAGCCTGGCCTTCGCAGACTGCTGAGTTAATCTTTTGCGTCCAGTCCATACTGTTGGCAGACCTGAAACTTTTTCTTTTATGATGCAGAGTTTTAAATTGTATTTTACTATTTTTGTAAGGTTTTCTTTATTGCACTTTAATTGTTTGTTCTATTTTATTGATGTTTTGTTAGGCCCACAGAGCCTCTGGGAATGGTCGCCCTATGAATAAAATGTCCTTGCCCTTAATAAAGGAACAGAACAACAAAATGCAAGTTTTTTTTGTCTTTATTTTTGGAGGTGGGGGTATTTCTGTGACTCCTGTGTAGAAACTCGAAATGTTTGCACTAACCACTGAGCCAGCAAAATGCACTTTCTAATTACATAGATACATAGACACTGTCAGCAGATAAGGGCCTACGGCCCACCCGGTCTGCCCATTTGAGCTTGTAAGTTCACTTCATGTTTTCCTAGAAGTCTGGTGCCTCTTACCACTGATCTCCAGAATTTCTTTATGTCTATCCCATGCATTCTTAAATCCTGTGATTGTTTCAGTCCCCACTACTTCCTCTGGCAGGGTGTTCCACTTGTCCACCACCTGTTCTGTGAAGAAATTCTTCCTCATGTTTCCCTTGAATCGTCCTCCCTCCCTCCCTCCCTTCATCCCATGCCCTCTAGTCCTGGAACATTTTTTTCACTGAAAAATAGTGTATTCCTGCACTCTGTTCCTCCTTGTAAAATACTTGCATGTCTCTATCATATCCACTGTCTCCCTCCTCTCCTCCAGGGAGTACATATTCAAGTCCTTCAACCTGTCCTCATAGGACTTGTGATGCAATCCATGTACCATCTTTGTTGCCTTCCTCTGAACCTTCTCTACCCTGTCTATGTCCTTACATAGGTAAAGTCTCCAGAACTGTACACTGTACTCCAGGTGGAGCCTCACTAGTGTCTTGTATAGGGGAATTATGACCTCCCTTCTCTTGCTGGTGATGTCCCTGCCTATGCATCCCAGCATCCTATTTGCTTTACCTGCTGCCTTGTCACACTGTTTCCCTACCTTGAGGTCATCAGAGATAATAATCCCAAGATCCCTTTACTGCTTGGTGCATGCTATATCCTCACCCCCCAACTGATATGTTCTTCCAAGGGTTTTGTGCCCCATATGCATTATCTCACACTTCTTTGCATTGAATTTCAACTGCCAAACCCCTGACCATTCCTTAAGTTTCTGCAGGTCCCTCTTCATTCTGTCTACACCCTCTGGCTTGTACACTCTGTTACAGAGCTTTGTGTCATCAGCAAATAGGGAAATTCTGCCTTCTAGGTCCTGCACAATGTCACTGAAGAAGACGTTGAATAGGACTGGTCCCAGCACTGATCCCTGTAGTACCCCACTGGTCACCCTTCCCTCTGTGGAGTGCAGCCATTTACCACCACCCTCTGTGTCCTGCCACCCAGCCAATTACCTACCTGCCGCACTATTGTCCTGCCCACTCCCATATTCCCTAGTTTGTTTAATAACCTTCTGTGTGGTACAGTGTCAAAGACCTTGCTGAAGTCCAGATAGGCCATGTCCACTGCCCTCCCCTAATCTACCTCCCTTGTCACCCAACTGAAAAATTCAATGAGGTTGGTCTGACATGATCTCTCTCCGGTGACACCATGCTACCTTGGGTCCTGTAGTCCATTGACAACCAAATGTTCCACCAGTCTCTCCTTCAGTAGTGCTTCCATGATCTTCCCCACTACTGAGGTGAGGCTGACTGGTCTGTAGTTCCCCACTTCCTCTTTGTTCCCACTTTTGTATAAGGGGACTACATCTGCTGTCCTCCAGTCTTTGGGTACCTCCCTTGTTTCCAGTGATTGGCTAAACAGAATTGCCAGAGGCTCAGTCATCACCTCTCTTAGTTCTTTAAGACCCTGGGGTGCTCCCCATCTGGCCCCATTGCTTTATCAACTCTTATTACTTCCAGTTCCTTCAGGACCCTTTCTCATGTAGAGGGACTTGTGTCCATGTCTGCTCCATTCCCACGCCTTGTACTCCCTTCACACCCATTACCTTCATCTTCTTCAGTAAAGACTGAGTAGAAATACCTGTTCAATATGTCAGCTTTACTGTTGTCATCCTCCACGCAGCCCCCATCCTCCCCCTTCAGTCTCACTATCCCTCCCTTTGCCTTTCTTTTTTTACTTATGTACCTGTAAAAGGTTTTGTCCCCTCTACTTACTAATTTTGCAATGCGCTTATTTGTCCGAGCTTTGGCTTCCCTTACTGACCTCCCTGCCTCCCTTTGCTTCTCCTGGTATTTCTCCCTATCCCCTTCTCCCTGCATCTTTTTGTATTGCCTGAATGCAGTCCTTTTAGCTTTCACTTTCTCTGCTACCTCCTTGGAAAACCATAATGGCCTCCTCTTCCTTTTCCCCTTGCTAACCTTCTTAATGCATAATTCTGTTGCTCTTGTAATCCCCATTTTAAATATTGCCCACTGTTCCTCAACCCCTGACTCCTGCCCCATTCTCATTAATGCCTCTTTCAATATCTCCCCATTTTCCCAAAGTCTACCCCCCCTAAAATCCAGGCTACATGATTTTGTGTGGTTTGGTTCTGCTCCTTCTGTGATGTCAAACCACAGTGACTGATGGTCACTGTTCCCCAGGTGCTCCCCCACTGTTACCCCATCACACTGTCCCTGTTTGTGAGCACAAGGTCCAGTATTGCTTTCTCCCGAGTTGGTTCCATGACCAGTTGCTTGAGGAAGGCACCTTGAAGGAAGTCCAGGATAAATCTGCTCCTGGTTGATGCTGCTGCTGGGATGCTCCAAGCCACATCTGGAATATTGAGATCTCCAACCAGCACCACCTCACCCTTGTCTGCCATCCTGTGGATGGCTCACATCAGCTCCCTATCTGTTTCTTCCTCCTGGGCTGGTGGTCTATAGATCACCCGTGTGTGGATGACTGGCCCCATTTTCCTTTCCAGCTTTACCCACAGTATCTCTCCCCCATTTTGTTGGATCTCTGTGTCCTTTATGCCATCTTTCACATAAAGTGCCACTCCTCCTCCTCCCTTCCTGCCTGCCCTGTCCCATCTAAATATGCTGTGGCCAGGTATGGCCATCTCCCAGTCATGGTTATCATTACACCAGGTCTCTGTGATGGCTACAATGTCCAGATTCGACTGCACCATGACAGCCTCCAGATCCTCCTTCGTATTGCTAAGGCTCCTGGCATTGGCACACATGGCTTTTCATGATTTGAACTCCCTGGACTGTTTAGCTGCTCTACTCCAGCCCCCTCCCTGGTTGTCCTTTATCCCTGGTTCTACCTGCTGTCTGCTCTTCTGTTGAATTTTGCCACCTTTCTGCCTATCCACCTCTTGGGCACTTATTTCCATCTTTTGCACACTGCTTTGTAGAGATATCTACTCCTCCTGTTCACTGGTTCCACTGTCAGCTGTGGGAGGGTGGGCAATTAGGTACCCTCCTTGCTGGCCTGCTCCCCGGCTAGTTTAAATGCTTGACAATGTAGCATTTAAACTTATCATTGAGTGCTTGGATTCCCCTCCAGGATGTATGCAGGCCATCAGGCTTGAACAAGCCTCCATCCCTCCAGGTCAGTCCCCAGTCACCAATGAATCCAAACCCTTCCTCACAGCACCAGTTCTTCAACCATGAGTTAAAGTTCCTGGCGCATGCGCCTCTATGCTCTCCCATGCCTCTCACAGTAGTACTTCCGAGAAGGTGACAGAAGTAGCTACTTGCTTGAGCTGTTGTGATACACACTCACAGACTAATAAATATACACATACAGTATATGCATATATATTCCAGTGTAAAATAGCAGTGCACTGTCTACACACATTTTTACACATTTAAAAATAAAAGACATTGAGGGGCTGTTTTCTTCTTTTCAGGCTCTGAGGGACATCGGAGAGTAGGGGTTGCCCCTAGACAACTCATTTAAATCAGCAGTGACATGCATAAGGCTCGAACTGATCTAGATAGTGGGGGAATGTAGACTAGCAATTTTTGCACTAACCACTGAGCCACCTAACTGCATTTTCTAATTGTTGTGATACACACACACTGACTAATACAGATACACATATATGCATATATATTACAATATAACATACAGTACAAGTCACATTAAACTGTCCTCCAACTCACTGGTTTAACATTTTTCAGTGAGTTGCTTAAGGTGTTCACTGCTCACGGCAATGAATAAATAAAAGTCTCCTAATGGTTTGCTTCTAGCTGCTATTCAGTTTCAGCTTACTGTACTTTGCAGCTCTCTGGAAACTTTTATCAATACAGTGCATGAACAGTGCACACATTAAAGGGACACTGTCAGCTTTCAGCTGCTATACTGAATTTGTGTGACCAGTGTGCCTGTAATAACATCTATGGCAAAATAAACTATTCATGCACCCCAGTATGAGTAACAGTAAGATCTGTTACCTAAATTTTAAAAATATATACTTTACCTTGGACCAAGCACATTACCTTATTGTTTGGCCGATCCTCCATTGCCGGATGCCTCTTCTTAATGTTTATTTTATTTATTTATTTAGTTTTTGTTGACTGGATAGGTGCACTAGACACATTCTACCTATTTTCAGGCATGACCCAGGGAAGGGGGATACAGATGAATGGCAACTGACTTTGGACCAGATTAAGCTGTTGGTGGTATTTTTAGTGAATGGGGGGGAATTTGGCCAGGACACTGGGGAAATTCCCTTACTTGCCTGTACGGGAACCTCTGTCTGACCACAGACTGGACAGTCGAAGGAGGGTAGCGGAGGAGATGGATGTGCTTGAGTTAGAGGAGAGGGCCTCCTCCCCTGTAACTCACTCTGCCAGAGGCCCAAACTGTTTTGGAAAACTAAGATGAATTGAATGAGGAAAGAGTGGAAGAAATATTTGTTTCAACTGAGGACTTGAGCTTGGGTGGAAACCCAGAAAAGGAGAAGTTTTCAAATAAGGAGTTAACCCACAAAGAGAAAATGCCAGCACAATTAGTCTCTGATGAGGAAAAACAGCAACAGTGGAAAAAGAAATTGCAAGAGGATATTTGCAAACTGAAAGCTGCAAGGGCATCTGTCACAGGGCATGGCCCAGCTGTCAAAGGACATTCCATTCCCTGTGATGCTGCCGAAAATGCAGACACACGTATTTCTTCACCTCAGGTAATGGAGAACAGTACCTTGTATGCTAGCACCTGCTGAAATGCTAGGAAATGTCTCAGCGGCACTTTCCTCAATGGCAGCACTAATATAAACACTACAGCTAGAAGATCTCCACTCAATTCTTCATTTATTGAAATTGTAGAGTAAAATCCATGGTGTAAAATTCAATTACACAATTCACGATTCAGTGCAATGCAGTGCTTCCACACACAGCTCCCCTCAGACAAATAATGAGTGTGTAAACTCACTGGATTCCTCACAGAAAGCACTTACGTGCGAAACATGTTAGGAAGCCAGTGAGTTTACTCACTGCATTGCATTGAACTGAATCATGGATTGTGTAACTGAATTTTACACCATGGATTTGACGCTACAATTTCAATAAATGATGAATTGAGTGGAGATCTTCTAGCTGTAGTGTTTATATTAGTGCTGCCGTTGAGGAAAGTGCTGCTCAGGTATTTCCCAGCCTTTCAGCAGGTGCCAGCATACAAGGTACTGTTCTCCATTTCATCATATTTTTGCTGAGCACTACTTATCCTTGGTGCAGTTCCACACTTGTTTTCTACCCCAGGTAATGGCAAATCTTAGCCTTTCAAAAATATCAGAAGTTAAATTGGCTGGCAGTGGAAATGCTACTAAAAGCATGTGCTGAGAGCCGAAGGATTTTGTGTGTGGTAAAAAAGATGAAACAAACAGGGAAAGCCTTGCAACACAAGAGACTCAGCTAGCTGCAGGAATGGGCTTAGGCAATTGGATCGAGTGCCAAATAAAAAAAGGCTTGACAAATGTAGGAACTTTTGGACAGGAGTAAAGGAATGTGTTACGTCCCAAACAACAAAGGTTTCAAACCCTTTGACTCTAAGACTATTTTTCAAACAAATGACCAAAACCAGAAAGGAGTGTCAGTGTTTTAATTTTTGGCAAGGGGTCCCACTGGGAAAACAGCCATAAGGGAGGAATTCAAACAAAAGAGGGAGACTGTGACTCTAGCGAAAAGAAATATATCTGCTGAAAGCAGAGAACTATTAAAAATTACTCCTGTTGCAACACCTATAAAGGTTTCAAACCCAAGACTGCCACAGTCCACCTCAGCTCTTCAAGCAGCCTTTTCTATAATACCTTCACAAACTGACCCCTTTGCTCAATGGTCCCCTGAAAAAGCTTTAATGGAAGCAGAGTGGATGAGATTGGAAGATGGACAATGGCTCCCTGACTCTAGCTGGTCCCCAAGCCCCTTGACCGCTCCTGAATGGAACCCATAAAAATCTATAGAAATACCCCAGGTTGAAATTCAAAATGCCATAACTACACAAAAGCCAGGGAAGTCTAATGACAATGCAGAAGTGCAGCCACAGAAGTTAATGGTATTAGAAACAAGGCCCTCTGATGAACCTCCCCCACCTGCTACAGAACATGTGCACCCTATGGTTATGTAGAATAAGAAGCCCATGACAGAACCTAAGGAACAGGAAGAAGAAGAACAGAACTTTCAGAAACCATTATTTTCTGAACTTTTCCAAAAAACTCGAAAAGAGACTGCACCAATGAGACATGCAGTCAGGATTCGATATAAAGGAGGACTAGAAAACAGGTCTGATAGGCACTATGTGGGAAAATTGCTGCTTAAAGAATTTTTACATTTTACCCCAGAGAGGTCTTTGCTTTCATAAATATCTCTGGGGAGGACACTTTTGATATCAGCTTCTGGTCTCCCTATGCCTTAGAATTATTTTGGGAAAGATATAACCAGGTGAAATTCTCCCCCCGTCGACCCCCTTTTTTGTGATTCTCCTAACAAAACCCCTGATTAAATTTGTAATTGTAATGTTCAGGACCAAGGGGGCCCATGTGGAGGATATTTCATACTGGTTATCACAAAAGTGTGAGGTTCTGAGTGCCCCTGAACCCATTTTAGACATAGAACTGTTTTGGATGGGAAGCTGGAAATATAAAGTTAAGCTCCATTAAACAGGTGCAGGAATTGAACACATCCCAAACTCTTTCCTGCTAGGGAGGGACAGAGGAGTTTGTTTTTATGCCGGGCAGCCTTGGGCCTGCTACAAGTGCGGGTCCAGGACACATTTATCTAGTGTATGTGATAAATCAAGATGCGAAAATTGTGGGGAGGTAGGGCACATTAGTGTACAATCTGCAAGTCTCACAAAATGTGACTTATGTGAGGAGACAGGGCTTGTGTTCAGAGAATGCCCCTGGGTGGCCAAAAACAAAGCCTCTTGTATCAGTCCAGATTTGCTTATACAGCAATCTCAGGATGCGGCTGTTACCCCTGATCCTGGACTAGCTCCAGAAGTTACAACCTCTCCTCCAATTTCTCCCCCAACCCCCCCAGGAGCATACCATCAGGAATAAGTCTAACCTCCAGATTGAAGGAAACAGGAGGGACCAAAAATGGGAATGAAGGAAAACCCTCAGGTTACCCTTCGACCTATTGAATCCAGTTTGCTACTCTGAAAATGAGAAGATGGCAGTTAAAGACCCCCACTTCTTTGCCCCCCCAGTTGTCCAGAAAAAGTACTAGACAAACTAAAATGCTGCCCTTTCCATCTAAGGAAGATCCAGTAATGGAACTAGATAACCCATACGATCCCTTAGCCACTAGTTGGGGTGATTCCGACATGGAGGTAGGAGATTCAGACTCTCTGACCCAGTACCAAGAAACTATTGCAACAAGTACAGATCCAGTGGGTTATAGAGGATAAAAAAAAGGAAGAAGAACCCTTAAACACTATACCCTGACTCCTGGATTCCTGTTTGTTTAGGGTCCCTTAACACTCACAGTTTGATAAATCATGTTAAAAGACAGGCCTTTTTTCAGTACATCCATGAATATATATGTCTATATAGGTATAGACATATGTCTACTGCAGGAGACATGGATGTATTCCAGTGATCAGGCTCATTTAGTCAAGTGGAATGGGTGTGGGGAACCTTCGCTGGTCCTTTGGACTGGATAAGGGGGATGGCATTGGAATCATGTTTAATTCATTCTCTTTCCATCTCTCAAAACTGATTAATTTAATCCCAGGCAGAATCTTTGTACTAGATGGTCAGTGGTATGACTCCCCTATAGGATCATTGTAGTATACGGGCCTCAAACAAAAGCAGAAAGAGTGGAACTACTGACTATCCTGCAGCCGTATCTGGTATATTCTGGAAATATTCTCCTAGGGGGAGATTTTAATTGTGATACACCCAACTCCACTAAAGGGTCCAGAGGGAAGAAAATATATTGTGATGAACATGCTTTACAAAAATGTGCCGAGCTAGCCAATTTAAGGGACTGTAGAAAATTTCAAATTAAAGGGCAAGGTTTTACTTATAAAAGTGGAAAAGATACCTCAACAGTTAACCACATTTATGTCTCCCAAGAGTTGTCCCAACCTCAGTTAGAAATAATTCCCATAGAATTCTCTGACCATCTATTGTTAAAACTTTCTATTCAAGATAGTCAAAAAAACAAACCCCCGAATAGGTAAAAACTTAATTTTTCCTGCCTAGCAAATCCCACCATGCTGAGGGAGGTAAAAATGTTGTTAGAAGCTAGGAAATCAGTTAGGTTTTTATATGATGATGATATAGGAGAATGGTGGAGAGAGACTAAAGAGGACCTAAAAGCATGGTTTAAATAGTTCGGCAAACAGCAAATAAACAACAATTTTTTCAAATATTTACAGTTACGGAGTCGGCTCCAACATTTATATTCACTGTCATATACTACACGGAAAGATTTCACAAAATAGATTGAGCAAATTAAGTTAGAAATGAAAGAATTTCAATATGATTGAGCCACATTCTATGGTGGACCCCTTCCCCCCACAGGAAACACATATTAAATCATTTTTGCAAGAGCAGCCTACCCCAGTTTCCCCATTGGTGATAGACGAGTTAATACTGCCCATCTCCTCAGCAGAGATAGAACAGGTTATCAAATCCTTAAAAACAGGTACATCTCCTGGCCCGGATGGGCTTCCCTATGAGCTATATAGAACCTTTGTGTCAGATATGGCATCTTACCTTGAGGTAGTATTTTCATTTTTTTTAAGGTCCTTAGAAATCCCTACCTTTTTTACAGAAGGGATAGTAACATTTTTGTACAAAACAGGAGACAGACAACAAATAGAAAACTGGAGGCCAATTACCATCTTAAATTTTTATTTTAAAATCCTGTCCCAAATTTTAAATAATAGATTGTGGAAGATAGCAAACAAACTTATATCCTCATCCCAATTCTGTGGCCTCCCAGACTGCAAGATTCAAGGAGCCATGCTGATTGTTAGCGATGTCATAGAATATACTTCCCAGGGAAAAAAAGGGGGTTTTATAATCTCATTAGACCTATGTAAAGCTTTCAAGAGGGTTCATTATCCCTTCCTTTTTGAAATTTTAGAATATTATAGTATCCCCCTGGAATTTGTGAGACATATAATACTACTGCATTCTACAGTTTCAATAAAACCAATTGTAAAAGGTTACACCTTTCAAAGTATCAATCTCACCACAGGAGTAAGGAAGGGGTGCCCTCTAAGACCCCTATTGTACATTTTTTCCCTCGATCCTTTCTTAAGGATACTACAGAATGGGACTGCATGGAAGGGGGTCAGTGGAAATAGACCAAATGACACTATGAAAATACAGGTGTATGCAGATGATATTGGTCTATTTTTTCAGATCATAATCAAATTCAAGACTTTTTGGCAGAAAGGGTTAAGTTCTCCAAGGTGTCAAATGCAAAACTAAATGATGAGAAAAGTAGAGGACTATTTATAGGTCCTGACCCAACCCCACCCTATACTTATAGATGAGATTCAAATATCTATAGCCCCTTGTAAAATTTTAGGGATCACATTTGGACCTGTTAACACCCCCAGTTTCAATTGGGAAAGAGTTTTGGAAACTGCAGAACAGAAAACCCTAGGATGGAAAAATTGGAAATTCTCAAAAATCAAGAGGGTTCACATTTTAAAAAGGTTTATTGTCCCTTGTGTGTTATATATCAGTATGCTGTACCCCTTCCCCGTGTCCTTAGGAAAGCGCATTTATAGCTGTTTTTTCCAAATGCTATGGGGAAATAGACTCAATCCAATCAAGAGATGCTTCACATATTTACCCAAATCCCAAGGAGGACTTGGTATGGTAGATCCAGTGACCTTTTTCCACATTCTGTTTATCTCTCAGTCAGTAAGAATAGGTTTATACCCCTCAGAAACATTACAGTATAAGTGGTTTTAAAACACCTTAGCTCACTGTGTTTCTAATTGAGATAATTCTCCCCCCAAAATAACATATAGACATCAGGTTCCAGAATATTTAAAACCCACTGCCCAGAAATTATATAAATGGGGCATATCAAAAAAACAAATTTGTCAAAATCTATGGAAAAAGCTGTACAATATGGTTTTAACCATAATTTATCCTGCAGAACCTGAATTAAAAAAAATTGTCCTACAAGCCTGAGGGGAAGAGTATTGAAATGTTTAAAGAACCAGAGAATTCTGGTCCATATGTGGGAGGTCTTATGGTTTACAATGTATGGGAAATTAAACATCAGAGGGAATTGCAAGCATAAAGTTCAGGAAGAGAGAAATTGCCCTTATTTGACATGTATAGCTCAGGAAGAGAAAATGCATCCCTTTCTTTTCGATTGTACATATGTGAAACCATTATGGGTTTTATTTAGCACAAAAATTGCATTTTGGGTGGCTGCAACAACTGACCTATGAAAGTCTTGTGTTAGGGAACTACCCCCACATAATTACTAAATGCAATGATGAAACCTTGGCAGCATTCTTATGTTGCATAAAATTTTACATTTGGTAGGCAAGATGCCAATGGGCAATTTATCAGAGCTTAATGCTCTATGAGACAGTGAGCATCCTAATACAGAAAGCAATGAATTCTGTATATGAGACAGTTAAGGGGAGAAACACATCCCAATAAGCTTTCAGATGGTGGAAAGGATTTGCCATTTTTATTAAATATAAATAAGAAAATGTTGTAGATAATTCAGAAAGTTAATAGATAAAGATGGAATGTGTAAATGTGAAACACACTTCCCCAGGCTGAAAAAGAAAGAAGGGAAATGTTTATTGTTGTGATTTGTTTACAAATATATTTTATGTAAATGAAATGTGATGGTATAAAAATGTTGATGTGACTTCAAATAAAAATTCCCTTACTCTTTTCGAGAGGTGCCATGGGATCTTTAACATTCACTTGAACTACCACCAGAACAGGCAGATGGGACCTTGGTTTAACATCTCATCCGAAAGACAGCACCTCAGGAGTGCAGCACCCCCTTCATGCTGTACTACAGTGTCAGTAATGGAATTTAATCCAAGTGCCTGGTGTGAGAATAGAACCCACAGCCTTCTGATCTCCCAGCCTCAGAGGCAAGTTTTCTACCTACTGAGCCACTGACACTGCCTGTGAATGTGAACATGCATTGACTGTGTGTGAATTTCCTGAACAAGTGTGATAGTTGCAGCTAAAAGTATATGTTCTTCTGATCATGGGGATCTTTGTAAGAATAATGAAGAGCCTTGCAAGTTTTACTTTTACCACACAAAAACAAGACCATGGTCTTGAGCATGCATGTCACATCCACGGCAACGTCACACAGTCTTGTTTTTCTAAGTGATAAAAGTAAGACTTGCAATGGTCTTTTTTATTCCTATAGAGATTTTTGTCTATCCCAAAACAATACCTAACAGCATTTGGCTAGTGGGGCTGGTGCCAGTTTCGACCTCTGTCCATGAACATCCACATGTGGTCAAGTTGTCACACAGGTGAGAGTACAGGAACAGTCAGGACCACCCTCATAGTGTACACACACACATACACACACACACACACACACACACACACACCACAATAGGTAACATATACAATGATAAAAAAAACATACTTGTACTGCAACACAAGATGAAATTGTATCCAAACAACACAACAACTGGTGTATATTTCCATTTATATGTATTGTCTTTGCGTATATTGTACGTGCATTGCACATTACTTGTCTCAGGATCTCCTTGTTAATGAGCCTGCTCAATTGAGTTTTTTCCTACTAATAAACTTTGATCTGACTTGACAAACACAGCCCCTACTAAACTAATATGAAGCACCATCAAATTATGATAACAATGGATGCACATGGGCACCTCTGCAGAGTCTCTCCCTGGATACATTCAATAAACAGTATGACTTGATAAAGTTCAGACGTGATGAGTATAAAGACATATTAAAAATATAGATATACAATTGTTGATGCAGCATAGGCCAGTGAGTATACAATATAATGGGGGGCTATCACAGATGTTATGAAGGACTGGAATACCTTTGTGTTGCTTAATAAAACAGACAATGGCCCCTAGATTATAGTTAAAGCATTGATTAGGTATTTATAATTAAAAATACTAACCAATCCAAGGTAAATCTCCTATTTGTGTCATCTGAATCAGGACTGTCAGTCTCTATGTCAGAATCAGATGCCGCTTGTGCCCCCTCACATTGATTAACACTGGATACTGTGGACTCAGAATGGTAAGGTTGGATACCAATGTCAAAATTTAAATAACATCTTTATATTCCTCTACCTCAAACATGATGACTATTGAACACAGGTACAGTAAAGATTATTGAAATCCAAAGGTAAAAAAAACACACTCCCTGTAAAACACCAAGCTTAGCTGATATAAATTTTCAAGAAGGCACATAACTAGCACAGACAAGCAGACTCCTTTTTCAGTACTTTAAAAACAGAATTTCAATAGCATGGTAAGTTTTAAGGTGAAAAAGTGTATATGAACAGTTCATTTCAAATTTCCACTGTAAAAAAAAAATGTAACAAACTCCTTTTTTAGTACTTTAGCAACAGAATTTCAACTGTATATCTTTGCAACAGGGACTCTTTTATGGCGCAGTCAAAGCAATGCCAGATTATGGTGACTGACACAATCAGCAAACTCTCTGTACTCCTCCTCCTCCGGAGTTGGTATATTTAATAAGGGTGTGTGTGGGGGAACAGCCCCCCACAAAGGGTGGGTGAGGACACAGCCCCCTGCAAACAAAGAGTTTGCTGATTGTGTCAGTTGCCATAATCTGGTACTGTTTTTACCCCACAAGAAATGGGAAGGGAACATTGTTTAAACAGTAGCACACCAAGCCGAAGCTTGTTTCCAGATGTGACCTGGGAGCACAAGAAAGTTAAGTGACTTGCTTAGGATCACACAGTATGCACCTAGGCAGCTGTGGGATTCAAACCCAGGTCTCTAGATCTGCAGCTCAGAGACTTAACCCACTGCGCTATACTGCCTCCGTTATGCCATGGAACCAATTTCAACAACATGGTATATTTTAAGATGAAAAAGTACATATGAACAGTCTGTTTCAAAGCTTGACTGTTTAAAAAAATCCTGTATCTTAAACTGTGTTTAAGGGTCCTCTAACGTATCTTCAGTGAGAATTGGAACATTAGATTTACTACATAAACATCCCATTCTGCGATATGTGACACTATAGTCCCAGTGTTGTCTGCTTATCTTCCTTTCTAACCAACTTGAAGTTTAACACAAAATAGTGATTTGAAACACCGCTTAGCTTAATGAAAGTGGAGTAATACCACAACACTTCTAATTGTATCTAGTCCATTAGGATTCAGAAAAGCTCCCTTTTTCTATATAATAGCAAAACGACTGCAGGACAATGCCCACTGCAGCCGTAATAAAACAATATACTATACAGAATAAAATTGGGTAACCACACACAGCTGAGAGTCTGTGTCCATCTCAGGGTTGAGATGACAGCATGGACCTATTGAGCTTCTCTGTTGAGGTTCACATGTTGTCATCTCAACCTCTCAATGGAAACACAGCCTTGTGTATGGTGGCACATGCATTATTCTCTATATAGTGTTTGTTGGAACGCTGTTCATCACAGATTTCTGTACCAAGCACAGAGTTGTTTTGCCACAGAAGTGATGCCAGAATGTTGCTGTACCCTACTAGTTGCATCACTACTGTGGTACAACAACATGGAATATATGCTCTCATCTATTTACCTTGAACGGCGGCTTTGACTGATTACGCTGTATTCAGTTTTGACTGTGAAGCTATTGATTCCATGAATCAATTGTAACCCATGAATGAGTGTGGTAAGCCTCCACATCCCCCCCTGCTGCCTAATCCCCCAATCACCTGCCTGCCATACCCCCCACAAACCACCCTCCCATTGATGGAAACACATCCACTCATTTTTTTCTCCCCCTTTCTATCTCAGACACACTCACAACTCAGCCCCTCAGTGAAATGCAGGATCATCAACAGCTGCAATACCTAGGGAAAACACCTTTTTTTAAAACAGTATAAATGCTTTGCTATTCATGCCTTTGAATTTGCACTTTGTGAAATGAAATCTACAATGGCCATTTAAACCATGCTCTCAAAAGAATGTTACACAAATTGTTAATTAAATACATTTTGTTTTCTGTGGTTATTTAGTTTCCAATAGCTGCAAAACAATGGTGCCCATACATTATAAAAGACAGTGTATGAGCAATCACACACAGACAAGTCTGCATTGGAATCTCAGTATTGCCACAACAACCATAAACCTCTCGAGCTTCACTCTTAAGGTTGAGTGGTTGTCATGGCAACATCTGAATGCCAACACAGGTTTGTTGTGCATGGCTACCCATACATTATCCTCTACAATGAATGATACTCTGATGATTCCATCAAAAAACACCTGAGACAAGATGATGTGCAACTTTCCATAGTGTCAGGAAGATGCAGTGGGATTAGATCAAGGACTGTCAATGAACATGCTGTTTTGTGTGGTAACACCAGTTTGAGGGACTGTTACTTTTTCACTTTTATTAAGCAAAAAATGTAGATAGAAAATAATAAGCAGAATCTGCAAATTACAGAAGGTGAGTGATCTAATATTGGAAAATTGCTTAGAGAAACCCTGCTTTCCGATCAGATAAGACCACCAACCAGCTGATACAGTATCAGGCAACAGAGACCAGGAAATGATTCCCAGTCTTTGTTTCTTGATTACTTTCTAATATCATTGTGCCTAAAGAATTTAAAATTTAAAATATCCACCATGTTTCTGTCTTACTTAATGAAAGATACAACAGCCCCCTGTCATGAGATCGAGATAGCCCACCTGACAATTAATCAATATATAGCATACTGTATACAGTATATGGTATCGGTAATCGTGAATGGACACAAAGCATGAGAAACAAAACTTTTTTATATTATCTGTTCTAGTGCTACTACAGAGCGTTGTTTACCTCTGAGTGCTACTCCCTGCCCCCTCCCCGGCTGCCCACCCGCTTTCTTTACTGCTGCAAGCTGGCAGCACATCTCCATCTGCAGAAGATGAAAGCAAGAAATTACTGCTGTTCTCATTCTAAGTGCTACAAGTGGCAGGCACTTCCTTGCACACATGTGTCACAGCTTGCACATCCCGCTCCACTTACTTCCCCCATTTCATTGTAATGATCTATGCCGTATGGCTATTAGACTGCTTCCTCAGTCATAGTGAAAAAACAGTACTAATTTGTATTTTATGTATAACCAGTATACCGGCTATAGCATGGATCTGTGAACTGCGTCACCCACAACACTAAACTTGCAGCCTACAGACAATTGAAACAGCTGTTCTCACCCAAAATAACACAGAGTGGGGATGAGGAGCAAACCAGGAGTAGTGATCTTCATCTCTTACCACTTAGTAAGTGGTGCTCTGCTTAAAATGTGAAAACATTCTTGACCTGGAGCCAGAAAACACTGTGCTACACTTGCTCGGTGGCACTGAGGGCTGAGGCACCGGGCACCTTACCTCGAGCTACGCCGGTGACTCATGTTCAGGATGAAGTGTCCGAGGGACTGCTCTCCTTTCTGGAGATGGGGGACGCCAGTGGTTGGTATTTGAATGACCCCTAGTGGAGGCTGGGGGGAAGTGCACCAATGCTGCAAAAGAGGGGCAGAGATTGGGCAGATGCCTGGAGGAGCACATGTGGACGCATGCGCGCTTCCTCCACTGGCGTCATTGCACACCCCTCTCTGCAAATACACGAGAAAAAACAGAAAAAACTGGAGTCCTCACCATGGATGACAATTATCCCCCTTGCAGCACCACTGAGAAGGCACATCCCCTGAACTGGATCTGGTCTGGTGGGTTGAGGGTCTCCCCATCCCCTTATGAGGGGTAAGTCATGGGGGTTGAAGGGGAGGGGGTCTCATACCTGGTCGGTGTGGGGGGGTGATGTCAGATGGCAGGCAGGGACTCCAGGAGAAACAGCACCACCACAAAAAAAAAAAAGAAAACACTGTGCTTCTCTGTCTCTCAATAGCACTATTTAAAAACTTATTACTGCTACTCCAGTCCACGCTGTGGGGGTGGGAGATAAAAACATAACAGACAACAAAACAATAAAGGCTCTATGGCTGGGGGGGGGGGAGTGAGAAACAAAACAATGCATAGTAAAAGTAACCAAAAAAAAATGCTATCAGACATAGCAGCGCCCACTTCTGTCAATTACCAGTTCAAAGACTATTATACAGCAAAATGCCTTTTTATTCATCTTTTTTATTTCTTTAAACTTTTATTATTAAAAAGGCAACAAATGCCCATTTTCTAAGTGCAATAATATCCTCCAGGGTGGGTGGCATTGGACTATACAAGACCTTACAGGGGCTACAAGGCCCGATGCTATCAGGCCTCATTGCACCCCAGGGCTGTTTGGTATAGCCCAATACCACCCACCTTGTTGGGTATTATTGCTAACATTTTTTTTTCAAAGTACAGACAATTTGAGGCCAAAATGGGTTGAACGTGTCCTTCTAAGTTAAATGCCAGGATAGTTTTGGAGTTAAGTTCAACTTAAAGAGTTAATATAAAATAAATAATGGATATAAAACCCTAAGAGTAAACTAATATCAACTCCAAAAAGACTCGGTGAATTGATACTAGAAACACAAAGACAAAGTGATGCCACCACCCAAGAAGTGCTGTTATTGTACCTGGGCACAAAGCACAACCTGGAGTACCTAATTATGATTATGAAATGGGTCCATCAGGATTAGTAAAGAAAAATAGTTTTAAACAAACGTTTTAGTGTAAATTAGTAAAAATGACAAAATTATAGAAAAGGAGAAAAAAGTAGTGCTATTGAACAATTGTAAACAATTGTTTGGCCAGTAAATGGCAAATGCTATAGTTACTGTTTTTAATATTAAGTGAATTAAGGTGTATTGATACTGTACGGCTGTGCCTGCTTTATGTAAACAGGTCAGTGAGATCTCTAATATTTTCCAGTGCTGTTGTGCTGGGATAACAGCATTGGATTCTGAGCTCCTCGGCCAATCAGCCTTCTGGATATTTTATACCCATGTCATAATATAATTGCTATTTAAAGTCTTCTTTAAAGCATATGCTTAGTGTGTATCTTTGCCTTAATTGTTTGCTGTCATGTTAACATTTTTTTTTCATTTTTGGAGGCTTTGTAACTTGTAAATTGTTGTAGCTGTCAACAGGATTCCCCTAAAAATAAAGTGTTATGCCTATGCGGGCCAAGCCTGTATAAATATTTCAACATAAATAAGCACTGTATAAAAATATAAACATGCTGGAAAGAGCTCAGAGGAGAGCAACACAAACAGTAGGTGATATGTTGGATTTAGACTATGATGACAGACAATTTGACATTGAAAACAGATTAAGAGGAGGCATAACCTTCAGATTGGCGAAAGGTATAATTCCATCTGATCAGCTAGATCTAGCAAAAATATAAGAAGAAGAAGTGGTAAATAAAAGGAATACAATATTGTATGTGGGCAATAAAAGAAGAACAATTTAGGACAACTACTGTAAGCACTGTACTACAGTATTTCTTGGAAAGAATTTTGGATTTGTACAGCAGACTGCCATTTAAAGTAGTATCAGCTGAAATGATCCATGTTTGGTAAATATGGCTGGGTAAGTACTGAGAAGAAAATGGATTTACATGGTCATGGGAGAAAGAAGTTCATGAAACAAAGGCCTTCATTCCTTCCTATTTTCATACTGTATATCCATATTTATTAATTTCTAGTTCCCTGTTTAAAACTTTGAATTACAGTAAGAAGCAATTATTATTAAAGGGGAACAGTCAGCATCAAGGGCTCCATGCCCAAGTTTGGTCCCAGTTTGCACTTTAAATGCAGAAACCTTTTTTTCTTACTGTTTACTGTAGCATAGCAGATCGAGTCAGAAAAATTTTACTTCCTTCCAGGATGTCATTTTCTGTAGTTACAAATCTCAGAATCCACTGCAGATGATGTCAGATCAGGGCTGCAGTAATGAGAGATTTACTAACCTGCAGTGCATGTTAGAGATTTTAGGCTCCAATCAGATGTTTGTCAGTCCTGCTGTTATCCTCGGGCTTAATGCAGTCCTCTGTGACAGTACTTAGCCCAGGGATGACAGAGAGACCAACAAACAAAAGAACAGAGCTTATATAAAATCTAACATGCACTGTAGGCTATTGAATCTTTCACTGTTGCAGCCCTGCTATGATGTCAGTTATAGAGAATCTGGAGTTTGTAGTTACAGAAAATGTCAGCCCGGAAGTGAGCAAAATTAGTCCAATACAATCTATTATACACAGCAAGTAGGAAAAATGTTTTTGCACACAAAGTGCAAATTGGGACCAGCCCCACAGTTGGGTATGGAACTCTTAGTGCCGACTGCTTCCCTTTAAGGTGTGGGCACATCAGTCTTTACTTGACTACCCATACATGGCTCTCAATTGCTATATGATCAATTAGAATCACTTATCAGTACTACAGTTCCATTTTTGATTTTCTATCCTCTTCTTTTAAAGTTCATATACAATCCAGTGCAGTTTATTTTTAAATAGCATTGCATTTCATGCAGAGTATCTTCCACTTTACCCACCTGATATATTTTTCCAGTATACATTGTGACAACCCTTTTTCTAATCTATCTCTTCTGTAACGTTTATATGTATTCACCTCTAATGCCCACACATTATTCTCATCAGAATAGGTTTTATTAATTGCAGTTAAGCCCAGTTCTTCTAACATACTCAGCAATTCTAGCTGCTCATTGTATTCTTTATACTGTTGTCAGGGAGATTCAGGAGGGATGTGAGAAGGTTTTATTTCACAGACTGAGTGGTTGAACCATGGATTAGCCTATCAGCAGAGGCGTTGGGTGCAAGAACCATTAATGGTTTCAAACACAGCTTGCACCAAGTAAAAAAGCTTAGTAGTTACCCAGAGGGAATGCAGTACGGCAGGAGAGAAGGGTGAGGAGGTGCAGGTAGTAACTCCAGCTAGACATTAGGTCTGTGACACGTCAATTCATCCCAGTCAATGTGCTCCACAATAACTCACTATTAGCTCCAGCATCAATTGGCTTCCTACACAATTCATTCATGAATTATGCCTCTCCCCGGAGTTTATTTTATTAACCGTATATGGAGAGTGTATTGTCTGGGAATGATTTATACAGGGGGCTGATTGACACCAGAGCTAATAGTACAGCACGAGTTGCCGTGGAGCATATTGACTGGAATGAATTGACATGTATCCCATTATGAACCAGGGCAAGATAGTTTATAACAGGGCAGACTAGATGGACTGATGGTTCTGCTGACATATTCTCAGTTCCTATGCCTCTGAATAAGGGGAACTCCGTTCCAGTAGTGAAATCTGAAGGCAGAGTGAGTTCTGGGAGCAAAATGGGGAATGGCTGCTCCACTGTAAAATATACCCATCAAATGCATAAAATTGACTAAATAAAGTGTGCAAATGCCACGTATAATGAGGAAACATATATCCAGCACACTGTCAGGTGTGTATGTTCGATCCTACATAAAAGGTGATGGGTTTTCCCTGTGATTTTTTGTTTCCATTTTCAGCACCATTTTCAATCATGTAAAATTATTTCCACTGTTTATTTTTTGCTCCCTTGACAGGGTGCTCTAGTGAAAACCAATATTACCAGTTACATCATTAATTATATACACTATAATACTTAAAATAGCATTTTTATTACTCCATTGTTCATTGTGGCTACATTAGCCTTTTCAAAACCTCTACCACTCTCCACTACTAGTGCAAGATGCTTATCATTGTTCTGTTACGTTGAGACATACTGTAGCCATCAAAAGCATTAGAAGATTTGAGGTTACGTGATAGAAATTAGTAATTTATGTACAGGGTGAGCAAATCTGGTGGTGGGTTTGGATATGGTTTTGCCAATTCACCATTTTTTTAATTTTAATTTTGATTAGGATTCAGATTTCATTTAGATTCAGGGAAAAATTGGTTTAGACCTAGAATGAAAATAGTTTAGAACTAGAAGGTGAACTCTGATTCTTGCAGCCTTCACCTATTTCAGTGAAAGTTACAAATAGCAAAGATATGTTAAAACAATTGAGAGTGTCTCGGCATGTGCAGTAATGGTTTGGAGTCAGACATCTATCCTCTATAACCACAGATACAACAAGTTAAATTATTACATTCTGCTGTTAGATACAGTCTGTACTCTTCTTACAGTACTATACTGTAGTCACAACTTGTATTGGAAATGAAGCTAGTGATTTCTGGCACTGATGGACAATAACTTGCATGTGGAAATGAAATGTAGTATTAGTAACCCATCCATCCTTAGTAAAAGAAGTCTGCAGCTCTACTTGTTAATGACTTTCCATTGCCAGCACTTTGTTTTACAATGGCAGCAGGGGTTCCACCTTTTAAAAATGCCATTTCTAATAAAGTTATGTTTTAAATTTTTTTGTAGCTTGTTTTGCAGTTTTAAATCATGAAAAAAAAACAGTTTTGGCTGCTGGTTGTATTGTGATGCTTGTAGTACTTTATTGAACTCCCCTGTGTCCACACTGGACCTAAGGGCTGCAGGGATTAGTTTAGCTTGCTCACCTTGATCTACACCACTAACAGATGATAGTGTTGAATTACATAGTACTGTACTCCTGCAATGTATCCTGAATTACATTACTGCTGTATTTGACATGGATTTGTAACATACAGATTGCTCAATAAAAATTGATAGTTAAAACAAAAGAAACCACAGTGACAGATGTTGACTGAAGAAAAAGGCACAATGGCCCAGCCAGTCTACCCAGCCCTACCCACTGTTGGATGTGATGGCCCTAGTGGTTACTCACTCCATCACCCACTTCCTCTCTGCTTCTACCCTTAACAACCTGTATATTTGTCCCACCCATGTTTGAATCCTCTTAGCGATTTAGCAAAGACAACTCCTCTTGGCAGCTTTTTCCACACATTCATCACTCTCTACATGAAAAGGATTTCCTGATGTCCTTCCTTAACGTCCTCCCAGCCAGCTTGATTGCATTACCTCATGTGCCTTGGTTCTCACTCAGTGTGAACCGCTCCTTGAAGTCTATATTATTTATTCCATGCAGGTACAGTACTTGTATGTCTCTATCATATTCTCTCTTTACCTTCTTGCCTCCAGCATGTACATGTTGAGGTCTTCCAACCTCTCCATGAAAGATTTCCCTTGTTGTCCCTGGATCATTTTGGTTACCTTCCTCTATACCAGGTCCACCTTGTCCCTGTCCTTCCTCAAGTGTTAGCTCCAAAACCACACATAGTACTTCAAGTGAGGATGAGCAGGGGATCTGTAGAGGGTCAGGATCACATCCCTCCTCCTACTGCTGGCCCCCTTCCTATGTCTCCCAGCATTCTACTTGCTCTTTCCACTGCCCTGTTACACTGGACTGATAATTTCAGGTTGTCCATGATCAGCACTTCCAGGTCTCCCTCATCAGTTATTTTCTCAGCCGCAACTCCTGTCATCTTGTGTTCTGCTTTGGGGTTCTTGGCTCCTACAGTATATGCATTACCTTACACTTATTTGCATTGAAGTTTAACTGCCATACCCTTCCCAAATCACTTCTGTGCCTCCCTCATGATTGTAACCCTTACTTACAGTCCACCTCTCTGCAGATCTTTGAATCATCTGTGAAAAGACAGATCTTCTCCTGGATCCCTTCCTCAATGTCACAGATGAGTATTTGTAAGAGGACTGGCCCCAAGACCAATCCCTGTGTCACCCCACAATGATCTCCCTCTACTCTGTGAGTATTCTCCATTAATAACAACACTCTGGGATCTCCAGCTTGTTTGTCTGTTTGTTTCATTGAATGGTATCCAGTGATGTCGGCAAATAGAGAATAGCGAGTGTCAAAAGGGACACTGCTAAAGAGCCACTGTCAGTCCAGTGAAATACCATGATGGGCAAACAGGTGTAAATGGGGAACAGTGGAAAACATTTATTTATTTATTTATTTTTTGTTAACCGGGTAAGTGCACTAGCCAGCAGGTGACTATTTTCAGGCACGACCCGGGAGGTATAGTTACAGGACAGAGTGATACAGTATAACTTACACATACAAGCAAGATACATTGGAACAAGAACATAGTGATACAGTGCAGTTTTTTGCATATAAGCGAGAATTATTGGAACAAGAACAGACATGCATTCATTGAACAAAAACTAAGGGGTGAGGTGCAGATGGGTAAGTGAGCGGGAGAATGAAAAGAGGGAGTAAGCTCCGGGAAGTAATGGGCAAGGCAGGAGGGAAAAATTAATACAGAAGGGAGGCAGCGAATGCGGCTTTAGCGGATGAAGGTTACAACCTACAACCGGGCTGGTGGAACCGAGAGTCGGCAGGAGAGAAGGAGAGGTCGGGAAGAGGGGGAATGTTACGGCAGGAGCATGAAAAGAGGGGAAAGGTGATAGGCAGGAGAAGGAAGGGGTAAAGACCGTACATAAAGGTAAAGAAGGACAGAGGGGGATGGAGGGATGGTTAAAAATGGGAAGGGGGTGGATGAGAGCAGTGTAAAGGGCAGTGAAGGGGTGAATCAGTTCGGGGGATGTGGGTAAGCCGGGAGGCAGGGCATGGTCTAAGAGGAATGGGTGAGGGGTAAAAGCAAGGGAACACTCCTGGGTAGGAGCGAAAAGGGCAAGAAAGGATGGAGAGAAAACTAACACAGAAGGGAGGCAGCGAATACGACTTTAGCAGTGCAAGGTTACAACCTGCGACCGGACAGGTGGAACTAAGAGACGGCTGGTGATAAAGGAGAGATCGGCAAATTCTGACGGGACACGAAAGGGAAAGGTGATTGGTAGGAGAGAGGAGGGTGAGGACAGTACATAAGGGTAGAGGAAGGACAGAGGGGATGGAGGTGGTTAGAGAGGAAGGAGGGGAAAAGAGCAGTGAAAGGGCAGATGGTGAGGGTTGATCAGAAGGGAGGCGAAATCTGACTTGCGGAACAAGGTTACAACCTGCAGCGGACTGGTGGAACTGAAAGATGGCAAGGAAGAGAGGAGAGATCGGCTAGAGGGGGAGTGTTATGGCAGGTCGCAGGAAGGGGGGAAGGTGAGAGGTAGGAGAGAGGAGGGGGTAAGGACAGTACATAAGGTGAAGGAGGACAGAGTGGGATGGAGAGGTGGCTTAAGTGGAAAGGGAAGGGAGGAGAGCAGTGAGAAGGAAGGATGGTGAGGGGTTATAAGCTCAGGGGATGTGGGTAAGCAAAGTGACTAGGCATTGTAGAAAAAATACACCTGAATGTTACAAGGCTGAACATCCATACAGGATGTATAAGTACAGTGCGTGAGTGCAAGCAATTATAAACTAGCAACTATACAGATAAGACATGTGGGTAGAAAGTATAACATTTATAGTGGAGCACAAGAGGTGGTCTAGACAGGGACCAAGGATTTTAAGTGGGATCAAAACATACACATTGGTCCATCGAGGCAAGGAATGTTCTTAGTCTGTGCTTAAAAGCTGCGTGAGAGGGGGCACTTCTTAAGTCCAAGGGCAGCGAGTTCCACAAGTGGGGGGCAGTATAACTGAATGATCCAGAACCCTTGTTTGTACGGCAAAGGGAACAGTTAGTAGAGATTTGTCTGATGATCTCAGGTCCTAAAGGTATCACTGGCTGAGCAGTTTTGATAAAGATGCTGGCTTGGACACTCTAATGATGGAGTCAGAGAGGCTGCAGAGGTAATATTGCCTGGTGGAGGAGGGGACAGCCAGCCTAAGTCTTTATACAGCTGACAGTGGTGTTTCAGGTGTGGTGCTTTGCCGCATACCTACAGGCGTTGTTAAAGGTGGTGTCCCATTTATGCAGAACAGTTTTGCTAGCCATAGTTAGGATGGGAGCACAATAGGACAAGGTAGGTAATAAGATTCCCCTGGCAATGGCCAATTTGGCGGAGGGGGTGAGCAGGTAGTTTGTCCTGTAGGCGGCCCCCAGTTTACAGTTGACAGTTTTACAGGTTTCCTGGATATGTTGCTTCAAGTCAAGGTTTTGGTCAAGTTGTATCCCGGGATCAACCCGGGATGTCAAATGGCGAATGGACAGGATAGTGCACCACAAGGAGGGTGAACATCAAAAGGGGGCAAAATGCCAATATGGCAAAAGGTAATTTTGGTGAACCCCAAAACAGTGAACACCTGCACGTGCAACCCCACAATGGACACAAAAATCGCAGCCCCATGGCATGCCTGAATGGCACCCACCTACTGTTCCAACCCAGAAAATGCAGCAGGCATGAGCTAAATTGCACCACCAGCCAGCATGATGCTATCATGGTATGTGCTGACAGTGCACAGAAACAACGACCGGCTAGTGCAGTGGGATTGAATCCCGTATCGTGCAGCACCCTCCCCCAGCACACCACCAGCAGACAGAACACAGGACAGCCATCAGCAGATGGCATGCACAGCAGATGTAGCAGCCTACAAATCTGTCACTTTGGTACTCACCGGCAATGTGCACAGAACCATGGTGGAACACTGCATCGTAGTCCAGGAGGCAGCACACCATGACATTCAGCAGGACTCCAGCTTCTCCTTACCCAGCGTGGGCCATAGAGGTCACTATTTTGTGCCCCAGGGAAACCCCCTGAGGGTGGGGGGGATGGAGCATGCACAAGCACGCAGTCCACATGACAGGGCTGGCTTACAAAAGGGGCAGAACCAGGATGTCACCTTCTCACAAAGACAGCAAACTTCAAGAATGTCTGACTGCACATTCTTAATGAGCCAAAAGGGAAGATCCCTCCTTTCCCACAGTGGGTATATCTACTGCTGGGACAAGGATTTCAGGGGGAAGATTTATTGGAGGTGTCTCCAGGTCCACAGGGACCAATGCCCAGCAAAGGTCCACATGGTGGTTGACCACATCATCTAACTGGCAGACCCTACAACCATGTGCACAATGCCAGTGAGGTGGGCATCCACAGTGTACTGGGCACAGTACAGGAATATGTCCGCTCCAGCCTGGAGAGCACCTCGCAGGTGCTGGTGCAGTGCACCACCAGTGTGCCTGATGTGGTCGCTGGCAGGCTGTCAGTGGTACCGCTGATGAAGAGGACTGTGCAGCTGGTCAGTCATGCTGCAAGGGGGTGTTCCACCACCCCAGCCACCATTGAGGACCTCATCATACCTCCTGAGTACACAGTCACAGGGGAAGGGGACAGGTTCCTGCAGTATGACAGTGGGCCAGTGGGGGATAGGGTGCTCCTGTTTGCCACAGAGCAGTCACTGCAGTTCCTACTGGGGTGCAGGGATTGGTTCCTCGATGGCACTTTCCTTGTCATTCCACCACTGTTCAGGCAGCTCTACACCATCCACAGAATGCGCACAGAGGTTGTTGTCCCCTCGGTGTATGTCCTGATGTGTAATTGGACCAAGCAGGCATACACACAGATCTTCTCGAAGGTGCAGCAGCTGTTGGGGGATGCCAGACCCAAGACAGCATGCCTCAATTTTGAGCAGGCAACCTGGTGGGCATTCATGTCTTTCTTCAAGGGCTTTGCCATCCACAGCTGCTTTACCATTTCTGCCAGGTGGTCTGGAGGAACATACAACAGACCCTTTGGGTACTGGCAAAGTATGCCTGGGATGTGGACTTTGCACTCCAGCTCCACATGCTCCTCACCCTAGCGTTTGTGTCTGTGTGTGTGTGGAGGGTGACGCCTACATGGAGCTCTAGGACATGGCGTTCTACCAGTACAACAAGGAGCTCCTCCAACTAGTCCTGGACTACATGGAGGACAACTGGATTGGGCATGCGGTGGGCTGCACAACCAAATGGTGACCATTGTTCCATGTGAATGCATGGAACATGTATGAGCCCACCCATGCAGGGATTGCACATATGAACAATGCTATGGAGGGCTGGCACAGGGGGATTTAACACCATCTTGATGCCAGTCATCCCAGCATTTGGCAGTTCCTGGACTGCCTTAGGGAGGAACAGTGGCTCAGTAAGCTCAGGATGGAGCAGCTGGTGTCAGGCACCAGTGGGGGCTGCCAAGCAGAGACAGTATCGGGACCTGACTCAGCGTATCAAGGGCATTGTTGCTGAGTATGGCACATGCAGCACAACCGACTACCTGTGGGGGCTGGCATATAACTTCCAGCTACAGGTGTAGTCGGCTGTACTAGCATCTGTGCTGTCACTCCAGGGTCACTATTGGAGTCCATATGTGGCATTTGCCACATGGCTTGGTGTGCACCTTCCCCACTCCAGACTACCGAGGTGCATCTGCTCCCCCACCCTCACCACCCTTGCATCATGTGCCATCCTGTCTCCTGTGCACGTGCACTCTTGTGGGTCTCCCGCCCTGCTCTTGTTGTGTAACTGTTCCCGGGGTGCCCTTGTTGTGTTGCTGTTCTGGGGGGGCCCCTTGTTGTATTGCTCTTCCTGGGGCACCATTTTTGTGTAGCTTTTCCCGGGGCAACCTTGTTGTGTTGCTGTTCAGTTCCCGGTGCAGCCATTGTCTGTTGCAGTTCCCAGGCACCCTTGTTGTGGTGCTGTTCCTCCCCCTCTACCCTGGTGCAGCTTGTTGGGCATACAGCCCTCCCATTACCATTGCCCATCTGTGCACCTAGCTGCTTGCTGGTGCACTGTGCCTGCATCTGCCAGCGGCACCCATCCATACCCCTCCATTTCCCTGCACGTCATCCACCGTGGTGTGTCATCCCCATGTCATTGCATTCCGTGCCTTCACTGGTAGCGGTTGTGGTCTCATTTTTTGTTGTTATTTCCCAAGTTCACTGTTTTGATGTTATCCTTTCTGTCCATGTCGTATTCCGGTCCAGAGCTGTGTTATTTGTGCTGTTACCGATTTCACCGCATTGCATTTGCTGGCTTGACATGGAACCTTATTGAATATACTAGTAAGCACAGTAGGCAAAAAGGCCCTTTTTTTTGCATGTGGCCAGAATAAAATAGACATTCGACAAAATACACAATTAACAATAAGTACAATAAACAAAATAATATACTGTATAAAAAGCTTAACATATTCCTTACCAGTCCAATAATTTTATTTTCTAACAACAGTCGTACAAGTCTGCAGTCATCTTGTGCGTGTGTTTTTGCTCTGAAGACAGAATTAGGAATGTATGCAAATTCAAACATTGCACTGTGGTCACTTACCCTCTAATATGCCAACAGCAGTTTTATTTTCAGCTTAAAAGTTAAGATGCACTGGAGTTCTGTTCCAGTCCTAAGTAGGTAAGTTTGTTGTTTTAATTAAAAAAAAATAGTAACTCTGCAAGTTTAGTGAGATTTTTGGTCATCTGCAACAATTTAGGGTATACTTTAATAATTTTGGAAAAATGATGTATTTCTCTGGTTCCCTGGTTCCCTGTCGGTTCCTGGAGCCTGAGAAAGTGCATTTAAATGTAATTCCTGTCTTGTAATCTAGGAACTTAAAAACGAATATAAAATTTGGATTTTATCAGGGACCCACAAAGCTCAATCCCTGCCCTCTGCAAGGAATTAGAAATCTTTGGAATTATTTCAGGCTGCAAACTCAGTTACTCAAAATCTGAGGCCATTGTTGTGTCTGTACCAGTACCAGTACCAGTACCAGTACCAGTACCAGTATCAGTACCAGTATGTTTTAAAGCTAAAAGTAAAAGAGCCTTGTATGATGTGTATGTTGATTAGTGGATGTGTCCTTGCTTACAATGGGATTTGTAACTTTCCAATACCTCTCAATAAACTTGAATTAAAAAAGACTTCAATTTCAGTAAATATTTATTAGTGGTTTAGCGTTTTGACACCGAAAAAACTTCTGAAATGGCTTTTGTTGACTTTTCTGTCAAACTAGCATGACTAACAAGCCTAAAAAGAAAAGTGAGTCTACAGAATGTAACAACTGAGCTGGCCTGCTGGCACAATGGTAGCACTACTGATAGTGATGCTGATGACCCAGGTTTGGGAGTGAACCCAGGATTGTCAGAGGGCCAGCCAGGGGAAGAAGGCTGATCCTCCAATGGTCTAATCAACTTTTCTGGGCAAGGAGGTATCTGACACCTGGAAACATACCAATGGCTAGCTACAGCTAGGGGTTGGTGAGCCAGGGACTAGTGCTGAGGCTAGGATTGGTAGAGGTGGCAGATGCCTTCACATGAGGGACAGGAGAGCACCCAACCATGCGCCAATGTCATTGCATGTCTGCCTCCACCAGGGAAGCAACAACAAACCAGAAAACCCTTTAGGATGAGCAGCATGACATCCAGGATCCATGCCAGCACCACCTCCACTGCTTCATGAGCCACTTCAACCTTCTGGATTAGCATCTCAGTCCTCCCTCTCCATTCAGGCCACAGGGAGGAGCCCCACCATGGGGTTACCCATGGTCTCCTGAGGGAAGCCAGGTAAGGTTCCAGTGTTGTCAGCAAGGCGGTGGTGAACCTGAACAGGACCCAGCAATCAAGGATGTGGGGTACATCCCCAGCTGTCACAAGGAGAAAAAATTAAACAGATAAAACAACAACAAAAAAATATGTAAAAGCAAATTCTGTGTCAACCTCCTGGCAAAGGCAGACTGTCTCAAACTTTGCTTCAAGTATTTGGGCCAATGGCCAGCCTAGTGGCATGATGGGTTGGGGCATCCATGCCTCCCTGCTGCCATGCTGGTGACCCATGTTCAGGATGGGACGTGGATCGCTCAGGGACTCAGCATGGGAGGGAAGACTGAGGATCTGTAGGACAGTGCTTCCCTCTGGGAGGGGTGATCCTGTGACTCGCCACTCAACTGCCACCTGGCGGAAGCCAGTTGGTGGTGTGTGCGAGTCTCACCATTGGGGCAGGGCTGGCATACAAAGTGCTGGAGCACCTCCTCGGAAGTTGAGTGCACTTGCCCACTCATTGCACACACTGTCATGCCCTGGGGGAAAAATTAGGAGGAAAAATGGAGGATGGCCTTAATGAAGCCCTCCCTGCTAGCATAGGCAGCCTATGCGGCCTTAGGGGATGGATGGAGACTCGGGACGGTCGTGGGCTATAATGGACAGGGCTACAGCTGCCCAGCCTGCCAAGGAGGATAAAGACTATATGGAAAAAATGTTTGGGCCAACACAACCATTTTATAAATTGTGATCCCTATAAAGTATTAGCAATTGCCAAGTGATCTAGGATCCTAAAAACTGATTTTAAACTTAAATTTCAGTAAATATATTTTTTTAGTGTTTTAGCACCAAAAAAGTTAACTAACTTTTGTTGACTTTTCTGTCATAATGGCATGACTAACAAGCCTAAAAAGAAATTATGCCTGCAGGATGTAAACATTTTGCTTCAAGAGTTTGGGTCAAGACCGTAATTTAAAAAAATATGATCTCTGTAAAGTATTTTGCTGTAAAACAAAGAAAAAGAGGGCTACTTTGAGGGACTCTTTTTCTGCCATCCAGTTTGCTTCTGTGCCACTTTGGTGTGCTCCAATTTAAAGCATGGCCATGGAGGGGGTTGTCCCTGATGGTAAAAAGCCCGCATCAACAGGTTTCTCACATTTGCAGTGGTCTCTGACTTCAAAGGGGACTGTAAATTCTGTAAACAGTCATCTCTGCCAAAGAAGATAGACAAGACTGCCAAGCAACCCTTGAAGTAAAGAAAAGAGCACACAGCATCTCTAGGGAGAGTTCTGATGCCAATGATGGCAAAAACCAAAAAATATCTTTTGACCAGTGGTTGCCATTAATGTCTGGGAAGAAAAAAATATAAGCAGTAATACACCATGCTTCCTCTGCCAGAGGAAGATGCACAGCAACCAATGGAGTAAAGGCTGTGCTCTCTTTCTCCTGAGGATAAAAAAAAGAAAGTGGCAGTCCTTTCAAGCCATACAGGCTATGGGGAACCAGGCTGCTGTTCCCCTCCACAGGTCCTGCATCCAGAACAAGTGGCTGTGCAGCAGGTGGAGCAAAAAGAGGAGGAGGAGGAGGAAGGAGGAAGAAGAAGAACAGATTGGGTAGAGGTAACCCCTGAACAGGACTTCAGTTCCCCTCCATGGTGATAGAAGATTTTTTTCCCTTCTACTCTGCCTTTGTGTCCCCAGTGGTGGACACTTTAATTCTCCAATCCAACGAAACAGAAGTGGACATATAGGAGATAACACTGATTAGTATGTTGGGCCTGATATCTTTAAAAATGTCTATACCCATACATAAGTCACTAAATAAGGCAATTGCCAAAGTGTTGTCAACACACCACTTTGCCTGGCCATTGATGAAAAGGGGGCGAAAAGGTACCAGCTGGACAGGGTTGGGTCAGAGTAGCTGCTTGCCTGCCCTAATCATGAAGGGGTAGTACAAGCTGCATGTGAGAAAGTCAAAGGACCTCTGGCATTTCTTCCTCCAGAGAAGGATTCCAGAAAACTGGACCATATGGCAGAGAAGGCTAACACAACAGCCCCATTGCAACCTAGGCATGCAGCTTATTTGACATATACCACATACTGTCAACAGTCTGTGTTGAACTCAGTCCTGCCTTTGTGTGAAAATCTCCCTACAAAAAGCCTGCCAATCTGGTCAACACGGTTAGGACTGGATTAAAGGCAGTCAGGTACCAATTCCAGATGTCCATTGATATAACTGGCACTGCATTTAGGGCACTGATTGATTAAATTGCTATGAGAATGTTTGCCGGGCTCAGAGTGACTACCTTGACTTAGGATACACAGGGCAAAGTAATGGATTTCCCCTTCAAGGGTTCATCCCTACTTGGAGATGAAACAGATGCACACATGAAAAAAGCAGATGAGCAAAAGTCCAATTTCAAATACATGACTGGAAAATAAAAGGCTCCTACTTCTTACAGGCCTTGTGGGGGGGTAGGGCTAGGGCCTACTATAGCAGCCCCTATGTCCATTATGAATACCCATTACAGAGAGGTGTTGGGAGAGACAGAGGAAGGAGAGAAGCAAGGCAGAAGCCAGCTCCAGCTCCTCAGCAACAAGCAAAGTCAAACCCCTGACAATTTTTTTCAGGTTGCCATAGACTCTCTGTCAGTTAGAGAGTGCCTGGCCCACTATTTCCAGTAGTGGCAATAAATTGCAGCAGACAAGTGAATCCTGGAACTAGTAGGCCCACTCTTATCCCTTCAATTTATAATATTTGCAAAGTTAAGCAGATCAAGAGTCTTTCCTGCTTACAGTCAGGAACAAAATGTTTTCCTGGAGCTGAGAGTGGTAAAAATGTCCCTGTTCAACAGCTTGGAAGGGCCTATTTTCCAGATACTTTCTCACCAGAAAAATAGGGAATGGCAACTCATTCCAGACCTAAGATTCCTGAACAGGTACCTGAAAAAGGAAAAATTCAGGATTGTGACACAGTAATCCCATCCTTGCAAAAGGGAGAATGGTTAGGGCCGCAGGATATGAAAGATGCCTACTTTTATATTCCAATATCACCCAGCCACAGAAAATTATGAGGTTCAGGTTAGGCACTGCTTGCTATTAGTTCTCAGCAATTCTGTTTGACTTAACCTCAACAAGAAGTCAGAATGTTGCAGTACTCTACACCCAGGATATGAGGGAACTGCAAAAAGCATAAATGCAAGTGAGACTGTAAGTATATTTGTAGTTTTATTTGCAAGCCAAATTGAAGTAAAATGGTCCAACTCCCAGAGAGGTAACTACCTATACCCACAGTCCAGGTGCCCCGGCACCTTGGTCAAGTGAAGCTTCATCAGGGGGCAGGTACCTGGTGTATGAATCCTCCTTAAGCAGGCTTAATGTCAGAAAACTTAACCTGTGTTTCACATGTACAATAGAAGCTATGAAGTTAAATTGTTTGGACATCAAGTTGGGTGTGGGGCTAAATAACACTGTGACCACCAGGGGGTACAAGATGCCTTCTTCAACAAACTGTCTCCTGATAGTGCAGACAATACCCATCCAAAAACACTCAAAGACTCCATACCCTATGGGTAGTTCCTCAGACTTAGACTGTAACTGCTCCAATGTGGAAGACTTTATGAGGAAGTCGGGAGGTTTGAAATCAAGGTTCCTACAAAGAGGTTACACCATGGATACTGTGGAAATAGGTATGTCGAAAGCTAAATCCCTAGATATAAGGCATCTTCTAGTACCAAAATATAGGGAAACACTTGAAAAAGTCCAATAACTTTATTACTGAGTTTACTGAAAAGCAGGCATGAATGGGAGCATTATTAGGCAAATGTGGCCTATCCTGATGGGATGCCCTGTGCTGGCTGATACAGGGCCCTTCATTTTTTTTTTTTTTTTTTTTTTTAGTCTTTGGTAACCAGGTAAGGCCCACTAGGCACAAGTGCCTGTTTTCAGGGGTGACCTGGGAGCACTGGGCAGTTAAGTGACTTGCTCAGAGTCACACAGTATGCAAATGGAGGTTGTGAGAATCAAACCAAGGTCTGGTCTGCTGGATGTACCAAGCTCATTACTCTATCCTCTAGGCTATACTGCCAGCCCTCTTAAAAGACTTACTTAAACTTAAAATACAAACTTTTCCACAGGCAATTCATATGGGAAGATGATAGACCAGCATATTTGAACTGGCTACCAGTTCACTCAAATGGCATGTACAGATGTGGCCATTGCATTATATGTCAATGCATGACCCCATCAAATTAGCTGAACATTGAGGGGTATGAATGTCAGGTCAAAGTCAGTGAATTAATTTCTTGTGGAACTAGTTTTATGGTGTATGCACGTTGGTGCTCCTGCTCTAAGTCATACATAGGACGTACCATCAGACCGTTAAAACAGAGGTTGCAGGAACATTCCAGGGACATCAGGAATGCCAACATGGACAGTTCTGTGACAGAACACTTTCTGAGTCCCATAATAGCGATATCAAACACCTTAAGTTTATGAGTATCGAAATAATAAAAAACAGAAGAAGAGTTGAGCACAAGCTCTTTCAGAAAGATAGCTTTTGTATTTTTGCAATGGGCTGTCTAAAACCTAAGGGACTGAACATACAATGGGATATTAAACCTTTCTTAAATAGATTGGTCTCAGTCCTCTGATGCTGTTGAGAGGACATTTTTTATTCATTTAGTTATTTGGGCCCCCCTCTTCCAAAGTTCCATTTTTATCTGACTTATACATTTTCCTCAGTATCATCCTTACCCTAGTTTGACTCTAAACAGGATATTACTGTTGTATTAATTCACTGTAGTATGCATGTTTACATGCTAAAGTAAAACAATATATATTTTTTGTTTGCATTCCTGTTAATGGTCTTCAGGTGCCCTCCCCACCCTAGTAGGGAGGCATCTGTTGTGAGGAACTTTGTCGGAGACATTTGTAGGAAGGCAATACCTTCTCTGAGATTGCCTATGTCTTTCTACCATGCCAGAGCCTGTACCAGCTTGTGTGTAACTGGAGCTGGCTGTTCCTGTGATGCAGTTCTCTGATGACAGTGCTTTTTTAAGTGAAATTGGACATTTCACATTTACAATCAAGCCCAAGGCACCACTGTTGTTGTTGTTGAACCCATGTGGCCTAGAAGCTAAAGAAATTCCTCTGTGGTCTTTTTGTGGCCACTGACAGGAATGGGTTTGCACACTGTATGAGAGATTGCACCCTGTACATTGACAAGAATGCCCTCCTGTGTACTGTGTACAACTTTGCTCCTATGAACTCCAGTATTTGGCTGGGTTTTAGGAAGAATTTTTCTAAGTTTAGGAGGAATTCCAATTTTTCCAGGGTGTTCTTTACCAAGCATATAGAGAGAGCTGCTTCCTCCTGGGTATTCCCACATATGAGCCAGTTGTTCAAGTGGGGAAACATCATCCTACCTTTCTTTTTCAGATGTGCACTTGTGAAGCCACTATGGCTAGACATTTTGTGACCACTCTTGCTGCTGAGGTTAAGCGACAGAACTGGGTTTGCATGCACTCGCTGGTGCAGGATCCAGATTCAGCAGCTGAGATGAGCAATTCCAATAACATGAAAACCAAGAAGCCAGAATGTTGCAGCACTCCATACCCCAGATAGAGGGCACCTGTAGGAAGCATAAATGCAAGTGAGGCTGCAAGTAGAGTTGTAGTTTTATTTGCAAGCCAAACTGAAGCAAAACAGACCAACTCCCAGAGAGGTAACTACCGACATTCATGGTCCAGGTGCCCCGGAATTTCACTCAGGTGGAGCTTCATGGGGGAAAAGGGGATACCAGGTGTAAGAATTCTCTTTAAGTACCCTGATGAAACCAGGTCAACTAAACACTGAGGTAAGGGACCTTTACAGAAGAGAAATTGTTTCGGTAAATATATGGTAGTTGATGGGATTCAAACCTGAAATCACTCAAATGAAAAAATATATAAACAGTTACCAAATAATTATTGAAATATTAAATAAAATAAGTACATTATAATTACAAAAATGAATCCATAAAAGGATTCAGAGTAGCAACTAAATTGATAATTCCAGCTTAATCATAGTGAATGCTATATTAAATCACATGTTAATACATATCAAAAATCACATAGATGGAAGAATGTTTACTGTAGCATAATAGATCAGTGGTAAAACTGCTTGACATCTCTACATGTGCATCTCATGACTATACAGAACAAAATCTGGGGTGAAGTACTTAAAAAAATCAGAGCCGCATTAAGAAAGAAGAAAGAAGAAATCGAAGGCTTCCACAGATGGGAACTCCCTCAAAATTTCCATTCATTAGCAAGGTAGAGTGGGGGTGAAAAACAGATGAACTGTAATCTCCACCTACTCACTGAATACCTCAGCAGGTAGAAAGAATATGTAAAACCTGAAAGTAAAGACAAAAGCACAGTGAGGTTATTAATAGGACGATGATGCTTGATGCATTTCAGATTCAAATAATCCTTTATGATTGGATATTGATAAATGATTATTTGAATCTGAAATGTGTCAAGCACACCTTTTAGTCATGCTGTGGTTTTTAAATTTTATGAAATAAAAGTTTTTTTAATGATCTAAGCCGTGGAGTCCTCATTGTAAAAGATTGCTTATGCAGTGCCCAGTTTTGAAGTTTTGTATGCATACCTGCTAACTAGTAATAGTCTTCAATATCTATAACTTCTACAAGGAGAGGCAGTAAACTTCAAGTCCTCTGTACAGAGACAAACTTCACTATCTCACATAGAGATAAAGTAGTGTTGAGAATACACAGAAAATTCCTGTCTAAAATTGTACCAGAATCTCACCTGAATCTGTCAGTATCTCTACCTGTGTTTTTTTTCCAAAACCTTGCACAAACACAGACAAGAAGTTCCATAGCCTAGTTCCTGGGAACCAAGAAGTGGGCAGGGGCTTTCTTAAGGACTGGGCCATCAAGCAGCCCCCAGCATGAAGGACCAACATGCAAAGGATGTTGGAGTCTGCCCACCAGAGTCAGGCCAATGAAGCAGCCAGCAGCCAGCCACTGCTCCCCTGCTGATCCAAGGGGACCTCTACCCAGGTAAGCCTGTTGGGGGTTGCATTATAGGGTGGCTGTACTTGGGAGGCCAGCTAAGTGTGTCTGTGAGCTTAAGGGCTTGCTGTTGTTTTTTCCTGTCTTTAGAATGGTATTATTTGTTTTTAACTGATGCAAGGTTTTAGTGTGTTTTTGGGTAGTAGGGGTTGTAGGTAAGGTGCAGGGAAAAAGAAATGTGGGGAGTGGTGCAATGCAATAGTTGTGGTGTGGCAGTCTACAGGAAGATCTTCTGGAAGTTGCGGTGCTGTCCTATCTGTGTGTGCATCTCTGGGTGGGGGGAACAGGTCTCAAGGCTCCACACAGTACTAGCAGAGAGTCAGGAGACAGTCACGAGACTCAAAGTCACATTGGCAAAGAGTCAGGGGACCATCTCTCCCACCCAGAGACCACCTAGCCAGATACCACTACCTCAAAGTTTGCCAGAAGAAAGGAGTGGTTGGACTAAGGTGGGCTCATGGACGGCAAGTGTGGTAGGATTGGGAAGGTAGAGGGGTGTGGGTAATAGTCACATTCCTCATCCAGTGCCACTAAGAACCTCCTACACCATAGAGAGGATGTGTGGGAATGCCCAAATGGAGTCCCCAGGAGGGGGGAAGGAGACCCCCAGAGAAGGAGGAAGCAATTTCTTGTAGGGGACTCTATAGTCAATGGGATTGACTTGGGGGAAGGAATGGGGTAAAGAGGGAAGTTAAGTGCCTACCTGGTTCATCAGCTCGGAGGGATGGAAAGATCTGCAACAGGGTTGATACAGGAGGTGGGGTGGAGAGGATGCAAAGGGACTTGACAAAGTTGGACGAATGGTCAAATATATGGCAGCTTAGATTCAATGCAAAGAAGTGCAAAGTAATGCACCTGGGAAACAAAATTCCAGGGGAAGAGTACACAATGGGGGGTGAGATAATAACAACTACAGAAATGGAAAGGGACCAGGGATTAGTCATATCAGATGACCTTAAGGTGGGCAAGCAATGTGAGAAGGCAGTAAGAAGAGTTGGTGGGATACTGGGATGCATAGGGAGAGGCATCACCAGTAGAAAACTGGAAGTTGTTATCCTTTTGTACAGACAATTGGTGAGACCCATCTGGAGTTCTGGTCCAGTTCTGGAGACCCCAACTCCACAAAGACATAGACAGGATGGAGGCTGTCCAGAGGAGGGCAACTAAAATGGTGCAGGGTCTGCAACAGAAAACATACGAAGAGAGATTAAAGAAGCTTAATGTGTATACACTCGAGGAGAGGAGGGAGAGGGGGGACATGAGAGAAACTTTCAAGTACATCAAGGGAATCAACAGACTCCAAGATGGTAGCATCTTTCTAAAAAAGAGATGTGCAAGAACAAGGAGGCACAATTTGAAGATGGGGGGGGGACGGCTCAAAGGTAATGTGAGGAAGTATTTTTTCACTGAGAGGGTTGTGGATACATGGAACAGCCTTTCTGAGGAGGTGGTGGACTCAAAAACAGTGGAGTAATTCAAGTATGCTTGGGACAGACATAAGGAAATTCTAGTGGGGGGCAGGAGGAAGTAGGTTGTTGGTTAACTAAGATCTGCAGCCTATGCATTGGGTAGGGAAATGGGCAGACAAGGTGGGCCAAGCGGTCCTTATCTGCTGTCAAATTCTATGTTTCTATGTTTCAGTAGATTGTAATGGCTATAGGAAGAAGGGGCAGATGGATGTCATTGTCTATTTGATGTCGAATGGCCTAACTCTAGAAGGAAGAGGGGCAGTTCAGGAGCAGTTTATGAAGCTGGGGAAGGGTCTTAGGCAGGTAGCATGTACTTTAGCCTTTATAGAAGTGCTGCCTGTCTACAACATGGGGAAGGAGGGGAAGCTCCATATTAAGGCCTTCAACTCATGCTTGAAGAAACGGTGCAGAGAGGAGGGGTATGGTTACACAGGGGACTGGAGCTCCACCTAGAAGGATCAGAGCTTGTACCGGGGGACATCCATCCAGGAAAGGAGAGGTGGTCCTCAGTAGACGGAAGAAAGTGTTCTGGCAGGCATTTAATCCAGCTACAAGATGGAAGGCAAAGGCAGCAGGAATTGCCCCCAGGCTGTGAGGGAGAGTAGAGAATTTTTGGGGGAAAGGATTCCCAACCAAATGAAAGACAACCAAGGGTGTAAGTGATCAGCATGGGAGGAAGGGAGTAAAAGAAGCAGGCAGTATGCAAAGGAGAAGAAGGGGGGAGCAACTAGACAACATGAGAAGGGACTAGAGTAGGACTAACAAAATCTGGACAGCCATGTGTGCCAATGCTAGAAGTCTGGAAAATAAGATACCAGATCTGAAGGCCACCATGGCTGAGGCAGGCCTGGATATTGTAGCCATCAGCGAAACATGGTGCACAAACAACCATGACTGGGAAATGGTCATACCTGGCTACACAATGTTTAGAAGGGACAGGGTAGAAAGGAAAGGTGGGGGAGTGGTGCTTTGTGTTAAGGAACACATCAAAGTGACAGAGTTACAGGGAGGACGGGAAGGTTGTAGTGTTGTGGATCAACCTTGAGTCTGGAAATGGAACCAACATTTGTGTGGGAGTGGTATACAGGCCTCTGACACAGGGAAATGACATAGACAAAGAGAAGTAGGAAGACATAGGCAAAATGGCTAAGAAGGGGATGTGGTGCTGGTGGGGGATATAATCTGCAAGATGTAGAGTCAAGCCTACCAGTTGCAGCATCAATTAGGAGCACAGACATATTGGACACCCTGCAGCATGCATTCCTCAGGCAGCTGGTCAGTGAACCCACTTGGGTGGGGCAATACTAGACCTGTTACTTAGGAACTGGGCCAGTGTGGTGGATGTTAGAGTGGGGACTCATCCTAGGACCAGAGACCATCGCACAGTATGGTTTAGTATCAGAACAACAGTAGAATCCAGCCACACACTGGTGAGGGTCAAGGATTTCAGAAGAGTGGGGGAAAATATCAAGGGGGGGGGTGGAGGGAAAATGGACCAGAATAAAAGAGAGCATAGTGAAGACTACAAACCTGTATGTTGGGCAAATAAGCAAAAGCAAAAGGTGGAGGAGACCATTATGGTTCTTAAGGGAAGTGCAGATAAGGTATGGGCAAAAACAGTGGCATTCAGAAGGTATAAGGAGACCCAGAGAGCGAAGGACAGAGAAGTGTATCTGGAGAAATGGAGGGAGACAGGCAAGGCAATAAGGAGAGCAAAAGCGCAAGCTGAGGAAAGAATAACTCAGACAATATCAAAGGGGGACAAGATTTTTTCAGGCCTACCGGGTCATATTCTCGCAGACAAACCGTGTACAACAAGATTGCACTGTCAATAGCACGTATGGGTTTACAGCGACAGGGGAATTACAGTGATATGTAAGTATCACTACCCCATCACTAATCAGAAAGGAGGAAGTGAATGTAGCCACTGCCAGTTGGGTGCTCAGTCGAGCTGCTCTGATGGTGGAGTGGCAAGAGCACCTGTCCCTGTAGTGGATGAGGTTGGGGGAGAACATGGTTTGATTCCCTGCTAGGGAATCTTTTACTTTTACTACTTTTTGTTTGCCCCCGTGTACACACCCCCTCGGAGTTGATTATAATAGTTTCATGGGATGTGGGGGGCAAAGCCCCCAGCAAAACAAAAGAAAAACTGTCTGGTGTTACTGCACGCTGTTTGAAGGTGATTGGTCTTGGTGTGTGAGGTTTCATCTCTGACATTATGAGGCCGTGCCTTTTTCAGGTATATCAGAGAGAAAAGGAGGACCAAGGGAGGAATTGCATGGTTAAAAAAGGAGGCAGGGGACTACACTGAGGAGGACTAAGAAAAGGCAAATATCTTAAACAAATATTTCTGCTCAGTATTCGCAGTTGAGGGGGAAGGGGAGGGATCACAAATATGCACCAAGAGATTGGGAAGGAGGGAAATGGACACCAGTCCCTTTTCTGAGGAGAGGGCCAGGAAAGCGCTCACTAATCTGAGGGTAAACAAAGCCATGGGGCCAGATGGGGTGCAACGGAAAATGTTAAAGGAAGTCTGGGATGGGCTAGCTGCACCCCTGACAGACTTTTTTAACAGTTCACTGGAGACCAGCGTGGTCCCCGAGGACAGGAGAAGGGTAGATGTAGTCCCACTTCACAAAAGTGGTAGCAAGGAGGAGGAGGAGGAGGAGGAGGAGGAGGAGGGGAAATTACAGACCTGTCAGCTGACATCTCTAGTAGGGAAATTGATGGAAACACTATTAAAGGAGAAAATCGTGAAACACCTGGAATACAATGGACTGCAGGACTCGAGGCAGCATGGCCTTATGGAGGTAGGTCATGCCAAACAAATCTGACAGGATAACCAGGGTGTTAGATCGGGGTGGGGCGGTGGACATGGTCTACTGTGACTTCAGCAAGGCCTTTGATACTGTTCCACATAGGAGGCTGGTAAACAAGTTGGGTAGCATGAGTATGGGCAATAAGGTGGTAACCTGGGTAAGAAACTGGTTAGGGGATAGGAGGCAGAGGGTGGTGGTAAATGAAGTTTGCTCTGATGAGGGGAGAGTGACCAGCAGGGTACCACAGGGGTCAGTACTCTGGCCAGTCCTCTTTAATGTCTTCATTGGTGACATAGCACAGGAACCAGAAGGGAAGGTCTGCCTCTTTGCGGATGACACCAAGATCTGCAACAGGGTGGACACTCTGGAGGGGGTCCAAAGGATGGAAAGAGACTTGAAATGACTGGAGGAGTGGTCACAAGTTTGGCAACTAAGGTTAATGCAAAAAAGTGCAAAATAATGCACTTGGGTCACAGAAGCCTGGGGGTACAGTACAAAATGGGAGGAGAGATACTAGCAGCAATGAGACCTGGGGGTAATCATATCAGATGACCTGTAGGTGGCCAGACAATGTGACAAAGCGACTGGGAGAGCTAGTGGGATGCTGCAATGTATAGGTAGTGGTATTACCAGCAGGAGGAAGGAAGTGGTGTTGCTACTATTTAGGTCTTCAGCAAGACCCCACCTGGAGCATTGAGTCCAGTTTTGGCGGCCACATCTCAGGAAGGACATAGACAGGATGGAGGCAGTCCAAAGGAGGGCTGCCAAGATGGTACAGGGTCTACATCAAATGTCCTATGAGGAGAGGCTAAAGGAATTAAGCATGTACACCCTGGAAGAGAGGAGGGAGAAGGGTGATAGGATCGAGACCTCACGGGGTGAATAAGGTACAAGTGGGAGGTATTTTCTCAGAGGAAAGGGTGCTCTAGAACAAGGGGCCATGTTATGAAGTTGGAGGCGGGTAGGTTTAGGAGAGAAGTGAGGAAATACTTCTTCTCAGAAGGGTGGTGGATGCCTGGAACAGTCTTCCAGTGGAGGCTTTCTGGGTGAAAACAGTGGTGGGGTTCAAAAAAGCCTGGGATAAGAACAAGGGAGTCATAAGGGATAGGTAAGGGGGTAGCAGAGAAAGTGCAGTAGACCTGGAGGGGTCTAGAGTGTAAGCAATGCAGCAATAAAGGGCAGACTGGATGGGCCATGCAACCCTTATCTGCCATCAGCTTCTATGTGTTTCTAGATGTAAAAAGGACTTAGAACAAAAGCGTTTAGAAATGACAGCACAAAATTGTTTTTCACTTATTGTGAGGTTGGCAAAGGCAAGCCAGCAGCCAAGACAACTATCTCAGGTTGAATCATTTTTGCATTTAGTTATGTTATGAAAAGGCTGGTAAGCAGACACCCAAGGGCCTACAGGTGCACTCTACCAGATCTAATTCTGCCATTGTAACAGCTGTGACCTGAAGGACTGTTTTGCCCTCTAGTTGGAGCCATTTAATGAGGAGTCCTCTGAGTTTGGTGAGGGCTTCTCAAGGATTGTCAACTGAGTAATACTTCAGGGACCAGAATCTCTGCCTGTAGGTCTCTCCTGAGATGTCATATCCTTTAAGGATTTCTCTTTTTGCAAAGCCATAGTTTTCTGACTGTGCAGTGTCCATATTGATGATGACTTTACCTGTTAGATAAGGTACCAGCCTGATTGCCCATTGCAGTTTTGACCACTGGCAGGCTCCAGTGACCCTTTCAAAAGATATCAGGTACAGTATGCTTCAGTATCACTCGAGAGGAACAACTTTGTATGTTTAATGCCTTTTAAGTTTGTTTTTGTCGATCTGCTGGACCTGTACCAGATCCTCCGGCCTTGATAGCTAGCAAGGCATCAGGCCATTGCTGCCCTTGTCACTGTGCTAATCGCCCCAACCATAGCACTTCTGTAGATGTAGCCATTACTGCCTTTCCCCTCTCCTCTGGTTTCCTCTGCCCGTTCACTCATTCCTTTACCTACTACCTATTCATCCCTGTTTTTCTTCAACCACTCCTTTTACATAGCTCTATACTGCAGTCTTCCTCTATTCTCTTGCTCCTCCCTCTTCTCCCTCCAGCTGATCTATTTTTCCCATCTATCCTCTAGTCTCTATATTGAATCACCACAGTCTTAATATGTATCTAGTAGCTTCATGTATTGTTCTTTTGCTCCTATGTGTGCTCCTGAAGTATAATCTATTGATTGTCATGTTGCCACATTGCTAAGTTCTGCTTTTAATCCCATGTACTGTAAACCTAATTCATACTTTTGTTATCCTTGCTTTTGTAATGCAACTTTGTACTGTGTATGTGAAATGTCTGCTTGTCCTCCAGGACCACTTTGTAAATGAGTCTTTCTCAATGGTGTATTCCTTGTAAAATAAAATTCAATTAAACTGCATCTCTTCTATTCTCTGTTTCTCAGTCTCTCTTTGTTGTATAACCCACCATTTGAAGAAGGGAAATATGCTTTCAGGTTCTGTTCCTGCCTGTTCTTTTTGTTTTATCACTGGTGCCAGCTGTACAGTCTCAGTTTGGACATTTCTTTCTGCTTCTATTGACTGCCATTCTTCTGGTAATTGCTCCTGGACTTGCTGTTGCAGGATCCATACCTTTCTTCTGTGCTTCCCTTCTACCAGGTCTAGTACCCATGCACAAACTCCTCGCATGGAGTATGCATGGCATAAATCTCAGTGCTAACACCAACTGTCATAGAGGCATGGGTCAATAAGTAGAGACAGACCAGGGGAAGTTATAAAATTCACAAGTAGCATTTTATTATCATCAATAACAACAAAACAAAACAAAGATTAAAAATGTACAGGATAGCTCTTCATATAGGCAATACTAACAAAGTCCTACATCTGAGAGTCTTTTTCTAAATTTAAATCTCAATCTCTCTATCTCTCCCTAAACAAACATCTGGCACTATGCACAAAGGGGTGGAGTGGCTACACGCTGCGTATTTTGGGTTATTAGCCACCCTGCACCGGTATGCGCTCATGAGGATACTGGAAATAAGTACACAGGCCCAACACACATCCTCACATCCACAGATTGCAACATGCTAGTGGCTTCCCGGGGTAATGCCAACACTAGGCAGTATTCACTAAACTGTGTAGCACTGGCCACTTGAGTGTGGAGGGTGGTGCAGGGTATGCCAGGGAAGACCCTGCCATAACCCTCTGCATGCCCCCTAGGCTGCCTACTGCTGGGTGTGGTGAAACATAGATATGACCCCCCATGCTGCCACAGCCCACTGGGCAATGAGGGGGGCTGTGACTGCTGGTCAGGTGAGTGCCCAGCACTGACAGTCATATATGGGAGGTGAAGGGAGGTAGTGGTGGAGCCGAGGGGAAGGGGGACACACAGCCCACCTCTGAGTGCATGGGTCTGGGTGCTTGCTGTGGGCATGCACTACTCCAGACCCGTGCTTCGCTATGTGAGGGATCCGCTGTGAGACCTGGGAGGGGCATCCCATTGGATGCCTGTTGGGTCCACAACTCCACCCATGGCTTCCCTGCAGAGTTCTGCATGCTGGGGAGGGGAGCTTTGGATAGGTGGCCAGCATTAATGACTGCCAGTATGGGTGCATCTGTCCACAAGTGCACAGAGCCATGGGTGGGGTACACAACTTTTCTGCATACCCCACCCACTTCGTACACAGCATCCATTGCTCTCTTTTTATAAGTTGTCTTTTCCTGACAGTTTAAACTCTGCATCCTGATTGTTGTAATTTCCATCTCATGTTTCTCACCAAAGGTACCAGCATATTGTAAGTTTCTTTCCTGAGGCCAGCCTGAAGAGTACATCTAGTCTAAAACAGGTGCAACAAAATAGAGCAGTCTGTTCCAGAGCTGGTCTCCTGTTAACAATTCTGTAAACAAGCTTGGGAAGGTCAAAAAACATCTCAAGTTCAACCCCCTTTATTAGGATTGTTATTTTTTAAGAAACCCAAATAACTTTCTGAAATCATTTAAAAAATATAAGTATATATATTTACAAACCAAGGGATCCCAGTTTCAAACAAAGTCTCACATGTATTTTTTTAACCACAGAGAAGCAAGGGGCGAAAGAATAGAAACAGCAAGTGAAGGAAGGGAGAAACGAGGGGATTGTGGGACCATTGAAGTGGCCAATTCCTAAGTGCCACAAGAAAATCTGATTGTGAAATCAGGCAATCAAGACACAGGCAAGTGGCAAAATAGGACAGGGCAAAATAGATCCTTGCTTTTAATTTTCTCTGTATAAAACTGGGGCAGGATCTTACCAAACCTGGTCACAATCTGGCACAACCTTCCTCCCATGAACCCATGCTGCCTAGTGTCCTGAAGTCTATCTTGTCTCCAGAAACTCCACTAGCCTCTCTTTTATTATGACTTCCATTGACTTCCCCACTATAAATGTCAGACTGACTGCTCTATGGATACCTGATTCATCACTGCCACCGCTCTTATGCAAGGTTATCACCTCCACTGTCTTCCAGTCACCTGGTACAATCCATGTTTCCACAGATCAGTGAAAGAGATCCACCAGTGGTGTGGCTAAACACTGCACTATTTTTTCAGCACCTGAGAATTCAACCCATACAGATCCATTGATTTAGTCACCTTTAGTGCTTTTATCCCTTTCAACCCCTGCCCCTGCATTATAAGTTCCCTATTGACATCCTCTCCCCCTTCTTCTTTTGCCCTGATGAGCCATTCAGGCAGCAACTCCTTATTTTCTGCCATGAATACTGAAAAGAAATACTGATTCAGAATGTTTGCATTCCCATGTCCCCCCCTTCCCACCGCTCTCCCTTTCAAATCTAAAAATCCACTCTGAAACGTTGCACTTTTCCTGTAAGTGTCAGAAGAATGTGTTTTCCCTTTGCTTCACTCCCTCCACTATCCACAGCTCCTTATTTAACTCAGTGTCCTTCACTAATTTGCAAACCTCCCATGCCTTCATAAGATATTCTTCCATGTGTTCCTCTGGTTGGCTGAACGTTTACTTTTTGAAAGGTTTCCTTTTTCTTTCACAGTCACCCCCACTTTATTCGTGTATCACACTGGTTACCCCCCCCTCACGCTTTCATACCACTCTAACACAGAGACATGTAGCCTCTTATAGCCCATACTTGATTAGGTTCCATTTGTACCAGAGTTGTATAAGTCATATAACTTCTCAAATGTTAATTTTCAGCCAATTAGTGTGCGCTATGTCATTCAACAGGTGGGCATGGTCTAAAATGGACCAATCAGAATTGTCCCATGGATCTCAGTTCTGTCTCCTCCTGGCACCAGAAGTCTCACCTCAGCGCTGGAAGTAATGCATTCTCAAACCCTGAAGTGATGCAACTCACCCTCTCCCATGCCTCATATGCCACTCCTTCTCATGTGTCCCCTCTACTCATCCATCTCCCTATCCTTCATCCCCTCCTTGTGCCCCCATCCTCCTTATACCGCCCCACCATGCCTCCCTCATACACCCCCCTCTCTCCAGGATGTTAGACTTTAGGAATGTGTAGTTGTATTCATTTGTCCCCCCCCAAATGTTGGTCTTGAGGTATCAGGACAGAACAATGTGCTGGTGCTTGTTACTTTTTTTTTCTGGAATGTTGTGTTAGGAGTGTGTGTCATCATGCGCAGGCTTTTAGTCTCAGGGGCATGTTTGGTGGCTGTGATTTTCCTAACAGTGAAAAACTGTCTTACAGTGTAAGCACACTTATCTTTTAAAACAAAACCTTTATTCTTTCATGTAGGAGATTGTTAAAGTATTTAGGAAAAGTGCATCCGTACATTGGTGTGTGGATAAATCCGATCTTCACAGTCAGAAAAGGTAGCTGAAAATGTTTTAACTAAACTAGACATTACGTTTTTCTTGAAATGCAGAAAAGGAAAGCAGAAGCTACATACATAAGGGAAACACTGTGCTATTTTATCATTAGATATTTTTAAAAAACTCACCGCTATTCTGACTGTGTAGTCAACAACATTCTCTGATTGGTGCTAAGTTGAAGAAAGCCTGTATGCAACTTCTTGTGTTCTTTTATACTTTTTGAGGGGTGAGGCTACCAGTTGAAAGTTAGTGGGTCACCTTCTGAAAGTTCATGGGTTTCTAGTTGAAGGTTTGGGGAAGGGGGAGGAGGGGTTCATCAGCAGAAAATTCATCTTACAGAATCTTATATAAGCCTTCTGGTTGGGGCTTGATAGAACAGCTTCCAGAAACTTGTCAAATCTGTTTTATAGAATTTGAGCAGGTTATCCAAAACATTAAAGAAGATAGCCTAGAACAACCCATCTTAAACTGACATTCCACTAAAGGAACAGACTGTTGTATCCCCAAATGCAAAGCCAGGAGATGAAAAGCCAGGAGAGTGGAAGCCTACCAAGCCCAAGACCTCATAAGTGTCCTATATAAGGTGTGAAGAAGAATGTCCAAGAACAGCCTTGTTAAGTGGAAGGGTTTATGATATAAAAAAAAGAATCTCACTGCACAGTTTGGTGAACTGAAAAAAGCTAAATCTGGTCCTGATACTCCTACCAAAGAGCCACAGGTGCAAGAACTTGAAGAGGTGATGGAGTGAATTATTCTACAAAAAATTGGCAATCCTGTGACAAGCACAGGACTTTATGGTATAGCTTCCAGAGATTTGTGGAATCTGTTTTATAGAATCTGAGCAGGTTAGCCAAAACATTAAGGAAGATGGCCCAGAGTGGCACATCTCAAACGTACATTCTGCTAAAGAAACAGACTGTCACACCACCAAATGAAATGCCAGGAGATGAAAAGCCAGGAGAGAAGAAGCCCATGAAGCCCAAGACCTCCCATGGGTACTACATAAAGCATGAAGAAGAAATGTCCCACTACAGCATTGTTGAGTGGAAGGGTTTGTGACATAGAAAAGAATCTCACTGCACAGTTTGGTGAATTCAAAAATGCTAAATCTGATCCTGATACTCCTACCACAGAGCCACAGCTGCAAGACCTTGAAGAGGTGATGGAGTGAATCTGATACAGAGAAAGTTATGAGAATGACCCCAAGATCTGAAGTGGCATGGAGGGAGAGCCTGAGAATGCTGCCAAGACACAACCAGAAGAAGCATCCACCCATGAGGCAGATGAAATTGCTACGACCAGTAAGTCACATGCTAAGGAAGAAAGAAAAGATGAGAAGAAGCCTTGCCGTGCAGAGGTAAATTCATGTTTGTTTCTAAACATTAAAGAAAAAAATGTTTGAGCAGACACATACATACATAGTGTAACTGAACAGATTAGTTGATAGCTGAACTAGATCTACCTATTAACAGGACCAATGCTGTTTTTATTTTTTTTTTTATTAGAGTGATGAATTTGCAATGGAACAGCAGTCATATACAGACAGCATGGGCACTCAAGTCTCCACAGATCTACTGTTTGTCTGTGTGTGCTGTTGAAAAGATACAGATGTACTTATTAATGAGATGTGTGAGGGGCAGTGTGTTAGAAATACAGAAAGCGATAGAATGTGGCAAAAGAAGACAGAAAATCCTGTAATCACTATACAGCCGGAGCAGTCTTCTTTTACGATTAGACAGGGCTCATCATTTGAAAAACCAGACTAGAGTATTAAGCCCTCAAAACTGACCACACTATGTATTGTAAGTATGTTATGTACCATATCATCTGTGGCGTAACTGCTGCGGTGATAAGAGGGTGATACATGTTGAAATGACTAATGCCTGTTGTGGGTGTGAGATAGATGATCCTTGTCAGAAAAAACATACTTCAATTGTGCTTACACAACTGGTTGAGATGTATGCTTGTGTGACTTTGATACATTGTGGCTGTTCGCCTCTCTATCTGTGGGATATACCACCCTGTAGGGGTACGATGCAAGGAACCCTAGAGGAGGGTTCCTCCCATAGGTGATGTGGGAATTATTCCCTTGGCTAAATGTAGCTTAGGAAGAAGTCCACAGGAAAGAGAGATGAGCCGCTGGAGGAGGAGGACTGGATGGTGGGGCAACGAGAAATGAATCCTGGAACAGTCCAGGAGGAGTGGCCTTTTAAGACCTGATGGGGGAGTGACATTGTTGCTCCACCCATTGAACCTCAGGCTTAAAGCCTTCCCATTCAATTGTGCTTACGCAACTGGATGAGATGTATGCTTGTGTGACTTTGATACATTATGGCTGTTCGTCTCTCTATCCGTGGGATATACCACCCTGTAGGGGTACAATGCAAGGAACCCTAGAGGAGGGTTCCCCCCCATAGGTGCCGTAGAAATTATTCCCTTGGCTAAAAGTAGCTTAGGAAGAAGCTCAAAAAGGATACCCAAAAGGGTGTCGAGCATCAAAGAGACGAGAAATCAAAAGATATCTAGACTGGAAATTAATGTGACAGAAATAAATAGGAATGACAGGAGAAGAATGAGATATGACGAGGACGATGAATGAAAAGAAATCTGACCAGATGCAGAAGGGTGGACTTTCTAAGGAGAAGGGGAACAGCCGGAGCCACCATCCAACTCTATCCAACAGCAGAACCTAACTACAGAACCTATTGAGCACTAACCCTGACTAAAAGTATGACCATTGGCACACAGGAGAGGAAAAACCCCCTTTGAAGAGGAAACCTCTGGGGATCCAAGGCCTAGCTCGCCTTCCCTCCAGGCTGAAGGATGGTTTGGTTAGTGATGGCTCAACTAAAGCAATTTAAAGTTGAGATCAAAGAAGGAGGAAAATTCCAATTCAGAGGAAGATCTTGCTCTGACTGTCTAAATGGACAGCTGTTGAGGGATGCAAGTGATGTCTCTGCAACTAGATGCTCAAAAGCAAGACAGGATGTATGATGATGGAAAGAAGCCTTGAAGGCCTGAACGGTTTAAGGTGAGGAATGAAATGGATGATGTACGATTATGAAATGAGGTCAGAAGGCTGGCACAGTTAAGGTGAAATATGAAGTGGAAGGTGAACGATGATGGAGTGAAACCATGAAAACTGGTATGGTTAAGGTGCAGTATGAAATGAATGATGTACGATGATGAAGAGAAGCCTGCCAGCACCCAGCAAAGGGGCAATAGACATGAAGACATGTCTCTGAGTGGTGAGCAGGTCAGGTCGAGGTAGCATGGACCCAAGAGGGTTATGCTCGAGTAGTCAATGTGGAGGAGTAGACCCACAGGGAGGTCAGATGAGCGAGGGATACCCAAATGCGGTCATGAGAACACTGATGGTGATAATAACCACAGGAGTGCAGCAGTTTGATGAGAAAGCATGAGTCCCAATGAGAGGTGTGCTCAATTAATTGATGTGGATGAGCAGAGCCTGAGGTCAGACTGAGCGAAAGAGAACCAGACTCATATCTGGAGGAAGCTACCTGTTATTGGTAACTATAGGAGACCAGACATGGGCACAGGGACACCAGACAGACTAGGGTAAGAGGAGACTATGAATAGGGTAGGTGATGGCAGGATAGGGAAAACCCCAAAAGAAAACAAAGGTCAGAGAAGCAGAGGAATGGAGGGCAGAGGGAACAGGAGGAAGAGGGCAACAAGTGGAGTTGACGGGGCAGACACCCCCGATATGATGGATAAAGGTAATGAGAATGAATGAGACAAGCAACAGAGGTTGAGGAGTGTACAGGTTGTGTGTCCACAAATAGCCCTAGCACCATGAGGAACATCGGGAAACCTATGGGGAGCAAGGGGAAATGAGAGAGGGAAAATCATAGTAGGGGAGAGGTACACAGGGGCCAAGCACACTGGAACGGAATGCGAAGCAGAGCAAAATAGTAATGGAAAAAAAGTGATTCAAGGCCAGCAGTATGGAACTGGGTAGGGCAGGCAAGTGAGAGAAGATAATGAAGTAAGAAAGTGCCAGAGGGTGAAACATCAAATTAAGCTGAAAGCTGCAGAATGAAAGAGGAATGGATACAGGTCCTGTACTGAGAACGAGGACAACCACTTAGAACAGCACAAGAGATGAGGGGTGATAGGGAAAGCAAGAAACCCCAGAAGGACTGAGACAGGCAAGGCAGAGTGAAGTGGGGAAAGGGTTTCCTGGTCATAACAGTACAAATAAAATAAATACTGTATGTAGCGTTTGATACTGCCTTGTTGTTATTTTTTAAGAGTGCGTTAAACAAGGAGATGAGCAATGAAAGCCTTGGCTGCCTGCCCAGGCAGAGAGCCACAAAGGAGGGGAGGTTAGACCAGAAGAAAAGCTGCAATGTGCTCACCCTGATACTGCTAAGGAGATAAGGGGAGCAGAGTGTACCAAAAGGTGAGGTGGCAGGCACAGCTGAAATGGAGCTCTGGAGCATGGCGCCACATGCCAGAGGCACTCATACAGCCAAGAAACGGAGGAGCCGAAAATGGCGATGAACATGGGGCAGAGGCTGGTTCCCATGTATCTGAGAGAATATGGGAAGCGTAGACTCAGTGATGCTCCGGGTGAGCGGCTTCCGATGTTGGAAGTGTAACAAAGCGGGCGGCACACCCGGAAGTCTTGAAGTGGAATCTGGGCAGTTGCCTTTGCGAGGCGAGAGAAAGCCTTAAAGAAAGGAGATGGAACAAACAGGAAACAAGGAGGTACATAGACACCCGGGACAGGGACAGGGTGCGGAGCTGATGAGGGAAGAAGCAATGAGGGGAAAATGAGGAGGGGGATGAACTATAGGAGGGAGGAAAATGAGCAGGGAAAAACACACACTGGGCAAAAAGCAGGAGGTAAAAGGGGGTGGTGAGGAAGAGAGGTGAGAGAAAGGCTGAGCAGTTGCATGAGCACCAACCGGAGAAAAACACAAACTGGAGAAGGGGGCAGAAAGAGGACAAGAGCCAGGATCAAGGAAAGGTGGCACCTCCGGCCGCAACAAGAAATGAATCCTGGAACAGTCCAGGACGAGTGGCCTTTTAAGGTCTGATGGGGGAGTGATGTTGTTGCTCCGCCCATTGAACCTCAGGCTTAAAGCCTTCCCATTATATCACTAATGAACTGACAGCTAAAACAGAATACAGCAGAAGTCGTACCTATAGAGCAACTAATGTCTGTCATTGCAGTCATAGCTATGAAATAGCATGGGATAGACATTATCAACTAAACCCTCAAATCTATCAGTCATGTTTTAATTAAAGTGAAAAGGGTTAAAGATGTACCAACAAACATAAAGAGAAATCAGAAAAGAGGCCAAATGTTTGGTCGCTAAAGCCTCATTAAAAAAAAATTCTATAAAGAAATTCATGGCCTCTGTCATGAAAAATCATTTACCCTGCTGATCCGTTACAGGTTATGTGTAAATTCTCAGTACACAAAGCTTCATATTTCATCGTACAGAGGGCCAAATGGAATGCAAGCAGGAAGAGCATCCAGAGACATATGTATCTGATCATAATCCGCTTCTCCTGTGCATTCTGCCTCTGAACTGATGTTTCCTGCCCCCCCCACAAACGAGGGAGGCTGCTGATGAATATATGAGAGAAACTGAGTTGACACTTTTAGAAAATGTTTCACTGACTGAACCGATATATTCGTAGGAGACACAGATCCTGAATGTCTTTGTAGTCTTTTTCTAATGGTAGTAGTATGAATTGACTGGGAAAAGAATGTGGGTTCACTCAAATGATGAAAGTGTCTTCTCCAATTGTTATGCAGCTTCATGCATTGAAAGGTCATTAAACATCACACTGCGTGTTTTTTTTTCAGAGTAAACAATATTGTAAAGCACTCTGTCAGTGCATCCATGCACTTATTTTTGAGCTGTTAAGACACTTGTAAACAACCTGCTTTAAAGCTGCCTGAAGGAGAAGCATAATTTCCACTTTTACAAACAGGCAAAGTATTGTTTGAAAATATCAGGAAATATATGAATGTGTTCTTTCTTGAGTAAAAATTCTATTACGGTTACAAACGACAATGCATGATTATATTTTATTCATATCATGCAAAACATAAACTGACGTGGTGAGTATATACAAAAGTCATAACTGTATTTTAAAGACATTTTATATTTATCTGCATTGTAACACGTAGCAGGCATGCTAATACAAAATATAAACCATGCAATGATTACAACACGATAGAACTCCTTACTAACAGTCTAAGGTACATGATGTGAATCCAAACATGAGTTGTTACACTTTGCACCTTAACAATACACAGTGACAGCAACTTCTGGGCAGCATGTTTCACACAGGAATGGACTTTGTCTATTCTCCACCTGGACACGAGGTGGGTACAAAGTATAGACACACGCGCCATAAACCAGTCAAAAAAACAAAGCAAAACATGATGGTGTTTGAGGGCCAGTCTTGCTGCATGAAATATGTTTTCCAAAGAACATATGGCAGTGCTTTTTTGCTTCAGGTTAAATCGATATACTTTACATAGTCACTCAGCATTCCATTTGGACACTCTGTTCAACTCCTTCTGTCACTTTGCTCTTGCCTGTCCTCCATGTACACACCACTGTGACCTCTACAGTGGTCTCCCCCCTCCTTTGGGCAAGACACCTGGCCCACAGTGCCTCACTAGTTGGGAAGTTCTGGCTTGGTTCCCTATCACCCTATCTTAATGCCCTTCTCACCACCCCTCCTAACCCCACCTACTCCCACCGCAACTCCCCCATAGGACCCTCACTCTTTTTGACCGAACTTCCACTTCAGGATGAGCTGCCTTCTTCTATTATTTTTCTAATATTTGGAACTCTCTCCCCTTAGATATCTGCTCTGTCCAGTCCATTTGTTCATTGTTCTATCTTCTTTGAAATTACATCTCTCCTTCCTGCAATTGCTTTTGGCCCTCATCTCTAACACTACTTTTCTCTTTGGTCACTTCTTTCCTATTTCTTATTTCTACTCTTGCCCCTTATGTACCTTTTATGCATGAAGAAAGCCTATAGCACTAGCTGGGTATGCATGGTGCAGTGTTCACACCCTAGTGGGGTTCTACACTTGAAGGTAATAGGTCTGCCTTCCCCCCCAACACAATTTATCCCACAAAATTGTTTTGCATAATTTAAACAGTTTTTGGTTGTATTGTCATTATACTTGTTTTAGTATTACGCGAAGTTGAGTGATCTGCCCTTCATGTCACAAATTTGTATCTGGTTCAATTGTTTTATTTCTAGCTCTATGTATATTAGATCTGTATGCAATTTATATCCCCTCCTCCCCTCTCCCCCGGGGATGCATCTAGAAATGAGCTATTGTAGCTTAGAAGAAATACAAAATCACACATGACCACACAATGCATTGTGGGGTCATGTGTGATTTTGTAGTTCTTTGAAACATGGCTTTCCAGCCAAATGCCCTTTGGGGTAACCATTGCCACCCTCAGTGCTTGTGCAGAGAGGTTCTTTGTCTTATTGTAGCTTAGTATGACTTTCCTTGTGAAACTTGTCAAATAAATAAATAAATAGCCAGGATGATGCCACAAGATTGCAGGAAGCATTAAATGCATTGGAAATCTGGGCATTGGATAAAAAATTGTTATTCAATGTGGATAAATGCTGTGTTATGCATTTCAGGAGAGCAAACAAACATTGGTCTTATACACTCGGACGACAAATACTGAGTATCGTGGAGTAACGGAGTGACCTGGCCATCATGGTTACAAATGACTTGTCATTCAAAACACATTGTAACTCAGTTATTAAGAAATCAAGTAGTATATTACATTGCATAAATAAGCACATTACATCTAGAAGCAAGGAAGTCCTGCTGCCTCTCTATACATCTTTAGTAAGGCCGCACTTGGATTACTGTGCACAACTTTGGTCACCTAGTGGAAGAGCCGAGATAGTTGCACTGGAAAAAGTCCAGCGGAGAGCTATCCGCCACATACAGGAGGCAAAAGGACAAGATTATCTAAGGAGGTTAAATACCTTGGGATTATACTCCTTGGGAGTTTAGGCAGTTAAGAGGGGATATGTGCTTGATTTATAAATCACTTATTGATCCAGGTTTATGGGATTGAAATTCAGGGAATCATTGTGCAATACTAGGGCACACCCTCTACAACTGTTAGTGGATTGCCCCAAAACAAATAAAAGAAAATCTTGGCTCACCTTGAGAGTAACTAACATCTGGAATAAACTACCATTAGAGGTAGTAGCTAGTGACACTATGAATATCTTTAAGTACAGATTGGATAGTTTCCTTATTAAACATAAGATTCAGGGGTATTGATAAATCGGCGAGCAAAAGGACTATTGTCTACATAGCTCTGCATTCACCTATGAAACCTATAATACATATGCTACAAAAAGGGGGAGTACTGTTAACCAGAGCAGTTGTCCTTTTTGCCAGTGAAGTCACTGCAGATTCATAGAATACATTTAATGCAGGGTACTTTACTACATCCTTTATCAGACAGAACATGGTATCTCCAAGACTGTCTGCAATATCATGAACATGTCATTACCCATACCACATACCATCTGAAAGTACATCATAATACATGTAATTTGTTATGCAAAATAATCACATGATCTGTGCAAACAGTGTATCACTTTTTATGTCAGAATGAATGGCTTCTAAAGTGTGGTTATTGAACACAGCATTAGCAGTATATTCAGTGCCTTGTGTAATTTCAGACTCAGTCCCCCCATTCTGCAGACTAACCATGCAAAAATCAACTACAGCAATAAAACCAAAAAAATATAGCACATCATAAGGACTATTGATAAACTCTATAGTAACTGATTTAATTGCTTCCTGAAGAGTAGCGCCCTGTTCCTTAAAATAGTCATCGGTTTCTTTCAGGGCCTTGTTTGGGATATTTTTGAACAATTATTTGCCTGTTTGTTAGGGCTGTGCGAATACCTTTTTCCAAATATTCAACTGAATATTTGGTATTCAGGCATCAGGTATTCATTACTCAGCTGAATATTTGGTAATTGGCTTAAGAAAGGGCAAGAAACAGCCCCCCCACTCTCCTCCCTAGCCCAGATTGTTTCAGTATAGAAGCTCCCATCCCCCACCCTCAGTTAGCACCCACATCTCCACCTCCCCAGTAGCACCTACGTTCTGATAAAAGTAAGTTTATTGATTGCTCCAATGATGGGTGACTGGCACAACCTGCCTGCCCCCATGGCCGTCTGTCTCCTTTCATTACTGTTTCAGTTATGATAGCTCCCTCCACCCTGGTAGCACCACCATTTGTAGAAGAATGGAAGCAGGACTCTCGTAACAGCCTCCCACCACACCTGCCACCACCTGGAAGACTGGAAGATGGTGATCAGCACAGCCTCCTCAGTCCATGTCCAGCTGCCTTCTTATGAATGAAGATACTCCAACGCTTGGTTGCATAGTAAAACCAGCTGAGGACGTGATCAGCTGGTTTTACTATGTAGGCCAAGCATGGAAGATCTTCATTCAGAAGAAGGTGGTTGGCCAAGGATTGAGGAGGGTGGGCTGCGTCGGTCGCCTTCTTCCATTCTTCTGGGTGGCTGCAGGTGTGGCAGGTGGGCGGAGCTATCACGAGGGTCCTGCTTGCCTTCTTCTATAAACAGTGGTGTTAGCAGGGTGGAGGGGGGGACTATCATAACTGAAGTGGCAATGAAAGTTTGCAGCCAGTTGTGGGGACGGGTGGGTTGTGCCATACGCCCATCATTGGAGTATCCAGTAAACTTACATTTTATCAGAATGTCAGTGCAGCTGAGGGGGAGGAGGGGGTATTTGGGTGCTAACTGAAGGTGTGGGGATGGGGGTCTTCTATGTTGAAGGGATCTGGGCTAGGGAGGTGGGTGAGGGGCTGTTTCTTTTCCTTTTTTTAAGATAGTATTTCCTAAATAGCGATAAATAGTGCTACTATTAGTTTTTCGGGATCTGAATAATGAATAGTGCATTATTCATGGTATTCAGGAAATAATATTTGCTGACTGCACACCCCCTACTGTTTGTAAATGTGGAAATGGTGGTTCTTCTTCAGAAAGATTTAAAGCAGGTTTAGATTGTTGTTTTAACAGCTCAAAAATAAGTGACTTGGACACACTGACAGGGTGCTTTCCAATAATGTTTACTCGGGGGGAAAAAATACAGTGTGATGTTTAGTGACCTTTCAATGCAAGGAGCAGCATAATGACTGGAGAAGCCACTTTCACTACTTGAGTGATATCACATTCTTTTTCCAGTTTTAAAGCAGAGATACACATTCCAACTACTATCATTAGAAAAAGACTACAAAAAAAAAAAAAAAAGACTACGAACACATTCAGGATCTGTGTCTTCTATGAATATAAATTCAACCAGTTTAACATTTTCTAAAAGTGTCAACTCAGTTTCTTTCCTATGTTCATCTATATCCTCTCACATTTGTGGGGGACATGCAATATCAGTTCAGAGGCAGAATGTACATGAGAAAAGGATAGTTCAAACTTAGGTAGATTGAAAACTGAGAGTTCACAGTAGTGGATTATGATCAAATACATAAGTCTCTGATGCTCTTCCTGCTTGCATTCCATTTGGCTCTCTGTAAAATAAATATGAAGCTTTGTGTACTGCGGGTTTACAGATAACCTGTAAGTGATCAATGCGATAAATAATTTTTCACAGCAGGGGCCATGAATTTCTTTTTAGAAATTTTTCTAATGAGCCTTTACTGACCAGATTTTGTCCTGTTCTCTGATCTCTCTGTCTGTCTGCTGGTACATCTTTTTAAGTACCTGCACTGGGTCATAGAAACATAGATGCTGACAGCAGATAAGGACTGCAAGGCCCATCCAGTTGGCCCATTTTTTTTCTACCTTATGAATGTGCCATAGGCCTTTTCTCTGTCAATGGCCTATCTATTCATACTCATCTGTATTGCTTCCTTATGCCTATCCCATGCCTGTTTGAAGCCCTGCACTGTATTCATATCCACCACTTCCTGAGGTAGGCCGTTCCATGCATCCACCACCCTTTCTGTGAAAAAGAATTTCCTCACATTACCCCTTAATCGGCCTCCCTCTAATCTCATGCTGCGTCCTCTTGTCCTGCTATTTTTCTTATATTGAAACATGTTAGACTCTTTCATCTTGTTAATGCCCTTAGGTGTTTGAATGTTTCGATCATATCACCTCTCTCCCTTCTTTGCTCTACGGTATACATATTGAGCTCCGTTAATCTGTCCCCATATGTTTTCTGATGCAGTCCCTGCACCATTTTGGTTGCTCTTCTCTGGACTGCCTCCATTTTGTTAATGTCCTTTTGAAGGTGTGGCCTCCATTACTGCATGCAGTACTCCAGATGGGGCCTAACCAGTGTCTTGTAAAGAGGGATTATTACCTCCCTCTTATGACTTGTGATACCCCTACTAATACACCCCAACAACCCTCTAGCCTTACCTACTGCTTTAGTGGTCTGCTTGGATGATTTCAGGTCATGTGTGATGATGATGCCCAAGTCTTTTTCTTCCCTTGTGACTGCCAGCATCTCTCCTCCCAACCTATAGGTGGCTTCAGGGTTTATCTTCCCTATGTTCATGATCTTGCACTTCTGTATGTTAAACCCCAGTTGCTACTCTTCTGACCATTCTGCCAGTTTATCCACCTCTCTTCTCATTCTGCCCACCCCATCTGGATCATCTACTCTGTTACAGATCTTGGTGTCATCTGCAAACAGACAAACCTTATCCTCCAGTCCATCTGCAATGTCACTGATGAAGATATTGAAGAGGACATGCCCCAGGACTGATCCCTGAGGTACCCCACTTGTGACTTGCGTCTCTTCTGACTGTATACTATTTACCACCAGCCTCTGTTTTCTGCCCATCAACCAGTTTGCCACCCAGTTGACCAACTTCTGACCCACCCTGAGCCTACCAAGCTTATTAATCAATCTTCTATGTGGAACAGTATCGAAAGCTTTGCTGAAGTCAAGGTAGGCAACATTAACTGCTCCCCCTCGGTCCACCACTCTGGTTACCCAGTCAAAGAAATCTATGAGATTAGTTTGACAGGACCTTCCTTCTGTAAACCCATGCTGTCTTGGATCCTGTGCTCCTATGGATTCCAGGTGTGGCATTATCCTTTCCTTAAGGAGTGCCTCCATAATCTTGCCCACTACTGAGGTAAGACTGACTGGTTCCCTGCCTCCTCCCTGCTACCACTCTTGTGGAGCGGGATCACATGAGCCCTTCTCCAGTCTTCTGGGACCTCTCCTGTGCTCAGAGACTCACTAAACCATTCTGATAATGGCTCTGCTAGTTCCACCCTTAGCTTCTTTAGTACCCTGGGATGTATGTGATCGGGTCCCATTGCCTTGTCCACCCTGAGCTTAGCGAGTTCTTGCAGGACCCTTTCTTTTGTGAAGGGACTTTTGCACACCTCCCTCCCCCGGTGTATATGGTGCTGAGTTGTGGGCCTGGCCCTACCTGCTCCTCAGTAAATACTGAGCAGAAGTATCTATTTAGGATAGATGCTTTTTCTTGGTCCTCCTCCACACACTCCCTCTTATCCCTTTGATCTTAGTGATAGAACTCTCTGGACTTTCTCCTTTCGCTAATGTATCTATAGAAAGTCTTGTCCCCTTCTTTTACTGTTTGTGTTAGTGTTTCCTTGGTTTGGGCCTTTGCCTGTGTAACCCCTAGGTGGTGCTATACCAAGGGCTACTACCCCTGCCTGCTTGGCTAGTAGCAGGTTAAGGGGCCTGACTTCTGAAATGGATGCCTCCACTCAGAGGTCAAAGTTGGTAGTGGTCAAGCTAACCTGGGCACAGCCCTCTGGGACACTGTAACCCACCTCTTTCCTTACTAGTGGCTGGAACAATACACAATAATAATTTTCACAATACCCCTGATACACCACACAAGTACTGATTCTGTTTGCACTTACTACTAGGGCTTTCCTCTGGCTTGACCCGGGGGACCCCCTGTAAAACAAGGTTATACCTAACAAATAACAGCAGTACAGTGCTCTTGCACAAACTGGAACCAGTCAGGGTAAATGCAAAAAAGAGTTAGATCTGATTTATTTAAGGGACTTAAACAAGGGAGGGGTGTAATCAGGTTAATTTGCTTAAAGGCTGTATCAATCAAACAGTTATGCATGCACTTCAGGGTCCACAAACAGTCACACACTCTGGGTACCCAGATGGAGAATGGTGGGCTAGCCAGAAACGTTACAGCTGGTTGGGGCCCTGTGATGGAAGAAAACAACATGCACCACACACACTAATTGTAATCCGGGGCCGGTGGGCTCAGTTCGTGTAAAGAAAACAAGACAATCAGATGACACACTTTTAGATTAGGCTGTTGTTGCAGCGAGCTACCCTGATGATTACTCACAATACCCAAGACTGGACACAGGCTGGATGAAAATTGAGACTGCAGGTGATTGGTCTGGAGTGCCAGGAGAAGTAGGGCCCACACGACTCGTCGAGGCATCATTCCTGTTCAAGCATGGAGCAGGGGGCTGATCCCCAGGCAGGTCTCTTGTCGATGGCTTTCTCTGTGCAGCTGGTAGTCTGGCTGGGCCAGTGTGGCAAGGCCCAGGCCAAATGGAGACAAATTCGGATACAGTCCATTTGGGGATGGATACAGCTTCCAGCAAGCAGAACACAGTTCACACAGTGGGGAACCAAATCACGACCCACTAATAACTCACAGCACATTTACATGTAAGGAAATTCTACTGTGCCAGGCAAACCACTCTCCGGTCACGATTGCAAAGTCTCTGCACAAACCGGGGATTCAAAAGTAGCTGGAAATCCTGACAGGCCAATTGCATTCAGTAAAATCTTTGGTTTTCTTCAGGTATGAGCCTGGTAAAAAATCAGTGGCTTACTACGTTCTCACAAACTTGGATTTTGTCCGAAATAATTCTCTTCTCTCCCTCTCAGGGGCAGTAGGTAGGCATGCAGGCCACAACTCAGGCTTTTCCACAGTTCTCCTGTGCGAAACTACTCAGATGGCTGCTTGACTGTCTCAAGCTATTGCTTTTTCAGCTCTCAACTGAGATCTGACTCAACTGCCAGCAAGCCTGGGACTTTCCCCAGAATCCAAAAGGTTCGGTTGGCTGATCTGTCTGTCAGTCACAACAAAGGCTCCCCCTTCAGGTGCAAAAAGGCGCCAAAAGCCCAAAACTACTATTCCTACAGATTTTGATTCCAGACAGCTCCTGTAGTACGGCTCCATTTTAGGTCCCACCAGTACTGATTGGTCCAATTTGGCAGTCCAGGACCAAGATAGTGGAGATAAACAAAACAGTCCTTGCTGCAAAGATGGCAAGTTAGACAAACTACATTATCATTATCACTCTAAATGATTTTCAGCAAATAGTTACATCTTTCAACAGAACTCCTTCTCAGATTACTTGTGACTGCAATCCAGGCAGCTCTTATAGAGACAGTACACAGAGGCTACACAGGCACTCTTTGGCAATCACATTTAAAGTGCTAAAACGCAGGGCACCAGCCTGGCAGTGAGCATTTAGGCAAGCTCAAGGAAGACTTTTCGGGAACCCCCATTTGTAGGGGGGTTACACCTGCTTTACTGCCTTCCCTGCTTCCTTTAGGGAAGTTTGGTATGCCTCCCTATCTTCATCCTGCTGCGTTCCCTTATATTTCCTGAAGGCCAGTCTTTTGGCTCTGACCTTTTCTGTTACTGTTTTTGAGAACCAAAGTAGTTTCCTCTTTCTTTTGCTCTTGCTTTTCTCCCTAACACAATGGGATGTTGCTTCAAATATTGCATTCTTAATGCTTGCCCACTTTGCCTGTACCCTGTCACCAGTATTTTTTCTTGCCAGGGCTAGTTTAACCCTGTTGGCCATCTTATCAAAATCAGCTCCTCTGAAGTCCCATATTTTTGCATTGGAATGGGATGATCTGTTCTAGTGGCCAAATTGAACCATACCATGTGATGGTTATTGGACCACAGGTGACCTTCTACCTGAAGTTCTGTGATCCTTTCCCCATTAGTCATTACTAGATCTAGGATAGCCATGTCTCTTGTGGGTTATTGTACCAGTTGTTTGAGGCCCTCCCCCAGCAGGAATTCCACTATGTGTCTAGTTCTGGCAGATGTTCCTGCTGGTAATGACCAATCTGTATCTGGCATGTTGAAGTCTCCCATTGTCAGAACTTCCCCTTTAGCTGTCATGTTTTGTATATCTTCTAACAGAAATGTGTTTATGTCTTCTCCCAGGTCTGGTGGCCTGTAGACAACCCTAGTTCATATGGCTGTCCCAGTTTCTGTTTCCAGGGTGACTCACAGTTCTTCTGGCTCCTTATGTGTATTCAGAATTTCTGTAGCTTTGATGTTTTCATTGACATAAAGGGCTAATCCCCCCCCCCCCTTTTTGCACTTTGGTCTCTTCTGAACAGTACATAGCCAGGTACTGAATACTCCCAAGTGTGGTTACTGGTGAACCATGTCTCGTTAATGGCTACTATGTCTGGTTTAGCCTATATCATTGTTGCCTGCAGGTCTGGGGTCTTGTTTCCCAGACTGCAGGCATTTGTGTACATGATTGTCCATAGGCTAGATTGCAGTGCATTAGTTGTTCGGTGAGGTCCGGCGTTTCCCCTGCGCATCGTAGGGGGAGCTGGACCTTTTTCCTTACCTGGCCATCAGCCCTTTTCACTTCAGTTAAAATGTGATACATAGATTTGAGGGTTTCATTGATCATGTCTAACTAGAGTTGCAGCAAAGTTTTACTTTGATGATGAAGTTGCCGTAAAGTGGCCAAAATTCACATTCACAGAGCTTTGCGAAGTTTTCACTGCCCTGAGCAACTTTGACTATGCCTGAAACCAGAAAGTTTTCAATGTGAAGTGTGAAATTAGCCTGCGAATTGCAGAATCCGCAGGTGAATTATGCCATTCGTGGGTGAATTCCACCATTTGTGAGGTAAATTCTGTACTACGTGGATAAATTCCGTACTTCGTGAATTGCACTAACTTCGTGGATTAATTCATGGAGTGATTTTAATCAGCTTAGTACATCTCTGTGTGTGACCCATCCTGCTTCATAGCTATGGCTACAATGACAGACATGAGTTTCCCTATAGGTATGGCTTCTGAAGAAGTTCTGTATGCTTCTCTAGCTGTCCGTTCATCAGTGATACAAGTGTGTTTTTCTGAGGAGAATCATCTTTCTCACACCTAGAACAGGCATCAATTATTTCACTATGTATCATCCTTGCTATCACCTCAGCTATTACACCACGAATGGTATGGTACACAACATACCTACAATATATATTGTGGTCCATTTTGAGGGGCTTAATAGTCTGTTCTGGTTTTTCATATGAGGATCACTGGCTAATCACAGTAGATGACTGCTCTGGTTGTGTAGTGATTACAGAATTTTCTGTCTTCTTTTGCCACATTATATCACTCTCTGTATTTCTAACACACTGCCCAACACACATCTCATTAATAACTACATCTATTCCTTTCCAACAGCACACACAGTCAAACAGTAGATTTGTGGAGAATTGAGTATTCATGCTGTCTGAATATGACTGCTGTTCAATTGCAAATTAATTCCTCTAATAAAGCAAAAGAAAAGAAACATTGGTCCCGTCAAACTTAATAGATATGATATAGTTCAGTTACCAACTATGTATGTATGTATGTATGTCTCTGCTCACATGTTTTTACTTTAATGTTTGAAAACAAATGTAAATTTACCTCTGCACAGTAAGGCTTTTTCTCATCTTTTCTTCTTTAGCATGTGGCTTGCTGGACGTAGCAATTAATCTGCCTCTTGGGTGGATGCATCTTCTGGTTGTGTCTTGGCACCATTCTCTGGCTCTCCCTCCATGTCACTTCAGATCTTGGGGTTCATTTTCACAACTTTCTCTGTATCAGATTCACCCCTATCACCTCTTCAAGGTCTTGCAATTGTGGCTCTTTGATAGGTTTATCAGGATCAGATTTAACGTTTTTCAATTCACCAAACTGTGCAGTGAGATTCTTTTCTATGTCACAAACCCTTCCACTCAACAATGCTGTAGTGGGACATTTCTTCTTCATGCTTTATGTAGTACCCATGGGAAGTGTTGGGCTTCATAGGCTTCTTCTCTCCTGGCTTTTCATCTGCTGGCATTTCATTTGGTGGTGTGACAGTCAGTTTCTTTAGCAGAATGTAAGTTTGAGATGTGCTGCTCTGGGCCATCTTCCTTAATGTTTTGGATAACCCACTCAAATTCTATAAAACAGATTTGAAAAATCTCTGGAAGGTATACCATAAAGTCCTGTGCTTGTCACAGGATTGCCAGTTTTTTTGTGGAATAATGGGTATTTGTTAGACAAATGTAATATTATTTTAACCTATGTTAACAGGAAAGGGGTCACTATTTCGGTGACCCCGGTACCTCAAGATTTGGAACCCTTCTCTCTTAGCATGTTTGGCCTCAAGAAACCACTAGAGGAAATGGATGCTAAATTGACTATGTCATTAAGTTCTTTTGTTTACTAACTGCCTTGATGTCTAATTGGGTTTTGATGGTGCAATACAAGCTAAAAGAAGGGAGGATCATGATAGTGCTCAGGTTGAAGTGTTATTTAAATCCAGGTTTAATGGCAAAAGAGTTTTGGAGAAATGCCCCATTCTGGATTCTTTAGGCATTTATGTAGTAAGGAGTTTGATTTGGGCCCCCCATGTGGTAGCTTTAGTATGCCCCATGTTGCAACAAGAACTGGCTTCTGATGAGGTCCCCCTTAGTAATAGATATGAAAAATTGACAGAATATCAGTGATGTCAGACCAGATCTGTCACTTCACCTTTGATAAATGTGTCCAGCAATTCGTATGTCAAACCATTTCTGAATAATGTACTTTCTTGGAATATTATTTGTCTTGGTTCTAAGTGGGTTGACCAAGAATGGTTGGAATTTGTTTCTGCTTATGCACTATTGTGCTTTCAGGAAACATGACACTAGCAAACTCAGGGGATCCATTTGAATAATTTTGAACTTTTCCAAGTTCCTGCAAAGAAAGACAATAGGTCAGGTAGGGCCTCTGGGGGTCTAGCATGCTATGTTGGGATTAATAGGTCACTTTCTGCTCATTTGATGACAACTATAGATTTTGTATAGTCCTTTCCATTAAGGCCCATAATTTAGATTTTCTGCTCTTGAATTTACACATTCCTTCTGTTTCCTCTAGATTTGCTATAGATGATCCTTAGGACACTTTGGAGACCCTTCTAAAGGAACTATATCAGAAATTTATGAACACCTGTATTTTTATTATGGGAGTTTTTAATGCAAGAATAGGTGAATTTGATGGTCTACTAGATAATTCAGCTGTAGGGTCCATTTGTAATGCACATAATCTTCTGGGTATGAACACTAGAGAGCATAAAACAAATAGTGCAGGCCTTAATTTTATTCAATTTATGCAGGAATACAACTTCTATATGCTCAATGGTAGATTACCTGGTGATGAAGAAGGGAAGTTATCTTATTTTTCCTCCCTAGGTGCTTCTATTATTGACTAAGCTATTTTGGATGGCCCAGTTGACGTTTGGTCTTCTCTTAATTTGTTTAATAGAACTGAGAGTGACCATTTACCTTTGGATATTGGGTAGGCCCTGTGTTTTCCCCTAATGTTCCCCTGCCCATAGAATTATCCCAGAGCATGTTCATCCCAGAACTGAAGTCAGGAATAGAAGAAGACTTAGCTGGACAGATGAAATTTTGGTGGACATCTGCCATCTAACTCTACCAGTCTTTGATGTGTCTTTTCATCCTGATGCTGAACATTTTAAAGCTACTGATATCTACGTATCTTTAAATTTTCTCTAGTCCTGTTTATGTAACATTCTTTATACAATTAACAAGTGTTATATAAAAGGCGATAAACGGTGGTTTGATTTGGCTTGTTGTTGTGAAAAATCTGAATTGTTAGTCTTGGAAAAGGCCACCGAGTTGCAATCTTCTATGCCTAATTGTAGTATATTAAAGAAAGGAAAGCTTGCAAACATTTTTTAATGAGGAACAAATGTGACTATTATTGGAGGCAGTAGCAATCTATGCTTAATATTATTATTAAAAATTATACAAGAACATTTTGGTCATTTCATTTTTTAATTTTTATTTTTTGTACTTGCAAGTGAGATGAGCAATATTGCCCATTTTCACAAGTGACAAGTATTACAAAAATAAACAATATGAATACAGACAGACACAGTTAAAATGAAAATTCTCACAAAACAATACACCTTGGCCTGGATAGTCAGACTGCACCAGGCTGTGGCACAAGCCTGGGCGCAGCGCAACTTGGCTGCTCAGGGGTGTTGACAGGGCATGGCACAGCATCGATGAATATCGCACCCTGGCCACCTGCAGTGCACATGGCACAGTGGCACTGCACCAGCGCAAGTGGACAGAGTGGAGCAGGGGGATGTGCTAAGCGCCTTAAGTCCATTGCGCTATATTGCAACAACCGTGCTATTCAAAGTGCACATGCAAATGGGGCCATAATGTATGCAAAGTGCAAATGGGGCCATTTGCATGTCATGCTACTTCATTGCATGCAGGTGCGCCAATTCCGGCGACTTGTGCCTGGCGCCCTGCCAAGCAGCAGCCGTCAGAGACCCCACCCACCTGCCGCCCTGCCGCCTGCCGACTGACACCGTATGGTAGGGCTGCATGCCCATTGGTCCACAGCATGAGCCAATGGGCATGCAGCCCATACCATACTACCAGTCGGTGGGTGGCAGGGCAGTAGACAGGTGGGGTGCTGCCGCCCGCTGCTGACCAGGGGGAGCGGGGCGGTGGGGCTCACTGGGTGGGTGGGGGGTACCGCTGGACCACCAGGGATATTGGACATATTATTTTCATACTGAAGCCCACGATCAGGCTGCGAGTGGTTCACTGGACCACCAGGGATATTGGATGTTTTTATTTCCTACATATGCTCGCGATTGGGCTGCAAGCATTCCACTGAACCACCAGGGATATAGGAATGCTTTTATTTTTACTTTTGCCCACGATCGGGCTGCGAGTGGTCCACTGGACCACCAGGAATATAGGATGAATTATTATCATATTGAAGCCCACGATCGGGCTGCGAGCAGTCCACTGGACCACCAGGCATATTGGACTTTGGAATGTAAACATATGCCTGCGATCGGACTACGAGTGGTCCACTGGACCACCAGGGATATAGAACTGCTTTTATGTCAAGAGATGCCTGCGATCAGGCATTGGGGGGGCGCTGCCACGAAGGTGCAACCGGAGCTCGGGTGGCCACCCACAGGTGGCAGCTGCCGTGTTGCACCTGGCAATACAGCAGCTCACTTGTGGGTGGCCAGCTGTTGTTCCTTTATTTTTGGCTCACCTGTGTACAGCGCAAGGAGGGGTTGCACATGCATGGACTCAGCACATCCCAGGCTAAATATTGGGATGTGCAGAGTATGCATGGGCACGCCCCCCTACCTGTGCCACATACATTACTGATGCATTCCGGTGCATTGGGATTTGTGCCAGGCACAATCCCCATTTGAATATCGTGCTGGGGCGCATCAGTGGGTTGCGCATGGTGCAACACTGTTGTGCCATGCGCAACCCTTCTGAATAGTCAGACCCATATGTACTAGCTAAACAATAATGTAATAGGTCATTAGTTGCTAAGGGAACTTCCAATAATAATAATAATATTAAAATTTATTTAATTAAGCACCTTTCAATGTTTCAAAGTGCTGTACAGCATTAATACAAAACATAACATATATTCAGATACATATAATATAAAATCAGGATAAAACAGGAAATGCCTTTCCCCATAAAAAAGTCTTTAGTGCCTGCTTAAAACTCTCCACTGTCCTGCTTTCCTGTAGCTGATGGGGCAGAGAATTCCAGAGGGTAGATGCTGCAAATCAAAAGGCACGAGCGCCAGATGACTTCAACAGTGTCAGTGGCTCAGTAGGTAGCACACTCGCCTCTGAGGCTGGGAGATCAGAGGGCTGTGGGTTCAGTTCCCACATCTGGCACTTGGGTTAATATCCCAGTACTGACACTGTAGTGCAGCATGAGAGGGGTGCTGCACTTCTGAGGTGCCATCTTTCGGATGAGATGTTAAACCGAGGTCCCATCTGCCTGGATTGGTGGTAGTTCAGATGGATGTTAAAGATCCCATGGCACTTATCATAAAGAGTAGGGGAATTTCCCCGGTGTCCTGGCCAAATTTCCCTCATTCACTAAAAATACCACCAACTGCTTAATCTGGTTCAAGGTCAGTTGACATTCATCTGTATCCCCCTCTCCCGGGTCGTGCCTGAAAATAGGCAGGATTTGTCTAGTGCACTTACCCGGTCAACAAAAACTAAATAAATAAATAAAGTTAACCCTCGGAATCTCCAGCAACCCCTCGTCAGCCGAGCAGAGCTGTTGCAGAGGGGTGTAAGGCACCAGGAGCTCTTTCAAGTAATCGGGACCCAATCCATGTAGGGCTTTGTAGGTCAAAAGACCTACCTTCAAGGTGATCTGCCACTGTATTGGCAGCCAGTACAGAGTGTGCAGCACTGGGGTGATGTGAGATCTTCTAGATGCCCCAGTCAACAAACGTGCTTCCGTGTTCTGCACTAGCTGCGAGAGGCGGATATCAACCCCAGGAAGCCTTAGATAAAGGGATCCAATCCATCCAATACATTAGACATCTATGGATTGTGAAATTTGGGAAGATTATTTCACTTCTCTGCTTTATTAACCCTCTTTAGAGTGATTCTGTGATACTAATTTACAGTGAAGCTCACCAGAATGAAGTGCAGTGCCACAGGTTTCCTGCATGACAAAAGGGATTAACTCCCATTGAAATTACATTGTTTGCTGCAGTAACTCTACTGCAGAATTCTGCAGAGTTGGGCTTCATCCTGTACATTCGTTTTGTTCATTTCACAAAATGTGATGTATTGTCTGCCATTGCTTCCTTAAAGTGTAAAAAAGCTGCTGGGCATGATTTGATTCCTGCAGAGGTTTGTTTACAACTACCCTTAAGGTGAGCAGATGTCCTTCTTTATTTCTATAATAAATGTCTTAATGAGGGCTTCTTTCTGCACTCTTGAAAGGGGGCAGAAATTGGCCCAATTTTTAAAAAGGGTAATAAGTCAGATCCCCAAATGTACCACTCTATTAGCTTGCTGGATACTTCTTGGAAGATTTTTTCCAGAAGTATTCCTACTCGTCTACAAGAGCAACTCGATGTAGTAGGTGGCCTTTCTCCCTTGCAATTTGGTTTTAGGAAAAATTGTCCTACAATGGACAATTGTTTTATTTTAAGGCTTCTTTGGGAAAAGTGTTGTTTGATTCATGGCCAGAAGTTGTATGCAAACTTCACTGACTTCTCCTCCGCATTCAGTTCAACCTTAAGAACTAAACTATGGTAAATTATGTTGGATAAAGGTACTGATTCTTCTCTTACGTCTGTTATTTCTATGTTATACTGTATAGTGAAAACTGGGCAAAGATAATATTAGGATCTGCCAGTGATACCTCAGAGGAATTTTGGATTAACAAAGGGATTCACCAAGGATGTTTGTTATCCCCTACTCTTTTTTTTTTATATTTTCTTTATTGTGCATATCAAATCATTACATGGTATACAATGTCATTGTAAAATATCAGATACAACATGCACTGTCATTTTCCATTTCCAAAACAGATTTTTTTTACACATTTCCTAATAGCTTTGTATGTTAATAATAAAGTCTTATTTTCAAAAACAGAACCAAAATAGAGCTATGCGTCTTTATTTGCTTTGATTATTATTTTGTTCCCCCATCCAACCATGGGATCCCCAGGGATGTATATATTCTGGTGTTTCTCTACTATTTTTATTATTTGAACTTTCACTTTGCTACCTTTCTATCTATGGCACTGTCTCTCCATCTAGTGTGTGAGGGATAAATTTAATTCTCCTTCTAAAGAGATTTTTCATTCGTTTTCCTCTCTAAATGTCTTTTACTTATAGTAAGTGTTCTCTCCCTGTTACCTCATCCATAGCCTTTTATATCTGAAGTGTCCATGCAGTCCATCTCTCTACAAAGTTTTTCAGCCTATCTCATATTGAGTACGTTATTTCTTCCATCAGCTGTATTTTCTCCACTATCTTTTTCCATTCCCTAGGGTCTGGTGGGATTGGGTTTAGCCATCTCTTTGTTGTGGTCTTATTGATTGCCACAACACAGATTTCCCAAAGATATTTTAAACTGGCTCCTCTAATCTCTCTCGGTGGGAGCTCCAGTATGGCGTGCTGTATGCCCAGTGGTGTCTGAAGCTGAAATATGTTCTGGAATACATTTTCTGCTTCTCTCAGAAAGGGTTGTAACTTTGGGCATGTGTAGAATATATGCATGTGTGTCCATCGCTGGTTCCCATAATTTTCTCCAGCAAATTCCTTTCTCTCTCTCTCCCCCCACTGGGCTTTTACTTGAGGGGTTATGAAAAATCTTATCCTGGTCTGCCACGCGTATTCTCTCCACTCTGGTGAGGAAGTCATGTGGAAGGCTATATGCCATATATTTTCCCAATCTTTGGGCATGAGATGGACCCCGGACTCTTCTTTCCATTTTCTCATAACATGTTTTGTGCCTTCCAGCCTGTTAGAGGTTAAATACTTATATATGTTCTGGATATTGCCCCTTTTGATGTGATGTTACCCATTAGTTTTTCTATACTTCTCTCTCCCTCTCCCATCAACTGTATTGTTTGGATTTTCCTCTTCTTGGTTAATATGTAGTTTTGTACCTGAAGGTACCTCATTCTGTCTGCCTCTTTCCAACCATATGCCCTCCTACATTCTTCAAATGTGAGCATGTTATCACCCCTCAGGATCTGTTTAACATATTTAAAACCCTTTTGTGCTTGTTGCCTCAACCATTTATCTATCTTGCCTGGTTGGAACTCAGGGGTTTCTATTAGCCACCTGAATTGCCATCCATCTCTCCTGATTCTGGGGTGTTTTTGAAATCTCTCAACAGCATACAGCGATACTTTCATTGGTGTGGACCAGTTTTCCTGTTCCCTTAACGTTACCTGTTACCCAGGTATCACTGATCCAGGGTGTCTGGGTGTCATCTGTTGTTCTATGATTTTCCAATGTGCCTTCACATGTTTGTTCCCCCATTGTAATGTCCATGTGATTTGTGCTGCCATCCAGTAACTTTCTAGCTCTGGCACTACCCATCCCCCCTATCTCTTCCCCACTTTCGTGATTTCCCTTCTTATCCTGGGTCGTTTGTTTAACCATATGAATTTGAATAAAATATTATGGGCTTCTTTGAACCAGTGATTATTTAGGGCCACCGGGGTACACTGAAAAAGGTATAAAAGGCAAGGGAGCATATTCATTTTCGTGGTTTGTATTCTAGTGTGTTGTTGCATAGGTATCAGTGTCCACCTCTTAATATCTTCGTTCATCTGTTTGAGTAGAGGTATATAGTTATCCTGGTATATAAACCTATTATTGTTTCTCAAAGTAATCCCCATTTACTTTAAGGTCGTAAGGGTCCATCTCATTGGGTATATCTGTGAGAAGTTAGGAGTGGGTGAATAATTAGAAGTTAAGATTTCTATTTTATTCTGATAAAGTTTATATCCTAATGTTTCCTGAAACTCCTTGACTAAGGCCATTAATTTAGGGATAGATCCATTTGGGTTTGATAGGAACATCAAGATATCATCTGCATACAGGGCAATTTTTTACTTTCCTGCTTCCACCTGTATCCCCTCTACCTCACCTTCCCTTCTGATCCTTTGAGCCAGTGGTTCAATATATAGTGCAAAGAGCACTGGGGAAAGCGGACACCCATATCTGGTCCCCTGTCCCAAGTTTACCACTGATGATATATGGCCATTCGCCCTTATGTAAGCTGTAGGGTGATCATACAACCTTTGTATAATCTTTTGGAAGTTCTCCCCCAAACCAAATCCATCCAGTACTTTATACAGGTAAGGCCACTCGACCCTGTCGAAAGCCTTCTCTGCATCCATACTTAGGATTACTGCCTTAGTCTTTGTTGCTACTAGATGGTCTATTACATTTATAGCTCTTCTTACACTATCCACTGCTTGCCTGCCCATAATTAATCCTGTTTGGCCAATATTGATTATCTTTTCTAGTATCTGCTCCAATCTCTTTGCCATTATTGTAGCCATAATTTTATAATATATATTGAGAATTGAGATGGGTCTATAGGACGAACAATTTGTGGGGTCTTTACCTGGTTTTAGAATAACTGAAATGATTGCCTGTTTCCATGATGGAGGAACTTTACCTCCCTCTTCCATAACCTCCTGATATACCCTCCTCATGTGTGATATCAAGGCATCCTGGAAATTTGTATAAAATTCAATTGGGAAGCCATCTGTCCCTGGGCATTTCCCTGTTTTACCATTTCTTATCCCTCATTGTATTTCCTCTGTGGTTATAAGGCCTGTCAGGGTACTGATTTGTTCTTCCTTTAATTTAGAGAGGTGTAGTTGGTGTAGATAATGTTTTATCTTCTCTTTCTGTATGTCTGGGGCTGGGGTATACAAATCTACATAATATTTTTTAAATGTTTCTAGTATCTCAGTTACTGTATTTTGGTTATCGGGTGGTCCTGTCCTGGAAGGTTTATTTTAGTTATTTGTGCTTTGGCTCTCCTCACCCAAACCTTACAGGCTAGTAATTTTGTTGCTTTTGGACCCCCCTCATAGTAGCGTTGCTTTAGAAACTGGATGTTCCTTTCAACCTTGTAGTCCAAAATCTTATTTAGTCCTGTTTTAAGTTTCGCTAGTTTTTTTCCTCTCCTTTTATCTATTTTGATTTACTGTTGTGTTTCTAGGGTCTGTATCTGTTGTTCTATTGCTTTCTGCATTTCTCCTCTCTGTTTTATCCTCACTGCTGCTATAGCTATCAGCTTGCCTCCAAGCATTGCTTTTGTCGTGTCCCAAAGTATACTAGTGGTCACCTCAGACTCCCCATGATCTTGTATTATATGTTCTACTAGTTGTGGTATCTGTTCTATCACACCTTTATCGTTCAAAAGAGCCAGGTTTAGTCTTCAAAATGAGGTTTTGGGTGATTTACCTATGTTTACCTCTAATGGCAATGGTGCATGGTCTGAGAGTGCGATGGTTCCCACTGTGCATCTCACTATTTTGGATGTATCCCCTTTGGACATTACAAATAAATCTAGATGAGAATACATCCTATGCACGGCCAAGTAAAAAGTAAAGCTTCTGGACTGTCCCTCCATGTAAAGCCAGACATCTACCAGGCCTAGTTTATGTATTAGGTTCTTCACCTGTTTTGCTGTCTTATGTCCAGCCTTCAGTATTCTAGAAGTGCTGTCCAGATTGAGATCTAGGGTTAGGTTCCAATCACCTCCACATATTAGGGTACCCTCTGTTTGGTGAGATACTTTCATCGATATGTTTCTATAAAATGAGTATGGGGATTCTGGGGGGGAGGGGGTGCATAAAGTGAGAGCATGGTAACTATTTGACCATAAAGTTTGCCCTTGACCAGGATGTACCTTCCCTCTTTGTCTTCTTCCTGACTTATTAGTTCAAATGGTGTGCTGTTTGGAATCATTATTACTACTCTCCTCCTCCTCCTCCCTGTTTTGTATGAAGATGCAAATAGGTCGGAATATCCAAAATCTTTAAGTTTTTCGTGTTCCTCTGTCTTTAGGTGTGTCTCCTGAAGGAATACCAGTTCAGACCTAGTCTGCTTGATGTGTGTTAAGATTTTTTCCTCTTGATGGGATTTGTGAGGCCATTTACATTGAAAGACAGTACTTGATATTCTGAGATGCCATCATCCCCTTTAATGTAGCTCTTTCAGTTGCTTCTACTCCTCCAGAACCCTGTACGACATTTCTCCATTGGTTTCCCTTGGTGGTTGCAACACACAATTTGCTCTGTTAACAATAAATGTCAAACATTTAGAAACTGTAGATAGGTGCCAACTGGGATCTTCCATCCTAACTTTATGTAACACCTCTTACCTCCAAGGCAGGATGAGATCTTAATGTCCCATCTGGCTCTGGGTGTCAATACTACCCCCAGAGCTGTAGCGGTTTCCTTTCCCCTGTTCCCAGAGGTTGCTACTATGATTACCTGGCTAAGGTGCCCCTTCTCCTTTTTGCCCTCTTGTCAGAGTAGACCAAGTATCCCTAGTACATGCCACAGCCTGTGCATCCGCAGAAATTCTCTCTTTCCTATTGGGACTCTTCCCCTTCCCCCCTGGAATATTTGTATTGTGTCTCAGTCTTCTAGTTCTGATTGTATTCAGTCAGACTGGATCCCCTTTATTAATTTGTTGTCTGTCATATGAGCACTCTGTGGCATGTATTCCAGATCTTCAGGTTTCATGCTTCCCCTATATCATTGCTATCTTCTCACCCCCCCAATTATCTCTCAATCCCACCTCTGAGCAGAGCGAATCTTTTCCTCAGCTTTACCCTTGCAGGTGTACATGTGGTTCAGCATCCATCTTATTTTGTTTCAGCTCTCTCCTTCCCCTTCTCCCTTCCAAGCGTTTGTCAATTCATGCACTTACCTTCCTAGGAGAGCTTTTCCGAGGCAGATACCCTCCGATGGTAAGCTTGGCATGTTCCCTCCCCTCACTCTTCCACAGCATCATTGTTCAGTGCATCTGGATGCTCCAGAGTGGTTTATGTTTCCAGGTTGGACCCAGCAAAACAGCGCATCACCTAGTCTGGCATGTAGAAAGAGCGACAGAGAAGCACCAGTAAATACCTTTTCCAAGTACAAACAATTTGTTAACAACTGATTCTGGACTCTTTATTTCCCTAGTTTCCCTTCTCAGCTTTCATGCTAGTTCTTATCTCTTCTCACTCTCCAACCAGACCCCCTCCATCCCTGATGTTATGCCTATCCCTGCTTTGCTGATCTTCCTATCCCTGCTTTGCTGATCTTCCCCAGAGTAAGACACTAGTACCCCCTTTTTTTTAATTGTCTTGTAACCCATTGCTAAGCTAAGACACCTCTAGCTTTGTTTCCCTTCACAGACTTCTAGTAGGGTATTTTCTCCTATGTATCCTGTTACATCATATTCTGCTTTCCATTTCCCCCATACATCAACATACCCTTTCCCCCATCTCTCTAACCAATATTTCCTCCTTTTATGGCTTATTTTGTCCTCCTCCCCAATCTCTGTCTTTCACACAGTAGTGTCATTATCTCCAGGTTCCTATTCTTGTGCCCTCCCCCCACCCTGATACTACCCCAATCCCTTTTTTTCCCTAAATTATCTAAGAACTAAAACATTATGCTGTGAAGCAGAATTGTTCTTTTAAAATGTCTCTTTAGCGTCCTTTTCCTATTTTATTGCCCCTAATATGTACAGTCCTGCTTGTTATAGGGATGTAGTTAGCTTAAAGGGGGTAGCTTTCCATACTGTCTCTCATTGTCTGAGCTGAAAATAAGTCCCTTGTTCATCCTGGAAGTTGTGTTCATTCCCCCTCGCACTCTGATCACATCCTTATCACTTTCCATCTCTCGATCCTTATTTTTCTGGTGTGTTTGTGGTGCTCTCAGCCTCGCTGTCTGCTGCCATTAAAGTACAAAGTATGTTTCTGGTGTCCTTCATCATTTGGTCGGCTGATTGCACTCCTGCATTCCAGTTTTTTCCTCGTCTAAAAACTGTGTGCCCATCTGTAGTTCCAGGCCTGGTCGTCTGTCTCGTTGGTTCCCCTGTTTTCACGCCAGGTTTCACTACTATGCCGTGGCTCACCAATGCTGTTTTGGCATCCTCTGGATCTCTGTATGTCCTCAGACCCCCAGCCCAAAACACTATCAGCATCGCAGGGTACGGAGTTTGAAATTCTATTTATTTTTTTTTATTTAGTTGTTTAACCAGGTTGTTATCTTCTGTTCCTTTAGGGCTCGCATATAAGGCAAGTACCTTAATCTTTGTTGATGTATTTCTTGTGGGTAGTCATGATCAAAGTAGAGGCAGGACCCTTTGTGAGTCACTATTCCTTTCTGCCAGGCCCTCTGCAATATCATTTCTTTTATCCGGTAGCTCACAAATTTTATAAATATTTGTCTGGTCTAATGTTCGGATCCTTAGGTTTGGCAGTTAGGGCTCTATGCACCCTTTCAATTCAGATGTCAGTGTCCGTAGGCAATTCAAGCACCTCCATCAGCAATTCTTGTAGATATGGGGTGATATCTGATGGCTCGATATTCTCTGGCAGCCCCGACAGTCTAATATTGTCCCTTCTCAACCTCGCCTCCAAATCCACACATTTGTTTCTTAGTGTCTCGGATTGGGTAATCAGCATGTCAAATGCGGTGGCCAGGTTGGTACTATTATATTGCATCTCTACCACTTTCTCTTCTGTCTGCTGTACCCGCTTGTCAAGATTTACTATGTTTCATGTAATTTATTGAGATCTTGCTTACTTTCCCTTCTGGATATTTTTATTTCGTTAATGATGACTTCAAATCTGTTGTGAGAGAGTTTTTCTTTTTACCAGTCTGTATCCGATTCACGGTCTTGCACGCTCATCGGGGAAGCACTGCGGCTCTGATCCAGGACCAAGGGTCGATATTTCAAGCTATCCAACATTTTTCTTGGTGTTATAACCCTCATTCTAGCTTTTTTAAGTTCAGCTTTCTTCCTTCCAGACATTTTACTGAGGATTTTGTTAGGTTAATTTGCTTATTTTAAATTGAAAGTCCTGAGGAGGAGAGAGCTCTCTCTTTATCCTGTTGCGTGGGCCGTGACATCACCGGAAGTCCCCCTACTCTTTTTAATATTTAAATGGATAATCTTTTAATTGCCTTGGAATCTCTTTCTTCTGATTCTCCAAAAATTGGTGCATTCACTATACCAACGATGGCCTATGTGGATGACTTATTACTTCTTTCTGTTACACAATTTGATTTGTAAAAGAAAACGGATTGTTTGGTGTAAGAATCACAAAAAAATATATTTTTATTAACTGTAATAAGACCCAGGTAGTGATTTTTAGTAAAGGAAATTTCTCCCATAAAAACTGGGGGCTTGGGGATTTAATTATTCAGGCAGTAAACAAATATGTTTATCTGGGGCTAACAGTTGCATCAAATGGTTCATGGTTTGCTTATATCACTGCTGTTAATTGCAAAGTAAAAAGAACTATGCAAGGCTTAAAAAAATGTAATTACAAATATGGAGGCCAGAGTATGAGACCCCTGATCAAGCAAGTTCCTCAAAATTTAACCCACAAGCTCTTTTTGCAGTGGAAATTTGGGGACGCTATATAATTCCTGAGTTAGAAGAAATTCTGATTCAATTGGTTAAATCTTCTTTGGGCTTGAACAGGTCTATTCCTACTCCATATATAACAGCAGAATTGGGTTTGGATAGCTACAAAATACTAGATGATTCTTTACTTCTGGGTTATTGGATCAAGTGTATAAGAATTCCCACTGGTGGATATGTGAGGGCTTGTCTTGAGGAGAAGGAGCACTGGAGGCATTTGGGCTGTAGAAATGCTTCATGATTAACTTATGTATATTCTTTGTTAGAACAATAACAACTAGGCTAGTTGCTTAAATATTTTAAAATAGGAATTACAATTAGTATGACATATAACAGACACATAAAGAATAAAATTAGAATGCATAACCAGGGTGTGGACCTGGATGCTGTTATAAAATCTAGGTTCTCAACATGGTACACCTCTAATGAGGTCTGGTTTGGCTTTTGATACAATTTGGACCATATATTGGACCCTAAATAAAGAATTGTCTTTTATGAGTTATAAATCTGAGACTTTTTCCAGCAATGTGCTTTCAGCTAGGTTGCCAAGGGTCCACAGGACCCAAGGCAGTATGGTTTTATGGGAGGGAGGTTGTACAAGACTAACTTCATTGAGTTCTTCGACTGGGTAACTAGGGAGGTGGATGGGGGGGACAGTCAATGTGACCCACCTGGATTTCAGGAAGGCCTTTGACACTGTGCCACATACAAGGCTGTTAAACAAGCTGAGGAACATTGGGGTGGGAAAGAAGTTAGTGAAGTGGTTTGGGAATTGGCTGGATAAGAGGACCCAGAAGGTGGTGGTAAATGGCAATCACTCTGCAGAGGGTAAAGTGACCAGTGGGGTACCACAGGGGTCAGTGCTGGGTTCAGTTCTCTTCAATGTCTTTATCAGTGACATTGGGGAAAGTCTAGCAGGGAAAATTTGCCTATTCGCTGTCGACACTAAGCTCTACCACAGGGTGGACACACCAGGCAGAGTGGATAGAATGAGGAAGGATCTAAAGAAGCTGAAAGATGGGTCAAGAGATTGGCAATTGGGTTTCAGTGCAAAAAAATGCAAGATAATGCACATGGGGCACAAATACCCAGGAGCAATATATTAACTGGGGGGGTGAGGAAATAGAATGCTCCAAGCAGGAAAGAGACCTGGGGGTGATAATCTCTGATGACCTCAAGGTAGGTAGGCAGTGCAATAAGGCAGCAGGAAAGGCAAGCAGGATGCTTGGATGCATAGGCAGGGGAATCACCAAGAGAAAAAGGGAGGTAATAAGTCCAGTGAGGCCACACCTCGAGTACTCCAGTGAGGCCACACCTCGAGTACTGTGTCCAGTTCTGGAGGCTTCATTTGCGTAAGAATATAGGTTGGAAGCAGTTCAGAGAAGGGCAATCAAGACGATTCATGGACTACATCACAAACACTATGAGGACAGGCTGAGGGAGTTAAATATGTACTCCCTGGAAGAGAGGAGGGAGAGGAGGGATATGACTGAGGCATTTAAATACTTCACTGGGAAGAATGAGGTACAGGAAAATACAATTTTTCCAAGAAAAACGTGCTCAAATATGAGGTGGCACAAGATGAAACTGGAGGGAGGGAGGTTTAAAGGGAACATGAGGAAGTACTTCTTCACAGAGAGGGTGGTGGACAAATGGAACAGCCTACCATCAGAGGTAGTGGCGGCAGAAACAATTATAGGTTTTAAGAATGCTTGGGATAGGTACAGATGGATACTGGTAGTAGGGGGGAAGGGTACAGCATAGTTCCTGCAGTGCATGAAGGAGCACAGTTGTTAGGGGTAATGGAGCAGACTAGGTGGGCCGAAGGCACTTATTTGCCAACAACTTCTATGTTTCAATGTTTCTATGGGTGCACCTCCCCTGTGCCTCTGAGGCTCCCTCCTCATGTTCAATAGGACGTATAGAAAATTTAGAACATGTTATATTGAAATGTACATGGAATGATAAGCTTTGTGCCACATGGATTCACAGCATTGTTGCAGAACTTAGTGAGATTCCAGATGATCCTCTTAATTTTCTTTTTACAGTGAATGATCCAATCATTATTAATAAACTTGTAAAGTTATTTTTTATGTTATTAAAATAATTAGGAAGGGGAACCCTTCATGTGTTGATGTACAGTAATTTCGGTGTAAATTGGGTTTTAATTATTTACCTAAGTGTGTTTTTTTATTTTTAGTTATGTGCCTATTTTTATAAAGCTGTAATGGCATGCTGCCAAGCAATAACGCTGTCTTAAACCTGAACCTGAACCCGTACCATAAAGTCCCAACCACAGCCCTTATATAAGACTTTGTAAGATGAACTTTCAACTGACAAACCCCTTCTCCCCCTGAACTTTCAACTGATAACCCATGACCTTTCAGCAGACAATCGGTGAACATTCAACTGGTGTCCCATGAACTTTCAGCTGGTAGCCCCACCCCTCAAAAAGTATAAAGGAACACAAGAAGTGGCATACAGGCTTTCTTCTACCTAACACTGATCAGAGAAGGTTGTTCTAACAACACAATCTGCATAGCTATGTTTTTTTTTAAATATATCTAATGATAAAACAACACAGTGTTTCCCTTAGGTATGTAGCCTCTGCTTTTATTTTTTGCATCATAGAAAAAAGTAACATCTAGTTTAATAGTTTAATTCAAACATTTTCAGTTACCTTTTTTGTCTGCAAAAATTGGATTTATCCACACACCAGTGTACAGATACACTTTTTCCTAAATACTTTAACAATCTCACACACAAAACAATAAATGCTTTATTTTAAAACATACAGTAAGTGTGCTTCCAAGTCAGGTGGCTTTTCTCTGTTAGGAAAACTACAGCCATCAAACATGCCCCCAAGACTGAAAACCTCTGCATGATGATGCACACTCCTAATATAGCATTCCAGAGAAAAACGTCAAGTAACAAGCACTAACACATCATTCTGTCTTTATACCTCCAGACCAACAGGGGGTGAATGAATAAAACATCACAGTCTAAAGTCTAACAACCTGGATGGAGGGGGAGTGTATGAGGGAGGCATGGGGAGGCATGAGGAGAAGGGAGCATAAGGAGGGGGGATGGAGGATAGGGGGATGCATGAGGATGGGTGATGCATGAGGAGGAGGGACATAGGGGCATAGGAAAGGGTGTGTTGTGCCCATTCCATGTTAGAGAATACATCAGTTTGGGGGTTTGAAGAGGGAGTTGCTTTGTTTGAGGTGGGACTTCTAGTGCCAGGATGGGTTGTTGCTTAGTTAGTTAGGTTAGTTAGTTTTTGTTGACCGGGTAAGTGCACTAGACAAATCCTGTCTATTTTCAGGCATGACCCAGGGGAGGGGATATAGATGAATGCCAACTGACCTTGAAACAGATTAAGCTGTTGGTGGTATTTTTAGAGAATGAGGTAAATTTGGCCAGGATACCGGGGAAATTCCCCGACTCTTTTCGATAAGTGCCATGGGATCTTTAACATCCACCTGAACTACCACCAATCCAGGCAGATGGGACCTCGATTTAACATCTCATCTGAAAGATGGCACCTCAGAAGTGCAGCACCCCTCTCATGCTGCACTACAGTGTCAGTACTGGGATATTAATCCAAGTGCCAGATGTGGGAACTGAACCCACAGCCCCCTGATCTCCCGGCCTCAGAGGTGAGTGTGCTACCTACTGAGCCACTGACACTGATCCCTTAGATCCTGGGGAGATTTTGATTGGTTCAGTTTAGGCCACACCCACCTGTCAAATGATGTGGTGCATGCTGGCTGGCTGAACACTAACATTTGAGAAGTTATATGAACTTGTGTTATTAACAGGTTTCCATCTGGGAGGGCTCACCTTTGTTCTTGGTCTGGTTCAGTCTTATTGGTCTGGTCCTAGTCCTTGTTCCTGATTTTTACCTATAAATGTTGTTCAGTGCCTAGAGAGGCTATGAATATTGGATAATGTAGTACATATATGTGTAAATTGTTTTATGGTATGTGTAGTCTTTGCAGTGATATGGCATAAATGTGTTCTACAGTGATGTCACAACATTTCTTTTTATGTTCAGTGTGTTTATCACCTGGAGAAATGGATCTGGTCAAGCAGCTGTTTACTCTTTTCTTTACAGTTTTTGAATATCTGATTAAAAAGTTTGAGTTTTTCAATGGTGACTTGTACAAGGAGTTGCAACTACAAAGTCCAGTGGCATCATTTGTGTGCCTGATGGTGCTGATTCTCATATGCATGTGATTCGCAGAAGAAAGCTTCGGGCTACTGTATTTTGACTCATTTAAGTAAATACAATCTTTATAGGTTAAATTTCTATTAACTTGCAGTTATCTTTACTTTTTTCCAATTTATTATTTTGTTTTTTTGCTATTTCTAAAGCATTTTTCCTAAAATAAATTTAAAATGACAATGGAACAGAAGTCTTACTATATTTTTTGCTATTACTCTTATTTATACTTGTGTAATATTTATTTGCTTACCAGCTATATTTTTTCTCAGTATAGATATATGTAACTGTGTCTGTGTTTGTTAATATAATTGTAATACACATTATGCTGTTTTGTAATAACATGGGCAGCACCACATTCAAATTGTTGCACTGGTAGCTTTTCAGTTTAAATTTGAACTTAGATGTATATTCCAAGTGGGAATATTGTAGTCTTACAACAGCTGTTCAATTCTACTTACTGTACATGTTGGTTCTGTGAGGACTGTGTATTAGTGAAGAGAATGCAAGTGATTTTTTTGGCAAGCTCGGATGCGTTGAATTACTACCATGCTTATTTTTTTTCTCGTAGAGGTTTTTCTCCTTTTGTGACACAGTTGGTTGTTCAGCCCTGGCCCCTATCACCTGACTGGCAATTACCTCCCTGGGACTTACTTGGTATTTGAGGTTCCCCCATGGCTTTCCCCATGTGACAGGGCCAGAGGAGGGAGGGCTGTCTTCCCCCAATACACAATGAATAATCTAGATTGGACCAGGGTCCCGGATGGTAACCCAGATTTATTTATTTTTTTAATTTATTTATTAACTCTAGGATTAACACCTTTGAGCAGGAACTGCTCATTTACAAAGGTTCCACATCATAGTGTGGGTAGACAAACAGGGTGAACATCATTACAAAAATTATACAGAAGTAGCACAGACGGTACAGCGAATGCAGGTTTGCAAATCATTATTCAGAATTCTAGACTACACATGTTGGGTAGGAGTAGAACAAAGACCAGTGAGCAGACATGGAGAGAGTGTCTCAGACTAAGAACTGAGCAGTGCATAGGTAGGCTAAATGTGAAGGATATTTGGGGAGAACAGTGAGGAGGATATTCCCAGGGGAGTGGGCAGGCTGGGGGCCATTGTCAAGGTGAGAGGAGTGAGTGAGAAGTGCATGGTTGGGTAGTGCTAGTTGGGTAGAGGTAGGGACAGGGGAGCAAAAGTGCTGGTGTTGGAGGGGATAAGGTGGGGGTAACAGCGGGAGGAGGAGGGGAGACAAAGAGGTGTACTAGGTAGCAGAGATTTATTGGAGAGGAGCAAGAAAGTCCAAAGTGCTAGGGGTGGTAGGAGCACTAGGTGAAACAGTCACAGCTACTAGAAGAGGTGAGGTGTGCCCAGAGCAGCCATTTGAAGGGGCCAATTTTGGGAGCAGTCAGGATATCCCAGCTGAGAGCACTGTACCAGTGTGGAGCCCTGTAGGCAAACGATCTCTGTCCCATAGAGGTCCGACATCTGGGAACCTGGTAGGTTTGATTGCTGGCGTTTCAGGTATGCTGGGTGGTACAGTGCATGTTTAGGAGCTTTTCGATGCCTGGTGACATGAGGCCTAGGTGTACCTTTTTTGTTAGCAGGCAGATCTGATACTGGATCCTACAAAGGAGTGGGAGCCATCCAGACTGGGCATATAGCTCACAGGTGTGAGTAAGGTGGGCAGCTCCAATGAGTAGTCTACCAGCTTTGTTTAGTGCCACTGTTACCCTTCTAAGGGCAGTAGGTGGGGCAGAGCCATAGATGGCTAGACCATAGTCAACGATGGAGGTGACTGAGCTGTGGATTGCGAGATGCAGAGCATCTGAAGTCATACAATGCTTGTACCTATGTAGCATTCCAATTCGAATGTTTATGGCCTTGGCCACATTCTCGGTGTGTTGTGTATAGGAGAGGAAGTTATCCAATGTGATCCCAAGGTATTTGAAATGCTTGACCTGTTTGAGCTGGGCACCCATGCCATTCCGGATGTTGAGGGAATGGGCTTTATGTTTGCTATGCACACTGCTGAAAAGCATAACCTTGGTTTTGCTGAGGTTTGGGATCAATTTGTGGGCACTGAACCATTCTTCTACCCTTGCAAAGTCAAGCTGTAGATGATGTTCAGTGAGGTTCGGGTCCTGGTGACTGGTAAAGATGACAGCATCGTCTGCATATAGTAACATTCTCTGGTGACAGGCACTAGGGAGATTACTGATGAACAGACTAAACAGTAGCGGTCCCAGGATGGAACCCTGGGGGATGCCTGAGAGGACTGGCTTCTGATCGAGGTGGTATTGGCAATCCTGACTTGTTGGAATTGGCCCACAAGATAACTCTCGAACCATTGCAGCGCTTCATTAGAGAGACCAATGGAGGAAAGCTGTTTGAGAAGAAGTGGGTGGCTGACAGTGTCAAAAGCTTTTGTTAGGTCAATGAACACTGCACCGGCACAGTTTCCCTGATCAAGTATGTTGTGGATGAAACCCCTAAACTCCAAAAGGGCAGTGGTGGTACTGTGCCCTTTCCTAAATCCATGCTGTTGGGGGCAATGCATTTCATATTTCTCCAGATATTCAATTAGCTGGTCCGAGACTATGCATTCAAGTGCTTTGGAAAGTGGAGGGATAATGGAAATGGGCCTATAGCTGGTGTGAAGCTCCCTGTCACCACTCTTATGCACGGGTGTGACAAGTGCCTGTTTCCAGCGAGATGGGAACTGTGCTGATCTAAGTGAGAGGTTAAAGATCCTTGTGATAGGCAAAAGGATTTCTTCTAGGATGAGTGAGATTAGTTTGAGATCAAGAGAGTCACTGATGGTACATGGTTTGTGGATGGCCTTGCGAATGTAGGTTCTTGCCAGGTGAATTGGAGTCTCTTTGAAATGGAACTGTGGTGCGCTGCTGTCAATGGAGATGTCAGGAGGGTGAGTTCTAGTATTAGGTGTGTCAAAGAAATAAGGCGGCAGTACACTACCCAGATCTGAGAAAGCAACATTGAATGTATTGGCAATTACCCCGAGATCAAGAACTGGGGCTCCATTGATGTTAAGCATTGTGGGTGGTACCTTGGGATCTTCTCCCATGAGATCTTTAAGATTACACCAAAACTTTTTCCCATCTCCCCAGGAGTTAGCGAGCATTTCCCTGAAGTAGTTACTTCTATAGGTTCAAATAGCACGTGTACATTTGTTTCTGGCAGCTTTATACTTTTGGATGTCCACTTGCCTGGATGAACCTCTTGCACAGTGCCAGAGGTGGTCCCTCAGTTTCATCTGTGATATTAGCTCGGGTGTTATCCATGGGTTTGGTTTCCCTCTTACCTTCATCTTCCTGACAGGTGCAAAGGTATCGCAGGCTGCAGTGAATTGTGAGATGAGGAGTTCCAGCGCTGTGTTAATATCGGTGATAGTGTCTAGAGGGGACCAGTCCAAGTTTTGGAGATGAGATATGAATGATTCAAGGAGATCCCGCTTTAATATCCTTGCATATATAAGCTTGGGGGGGGCTTACAGAACTTGTTGGTCCACACAAATGTAATTGGGGAGTGGTCACTTATGGTGTCAGGGAGCACATCCACATGGGAAATATGCTCGGGATGGTTAGTCAGGATCCAGTCAAGTAGGGTGTGAGAACCTGTCTTGAAGTTACATCTAGTGGAGGTGGTGACAAGCTGGGTGAGGTGCTGCGCTGCAGCAGCATCCTTATAGGAGCAGGCCTCAGGCGAGAGACAGTTTATGATGAAGTCTCCTAGTATTATTATTTCCGAGTTAAGACGCTGTCCCCTTTGGTATTCCAAGATGTTGCTGAAAGCAATAGCTTGCTCTTTAGGAGGAAGGTACACAGAGGCTATTGTCAGTGCTTTGTCGTATGCACCAAGGAGAATTTTAGCGGCAAGGACCTGGGATGGGGATCCAGGGTTTGGTACTGGTAGGGCGTGTCCTGTGTAATTGTCCCTGAGATATATCGCACATCACCCTCCTCTTTTTGTAGTCCTGTCCTGCCTGAATATAACATATCCAGGGATAGCAACTGCAGTGTCGGAAATTTTTGGGTTAAGCCAAGTTTCAACTACAGATAGGATGTCAGGATTGTGCTGCAGAACCCAGGTATGGAGATTATCTAGCTTGCTGTGGAGGCTGCAGGCATTGAGAGAAGCAATCGTTAGGGTCCCACCCTTCTTTTGACCTGGTAGTGTTGTTGGTCCAGTGGGTCCAGGGTTAGGGTGGATATTGCCAGACAGGAGAAGTAGCATTAGCAGGATTCTCATGAGGTAACCTTTGAGCATTTTACAGACGAGCTTAAGGGGTAGTTGTCTTTTACCTTTAGAGCTACAGTTGGGCATATGCACTGTGATGCAGAGCGGTAAGACTGAAGGGGGACAGTACACAATAGTGCTTGGGGTCAGTAGCCTCTGGAGATATGAAAAGATCCAGCTAGAAATGCCTGGGTCAACATAGATTTGAACAGTTATTCCAGTGACCATGCCAGGATCGTAGTGCATGCTTTTATGCAGATTGGGGACAGGCAACAGGATTTTAGCAATAAGATATGATCAGGGGTTTTGTTAATGTTTTGTTAGTCACCCTGTAGATGAGTAGAATGGCACAAGGTCTTATTGCTATTATAATAAAAATGTTTTTTAAATAGTGTTGAACCATGATCAGTATGTCATTAGGATCTACTGTACATGTATGTTAATAAAAGGTTAAAATAAGGCTGATAAAATGCTTACCACCGATCAGAAACTCCATTTCTCAAAATACCACCAATCAGAAACTCCTTTCTCATACCCTTCTGTTAGTGACAATGATCTCAATACTGGGTAGCAGGCAAACTGCAGTTTGACATGTCCTCACTGTACTAGGAAGGAGTGCAGACCATGGGGCCCTCATCTTCTCACCACTCTGTCAAACCTCATGGTGCCAGAGATCATTATTGAACTAGTGTTTCTAGAGTTACAGGCAGCAGGTACACAGTGTAACTTGAATAATATTTGTCTATCCTTATTTAGATTATAAAGAGGTGTATTAGGATTTGAGATTTATGATTGACTGTCAGCATTCTGTCATCCGTATGTTAATCTGTGACTAATATAAATATGGAGTATACTTATGAGCTGAACATGATTTAATTGACAATAAATATACTACATGGGAATGCTTTTTCACTATTATAACATAGAGGAATATGTATGGGCAGCCATACACAACAAGGCTATGTAGACATTGAGAAGTTCCATGGCAACCGCTGAACCACGAGATGCAATCACGATCTTGTATGTTTATGGCCTCTCATACACTGTGTTTTGTAATGTACTGGCCTTGTTAGTTCAAGCCTGTGTTAAAAAAGAAAATTGCCCAGGCAGACTATGTTTGAAAAAGAAAAGCAAATCTTTTTTTATTGCCAATTACTCAGTCTAACTCACAGCTAAGGAACACCACAGTGTTTATAAACCCAGCATGCATGTTCTATGATCTTGTGATGCAGTAGTGAATTCAATACTGCGGCGCTTCAATATTTATATGGCACTAAAGCTGCACAACAATGACAACCAAGTCATGGCTTTTAGCACTACAATTTTTTTCTTGTTAATATTGTTGGATGTTGTTTAGAATCTGATTCAGTGGTACGTGTTCCTTATCCGTAGATTAACTTTTTTTGGATTATGTTTTTTTTTAGAATTGCTTGAACACCACAATGCAAAAGAGGAGAAGGGAAGCAATTTAGGCATTTCCTTGCAGTACACATTGGTAGAGCCACATTGCCGGCCAATTGAATGCTTGTCAGTGGATAGAGAACTTCTGGCTATTAATAAAATCTTTCAGAATGCTTTGTTATACTTTATCACTTCTTCCGAAGCACACACACACACAATTTCAAATGCCTGTCAGCATCAAACATAAACGTGTAATCGCAGTCTGGAGATATACAACAAATGCTACAGAACAATTGACCATCTGTTTGGAGTTAGCATTACAACAGTATGCATATCTTTCTATTTAGTTGCACATGGAAGTAATAAATCTCTAGCCCCTAAATTCTTCCATGTTCCAATGCCTGAAAAATTGGAAAACATTGCATCTCATTTGAATACTAGATGGAGATTTCATTAATGTGTGGGGACTGTTGATAGATTCCACATTCCTATATTTGCTACAGAAGAATATAATCAATATTACCTCAACAGAAAAGGATGGCATTATGTCATTTTACAGAATGTTGTTGATGAATGTGGGATATTCTAGGACATTTGTACTGGATTTCCTGGAAGTGCCCATGATGCATGCATCTTAAAAACATCATCATTACTGTGGAGAGCAGTATCCAGACAATTGTTCCCAATATGTCTGATGGATGAACTATTTGATTGGTGATGGTGCATAGCTGTTATAGACTGACTACTAAAGCCATATACCGATAATGGGAAATTGACAAATGTTCAAAAAATGCTTAACCACGGTAGTCTGTGACCATAGCAATCGAGATTGAGTGCTTAGAAAAATGGTGACTCAGTGTCGGTGACTGTGATCATGGCTACACAGGGAGTAGGGCATCTGGATACTGCAGCTGGTGAAAACCGCGACAGGAACTAGTGGGTATACATGCGCGCACCCACGGGGGGAGGCAGGGGAGGAATGGCATGTGGGAGGGTTGTGGCATGCAGCTGCCGAGCTGGATCACTGGCGTTGTGGGGAGAGTGGTCAGCTGGGAGGCACGGGTACTGGGTTCTCATCCAGCATGGTGATTTGTTTGCTTTTGCCACCTGGCAGCATGAATTTTTATCAAGTTTTGCACCCCCCCAACATGCACCCCCCTGGAGCTGAGAATCCATAAGTGGGACGGGGTGTGGGGGGCACATCCCCCCGCATTAAAAATGAAACCAGTAGGTCTCAGGTGCCTTTTTTTTCTGTGCTGCGAGTGTGCATCGCTGAAATTGATTTTGGCGATGTACACTCCATAATAGTTATATTGTCTTGATCTACAGAATGCTGCAGCAGACCTACTGAATAAAGCAATGTAATTTCTATGGCAATTAGTCCCTTTTGTCATTCAGGAAAATGTGACACTGCCAGGATGAAGTGAATGCCACAGTTTCCTGCATTACAAAAGGGACTAATTGCCATTGAAATTACACTGCTTTGTTCAGTAGGTCTGCTGTAACATATTGCAGAGTGCTTTAATAGTGGGTTTCATCCTAGGGGACACCACTGTAATTCATAAACTGTTAATAATAGTCAATAATTAAGAAATATAACAAAACACTATGGCTGGGATATTCAAAGCAGTTGCGCATGGCGCAATGGAGTTGCGCTGGTGCAAGTGCGGACTTGGGCCAAGGAGTGATATTCAGCAGGAGCCATTGTGCGGCGCAAGTCCCAGTGCGCCAATGCACAAGTATAATGAATGCATGCACAAGAGCAGGGGGCGTGCCCGTGAATATGCGGTGCATTGCAATATTCAACTGTGGAACCATGGCGCAAGTGCGGAGCAACTCCTGGATGCGCTGAGCAGACTTGAGCCTATAAATACAGGAGCAAGCACACAGACAGCACTTGCTGTAGGGGCAAGGGAGAGAGGGAGAGGGAGAGAGAGAGAGAGAGAGAGAGTGGAAAGAGATGGCAGAGGGAGAGAAACACAGAGAGCAAGGGAGACAGAGCCTGTAAGGAACAGAGTGACTGGCACAGGCAGCCACAGGGGCATGGAACAGAGGTGGTAGAGGAGAGTGAGCCAGGGGCAAAGGGAGTGAGAGTGAGAGGCAGGCAAAGTGCCACACACTGCTGCTGGGTGGCATACAGCCCACAGCAGCTGACTGCCCAGGGGGAGACAGGACATCAGGGGCCATGGCCAGTGCACCCTTCCTAATGGCAGCCATAATGAGGGGTGTGAGAAGGCAGGAGGAACAGTGACATGGCCATGGAAGGGCCTGTTGGTGGTATGCCCAGAACAGGTGGTACTGTTCCCGCACCACCTTCAAGAATTACCCGATATGGAGATTGTGGGCTGATATCACCTGAACAGGGCCATTCTGAGGCAGCTCTGTGAGCTGTGCAGTGAGGAAATGTAGGCACCCACATGACTGAGCCACACAATGTCTGTGGAGACAAAGGTAACAGCTGTCATGTGTCTGCTCACCACGGGCCCCTTCCAGAGACCAACAGAGGACACAACAGTCATAACCTAGTCGGCCACTTCCTGCCTCCTCACACAATTCCTCAATGTCCTGCTGCCATATGCTTTGGAATACGTCCAATTCCCCAGCTCACAGGCAGAGCGTACATCAACCATGCAGGACTTCCAAAGGGTAGCACGCATGCCTGGCATGCTTTGGGCCATTGAATGCACCCACATGGGCATCTGCATGCCACCTGGCCCTGAGGGTGTTGGGTATGTGAACAGGAAGGGGTTCCCCAGTGTCAACTGCCAGGTGGTGTGCGATGCCAAGGGGTGCATAACCAATGTCTGTGCCACACACCCTGGGAGTACACATGATGCATTCATCTGGCACAGCTCTGCTGTGTGCCACAGGTTTGAGCATGGGGATATCCCCACGGGCCAGCTAGTGGGTGAGTATGGGACAGGCAAGGGGTGCCTGGCAGGGTAGGGCATGAGAAAGGGAGGGCAGGGTGGGTGCTCTGGTGAGGTGCCAGGGATGGGCAAGCAGCATAGCAACAGAGGACACAGGGCTAACCATGTCGATATTCACACAGGTGACAGTGGCTATCCACTCAGGCCCTGGCTGTTCACCCTCTACTGGTGCTCTTCATCCCCAGAAGAGGAACGGTACAATGAGGCACACACCAGCATGCGGAACATCATCGAGTGTGTATTTGGGATGCTGAAGGCACGTTTCCATTGCTTAGACACATCTGGCGGTGCCCTACAGTACAGCCCCTTGAAAGCCTGTGGCCTATTACTGGCCAGCTGCATACTGCACAACATGGCCATTGACTGTGGGATAGCTGTCGAGGCTGATAAGGGGGACAGTAATGGGGACAATGTGGGCAATGGGCTGGAGGGTGGTGGACAGCCCACCTTGGGCAGAGGGATCCCCAGCTGCAGAGGATGGCATGCCAGCACATGGACACCATCGCATGAGAGCACTATGGTGCATGCAGGTAGGGTTGCGCCACACCCACGCACTGGCCACACACACAGGTACAGCACACAGGCAGGGGTGTGCATGGCAATGGGCATGCGCACACAGAGGCGTGGTGCAGGGGTGGGGGCAACAGTGCCACACAACCACACACAACTGCACACAGCAATGAATTGCAGCACACACACACTCACACACACACACACACTCACACGTGCCCAGGTACTGGCATGTGGCAGGATCAGATGCAGTGCACCGGTGCATAGGTGCAACTGGTGCAGATCAGCTCTCATCATGCCCACATCACACGGGCCAGCGGATGGGCTGGCATGAACACAGGCAGCGTGAGGCATGACACACAGGTGCCACCCCTGTGGTATGCACACACACACACACACGCACACACACACACACACACACACACACACACACACACACACACTGCCCATGCACGTACAGGGCAGTGGCTGCAGACTGCAGCCAGGGTGGCATGCACATCAGGTCCGCCGTGCAGAACCATGGCCACTGCGGCTATGGGGTGACAGCGCTGGGGCAGATTGACAGCCACAGGCTGCACATCGGCCACAGGGGATATAAGCGACAGCCCTCCCAGGGGTTGAACTGCAGGACTGCGACCAGGTCTGTGCAGGGGTGTGCAGGCACCCAAATAAGCCCACCCCAGGCATGCCTGGGATGCTAACAGCAGAGCCCAGTGTTGACAGGGAGGGTGTCACTCAGTGCTGGGTTTGTGGGGTGGCCAGTGCACTATGTGGCATGTGAGGTGGCCGGCCATGTCCTGTGGCAGCCAGCAGTGCAAGGCCATCCATGATTGCATTGGCAATGCGATCTTGGGATGTGGTCATGTCCGCCCGCAAGTGCTAAATAGCCTCCAGGAGCTGTGCAGTGCCTCTCTCATATGCTGCTTGGCTGCCTGGCACACCTCCACATGCAGTGCACACATACCAGCTACCAGCAGCACCTGTTGCTCCATGGAGGCCCGCAGCAATCGGGTGTGCTCTGACAATGGGTCAGCACCCAGGAGAACTTGGGCAGGGCACCGACCCTCCGGTGGTGTATGACCACACTGAGCAGCCGCCCACTCAGGTGGATGCTGCACAGTGGGGTCCCCATGGGGTAGGTCCCTATCAGGTGCCCCAGCAGTGGACCCCGTGTCTGGTTGCCCTATTTCCCCTGCTGCCTGCTGCTGCTGCTCCTCTGGCCCCTGTGTGCTACCCAGTGCCTGCCATGGTGGTGCATGTGGCAGCACCTGCAGTGGCGGCAGGCAATTGTCCCTTCACTGACAGGCCACTGGGTAAGCTGCCTGTATTGGCACATGGTATGGGCTTCTCACCCACAACACCACCTATGCTGTCCAGGATCATGGTCAGGTCATCATCGGTGTTGGACCCTGCACTGATCTGTGTCTCTACGCAGAGGACGCCATGGCTGGCATCCTGATGAAACACAGCCAGGGCCTTGTTTGACCCCATGCCCAGGACATCTGGCTGGACAGCGGTGGTGTGCTGCAGCCGATCAGGCCCCCGGATGCCTGTGGCAGTAGATGGCTGGTCCTCCGTGGATGGGCCTGCCTCCACGGCTGCTGCTGGTGCCCCATCCACCACCTGCAGGCATGCTGGTGCTGAAAGAAAAAACAGATGTGTCAGTGATGCATGTCCCCCGGCCCCCACCCCCCACCCAAACCCTCTGCCACTGCATGCTGTGTGTGCCCATCATACCTACCATGCAGTGATGGAACTCACGTGTCTGAAACCCTCTGCCTGGCACACCCTCGAAAGTGATGTGGTGCATGGTGGCCGCCACCAGCTACTCCTGTGCCGTGAGCCGTGGCACATCAGCAGGCCCTCCCTCTGGTGGCTGTCCGAGCTGTATGAATAGCCACCACCTTCTGCTTGATGTGACATTTATCAGTGCCCACCTTCTTCCGGAACTCCTGAACTGACCGCTGGTGGCTTCCCTGTTGGTTTATACTCACCGCCACCTCCTCTCTGGACACAGCCCTGGCCTGTGGTGTGCCTGTGGCACCACTCTGCAGCGGCTCCCTATCGAGGTAGGCCTCGAACAAGGCATCTGCCTCTGACCTGGTAAAGTTGGGCCTGCGTTTGGGAGCAGGCCCATGCTCCTCACTCTCTTCACGCTCCAACATAGTGCTACCTGTGGACATAGACATGTGTGTCACTGTCAGCTGCAGCCTACTCCATCCACCCTGCTGTGCTGGTTGTGTTCAACAGCAAGCACAACTTACCTCAGATGGTCGCAATACCGGTCCATGGCCTGTGCTGTTCTGAGGTGTTTTTATAGCGCAATTCATGCAAATGAGCATTGGCACAATGGTAATGACATGCTAATTTCAGCAGTGCGCTGCGCATTGGCTGATGAGCTCATTTGCATGTGTAGGCTGAATATCGTGTACTTGCTCCGTGTGCAATGGATTTGCTCTGGAGCAAGTCGCGGTGCAATGTCCATGCATGCACAGTGCACAGGAATGCAGTGCACCTGCATCAGGTGGTGTGCTACTGCCTATTGCGCACTCTGTGCCCACTGCACAATAGGGGCCATGGTGCACTGTGCACCATGTCTTCTATTGCGCACAGTGCGCAAGGCAACCTTCAACCTCTGCTGTGACCCTCTGACCCCTTGGAACTTCACCACCACATGCCTGTCATGCCATGCCCATGTCGCACATTTCTGGCATTGCACAATTGGCAGACACAGCGAATGCCTCCATGAGGCGCGCATCCCACACACGTTGTGCACACATGCGCCTCTGGCCACCATTTTGTCTCCACATATAGCCACAGTTGTGATGGCACAGTGGGGAGTCCAAGGTCCAACACTGAGCTCATCAATCTGGTGGCCTGTGTGCAGCCACATGCAACAGCGCTGTTTGGGCAGGTGCCCCTGCAACAGCCCAGGATGGAGGTCTGGCAGGACATCACTGCCAGGCTGGTGTGGGACACTGGGGAGGCCAGGACCAGTGAGCAATGCCACCACTGGTATGGGGACCTCATGAGATGGGACCCAGAGTGCCTGAGGCAGCTGCAGGCATGCGTCCGCAGAGGGGCCATGCCACACCCAGGTAAGTCATCCCATGCTACTTGTGTGCCCTAGTGCTGTACTGTGGTGCTGGCTTGACTGCCTGGCATGCCCTGCAGAGTGGTACACTGTCATGCGCATTGCTGTGTGGCATTGCCAGCCACAGGTTGCGTTGTGCTACAGCCTTTTGGGACATTTCAGGCAGGAGCACATGCTGTGCACAGGGGTGGGGGTGGTGGGCACCTGCTGTGAATGTTCTCTGATGTGTACCTGTCTTTGTTCCATTCCCAGGACCTGAAGATTGGCACCGGGTGAGTGTGGCAGGAGTGCCAGGGCTGGCACAGCAGGCCACAGTGGGACCCAGCGGTGGTGGAGGTGCAGCAGCGGGACAGGTACAAGTGGTGCCACAATGGGCAGGTAGGCACTGTTGCATTCCTGTGCACATTACCAGGTGGTCGGAGGGGGAGTGGGTGCGGACATGGCCACCTGTGCCATGTGCCATGGCAGCTGTGTGTTGCACACTGTGTGTGGTGCATGCTACTGTGGGGTGGCCATTGCACACATGTACCAGCTGTTGGTGAGGTGGGTGTGCACCCAGCTGCCACTGGTGTTGCTGTGGTGCTGCTGGTGCCCTGTGCTATCTAACTGTCATTGCGCATTCGGGTGGCCACTGGGCAGCAGTGTCCACTGCTGTGCACTGTCATAGTGTGCTGGGTTGCTGGCAGGCATTGACTCACCCCCTGTGGGTGGCTGGGGCACCACTCTAGGGGTGTGTGTTCCCACTGCCCATTGCGCATGATGGGTGGGCATGGTACCTTGGGACCTAGCACTAATCACCTGTCCTGTCCTTTGTCATAGGCATCCAGTGGAGGTCAAGGCTGCCCGTTTACTGCAGGCTGCTGTGACAAATAATCCTGATCACCTTGACAGCCCTGGAAGTGGCTCAGCAGGTTCACTGGGTGCTGCTGGTGGATCGGCGGAGGAGGAGACATCAGACGGTGGGCTGTGGCCGCCTTTAGTTTGACCCCAGCCATTCCCTATTACCCCTGCTGTCCCTTTCCCATCTGTCCCCCTTCCAGCTGTACAGTTCCTGTTCCCTGTCCCCTTCCCTCACTTTCCTACCCTTTCCCACCCCTTGCATTTGTATATAGTTTTGTTGAATACAGTTATTTTGCTTACTTGCCTGTGTCAGTGTCTGCTTTGCAGCTGGCGTGAGGAATCATGCTGCAGTGGTGTGGTGTGTATCTTTGTGGTGTGCATGTGTTGGTGGGTGGGTCGTGCATCATGGTGTTCTTCCCCTTGGTCAGTGGCTGTGCCTTGGGGTGGCCATGGGGCAGCTGTCCAGGATGTGTGGCATGTGTGTGCTTGGCAGCATGGTCCTGGGTGTGGCTTGTTAGGTCTGGGTGGGTGGGGGACTCCATTGGTGGCCCTCCATTGGCCATTGGTACCAACTGTTGCCTGCTTTCTGTGCCATAGTTGTGTTCCGGGGTAGGGGTGTCTGGGTGCCTGTGTGTGCCCTGCTGGTGGTGGCCACCTGTGGCCTGCCACTATGCATCCTTGACACTGTCCCCGGGTGTATTCCTCTGCCATGCCTTACACCTTTACTCTGCTGCTGTGCTCCCACCATTGCCTGGGGCTAGTCTTTGTGTGCCATGGCGCATGTCTGGTTGCGCTGTGCTGCATCTCTGGTTGTGCCTTGGCGCAAGTCCAGTTACGCCATGGCACATCCCTGCCATATTCAGCCATGTTGCACTTTGAATATGGCACTTATTGCACCATGGCGCATCGGATTTGCGCTGTGCTGGACTTGTGCTGGCCTTTGGTACATTTCTGAATATCTGGCCCTATGTATTTATCAAATTTTTTTTAATTTCATAACATGTTTTTTCCTGTAGTCAGCTGTACTATGTATCATTTATAAAGCTGTCATGTGTACATCTAAATAAACAAATATATATTCCTGCAGATCTTTGCAAACATTTATTGAACAACCAAATTTATAATATGAGCTCTAGCCCATTTTGACCCTCCATTGGTCAAGATCTTGTCACATGGTACTACATTTACATAGTACGTACCCCTGCTCAATCACAGCATAGGGGTGCATTTACAGAGATTCCAATCAATTGGGGTGAACAAGATCAAATATAGAAATTGCATAATCACCAGATCATAAAGGTCAGTATACATATCCACGTACACATTCAATTAACAACACTATTATTCAGAGTATACATGTGTCCTATTCCACCAGTGCTGGGTTGTTTACTGATGACTAAACCTGACCTTAACCAGGCACTATGACTGCACAGCCACACCCTCTTCCCCTGATTGCCCCATGTGTACAGTAGTAGCCACAGACATGGTCAGATATTTCCAGACATTTCACAACATTTCTAAAGAGTTTCTCTCTGCTGCCCCTATTGTGGAAATGCAGAAAGCAGGAGATTGCTCTAGAAACATCACAGAAATTTTGAGAAACAGTTGACCATGTCTTTGCATGTGACTGTATATCATAATACATTCCATGGTGTACAATGGACCCCCCCCTCCTCCCATTAACCCCTGTGTTTATATAATAATATTGGCTCTGAAAGTCTAGTAGACTCCCCACCCCCTCAATAAGTGCCATCACCCAACTACCCACTCGCTGACGAACCCTCCTCCCACCACACCAAAGGGCAGAAAAGCTTGTATTTGAGGAGGCAACAGTCTCCAAAAATTGCTTTATGCAAACATGCCATTTATTCACAGTGAATAAATCTGGAGAACACATGGAAGTAAAATCCTGGCACTTTGACCACAGGGAGCCTTTTTTTTGGGGGGGGGGAGGGGGTATCTTAGCAGAGAATCCCTCTCTGTTAAATAATAGCTCATTAAAGCTACAGGCAGTGTTATTTAATCTATAACAGTTAAACAAAATTGAATAACAAAATTAATAACAAAACTAGCTCAATTATTTTACCCATTGCTATTGTAGGAGAAAATAAGAAGTTGTTATAACAAGGCTAAAAACCTGTGCAACAAAAGAACAAACGTGGCGTTTGAAACACAAACCTGTATATTGATCCATTAACCACTAAGAAACAGGGCTGGCTTTTGGAGGAATTTAACAATGGAGCAAAATAGCCCCTTTTTTAGATCTTCAGTAATATTAATTATCACGAGGCCTCCATTCCACTGAATGATTTCTCCATTTAAACTAGGGGTTCCTATTAATCTTAATTTTCCCAAAGTTCTCTATTTTTACATTAACCATTGTTATCTTTGATAACACACTTGCACTATGCTTTTTTAACTTGCTATGCTGTGTTCTGCTTGGTATCATTACATATACCTAATTCTCATTGATTATACAGTTTTTAACTTCTTGCTAGTTCCAAGGAGCAGCCACCCTTCCACCTTTTTCTTCCCCTTGATACTTAAAAGATTTTTTCTTTTGTTGCACATTTTTATCCTTGTTATAACAACCTATTTCTCATCTACAATAGCAATATGTAAAATAATTGAGCTAAATTTGTTATTCAGTTTTACTTAACTGTTATAGATTAAATAACAGTGCATGTATCTTTAAGGGGCTACCATTTTACAGAGTGGGGTTCTCTGCTAAGACACCTCCCCTGATGAAGGCCACCTGTTGAAGCTCTGCAGTTTTACCTCTGCACGTTCTCCAGATGTACTCACTGTGAATGAATGGCAAGTTTGCTTAAAGCAACTTTTCTGTCTCCATTTAATTTTTGGAGACTAATGTCTCCTCAAATGCGAGTGTTTCCATCCTTTGGTGTATATATCTGGGATCAGCCTCCCTAGCTTGCACCAGTCTTGTATCCTAGAATGTGCTGCATTCTTGATTTACAGTATGCACCACACCACCCTCACTCGGGTCACCAGTTCAACCTCAACAGATGGGTGGCTGCCTCAACCAAATGATCACCTCCTCAGCAGGCTGCTTTCTGAATGTCAGAGAAAACATTATTATATACACACACGGGCAATTGAGCCACAAATAAAACCTTCCTTTGCACCCCACCTCATTTTAAACAATTATTGGAAAGAGCATATTCTTACAAATTGACAACTGAAAAACTTACCTGAAGATGGAACAAAAACCTGAAGCTAGAACAACATTGAACCTTGAACAAAAATGCATCACATTGCTGAGTCCCCAGGTAACAATACAGCCCTACCACAACACAGGAAATATTCTATCACCCCTCTACACAGCAAATTATTATGAAAAAGGCAATAACACTCACCTCAATAAAACATTACAGACAGAACAACATGGAGTACAAAACATTATCCTCCACATGGAACAACATGCAGAGCAACAGCAGCAAGATGGTTGCTGTGCTGCTCCGCTCCATACTGCTCTGACATTTTCCCCCCTGTAAAACTGGATTATTTCAGGTATTTTTTTCTGGTTTCCCTGATTTAGCCTTGACTGTTATTGTAAAACTATTTTCTATTTTTAATGTGGGCCAACTGCTTTTTGTTTGTTTTGCTCAACACTGTTTTCCTAATTTCACTGGCTTTTTCAACTAGGGCTGGTTTGTATGTTATCTTGGCACTGATCCCATAGACCAAATGGACATAATATGGCCAGGCCAAAGTCTTGTGTAGTGGAGACCTGGTGATTTAGAGATGCCTTGAGAATTTGGCTAGAGAAGGTGCTGGACCATGAGGCTGGGAGGTTTGTGAAAAATCCTTGTTGACTACAGAGGAGAGACCTGTGACCTGGTAGTACTATAAGTACTGAAAGGCATATTTTGGTTAAAATAAGGTATGTGAAAGTTGCCTGGGATTAGGGGAATTATATACCTCAAATTGAAAAAAAGATATTACGCTTAGAGGAGCATTCCTTTTTGCTTTTAATTTTACAGATAAACTGGCCCGACATGGAGGACAGAGTAATGGAGTACTGATCTCAGGAAATCAGATAAAATAGGAGAAACCCCACTGTGGTAACTGTTAAAATCTCTGGGGGTCAAGAACAGTTGGAAACTCTATAAAGAACTTTCAAAAGTGGAGTATTTATGGGTGGAATATCTTTAGAGTCTAGTCTTTCTTCTGACCCAGTTGATTGGTTCCAGTAACGGCTTTCTTAACCTTGCAACATATTCAAAGGTATCTCTTCTCCTTGGAGGTACTGTTTTCTTTTACTATATAGTCTGGCTTACCTTGCAAGGAACTGCTTGGAACTTGGACAAGAAATGCCTGTAACTGAACTCAGAATTTAAAAAAAATCATGAAATTAATGAACATCAACAAAGACCTTAAAATATGGTTTGCACTTTTCCCCATTGTCAGTTTTTTATGTATGGTGTTATTATTGTTTACCTTCTACCCTTTGCCTAAGACGACTCTTTATTCTGAGACACTATTATAATCGATGTCTTATTTGCTAAAGGAATCAAAATGCTGGACATTGTGACTCACATTTAACAGAAAAAAGCAGAAGGCTCAATTAAGATGGTTCCACATCATAACAGAGAATGCAAAACTGTGACTGAGAAAACAACTCATGGCAATATGGTGAGGCACAAACACAGACTGGGATACACAGCAATCATTGAAAGGATGGCAGTATGTTTCTGCGGGGGCTTAGCTCCCCACATCCCTCTTACTTTAGATAACCCACTCCGGGGAAGGGGGGGCACAACATGGGGAAGAGGAAAAAGCCATAGGCATCATTTTGGTGACTGCTGTGTATCCCAGTCACCCTTTGTGCCTCACTGTATTGCCATCACCATTGTCTCAGTTACGATTTTGAATTTGCTGACTTGACAGGACACCATTAAGAGCGGCGCTGCTTTGAAACAAGCTTTGAATCATATGAACTTTTGTCCTCATTATGAGAGGACACCATATACATTACTTTTATGTTGTATGTGCTATTTGTTAGATATGTGTTATATGACTTACAGTTGCTGTTTAAGACCAAAAAATGGTTTATTTGAAAAGCTGGTAATTTATATTTTACAAATATTCTTAGTTTCTATATTAAGTTTTTGTTGTACCACTTAAAGTTTTGGGGACCTCCAGTACAGTACAGTTTTATTATGCATTATTATTAGTATAGTATTTTAACAAACAAAGAATATGATTCGATGGGAATTTTGAGAACTATAGAAATGAAAAGATAATTATCTGTTGGGTGAGTAGCTCATTTTTTTGTGGCTTTCCCTGGAAATCAAGTAATAATTTAGGACCTGTCATTTTATTAGAATAATATGTTTACAGGCTATTATTGCAGAGGTGGTTTTGTGCAGGATCGGGATGACTCCCTTTTTGTAGGCCTTGGAGTATTCGATCCATGCCCTTTTAACAGGGAAGCAGAGTTAGGTTAGGGTGAGAGTAGGCCTTGGTTGGCCCTATAGGCCCCAGTTATGTCCTGCTAAGCCATGCAAATATTCAATCAAGCACCTAGAGATTTCTAACCAGGGCATTAATTGGAAAGAAATAGAAGCATAAGCCTTCTCGAATTTAAAGGAGCAGAGTCTTGGCTAGACCACCCCAAAGTACTAGCACTTGGGTGCTGGCAGCAGCTATAACAAAAAGTATTGTGCTAGTATGTAAGTTCAAGCCTGGCCAGGTAGTAGGTAGTGCTGATAGATGCGGGAGGCCCTGGACAGGCCACACCTTTGTATTAAGCACTTAGGTGCTTGTGGTAGCTATAACAGAAAGTACTTCACTAGTATGTAAGCTCAAGTCTATCCAGATAGCAGTGGTATAAGAGGGATGCCTTTCAGGCATGCTGAATAACTCTGGTTACAAAATTGCTCCTAATGTAAATCACAGATTTGAGGCAGAGTCTGGATGAAATAGGGTGAATATGGAATATTGCCAGACATTGCGGTTCATTTCAAGACCCAAAGTCAACTGAGGATTCCTCTCTCATCACCTGACACTCTACCCTGGCAAAGATAAATAATGGATGACTATCCTTGGATTTTTTTGGAAAGCTTCCCTGTTATGCTATAAGAGTCTTCTGCTTTTGCTATATAGCAAGATCAGTTGGGTTTTAAGGGATAGACTAGTGGAGCTCTAGCAAGGTGTTTGTTGGCACACCTTTTTAAGAGGCCATTCGGATCCCCTAATTGGGGTTTGAAAAGGAAGACACCGTCAGGCCGGTTAGTGGCTAATGGGTCTGAAAGTTGGGCAAACTGTTTGGATATATGGGAGCAGGCATAGTCTGTAGGATTTCTTAAATGGGTTACAAATTGTAGCTGGCATATAATTCCTGCCATGGCTGATGATAATAAGAACACGGATCAGCATGTACTGCATGGTGCCCTTGGGAAATTTGCCGAAGAGAGCAGTTTTTTCTGGAAACAAAGGGTGACATAATATGGGGCTACTGACTATAATCCTCACTATTCTTTTCCAGGACAAAATACCCCCATGAGTTGACCTTGGGCCCAATTACAAGGCCTGAATATAGTGGCTCAATTCATCTCCTGGTGGGGTGTTGGGATGGGTCGATACAAGGGGTAGCATTTGGCTAGCACAACTGGCTGCACCCTAGGAAAGTCTAGATGGCCCTCTCTGAATAGTAGAATTATTTCTTTTTTGCTAAGGTGTGCTCTTAACTATTGCCTTTGGAGGTCATTACTGTAAATATTGATCTCATGAATATTAAATGGGGTACACTTTGTGGAGTGGTAATGAACCCAGTCTCTGGAATTAAATGATTTTAGACACTTAAAGGGTGGTAAGTTAAAAGATGACAAATGAATGCTTAACAATTTGCTTTTCTTTATATCACAATAGTACGTTAGCAATTTGCAGATGATTAGAAGTGTATAGTGATGCCAGAGAGAATGGAAAGACTACCCTGTCTAAAGTGATAGTCTTAATTCTAATGGATGATTCCTAAGACACAGTAGGGTGAGTCTCTAAACAGGTTATGTAACTCATTTAGTATTTGCATTTTCTCAGGTTAGATATTTTTCCTTATGTGTTTGGGAATAATTTTATGATGACACTTTTAAATATATTTTACATTTTTGTAATGTCTGTATTTTTGTATTACTGTTTGTATGTTTTGAGCTGTAATGGCATATTGCGGAACAATAAAGCTTTTTTTGACATGTGGAACAACAAAAACTGCCAGATGCCATCCTTCATGCTATACTGAATGTCAAAATGCAGTATGGGAAATGGCTTCACACATGTCAATATGGTAATGCAGACCCAACACGTGCTAATCCAGCTGCAGCACTCTATGCAAATAGCCTGCATAACCTCCTGATGCATACACCAGAATCATGGATTTTTTTTTTATTGAAATCTAGGATTACAAATACCTTTGAGCAAGAACTGCTCATTTACAAAGGTTCCACGTCGAAGGAATGGGGGGTATACATAACATACAAAGGTCAACATAATAATACATAGTTACACAATAAAAAGAAGTAAGAGACTGAGGCTTAGGAAATTCCAGTAATTCAAAATGTGCCAAATGTTCGGTAGCATGACATACCAGCCAAGGGCAATCTTAGAAATAAGTGCTGCAGGTGAGAGGGAAGGGGGTATGCAGGCAGGCAGGCCATTGTCAGAGGGTAGAGGGTGAGGGTAAGAGCTCTAAAGGGAAGGGAGGGAAGGGATAATGGTCAGAAAATGCCCGGGGGGGAGGAAAGGGAGAGGGGACAAGGGGGTAGGCAGGTAGAAGGGGGCAAGGCGGGGAGAGGTAGCTGTCAAGACTGAAGTGGATGGCAGTGAGTGGTGGGCCCCTGATTAGGCGAGGCAGTCACAATGACTAGTTGAAATGAGATGAAGTCGGAGTTGTCTCTTAAAAGGGCCAAGAGCAGCAGCAGCAGTGAAAGTTTCTTTGTTGAGAGTATTGTACCACTGTGGTGCTCTGTGGGTAAAGGCCCTCTGGCCCATGGTAGTCCGGCATCTGGGGACAAGGAAGGTTAGTTGTTGTGAACTTCTAGTTTGCTGGGTGCTGTGGTGGTCAATGAGGAGCTTTTCAATGCCCGTGGGCATGACCCCGAAGAGGACTTTTTTGGCTAAGAGGCAGGTTTGATACTGTATCCGGCTGATGAGAGGAAGCCATCCTGCCTGAGTGTACAGGTCACAAGTGTGTGTAAGTCGGTCAGCCCCAGTTAGCAGCCTGCATGCTTTGTTGAGTGCAACTGTAATTCTGCGGAGGGCAGAGGTGGAGGCAGAGCCATAAATTGCTAGCCCGTAATCGATGATGGAGGTGACAGAGCTGTTGATAGCCAACTGGAGAGTGTCAGGAGTCATGCAGTGTTTGTGCCTGTAGAGCAGGCCTATACGGATGTTGGTGGCTTCGGCGACAGAATCTATGTGCCGATGGTAGGAGAGTGAGCTGTCCAATGTGACACCTAGGTATTTAAAATCAGGAACGTGTTCAAGTAAGGTCCCTGTTTGGTTTAGGATGGTGAGGTCATGGGATTTGTACTTGCTCCTGGCATTGTAGAAGGTCATAACTTTTGTTTTGCTGTAGTTCATGACCAGTTTGTGTGATCTGAACCATTCTTCCGATGCACATGAATTCAAGCTGTAATTGTTTCTCGAGGAGCTCTGCATTTTGGTGGTTGGTGAACATGACTGCGTCGTCAGCGTAGAGCAGTAATTTCTGGTGGCAGACACTGGGAAGGTCATTGAGGAAGAGGCTGAAGAGTAGTGGCCCCAGGATGGACCCCTGTGGGACCCCTGAAAGGACTGGCTTTTCTTCTGAGGTGACACCGGCAATCCTAACCTGCTGGACCCTCTCCCCAAGGTAGCTTGAAAACCAGAGCAGCGCTTTCATTGGAGAGCCCAATGTTTGATAATTGCTTGAGCAGAAGTGGGTGGTTCCCAGTATCAAAGGCTTTCGTAAGGTTGATGAATACTGCCCCTACACAGTTTCCTTGATCGAGCGTGGAATGGATGAAGCCCGTGAATTCTAATAGTGCAGTGGTGGTACTGTGCCCTTTTCGGAAACCATGTTGCTCAGGACACTGGATGTCATACTTTTCCAGGTACTTGACTAGTTGTCTGAGGCGATGCGCTCCAGGACCTTAGACAATGGAGGGAGGATGGAGATAGGTCTGTAGTTGGAGTGCAGTGATTTGTCTCCACTTTTGTGTATCGGTGTGGTGGTCGTCTGTTTCCAGCGAGATGGGAACTGGGACATCCTTAGTGATAGGTTGAGGACCTTTGTCAGGGGGTTTAAGGGCTTCTTCAAGGACAAGTGCTAACAACTTCAGGTCAAGGGAGTCACCGCTGTAGCCTGCATTGTGAATGGCCTTCCGAATATAGGTTCTGGCTTCATGCACTGGGATCTCCTTGAAATAGAATTGTGGGGCACGGTGTAGGAGAGGAGTAGTTGCAGGAGGGTTACTACCAGAGGAGGCATCAAAGAAATTAGAAGGGAGAACACTATCCAAGTTGGAGAATGCATTTTTAAAGGTGTTGGTGCTTGTGTACAAGTCGGATGTTGGAGTTCCATTTATGTTGAGCATGGTGGGTGGTGACTTAGGGTCCTTGCCTGTAAGGTCTTTCAAGTTACTCCAAATTTTTTTTCCATCACCCCAGGAGTTGGAGAGAGCTTCCTTGAAGTATTTGATTTTGGCACTCCTAACTGCCCACGTGCACTCATTTTTGGCAGCTTTATATTTATGAATATCCCCAGGTTTGGATGTTGCATGGGCACAGTGCCAGAGATGATCCCTATGTTTGAGTAAAGTGATTAGATCAGGGGTTATCCAAGGGTTAGCTCTGCCCCTGACCTTCAGCTTTTTGAGAGGTGCAAAGATATTGCAGGCCGCAGTGAAGTGGCTGATGAAAAGGTCTAAGGCTTGGTTTACATCAATGGCAGAGTCGACTGGTGTCCAGTCCAGGTGGCTTAGGTGTGCCTTTAGTAGCTCAAGATACCCCTACTTTAACACTCTGGTGTGGATTATTTTAGGAGGGGGCTTAATGAATTTATTTATCCAGGTACATGTGACCGGTGAGTGGTCACTGATCCCATCAGGGAGGACTGAGACTTTTGAGATTCATTCAGGGTGATTAGTAAGGATCCAGTCCAGAAGTGTGTGAGACCCTGTCCTATAGTTGCATCTGGTGGGGGTGGTAACAAGCTGGGTGAGGTTCTGTGATGTGACAGCATCCTTGTAGTTTCTGGTGTCCAGCGACAGCCAATTTATGTTGAAGTCGCCTAGTACTATGAGTTCAGAGTTATGGTGTAATCCCTGTAGGCTTTCCAATATGCTCAGACAACCATGTGCAAGTAGTGCAGAGCTAAAATAATCACCTACTGTACTACAGCATGACTAGTGACCCTTCCCATCACTCAGCCACTGCACAACAAACTGTAGTGCATGCAGGGCAGCACGCAAAAGTAAACCACCCCTGCAGCAACTAGTGAACATCAATATTCATGAAGGTACTGTGTATATCTACACAGCACATCAGAACCCTTCACATAACCACTAACACTGCAGGAATGTAAAGAACTTGAAACTAAGCACCAAACATAAAAATTGGGAGGGTGTCGGTCCAGTGGCACTGAGGGCTGAGGTGCTGGACACCTTACCTCATGCAATGACAGTGACCCAGGTTCAGGAATGACCTCAGGTCATTGGGGAGCCAGCATGGGGGGAGGGATGGAGCAGGATCAAGCAGCCACAAGGCAGCTCTCCCCTCCAAGGGGTGGTTGTCCGCACCTCCCGTAGTTCCGTTCCCACCAGGTGGAGGTCCGGTGGGAAGTGTAGTTGGGTCGGGGTGGCAGCAATAGCAAGGGTTGGGACAGAAGGGGCCAAGCCAGTGCCTGGCATGTGCATGCACCTCCACACATGCATACATATGTGTCTGCTGGGGTCCCAGGTCCAGGAAGAAAAAACGGGTAAATACCTAAAAATATATACAGAAAAAAAAATTGGGATGGGATTCTGCTGTGTTACTGCAGCCTGGGTGATAAAATTGGTAGCGCAGCAATAAGTGTAAATGGCAGGAATGGCATTGCCCAAGGCCTACACCTGTGTTTACAAGATTTTGACCTAGTTGTATGCAGGCTTCTAACTGGGAGGAAATATGAAAACAAAAATAGAGAAAAATAAATATTTTGGGATGAGGAGGTTTGGGGGATAGGCCTGTCAATAAGAGGGTATATCAGAACCTAAGAAACAATAAATAATTGAACATAATTAGCACTAACTCTTTCATAAGTACTGCCTATATTATTTGGTTCAGTTTACAACACTATTTTTTAATTGATGAAGCAAATGTTTCTACCAATTTACCAAACACACTAGTGGATAGTTTTTGCTTTTCATCAAACACATGAAGTTGTAGTTCTTTAATATCAGTTTCTTTTTTTTAATTCAAATTCCTTCTCTAAAGTCTATTTTTAAAGACATTTTTCTCAAATGAATCAATTTTATCCCTTTATATTTCAATAAATGTTTCCATTTGATTCCTCAAAGTATTCTAATATGTCTGACCATGTTAAATGTGTAGCAAGCTCAACCCTGTCTAATATAATACATAGAGATCTCATCACAGTTCTGATACATGTTTCCTAAATTTTGCAAGGGTGCTCATGGTGTGTGTCCAAAATAAGAATCAGTTGTAGTATAATCAGCAGGGAATGCCAGCGCCAGGAAAAATGCAATGGTGCTACATGAAAAAACAGGCAGTGAGGCACAGTCAGTGCAAAACCAGGTTCCAGGAACCATATCAGTGGTTAGGAAGAAGGGGGGGGGGGGGAAGAGGACAGTAGTAAAGCAACATCTTAACACTGTCAATTCACTGCTCTCCAGTTGGATTTGACATCTGTGATAAACATTTCCAACTGTGAACTAATGAATAAACAAAGGCCTAACATTTGCTCCTACCACTGACATTAACTTTTTCTCCACAGTTGTTGATTGACACAGGTTTGCCAGGAACCTGACCTTTAAATGCATTTATGCTGATAGGCACAGTTTGGATGTGACTGGTGAGAATTTTACTGATGTGGAGGCATGTAGTGAACTGTGCCCTAAATCTCAGTACTGACCTGCATATAAGCCTACTGTTTCTATGTTTCTATGAAAAATGTGAATTTGATGTAGAGATAGTAAGGAGGAGTCCTGTTAGTAAAATGATTCAGAATTGTAGTAAGGAAGAAAGGGATGCACCTGAGGCCTTAGCAAACAATTGAGAGATCATGATTATACCCACGATAGGGGAAGGGCAGTTGTGATAATGAACATTGCAGACTACATCAATGAAATTGAAAGATAACTGTCTGATTCCAGATTTCATGAGAAATTAATTGACAATCGAAAAGCTGTGTTCAAAAAATGAAATTAATGAACTTTTGAGCACAGGATTTATTAAAGGGTATTTAATAGAAGATAAGTTTAGTGCCCTGACCATTGCATATCCAATTGTGCCTATTATCTATACTCTCTCTAAATTGCACAAGGATGCCCTGTATCCACCTGGGAGGAGCATTATCTCGGATAATGACTGGATCACAGAACCTCTGTCAGTGTTCATTGACTCCCAGTTACAGCCATTTATCAAATGCCTTAGATCCTATGTGAGGGACTCCACTGATATTATTAATGTGATGGAAAACTTAGACATGAGAGATGATTGGTTCTTTGCCACTTTGGACATGGAATCCCTCTATACAGTCATTCCCCATACTTGGGGTGTAGCTGCCCTTGAGTATTTTTTAGAACAGAGAACTGAGGTACAAAATATTAATCTCCCCACTTGGTACCTTCTGGAGTTTGCTAAATGTGTCCTTAATAAAAGCATGTTCATGTTTCACGGGAAACATTACTTGCAGACCAGAGGCACAGCTATGGGGGCCACTATGGCCCCCAGCTATGCCAATTTATTTGTAGGCAAGTGGGAGTTGGAGATTCTCTATGACACCACCACAAATCCATTCTATCAGTGTCTGGATTTGTGGTGGTGTTTTATTGATGACATATTGGTAGTCTGGAAAGGGACTGTACAACAATTCTCCGACTTTGTAACATAGCTTGAGAGCACTAGCAAGTGTTTACGATTTAAGTACACCACACATCCACAGGAAATTATCTATTTGGATTTGAGAATTTATAAAAATGGGGAGGGTGATATGTGTACCACACTGTATCAAAAACCCACAGATCGTAATAGTCTCTTGCTATTCAGAAAATTGGCTTTTTATTTCCTGGTATCTGATTGGCTAGTACCCTTGCCAGGGGGGTACATTAACTTTCAATAGATGCCCAGGAAATAAAAAGTACCAGCCTAGAGTGCTCCATCACTCAGTGGAGTATGACACTGCCCAGCTTGCTTCCTAATTGGCTAAACTCCCTAATTTCAATATGAAGTCATCGCCATATCGTTGTCTCGCTTAGCGAGAGATACTAGCATCCCCCCCTTTGCTCACTAGTTTAATGCCAGCTGACTAGAAAAAACACACACAAACTTTTCTGGGCTCATGTCTTGCTCTACTGCTTTTTTTCCCCCCTTTACTCTTTTGCCATTGCCCTGTAATTCTCCATCAAGCAACTCTCGGAGCGCCGACCACACTAAGCTTCGCATGCCTCAGTCATAAAATCCTGTCCCTTGTGCCATTTGAAATAACCACTGTTTTTCTCCCCGCCTGGTAATTAGGATACAACGCCGCTGACTCAGACCGAACACAAAAACGTTGTACCACAACCCTGCCGGTGCCCACTACTGCACTCCCACTTTCATCACTCAAACACAGCTCATTTTGTTTTTCATTTTGCTTATATAGCATTCATTCCTCAGGCTGTCACTACAGTACCTTCATTCCTGTTACAGCACAGCAGTCCCGCGCTATACTGCCTGCCAAATCCCTCCATGGCATTATATCTCCAAACCAGTGCTAAAAACTGTGCCGTCCAAAGCGAAGGCATTATTAATATATCTCCACCATTTCTTGCAGCAGACACGGCATTTCTGTAAAATATGCCGACTTCTGCCGACTGCTGCACTGACTCAAAGCCTTTTGATCTCGCAGCTCCATGTAGCCACCCACTGTTAAGCCTGCAGTTCAAAAAAAAATAAAACAAAAACAAAAAACAAACCTGCTAAACTGTTCTTCTCTCATTAGTGGTCAAAAGGGGGTGGGTGTGAGCAGCATCCCGAATGAGATTCAACAGGTGGGGAAGGGGGGCAGAGGAACTATTTTATTACAAACCTCATTTAAAACTAATTTTGTAATAACATTTTTTTATTGAATAATTTTTTTTCACAGTGCCCATTTTCTAAGCAAATACCCTCCAGGGTGGGTGGTATGGGCAATACCGGACCTTCCAGGGGCTATAAGGCCCTCTGCTTGCAGTGTCGGGCCTCATTATGCCCCTGGGTGATCCGGTATTGCCCAATACCGCCCACCCTGTTGCGTATTATTGCTTGCATAACAGTTGTCATCCACACTATGTTACACACAATATCTCAAAGAGTCAATTGATATGTACCTTTAGGAACTACTGAGAACGTGGAATTTCAAAATAAAAAAACAGCAGATTCCTAGGTTCAAGCAGCATGGATATAGCAACAGAAGTATTGTTGCAGCTGTGGAGACTGTGGAGAGTACTAATAGGGAAAGCTCACTAACCCCCAGGGATTCAGTAAGGAAAACACGACACAAGTGCCCCTTTGTTACTATGTTCTCTGACAGGTCAGATCAAATCCAGGAGATTATAACTAAGAATTAGCAACTTCTGTATGTAGAGCTGAAACTGAGGGATTTGGCGAGACAGGGTCCAGAGATTGTGTGTTGGAGACCAAAACAATTAAACTTGGTGACTCCAAGTTTACTCCCCAGTTCTGAAACAAGCAGAGAAAGTTGGTTGCCCTTAGGTACATTCAAGTGTGGTAAATGCATATACTGTCCCTTTGTGAAACTGTAAAGATTTCATCCTTCTTGGTTCAGGTAAGAAAATCACCCTCCAACATTTTATTACATGTAATGCTATGGGGGTGGTTTATCTTCTGTTATGTTGTGTTTTTTTTTATGTGGGTTGGATGACCCTCCAATTTAAACAACATATTGGGGAGCATGTAAGGGCTCTCCAAAGGGGGGATGAAACTTATGCAATTGCCAGACATGTGAACAGTATGCCAGCTGTTCAGCACATAATTAAATTTATTGGCATTGAAAAAGTTTGTCTTGGTCCGAGGGAGGAGTACTGAAAAAAATCATTGGGAGATGTGAAAGTTGCTGGATTTATGAATTAGGAGCATGGTGGCGGGGGGGGGGGGGGTGTTGGTTGGTTGAATGATAACATTGATTTGGCTGCTTTTCTGCATAAAGTGTGAATGTTGTTCAGGTTTACAGTGTTCTGATTATTTAAATATGCTTGCACTACACAAGTTAATTGTGAAATAGGTTCAGTCTGATGCTTAACCTGTTGTATTTCTACACTATCTCAGCTATGTGCCTGGTGTCATATATCCTTTAAGGTAGCAGCCCACAATTTTTGTGGGCAGTATAGTAGGAACTTTTTAAGTGTTATGAATTTTAATATCCGCATATGTGTTCCACTGCACTTAAAGCTCTTAGATTTAAAGTGGTTGCCGTATATTTCAGCTATGAATATATTTATTATTCCTTGCTGTTTAGCTTTATAAATGTCCTGCTATAAACGGGGGGACTGGTTAGCATATGTATTATGTGACAAGCTAACCTTACATGGGCTGTGTGACACCCCATTAGATTTTAATTGCTTAGGTTTTTTTAAAGTATGCTGTTTTTTTATTGGGCATGATCACTTTAATTTGCATACTTCTGGTTATATAAGGGGCATCTTTAGATGTAGCAGGTAACTCTGAGGAAGCTAGGGTTTCACCAAATGAAGCATCAGTTGCATGTGGCAATGTGCTGTGACATCATTGTTATGCTTTGGCAGTATTGAACCAGTTACAGTTGGACACCGGATGTTAACTGCACTTTTTTTTATTAATAAATGGTAAGCTGTTTCGGGTCTGTTTGTGTGTTGTTTACTGCTATGGGTGCTGTGAACTTCTCTTTCATGTGTCAGTTATAGTATCAAGTTCAATCCCCCTCAAAAGTAACTAGACTGCCTGCAATTCATTTACATTCATTCATTCCATTTTCTTACTTAGTCTTCATTCAGTCATTTTAAAATTTTAAATGGGATCTATCTTAGTCTCATCATATGGATGAATCATGATTAGCTTGACTACCAATACTGGTACAATACTTTGTTGTATAGACAGTAGAAGGCTTTATACCCATTTGGTCAGTCTCCCACTCCTAGTGGGCATAGTCAGTTCCTCTATTTCTGAGGATGTAATCATCTATCTTTTCTTTAATGCATCAACAATCTCTGATTCCACTACCTCCTTAGGGGTAATATTTCATTTTCTTGCTGCCCTTTTTGGAAAACATCCCTTCCTGCTATTCTTGTTGGCATATTCTTGTTTTAGTTACTGTAGTTACCTATTGTGAGATTTTAATGTTATCGCTGTCCTTAAATTCTAAACTAAATTCAGCTGTTTGCTTGCTGTCTCCCAGAACTTTGTAGAGCTGTAGCACATCCCCCTTTAAATCTTCTATCCTCCAGCATAAAAAGTCCTAGCTTTGCCACCCTTCGTTCATATGTCCTCCCTCTTAATTTATAGACCAGGTGTAGATGGAGGTGAGGTGTCACCTGAGAGCTAAATAAATGCTGATGGTTGTTTAATGTAGCAGCTATGCCCAAAATTCATGTTCTGTCTGTTAATCACTGGAATGCTGGAGCAAAATGGTAGTTTGCATCAGTTTTTTACTGAAACCTTGACAAATTTTGTGATTTTCAGCTCCACCTACTTAATGCAGATTCTTGGGCAATTACTTCAAGAGTAAGTGAAATATACATTCAAGTGTGATATCAATGAATAGGCAGGAGTTAGAGCTTTAAAATGCATACCCATATGTTACCTCAAAAGATTAATGTTAAAAGTTATAAGGTTAAATACCAACCACCACCCCTCAATTTCTTGTGAAAATTCAACATATTCTTATGTTTAATCTTGTCAGACAGGATTTATTGTGCTTTATAATATAATTTTATGTTGTCTAAAAGGGTGAGGATTCTACTTTGAAATGCATATGTGGTTGCAAAGTTTTAAGGTAATATAAAAGGATAAATTGATAAAAGTGAAGACACCATTAATAGATGAAATTTTAGCAAGTTTATACTTTCTGAGTTCTTCACACCATATCTTTTGTGTTTATATATGTAAGTATATGTGTGTGAATATGTTTTATATATATATATATATATATACTAACACAACATTTATTTTTATTTCAAACTCTTCGAGGATGTCTCTAAACATTTCTGCCATGCAGAAACATGGAGATGAAAATCCTAGGACCCTGCAGTGTGTAGTGCATTATCCAGCCTTGACAACAAGAGACTCTGAAGTAACTCCTCTGAGTGACAAAAGTTACTGCAGACTTATAGAGAGTAAAGATATTCAAACCCAGTTACAGTAGGTGGTGAAAATCATCATGATGAGCATTGTGCATTAATTCTGATGCCTAATTATGACCACACCAAGAATGGCTACCATAAACAATGCTATCAAAAGTTCTTAAAAGCCAAGAGTATCAGAAAATCTGGAGAACATGCAGATGCTGGTGAACGTAGCTCATATCATCATCTCAGGGGTGGTGCTCCTTGTGCCTCATCATCTAGAGTGTTATTTCCTGATACATGTGGAATCTGTAACAAATATGTAATCAAAGTGAAGAGGAAGAAGCAATATTCAACTGCTGTTGGGCCCTATGCATGAATTGTATGCTTAGCACGTGCATAGTGATGGTGCACAAGTGCTACGTTGCACTGACGTGCATGCCACTGCAAAGCAGCATGCACAAAGGGCATGTAGCAGGAGCACAGCAGGTGTACAGAATGGAATGCTATCACACCGCACTGCTGATACATGGGGGCGTGGCTGTGCACCCATGTGAATATGCACATGTTACCCACATGCAAAATGGCCCTCACGATGGAACACCGCACAGGCAGCGTTGCATAGGATATGCAAAAGAAAAGGTGGTGTAGCATGGTGTGCATCGCCCATTGGGAGGTTGCACAGGCAGATGCGGCATGCAGCCATCCAGGCACAGATGTGCCTGCATACTCGCATTGGCAGCACACCACTGTGCCACAACACCAGGTGCACTAGGCCCCGCAACACAGTGGCTGCACAGTCAAACAGCACTGTGGGCACACCTGCCACCGACACATGCCTGGTGAGGCCACACTGGCAAATGGACATGCAATGGGCAGCGCCGGCTGCACAGCACACCAGTGCATCATGCAGATGGCATAGCACCAGGACCACAGGCCTGCACCAACGTGACACCAACCAGTGCAGAGCGGCATACCACTGAACTGTCCTTGATCATCAGGGATGTCCCTGAGTGTGCTCCAAACATCCCCTCTGGCCCTGTGAAATAACCAGTGTTGTAACAGAACAATGTGGAAGCTAAGCAACAAGTAATGTCAGACACTACAGAAAATGCTTCTAACATGAAGTCCCCAACCCATCAGCAGTCTGAGGGAATAAATAGCAATATATATGATGTGTCCCTGAATATGGGTCTGTATCCCTGATTGGTGTAAGCCTCATCCCAGATATATGAGGTATGAGGTTGAGAGGTATGCAGGGCAGCACCCAGACACATGCCCAAGAGAGCCCACCCCCCACAGGCCTGTTACAAGAGACAGTGAACACATAGGGTGTGGAACACAGTCATGTTTAATGAATGATGTAGAAACACAATATGGTACAGAACAGAACCACCCCCACCCCCAAACACCCGCTGGCAGCACTGGCCAACACCCAGGACCCCACCCCCCATGCCAGTACAAAAACCACCAGCACGTATGGCTGCCGGCACACCCTAATACACAGCAATCCAGTCCTCCAGGCCTGCACACAGTCCACCATCTGATGAACAGGGGTCGCCCAATCCCCCCCCCCCAATCCAAAGCCACCACACAGCCATGACAGGTTGTGTTTAGGTACTTCCCATGGCTACACACTCTGGAGTCCTCCTGCTGGCATCTCCTCAGGCCACAGCGGCCACGGCCAGGGCCTGGAAGATGTTGACTGTCTGCTGCCCTGCTCATAACACTCCTCCTCCGCTGTAGACCGCTGTGTTCTCCTCCCTCTGAGGTGGAGCACCATTCTCCTCACGGGACCATGGTAACACTGAAAGGGAAAGGGAGACACATCAGTCCAGCAACAAACACAAACATGGTGCACAGCACACAGGGCACGAGTAGGTATACCCACCGGTGAGGGAACATAGATGTTCCAGGTCCTGAAGTCATCATCCTCATAGTAGAGGTCACCCTGGCACCTTGCAGGATCATGTATCATGGCAGCCACTCCCAGAACCTCAGACATTGTGCTGCTTTGGACTGGGCAATGACCTGCGCCAAATCTGGCTGGACCTGTAGAATGAGCTCGAGTCGGGTAGGAATTCCACCATGGTCCTGTGAAGAGGAGGAGAGACACATGAGCCCAACACACAAAGTGAAGGATAGACAGACCCCCAAGACCCATGGGCACAGCACAGCATACATATCCTCTCAAACACCCTGATGGCCCACAGGTGCCTGTAGCCACCACCGTCCGCATAGTCCTGCTTGGACGCCCAAAAGAAGTGCCACAGGAACATGGCCCTGCACTCAGTCATCCTCCCCACCATGATGGCAACAGCATGCACTGCTACAGACTGCACGTGGCATTGGTGCATGCCGGTGGGAGGGCCCCTGACATGTGGCCATGCCCACGCAAGGGCAGACCCATGGCAGGACGCCGGTACAAGAGGGACCGGCAGCACAGGTGCACTGCTGCACAGGACACTCAAACACAGTAGCAAGATGTGTCCGGGCTTGCTAATGCACATCCACCTAACCTACAAGCTAGCTGACTGCAGAAGATGATGCAGACACTGACCGTGTGTGTTCCATGCACACAAAAGATGCCTCGGCAATGTGAACACGCATTGAATTGAGCAGTTCCGCCTACTGTGGGACACCATCAGCATGCTGTGTGACAGCATCCGTGGAGCAGTTGAGCCATGGACAAGATGGTCATGCACCATGACGGTGGAAACAAAGGTGCTATGTACCCTTGGCTACTATGCCACAGGGTCATTCCAGCATGTCACTGGGAACACTAGGTGTGAGCCAGTCCTCCATCTCCAGGGCTGTGGCACAGGTGACAGACACCCTCATAGAGCATGTGGGTGAGCACATCCCTTCCCCCACACACCTGCGGATGTCAGGGTAACTAAGGAGGCATTCTACACAATGCATGGCATGCCAAATGTCTGCTGTGCCATTGATGGGACACACATTGCCATCCTCATGCCCACCATCCATGAGAAGGCATACAGAAACAGAAAGAGATACTACAGCATCAACTGCCAGGTGGTCTGTGACGTGAAGGGCATCTTCACAGATGTGTGCACCAAGTACCAGGGTTCAACACATGTCTCTTACATCCTTGATGGCTCTGGCATGGGTGCATACCTATGTGTTGGATGGCTCAATGGCTGGCTGCTCAGTGAGTCACTGCATCTGGTCAGGGTATGTATGTCTTATGTCACGGTATGCCTGCCACTGCCACTTCATTCTCCACACCTGTTAGTAACAGTGGCTATCCACTGTGGACTACTCTGATGATGCCATTCCATGCCCCTGCCACACCTGCTGAGGTTGCATACAACACGGCGTACAGACGGACATGAGCCGTCCTGGAGAGAACCATCAGACAACTGAAGATGCGTTTCAGATGCCTGGACCATACCAGTGGCAGATTCATGATGACTCCAGCAAAAGCATGCAAGGTGTTCATGGTGTGTGCCATGCTGCACAACATTATGAAGTGTGCAAATGTGCCTATGCTGGCCAATGTACCCAATGCCCCATGGGGCAATGGGGATGATGACGCCAGGGCTGCACCTGTCTGGGTTCAGGGTACAGTGGGTGGCTGTGCAGCCTGGCAGGTGCTTGTGGAGGGCATGTTCAGGTGCTGATGGCACACCATGCATGTGACAGGTGACTATTGCAATGGCCATGACACTATGTACATGCTGGCCACGGTGCTAGGGTCCTGCAGCGGGATGCATGGCATGGTGGCCCTGTTACAGTGTAATGTACTGTCCTGCTGGTGCACGATGATGATGATATGCCTGAGTTCACCACGTTGTGGGTGGGTGAGTGTCCATGTGAGGGAGGGCTGTGTGTGTGTGTTTCAGTGGTGTGCATGTGCACATTTATCCATGCAGGAGTATGCACACACCACTCCCTGTACAGTGGCATCTACGAGGATATGCACACCCGTGCCATACAGTGGTGCATGGTGTGGTGGTGCTACCCTGGCCCCTCCGGCCCTGTACGTTCCATGAGTCGTACCAAGGCCCGGCTGCTTAGCCTGCATGCTGGTGGGCATGTACGCTGCCCAGTGTGTCCATGATGTCCACCATGGGCAACACCATTACCGCGGCCCTCGCTACCAGCGCATGCCCCTGATGTGCAGCACATGGCGGTGTGGCTCCACCATCATCACCCGATGGTGCTGTGTGTGGCATGGGTGGTTGTGATGCCTTGGCCATGGCCATGACTAGGCATGGCATGTCATCCATCGACAGCTACGTGGTGTTGCCATCCCTCCCTGGGCCCAGTGTGCATTTGGGGGATGGTGGTTCTCACTACGTGGTGGTGTCAGTGGCCTCTGGATGTGCGGGTGGACCCTCACTGGCCCTGCCCTGTGTGTGTGTCTCATCTATTCTTGTATGCCCTCCAGTGCCACCGCACACCTCAGGATGGCCATGTGCATGCTGCGGTTCACTTCAGTCTGTGCCTCCGTGGCGCTGGTGTTCCTGTGTTGTGCCTCAAGGCGGTCCCACTCCAGCTGCTGCAGTTGCCGGTAGTGCCCCTTCAGGGATGTCTGTGACCGCACTAGCCGGTACCGTGTAACAATGCGGTCCAAGGGCCCCTCATCCCAGCTGTCACTGTGTGGTGGTGCCACTGTGTTTCAGTGTACAGTGCCAAGGGGGCCTTCAGCATCCATGTGTGTCTCAGCAGCTGTGTGTGTGATGGCTGGTTTGAGCGTGCCGTTCCACTCATCCCGTCCCATGAATGCTGCATGTCCATCCCAGCAGCAGTGTCACTGCCAGTCTCGCTGTCCTCCTCCTCCTGTGGGACAAGTGTGTTGTCCTCCTCACTGGCCATCTCCACTGGGGTCTCCAGCTCTGGCATCACACCTGGTGGGGAACAAAGGGCATGTTAGGTCATCGCACACAACTGCCCACCGTCCCACCCTAGGGCATGCATACATACCATCGTCCTCTTCTGATGGGTGACCGGTCACCATTGCTGCCACTGTCAGTTTTGCGGGGGTCTGTTCCCTGGTATATGCTGGGGCACAACGCTCTGGACCTGTGTCACCTGTGAGTACATTGCAAGGGGGTTACTGGGGCTGTGGTACAGCTGGGTTGTCACGGTCACATGCATGCGTGTTGCCATTATCTGCCATCGTGTCTTCCCCTTCTGCCACACCATGGATGGCAACCTCTGTCAGCATCTCAGCAATGATCACTCCAGGGGGATCAGCTGGCTGTCCATACGTGGTCAGCCACTGCCCATGCTGCTGCGTGCCCTCCCACCAGCGGCGAGCTTCCACTTCACCAATGCCCTCATGTCCTGACACTTACACTTTATTGCCACCAGGGTCCATGCCTCTGACCCAGCGGCACTTATGGTGGTCTGTATGTCCAGCCATAGCCTGGACTTGACTTCTGCCAGTGTGTTCAGGGACTCTGCACCATACAGCCTGCTGTAGTGCTGGCATATGTCAGTTACCATGGCAGTGATTTGGCCGCCACTGAAGTTGGTGGCATGGGACCATCTCCCACCCCATGCTCAGCCACATCCATGTTCAAGAACAGCACTGCCCCTTTCTCCATTGCCCTCCTCTGCATCCTCTGCTCCCACCTTCACATCCGCTGACTGTTCCACCTAGCGTACTGCAGTGTACTCTGCATGGAATTCATAGCCATGCAGCTGCGCGGAGGAGTGTTCCATCACCTTATATGGTGGGGTCAAGGGGCATTCCTGCGTACTGTGGGCCCACCCGCTCTGCCTGCATGGTGTGCTACACAGCCTGTCTGGTCATGCCCACTGTGCAAACGTCCTTCGTGAATGCCGCATTGCTGCTGTCCACTGCGCGGCGTGCAGTTGCGCATGTTCTGTATGTCTGTTTTTGGCATATTTTCCAGGCTTTCGTGCATAGGTCCCATTGTTACAAAAACAGCTGAAGCCATAATAAAAAAGGTGGCAGAGCTATGTGATGATCAAGATATGCTCACAAAAATTAAGACAGAGCACCTCATTGTAAGGAAGATTTGTAAACATGACAAGTGCTACCTAAATTATATAGTAATCACAAGGGACAGGACCCCAGATGATCAGAATAGAAGTGGTGATGAGGATGACAATGAGCAGTCAGATGGAACTGGGTTTGAGGCTGTTTGTCATGTAATTGAAGACAATGTGCTTCAAAGATACCAAGCTGTTTCAATTATGGCATTTTTTTTAAAGTTCAAAATGTTATTGTTTTCAAACACATAATACAACATTTATATAATACATACCATTTTCCACCACCATTTGATTTTACATGTGTTATGACCTACAGTATGTGGCATGACATTGCACAGGTTCCTTAAGGGCACCCATCTAGGGCACTAGCCATCATAATCACATTATAGATCGAGGGAGTGCTTCTGACCAATCGGAGTGCTCCTTTCCTCTGCGCGTGAGGCACTCTTATTCCGTGAAGAGTGTCTCACGCGCAGATGCACTGGAAATGGGCACGTTCTGAGAAGTTTTTTTTTTAAATATGTTATTGATCGCTCTTAATCAATAATATATTAATACGTCCCTCAGAGCTACTCGTTGCTAAAAACGAGTGGTTTCACTTGCCTTCAGCTTCGCTTCGCTGTTCTCACGCCAGCTGAATGCATATGAAACCACTCATTTTCAGCAAGGAGTGGCTTCAAGGGATGTATTAACACATAAAGTAGTCCTTGTAAGGGGGGTGTGGCTTGCAGCCTGACTGAGCAGGTCACATACCCTACAGCACTCTCCAACTTTATTAAAAATAAAGGCATAAACGTTGAAAATCACTTGTTCAAACTTCTCAGGCACTGTGGTAAAGTAACTCAGAATTTACTGTGCATTTTGTTCAGCTGATCCTCTATCAGGAGAAATGGGGAATCTGAAGAAAGCAGGGCAGCATGAGTCCGGCAGAGGGAGGCATGGCAGGCCACCCGAAGGCGTTGGATTCAGCGGCCTAGTGAGTAGAGGGAGACCCAGAGGCCACCAACAGCGTTGTTCTCCAGGTTGTGAAAGCTCTTGATGCTGTGGTTAAAGCATTAGATGCCAAACTCAACACCTACAACTCTCGGGTGTCAGCTCTAGAAACTAAAACAGAGACAATAGCAGTGGAGGCTCGCTTGGTGAAGGAATCCACTGACAGGATGTCTGCCATGACTGCGGGGCTCATTTCAGAGAACAAGTTACTCCGATTGCGATTAGAGCAACTGGAAAATGGGGCCCGATTGCACCATGTGCGTCTGCTTGGGATACCAGAGGGAGTGGAAGGGGAAGATCTTTTACAGTATGTCCACCATTTGCTGCAATCTACTTTAAATTTTGAAACAGTGGAGGCCATCTTTAAAGTTTATAGAATTACACCTCGAAAACCAGCAGAGAACTCTGATCTTGCACGTACAATACTGATTGTAACGGCGGGGCAACATATTCAGGACCAGATCCTCTACCTGGCTAAAATGAAGGGGATACTACATATTCCTGAAGGCCCTAGGTTCTATTTTTTCCCAGACCTCAGTTATGCCACCAGGCAACGCAGGACGGCGTTTGATGCTGTTCGTGGGGAACTGAAATCTTTAGGTATAAGCCACTCTCTACTACTCCCTGTAAAGCTATGGATCTCCTATGCAGGTAAAGGTTTTCACTGACCCAACTGAAGCAAGCAAACAGCTTCTTAAAATCAAGGATGATTTCACCCAGCAGGGGTTGGACCCCGAGGAACTTAATGACACTTGAAAAATAATGATTCTGTCTTGTTCTTAATTATTTTTGGGGTTTAATTCCCCAGGTGTGATTCTACCACATCTAAACAGTTTAGCTCTGAGCAATGCTGTACAGTCCGAGTTTGTAAAGCTTGTGCCACCTTACTATTTTATTGTTTATTTGTAATGCCTTTCTTTAAGTTGGAGTGTTTGCTTAATGGTAGCAACCCTTATCGTGGTACTTATAGCATTACTAGTGTTTACATGGACTTTATAAGAGTCTTATTGACTTAGTGAGTCTGGCACCCTGGGACTTATCATTTAAATTTAAGGTGTATAGTCCATGGTCATGGCTGAGAAAGCAATTGATACATATGTAGTATAAAAGTTATTGAAACTGAACTTCCCTTCCCATGATGTAACAAAGGGAGATAGGAAATGTATTCCTGTATACCCACTATGCCCATATCTATTACTATGCCTTGGAGCCAAGAAATATCACTTGTCAGTATATGATACACCGAATAAAAATAAAGTATATATAAAAAAAAATGAAGTAGTCCTTGTAACATACTCCTTTGTAAGTAGCTACTGCTATGATTATCAGCAATTTATGATCCTTGCTGAACAGAATTTCATATTCACCTGAGCCTGCTATGTAAAATCTGATGTACCTTGGCATATATTAGTTTATTTTTAATTTTTTTTTAGCTTTTTATTTATGATTTTTATGTAACATACAAGGATACAATACAACTAGACATATTACAAACATATATTTAACAGTTGATTGGTATTTCATTTGGCACCTTTTATGAACTTATCAGAGAGAAACAGAGGACGCAAAAGGAGAAGAGATACAGGGAAAGTACATTACATATATTTCATTTTTCTTTAACTCATACCAGGTTTACCTCTATATTATTTTATTAGTTTGAGGTAATGTTTTATTCTATGTTGAGGAAACCTTCATAGAGATTCTCAAGCAACCTGTTTCATGGCACAAAGTCAGGTCTCATCCCAGCCATATACTGAACCCATTGCCTCCATAAGATCTCAAACTGGGGCATTTTTTTTGTTAATGGTTGCCGTTAAGGCTTCTAATCTGTATATGCTGATCATAAGATCCTGCCACATGTGCAAGGTCACACTCTGTTGAGAGAGACATCTTTTTGTTATTACCTTTTGAGCTGCGAGAAATGAGGTTTTTAGAAACGTTCTTGTGAGGGGATCTCTATATTCTCTTAGCAAGTCCAAGAGAAAGTAGTAAGTGAAAGTCACCTGCAAGCCATTGTCTATAATTGATTGTAATGTTTGCTGGAGATCTCGGAAGAAGGGAGTTAATAATGGGCATCCCCATAATATGTGGTCTAGTGCTGCCGGGGAGTGCCCGCAGTTTCTCCAGCAGTCCGAGGTACCCTTACCTTTATATTTCATCTGAATTGCTGGGGTCCTAAAGTATCTGATGAAAACTTTCTAAGAAAACTCTTGCCAGCTGGTTGCTGAGAGGCCCCAGTGTATCTTTGTTTAGGTCCAGGCCCACAACTCCTGTGAAATCTGGATCCCCAGGTCATCCTCCCCATGCTCTTCTCGTAGACTGTATCTATTAGTTTATTATACTTAATTTGTAACATTTAGTGCCTGATATTCAAATCTGGTCTTCCTAACTGATGGCTATAGGTGTTATCGTGTGCTACCTGCTTTCATGCGCCACTGACCAGGGTCCTATTTCGGTAGGGTGGAGCCATGATAACAATGTAACCTCACTTAGCTCAACTCATTGGATCTGTTATATCTGTAGTGTAGGCTTTAACATCAGGAGATGGACCAAGTATCTGCTTCATTCACCCCTCACCTTGTTTCTGTCTTTGGGAGATTTTATGATTTACTTTTAGGGCCTAGCCTATACCTTGTCTTGGTGCGGGGCAGGTTCCTGTCATTGGGCCTGTACTGAAATGTTGTAAATACCTGTCTACTGGGTTCCATGTGTGAAAGTGAATATGTATGTTATTCTTGGTTAGGTGGGATAGCCTATCATACATAACAAGCTGGGTTAGGTTTGCCACAAATTCCGCCTCCAAGGGTACCTCTGTAGTTCTCCATTTCTGCAATAACATTCATTTAGCGATAATGCTGGCCTGTATAATCAGTGCTTTCTGCCCTTTTTGGTAAGACTGGTTACCATCCTACAGGCCTATGAGTAACAGCCCTGGGGATCCCATTACAGCAACTTGCAGGATGGCACTGAGCGATTTGATTATTAGCATCCAAAATTCCTGTATAAGTGGGCAGCTCCATAAAATATGGTAGAGGTCCCCATGTGGTTTGTGACATCACCAGCATTGGTGTGTAGCTATAAGTTTTGCTTTGTATAGTATTTCAGGTGCCCGATACTAGCCGTGAATGATTTTGTTTTGTATTAAGCGGCTCTTAGGGTCTTTAACAAAGTCATGAGCATGTCGCCAGCACTGACCCATTGCTAATCAGTGATTGGGGATTTCAGTGCAGATGCCCAGTATCCCCTTGCTGATTTAGATTGGTCAGGGATATTATCTCTAATTGCCCCATATATCATGCCCACTCTGCCTGTCTTGGCTTTGAGCCATCCCCCCCCCACCAATAGGGGAGCTTATAGCCAGGGCATCTTTGTTACTCATACTTTTTAAGAGAGGGGTAAGGGAGTTTCTGAGCTGGAGGAATCTCCAGAACTCTGAGCCAGGTAGATTGAAATGTTTCTGTAGGGCCTGAAAGGATTCCATGTATTTGCTCCCTGGTATCAGTATGTCCTTTACTGTGTGCAGCCCCCATTGTTCCCAGAATTCCAGTGCATTGGTTTCTTATCCACGCATATACTTTTGTTAAGCCATAGGGGGAAGGCTGGGATATGCAGTTTGTTATTTCTAAGTTATTTACCTGTGTCCGCCCAAACCTTTAAGGACTTTTTTTTAACTGGGGATGATATATTTGCTTGAGGTGTGTTTTTGCTTAGTAGATAAGAAGCAGGATTAATTATTCCATATCTGGCTGTTTCTATTTGTGCCCATAGTGGTGGCATCTGACCTTCCGTAGGGCGCCATCTCGGAGTTTTGCCATTTCTGAATGCCCAGTAATAGCCCTTGAACCAAGGTAGGTTCCTCCTCCTTTTTTACAGCTCACCCTAAGCTTATTCCTACTGTATCTGGGTTTTTGGCCTTCCCACAAGAAATTCCCTATTAGTGCATCTAGCTGGTCAAACCGTTTGCTTGGCATTTGACATGGTAGATGGGATAGGAGATGGAAGACCTTTGGGGCAGTTATAATTTTTATTGCCTCCACCTTACCAACCATGGACAGGTGCAAGGCTTTCCACCGGTCTAGTTCTAGTCAGATTTGGGGTAGAAGTGAGTTAAAGTTTAGTTCACAGAGAGTATGCAATTTTGGGGTTATTTTTATTCCAGGATAGATAATGGATGCTGATGTCTAATGCAGAGAAAATGGAGCAAACAAATGGGGGATGGCATTCCTATTAAAAGGAAGTAGTTCTAATTTTGTTTGGTTTATTTTGGGGCCTGACAGGGAGGAAAATTTGGCTAACACGGATAACAGTCTGGTCAGGGATTCGACCGCCTGGCCTATTAGTACCAGGAGGTCATCTGCGTACAGTAGGGTCTTGTATTCTAGGTTATTTACCGTTATCCCCTTTATACTTAAATCTTGCTTTATGGCAGCTGCCAGGTCTCTATAGCTAGTACAAATAGGAGGGAGACAGGGGGGCATCTCTGTCTGGTACCCTGAAGTGAGTAGGAAGCGTGGGGATAAATTTGAATTTGTTAGGATTTGGGCCTGGGAAGCCAAATACATTGCCTGTAATGCTGCCAGGTAGTAGGGTCCTATTCCAAAGTGGATGAGGACTTCATAAAGGTATTTCCACTTCACAGTATCGAACGCCTTCTCAAAATCTATCGTGACAGTTACTGTGGGGTGGGGGGACTGTGAGGCTATGTGCATTAAATTAACTAAAGTTTTAATATGGTATGTGCTCAGTCTGCACTGCACGAAACCTGCCTGATATGGGTGTATCAGGCTAGGGAGAAGCGCCTTGTTGCCAGAACCTCTGCATAAATCTTCCCATCAGCTGTGATTAGTGAGATAGGTCTATAGCTAGAGACAGAGATATAAGGGTTTCTTTCCTGGCTTTGTCAGAACTGTTATGGCTGCTATGGACATGGAGGGTGGTAATGTTCCAGTGTAGTTTAGTTCTGAGAAGAGGCGTTCCAGTATAGGGCATATTTGGGGTGTTAACAGTTGATACAAGTCAATGCATAATCCATTGTTTCCAGGGACTTTCTTTTTCTTGAGGAATTTAATTACAGATTCAATTTCAGGGGCTGTTACTGGCTGATCTAACTTGTCTGTTTGGGCTATTGTTAATTTAGGCAGGCTAACCGAGCTTAAGAAATCAACAATCCATTGGTGGGATGGTGAGGTAATGGATGCATATCATTTCTGATAGAACTGTGACATTATTTTTTAAGTTCTACAGGATCTGTACTCTTGGTACCATTTTCTGCCATCAGTGAGGGGATGTTTCTTTCTGATTGCTGTTTTTTTAGCCTGTACACTAATAATTTCCCATTTTTCTCGCCACTCTCCCAGTACTTGTGTTTTAGTCTTAATATGGCTAACTCGGCTTTCCTTGCTGTGAGAGAGTTAATTTCTAGTCTAAGGGCCACTATCTCCTTTTGGAGGGGGGGATTGTTTTAGTATTGTTCATGGGGTATCATTCAGCACTTTCTCTTTTATCTGGAGTCACTGCTCTAAATCTGCCTGTTGTTTCTCCCTTTCTCTTCTCCTATGGGCTACATACCTAATTATCTGGCCTCTAAGCGTGGCCTTGAAAGCTTCCTACAAGGTGGTAGTGGAGGTGGCCATGTCATCATTGTCATTAAAATAGGTCTGAGTAGCCTTCTGCACCTATGGTGTGAATTGGGGATCTAGTAGCAATGTAGGGTCTAGTCTCCAGTTGACTGATTTCTGTGAGGCACTCCCAAATAAAAAGTTAAGCTGCAGGGGGCCATGGTCTGAGATACTTAGAGGCTGGATATTTATTGCTGTCACAAATGGGGTATGCTCTGGGGATGTGACCCACATATCTCGTTGGCACATCGATCCATGTACTGGGGATCGATATGTGTAATCCCTATCCCTTGGGTGGTGCTGTCTCCATGCATCTGTGAGGGCCTGGTCCTCCGTTTATAGGTGTACCGCTTGGAGGGCATGTGAGTGTGGTTCTGGGTTTCTGTGGCTTCTGTCAATAGTTGGATTTAGAGTGAGGCTGAAATCCCCCCTATTAATATAGGGGCCTGTTTATCTGTGAGGGATAGTAGTTGGGAAGCCAGGGAATGGAAGAATTGAGGGGAGTCTGTGTTGGGGGCAACAAGTTTAATAAAGTGATTGGGCCTTGAGAGGTATTGAAGTGTGCTGGGACCCAGTGCCTCTCCAAGTCATGGTGGGCTTTTTGGAGAGTCCAAATTTAGTTTCTAATGAATTAAAATAGATACTCCCTGTTTTTTGGAAGGGGCAGTATTGTGGACCTCTTTACCCACCCACCCTCTAGCTAGCTTTTTTGCTTCTGCATCTATCAACTTTGTCTCCTGTAGTGACACCACCTGTGCCTTCATTCTCTGGACATGAGTGAGCACCTGCTTGCGTTTGATTGGGGAGTTCATGCCATTAATGTTCCAGCTGAAACAGATGACTTCATCCATATTTAGGGCTATAGTGGACCAAAGCTAAATCAGAGGGTATTGAGATCTCTCAAGAAGGTGCAGCACTGCGGTATTGTCAGGTCTACTCTTCCCTATGTGGTGGTGTGATGCATAGCTATGTGGTTCCCATGATGTCCTGTCACTATCAGATATTGAGCCATAATAACATATACTAATTACAAAACAATTAACTGCACTTAACTCAACAGCAAACTTTAGCATTAGTATAAAAACTAACATCACTTCTGTTATACTTCTCTTTTCCAAGGTAAGGTGAGGAACTGGGCAAATATAGCCCTAAGTTCACCTTTATCTCAGATGGGGGATAGCAAGAGATCCCTTAGCACCAGTGGATTGCAACCTATTGCCCTGTGCTAGTACCAGCTGCACAGTACTGTATTATCTAGGTATCCCTTGTTTACAGTACTTCAACTAGTTCGGTTTTAACAATTGTCTATATCAAGATATAGAACATGTTTTGTTTCCTTAAGATTTCTAATAATAACTGCAAGCTATGCATTTAACACTTGTACAGTTCCTTTGTTCAGATATGGACATCTCTATGCTCACTCTGTGTACATAGAGCTAAGCCTTTATTCAGGTACTTTGCTAGTGCCCTTATCTCCCTGTATTATTCTGTCTTGATATGGGGTATGGGCAGCATGATTGGGTGGGCTGTAGTTCCCTGAAAGCCAGCTATCTGTAGCTGGAAGGGGGGAGGTTGTAAAAAGCAGTTTGAGAGCACCCTCTGTCTTTATTTTGCTGTTGGGTCTATTAATATTGACTCCACCTTTCTTGTGCATTTGCAATTGCACTTAAGCGCTATTAGATGTCACCCTTCCTGTAACTGCTGCACCATCCTTTGTGACTGTGAGACTGTAAAATCCCCTATGCTGCCAGAGACTAATCCGTGTTGTATAGTATATGTTCTAGCCACTCAGGTGTTGTTGTCACCAGGTTGCATTTGTAGACTTCATATGCTCCTTTGTATAGCCTTGCATCCTTGAAGTCTGGGGCAGGGGTTTGCTGCTAGTGGGCCACTTAATTTGCACCACCACGTAGGAGTATCCTTGCCACACAGTGCTACAGCATTCCAGTGGTGGGGAGCACAATGTGCAGCACCACATGTGGCTATGGGTCCCCACCCCGCTGGTATCCAGTACTGCTGCGTAGGTCTGGCCTGCTAGTCTTTGTAAGGCATGGGGTTTTCTTGGGAGGCAGGTTTAATTATTTACATTTTCATTTACTCCCCAGGTCCCTGAATGCACTTCCCTTACACCTGCTCCTTTCCGCACTTACTGTCCTTCCTCTTGTCAGTTTTATGGGGTTGCACTTACCACTTAGTACCAGAGAGAGGGCTTCATTTGGTGGGAATCTTCATCAGCTCACCAGGACCTGTCTAATTCTTCCAAGATGAGCGCGGGCTCTGCTATTAGCACAGGGACCACTGAGTGCTACAGTGAAAGAGGGGAATCATTGGGTGACTCTGACCTCTCCAGTTCCCCAACTGTCGACCACTACTAGGCATGGAACTATTATATCTTTTTACTACTTTATGACAATTAAACCCCTGGTCACAGTCCCCCTCTTTATCTGTCACCTTTAACAGTGAGCAGTTGTAAAACTGGAGCCACCAGAGTGGGTAAATGCAATCCGCTCCATCTGTAGCAGAATTCTCAACCTGGCTATATAATTTAGTGCAGCTTATGCAGGATTATATTTACAGGGCCAAGTCAAGAACCAATCGGAACAGATATGGGCTGCATACCTCCCCCTACCAGTGCTCCAGTTTACTATGCGGTATCATCCATGGTGCTCATTTGTACATTAATGCCTATTATTATTTGTCCTGAGACTCAGCCCTCCCAGACAAGTGGGCCTTCAGGCGACAGCACATCTGCGATATGTCCACAAGGTGCAGTGCCATTTGGTGGGCAGAAGAGGCTTACCCAGATCCACAGGAAACTCGGGGCTCTTTCTCAGCCCTCATGGCTGCTTCTCCTTGTCCGACAGTCTGGGGGAGCTGGTTCTGTTGGTTAGTGTCCTGCCCATATTAGTCAGCTGACCCTTTGCTTTTCCAGTGCCCTGTAAAGGTGCATATTTGTTTGAGATTGGAAGAAATGGGTAGATGTCGTGCATACACTCTGAGCCATCGCTGTGGCTTCTGTTTCTGGATCTCTCCCAGTTTGGTGAAAGTCGCTGGTGCTCCTGATGCTTATTCTGGAATTTGCTTTTGAGGGGCATCATCCATAGATCCTCTAGGGTTTTCTGTTGTTTCTGCACTGCAGGTGGGATCATTACCCCCAGTGCCTGAATAGGTGAAGTGTCCATATTACTGTATGTTGGGCTGTGCTCTGTTGATTGCCTTGGCCGCGCCTTATTCTGGGGCATTGCTTTTGGCCAGTTCTTTTGGATGTACACCATCATTGATTCAGGGGTGTTAAACATCTGGTTGGCCCCATTTATGTTTAGTCACAGCACTGTGGGGTATCTTAGTGAAAAGGGCACACCTGCTCAATGTAATGCGTACTGCACTTCTGTAAAGGCTTTGCGTAGTGTGGTTAAGTCTTTGGAATAGTCTGGGATGAGCATGATTTTATTGTCTTTCCACTCTGGAGTGCTCAGTTCCCTTGCACATTTCAGGATATTCTCCTTATCCTGAAATCTCATGAACCGGGCTATAATCAGCCTTGATCTTTCTCCAGCCCGGGTCTTCGTGGCTAAGGAGCAGTATGCCTGCTCTATTTCAAAGTGGCACCCAGACCACTTCAGTATACTGCGTAGCACATGGTGAAGAAAGGTGATGCAGTCTCCCATTTCAGCTTGCTCAGGAAGCCCTACAAATCACAGGTTGCTTCACCTTCCATGATTCTCAATGTCATCTATTTTCAGCTGGAGCTGTTGAATTGTCCGGCTTTGTTCTCTCATGTGGCTTTGCAGCTCATGGCAAATTTCTGTGTTCTGGATGCTGCGCTGGTCCGTGTTGTCTGTTTTCTTATTTAATTGAATTATTTGTTCTTGATGAATAGCCGTGATTTGTTTGTGTTTGTTTACTTCTGTTAGCATTCTGCTCAGCATGTTTTCAGTTCTGTCCATTTGTTCTTGTTTTTCAGCTTTGGATCTAAATGCCATGCAGCCCTGAGAACAGTTCACAGCCTGGATAAGGTATTTTGTTGTTGTTGTTTTTGGAATAAAATCTTTCCTGTTAGTCCCAGTATTTCAAGATTTGGATTATCTCTTCCCTAGGGTTAGCTCTGCAGGACTGCATTGAGTATTAGTGGTTATCAGCCCTTAGGTCCACAGATAGCAGTAGGATAGTTTCTTGATTATCTCAAGCTAAAAGCTCAAGCCTCCATCTTCGTTGAGCATTGGCCTCTGATTCTGTCTCACTGATGCGTTGAATGAAACCTTGGGCGGCAGGGTTGGAGATTCACGATACCATTATAAACTTAGAAACCAGCTGAAAAAGAAATATGGTGATTCACTTTTATTTTTAACAGCTGATCATCAAAAACCATTAGTTGTAATCAGTGCTGAATCATTAAATGGCGGTGCATCAGTCACAGAGCTTTTGAGAATGGATGACAATCAAGTTATCAAGCATGCTGCTTCCTTGTTGCATGAACATATCCTAAGATTTGTAGAGACTTTACTACCATGGCCACCAACAGTGAATGCTCTCCTGAGTAAAGAATGACAGCCCCCAGAGATAGTTCAATCATTTTCATCACATGTACTAAAATCCCCCAAACATACGGAGAGTGAACATGTCTCCCAGTTGACAAAGCCCTGCTCAGAAGACCTAATTCATGATGTCACACGTGGCAAGTTTCTCACTACAAAACATGCATTTGTTGGAGTGGTGCTACACAATATTACTGAACAGAAAATGCCCATGAACGTCCTGTTTCATTTAGGAAATAGTTGCAGTTATAACCAAGTGTTTGAAATTGAAACTGGTTTAATGGAACGTTCTCAGCATTTTCAAGAACAAGCTCTGTTACTGCCACTTCAGCCAAAGTCAGAGTCTTCTGTTGTTTTAACAGTTTTCTGGATGGACAACTTTGATCTGAATATTGAAACAGTAATTGGACATGGAACAATACACAATACACCTGGTGCTGCATGCCAAGAAGAATATGAAGGCTCCAGTCTCCAAGAAGATTCTATTAAAATTCCTCACTCAAAAAGAAGGACAATTGTATCTAACAAAAAGTAATTAGAACATTGATAGGTGAATTCAAAGAAAGAGCCAACCACATTTGGCAATGTGCCAAAGTTTACTATGCCATCATCAGTGGTAAATATTGACAAGGCAAAGCTAATGCTATGGAAACTCTGTCGGAAAGCACACAAGGAGGATTGGCTTGTTCCAAGGTTTACTGGTTGGCTGACTCTAGTTTGTAACAATCATTTAAGTTCACCAAAGAAGACTGTTATCACATATCTTCCATCCATCCACAAACCCATCACTGATTATGCCACTGCAGTTGAATACCTCACACAAACACAAAAAATAGCTCAGCAAGTAAATTCAATTCAATTCAATTCAATCTTTATTTATATAAGGCGCCTTTCTGAAACCAAGGTGCCTGTACAATACATGATAAAACAATAAATAATTAAAATAATATTAAAATTAAGCTAAACAGCGGCATTCAAAATACATTATATGCTTGGCTAAAAAGATATGTTTTTAAATCCTCCTTAAAGCTTTGGACAGTCGGGCAATCTTGCACCTGATGAAGTAGAGAATTCCACAGGGTTGGGGCCATAAAACTAAAAGATCTGGCTCCTGAAGTTTGTAAACATACCCTATGTTCATCTGACACTTGATGTTGGAGCAGCAGCAAAGGCATATCATGTTGTGTGGAATTGCCCTGATCAGTTCCACAATATCATAATTCATTTGGGAGATTTCCACCTGTTCCTGGAAAACCTTGGCATTATAGGACAGTTAGTTGGTGGCAGCAGCTTTGAGGACATAGTATTTCAGGCTGGTCTTTGTGCCTCTGGCAGCATAAGGGGAGGTTTGAGTGGGAAGCATTACAATTGGGTGTGGACTATACATGAGCATTTTGCAAATGCCTTAGAGTGACTGCTTTAGGTCAGATTTCTAGAGTATTAAACATAACTGAATGCCACCCCTGCAGTATTGCTTGGCCTGATCAGATCATCACCTCAACCCATAGACTTCCATAAACTGCTTCAGGAAGATGAGATTGTCACTTTCCAGACTAAGTATGAGGCCTTTAGGCAGCAGATTTGTCGCGGTGAGGTAGGGAAAACCCCCACAGCTTTGGATGACATATCTGGATATAGTGGATCAACAGCATTTGCACCACACAGCAATAAAAGAAAACAACTGTGATCTTAGACTACTGTATTGGAAATCTTCACTGCCCTGTTCTTCGCCTTCAACAAGAAAAATTATGCTCAACATGGGGCTTACTATGTGCACACACTTGAAACTCTTGAAGCTTCTCATCCAGGGTCCAGGACATGAATTGTAAAGCAAGGACTTTCAGTTCAAAGGAGCCACCACAAAGCTTCTAGGGAATCAGTTGTCTAAGCTGGTGAGCAGACATACAATCAAAGTGCCCAAATTCCAGGAGGAATCAAACACTTTGCTGCAAATCAAATGGACTAAGATAAATGGGTGTTAAATCAGCCACATCTAGCAAAATTCAGAGAGGCACTTTTGGAGATGACTGGCCTTCACTGTTCAGCCAGTAATCCACAAAAAAAGCATGCAGGTCATCTGAAATCATCAAGTCAGAACAATGCGTCAAAGCCATGAGGACTCTTCTCAATCGAGAGTTCATCAACCCTTTCAGTGTTACTTTAGATGCTGAAAAATTGTACAATTTCTCCTCATGAGCACCTGTTGCAACTGATATTGAAGAGAACCTCACCAGTATCATTGATAGAGGTACAGAAATGTATGAACGGTTTGTCAAGGAAAGACTGGAAAGTGGAAAAAATAAATATTTTGATCCATTTCCAAAAGCCACAGTGAAAACCTTCAATGATGCAAAGAAAAAAGTGCAAGTAGCTACCAAAGGAAAAGTTACAGAACTTAAATTTGAAAGAGATATATTAGGAAAACATTTGGCCCTTTCAAATAAGCACAACTTCCCTGTAGATATAAACAAGTTATTAACATATTGCCTGGGCCCAGTTCTGCTGAGTCTAGCCAATGCAGATAGAACTAGATGGATAACACCAAACAGCAAGTTGCTTGAGGTGCTAGCAGAATACCGTCCCAGTGCTAGACACTTTGGAGCTTCCACCCAGGAAAAATGTCTCAGCTTACATAGTTGATCTAATGGCAACAGTGAGGGTTATAACAGGAACCCCTGAAACCTTTGATGATTTGGCAATGAAATTCCTGAATAGTCTTCCAAAGGAATTTGCAAGAGGGGATGTTGTTGCAGATACATACAGAAAGCAGTCAATCAAAGAGGCTGAGAGATTTCAGTGAGGATTTAGTGAGAAGCATATTATCAAAGGTCCCAAAACCAATGTGCCAAAGAATTTCAGTTACTTCCTTTCTAATGGATCTAACGAGGAGTGCCTGATTGATTTGATCATGCAGGCCTGGGGAGAAAATTGCACGAGTTTATCAGAGGGCCGAGTGATCTATTTTTTCAAAGACAGACAAATGCTACATGATCATCAAAGAAAGGACTGTAGTTGTGGATAATCTCTGTTTTGACCAGGAAGAAGCAGACACAAAAATTGCCCTTCATGGGCAACATGCCATTACAATATGTCCAGGCCCTGTCATCATCCATTCACCATCTGGGGATACTGATATACCAGTAATTTTACTGTCACTATTTTTAGAATGCGAGCAAAGTATATACCTGGACAATGGCCATGGTAAATGTAGGAAAATCTTTGACATTAGCAAGTGTGAAATGACCACTGCAATAAAGAAAGTCTTAATCGATTTCCATGCATTCACAGGCCATGACTATGATTCTGTATTCTTCAGAAAGGGTAAGAAGATTTGCTGCAATGTCCTTCAAAAGTACCCCAGATTTCATGGATGCCTTTCAGAAACTTGGGAGTGACTGGCAAGTGGATAAGGATGTTGTAGGAGGAGTATGTCTGTAAACTGTATGGAAGGAAGGAAAGAAGTTACTAGTGTAAATATAGTAAGGCAGCAGATCTTCTGGGAGAAAAATAACAGACAACGGAATAACTGATCTGTCTCTGCTACCACCCTGCCAGGAAAACCTGAAGTTACATATTCTATGAGCCAACTACATCTGCTGATTCTGGAGGCTTTTTCTGTTCCAGTTATTAATGCTCCAAATGCAGCTTGCATGGTTGGACTGATGATCTCAATGTAAAGTGGACAGACACACCATTTCTAGATGATGTTATGTCTCTGCTCTATAATGCAAATGATGAGGATTCAGATGAGGACCAAGATGTATATGATTACCAACATGATATTGGCATATCTGATGATGATGAAGATTTTTCCCAGGTGGACAAGACTAAGTTCCACTACTTTACCAACAGTCGTATTTAAAATTTTACATTTTCTGAAATTAAAAGGTTTTGTGTAAACAAAGTTTTTTTTTTCTTTAAATAAATTTCCTTCTTTAAAAAAACTTTTAAAATTAACTTTTGAGGCAACTTATGGGTATGCACTCTAACTTCCACCTATTCATGGAGATCACACTTGAATGCATACTTAAATTACAAAGAACCTCTGTGCTCAAGCACTGAAGCAAGGGTTACCCCAAGGGTATTTGGCTGGGAAGCCAAGTTTCAAAGAAATACAAAATCACACATGACCCACAATGCATTGTAGGGGATCGCCAATAACAGTACTGCTGAAACAACTAACAAATACTAGAAATAACCCCTCAACTGCACTTGAAATTCTCTTTAAATAGTTTTTTATTTTAATTGGGTTCACCACATCATAACCCAGATAGACTATCTTAGGGTAGCTGGTTCATTCCACTGGGGTGTCACACAGACGAGGCATGCTGATGAGTCCTGGTAGGACGAAACATGTGTCTATGTCTTCTGTTGGCACCCTTTGCAAACTGTGTGAGAGGCCTTTCAGCACCATGCATTTCTGCTTAAAGTTGCAGCATCATAATATTATGTGGTGATTTGCATATGCAGCCCATGATGCTTTGCATTGTGGGGTCATGTGTGATTTTGTATTACTTAAATTAGTCTTGAAGTAATGGCTCAAGAATCTAAATTAAGTATACATAGCTGAAAACTGCAAAATTTGACAAGGCATAAACTTGCTAAAATTTTGTCTATTAATGGTGTCTTCACTTTTATCAATTTATCCTGTTATATTACCTTAAGACTTCAAAACCTCATATGCATTTCAAAGCAGAATTCTTGCCCTTTTAGACAACATAAAATTCTATTATAAAGCACAACAAATCCTGTCTGACAAGATTAAATATAAGAATATTTTTAAATTTCACAAGAAATTAAGCGGTGGTGGTTGGTATTTAACCACATAACTTTTAACATTAAGCTTTTGAGGTAACATATGGGTATGTATTTTAAAGCTCTAACTCCCATCTATTCATTGAGACCACACTTGAATGTATATTCCACTTACTCTCGAAGTAATGGCCCAAGAATTTGCATTAAGTGTGTGGAGCTGAAAATCACAAAATTTGTCAAGGTGTCAGTACAAAATTGATGCAAACTACCATTTTGCCTCAGCGTTCATGTGATCAACAGACAGAACATGAATTGTGGGTATATCTGCTACATTAAACAACCATCGACATGTATTTAGCTCTCAGGTGACACTCCACCTCCATCTAAACCTGGTCTATTAGGGATCAACCATGTGGCCCCACATTATACCCTCTCCAGTAAGTCTCTATCTCTTTTCAAATAAGGGATTCAGAAGGAGCTCTATTGTCTAAGTGTGGTCTCACATACTTTATGTTTTTATAGTGACATAATACATTGTTCTAGCCTGTTTACAAATGCTTTTTTTATACACTCAATCTATTTGCTGTTTTAGTAACCCTCTTACAATGTTTTTCCTAGAAGCGATAATGTTTGATTAATATTCCCAAGTATCTCTTTGTATCAGTTTATTTTAATATTTTTCCCTTTATATAATATTCCTTTCTTGGGTTGTTCTTTTCAGTGTTTAAGGTCATTTTTAATTTATTTGCCCAGTTTTTGATCACCTTTAGCTCCTTTACTAGTGTGTCATAATTTCTGACTGTATCCACCTGCACCCTTAGTTTAGTGTCATCAGCAATTTTTTTTATCCCATTAACATGCATATCACCGATGTGCAGTGAGAAAAGTGCATGCCCCAGGATAGATCCCTGTGAAACTCCACTCATCACCTGACTCAAATTTGATGGGGTACCTTTTATTCTGACCTGTTGCATTATCCTGTAAAGCCATTTATTTACCAGTGTTATTTTCTGATCAGTTTCCATATTTTCCATCTTACTGATCAGTTCTGTGTGTGGCACTTTATCAAATTCCTTTTAAAGCTGAGAAATATGATGTCAACATGATTTTCTTATTCAGGCTTCTGCTGACTTTTTCATAAAAGGCAATTAGGTTTGCCATACATGACCTTCCAGTCCTGAAGCCATGTTGTGTACTACCTTTTTATCTCTTAGACTATATGACCCCAAACATTTTGGTTCTTATTAGTGTCTCTAGTACCTTAAAAAGATTTGCAGTTAAGCTGACTGGTTTATCATTTTCAACCAAATTTTTATTTCCTTTTTTACGGCTGTTGAGGGCAGAGCCTGCAGCCATCTTGCATGAGCTCTGAGAATAAACCACTGTATTGACACTGAAGAACAATTTTGGAGTTGCAGTATGATCATTCTGCAACTCCAAAACACTCTGCCCCCCCCTTGCAGGTGCACTACTTTTGTGGCCATCACCCGCTATGGCTTGCCATGCTCAAGATGGCTGCCGATGCTCAGTGTGCATGCACACTGAGCATCAGCGGCAATCTTGTACATGGTGGACTGCTCTGCTGTGAGATCAGTGAGTGCAGCTGAAGCCATGTTGGCTCTGGCCAGAATTTGTTATAAAAAGGAACTACAATAGCCCGTTTCCAGTCTGCAGGAACTTCTTCCTCCTTTTAAGATTTGTTAAACAATACACAGTAGTGACAGGACCTAATACACATTCCTTAGATTCTTTTAGTAATTTGGGATGTAACCTTTTGGGGCTGGGTGATTTATTTGTTTTGATTTTGATTGGAACTGACATTACCTCTTTTTCTGTACATATACCAGTTATTGTGATGGTTTCCTCATATTCTAGTTGCGCTGATGTATCCTGTTTTTTTTTGTGTTGAAAACAAAACTGAAATCATCATTTGGTCTGTTTGCTGATATTTGTGGTTCCGTAAGCATCTTTCCATTGCTCATTATTAGGCTTACTGAACTTTCTGATCCTCTGCTGATATTTACAAATGCAAAAACAAACAAAAAAAAGAGTCAGTGTGTTTGTCTGAGTTGGGTGAAGGAATTGTTATCTGTGCAATTAGCTAGGTGAAGAAAAAAATGTGAATTAGGGGGAGTGTCTTAGGCAGAAAGAAGCCAGGTGTTTGCATGTAAAAACTGACCTAGATAGCTTTTGGCAGAGAACAGCAAGAGGAAGGAGCTGCTGTTAGAACTTTACTACTCTACTGGACTAAAGAACTAGAACTCTACTACTGGGAACTTCAATTTAGGTTAAAAACAAACAGAAAAACAAAAAAAGAGTCAGTGTGTTTGTCTGAGTTGGGTGAAAGAACTGTTATCTGTGCAGTTAGCAGGTGAAGAAAGAAACTGTGAATAAGGGGGAGTGGTTTAGGCAGAAGGAAGCCAGGTGTTTTCATTTAAAAAACTGACCTAGATAGCTTTTGGCAGAGAACAGCAAGAGGAAGGAGCTGCTGTTAGAACTTTATTGGGACTATATTGCCCTCCTTCCCTCACCCCCCCACCCTTAGCTGGTTCTACTTTTATATGCACAGGATTTGACTGACAACAGCAACTTCCTGTTTGGGAGTAGGAAGGGAGTGATCACAGAGGCACAAAAGACTCACCTTCCTAGAAGGAAAAGAGTAGCTCTCCACCCCCCCAGCTGCTGGAGGTCTGACTCTGAGCAAGTAAGAAGGAGACTACTGAGGAATATAGGAACTTACTGTTCCAGAACAAGAAGATCAGGAGCTTTAAGGGCACGGAGGCAGTAGGAAAGTTGGGAGAAAAAAAATTATATAAAAAAAAAAATAAACAGAGAGAGAAAAGAATAAGTATACAAAACAACAGTTAGGGGTCCACAAATAACACATGATGGGAGTGGTGCAGTGTAGTGGATGTGGAGCAGCAGTCTTCTGGGAGACGTTCTGGAGGATGTGTTGTTGTCCCATCTGCAGGCACCTATCTGGGCTGAGGAAGGAGGTTGCTCATCTCCAGGCTGAGTTGGCCAGGATTCAGGGGACCTCCTTTCTCACCCAGGGACCACCAGGGCCAATGCCACTGCCTCAGAGCTTGCCAAGAAAGAGGATCAGTTGGACCACAGTGGGCTCAAGGAGGGTGAGGGTGGTGGAACAGAGGTGCATCCCTCCAGTTGTACCTCTCCACAGTTCACATGCCATTCTGGTAGAGTGTGGTTCCTCTGTGGAGGCATCCACAGTGGAGACAAAGGAGGATGCTGAGAACCTCAACTAAAGAGACCCACAGGAGGGTAGCATGGGACCCCACAGGGGAAGGAAACAACTCCTGGTCAGCAACTCCATTGTTAGGAAAATAGAATTGGGGAAGGGAAGGGAAAGGGAGATAAGGTGCCTGCCTGGCACCATGACTTGGAGGGACAGGGAGCGAATCCTCAGGATCATGGGAGCAGCTGCATGGGGAAGGGAGCTGGATGTCATTGTCCACCTAGGGACAAATGACCTGGCTGGGAAAGGGATCAGAGCAGTGCAGGAGAAGTTTGTGGAGTTGAGGATGGGCCTAAGACAAGCAGCACACATGGTAACCTTCTTGGAGGTGCTGTCTGTCTATGGCATGGTTGAGACTAGGGTGCTCTGCACCATGGGATTCAATCAGTGGTTGAAAAACTGGGGCAGAGCTCAGGGTTTTGGCTTCATTGGGGACTGGGGGTCTACCTGGAGGGATGCAGGTCTATATTGGTGCGATGGTCTGCATCTGTCCAAGAGGGGAACCAGGATCCTAGGTGATAGGTTTAAATGCTTTAAATGCTTCATTGGCAAGCATTTAAACTAGCCAAGGGGGGGACACTGAAACGGAGAAGGGAAATCCTAGCCCCCCCAAAAAATCATAGTAGTTAGTGAGGTAAACACCAAGATAGAGAAATCAATAGAGAGAAGGGCAGGGGTAAATGGAGAAAAAGACAAAGGCAGTAAGGACAGGGATGGGGCAAAAAGGGGTAAGGCCATCAAAAAATGGAGGGTAATGAGTACCAATGTCTGTAGTCTAGGTAACAAGCTTCCTGAACTGGTGGCCTTGATGGAAGAGGGATGCCTGGATACCATGGCAGTCACAGAAACATGCTACACAGAGAACCATGACTGGGATGTCAACATAACAGGGTACACAATCTACAGGAGGGACAGGGATGGTGAAGGGGAGGTAGCTCTCTATGTAAGGAAGGGTCAAAGCAACAGAACTAAAGGGTAAACAGAGAGGAGAGGAGGCACTGTGGGTCACCCTGGAGACAGGAAATGGCACCACAATCTGCACAGGGGTTGTATGCAGACCCCCCATCTCAGGGGGAGGAAATGGACAAGGAAATGATAGAAGGCATCCTTAGGATGGCAGAGAAAGGGGAGATATTGCTGATGGGGGATCTGAATATGCCAGATGTTAACTGGAGCACCTCTGCTGCAGCCTCATCCAAGAGGAGGGCCATTTTCGATGCCCTACAGAGGGCATACCTCAGACAGCTAGTGCTGGAACCCACTCAGGAGGGAGCAATCTTAGACCTGGTACTCTCAAATGGGGAAGGAGAGAGGATCTCAGATCTAGAAGTGAGTAACCATCTGGGAACAAGTGATCACCAAACAGTGTGGTTCACAATAAACTCATCTGTAGAGTCAAGCCATATAAAAGTTAATGTACTGGACTTCAGGAGGGCTGATTTTGTCAAAATGGGAGGGGTGCCTCAGAAAAGCACTAGCAAACAGACAAGAAGGAGGGGTGGAGCAACAATGGGGAAACATCAAAACTACCATCACAGAGGCAACAATCCTTTGTGTGAAGCAAATAAACAAATCAGAATGAAAGAAAAAAATACTATGGTTCTCAAAAGAGGTGGTGGGGAAGGTTAGGGAGAAAAAGACAGCATTCAGGAAGTATAAGGAGACGCAGAAGGAGCAGGACAGAGAACTGTACCAGTTAAAACAGAATGAAGTGTTTAAGGCAGTCAGAATAACTAAGGCCCAAACCAAGGAAAAGATAGCCATCTCAGTTAAGAAGGGTGATAAAATCTTTTATAGGCACATTAGGAAGCAAAGAAAGACAAAGGGAGGGATACTGAGGTTGAATAAAGAGAAGGGTAGGTGGGCAGAGAGGGACAGTGAAAAAGCAGGGATACTGAATGAATACTTCTGCTCAGTATTCTCAAAAAAAGAGGAGGGGGAGGTACTTAATCCAGTCAATAGAAGCACTCTGGATAGGGGGGTCGATATCAGTCCCTTCACAGAAGAAAGAACTCCTAAAACTGAAGGTGGACAAAGCAATGGGGCCTGATGGAATTCACCCCAGAATTCTAAAAGAACTAAGGGATGAACTAGTAACACCACTGACTACTCTTTTTAGTAAATCATGGGATGATGGTGTGGTACCTGAGGACTGGAGGAGGGCTGATGTGATTCCCCTTCACAAAAGTGGGAGCAGGACAGTGGCAGGAAACTACAGACCTGTCTGTTTGACCTCAGTGGTAGGGAAAATGATGGAATCACTTCTGAAAGAAAGAATTGTTGAGTACCTAGAGGCCAGTGGGGCACAGGACCCAAGGCAGCATAGATTCACAGTGGGTAGGTCATGTCAGATGAATCCAATCAATTTCTTTGACTGGGTGACCAAAGCAGTAGACCAGGGAGGGGCTATGGACATTGCCTACCTAGACTTTGGCAAGGCATTTGACACAGTCCCACTCAAAAGATTAATAAACAAATTAGCCAGGTTGGGAGTGGGTCCCAGGGTGGTAGCCTAGATAAAACACTGGCTTGACAACAGGACACGGAGGGTAATAGTAAACAGAGTCCACAGTAAAGAAAAGGGGTTACTAGTGGGGTACCTCAGGGTTCAGTACTGGGTCTGATCCCTTTTAATGTCTTTATAAGTGACATTGCAGAGGGACTGGAAGGAAAAGTATATCTGTTTGCAGATGACACAAAGATCTGCAACAGGGTTGATACACAGGGGGGGGTGGAAAGGATGTGAAGGGACTTGGCAAGGTTGGGGGAATGGTCAAATGTATGGCAGCTTAGATTCAATACAAAGAAGTGCAAAGTAATGCACCTGGGAAACAAAAACCCAGGGAAGTGTACACAATGGGGGGTGAGATACTGACAACAACAAAAATGGAAAGGGATCTGGGGGTAGTCATATCAGACGACCTAAAGGTGGGCCAGCAATGTGAGAAGGCAGTAAGGAGGGCTGGGGGGATACTGGGATGTATAGGAAGAGGCATCACCAGTAGAAAACAGGACATTGTTATCCCTCTGTACAGACAGTTGATGAGACCCCATCTGGAGTACTGTGTGCAGTTCTGGAGACCCTATCTCCACACAGACATAGACAGGGTGCAGACTGTCCAGAGGAGGGCAACCAAAATGGTGCAGGGTCTGCACCAGAAGACATATGAAGAGAGACTTAAGGAGCTTAATATGTATACCCTCGAGGAAAGGAGGGAAAGGGGGGACATAATAGAAATTTTCAAGTATCTCAACGGAATCAAGAAAGTCCAAGAGGGTAACAACTTTCAGAAAAAGAGATGTGCAAAAACAAGGGGGCACAATTTGAAGATAAAGGGGGGTGGCTCAGAAGTAATGTTTTTTTTTGTTTGTTTGTTTTATTTATTTACACTGATAGGACCATGGGCCAAAAATGACCCGTTTTCATGGGTGAGCAGTGTACAAGTAACAGTTAAGTACAATATAAAATTCATACCACTTAAAAAGAAAATGCAAATAACAAAAAAAGAAATATATACATACAAATACGTATAAATATGTCTCAACATTATCATTCAATAACATTTACATTAATGTGAGGAAGTTTTTTTCACAGAGTGGGTTGTGGATGCATGGAACAGCCTTCCTGAGGAGGTCGTAGAGCCAAAAACAGTGGGGGAATTCAAGAATGCATGGGACAGACATAAGGCAATTCTAGTGGGGAGTAGGAGGAAGTAGGCTGTTGGTTAACTAGGATCTGCAGCTTATCCGTTAGGTAGGGTAATGGGCAGACTAGGTGGGCCAAGCGGTCCTTATCTGCCATAAAATTGTATGTTTCTATGTAAAAAAGGTCCTGTTATTATACTTTGCATGTGCAGTTTTAAATTCCAGTTTTGTTCTTTCCCTTTTTATCACCTGTTTAGTTTTCTTCAACTGCAACATATATTTAGATTTGTTAGCTTCACTAGGCATTTCTTTTAATTTTGCGTACACTCTCTCTTTTTTCTAAAGTTGAAGTTTATTTATATTTTAACATGATTGGGTACTAGGCAGAAGATTTGTTTTCAGGACCGTCCTATGTTTACGTAAACAAAGTTATGGCAAAAATGACAGCATAACAATTCTAATCTGCTTACATACCCTTTAAGTCAGCCATAGTGGAATCTTGCCCCTATTGTTATAGAATTTTTAGTTAGCACATATTTATTCTCCACCTCTAATAATTTGTTTTTAATAGTTAACGAGCAGTCAGTCTACTGTTGTTCCTTCTAGTTCTTTTTTCCAATCCCATTTAAGCAGACTGTCTTTCATGTTGTTTATATCAGCCTTGAAGCAATTTCCGACTACTGTTGTCCCTTCTGTTATGACTAGATTTGTATTCACTTTGAAACTTATGCTGTTATGATCACTGGTGCTGAGATTTCCCCTGATCTCCAAATTATTTATTTCTGAAGGTAGGCTGGTGATTATAAGGTCTAGAATGTTACATTCCCTTGTTGGTTTTGTTACTTTTTGCTCCGCTCACTACTTAACAGTGTTTCCACGAAGTCCATCTTGTACTGTGACTCACCACTTAGATAATTTTCACTTTATTCCTGGTAGGTTAAAATGTCCCAGTATTAATATAGCACTGATATTTAATGCCATAGTAATTTCCACTACTAGGTCCTCATTGTACCAGTGATCACTGCTCAGTGTCCTGTAGCATATTCCCAGTATTAACTGTTTGCCTTTACTGTTTGCAGCTGTACCAACTTGCTTTTCACTGCTGTATCCTTTCTTAATATTGCTCAGTTCAGAGCACTCCATACCCTCCTTCATATGGACACATACAACCTCCATGCTTTCTGTCCTCTCTGTTTCTACTGAATAACTTAAAACCTGCTATATTCTTGCTCCATTCACTTGCATTGTCCACCGTGTTTCAGTGATTGCCACTATATCAGTGTGCTCCTTGGATAGTATTATTTCTAATTCAGATATTTTTACAATATTGAGACTCATTGCATTGGCCAAGTAAAAATTAATACCATTACTTACCTTAATTCTTCTCTTCTTATCTTGAAAATGGTATTGTTTGGAACCTGAGCCCCCTTTAGTTAGGGTATAAAATATTTATAACAATTTCTTGAAGTTGTTTCCCCAGTGCCGTACTGCCATGCTTATTTAGGTGTAAACCATCTCAACTGTAGTAATAATTATTATTTTTTAATCTCTCCCAATTTTTTACACATCTGTACCCCTTACTCAGGGTCCATGTTCTAAGCCACTCATTTATTATTTCATTTTCTCTATACCTCCATTTGTTGGCTTTCAGAAGAGGCAGTATTTCAGATAGGACAATTTCACATTTCCTTTTCTGTAGTGTTTCGCAAAGCCACATATAATCCGCCATTATTTCTTCAGTATTTTGTGACCCACATTATTTGAGCCCACATGAACTACCACTAGTGGATTTTCTCCTGCATTCTTTAGTATATTTTCAGACATTCTGTCAATATCGGTGATATTTGCCCTGGAAAACTACTATTATAAAATGGCATAAAAAAATCCTGTTACCTGATTGATCAGCAGCAGTTGTAAGCTGTGAGGATATCTGAGTACAACATCATGGATCAATTTCCTGCAGCCTTTCAACCAATCTGAAGAGAAAAAAAAACTCATATCACTACGCCTCTCACTACTTGTCAAACCTTTACCTCAGAACAGCTGCCAGGAGAAATGTCTCAGAAACCTGAAGTAAACGTCAATGTGTACAATCCAGAAGACTTAACAAAATGGTTTGGTCCTGAATTGGAAGAACAACAGCATGACCCACAGCCAAGTAAAACAGGTGGTAAAAAAACAGAAACAAAGACACCTTAAGCTTGAGCCTAAACAGCTAGACCAGTTAGAAAAAGAAAGAAATGAGCTAACCACCAAAAAATCCACTACGTGGGCTATGAAAATCTTCCTAGACTGCCTAATAGAAAAAGACAGAGAAAGAAACTTCACAGAAATATCTCCACAAGACCTAAATGTCATCCTTCATAACTTCTATGGCACAGTTAGAACCTCAAGTGGGCAAGTTTACAGCATAATCAGCTACATCAGACTACGTGCTGGGGTTAACACGTACCTAAATGAGCCTCCAATTAGCAGAAACATACATTTGATGTGTGACCCAGACTTTCAATCAGCAAATAACATCTTCCTACCCAACATCAAGAACCTCCATCGTGATGACAAAGATCACACAAAACACCACCCGGCCATTCCTGCAGTCCATCTGGAGCATCTGAGAAACACAGACGCGTTGTCACTGGAAACCCCTGAAGGCCTAGTCCACCACGTCTGGCTCGAAATACAACTATACTTCACCAGACGTGGCTGCGAGGGGCAACGAAAGTTAGAGACAGATTCCTTTTAACTATGCACAGACTCCGTGGGCCACAAATATGTCACTATGATCTTTAATGAGAAAATGAAGAATCATGCCAAAACAATGGAAAGGGGCAGAAATAAGTACCGGGGCTGCATGTTCGCCTTTCCAGGACACCTGCACTGCACAGTGCAATTGTTTAAGAAATACTTGTCAAAAATCCCCCAAAATGCGTCAAGTCTGTACTGGCACCCTCTGAAAAAGCCAGCCAAACTGTGGTCTGAGGAGCCCATCTGGTTCACACTAGAACTGATGGGAATAAATTACCTCGCCAGAATGCTCGGCAAAATCTGTGCGGCAGCTCAGTTACCAGCAAGTTACACCAATCATAGTCTACGCACAACAGCAATCCAAATCTTATCTGATACTGGGCTACAGGCTCACTAAATAATGGTTGTCACAAGCTACCATGCCGAAACCTCCCTCAGCAGTTACTGAGCCCCTTCTTTGCAAAACCACAGCACATGGAGCAGACTACTATCTGTGACAACCTCCGAGCAAAATGAAGTCTCCCCATCAACTTCTAGTGAAGCACTCACCTCCAGCAACCTGCAGAAAATTACAGCAGCATATTACAAAAATGAGCAAGTCCATCTACAGACCACATCGAGAATCCTGCAGCAAGCTCTGGAGGCGAGACCCGAACCCATCGCTACAGGAAATGACACTGTTGCAGGACACAGCAACCGCAACCAATCAGCAGCCATGCTGAATGCAGCCATCTCGTCCAATCACCAACTGAACACACAAACCATCGGAACAGGAAACTCGATGTGTGTATTCAATATATATAACAAGTAGCACCAGAAATAAAAGACTGAGCATCCTGTGATGAGCACCGAGGAACAAGACATCCCTTAAGTAAGAGCCTACAAAAACAGAATCATTTTAAAGTGACTTCCAAAAGTCTAACATCTTAACAGTTTAACTTGTTTAAAAACCAGTTGCCATGACACTACTTTAAAAAGCCGCTGCCATGACGTTGCTTTATGAATCTTTCACTATTAACTACAATTTCACAAGAATGCTATTTATTGAAATGTTTTAAGCAAGTTTCCTATTTATTTCAAAGAACCTGTACAATTATTTATTTATTTATTAAAACGTTTAAAAGGTATTAATTCACTATTCTATAAATTGAAAGTCTTTCAAGAAAACACAAGTTGTGAAGGACTACTTTATCAAGTTGAAAGACACACACCATTTTCACTAGCAAAAATAAAAATAAAAAAAATAGTAACATATCCACATCAAATCTTTTACAGCTGAACCATTTTATAATAGCAATAATGCACTCCAGGGTGTGTGTTGTGCTGGAATAACATCACACCTTGCTGTTGGTCACACTCGGCCTTTGTCTTGTGCCTAACCACACAAGGTGTGACGTTATCCCAGCACAACACACACCCTGTCATGCATTATTGCTTAAGTAGTCTTATTCATCTTCTCCAAACTACAGATATACTTATCTGTGCATTTTACTATGGAGTCCTCTAGGACATGCACCTGGCACTCCTGGGTGGTATTATCTGGATATCAACAGAATCTGTCGTTGACATATTTCCTCCTCAGGATCAGATAGGGACTGCATTTCAGTTTGTGTCAATGGCTCAAAAGTATTACTTAATTCTATGTCAAAGAACATGGTCCAACTCCCTTTCTTAGTTTTACAAGTAACCAATGTCCAGTTCTCATCAGATTCATTTTCAGCCTCTCTTTGCCTTTTGTTGCCATTCCCCCTTTATTGGTCAGCATCATTGTTATGTAAATTGTGTTGTGTAGTGCATGTGTGTTCATCACTGTGATTCTGTGTGGAGATATTTGTGTGGCATCGTCTTCTATTCTTCCAAGTTGTGTACTGGGTGTGCTTTGAAACAACTGAGAAGCTGCATGGGATATACTATATTGGACTAGGTATCTGTAACCAATCTCTCTCTCTTGCTTACATCTGAGAGAAGTTTTCCTCACTTTTACTGTGGTATTGCTTTTGTGTTTAATTATTTTAATTTTTAATTCAGGAAGGGGGTTTTCAAAACTGCTTATCTTGTCAGCATCTTCAGAAGGGCTGAAATAACTGCATATTTGATTTTCCTTTGTGGCTAACTGGACTGATTACTAGAATTCTGTGACAATCTGCATCAATATATTTTGCAACATTTGGTGGGGTTGTGTGATTTAAAATTGCAAAGGCTGCAGTTTGTAATTGGATGCCAGACATAGCCTGAGGTGGGGGAAATTGTCTTCACAAGTCAGAGGTCTGCATCACAGCCAATTGTCTAGCTTCACTATTTCAGCATTGTTCAATTACTATAAACTACTGGTGTGATCCTGTTTGAGACAGAAGTCCATCTTCTTCCAAGTTGTGTACTGGGTGTGCTTTGAAACAACTGAGAAGCTGCGTGGGATATATTATATTGACTAGGTATCTGTAACTAATCTCTCTCTCTTGCTTACAACTGAGAGAAGTTTTCCTCACTTTTACAGTGGTATTGCTTTGTGTTTAATTATATTAATTTTTAATTCAGGAAGGGGGTTTTCAAAACTGCTTACCTTGCCAGCATCTTCAGAAGGGCTGAAATAACTGCATATTTGATTTGCCTTTGTGGCTAACAAACCACCAGGCTGTTTTGGGGCTGGAGAGGTTTACCTGTGTCTGACTTGGATGTCTGGATTTTTCTCTGTCTGATTAGCAGGGTACTTTCTCTGTCAAATTGTTGTGTAGGGTATCTTGCTGAAAGGAAGGCACTCATCGCAGCGGTGGGTGAGAGCTTTTAGCTGATTGTTTTGTGAGGGCACAGTTTAGGCCCAACCCCTTCCCACCCCTCACCCACCCCTGGAAATAGTTCCTTTATACCTGAGGTTCTGACATCATTTCCTCAAGAGTGCAAGGGGCATATCACTGTCATAGCCTCTCTAGCACACTGCACTGACAATATAAGCATACACATTGTATAATATATATATTTCTTATAACCAATCACACACACGCGCGCGCGCACTCACACACACACACACACACAAAAGTAGATAAACATGTGGGGAGTAGTGCAATGTAATGGCTGTGGGGCAGCAGTCTTCTGGGAGTCTTTCTGGAGGCTGAGATGCTGCACTATTTGCAGACAACTATCTGCCCTGAGGGAGGAAGTTGCCCGTCTTCAGGCCGCACTGGACAGTAGTAAGGAAACCTTCCCCCAGGCCACACTGGACAGTAGGAAGGGAACCTCCCCCATCCAGGAAGCACTAGTGCCACCATCACTACCTCAGAGGTTGTGAAGAAAGCACAGCAGTTGGACCACAGTGGGCTCAGAGAGGGTGAGGATGGTGGAACAGAGGCACACCCAGTCAATTGTTCCACTCCACAATCCATACACCATTCTGGGGGAGCATATCTCCCCTATGGATGCACCTGCACAGAAGACTGATGACAACTGTCACAAGGGAGGCCCACAGGAAGGAGGCAGAGGACACCAAAGGGAAAGGAAGCAGCTCCTGGTGGGGGACTCAGTTATTAGGGGTATAGAACTGTGGGGAGCTGGGAAAACTGAAGTAAGGTGCCTGCCTAGTGCCATGGCTTGGAGGGACAGGAAGTGCATCCTCAGGATCACGAGAACAGCTGCAAGGGAGTCTGAGCTGGACGTCATTGTCCACCTAGGGACAAATGACTTGGCTCATCATGAGATTAGAGCAGTGCAGGAGGACATTGCAGAGTTGGGGGAGGGGCCTAAGACAAGTAGCACACACAGTATCCTTCTCAGAGGTGCTGCCTGTCAAAGGAATGGGGGAGGCGAGGTAATTAGCACCATGCAGTTTAATGAATGGTTGAAAAAATGGTGTGGAGCACAGGGTTGCTTCATTGGGGACTGGGTTCCACCTGAGGACACCAGCCTATACTGGCAGGATGGTCTGCATCTGTCCAGGAAGGAACAAGTCTTTTGAGCAATTGGTTTAAATGCTTCATTGGCAGCTTTTAAACTAGTCAAAGGAGGGCACTGACAAGCAGCAGGAAAATCCCAGCCTCTCCCTTCAAAACAGGGTACTAAATGAGAAAAAGACTGAGGTAGAACGGTCAGTGGGGGATGCTGCAACAGAAGGTAAAGCCATCAAAAAATGGAGAGCAATGAGTACCAATGCCCATAGTCTGGGTAACAAGCTTCCTGAATTAGTGGCCTTGATGGAGGAGGAACATCTGGGTATCGTGGCAGTCACAGAAACATGGTACACACAAAACCATGACTGGGACGTAAACATACCAGGATACACTATCTACAGGAGGGACAGGGAGGATAAAAGAAGAGGAGGAGTAGCTCTTTACATAAGAGAAGGAATAAAAGCAACAGAACAAAAGGGTAAACAGGGAGGAGAAGAAACACTGTGGGTAAATTTGGAGACAGGCAATGGCACCACAATCCGCACAGGGGTTGTATACAGACCCCCTTCTCAGAGGGAGGAAATGGACAAGGAAATGATAGAAAGTATACTTAGAATGGCAGAAAAAGGGGAGATATTGCTGATGGGTGATCTGAATATGCCAGATGTTAACTGGAGTGCAGTTGCAGCTGCCACTTTGAAGAGTGGAGTTATTCTAGATGCCCTACAGGAGCATGCCTTAGACAACTAGTACTGGAGCCCACTGAGAGGGAGCAATATTAGACTTGATTCTCTCAAATGGAGATGGAGAGAGGATCACAGATGTAGAAGTGGGTAGCCATCTGGGAACTAGCGACCATCGAACAGTATGGTTCACAATAAACACAGCAATAGAGTCAAACCATACAAAGACAAAGGTACTGGACTTTAGGAGGGCTGACTTTGCCAAAATGGGTGAGTGCCTAAGGAATGCACTAGCAAATGGGCAGGAAGGAGGGGTGGAAGAACAATGGGGAATAATAAAAACTGCCATCACAGAGGTAACGAGCCTTTATGTGAAGCAAATAAACAAAACAAAACGATATAAGAAACCACTATGGTTCTCAAAGGAAGTGGCAGTGAAGGTTCAAGAGAAAAAGAAAGCATTCAGGAAGTACAAGGAATCACAGAAGGAGCAGGACAGAGAACTGTATCAGTTAAAGCAAAAGGAGGCTGGGAAGGCAGTCAGAACAGCAAAGGCCCAAACCGAGGAAAAGATAGCCAACTCAGTTAAGAAGGGGGATAAAACCTTTTATAGGTACATCAGGGGTGAAGGAAGACCAAGGGAGGGATAGTGAGGCTTAATAAAGGGGAGAGGGTGGGCAGAGGAGACTGTGAAAAGGCAGATATACTAAACAAATATTTTGCTCAGTATTTACAAATGAAGAGGGAGGTACATAAAACAAACAGTAGAAACACTCTGGATACAGAAGTTGATACCAGCCCATTTACAGAAGAAAGGGTTCTGAAAGAACTCTTAAAAGTGAAGGTGGACAAAGCAATGGGGCCTGATGGGATTCATCCCAGAATTCTAAAGAACTAAGGGTAGAACTAGTGACGCCACTGACTACCCTTTTAACAAATCATGGGAGGATGGGGTGGTACCCGAGGACTGGAGGAGGGCAGATGTGATTCCCTTCACAAAGTGTGGAGCAAGGCAGAAGCAGGAAACTACAGACCTGTTAGTTTAACCTCAGTGATAGGAAAATGATGGAATCACTTCTGAAGGAAAGAATTGTCGAGAATCTAGAGGCCAAGAGGGCACAGGACCCTAGGCAGCATGGATTCACAGTGGGAAGGTCATGCAGATGAATCTGATAGATTTCTTTGACTGGGTGACCAAGTAGTAGATCAGGGAGGGGCTGTGGACATGGCCTACCTAGACTTTAGCAAGGCATTTGACACAGTCCCACACAAAAGATTAATATACAAGTTAGCCAGCCTGGGAGTGGGTCCCAAGATGACAGCCTAGGTAAAGAGTTGGCTGGAGAATAAGACACAGAGAGTAATAGCAAATGGAGTCCACTCAGAAGAATGGAGGGTTACTAGTGGGGTACCGCAGGGTTCAGTATTAGGACCGGACCTTTTCAATGTCTTTATAAGCGACATTGCAGAAGGACTGGAAGGAAAGTATGTCTTTTTGCAGATGACACAAAGATCTGCAACAGAGTTGATGCACAGGGTGGGGTGGAAAGAATGAGAAGGGACTTGGCAAGGTTAGAGGAATGGTCAAATGTATGGCAGCTTAGATTCAATGCTAAGAAGTGCAAGGTAATGCACCTGGGAAACAAAAACCCAGGGGAAGAGTACACAATGGGGGGTGAGATACTAACAACAACAAAAATGGAAAGGGACCTGGGGGTAGTCATATCAGATGACCTAAAGGTGGGCAAGCAATGTGAAAGGGCAGCAAGGAGGGCTGGGGGGATACTGGGATGCATAGGGAGAGGCATCACCAGTAGAAAACAGGAAGTTATTATCCCTCTGTACAGACAGCTGGTGAGACCCCATCTGGAGTACTGTGTGCAGTTCTGGAGACCCAATCTCCACAAAGACATAGACAGGATGGAAGCTGTCCAGAGGAGAGGCAACTAAAACGGTGCAGGGTCTGCACGGAAGACCTCTGAGAGATACTAAAGGAGCTTATCATGACAGCCTCGAGGAAAGGAGGGAGAGGAGGGACATGATAGAAACGCTCAAGTACCTCAAGGGAATCAACAAAGTCCAAGAGGGTAGCAACTTTCAAAAAAAGAGTGTGCAAGAACAAGAGGGCACAATTTGAAGATGGGGGCGGCTCAGAGGTAATTTAAGGAAGCATTTTTTCACAGAGAGGGTTGTGGATGCATGGAATGGCCTTCCAGAGGAGGTTGTGGAGTCAAAATCAGTGGTGGAATTCAAGCATGCATGGGACAGTCATAAGGCAATTCTAGGGGGTGGGGGTAGGAAGAAGTAGGCTGCTGGTTTACTAGAATCTGCTGCTTATCCAGTAGGTAGGGAAATGGGCAGACTGGGTGGGCCAAGTGGTCCTTATCTGCCATCAAATTCTATGTTTCTATGTTTCTATGTTAGGGTTAGACTCCTTTGCATTCCAAGCTTTATTTCCAGCTCCAATATTTGGGATTTTCAATTCTTTAATCTCTTTACACTGTGTACATGTGAAGGCTTTAAAATCAGTAGTGGATTTGAGACTAAATCTATTGTATACTACACACTATATTCCAATCTCCCCATTTGTTAGGGTAATAAATTCCATTTCTTTCTCTGTGGCTATCTAGGATGATTTGCTTAAGGTAGATTTCTCAGTGCCTACCATTGGTTCTGCATAAAAAGTGCCCAGCCTCCTGACTATCCCTGGTTAACACTGACACACTTGCTTACTTCTGTCAGTGTCGCCTCCACCCTCCGCTTGCCTCCGCTGACTGAGGCTGAAGTTTATAACTGGGAAAACCAAAGGTGCTAGCAATATCACTTCCAATTTCACAAGATTCAGGAAGCCCTTCTAAAATGCTAAAAATGGCACTTACAAGTGTGCCTGTTAAAACAGAATGTTTTTAAAATGACCCCTTACTAGCCTGAGCTGTTTACAAAGCAGAACCAGCTAATTAAGTGGAAGACAAAAATGAGTAGAGTGCTGTCCTCCACTATCCCAGAATGCCCCCACACACAAACAATACAGCAGTCATGTGAAACAGAGCGATTTTCTTTTTTTCTATATAGAGATGAATATCTTGCCCTGCAGCTGAACCACACACCTAGTATCAGCCTTCTAGTCCCCTCATTGGCGAGTTAGCTACATGTTAAATTTAAACTTGCCAATATGAACTGAGGTTCCAACGCTTTCTCTGTTTCTTATGAGGAAACCACCTTCTGGCTTCATCTTTTGTATAGTGTGCTACAGCCCTTAAGAGGCTCACAGGTGACCACTGAGCATACCTCTCAACCTCCCTCATCACAAATCAGGGACAACGCTTAAAATGATCGGGGACAAATGACCAAAATCAGGGACACATCTGAAAAAATAGTAATATTAGTTCCAGAAGCTGTATACAACATGCTTCTTAATATGAATAGCATGTTCTTAATGAGAACTAGACTGCAACACCAATGGCTAGCATTATTTTGTGATTCAGATCCCCCTTTTCAGTGACAGAAATGCCAAATTTAGGAGGGACAGAAGAAATTTCAGAGTCAAAATCAGGGACATCCCTGAAAATCAGGGACACTTGAGAGGTATGCCACTGAGGAGCATACTAATTAGGAGAAGGCCACACTTCTCCTGTTTTTAATGCAATGTTAAAGGCTTAGCAGGCTTAACCCTGGCTAATACACAGAGATTTTATCACATTTCATATGCATTTTTCTTAGATTTTGCAGGGGTGCTTGTGGTGTGTGACCAGAGTCAGAATCACTTATAGTACCAGTGCCCCCCCCCCCAGAAAAAAGTAGCCTCAAAACTTGCAGTTTATTTAATTCCATTTTCTTACTTCAGCTTCATCCAATCATTTTCATGTTTTAAAAGGGTTCTTGGTTTCATCGTTCATCTGAATCATAATTAGCCTGATCACCCATAACAAGGTGATCCCCCATCTTTTATATAGTGTGTGCTCTGGCCCTTAAGAGGCTCATCGGTGCCCATTGAGGACCTTACTCATTAAGAGAAGACTACACCTCTCCCATTTTTAATGCAATGTTAAAGGTTTATTAAGCTCAACCCTGGCTAATATACAGAGATTTTATCACGTTTCTTCTGCATTTTTCTTACATTTTGCAGGGGTGCACCAGGTGCGTTTCCAAAATCAAAATCAAACAGTTATAGTACCAATACTGCTCCACCAAAAAAAAAAGAGCATCTTGAAAGCCTGCAATTCATTCAAGATAATTCTATTTTTTTTTTTACTTTGTCTTCATTCAATCATTTTAACATTTTAAAGGGTTCTTGGTCTCATCATTTGGCCAAATCATGATTGACCTGACTACCAACAACAAGGTGACTCCCTCTTCGGTTGGGAGCCTACACTTTACATGTTAACATGTCAATATAAGCTGAGGTCCCACCACTTTCTTTCTTTCTTATGTGGAAATATGTCTCTGGCTTCATCTTTTATATAGAATGCTCTGGCCCATAAGAGGCTCACAGGTGACCATTGAGGAGCTTACTAATTAGGAAAAGAAACATAGAAGCCCACCCCATTTGCCCATTTTCCCTACCTATGTTATCACTGCAGACCCTGCTTGATCTACAGCTCTTTCTCCTTCTCCTCCTTCCTTTCCAGGATGATTCCTTGTGAATATCCAATGCATTCTTGAACTCCACCACTGCTGTGAAGGAGTCTTAGACAGGTAGCACCCTCTGTAGCTTTTGCGGAGGTGCTGCCTGTCTACCATAGGGGAAAGGAGAGGAAGCTCTGCAACAAGGCCTTCCACTCATGGTTGAAGGAATGGTGCAGAGAGGACAAAGAGTATGGTTACATAGGAGACTGGGGTCCCACCTGGGAGGATATGAACCCATACAGAGGTGATGGCCTGCATCCATCCAGGAGAGGAACCACAGTTCTCAGTGGATGGCTTAACGTTACTTCAGTGAATGTTTAAACTAGTCAAAGGGGGTGCTGGAATTTAAAGGGGAGGCTGAAACTGCCTCCCCCACAGGCTGAGATAGAGAGTAGGGAGAACTCAAGGGGCGAGAGTCCCACCATGGAGCAAGTTAATCAAGAAAGAAGGGGGTTAGCAAAGGAGGAAGGGGAAAAGAAAGCAATTAGAAGAGAAGAGGAAGGACGGGGGAAACAAAAGGAGAAGGGGCAAGTGACAAGCAAAGAGCTGACAAAATCTGGAAGGCCACGTATGCTAATGACAAAAGTTTGGGAAATAGGATTCCAGACCCAGAGACCATCATGGTAGAGGCCAACCTGGATATAGTGGCCTTTACTGAGTCATGGTGCACTGACAGCCAGGAAAGGGACATGGTCATACAAGGCTACATGATGTTCAGAAGGGACAGAGTAGGAAGGAAAGGAGAGGGAGTGGTGCTTTATGTGATGGAAGCATAAAAGCAACAGAAATACAAGGAAATCCAAAGGGGTGCAGAGGTGCTATGGGTCACCTGTAAGTCAGAAAATAGAGCCACAATTTAGAGAGTTGTGATCTACAAGCCTCCAGCACAGGGGGAGGACTTAGGTAAGGTAATGTTAGAAGCAACTGGCAAAGTGGTGGAAAAGGGGGAGTTGTTGCTGGTTTGGGATGTCAATCTGCTGGATGTAGGGATCTATGTCAGTTGGTCGACAATTTCGTCGTCGACTGATGTTACAGCGACTTCATGTTGATCACATTTGTGGTCGGCATAAAGGGAGTCACAACAAACTTTGTTTCCTTCAGGAGCTCTGTCCCCCCAAACCCCCCATACAGGGGGCTCTGCCCCCCTCACCCCCACTACTTAAATAATCAACTCCGAGTTGGAGTTATTACGGGGAGGGGGTGCAATACCCCCAGAAAACAGTGCTGGGGTCCCGCGTCGACACTACAGTGACCTGGCACTGTTGTCACTGTAGTGTTGGGCGAAGTAAAATTGTCGAAGTAGCGTCAGCATGCCATGTAAATTGAAGCCTCCCTGCTTCAGCTTCAGCTAAAAACAGGGACATCCTAGACTCCCTGTAGGGGGCATTACTCTAGAAACTAGTCAGTGAATCCACTCTTGATGGGGTAATACTGGATCTGGTGCTCACTAACAGAGACAGTGTTACAAACATCAGGGTGGGAAGCCCATCTGGGGACCAGTGATCATCGTACAGTGTGGTTCAGCTGCAGAAATGAACCACACAATGGTGAGGATCCTGGACTTAAGAAGGGCTATTTTACTAGGATGGGAGAATGCTTCAGGAATAACCTAGCAGAGAGAGATGACCTGGGGGGGTGGAGGAAAAGTGGGCCAAACTAAAAGAGGGCATTGTGAAAGCAATAAACCTCTGCGTCAAGCAAGTAAGCAAAAGGAAAAGAAAGAGGAGATTGCTATGGTTCTCAAAAGAGGTAGCAGACAAGGTAAAAGCTAAAAGAGCATCATTCAGAAGATATAAGATGCCCAGGGAGAGCAGAATAGGAAAGTGTATCAGGGAAAACAGAGGGAGGCAGGCAAAGCAGTAAGGAGTGCAAAGGCACAAACTGAAGAAAGAATAACTCAGGGAGTATCAAAAGGAGACAAGACATTTTTGAGGTATGTAGCAAAAAAAGGAAGATGAGGGGAGGGATTTTATGGTTAAAGAGGGAGGGATGACTGTACAGAGGGGATCAAGAAAAAGCAAACATCTTGAACAAATACTTCTGCTCAGTGTTCAGAGTGGAAGAAGAAGGAGAGGGACCATAAAAAGCATCAGGAGCTTTGATGGGAGGGAAAAGGTCACTAATCCATTTTTGGTGGAGAGAGATAGTCTAGAAAGCACTTGCAAACTTAAAGGCAGCCAAAGCCATAGAACCAGACGGGGTACATCCAAGGGTGATGAGGGATCTAGCTGCACTTCTGATGGACTTATTTAACAGATCACTGAAGACCAGCCTGCCCTGGAGGACTGGAGAAGGGCAGGTGTAGTCCCACCTTACAAAAGTGGTAGCAAGGAAGAGGTGGACAATTATAGTCCTGTTAGCCTGACATTGGTGGTGGGTAAATTAATGGAAACACAATTAAAGGAAAGGATTGTGGAATAACTTGTATCCAGAGGATTATAGGACCTGAGGCAGCATGGTTTCACAAGGGGAAGGTCATGCCAAACAAATCTGATAGATTTCTTTGACTGGGTGACTAGGGAGTTGGATCAGGGAGGAGCAGAGGATGTAGCCTATCTGGATTTCAGCAAAACTTTCAATATCATTCCACATAGGAGACTGGTAAGCAAGTTGCATAACATGGAGGTGGGTATTATGATGGTAACCTGGGTAAGTACTGGTTAGCAGATAGGACACAGAGGGAAGTGGTAAACAGAGTTCACTCTGAGGAAGGGAGGGTAACCAGCAGGATACCTCAGGGATCAGTGTTGGGACCAGTCCTCTTCAATATCTTTACAAGTAACATAGAGGATGAACTGTAAGGGAAAGTCTGCATCTTTGCAGATGACATCAATATCTGCAACAGAGTGAAAACTTGGTGGGGTTGGGGGGGTTGGTGAAAAGGATGAGCATGGATCTGAAAAGACTGGAAGAGTGGTCAAGGGTATGGCACCTGGGTTTTAATGTAAAAAAGTGCAAACTAATGCACTTAGGCCATAGAAACCCGGGAATGGAGTACAAAATGGGCAGAGAGATACTGACGAAGACCAAGCAAGAAAGAAACCTATGGGTAATCATATCAGATTATCTAATGGTGGCAAGGTGTGTAACAAGGCAGTCGGAAGGGCTAGTAGGATGCTAAGGGTGTATAGGAAGGGATATCACCAACAGGAAGAGGGAGGTGGTGCTGCCCCATATAGACCACTGGTAAGACCACCACCTTGAATACTGTGTCTGGTTCTGGAGACCACATCTCTGGAAGGATATAGACAGAGTGGAGGTGGTCCAGAAGAGGGCTACCAAAATTATGCGGGGTCTGCATCAGAAGCCGTATGAGGATCACTGGTCCCTAGGTGGCCTCCTATCTTGACATATGCAACGCTGTCCCTGTTAATGAGTACCAGGTCCAGTACTGCGCCATCATGAGTGGGTTCACTGACTAATTGCCTGAGGAATGCCCCCTGCAAAGAGGCCAGGAGTCCTTGTTTCTAGCTGAAGCCACAGCTGGGAATCTCCAGTTTACATCCGGCAGATTGAAGTGCTCTACCAGCAGCACCTCCCCCTTTTCTGCCATCTTACCAACGGCTTTCACCAGTATCTTATCTAATTCCTCACCCCGTGCTGGGGGTCTGTAGATAACTCCAGTGTGAACAGTGGCTCCATTCCCCTTCTCCAAGATGAGCCACAGTACCTCTGCCTCCCATTGTATTCCCTGTACCTCTGTCACTTTTATGCTTTCTCTCACATAAAGCACCACACTCCCTCCTTTCACTGCCACCCTATAGTTTCTGAATAGAGTATAGCACAGCATGGCCATGTTCCAGTCATGGTTTTCAGTGCACTATGACTCAGTAAAAGCCACACTACAGGCAGGCCTCTGCCATGATGGCCTCTAGGTCCAGAATCTTATTTCCTATACTTCTAACGTTTGCACAGGTGTCATTACAGATTTTGTTTCTACTCTGCTTGGTACCTCCCCTTTTTCCCTTTTTGACCTCCCTCCTTCCCCAACTCTTTTTAATACTCCCACCCCTTCCCCTTTTAACTCTGCCACCCTGCTTCTTTTATTAATTTTCATCCTGGGGGATTCCTTTCCCCTCAGGTTCTCCCTGCTCTCTACTTCAGCCTGTTGGGGGAGCAGTTTCTACCTCCACGATTCCTTCTGCCATCCCCCTTGGCTAGTTTAAATGTTTAAATCCAAGTAACATTTAAACTGTTCACTGACGATTGTGATTCTCCTCTCAGATGGATGTAGGCAATCACCTATGTATAGACTCTTATCCTCCCAAGTGGGTCTGTAGTCCCCAATGTCGCTGAACCCCTCCTCTCTGCACCATTCCTTCAGCCATGAGTTGAAGATCCTTGTGCATAGATCCCTCTTCTCCCCCCTGTCATAGACAGGCAGCATCTCAGTGAAAGCCACTGAGCTCACTACCTGTCTGTAACCCCACCCCAGCTCCCTAAACTCTTCCTGCACTGTTCCAGCCTTGACCCTAGCAAGATCATTAGTCCCCCGGTGGACAATGCCAATAGCATCTAGCTCTCCCTCCCATCTTGCTACCCTAGTGATCCTCAGGATCTGCTTCCCATCCTGGCTGTGGCACCTGGTAGGCACCTAACCTGCCTCTCCCTACACTTTCCTAGTTGCTTCACCCTCCTCTGGGGTCCTCTACTACTCTCCATGGGGTGTCCATTATGGAGAGCCCTCACATCATCCTTGGTCACTACTGCGCGCGCCTCCTCCCAGCAGTTCTGCCCCACTGGAGGGCTGTGCTGATAGGGTAACAGACTGAATATGGCCCAAAAGGAACCAAATGGTGATAACATGTCCCACAATGGGATAGTGGTAGTGATCATGCGTGGCATTGTCATCCATAACATGCCAATGAGGCCATTGAGCATACAAGGCACTATTTACATACCCATTATGGACTTACCATTCATGTGCTTCCCCCAGAATGCCTGTCCAGTATGAAGAAACATAGTTCTTAGTGTTCTAGCTCACTCCACACCACCCAGTCACCCATCATGTGCTCAGTTTAATGTGCCTGGTGGTCTAGTTGATCACCCAAACCCCAACACCCCTGATCACCTATACTAGGCACAGGTTAATGTGCCTGGTGGTCCAGTTGACCCACCTCCCAAACGTGCCCCCAGCCCTGCCTCTACAGACTGACCTACTCTGCCTCCACCCAGGACACTGATGTTGTGACATGGCATAATGAAGAACAGCATTGGCTGTTTCACTATATGGGGCATAAACTGTAAGGCTAGTTTCATGACAAGGAGACTGTCAGATAAATTGTGTGTGTATGGGGGTGAGGGCACATCATTGTGAGGGGGGATTTACAACAATTATCCTCAAATGCAAGTATATAATTGTGTGTGTGTTTGCATGCACACCTGTGTCACAGTGCATTGCCCAGTAGCGGGAGGACACAACTGATGACACACTATCATCCCTGTCTCCCATATATGTTGAATAATGAGAAATGTAAATATTACTCTGGTTTCTAGAATAAAATTATTTTCATACTTTTGAGCATGGAAGAGTTTTTCAAGTCCTTAAAAAGACTCATCCGTGCCAAAAATATAGAAAAATAAATTTATTTGCAAAACCAGACTCAGGTCCTCACTATCAAAGTTCTCCTTGGTGCCCACAACAAAAACCTCACTATAGTCTGTTTACATCCCCCCAATGACTTCAATAATGTCATGGAATGTCTCAAGGGTCTGCGCCATAACTCCGAGTCCATCATCCTGGGTGATTTTAACATCAACAGGCTTGCACCGGAGGCCTGCTTCTACAAAGATCCAGTTACAGCACAACAACTCACGCAGCTGGTCCCCTCTCTGACCAGGTGTAACTACAGGACAGGGACTTTCACCCTTATAGACTGGATACTGACCAACCACCCTGAAAGAATATCAATGGTGTCTGTACTCCCTGACTCCTTAAGTGACCATTCACCCGTTATCTGCACCTGGGCTAATAACTACATAAAGCCCCCACCTAAAATAATACACACCAGGGTACTCAAGAAGGGGCACCTACACCTACTAAAATCCCACCTAAGTAGAATAGATTGTTCAACTATAGACTCACTTTAGGCTGTAAACAAAGCTCTTGATCTGTTTATCAGCTGTTTCACTGAGGCATGTGATATCCATGCACCAGTAAAAAAAATGAAGGTTAAAGGTAGATCTAACCCATTAATTGACACTGAGCTTATCACGCATCTCAAACAGAGGGATCACCTCTGGCACTGTGCTCGAGCCACAGCTGCCCAAGCAGATATTCAAAAATACAAGCAAGCAAGAAATTGCTGCACCCGTGCTATAAGGATGGCTAAAAGCAAATACTATAGAGAAGCATTCTCAAACTCGTGGGGGGATGGGAGAAAATTCTGGAACAACCTTAAGGACCTCTCTGGCAAAGAAATCAAGTCTCCACCCACCATGCTCAAAACTGATTGTACTCCAACGCTTGACCTGGATACCATCACCAATACGTTCATCAATGCTTTCTCCAACCTAAGCAGTGTCCTCCCACCTGACTTCTTCGATGCTCCTACCACTAACCCCTCCTCTGCTGCTGCATCACAAGCTCACCCAGCTCCACAGTTCTTCTTCAAAAGGATCCCAATGCACTCTGCCAGAACATATATTTGCAAAGCTATCACCAAAACTGGATACAGTGGTGACTCGACTTGAAACTGCTTTCACTTGTCTTAGATGAGATCATTGAACTCCTGACTAAGATCTTCAACCTCTCCCTAAGGTATGGCTAATTCCCATCACTCTGGAAAAAGGCTTCCATCACACCTGTGCATAAAGCTGGTGACAAGTCACTGCACACCAATTACAGGCCCATCTCTATCCTCCTCCCACTATCCAAAGCACTTGAACGTATAGTCTCTGACCAGCTAGTAGAATTCCTTGAAAAACATAATATTCAATGCCCTGAGCAGCATGGCTTTCCCCAAAGGGCATAGTACTGCCACGGCTCTGTTGGAATTCACTGGCTACATCCATGATGCCCTGGACCAAGGACTTTGTGGGGGAGCCATTTTCATTGACCTGACAAAGGCCTTTGTTACAGTTAATCACCCCCTTCTACTCAGACAACTGACAGCTCTTGGGCTCTCCAAGGATGCAATGCCCTGGTTTGCCAGCTACCTCGGGGAGAGAGCTAAAAGTGTTAATATTTCCGGAGTCTCCTCAGTTGAAAAACCAGTCCTCTCAGGTGTCCCTCAGGGGTCTATACTGGGCCCTTTACTATTTTCTCTCTTTCTAAACCACCTCCCTGGCATTTGCCAACAGAAGATACTACTCTACGCAGATGATGTAGTCCTCTTTTCTAGCAACCAGGACTTTAAGCTATTTGAGAGTCAGCTGCAACATGATTTCAGGCTGGTGGAAAAATGATTTGGCTCCCACAAACTTGTCTTGAATTATAGCAAGACAAAAGTCATTACTTTCTGCAATGCTCATAGTATGTATAAACCTCTACCCCTTACCATCAATAATCAAGGGGGGACCACAAACAGGTTCATGAGTTCAAATACCTCGGCATCACCCTGGACAGCTCACTCTCCTACCATCAGCATATTGGGATTGTTGCTAAGTCTGCCAACATACGTCTTGGCCTGCTCCACAAGTATAAACACTGTATGACCTCTGAAGCCCTAACATTGGCCATCCACAGCTCTGTTACCTCCATTGTCGACTATGGGCTAGTCATTTATGGATAGACTTCCCCCACTGAACTTAGGAGGATATCAGTGACACTTAACAAGGCCTGCAGACTTCTCACAGGGGCTGACCGCCTAACACACACCTGTGACCTTTACACCAAGACTGGTTGGCTACCTCTCATTAGCAGAAAACAATACCAGACCTGTCTGAAAGCCAAAAAAGCTCTTCTTGGACTCATGCCAACAGGTGTTGCAAGTCTCCTTACTATCAAGAGCAGCACCCAGTCAACTCACAGTTCTCAATACCAGACTTTCCATGTCCCCAGGCGCCGGACCTCATTGGGCCAGAGATCCTTCATGCACAGGGCTCCGCAGTGGTTTAACATCCTTAACAAAGACACTCTTGTTGCTGCAATGCTAAGCCACTTTAAAAGGAATCTGCGACTATTCTTCCCCTCTACCTCAACTTGTGACTGCCTCATAGAAACATAGACTTTGACGGCAGATAAGGACCACTTGGCCCACCCAGTCTGCCCATTTCTCTACCTACTGGATAAGCTGCAGATCCTAGTTAACCAGCAGCCTACTTCTTCCTACCCCCATCCCCTAGAATGGCCTTATGACTGTCCCATGCATGCTTGAATTCCACCACTGATTTTGACTCACAACCTCCTCCGAAGGCCATTCCATGCATCCACAACCCTCTCTGTGAACAAATACTTCTTAAATTACCTCTGAGCCGCCCCTCTATCTTCAAATTAAGCCCTCTTGTTCTTGCACACCTCTTTTTGAAAGATGCTACCCTCTGGACTTTGTGATTCCCTTGAGGTACTTGAGCTGTTCTATCATGTCCCCTCTCCTCCTTTCCTCGAGGCTATACATATTAAGCTCCTTTCGCTCTCTTCATATGTCTTCCGTGCAGACCCTGCACCATTTTAGTTGCCCTCCTCTGGACAGCTTCCATCCTGTCTATGTCTTTGTGGAGATTGGGTCTCCAGAACTGCACACAGTACTCCAGATGGGGTCTCACCAGCTGTCTGTACAGAGGGATAATAACTTCCTGTTTTCTACTGGTGATGCCTCCCTATGCATCCCAGTATCACCTAGCCCTTCTTGCTGCCCTCTCACATTGCTTGCCCACCTTTAGGTCATCTGATATGACTACCCTAGGTCCCTTTCCATTTTTGTTGTTGTTAGTATCTCACCCCCCATTGTGTACTCTTCCCCTGGGTTTTTGTTTCCCAGGTGCATTACCTTGCACTTCTTAGCATTGAATCTAAGCTGCCATACATTTGACCATTCCTCTAACCTTGCCATGTCCCTTCTCATCCTTTCCACCGCACCCTGTGCATCAACTCTGTTGCAGATCTTTGTGTCATCTGCAAAAAGACATACTTTTCCTTCCAATCCTTCTGCAATGTCGCTTATAAAGACATTGAAAAGGACCGTCCTAATACTGAACCCTGCGGTACCCCACTAGTAACCCTCCTTTCTTCTGAGTGGACTCCATTTACTATTACTCTCTCTGTGTCCTATTCTCCAGCCAATTCTTTACCCAGGCTGTCATCTTGGGACCCACTCCCAGGCTGGCTAACTTGTATATTAATCTTTGTGTGGGACTGTGTCAAATGCCTTGCTAAGTCTAGGTAGCCATGTCCACAGCCCCTCCCTGATCTACTACTTTGGTCACCCAGTCAAAGAAATCTATCAGATTCGTCTGGCATGACCTTCCGCTGTGAATCCATGCTGCCTAGGGTCCTGTGCCCTCTGGCCTCTAGATACTCGACAGTTCTTTCCTTCAGAAGTGATTCCATCATTTTCCTATCACTGAGGTTAAACTAACAGGTCTGTAGTTTCCTACTTCTGCCTTGCTCCCACTTTTGTGAAAGGGAATCACATCTGCCCCTTCCAGTCCTTGGGTACCACCCCATCCTCCCATGATTTGTTACAAAGGTAGTCAGTGGTGTCACTAGTTCTACCCTTAGTTCTTTAGAATTCTGGGATGAATCCCATCAGGCCCCATTGCTTTGTCCACCTTCAGTTTTAAGAGTTCTTTCAGAACCTTTCTTCTGTAAATGGGCTGGTATCAACTTCTGCATCAAGTGTTTCTACTGTTTGTTTTAGGTACCTCCCTATTCATTTGTAAATACTGAGCAAAAATATTTGTTTAGTATCTCTACCTTTTCACAGTCTCCCTCTGCCCACCCTTCCTCCCCTTTATTAAGCCTCGCTATCCCTCCCTTGGTCTACCTTCGCTCCCTGATGTACCTATAAAAGGTTTTATCCCCCTTCTTAACTGAGTTGGCTATCTTTTCCTTGGTTTGGGCCTTTGCTGTTCTGACTGCCTTCCCAGCCTCCTTTTGCTTTAACTGATACAGTTCTCTGTCCTGCTCCTTCTGCGATTCCTTGTACTTCCTGAATGCTTTCTTTTTCTCTTGAACCTTCACTGCCACTTCCTTTGAGAACCATAGTGGTTTCTTACATCATTTTGTTTTGTTTATTTGCTTCACACAAAGCTCGTTACCTCTGTGATGGCAGTTTTTATTATTCCCCAATGTTCTTCCACCCCTCCTTCCTGCCCATTTGCTAGTGCATTCCTTAGGCACTCACCCATTTTGGCAAAGTCAGCCCTCCTAAAGTCCAGTACTTTTGCCTTTGTATGGCTTGACCCTATTGCTGTGTTTATTGTGAACAATACTGTTCAATGGTCGCTAGTTCCCAGATGGCTACCCACTTCTACATCTGTGATCTCTCTCCATCTCCATTTGAGAGAACCAGGTCTAAGATTGCTCCCTCTCATGGGCTCCAATACTAGTTGTCTAGGCATGCCCTGTAGGGCATCTAGAATAACCCCACTTTGAAGTGGCTGCTGCAACTGCACTCCAGTTAACATCTGGCATATTCAGATCACCCATCAGCAATATCTCCCTTTTTCTGCCATTCTAAGTATACTTTCTATCATTTCCTTGTCCATTTCCTCCTCTGAGAAGGGGTCTGTATACAACCCCTGTACATGGATTGTGGTGCCATTGCCTGTCTCCAAATTTACCCACAGTGCTTCTCTCTCCTCCCTGTTTCACCCTTTTGTTCTGTTGCTTTTATTCCTTCCCTTATGTAAAGAGCTACTCCTCCTCCTCTTTACCCTCCCTGTCCCTCCTGTAGATAGTGTATCCTGGTATGTTTACGTCCCAGTCATGGTTTTGTGTACCATGTTTCTGTGACTGCCACGATATCCAGATGTTCCTCCTCCATCAAGACCACTAATTCAGGAAGCTTGTTACCCAGACTATGGGCATTGGTACTCATTGCTCTCCATTTTTGATGGCTTTACCTTCTGTTGCAGCATCCCCATTGACCTTTCTACCTCGGTCTTTTCTCATTTAGTACCCTGTTTTGTAGGGAGGCTGGGATTTTCCTGCTGCTTATCAGTGCCTCCCCTTTGACTAGTTTAAAAGCTTGCCAATGAAGCATTTAAACCAATTGCTCAAAGACTTGTTCCTTCCTGGACAGATGCAGACCATCCTGCCAGTATAGGCTGGTGTCCCTCAGGTGGAACCCCAGTCCCAATGAAGCCAAACCCCTGTGCTCACACCATTTTTCAACCATTCATTAAACTGCATGGTGCTAATTACCCTCGCCTCCCCCATGCCATTGACAGGCAGCACCTCTGAGAAGGATACTGTGTGTGCTACTTGTCTTAGGCCCCTCCCCAACTCTGCAATGTCCTCCTGCACTGCTCTAATCTCATGATGAGCCAAGTCAATTGTCCCTAGGTGGACAATGATGTCCAGCTCAGACTCCCTTGCAGTTGTTCTCGTGATCTTGAGGATGCACTTCCTGTCTCTCCAAGCCATGGCACCAGGCAGGCACCTTACTTCAGTTTTCCCAGCTCCCCCCAGTTCTATCCCCCTAATAATTGAGTCCCCCACCAGGAGCTGCTTCCTTTCCCTTTGGTGTCCTCTGCCTCCTTCCTGTGGGCCTCCCTTGTGACAGTTGTCATCAGTCTTCTGTGCGGGTGCATCCATAGGGGAGCTATGCTCCCCCAGAATGGTGTATGGATTGTGGAGTGGAACAATTGACTGGGTGTGCCTCTGTTCCACCATCCTCACCCTCCCTGAGCCCACTGTGGTCCAACTGCTGTGATTTCTTCACAACCTCTGAGGTAGTGGTGGTGGCACTAGTGCTCCCTGGATGGGGGAGGTTCCCTTCCTACTGTCCAGTGTGGCCTGGGGGAAGGTTTCCTTACTACTGTCCAGTGCGGCCTGAAGATGGGTAACTTCCTCCCTCAGGGCAGAGAGTTGTCTACAAATAGGGCAGCATCTCAGCCTCCAGAAAGACTTCCGGAAGACTGCTGCCCCACAGCCATTACATTGCACTACTCCCCACATGTTTATCTACTTATTTTTGTTTGTTTTTGTGTGTGTGTGTGCGTGTGTGATTGGTTTGTTATATTGAAATATATATATTATACAATGTGTATGCTTATATTGTCAGTGCAGTGTGCTAGAGAGGATATGACAGTGATATGCACCTTGCACCCTTGAGGAAATGATGTCAGAACCTCAGGTATAAAGGAACTATTTCCAGGGGTGGGGTGAGGGGTGGGAAGGGGTTGGGCCTAAACTGTGCCCTCACAAAACAATCAGGTAAAAGCTCTCACCCACCACTGCGATGAGTGCCTTCCTGTCAGCAAGATGCCCTACACAACAATTTGACAGAGAAAATACCCTGCTAATCAAACAGAGAAAAATCCAGACATCCAAGTCAGACACAAGTAAACCTCTCCAGCCCCAAAACAGCCTGGTGGTTTGTTAGCCACAAAGGAAAATCAAATATGCAGTTATTTCAGCCCTTCTGAAGATGCTGACAAGATAAGCAGTTTTGAAAACCCCCTTCCTGAATTAAAAACTAAAATAATTAAACACAAAGCAATACCAATGTAAAAGTAAGGAAAACTTTCCTCAGATGTAAACAAGAGAGAGAGATTCGTTACAGATATCTAGTCCAATATAGTATATCCCATGCAGCTTCTCAGTTGTTTCAAAGCACTCCCAGTACACAACTTGGAAGAAGATGGACTTCTGTCTGAAACAGGATCACACCAGTAGTTTATAGTAATTGATCAATGCTGAAATGTCAAACTAGAACAATTGGCTGTGATGCAGGCCTCCCTGATTTGTGAAGACAATTTCCCCCACCTCAGGCTATGTCTGGCATCCAATTACAAACTGCAGCCTTTGCTATTTGAAATCACACAACCACCACCACCAGCAAATATTGCAAAACATATTAATGCAGATTGTCACAGAATTCTAGTAATCATTCCAGTTAGCCACAAAGGAAAATCAAATATGCAGTTATTTCAGCCCTTCTGAAGATGCTGACAAGATAAGCAGTTTTGAAAACCCCCTTCCTGAATTAAAAACTAAAATAATTAAACACAAAGCAATACCAATGTAAAAGTAAGGAAAACTTTCCTCAGATGTAAGCAAGAGAGAGAGATTCATTACAGATATCTAGTCCAATATAGTATATCCCAAGCAGCTTCTCAGTTGTTTCAAAGCACACCCAGTACACAACTTGGAAGAAGATGGACCTCTCTAAGAAATGGTCACCACCCTCTATTTGTGGCTGCCACCCCTAAGAAATGGTCTCCACCTTCTACCCTTGCTGTATCTATAACTGGACATGCATGCCTTGCTTTCTTGGCACAAGCCTTATCCCTCTCACCCTTTCGCCCCCTCTCGCCCTCCTATCCCCTCTTCTCGGACTCATTCACTGGTATGGCCACTGGTCCCTGTCCCGCTCACTCTTTTCATCCTTTTCTGACAACGGCACCTATCGGCCGGCTTCCTGTTGACTTTTCCTACCAAGTATACTGTTCTCACCATGAATCCTGTTAGAAACTAGCTTGTGGTTGTTCTTCTGCAACAGATTGACTGAACTATTTCATGTACTTGTTATTCTGTATGTTATGATTGCTACCATGTTTACCATTGTTATATGTTACCCCCATCCTTTGATGTGGAACCTTTGTAAATGAGCAGTTTCTGCTCAAAGGTAATTGTAATCCTAGAGTTTAATAAATAAATAAATAGATTTACATTTCAACCTATCAACACATAGGGAGACAGAGACAATGGCACATTATCATTTGTGTCCTCCTGTGATGGGCAATGTACTGCGGCATATAAACAAGCTATCAGAAACCAGAGCAAATGGCATGCTTGTACGTTATTAGTAAATGCACTCTGAAGCACTTTTTAGAAAAAACAGAGTTATCGGAAAATTGTCACTCTTAGTGATTGCTCATAACATTGTTTCTACTTTTAAAACAGTAAAAATGTTACATACTGTGTCGCTTATAATTAACATATACACATCGGGCTGGATATTCAAAAGGGTTCCGCCATGCGCAATAGGGTTGCGCCTGCACAAGTCCAAAATTGCGCCATTCTGCGATATTCAGCAGGAGGCAGTTGTGCCCCCCAAGTCATGCTGAGCAACAGCGCAATGCTAATGAAGGCATGCTCAACCGGAGGGGGAGGAACCATGCATAAACTGCACAGCCCGATATTCAGCCGGGCTGTGCAGAGTTGTGCAGGCGCAACCCCTACCTGCGCCTGCACAACTTTGAGCCCCAAAAAAAAGGATTACGTCGACGGCCACCCACAGGTGAGCTGCCGCATTGCAGGGCGCAACACAGCAGCTGCCACCTGTGAGTGGTCCTCCACTTGTTCCCTGTGGCCCCCCCTGCAGCCCGATCGCGGGCATAATAGTAACCCCCCCATAGCCCGATCGTGGGCGGGCCCTCCCCCACTAGCCCGATTGCCAGCAGATCTCACTCCTCCCCGACTGGCCCGATCGTGGGCATAACACAAATGAACCCCCCGACTGGCCCGATCGCAGGGCATAACACAAAGAACCCCCGACTGGTCCAATTGCGGGCAGAACAGGTTCAAACCCCAAAGACCATATTCTGGTGGTCCAGTGGACGCAGAAGCTCGATCGCAGGCATAAGGTCAAACCCCTCAAGTCAATTTCCTGGTGATCTAGTGGCCTCTCACCCACCACCATGGAGCCCCATCACCCTGCGCTCTCCATCAGCCAACGAGCGGTAGCACCCCACCTGCCTGCCGCCTGCTGCCGCCGACAGCTCAATAGGCTGCACGCCTATTGTTCAGAGCAAGAGCCAATGGGCATGTAGCCCATAGCCTTCAATAGCAGTCAGATATGTGAATGAATTAATTCATTCATATATCTGGACTGCCTGGTATGAGCTGCACCATTGGCTCTTGCTCTGAACTATGGGCGGCAGCCCTATCGAGCTGTCAGTCAGCCGGGCTGCAGGCGGGTGGTGCTGCCGCCTCGCCGCTGATGGGGAGCGTGGTGATGTGGCTCCATGGTGGGTGGGTTGGGGCCACTAGATCACCAGGAAAATTGGACTTTGGGGGGTTGACCTTATGCCCGCGATCGGGCTTCGTGGTCCACTGGACCACCAGGGATATTGGTGTTTGGTGGGGTTTGAACTCTGTTCTGCCCGCGATCGGACCAGTCGGGGGGTTCATTTGTGTTATGCCTGCGATCTGGCCAGTTGGGGGGGTGAGATTTACTTCATGCCCGCGATCGAGCTGCAGGGGGCGTCGGTCCCTGATGGCTGCTGCCTGGCAGGGCGCCAGGCGCAAGTCGTGGGGGATCGGCGCGACCAGATAAGCAATGGCATGCAAATGGGTTGTAATTAGATGCAAATGCCCTCGGTGCTTCGTATAAATTATGGCCCCATTTGCATGTCACCTTTTGAATATCGGAAATTTGCACATTGCGCAATGGAACTTGCGCCACCGCATCTGAATGCTCCACTCTGACCACTTGCGGTGGCGCAAATTCCACTGCACCATGCACAGTGGCTGTGACCGGGGGGGCGATATTCAAAGGAATTGCTCAATAGTGCAACTCCATTGAATATCGCCCCGACCACACCCCTGCACAACTTTTTTGAGCAGCGCAAGCGCTTGCACCACAGAATGGCACAGTTTGAATATCCAGCCCATCATACATGTACAGTACGGATAAAATGCAGGAAAAATCTGTTTGTTTGGGAGCAGACCCACAGTATAGATTCTAATTTATTTTATTTTTTATTATCACATAAGAAAATTAGTTTATGTGGTAAATAATACACACCTACAACTTGCTGTGTTACTGAACTTGTGGAAGCCTGAGTTAAGGAGTAGACAGTGCAGGTGGAGAGCATGGTGGTGTCTATTGAACTTGGTTCTATGTGATAACGGCGATCGGTAAGGTGATCGCCATTAGGGCAAGTGTTAATCAGCGAAAATCAATTTTGCCAATGTACACTCGCAGCGCAGACCAAAAGGGGCACTGTAAATATAGTTTTTTTTGTTTTTTTTTGCCCACCTCTACCCTTCTACTAAAGGAATCTCAACTCCAGGGGGGTGCATGTCGGGGTGGTGAAAACAAACAAAAAAATAAAATTAACGGACCGGCATAAAAATATCGACATGCCCAGGTTTGAACCCTACACCATCCCAACCCTAGCCTGCCACAAACCCACCACTCCACATGGCAAGGTTGGCAACCCAGCACTGCGCGACACCTCACATACCCTCCCTCGCTCCCCTTCTGCCAGTCGCACAGTGTATACATATGCACGTGTGTATACATATAGTGACAGGATGTCTCTATAGCTGTATTCGCTCTCCTGTTCAGTAGCCCTGTGAACAGGCACTGCTATTGAGTTACCCTTTTTGTAAGTGCTCAATAGCAGATGCCCTTATCACGGGATACCATTGAACTTCTTTCTCCACAAAGCCATTGTTGTCAGGTGAGATGACTTCTAAGAAACTATAAATAACATTGACCCTGAGCAGCATGGGTTTAAAAAGGGCAGAGGGTGCTTTAGTAACCTTATGTGCTTTTATGAATCTGTTAGCAAAAATATTGATCACAGTTCCCCCGGGATATAATCTGTCTGGACTTTAGTAAAGCTTTCGATGTGATGGCTCATGATTCCCTTATATTGAAATTATTAAATACTAATATTGATAAATATATTATTGCTTGTGTAAAAATCTGGTTGTATCAGAGGACACAAAAGGTTTTGATAAATGGATATCTATCTGCATCCCAAAATGTTTATAGTGGCGTTCCCCAGGGGTCTGTTTTAGGACCCTGTTTATTTTTATTGTTTATTGCTGACTTGACTACAAATTGTAAATCAATCTCAATAAAATATGCTGATGACGTAAAATTTGGTGGACCATGTGATAGTGATGAAAGGATATCTGTAATACAACAAGACTTAGATAATATCTCAAACTGGGTTAGTTCATGGGGTATGTGTTTGAATTCATCTAAATGTAAGGTAATGCATGTTGGGCCTAATAACCCTTTGGCCACATACACCTTGAATGGATTTCCATTACAAATAACTGCTAATGAGAAAGACTTAGGCATACATATTTCAAATGGTTTAGGTTTTAATAAGCAAATAAATGAGGCAATTAGCAAAACAAATAGGGTCATATGGGCAATTAAAAGAAATATCAAATCTACAGATCCACGAATAATGCTACCCCTATATAGAGCTTTTGCTAGACCCCATTTGGAATACTCTTCACAATTATGGAACCCTTATAAAAAGAATGAGATTACTTCTTTTGAAAAAATACAGAGAAAATTCACTAAAAACATTAAAGGATTCTCCAAATGTCCATATGAATTACGATTGGAAAAGTTAAATTTGATGCCTTTATCCTTTAGGTGTCTTCGTGGTGATTTAATTTACGTGTATGATGTAATTAATGATCCATACTTATTTTCCCAAATGGGCTTTGAGTTAAAAAAAAATATATTTAACATAAGAGGTCACCCGTTACTGATTAACAGGGCTAAGTTTTGTCATGTTTTTAGAAAAAACTATTTTATTCAAAGAATCATCAATCCCTGGAATAAATTACCATTAGAAATTGTCTCTAGTAAGGACAAAATACGTTTTAAAAAACATCTGGATAAATACTTAACTGACAAACCAAATTTGGGATACTATAACTGAAAAGGTGCAGTAATGGGCCTCAAAGCCCCCTTTGCACCATGCTACCTTAGAAACCTTAGAAACTCACTACTGTGTTATCTATGGGCTGTGGAATGCAGTCATCTTGGAATAAAATAGAATATTTCATTGTTTTCATTGGATACACCTAGATTACATAATTAGTGACAGTTAATGAGACTCTAAATTAATTCAGATCTGCCACAGGACGTCAATGTGTGCATGTGGATGCACACAAGCATCACACACCCATGTCCCTTCCCTTCATGCCACCCGAAGCTGCACTGCCACCAGACATCCATCTGGTGACAGTCTAAGGCCAGAATGACACCCCTTCTCTCCCTAGAAGGGGAGAGCAGTCCTTTGGACTGTTGATCCGCTGCCACCCGGCTGATCCATGCCAACCTGAATCCATTCCTGAACCCAGTTCAGCAGCCTGGCAGGAGGTAAGGTGTCCAGTTTCTCAGCCCTCCATGCTACTGGGCTGTTTATATTATATATTGTTTTACATGTTAACATGTAGTAATATATTCATATTATATTATAGATTGCAGGATGGTCCCCGACCAGTCACAATGTTTCTTTCAGTTGCACGTGGGGTATTTTATTGCCATAAGAGTACCTCATGTACTAAGCACTGTAATGGGCTTTTTGTTGACTGCCACTGGCACCACAGAAAGGGATCACAAAAAGGGTACTTTCTTTTAAACTGTGGCTCGATCTATAATAAATTTATTGGGGCACCAGGAGGACCTCTTATGGATATAAGAGTTTCACCTCTTGTGTCTTTAGGGCACCAGAACTGCTCACCTTCAGTTCACAGTTCTCTTGCCCTAAGAACATGCGAGGTGACACTCTTATATTTATGAGACCCTCCTAGCACCCATATAAACTTATATCATGCTGGTTAACACCAACCCATCTATGTGTCGACTGCCATGGTGTAATACTTTTTTTATTGTTTTTACTTCAGTATACACCTATATCCTCACTGTGTTGCACACACACGCTTACTGCAACCAGACCCCATCACCTTCATGCATTATTCTTACCAGCATCAATGTGCATCATCTTAGATTACTTATGATAAATATAAAACAATCATCAGAGTTTGTCCAAAATATAAGATATTACCAGACAACATGGTCGATGGCATTACATGAAGTCTACATTGGACAGTTGTTCTTGAGTATCCCAGTCTGTTCATACTCCATGATAGTCTTTGATATTTTTTTATATTTCTTATTGGGCACTAGGTCAGAATGCTGAACACAATAACAGCGAGGTCAACAACCATGCAGTAAAAATGCTGCAGACAACAACAGCGTCCATGACAAATGCTGAATGCAAAAGTAGCACCAATGGTAACGATCGAAAAACACATGGAGGACCACTACCATGGTGAGAAAACAAAGCCACAACTTGTGTTTTTGCAGGAGGGCTTTGCCCCTTGCACCCCCCAACATGAGGGCCGTCACCCCAACACCCCCTAATATTTAGATAATCAACTCCATGGAGGAGGGGGGTGGAACTCAGGAACAGGGAGAAAGTTGAAGGGGGGACCGGATTCAGGCATACAAAAAAACTCACACTTGGGGCCAGATAGTCAAAGGCTTGCATCAGGCGCAAACTATTTGTGCTGGATTTGCACCACATTTGCACCTGGCTGCAATATTCAAAGGCCCAATTAGTGCTGGAGCAACGTGATGATAGTGACGAAGCTAAAGGAGTGAGGGAAGGGGTCATGAATATTGGTGCACCGACATATTCAAAAGTGTAGCGCCGTGCTACAGTGGTTAGAGCAACTTGTAGCATGGTGCAAAATGAGAGTACTGCAGAGTTTGAACTACCACTAGGTGTAGTCTGTTTCGGCCCACATTTAATACTACTGTCAGGAATGTAGCCTTTCTGGCTTGAAGGATATCTGCAAGCTGTAAATCAGTCTGTTGAAAAAAGAGATTGTTGCAGGACAACTGTCAGGTTTCGGCCTGGGATGTACCCCCACCATAATTGTTACCCCCATGCTCCATGGAGTGGTTCATTAACTTTCTCGTTTTATTAAATCAGTTTTTGCACTTTTGATTCTGGAGTGGACATTGAATTTAATTGACTTAAACTATGCTTGTGTGCCTGTTAATGAACATTGCCCCCTGCACTTAGCCCACTGAAGCAGAAAAATGTGCCTACTCCTCAACCTGCAAAGCCATCTCACACCATAAGAAGAATCAGGTATTGAGCAACCCTTATTTTTTTTGGGACTGTGTTTTCTTGGGTTGCACGGTAACCCCCCAACAAAGCTACCATCTGGATGCCCCTAGACACCGGGAGAGGGGGACATACATATGATACACACACAGGGATGATCCAGGGGAATGGAGATCCACTAGACACCAAGGAAATGGTAGTTGTTAGTCAACATGGGTGCTACGGGGCTGTTGTGTGCATGCAAATGAGCACATAATGGTTATACAAATGTCCTCATGGTACTGTGCATGCCCCACTGACTCATGTGCAAGCTAGGACTGATTTGGCCCACAGGAGCACTGGTGCTATCAAGTTTTGGGCAGCACTGTCTCTTGTAGGATTCCTCATGGGCCATGTTCAGCCATGGACCATGTCAGTACACCGAGTGCATAGTGACTTTGTGCTGCACTAACATGGCCAATTATTCATAGCTCAGAGTTGGCCATGCACTATGTGCCACACAGTGCTGCTGGCTGTGCGGTGCTATTGGCTGACTCTGAATATGAGGGCAATTATGTGCACATTTGTTGTGCTGTAATGCAGATTGGACTGCAGGATGGTGCCAAGCCTTGTAAACACCTCCCCATCTGCCGCTGTTGCTTAGAGTATGTACAGATATGATCACATTTTAGGCATAATGTGGCACTCAATCCTGCCACTCATTATTCAGCTAAAAGGATTTGTACATACATACAACTACTACATAAGTGGTACATGACCCCCCCCAACATCCCATTTGTTGCTCCCACACAACTGTGCAACAGATCCACCACCTGACATGACCACACATGACCATCTACCAAATTCTTACCCCCATATTGCCCACACCTACCTACACCACCATATGGCAATAGATTCGACCACTGACTCAGCCCTCCACTTACCACCTCTTCTGGCAGCTGTACAAATGACAGTGAGCTACCTCACACATACTGTAGAATCAACCATTTTCACAATGATTGTGTGCAGCTGCTCCCTTCCTTTCAGACAATGGATGGTCAAGAAGGTGAGTAGAGGGCTGAATGGTCCTCCTTCTCTGTTGCCATGTTTCATCAAAGTTAGGTTGGATCAAGGGTGGGGTAGGTTCCGATTTGGCAAGTCTGGTTGGAATGGGTTTTCGGTACACATTGTGGGATGGGTGATCAAGGGGTATATTGAATGGTTGAATATGTATAGGTACGATGCCTTGGCTGAGATTATTGGAGGGTCTGTGACTTACATCCCCTGCTGTCATTTCACTGCTGGCACTTGACTGGCTGGTGGGGAGAAGTGGGGGTGGCATTGGGAAAACACATCACATACAGAGTGGTTGAGTGTGTGTATATATATACATATATATATATATATATATCTATACACACATATACGTGTATATAAAAAAAAAAAAAATATATATATATTTGTTTTATTTGTTTTATTTGTTTAAGGTCTAGGAATTACAACCCTTTGAGTCAGGGACTCATTTGCAAAGGCTCCACGTCATACAAAATAGATTAGAACAAAGTACAATAGGTTTGAGCAAAGTACAGTATGTGATTTACAATAGAGACAACAACTATGTGAAACAAAGAAAGACAGTTACAAACATATATATATATATATATATATATACACACACACACATATATACATAAATACATATGCATTTGATGGATATTGAGGGGAAATGCTGCCTGGATGACAACTCCTGCTCTTGGTCCAATGGTGGCACCGGGCTGAAGGGGATGGGTGGAGTATGCCCAGCACTGAGCGCATGGATAAAGGAATGTCAGCAGTTTGGCACTGCAAAAGAGGCTATTTAGCCCTGTCAAAACCTGTGAATATACTGTGGAGCACAATATACATGGAGATCCATTATCCTTCATCATGGATATCAAACACAGTAGCTCATGGATGCAGGAGAGTAGTTAAAACAAGATTCTACTTGGTTTGACTACATGGCAGTCAATTAGCCAATGTGATACACATGCAATTGGATGATTGCTTAGTATCCTTAATTTTTAGCAGAATTTATTTTGAATTTAAAATGTTTAACAAACATGAGAAGACTTCATATTACTCATGCCCTAAACACTCAGGTACAGTACATATGAGATTTGAGCTCATTTAGACTAAGACACACAGGCACTTAACTCATTTTTGTGATGCTTGTAATTATTTTTTTCATTAGCAAAGGCTTTCCACCCCCCAAAAAAATATTTCAACCAATAGAAAGAACAGGCAGTGAAACATTTCACAATTTGCCATTCTAATACCAGTTTCCTATGAAAGTACGTCACCACAGAGATACCAGAGACAGACACTCCAGATTCAGCATTTTTTTTCATCCTTTGGTTACTGGGTAAGGCCCAATAGACATGAGTGCCTGTTTTCAGGGATGATATGGGAGCACTGGGGAGGTTAAGTGACTTGCTCAGAGTCACACAGTATCCAAGTGGAGGTTTTGGGAATCAAACCTAGGTGTGCTGGATGTATTAAGTTCACCGACAGCTCACTACTCTATCCTCTAGGCTATACTGTCTTTCAAATGATAGTGGCTTGATGTTGAATGGCTCTCTTTGTGGTACAGTTACACTGCAGTGGAAACAGTAACTGAAAGTGCACTGGCACAGTTCCCGATATGAACCATGCCTGATGAAAAACAGCTATTGCTTTCCACACCCTCTACTGCTCCCACTTCGTCAAGCTTTTCCCTTAACATGACCTGTATTTTTCCAAAATTTTTCATTGTGAAATCCAGCACCATAGTCTGGGTATGTGTTGTATCCGTTTCAAGCAATGGATCCTGAACTGTGACCTGCCAAATGCTATCCCTGTTTGTGAGGACCAGATCAAAGTAAGGCTCCCTCTCTTGTTGGTCCTCCCCTTTCTGCACTAGAAATGCCTCTTGGAATCTCCCATCAGCAGTACTCCCCACTCTGTTGCCCTCCTGATCTCATTTCCCAGTTCCCTATCGACCATTTATTTCTAAGATGGTGGCTTATATAGTACCCCTACCCTGATGTTCTTCCCCCACTTGTGACTACTGCCACACCCTTGCCTGCCCCATGCCCTTGGCCTCAGTAGCGTTTATGTCTCCCTTACACAGATAATCTACCTCTCCCCCTCTTCCCAGTTGTCTGTCCTTTTTAAATACTGCATAGCCTGAAATGGTCAGATTCTAGTCACAATACTGTGTTGCCTATATGTTCTATGACTACTACCAGGTTCAACTGGGCTTCAGCCACCAGCACCTGTAGGTCACTGATCTCATTACCCAGGCTTCTTGCCTTTGGACACATAACCTTACAGATCCCCTTCTTGTACATTCCTACTGCTGCAGCTTTTCCTATCATCCTTTCTGATTGTCTCCCTCCTGTTTCAAATTCCCATCCCCCTGTTTTACTGTACCCCACAGCTCTCCCTTTCCTCTGAAAACATCTCCCCTCATACTCCCAGGCCCAGCTGCCCCCTGCTCTTTTTTCTTACGCCTCCTCTCTCCAGTACCCACCTTCCTGATTCCCTGTTTTGTGTCTTCCCTCTCTTGACAGACTGGATCTTTGGTTGGTAATAATACTGCCAGCAGTGCTGAATATCCTTTCAGAATACACACTCGGTGGACATCTCAGATATATACTGCCATATTTAGTTAATACTGGCCAAAGTTCCATATCCCCAGGTTAGTATCTGAATGGATTTTCCCTGATGTATAGCTGTTTTGGATCTCTTAAGTAGTCTTCTACCATATTTGTGGCTGATTGAAGAGGTTTTTGCAAGGTACTGTGGCATGGTACATCCTGGCTGGCTCTGCTAAGCACTGGTGTACTACTTTATGCTGATTAAGAAATGTCTGTAATATGTAGAAGGTTGAATTTCACTGAGTAATGACTTCTTGGATTAGCTGGTGGTGTGAGAGATTGAAATCTGTTTGCAGGGCTCATAAGATCTTGCAAGCCTTTGCAGCATGGCTAAAATGGCTACTGATTTTGTGGGTAACTGCATGCATATTCTGTACACTTCAGTCTTCCTTAAGAAAATCATGCACTACCAATTTAAAGTTATGAGTAACACATGGCACATGTGTGAATGCACCAAGCTACACTGACTTTAGAATGTTATTACCATTGTTGAAAGACAGCTGACTGGCTATGAGGGGACATCCATTCTGAAATTCAATTTAGCTCATCTAATATGATTGAGCCTGAGTGATCTTTCTCAAATGCAGTTATGAACGGGGCATCAAATGTTTTTTTTTTTTAAAAAGGCTACTGCACATTTCTGCTAAGGTTGGGGCTTGAGAATGAGGCAGAAGAATGAACAAACGAAACCCAGTGGGCAGTCACTGCCATGTAGTCAACAATTTGGTTACTTTTCCATGTATCGGTTATGTATAAGTACAGTATGTATAATACATATTTTGGGGACAAAGGCCTGTATTAAAGTATCATTAACTTGTTGATGCAGCTCATGGTACATACCTGGTTTTCTGGAAAAAAGAATCATGATTGCACCTGGTTGCAGGCAGTACAGTGCATGGCAGAATATGAAAACCAACTGCTTGTGCTAATGAGAAGGGATAAAAATCCACTGCTTTCATTGCTCCATCTGTCTCAGTTAACTTTTGCACCACTGGATAACTTTGCTCATATTTGGAAGACATTTCAAATGATTCACTCATGTTTTTGGTCTACTGGGGTACGTGAAGTTGAAGGAGGTAAACGCTGTTTGTGACTGTTTCAGTTTGGCTCAATGAGCCGGAAGGACCCTCAAGATCAGAAAAAGAGAAGCCACCACTCTGTGAGCGGGACAATGATACATCACCTTCTGGTTCTTTCTGTGACTTCACAAAATATTTGTGTAAGCTAATTATGTAAGATGGTGGGTCTAGCTGAGTCATCCATATGGGTAATATGCTCATTATCCTCCCCCTCCTCCTCCTCCTCTCCCTCTGTTGCCTTTAACTTTGTTCTCAGATTTGGATGTGATTGGGGTAAGCAGTGATATACAGTAGCTAGGAAAATATCATTTGTAAGCCAGACTCTTTTGTGGTATCCTTTGCTGCCCACTGGAATTGTATATGTGGCTATTGCACAGTCATCTTGTACACCCATGTTGTAGTTCAAAAACTGCAAAATAAGTAGGGGTGCTTGGATTCTCTGGAATCCATACCATTTTCAAAAGCTGGATTTTTGGAATTCTCCAGTGCCAAGTCTGATTACGATCCAGTTGTGGTAACTGAATGGAATTGAAAACAGAATTGGAATTTCCAATACAGAGTGTTATGACCTGCAAATGAAAATTCTGTCCCCACCCCTTGCACATACACATCCATCTATATATTATCATTCATCCTGCCAGACCCCCCCCCCCTTGTATTCCTTCTATGTTCTCCTTACTTTAATATGAGTGGGGTTCTTCTTGCTCTGTGTTCTTCCACATTTTGAATGGCTGTGTGTGTGGTCCTTCCTAGTCTAGTTTGGTCCTGTGGTCACTCACTGTGCCCTGTCCTGCAAGTGAGATTCCTGGTGGGTACTGCCCATCTCCATTACTTAATAAAAACTCAGCCACCCCTAGTTGAATTCCACCCCAGCCCCATCAATAAATAAGTCATTATGTCATTGTGACTAGAGTAATCTCATGACTGTTTCAAATCCGTTGTTCCAAAAATCTTCTAATCCAATTCCCTGGACTGTGCAGCACATCCACTCTCTACACCCCACTCCCCCAGCTGTTGATAATCCAAATAACCATCACGGTTCATGCAGCTGTTCCAAAGTTACCCAGGAGGTGGTCAATTTAAGCAAAGCCTGTGGATCAGGCTTTCATCTGACAGAGCCTAATCTCAAGGTTTTGTTTAGTTTGGCCACCTCTCGGATAACTCTGGGGCAACACTCAGGGATTCAATAGCAGCAGAGGGAGAGGATACCAGAACACACAGTCCAGGCCAGGGGTCAAGTATTTTTGTAATAGTTGTGCTGTGTGCCTAATTAAATGTGGAAATAACTAAGCATGGTGAGCAACGTTAACAACGGGGGAGCTAAGCCAGGTGTGGCTGTGGCTGTGGCTGTGGCTGGGGTCCATTAACTGGAGGAGTCAGGTTAAGAAGGCTGGGGCAATAAGTTGGAGCAGAGGGGGCTGGGTGTTTTCTACAGGACTGGAGGGGCTTGCTGCCAGAGGTGGGGTTAAGGAGGAGGGCAAAGGACATACTATGATGATCATCTGCTTTGGCAGCCACTTGGCTATTGGACTCTCCAGCTGACACCAGACAGGACTGGATACTGAGTACTGAATCCCAGAAGCAGATTGTAATTGGAGGGAGGGCTTAAAAGATTTTACAACACTCAGATGCAGAACTGGATTCTGATTCTGCATCCAAAACGTTTTTTCAGGATTCAAATTTATGGTTGTGAATACTAAAATTCTGAAAAAATGCTCAGAATCCAAGGTATCAGATTATGTTGGTATGGATTCTGAGTAATCCTAATCATAAAACCAAGAAGCTACAGCAGTTCTTAAGTTTATGCATTTAACCTTAAGTTTAAAACATACAGTTCTGGGAGTAAGAGCCTTATCATAGTTGATATGCCAAAATTGTTAACTGTCCTACCTCTGCGGACAACCTTTTTACACAGTCTAAATATAGGATGACACACATTATTTTGGGAAAGACAAAAATAATTCTCTCCCACATTTGTAGCCCTCTTAGTTTTTGTTCCAGGTGTAAGAACATCTTGTTCCTGCTTGGTTTCCTCCAGAATTGGATCGGTCTCAAATTCTGACTGGAAATGACTCAGACTATGTGGTTCATGATTGCCAACTGCAGTTCCATTTTCAGTAATGACAGGGTTTTTCTCATTCTTCAATGTATCCTGATTATCATTCTCATGATTAATAGTAATATCAGTATCACTGCCAGTAGTGCTTGTGGAAGAATCATGAGCATTGAAAAACTTTTCTAACATGAGCGACTATTATTACTATCCCACTGTGAGTGGTACCTGGAAGTTCTTTAGTTTTTCCAATACAATAAGTATATGCTCTGCTAGTGCTACTGTTGCTTTTTATAGGAGTACTGTAGATGCTACAGATACCTCTGGTCTTGTACATTCTTTTTTAAGCTGCACTCTGTGTTGGTAAATGTTTTTTCTCATTTTTATGTTGCTTGAATGCATGTGCAAGAAACATAGTGCCATCATCCGAGTTTTCGGAGGTGTGTCAGCTCCTCTTCCAATGCAGTCAGTGTGTTTGCAGGCGCGGCCCCAGTTCCCCAATGAGTGCTGCAGCTGTCTATGACAGCTCCAAAATGCAGTAGCATACAGTTGAAAGGAGGCTCGCTTCAGTGAGCAGAGCTCTCCCCCCCGCACCCACCTGCAGCATAACCGCGCATATTGTCTGTGCTGATCGCTTCTGCGCGCTACACTGTATGGCCGACAGGGTGCCCAATCCCCTGTCGGCTCCACGCCTCTAACAGTTGTCCAGGTGCCACGCTGGGAGCCCACCTCAGCGTGGCAACAGCCAGCCGACAGGGTGCCTCAACTCCGCCGGCTCCAAGGCTGCACGCCCCCAACAAGCTTTCCTGGTGCCACGCTGGGAGCCCACCCCAGAGTGGCAAATCTTGTTTTGGCCGACGAGGATGCCCAATCCCCATTGGCTCACGTCCCCAAACAGCTTTTCCTGCTGCCACGCTGGGAGCCCACCCCAGCGTGGCAAACTCCAGCCATTGCCTTCTTTAAAAAAAAACTGTGAATAAAAAATGGTCCTCGTAGTCTCCGTGCCCCTCCCACAACCCGCACTCCACCCACTGCACAATCTGCCTCCCCACACCCCTCTCACCCCATACTTACCTCCGGAGCTTGGCGACGATCATTAGTGGACCGGGAACACGTCTGCACTCTTCAAAGCCGACCGCGAACTGAGGAAATGCCAGTAAGCTGTATAATGGGATAGATAGGGTTTTCAACTTTGTTGCGTATCTCAGGCATTTTGGGAATTTCATTTGAAATTTTCAACATGGGATTTTGGGACCCCTCCTCGCGAATTCTTGCACTGTCATGGCGTTAATCGGACAAGGATGATTTCACGGTCACATGAAATCACCTTTTGGGATGATTAATGAAGACACTGCAATATACATAAGATGAGATCAAAAAAGCCTATGCAAAATTTGGTGAAAAATCCTAAAATGACTGTTTACCACATATGTTAGCAGTTCTCACGCTGAAGTTCAATTACTATTTTCACTCAGTTTCAACACTGCCATTTGAACATCATATGTACAGTACAACTTTTTCCATCCTGCCCAAAACGATGTTTCTGCCCATATGGCACAGTAGCGGTCGGTGTCGCGAAATCCATAGGACAATAAAATCACAGTGACTGTTCATGACAGAGGTCTTAAAATAACTGTTAATTGATAATCCCAAAAATGACTGTTTCGGTGTCGTTGCAGTACCCACGATACCGTAGTTACGACTTTCAATACAGGATTTTCAACATTGCTTGCCACATCTCATATGAACAGTACGGCTGTCGTCATTTTCACATCTTGCAAAAAATGTGCTGCACGCACATGTGGTACAAACGCGATCGATGTCGAACTCAATGTATGGGACACATTAAGAAAATCACAGTGACACTGTTCATGAGCTAAGGTCCTAAAATGGCTATGTTGAAAATTTGGTGAAAAATATCCTAAAAATGACTGTTTTACGAGCGTGCATTGCACAGTTCCTACGCATGCTCGTAAGTTCGCGAATTTTCAATATTTGCACTCCAATGACTTCCAAATACCTAAACAGCACATAGAAGCAAGCAACATTCAGCATTGACAAATGCTTGTTTTGGAAGTGCTGTATGCATGTGACTGGAAGGAGTTCAGCTGTAGAGATGGAGATGGTGTATTCCTTGCTTGGTGCAACATTATGTTCACAGAAGAAAGTTCTAGAAGAGCAGAGATGCTAGTTTACTGTGAAATTTGTTCAAGGGTTCTGCTGCTCATCTCCTCAGTCTCTTTTTCCCCATTACTCTGACATATGATAGGTTTTGTTTCGTTTGCTTACATTTAACATAAAAATAAATCTTCCTGCTGTCACAGAGCCTATGGCTCAGGCCTAGGCCCTCTTACTTGTGTTTAACTCACTGGCTTTAATGGCATTTAAATGTAGAATAATACATGGGTTGGTGTGTTTAACAAGATTTTATACAACCTGAGGTGCTGGATGTTACATAAACCCTGAGAGCAAAGCTCTAGGGGTTTATTTAAGCATCCAGCACCAAGGGTGTGTGTACAAGCTCAAGCTAAACAAACCACCGCATGTTTTATTTAATATAATTGCTGGGGAGCATTTTTTCACCACAACAATTATCTAAAATATAAAAACATTGCTGTTTAGCCATGATCCGGTCGGGATGTAGTGCAGTCTGTGGCTGAGCGGCTGATGAAAAGTTTTCATTTTTTTTTTGTTAAAAGGTTTACTCGAGGATTAAAGGTTTAATCAAGGATGCAAAAATGATGAGAGGCTGAGTTTGTTTTGTTTAAATTTACTTACTGCCGAGTGTTAATGGTGATGAAATGTCCGGTTTGGTGCTGAGGAAGAGAAGAGCAGTGGCTGGTGCATGCGTGGACTGAGGGAAACCCAGCGCATGTTCGCTGTTACAGCCACAGGTTATATCATCGAATTATAACTGGGTTTCTCTATGGGAAAAAATGCTAACCAGTTATTATAATAAAACAATGGCTTCCTTGTAGTGCTGTGTGAAAACAAATTTTCACCAATGGAATTACTGTAAAAGTCAGAATTTCATTTCAACAACATTTCAGAATGCACGTTGGCAACTTTCTCAGAAATTCTGACTTACAATGGCAGAATGAATGTATGAATTGCAGATTAATACATTATACTGAAAAAAGAAATTCCATAGACCTGATTACTGTCACTGATCAGTTCTAGGGAATTCCTTTCCATAGTTTAAAACATTAATCCACGAGTCACACACTCATTCAGCAGTTCAGTGAGTCACCGAACTGTGGAATGAATGTATGAACTGCTGACTAATGTTTCATACTGCAGACAGAAATTTTGCAGAATTAAACAAGGAGCTATGGATTGATTACATGTATTGCAGACTGATATATTAAACTGCGGAATGAAATTCCAGAGAACAGTCATTTCGAAGTTCATGTGTGGGTCTCTGCATGAAAAGGGGCTACCAATGGAGCCACTAATTTCTGATGACAAATGCAGGGAAATCCCTGCAATATACTTGTTGATGTGGGCTTTTATTATACCACATGCAAAGAGATAAATTAAAAAAATGAATGGTATTAGATGCTTCTATGGTATTAAACTATATTTTTCCCTTTACAATCTATCTGTAATGGTGACCCTTTTTGTGACATAGCAAAGGATGTGTTGAAAAACTGTTTGTAATGGCAGTGAATGTAATTCTTTCTTAAAATAGATTGTTCTGCAACACAGTACAATCTTTTGTTTTTATTTCCCAAACTATTTCTGTGTGCTTCAGCAATCATTCCCACTCCTCAGATGGCCCTAAAGATTAGGGGTTGAAGGTAATTATTCATGTCCAACTCTGTTAGCTGCACCTTATCACTTGAAACTTATTATGTATGATCCTTTGTAAAAGTGTCAATGTACACTTACTGTATTGCACCTTATGCTGTTAATTATTGTATCTCTGTATCTCCCTTTGTACATTTTCCCAGGGTCACCCCTGAAAAAGGGACATTCTGTCTCAGAGGGCCTAACCGGTTACCAAAATTCAAATAAATAAACAAATAAACTTGATACACTGAGGGGTCTTTTGCAGGAACATGCTTTAAAACACTGGCGCTGTTTCTATTGGAGCCCTTGTTTCCCTTTAAGACTTTTCCCTCACCATGCAGGATCAAGATATGTGCCCTTAGAAGTGATGAGTCTTTCAGGTCCAGCACCCAGGGACATTTGTACGAGTCTGCAGGGGGATGGCTTAGCCTCTTTGTGATCTGTTCGGAACCAGGCAAGTTGCAGAAAGTAGGCTGGCCTTGGTAGGGGTTTAAAACGTGCAGTCCCCTGGTTACCAGCCCTTTAGTTTTCCATCCAGGTTATTTGGAAGGTTTCCTGTTCCTTAGAGGAGCCCCAGTTACATATTAAGCTCTTTGATCCTCAACTAGCTGGTGCCACTTGCTGCTGAAGAAGATGAGCATTCTAGGTTTGACTGCTGACTGGATATAACGTGCTGTTGTTCATTTTACCATTTTTAATTTGTGGAGGACTGGTAATGTGTTTCCACCCATAAATGTTTTAGTGTGCTCAGTAAGGTTAAAGACTGGCTAAGGTGCATTTCCTGATCTTGGTTTGGCTTACTTGTTTGTCCCACTGCATGGCATCATGCTTTGCGTTTGAGCACATGGCTGGTATGTATTGTTGCTGTTTCTGTGATGGATTGTGACTTCAAATAATGTTTGATGCACAAATAGTAAGCCAAAAAAGATAATAGGGGCATTTTCTGACTTTATGATGCCCAAATAGTAAGAAAAAAAAAAACAAGGGGCGTTTCCTGACTAACTTTGGGACCTGATCCATGTTCATGACCCTGATCCCCTCCCACCACAGTTACCTTTGTTTGGTCCAGCGCATGGCAGCCTGTGCCTGTTGTCCTGTGCCATCCCATGTTCTGCTCAGGGTATGTTAACGAGCATGTCTTTTAATTTATTTCATTTGTTTATTGTATTTTGTGTGCATTGTACTGAAAGTGCTTTGTACATGGCCCTTCATATACAGGTAGCCCATGTGAGCTTGTGTGTTGATGGGGGGACAGGTGTGCGGACATGAGCAATTAATTTATGGTTTGCAACTGGTAGCCCATGTGTGTGCTACAGGCCATTTTGGGATAATGCAGCATCCAGTAAGCTTGTGAAGCCTTTGGGCCTCCCCCTTGACCAAGTAACAAAGATCCACAATTGTTCGTGTGGGGGTAGTGGTACTGGATGCACATGGGCTACCTGTTTAAAAAGATTGCACTTCTGTTGTTTGAAAACTGCTTGCATTAATATGAATTTTAATGGTTTGAAAACTAGCAGTGTTTAGTAATTTTTGGGGTGGACTATTTGTTTGCGTTAGTTAAACTGGCTGTCCATGTGCTTCACCACCACCAAACAAAATGTTGATTGTTCATTGCTGCATGCAGTGTTTTTTGTGGGGGACTTAGTCTTGAGTGTAGCTTGTAAGGCCTTTGGGCCTACCCCTTGACTGAGTATGATACAAAGAGCAGTCCGCAATTGTTTTGGGGGGTGGGAGACTGGATGCACAAGGGCTGCCTGTTAGGTGTGCTGTGATTTTGTTTGCAGTCGGGTGGAGGTGAGCCTCCAGTTTGTTTACAACCAGGTGGAGGTGTGCCTCCATTTTGTTTGCAGCCAGGTGGAGGCTTTCCTCCATTGGTTTGTAGCTGGGTGGAGGTGTGCTTCCATTTTGCTTGCAGCTGGGTGGATGCATCCCTTCATTTTGTGTGCAGCCATTTGGATGCATGGCTCCCTTCTGTTATCAGATGGGTGTATGCTTGCCTCCATTTTGCTGGCAGAGCTGTGGATGCCTGGCTTCAGTTTTGTCTGTTTTTTTTGTTTTCTGGCAGATGGGATGATGCATGGCTCCAGTTGTATTGCGATTATTACTTATTTTCTCCTTTTTGTCTTCACTCATGGAGTGAATTGGTAATTTGAACAGGTTTGTTACCATGTTCTTGATTGTTTTGTTGTTGGGTTATGATTTTTGGTAATGTGAAAACGAAAACATGAACAAAATGCTATTTTATTTATTTATTTTTAACTTGGACACCACCATAGAAACTTGGTATCCTGTGATCGGGGCAACCCATAAGTGGGTGCCTGCCAAAACAGCAACCCACCTGTGGCGACTGCTAGGGTGTGGGGTTGGTGAGTGGATAGGGAGGGTTGCAAAAAGGCGACAGGATGTCACACGTATATATGGGGGGGAGTGAGCCTGCCAAATGAGGGGCGGGAGGGTTTGTGAGGGGTGGTGCCACAGGTTGCCGGCGAGCTGGCATCATGGCGTGGTGGGGTGGGTGCTGGCCTGGGGTGGCGGGGATGCAGGGTTCAGGACCGGGCACCAGTAGTTTTTGTTGCGCCCGGCCCAAAACAGTTAATTTTTTTTTCATCCTGATATGCATCCCCCCTGACATGCACCCCCCGTGGAGTTGAGAATCTTAATTTAGGGGGGTGTGGGGCATGAAGCTCCCCACAGTGGGGGGTGCAGGGGTGCTGCCCCCCCGCATAAAAGTAAAACAATTTTGTTTTGCACTGCTTTCACTGGCGCCAGGATTCCACATTGCTGAAATTCAATTTTGGTGATGTGGAGTTGCGATAAGTGCATTCGGCATTCTGAATTCGCCGTTATCATATGGAACCTAGAAACTCTACCTGCTGTTTTGGTTTACATTTCAGAATCACCAAACATACCCATATGGCCGCTTATTGTTTTCAGACAGATAGCTTGTACTGGGCTGGTGATATTTACAGAACCCATTTTGTGTGTGACTATATCCCCACCCTCCCAAATAAACAGTTGTGCATATCACATGTATGGGTTTTGTATACCCATACACCAATTACATATTTATGCATATTTGAGTTTTACGCCTAAGTAAAGAGCAACAAATTTTGCTGGGGTGGCTGGTTTGTGTGCTGTGATTAAGATGTTTATTTGGGTGGCACTGCTACATTAGCTAACTTGTTTGGCGCTGCCCAAAATATTCCATTTTTTTGCACATTAAAAGTGCATATTATTGTGCCTTTGTGATTTTCTGGTTGCATCACAGGGCAACCACAACATATTGTTAATCACAAAACAAAACCATATGGTCACTGTTTTTGGTGGGGATGCTCTATTTTAAAAAGCACGCTCCCTGTGTTGCTTGTTGTGGTGCCCTAATTTACATTATTCTCTGGTCCATATTGGTCAGCCGTATCATACATGTGTGTGGTGGCTTTACAGAACTTTGCTTAGCAAGAAAAAAAAAGAAATGACTGTGAAAACCAACTATACTGTTTTATACGGGTGTTGTCTGTGCTCGGGTTACACTGACAGTCCATTATTCAGGTGATATGGACTGATGACACCCCTGCTAAGAATGCCTGCTTTAATGATTCTTTGACAGATTCCATCAACTTTTTAGTTGTTTGCCTCCATGCTGTGTTCAGATGGATGGTGGTGTACCTCCATGTTGTGTGCAGTCGGCTGGTGGTGTGTTTCCATGTTGTGTGCAGACAGGTGGTGGTGTGCCTCCATGTTGTGTGCAGATGGGTGGTGATGTGCCTCCCAAGTTGTGTGCAGAAGGGTGGTGTGACTTCATGCTGTGTGCAGATGGGCGGTGACATGCTTCCATGTTGTGTGTAGATGAGTGGTGGCATGTCTCCATGTTGTGTGTGGGGTGGTGGTGTGCCTCCATGTTGTCTGCAGATAGGTGGTGGCATGCATCCATGTTGTGTGCAGATGGGTAGTCACATGCTTCCATTGTGTGTGCAGATGGGGGGGGTGGCATGTCTCCATGTTATGTGCAGGGTGGTGGCATGCCTCCATGTTGTGTGCATACAGGTGGTGGCATGTCTCCATGTTGTGTGCAGATGGGTGGTAGCATTCTTCCATGCTGTCTGCAGGTGGGTGGTGGTGTTCCTCCATGTTGTGTGCAGACGGGGGGGTGGCATGTCTTAATGTTGTGTGTGGGTTGGTAGCATGCCTTCATGTTGTGTGCAGATGGGTGGTGGTGCTCCTCCATGTTGTGTGCCGATGGGGGATGGCATGTCTTCATGTTGTGTGTGGATTGGTGGCATGCCTCCATGTTGTGTGCAGTTGGGTAGTGGCGTGCCTCCATGCTGTGTGCTGATGGGTGGTGGCATGCTTCCATGCTGTGTGCAGATGAGTGGCAGCATTCCTCCATGTTGTGTGCAGATGGGGGTGGTATGCCTCCATGCTGTGTGTGGATGGGTGGCTGATGGGATTCACCCCAGAATTCTAAAAGAACTAAGGGAAGAACTAGTAACACCACTGACTACCCTTTTTAATAAATCATGGGAGGATGGTGTGGTACCTGAGGACTGTAGGAAGGGCGGATGTGATTCCCCTTCACAAAAGTCGGGGCAAGACAGAGGCAGGAATCTACAGACCTGTCAGTTTGACCTCAGTGGTAGGGAAAATGATGGAATCACTTCTGAAGGAAAGAATTGTTGTGTACCTAGGGCCAGTGGGGCACAGAACCCAAGGCAGCATGGATTCACAGCAGGAAGGTCATGTCAAACAAATCTAATTAATTTCTTTGACTGGGTGACCAAAGTAGTAGACCAGGGAGGGGCTGTAGACATGGCCTACCTAGACTTTAGCAAGGCATTCGACACAGTCCAGCACAAAAGATTAATAAACAAATTAGCCAGCCTGGGAGTGGGTCCCAGGGTGGTAGCCTGGGTAAAACACTGGCTGGACAACAGGACACAGTGGGTAATAGTAAATGGAGTCCACAGTGAAGAAAGGAGGGTTACTAGTGGGGTACCGCAGGGTTCAGTACTGGGGCCGGTCCTTTTTAATGTCGTTATAAGTGACATTGTGGAGGGACTGGAGGGAAAGGTATGTCTCTTTGCAGATGACACAAAGACCTGCAACAGAGTTGATACACAAGGTGGGGTAGAAAAGATGAAAAGGGACTCAGCAAGGTTGGAGGAATGGTCAAATGTATGGCAGCTTAGATTCAACGCAAAGAAGTGCAAAGTAATGCACCTGGGAAACAAAAACCTAGGGCTAGAGTACACAATGGGGGGTGAGATACTGACAGCAACAAAAATGGAAAGGGACCTTGGGGTAGTCATATCAGGAAACCTAAAGGTGAGCCAGCAATGTGAGAAGGCAGTAAGGAGGACTGGGGGGATACTGGGATGCGAAGGGAGAGGCATCACCAGTAGAAAACAGAAAGTTGTTGGCCCTCTATACAGACAGTTGGTAAGACCACATCTGGAGTACTGTGTACAGTTCTGGAGACCCCATCTCTGCAAAGACATAGACAGGGTGGAGGCTGTCCAGAGGAGGGCAACCAAAATGGTGCAGGGTCTGCACCAGAAGACATATGAAGAAAGACTAAAGGAGCTTAAGATGTATACCCTCGAGGAAAGGAGGGAGAAGGGGGACATGATAGAAACTTTCAGATACCTCAAGGGAATCAACAAAGTCCAAGAGGTAGCATCTTTCAAAAAGAGATGTGCAAGAACAAGGGGCACAATTTGAAGATGGGGGTGGCTCAGAGGTAATGTGAGGAAGTATTTCTTTACAGAGAGGGTTGTAGATGCATGGAACAACCTTCCTGAGGAGGTCATAGAGTCAAAAACAGTGGGGGAATTCAAGAATGCATGGCACAGACATAAGGCAATTCTAGTGGTGGGTAGGAGGAAGTAGGCTGTTGGTTAACTAGGATCTGCATCTTATCCATTAGGTAGGAAAATGGGCAGACTAGGTGGGCCAAGTGGTCCTTATCTGCTGTCAAAGTCTATGTTTCTATGATGTGCCTCCATGTTGTGTGCAGATGGGTGGTGGTGTTCCTCCATGTTGTGTGCAGATGGGTGGTGGTGTGTCTCCACGTTGTATGCAGACAGGTGGTGGCGTGCCTTAATTCTGTGTGCAGATGGGTGGTGGTGTGCCTCCATGTTGTGTGATGTGGTGGCATGCCTCCATGTTGTCTGCAGATGGGTGGTGGCGTGCCTCCATGCTGTGTGCAGACAGGTGGTGGTGTGCCTCCATGTTGTCTGCAGATGGTTGGTGATGTGACTTCATGCTGTGTGCAGATGGGTCATGGCATGCCTCCATATTGTGTGCAGATGAGAGGTGGCATGTCTTCATGTTGTGTGTAGGGTGGTGGTGTGCCTCTATGTTGTCTGCAGATGGGTGGTGACGTGCCTCCATGTTATGTGCAGATGGGTGGTCACATGCTTCCATTGTGTGTGCTGATGGGGGGAGGCATGTCTCCATGTTATGCGCGAGGTGTTGACATGCCTCCATGTTGTGTGTAGACTGGTGGTGGCATGCCTCCATGTTGTGTGCATACAGGTGGTGGCGGGCCTCCATGTTGTCTGCAGATGGGTGGTGGCGTGCATCCATGCTGTGTGTAGACAGGTGGTGGTGTGCCTCCATATTATCTGCAGATGGTTGGTGGTGTGACTTCATGCTGTGTGCAGATGGGTCATGGCATGCCTCCATGTTGTGTGCAGATGAGAGGTGGCATGTCTCCATGTTGTGTGTAGAGTGGTGGTGTGCCTCTATGTTGTGTGCATACAGGTGGTGGTGTGTCTCCATGTTGTGTGCAGATGGGTGGTAGCATTCTTCCATGCTGTCTGCAGGTGGGTGGTGGTGTTCCTCCATGTTTAGTGCAGACGGGGGTTGCATGTCTTCATGTTGTGTGTGGGCTGGTGGCATGCCTCCATGTTGTGTGCAGATGGGTGGTGGCATTCCTCCATGTTGTGTGCAGACGGGGGATGGCATGTCTTCATGTTGTGTGTGGGTTAGTGGCATGCCTCCATGTTGTGTGCAGATGGGTGGTGGCGTGCCTTCATGCTGTGTGCAGACAGACAGTGGTGTGCCTCCATGTTGTGTGCAGGCAGGTGGTGGCATGCCTCCATGCTGTGTGCAGATGTGTGGTGGCATGCCTCCATGTTGTGTGTAGAGTGGTGGTGTGCCTCTATGTTGTGTGCATACAGGTGGTGGTTTGTCTCCATATTGTGTGCAGATGGGTGGCGTCATGCCTCCATGCTGTGTGCAGATGGGTGGTAGTGTACCTCCATGCCATGTTGTGTGCAGTCAGGTGGTGGAGTGTCTCCATGATGTGTGCAGAAAGGTGGCGGTGTGCCTCTATGCTGTGTATGGATGGGTGGTGATGTGCCTCCATGCTGTGTGCAGATGAGTGGTGATGTGTCTCTCTGTTGTGTACAGATGGGTGGCGGCATGTCTCAGTTTTGTGTGCAGACAGGTGGTGGCATGCCTCCATGCTGTGTGCAGATGTGTGGTGGCATTCCTCCATGTTATGTGCAGATGGGGGGGTGTCTTGTCTCCATGTTGTGTGCAGATGGGTGGTGGTGTGCCTTTGTTTTTTGGATGTTATTTTTCCTCGGAGCTCCGGCTACAGTCCCCCCCCCGCACTCCGTAATTCCCCCGGCGCCATCCCCGGACATGAGACCCCCTCCCTTCTGCACCTCGCGACTTACCCTTCGCGGCAGGGTGGTGGGGAGCGACTCAACCCACCCCAACGGATCCATGCCAGGGAGGCGCCCTCCAGGAATAGCACCGGGGAATGACGTTGTCCTGCTGGGCTCCCATTTTCTTTTGTTTTCCTCCCGGCGGGCATGGCGTGCAATGACGCCAGCGACTGAGTGCGCACATGCTCCCGTGCGCACGCTAGTCAAGCGTCTGCCACATCCCACCCCCCCACTTGGCTTGCGGCTGCGTGCTGTCGATCCCCAGCCTCCGCTAGGGGTCAGGCAAGCACCGGCGGCCCGAATCCCCCCACCCCGGAGATGGAGAGCAGTCCTCCGGATGCTCAATCCATCTCCTCCCTGCCGACCCCCGGCAACCCATGCCTGTTCCCGAACACGGGTCGCCGGCGTGTCACGAGGTGAAGCGACCAGCGCCTCAACCCTCAGCGCCACCGGACCGGATTGTGGTGTGCCTTTGTGCTGTGTGCAGATGGGTGATGGTGTGCCTCCATGTTGTGTGCAGATGGTGATGGCATATCTTCATGTTGTGTGCAGATGGGTGGTGGCGTGTCTTCAGGCTGTGTGCAGGCGGGTGGTGGCCTTCCTCCATGTTGTGTGCAGATGGGGGTGGGTGGCTTTTCTCCATGTTGTGTGTGGGGTCATGGCATGCCTCCACATTGTGTACAGATGGGTGGTGGCGTGTCTCCATGTTGTGCGCAGACAGGTGGTGGTGTGCCTTCATTCTGTGTGCTGACAGGTGGTGGCATGCCTCCATGTTGTCTGTAGATGAGGGGTGGCATGTCTCCATGCTGTGTGTTAGGTAGTGACGTGCCTCCATGCTGTGTGCAGATGGGTGATGGCATGCCTCCATGTTGTGTGCAGGTGGGTGGTGGAGTGCCTCCAGGTTGTATGCAGAACAGTGGTGGTGTGCCACCATGTTGTGTGTAGAAAATATAATAATAATAATAAAAATCTTTATTTGTAGAGTGCCTTTCAAATTGCCAAGGCGCTTAACATACAAAATAAATAAAACAGTAATAGCAAATACAGAAATAGCTAAAATCAATTCAGGTAGGCTTGGCACCACAAATGGGTCTTTAGGGCCTTCTTGAAACCCCTCATGGTCGTGCACTCCTGTAGATGACAGGGTAGAGAATTCCACAGGGCTGGAGCCACATACATAAATTCACTTGCCCCCGATGACTTTAGAGATACCCTTGGAATCTCTAGCAACCCCTTGTCAGCCGAGCAGATCACTCGGGGCAGTAAGGAGACAGGAGCTCTTTCAGGTAGTCTGGGCCCTGCCTGTGTAGGGCTTTATACATCAGAAGTCCAACCTTGAAGGTGATCCACCACTGAACACGCAGCCAGTGCAGTTCACGCCACACCGGTGTGATGTGACACACCCGAGGGTTCCCCATCAACAACCGGGCTGCAGCGTTCTGCACTAGCTGCAAGTGGTGGATATCAACCCCTGGCAGTCCTAGGTAAAGGGAGTTGCAGTAATCAAGGTGTGAGGTCACAAAGGCATGGATCAGTGTAGAAAGGTCACTGGATAGAACTAGGTGCTTGATCCTGGTGATGTTCCGCAGATGATAAAAGGAAGACTTGACGACTGCCGACACCTGAGATCACAGTGTCAGACCATCATCAAGAATCACCCCAGGTCCAGCACCTGTTTAGAGGTAAGAAGCTGGGAACCTCCCAAGCAAAGTCCAGAAGGCTGACCTGCTCCCAACCCCTCTATCTGGCAACCCGAATCCACAACCATCAGCTCTGTCTTTCCTGATTTCAACTTCAGCCAGCTGGAATTCATCCAGTCCTGGATTTCAGTGAGGCAGTTGTTAAATACCGAAAGCACACAATCCTGATTGGGTGTGAGACAGGTAGAGCTGGGTATCATCAGCATAGCAGTGAAACCTCAGCCCATACCATCTTATAATGTCTCCGAGGTGCTACATGTACTCCATGAACAACATGGGGAATAACACCCAGCCCTGAGGGACCCCACATGGCAGAGAGAATGGGTTGGAGGAAAAATTCCCCGACACCACCCTCTGTGTTCTGCCAGTGAGGAAGGACTTAAACCACCTGAGAACTGTACCAGACAGGCCACAGATGAACCTCAGCTGCTCGAGTAGCACCCCATGGTCCACAGTGTCAAAAGCTGAGGAGAAATCAAGAAGTACCAAGATGGAACGGCGCTTCTGATCTCTCGCCATCAAGAGATCATTGAGCACCTGAACCAGCGTGGTCTCAGTACTATGCCTCTTATGAAAACCAGATTGGAGAGGTTCATAGATGTCATGGATGGTCAAATGGTTCTCCAGCTGTAGTGCCACAACCTTTTCAATCACCTTCCTCACAAAGGGAAGGTTAGACGCGGTCTGTAGTTCGTAAGGCAGCCTGGGTCCAGATAAGCTTTCTTCAGGAGAGGTGTCACCACCACCTCCTTCAGGGAGCTAGGGAACTCACCCAATTCAAGGGAGCACCAGACTATCCTTGCAAGGACTGGACCAATGATGTCACAACAACCCATAATCAGGGGAGTTGGACCAAGATCCAAACTACAGCATGTAGGGTGCATAACCCGGACAATCCGCACAACTTCCCCGGACTCCAGCTGGTTGAAGGTACGCCAGGCAAAGTGAGGAGGAGTGACTGAACACCAATCACTAGCAGCTCCTATAGAGTATGCCGGTTAGCTGTCCGCTCTGATGCTGGCCACCTTATCTGCAAAGAACCGAGCGAGCTCATCACATTCGGGCTGTGAAAAGGCTCTTCAGGACTGAAGACAGGCTGGGTTGCACAGCCTGTCCACAGTTCGAAAGAGCTGAGCCAGTCAGTTCTGAGCAGCAGCAATCTCCCTGGACAGGAATTCTGCCTTCTTACATGTAATTGTTGATTGATAGACTTGATAATGTACTCTCAATCTAAGATGGTCAGCCTCCAGGTTGGATTTCCACCAGCAATGCTCTAACCTTCATCAGAGTGGCCGCAACTCCCTCAAGGTCCCATCAAACTAAGGGGATCGAGAACGAAGGGAGAGAGGACAAACACAGACAGGAGCTATAAAGTCCATGGCTGTAGTAACAGCCTTATTATAGGCCTGAATCAGGCCCTCTGGACTCCCGCTTGCCTCAAGAATTACCGATAGGTCAAGTACTGCCCACAAGGCCATCAGGGCTCACATCCCATAAAGGGCAGTATCTGACCACCTCCACAGGGGCCGGCCTATGAAGGGGGGTCGCAAAAACTGAACCTCACAGTGTAGTGATCGGACCACCTGACCAGTTCCACCCCCAGATTGGAGGTTTCAATCTCCAGGAGGAAAATCAAGTCAAGGGAGTGATCATGTTTATGAGTAGCAGAGGTAACAATCTGTGTAAGGCCCAGTGATATCATCAACTGGAGGAAGTCCTGTCCAAATTGTGAGAGTTTGTCATCGACCCAGGCATTGAAGTAGCCCAGGACCATCAGCCTGGATGACTGGAATGCCTTGTTGACCACAAAGTCTGCTACTTCCTGAAGGAATCACTTCTTGTCCCCGAGTGGATTATAGATGAGGGTGATCCGACAGCCTACATGTGCTACTATGGTACACTCAAATGACTTGGCCTCCTCAACTGGTACACTTGTGAGACCCAGTTCAGTCTTGAAACAGACTGCTACCCCCTGCCCCCCCGTGGTCCAATCTAGAGCAGTGCATCACTGAGTACCCAGCTGGAATTGCAGCCTCCAAAGTGGGGCCGGCATTCTCACCCAGCCTGGTCTTGGTGTTGCAAGCTAGATCAGCTGTTCCGACAAGATCTGCAATAATTGCAGTCTTGTTTTTAATGGATCTGGCATTGCATAACACTGCTCAAGTCGGACGGGATTCTAAGGCCAACTGAGCTACCTGCCCACCAGTGGTGGTGCCCTTGGGTATGGAAACCAGACATGGAGGACCATGTTCCAGAGTCCATTTTGCCCCAGGGCATCTCCTGAACCTAACAACCCCGATGTCAGAACTCCACTCATTCATCGTCCGCCGTTCACAACCCCCGATGAGCGATACCCAGTGCTCTGCAGTGCTGATAGATTGAAAACCGCAAAGGGGGAGACAAATGGGTGGAGGTGGCAAAGTTCAGAGGATGAATGGTGCATGACCGAGGGAGAGAGAACCAACACATTTTACTACCCCAAAGACCTTGAGATCCACGTCCAAGCCCAAATACCCGATGATTATCAAAATAACAAGATAAAATCACCCCCCAGACAATAAACAGACAATTACATTTTCCATCATCTCTCACTTGGTGGAAGGTCAAATAAAATCAAATAATGAAAGAAATCAAAAAACACAAAAATTGAACCCACCCTTCAAAACATTCCTCCTCTCTCTCTCTCTCTCTCTCTCTCTCTCTCTCTCTCTCTCTCTCTCTCTCACAGAAAGGATGGAGTTTAAACAAAATATTTAAAATAACAAAAACAAAATCAGTCTTAAAATAATAAGAAACCCTACATGGGTGGTGGAATGCTTCCATGCTGTGTGTAGATGGTGGGGTGGCATGTCTCCATGTTGTGTGCAGATGGGTGGTGGCATGTCTCCATGTTGTGTGCAGATGGGTGGTGGCGTGCCTTCATGCTGTATGCAGATGGGTGGTGGCATTCCTCCAGGTTGTGTGCTTACTGGGGAGTGGCTTGTCTCCATGTTGTGAGTAGGGTAGTGACGTGCCTCTATGTTGTGTGCAGACAGGTGGTGGCATGGCTCCATGTTGTGTGCAGACAGGTGGTGGTGTATCTCCATGTTGTGTGCAGATGGATGGTGGTGTGTCTCCTTGCTGTGTTCATATGGGTTATGGAATGCCTTCATGCTGTGTGGAGATGGGTGGTGGCATGCCTCCATGTTGTGTGCAGATGGGTGGTGGCATGCCTCCATGCTGTGTGCTGACAGGTGGTTGCATGCCTCCATATTGTGTGCAGATGGATGGTGGCGTGCCTCCATGCTGTGTTCATATAGGTTATGGAATGCCTCCATGCTGTGTGGAGATGGGTGGTGGCATGCCTCCATGTTGTCTACAGATGGGTGGTGAAGTGTCTCCATGTTGTGGTCATATGGGTGGTGGCATGCTTCCATGCTGTGTGCAGACAGGTGGTGGCGTGCCTCCATGATGTGTGCAGGTGGGTCAATTTCTTTCTGTCATTAAGGACTTCTTTCATCGCGTACTCTGTTGTGTGAATAATCAATTCTTTCACAGCATATTCTCTTTTGTGAATAACTACTTCTTGTATCACGTATTCTCTGTTCTGAATAACTACTTCTTGTGTCACGTATTCTATTTTGTGAATAAGTGCTTCTTGCATTGCGTATTCTGTTTTGTGAATAATCACTTCATGGGTCATGTATTCTCTGTTCTGAATAATCACTTCTTGCATTGTATATTCCCTTTTGTGAAGAAATGCTTCTTGGGTTGCATATTCCATTCTGTGAATAACCAGTTCATGTGTTGCATGTATACTCTTTTGTGAATAACCTCTTTGTGTGTGGCGCATGTATTCAATTTTGTACATAACCACATCTTGTGTCGCATGTTTTCTCTTGTGTGAATAACCAGTTTTTGAGCAGCATGTATTCTCTTGTGTGAATAAGCACTTCTTGCATCAGAATGCATTTGTATTCTCTTTTTATATTTGTGACTATGTGTTTCAGAATATCAGACGTCATATCAGTCTTTGAAGGCAGCATGCTTTCACCTTCATTGTGTTGTATCGATTGAATTTGTTACAGTAACAGTTGACAATCCTTCACTGTGGAAATTGGCTTGTGTTTTGACAGTTTTACATTTTTGGAAAAATGAAATCGAGGAGAAGGTTCATGTGTCTGTGGCAGCTTTGCTCAGAGAAGCTTTTCAGCATATGGTCTACTCTCCATCAGCCAAGGAAAAAAGCAAGCATTACAGATCAAATGTCAAGAATAACTCTGACCATTATCAGAGCAATTTAGAGAAACATGTAGCACGCTCACATGTATACTGTGTGAACATGAATGATGAGCAGTGTCAAATCTACAACCAGAATGCGAAAGAGAAAATGGTGAGATACAGAGAGGCCTAGAAGTGGAACAAACAAGTGCAAGCTGAAACAAGTAGTGCACTGAGTAAATGACAAACAATGGCTGAAGAGCAAAAGAAAGTAGCACAAAGAGAATTCTGGAGGGAGAAAAAAAGGCAACAATGTGCAGCAGTGATGAGCCAGAATTAATGAAAAGCAACACCAGAAATACTGGTCAATAAAGGAACTACAAATGCAACCGTTGCCACTACCACCACCATCACCACCACTGCCACCACCACCACCCCAGCAATACCAGTGGCTGCAGCAGGGAGTGAGTTGTGTGTGACACCCATGGACTGAAAAAATAATGCTGCCTTAAGAAAGGCTGTACAAAGAGCGTGAAAAGGTCTTTCTAAATTGCCAAATGGATTTGCTGCCACAGTGCAGAAGATCCTGTCTACCTTTTCACCATCCAAACAAGCTGCCCTGGCTCTTTGCTCTTACCAAAGAATTCACACCCAAGAGATGGGTAGTAATGGTTCTGAACTTTGCCGAGAACTACATATGCAAATTACAGGATGAAGTGCAGGCAGCCCACTGGCATTACGAACAAGCAGCGGTTCACTTGGCAGTAACCTACCACCCGTGTGATCACTGTGAGGGCACAGTCATGGAGTCATTAGCATTTCTCTACAGTGATCTGAAATATGATCACCCTGCCATACGTAATTTTGTTGAGATCTGAAATGTACACCTAAGAAATGTCCGCTCTTTAAATATCATCAAAGAAGTTCACTTCATAGATGACTGCAGGAACCAGTATAAGTCAAAATGGACATCCTTTGACATTTCAATGTCATCCACTGAATATGGATTCCCCATCGAGTGTGCTTTTTTCAGCTCACGACATGGAAAGGGTCCTGTAGATGGTGAAAGTGCCTTTGTAAAATCAGCAGCAAGCAGAGTGGTACAATCATGGCAGGCCATAATTAGAAAGGCAAAAGAGCTGTATAAATACTGCCAGAATCAGCTGACCCAAGAGTCTGCCACTGAAGGGTGCAATCACTTTAGGGGAACATTCTTCTAGGTCAGTGAAAACCAGACAGAAAGAGAGGCCAGAGCAGATGTAAGAATGGTAATTGGGACACACAAGATACAAAGTGTCAAGTGTGCGATGGATGGTGTGGTGGTGACAAGAAACTTTACATGCTTTTGCATACCTTGTATTAATGAAGATAGGCCCTGTGACAATTTGAGTCATGTTGAAGCCTGGAAGATTCAAAAACTAATGGCTTCAGCTGCATTTAGGATGGCTTTAATGGATCCCACCACCACCACCATGCTCACTGGTTACTCTGGTGGTCCAGCAAACTCAACAGCATTCAGTGTAGTGTCAGGCCTGACACACCACTTCAGCCTCCCACACTGACCCTTATTCTAGTGATCTGACAGCGGAAAAGGCTGATCCTTCTTGGGAGTACCACGCAGCTTCTAATGCCGATCAAGCTCCTGGTGATGCCACACCAGCAGCCACCACAGGCAATGATTTTGCAAGTTTGCCAGACAGTATGTCAAATGATGCTGAAGTGCACACCACTTCAATGGAATGCACAGCTACACTCTCCAATGACATGTCTACTACATTATCCAACGACCACCCAGTTCCTAAAAAGATAGACCAAGACATGATACAGATCAATAATTACTATGCCATGTACTATTCAAAGGAATATTATATTGAGCAACTAACCGCTGTGGATTCAGTGGGACAATAGTACTCCATGAAGTTCCTAAAACAGCATGAGAGTGTTTTTACATGGCTATGGCATCAGGACAATGACCATGTGAGAAGAAAAATAATTTTTCATGGACTAATACAGTTTCAGCACTGAGATGGCACCTTTGAAATGCACAATGGAGAATTACAGACAATCACTGCAAAGTTCAGCACACTACAACAAAAATGGAATTAAATGAACTCACTCCACTTTGTAGTGTACTGTGCTGAACTCAAACAAGATGTATCATTTTCATTTTTCATATGTGTTGGCAACACTACATTTTTCTAAATAGATAGTTTAGCCTGTAGTCACTGTTTAGCTTGTAGTCATAGTTTAGCCTGTAGTCATCAATTAGCCTGCAGTCAAAGTTTAGCCTGTGGTCATAGTTTAGCCTGTAGTCACAGTTCAGCCTGTATTAACAGCTGATGCAGTAGATCAAAATGATGTGTTTTGTTAGTATTTAATACATTTTTTGTTGTTTATATATGTAAATGTTAAAGTCTGTGGTGATAGTGCAGTCTGTAGTTACAGCCAAAATAGTTAGCTGATGCATTACATCAAACTGTTTTTATGTTTCCTTGTGCATGCGCAAGAAACATTTTGTTTCAGAGAACAGCATTTCAGAAGTGTGTCATGGACTAGCCCAATACAGAGCAATGTACGTTGGGCTCGTTTCTAACAGACCAAAGACCATGCAAGAACAGTATGATGGTGGTCACAGTTTTTAATTATTTTTATTTATTTATTCTAGGATTACAAATACCTTTGAGCCAGAGACTCTTTTACAAAGGTTCCACGTCAGGTGGGAACAGCAGTTAACAACAAAAGCACAATTGATGAACATAGCGACAGTTTGACAAGAAACATTACACACAGTAAAGCTAACAAAATAAAATATGGTAAAAGTTGGTGCAAACAATAAGTAAAAGTAGAAGCATCGGCGGCATCAGTAGGATGACTTTGTCTGTAACAGTGCAGGAGGTAGCAATATCGGCTGATGAGTTTACAACAACAGTTGATGTTAAAAAAGAAAAATATAAGGGTTACAGGTAGGTACCATAATTTATATTGTAGTAACATTTAAGCAGTCAGCAAATTGACTTTATTTGTATCGGAGTGGAGTGTGGGGAGGGAGGAGAGCAGTGGCCAAGCCAGTGGCATCAGAGACATGAGATGAGTGAAAGGATGCACTTCTTGTACTGCGAGGATTTGGTGCATGTGTAAGAAGATGTTGGGTGGTTGGTGGGGTTAGTCCAAGGCTAATTCTTTTTGCCAATATGCAGGCCTGATATGTGATCCTGCCCTTGAGGTGTAGCCAATTGGTTTGGGTGTACAAGTCGCATGTGTGGGTGTGTCTGTGAGTGCCAGGGACCAAGCGACATGATTTGCTAAGTGCGATGCAAATTCTTTTAAGGGTTGTGTTGGTGCAGCACCATAAATGACAATCCTATAATCAATTATGGAGAGGACTGAGCTGGTGACAACGACCTGGAGTACTTCAGGGGTCATGCAGTGCCTATGCCTATAAAGGAGCCCTATTCTTGAGTTTACTACCTTAGAGATAATGTTGACATGTTCAGTATAAGCTAGAGTGCTATCAAGAGTTATCCCTAAGTATTTAAAGTTATGGACCTGCTCAAGAGATGAGTTGTGGTTATTTAAAATAGTTAGTTGGGCTGATGTATTCTTATTGTGTGGACTGGCAAATAGCATTACCTTAGTTTTCTTATAATTCATTATTAGTTTATGCTGGGCAAACCAGGCCTCAACCACAGTGAAACTGTACTCTAGGCTGCTGACAAGAGGGAGCAGGTCAGGCTGACTAGCAAATAACACGGCGACATCAGCATAAAGAAGAATGTTGTTGGTACAGACTTGGGAGAGGGTATTAAGAAAGAGGCTAAAAAGTAAGGGACCGAGGATGGAGCCTTGAAGGACTCCTGAGCGCACCGGATGGCTGATCGATAGGGTATCAAGGATTTTGATCTGATGTGTTCTGCCTTCACTATAGTTTTTAAACCAGATTGTTACTCTATTCGAGAGTCCAAGGGCAGGGAGTGACTCGAGCAGGAGAGTATGGTTAACCGTGTCGAAAGCCTTAGTGAGATCAATACATATTGACCCCACTAGGTGACCCCAGTCCAGTGCCTTATGAAGGAAGGCTGTATGCTCTAGGAGGGCAGAGGTGGTACTGTAACCCTTCCTCAGTCCATGTTGCTCTGGGTATTGGATGCTGTACTTGGCCAAGCAATCAGATAACTGGTCAGAGACGATATGCTCCAGTGCTTTGGAGAAGGGTGGAAGGATGGAAATCAGGCAGTGATCTGAGTGCAAGGCTCGGTCTCCACACTTGTGAATGGGTGTCACCACTGCCACTTTCCATCATTGGGGGAACTGTCTCAGGCAGAGAGACACATTCAGTACAGTAGTTTAGTGAGTGGTGACAGGACCGCATCAAGGGTAAGGTGTAGTATTTTAAGGTCAAGAGAGTCACTGCTGTATCTAGACTTGCTGAGCACCCTCAGTAGATACTTTTTGTCTTCTTTCAGGGTGATTCTCTTAAAGTAGAAGGGGGTGTTCAGGGTTGAGGCAGCCTTCTTAGAGTCAGCCGTGCTGGTTGGTTCTTCAAAGAAGTCAGGGGGGAGAATGCTGCCAAGGTCAGTAAAGGCAGCATTAAATGTGTCTGCTAATTGCTTGGGGTCCTGGATGGTTTCCCCATTTACATTGAGCAAGGAGGGAAGGAATTTGTTAGGTTTGCCTGTGAGGTCTTTGAGATTAACCCAAAACTTCCTGCCGTCACTCCAGGAGTATGAGAGTACTTTTTTAAAATAAGTAGTTTTTGCAAGGCATGTCTCGTGGGTGCATGCATTCCTCGCAGCTTTGTAAAGGTGCCAGTCAGCTTGTTTACCTGCTGCATGAGCTTTGTACCAAAGATTGTCTCTTGTGGCCATCAGGTTTTGGAGGGAGGTGGTGATCCAGGAGTTGCTCACACCCTTAACCTTCTGTTTTTTAAAGGGGGTGAAGATATCACAGGCAGTATTGAAAAGGGTATTAAAGTGTTCCAGGGCTTGATTGACCCTTATTGCTGAGTCCATTTATGACCAGTCACACTGTAGGAGATAGGCCTGAAGCCGTTTGAGCTGCCCTTTCTTAAGGACACATTGGTAAATCTCTTTTGCGAGTTGTTTGGGGGACCTATTTGACCAATGACAGATGACAGGAGAGTGGTCACTGAGAAAGTCAGAGAGGACCTCAGTGCCAGTAAACCATTCTGGGTGATTTGTGAAAATCAGGTCAAGCAGTGAGCTGTGGCCAGTCCTATAGCTGATTCTGGTAGGGGTAGTCACCAATCAGGTAATGTCAAGGGCTACAAGTGCATCTTTGTATAGGTCGGCTTCCGGGGCAAGCCAGTTAACATTAAAGTCTCCTAGTGCTACAACTTCAGTGATTGGGTAAATTAGAGAGGTATTCGAGCATCATATTGAAGCCATTGGCATGGACACATGAGGGAATATAGATTGAAAGAATAGTGAGTGCTTTGCCCTGATGACCTAGAACTACTTTAATTGCAAGGGCCTGGGCATTGTTCCCTGAGATAATTTTTGGAAGGGCGTGACCCTGTAGTAAGTCTTTAAGGTAAATGGCACACCCCCCTCCTCTTTTTCCATTCCTATCCTCTCCAGATAAGGTGTAGCCATCCAGGGAGACAGCAGTGTCTAGTACTTTGGGAGAGAGCCAAGTTTCAACAACTGCCAGCACATCTGGTTTATCAGGGACACTGGTTTACCGGGATTGAGAAAGGGCATATTCCATTTTGCACATTGTAAAAAACGGTATTGTCACCGGTGTCTGCTAAGCCAAAATCTGGTTTCACCGGTGTTTGGTTTTGTGTACTTTATTTAACAATTTTTAACTCTGCTAACATGCATTTTAGCAATTCTGACCTCCGCTATTACACATCCTTCCATCCTTGTACCAATTTAAAGTTATTTTAGGTACAGGATGTGATGGCAGCAGCAACACTACAGCCACCATCCCTAAGGTGTGATGGAAGCAGCGCTACGGTCTCCATCCCTCTGGTGTGACAGAAGCAGCAGCACTATGGCCCCCATCCCTTAGGTGTGATGGCAGCAGTACTACGGTCATCATTCCTCATGTGTGATGACAGTATCAGCACTATAGCCCCCATCCCTCAGGTGGGATGGCAGCAGGCCTACATTCCCCATCCACCAGTAGTGATGGCAGAAGCACTACCACCCCCACCCCTTCGGTGTGATGGCAGTAGCAACAATGCAGTACACATCCCTCTTTGGTGATGGCAGTAGTGACAGCACTATGATCCCCTTTCAACACTCACACCCCACATGCGCAAGTTACAAATGACTTGATCTCTTTGCTTGTTAGAACTCAGATGTGAATTAATCTGAACCATCACCGCTAAGGTGGACTACCTTTGTTTTTCCTATCTGTAATATAACTGCCTGAACTGGAAATCTGCCTGTAACACGCTGACCTGGGTTGGGAAGAGACTTGGGTGTTGGAGGGCCAGCTGGTGGGTGAATGCTTGAGTGTCCAACGACCACTCCCCTTCTCCTGAGAGGGAGGGTGGGTTCAGGATCAGCATTTGCTGGCCAATGGTGGAGGCCAGAGGCACGACAACACGTCAGTCCTCACTGCGGGAGGAGTGTGACAGATGTCGGCTTGTGCCTTGACATCATGTAGCCTGTCAAGCTCCCAAGAAAATGGGAAAGCACCCGCTGGCCAACTGAAGGATGGCTGCTGGTCCTGCCATACACCAGAAGCCCCAGACATGTGTCCGTTCTGACCCCCGGCATGCCCAGGATACACAGGAAGCTCTTTGGGGAAATTCTCATCCCCTCGTAGCCTCCCACAGGGGTTGGGGCCCACTCAATGAAGGGTTACTTTGGGTTACCTGGTAGCATAGCAGTAAGGGTCAGTGGATAGTGGTTGGGACTCAGCAGTGGTGGTAGGGGGCCTTGGCAGGCCTGAAGGAGTGGATGACCAGGGGGTAGGAGGAGCAAAAAAACTGCTTGAATTTGCTTCTTTGAAATAAAATGTTTTCACCTAAAAAATCCACAACTGATTATTGGAGGACCTTCAAATGGATTCATGCATCTCCCAGACATGTGGATGCTTTTTTTTTTCTACTTGGTGTCCATTAAAAGGGTGTCTCCCAGTTTTCATGTCTTTGCTCAGATGTGAATTGAGCACTACTCTGCCCACCAGCATTATACACCCCTGGGGTCTTACCTTCTGTATGTCATTGAATGTGTTTTCAAAATCCACTGGCCAAACATAAGTACTCTTAAATACTTAACATTTGCTTTTTTTTGAAGCAGTCCATCAGAAAACATTTTGTTGTCACAGAGACAGAACCAGCGGGTGGAAGAAAAGGTGCAAATAATCCAATTCACTTAAATGGGGTGCTAACTGTGAAGTCTTTTCATAAGTAGTAAGGCAGTTTCTTCTTTGTGAACATGCTTTCATTCAGACTAGTTTTCATTCAAACAACTGAGGATTTTGGATGGCCCTGCTGATTATAAACCTGAATAAGTTAGTTGGTAACAGTGATCCTGCTTTTAGCAATCTACAACCTAGATGCTTATATGCAAAGAATACAATAAAAAACTGACTAAAATCTAAAAACAAACTTATAAAATGTGGCTGAATATTTATCTTTACCTATACAAAATTATTGCAGCCCAATTAAAACTCAAGTAAATTACATGGTATCCTGACTACTGTTCTATGATGTAGTAAACATATATTGGTATTTTTTTTTTATATTCTTTGTAAAGCAGGTAAGGCCCACTAGGCAGAACTGTCTGTTTTAAGTAGTGACCTAGAAGCCCTTGGGAGGTTAAGTGACTTGCTTGGATGCAAGTGGAGGTTGTGGTACTCAAACCCAAGTCTGCTGGATGTACCCAGTTCAATCATCATTTGTTACTCTAACCACTAAACATGAGTGGTTAAACTGAATGGCTGATTACACAAAGCAGTGCAGGTGATTTTCTTACTGTTTCTATATGCAGCAAAACAGAGAGAATGCAAAGCACAGCAGCATTCATTTTAAGATACTGAAATCTGGTTGACCGCTGGCTGCAGTAATATTACTGCTTGCAATGCCAGTGACCCAGGGTCAGAAAGCAAACTTGGTTGCTGGAGGTCTGGCCAGGGGAGTAGGATCGAGCACCTGGGGGACTCCTCTCCTCCTCCTCTGGGGAGGGTGGGCTGCAGGTCTTGCTTCTTTACCACCACCGATGTGACCAGGGTGGTGGTGCGATGGTGCTGCAGAGTAATCAGGAGCGGAGGACACTAGCCAGGATCTGAACCAGTGGCATGTCTCTATGTGACCTACCTCCTTGGATCTCTAGTGCCAGTGTCCTCAGGGACAGAGACCAGGAAACCAGGAACAATCACCCCACATCGGCCACTAGCAGAAGGGACCCAGGTGCCCCAGACTTCATAACCAGGCTCCGTGGGAAACCCACTGGGCTGCCCGACACACACTAAGGGAGTGTGTAGGGGTGAGCTAGGTTCCCCTCCCTTCCCACCTGGAGGGGTACAACCCAGGCAGGATGGGGCAGGCCCACAGGAGCTCCTGAGCATGACCTGGAGGTGAAGCTAGGGGATACCAATGCTGTGAGAAGGGGACATAGAAAGAGAAAATAAAACAAATTTAAAAAGATACTGAAATCTTAGAGAGTCTGTGCAGTGACATGCAATTTCCATGATGCACCGGTACAAGAATTCAAAATCCACAAACCAAGCAGGATTCCGTGATTGTTACTGGTGTTACCGGTAAAAATGGAAAACCAGGGTCCCTGTTTATGCTGTGATACCCATACTTGCAGAAGATCAGTATTGGGTAGTAGGCTCTGAATATTGACAGAAGCCAGTATGAGACCACCAGGGCTACTGCCATGGCAGTGAAGCGCTGCACAGGCCCCGGGTTAGGGTATATGTTACCTGACATCAATAGGAGAAGCAGGGCATTCCAGAGAAGAAAGTACCTAAGCAGCTTAAGAAGGGTAGGTGATCTATGCTTAGAGGATTTTCTGGCCTTAGTAATAAAAAGGGGCATGGAGAGGTGTGGAAGGAGAAGGAGGGTGGGAGAGTTAAGGTGGTGGGTTGAGCATCTGCCTGGTTTTGTGGGACTAAGGAAGTGGGTTGGTATTACACTTACAGTTTCAGTGGCCTGTGGTATGGCTCTTCTGAGAGATAGAGGGTGGATTGAAGAGGACTTGCAGCTGTTGTGACTTGGGAGAGGTATGGTAGTTAGTAGGATGATAAGAGGGGCTAGACAATTAAGGGTCCCCATGACTGAGTGAGGGACCAAACGAGGTAGAAGAGGCTGGAGTATTAAAGGGGGGTCAGTAATGCCACCCACTGTGTGTGTGTAAGAGGGAGGGTGGAGGAAGCACATGCCTGAATGAAATATGGTGACCAAGGTGGTTTGGGGGGGCAGATCGGAAGGGTGGAGGTGTAATTGGAGTGGGGGGCCTGTCAAAGGACAGTCAGGGAAGTTAAGTGCCTGAGTCCGAGATGAAAGCAAGGTGGCCTGATGGAGAAGGGGTGAGGATGTGGAATCTGTGGAGGAAGCTTAAGGGGTGGGTGACAAAGGGTTTAAGTTGGACAACAGGACAGGTTAAAATGTAACCCTGGAGATAGCGTAGTGGTTAGGGTGTCCGCCTCTGGTGTGCAGGGTCAGAGGTTCAAAACCAAGGGGGTAGGAAGTGAGGAGTAGGGAACATAACAAAGGTGGGGGATAGAAATAGGATTGGTGGCTTGGGGGAGGGCCAGAATTGAGATGAGGAGTAGAACTGATTTCAGCTGTGCATAGGCAGGAAGATACAGCTCAGTAGTGATTCTTAGTGGTCACTTAGTATAAATTACAAAGGGAGAGCTAGGGTGTTAGAAATTGGTAGGACAGGTCATGTGGTTGAGCACATGACCACTATGACCTATAAATCTGGAGACAACCCGGGGGGGTTGTGGGTTCATGGGGCAGGTGATGTACAGTGTCAATGGGCTAACACAAGTACAGCAGCTCTGCTGATGAGTAATGGCAGGTGAGGGAATCTCTAACTTCAGTTTTCTGCTCCTTCATCCTGCTGCAGCTTGCGGGGGGAGGGGGAGCGATTTTTGGCAGCAAAGGGTGAGGAAAATAAGTTGTATGAAGGGGCTGAAACAAAGGGAGAGTATTTGGGTGGAAAGACAGACAAAGAGAGGGAGGAGGGAGGGGGGAGGGGGCAGGGGTGGACTGGCATATGCAGATCGAACAGGGGACTCGGGAGACAGAGTAGTGAATTCAGATTAAAATCAGAGCCTCAGGACAATAAATGCACCAGTAAAAGAGTAAGTAAATCTCTATATTTGCTAAAGACACAAACTGATACAGTCCGAATACTAAAGTGAACAGTTGAGGGAAATCACAGTAGTACGGGGTTAGAAAGTACAAAGAACTAAAGTAACAGTCTAAAACCCCAAATAGCAGTGTAGGCAGTCAAAAAAAGCAGTCTGAAAAAACAATCAATACAGCTCTGCCGACGAGTAATAGCAGGCGAGGGAATCTCTACCTTCAGTTTGCTGCTCCTTCATCCTGCTGCAGCTTGCGGGAGGGAGGTGATTTCTGGCAGCCTTCACTGGCACAGTTTCATGGGCATAAACTTTGTGTACTTGAAAGGACTGAAACGCTCCAATGAGAGAGCGCTTCAGTACTTTCATTGTATAAAGCTGCCTGGCAAGCCGCTGAACACAGGACCAGTGTTTGGCATACGTAAACAACACGGACTAAAAGAAGTAACAACAAGCAGTCCCTACACACACACACACATTTTTCTAAAAAAAAAAAAAACAACATATACACACACACATATGTTTCTAAAAAAAAAAATACTTGTATGGCATAAAATATATTTTGGGAGGGGACAATTCAATGAAGCCTTCTTGTCCAGATAAAGTTCTTAGAGCTTCAATTTTTTTATATTTGCCCTTTCACTTGTGCAACGTGAACATACTCCTGTGATAATAAACTGGGCTTGGAGAATCCTGCATGACCAGGGGGACTCACTCGGGCTCCTTGCCTGTTTGTCTCTCTCCCTCCTTCCTGTTAAAACATGCAACCCTTCCCCCCTACAAAAAAACTCACTCCTTCCCCTAAATGGTCACAGCTCCTCCCAACTGCTCATAAGTGGGAACTCACTCAGGTTCCATGGCCGTTTATCTCATCCCCTTTCTGTGTTAAAATAAGTACCCCCAAAAAAGTGCTGTCCCCAACTTGACCATTGCGGCTCCTGCTGACTATTGATGAGGGAGAACTCACTTGGGCTTCATGCCCATTTGTTTCTCTGCCCCATCCCTGTTATACTGCACAATCAATCCCCCTACTCCCGAAAAATCTCTGTCACTCCCCTCGATGGTCAGGACTCCAGCCTTCTGCCAATGAGGAGGGACTCACTCAGGCTCTGTGCTCGTCCCCCCCCCATATTGAAACAATCAACCCCCCCAAAGAAACTCTGTCCCTCGACTATTATACGGCTCCAGCCTTCTGCCAATGAGGGGGGACTCCCTGGGGTTCTTTGCTTGTTTTTCTCTTCTCCCCTTCATATTAAAACAAACAACCCCCCCCCAAAAAAATCTCTGTCTCTGTACGATCACAGCTCCCACTGACTGCCAACAAGTGGGGACTCACTTGGACTCCATGTCCATTTGTCTCTGCCTCCCTCTCTGTTGTAACAAGCACCCCCCCAAAACAAAAAACTCTGCCTTTTGGCTTGATGGTTGGGGCTCCCGCTGACTGCCCATGAGGTGCTGCTGCTCCACTGTCCTGCTGAGAACTCTAACTTTTTTTAGCGTGCCCATCACTGTTTATTTTATTCAGAGTGCCTGCTGTCATTTTGTTATAGCAGCTGCTTGTGTTTTTATAAAATAAAGCATTTTAATGTTTACTGAAGTTAGACCCCAGTGAGCTGAATTTTGTGTGCACATTGCCAGACTTGGGAGCATAGAGGAAATAAATATTTGAGAGCCTTGTGGAGCGGGAAAGCCCACCAGGCAGTGGAGCCGGTCTCCACATCTGAGCTAGAGGTTCAAATTAACTCAGTTGGATATTGCTTTTTATTCCTTTGGTGTTGGAAATGGCTGCTTTGGCAGACTGCATTCAGGAGACAAATGAGAGGCAACTATTTTTGGTGAAGATGCTGATGGGAGAAAGGAATGCTGGCTCTGGCAAGACATTGCACTCAGGCTGGTGGTTGGTGCTGACAAGCTCTCTCCAAATTTATTATAGGTATGCCAGCTATTCCTTGAGCTGAGGGTTTATACCTCAGGTTTAAACATAAATGCTATGCTTAGCTGATACATTTTTCCTTTTTCTTCTAGGTTGGTATAAAGAAGACAAAATCAAAATGAATCAGATTAGAGCCAAGGAGCTACACAGGGAAAATGGACCACTGAAGTATTCACATTTTGTTGATGACTGCACACAGATCCTAACCTGGAATTGTGCAGAGTATGCAACTCCTATGGCTGCGGTGAACATCAGAAAGATGATGGCTAGAAAAGTTCAGTTGGAGCACGACTTGGAGTGGGACTGAGGTGATTTCCCTCCTAGGGGTATTTTAATTTTTCTATAAATAAATGCTTTTACTCAGCAAGTACACTAAGGGGCTGTGGAATGTGGTAAGTTAAAGAGACCAACAAACTGGCATTCCAATAAAACCTCACCTCTACCAAGCTTGGGGAAAAGTCAGAGTTCTAAACCCATTTTACCGCTACTAAAATATGAAAGATGGCTAAAGTATTTTAAGAAAAAAAATTTCTGTATATGAGCATTAAAATTCATGAGCATTATGAGAACATTATGGATGTCATGAAACAGCTGTACATTCTGATACTTTACATAATTTTACTTTCTCAGTATTATTGGATTTTATGCTTTATGTTTGACTAACGTGTATAACTATGAAAGGTGTCTTGTATTCAACGTTTTTTGACATATACAATCTACTGTAAAAGGATATGGAGTTTAAAAAACCCTGGAAAGTCATGGCTCCTGCCAATGGGGCTAACTCAGACTCCCTGCCTGTGTCTCTCACTCTCCCCCGCCATTGTCTTTAAATAAGGTCTGTTATCACCTTTAGAGATGTTGCGAAGTAAACAAACTTTTCTTTGTTTATGATGACATTCCGTATATACCTTAGGACTGCTTAGACAGAGGAAGTTCTCGGATTGAACAGGAAGCTACGGTGGCCTCTCTAGTACACCACGTGGGGTGTCAACACATTTGCAAGTCTCCTGCCTGCCTACACAGTACAGGCAGTAGTACACACTACACTTCCAGAAGATAGGCAGCAGTGTTCTTTATGATCTGTATGGACAGACTCTCTGTCTCTCTGTCTCTGTCTCTCTCTCTCCCCCCTTCCTCTCCCCCTCTTTTACAAAACCAGGAAAAGGAAAGAAGTAGCCACTGGTTGCAGGGCCTTTTATCCATGATCCTGCTTAGATACAGTTCTGCTTGAGAAACCTGGGTTCCATTTGAAAAGGCCAACATCACTAACGGCTAGAAATGAGCTATCTCAATTGGCTATTTTTCTTTAACCTCTGCACTTGAGCCCAAAGTAATAACCTTAAGTTGTGATTCAACTAACACAATACACCCCTGCCACATACAAACAATGCAAGAAAACATTCAGCATTGACAAGTGCTTGTTTTTGTAAATATGGAATACTACTTCAAAATGTATGGTTGTATAATGCATTTGACCTTTTTACTTTGAATGACAAATCTGAAAATTGAACTGCCATTTCCTGTCTCTTATCACAGTACATGCTGTGGTACTTTTATGCCCCTTGTTACATGTGCAGCCCTACTTTTATGTCCCCTGTTACATGTGCAACTTTGTGGAGGCTTTTTCTCGGGATCCAAAACAGGAGTTATCCTGCACCATACTACATCTGTATAAGTTGAGTCACAGCATAAAAAATGCTTATAATAATTACTATATTATGAATTTTAAAAATGTACACTAATGTAACACTGTAGTAGCCCTTTTTCGTGCATAGACCCATGTATTATTTCATAATTCAGCCACAAAAGTTCATGGAAGGGGCAAACATTAACCAAACCTATTTGGAAGATTTGGATTTCACCAAAGTCAGAATTTTGGAAAATTCTGCCAAATTTGCAAAATTTTGCAACATTTCTGCAAATTTGGAATTTGCAGATTTCACCCAGCTCGACTTCCTTGTCCTGTCACTGGCATTAAGCCTATGGCATGGGGAACATTCATTTGTGTTTCTTTACTTTCTTTGGCTTAAAATAATAAAAGAAGTTTATTTGGGCTCCAACAGACTTAGGCTACTGTAACTGGCTGGCAGAGCCTACTACGCACACTGGGGCACTCTTACGTATACTAGCTTTGCTTCAATGAAATTAAAAAGAAAAAAAAACAGAAGGCTCCCTGTCACTGGTGCTGTCCTTAGTTATGACCCAGACCAAGGTACTCTCAGTTGTGTCTCTTAATCTTTTGGCCTAGCATGAAAAAAGAAGAGTCCTCTGGAAGACTGAGGCTTCTGTCACTGTATAGCAGAGACTACTGCCTATCACCCATATCATGGCACTCTCACTTGTGTACTAGTAATTTTGCTTCACTTGTGTTTCTTGTTTATTCAATTAAATAAATAAAAAAACAGAAACAAAAAAAGAACAAAAAAAAAAGGCCCCCTTTTTCTGGTGTTGTGCCTGGCTAGGTTGGCCCTCTGCCACTGATGTTGTGCCGGGTTAAAATCCAGACCCAGACCTGGGCACTCTCACTTGTATTGCTTACATTTTTGGCTTGAAATAAAAATGTCCCCCCAAAAGACTAAGGCTTCTGTCCCAGAATATCACCAATAAAGGGCATTCTCACTTGTATACAAATAAAAATAGTGTTATTTCACTTGTGTTTCTTACTTTTTCCATTAAATTAAAGAAAGGTCCCTTGTTATTGGTGCCATGCCTAGTTATGGCCCAGGCTCAGAAAAGGGCATTCTTACTAGAATGTCTGACTTTTTGGCTTAAAACAACAAAAAAAAGAACTGTCCTCCAAAAAGACTGAGGCTCCTGTTGCTGGCTGGAAGTGCTCACCAGCTGGTGTCCATATCAGTGCACTCTAAATTGTGCACTTGCAACTCCAACCCCCATCTCTTTCCCAAACAACTAACTTTCTAAAAAAGTTTTGTTTTTATTTAAGCTACATATATTTTCAACTGACAAAAGGCTTTTTTCCTGTTGTTTCTTTGCCCCCCCCAGAAAAGCTTCTTTAGAAGCTGAGGTGGGTTGGGCCTGCCCTGCGCTAGCACCCGGCGGTCTGACCACAGTCCCCACAGAGAATCAGAGCCACCACACTATTCTTTCGTTTTTTTCCCCATCACCTGTTTTTTCTGTCCCCCACCTAGTAGCAGAAGAAATGCAATTCTTTTTATAGTAAAGCATTGTTTCTTTTGCTTGTAATTCTTTTTTTTATAGTAAGGCATGGTTTCTTTTGCTTGTCATTCTTTTTTTTTTTATATTAAGACATGGTTTCTTTTGTTAAGTTTTGATGATGATTGCAATCACAACTGCAACCTCAGAGCAACAGCTACTTAGGGCATCTTTTCTCTTTCTCTTGTGTACACATTATTTTACCATGCAACAGTGCATTTTATGATTGGCCATTCAGCCTTGTATTTTAATCTGTTCTTTAACAATCTTCTCTGATGGCATAAAAAAGGCATGGCGTTTAAGGGATTGAAAGGGAAATAGGAAAACGTAGGGCAGGGAAGGGAGAGGATTTCTGTAGGTGGCCAACCTACATAATAAAAACAAAAGGGATAGTATAGAATAGGACAGAGAAACACTGTTGCAATAGACTTTTTTGTAAGGAAGCAAAGGTGATAGAAAAGTGACCCTTATGCCCTCTTAATGCCAAAGTAGAGCGCAGCTCTACCACACCGCTATACATTGAGTGAGGGATCGCTTGACTGTGTGCAGCAGTGAGACATCCCAAAATACCATGAGAAGAGAACTTCAAGCAGTATTTAGGGAAAAACAAAATCCAGTCATGTGGTTTTCTTATTCTTCACCTGCTTCCTCTGTAAAAAGAAAACAATTTCACTGCTTCACACAGAGGAGCACCCATAAAGGAGTCAGAGCCAAACTGAATCATTTATGGCCAGCTTAGTTCGGGCTCATTTTAGGCACATCACATGTTCAGGGTGGCTTGATTTGTAGCAAAACTGAACTGCTCAGCCTTAATTTTATGAAACCTGATTAAACCAAAGTTGAGTCAAAGTTAACTTCTAGTTCATGGCAGCATTAAAAACCAAAATGTTTGACACAAATGAAACAGGTCTGGAGGGATTCTGCTTCATTTTGTCATTTTGGCACTTCAGCATCGTGATGTACTGAAGCGTCCTTTTTCAGAGATCTCTCACTGAGCTTGTGCAAGCCACATGACCTGCAGCAGCCAGTCGACAACACTGTAGCTTAAAATCCCTTCATGCAGTGCATGCTTCTGTGCCATTTTCAGGAGAAGGATGTTGTCCTGAGATCTCATAATTCTTTTGCCAAAAATAGAAATTTTTGTTCAGAAAAAATTTAAATCATCACATAAGGGGATGAAGAATCATTGTGGTTTGAAACACTGGGGTACTTAGTTCTGTTCCTTTCCTTTAGCTGCTCACACTAAAAAATAGATTTTTGGTAAACTACTTAGTTTATGGTCAATGTTGCACCTACTTTGATCCCTCACTCTCCTCTGCTTCTCCTGAACAGTGAAGTAGGCTGCTTTATCAGACACTATGTGTCTCATTGGGGTGGTGTTAGGGTGTATCAGTGAGCTGTGGACGGGTGCTTTTGTCTTGCTTGTCTCCCTCAAGTACCTCTTACATCAGGAATCAGGTGGTGGCTTGTGCACAACACCTGGGCATCTAAAAATAATTAAATACTATTGTCAGTCATCATAGTTAGCATCTGGCAGTGGCTGTGTTATTACAGTGCCACTGTCTTTCATGTATCATCATGTAGAAAATATGAGGGAAAGAACAGTAGGAGAAAAGGATTTGGGATGGGGTGGGAAAGGTGTTGACAAAGGCCCCACAGTGATGGTTTCACTAGGTTCAAGTTCTGCAACCAGCGGTGGTGGAGAAGGAGATCATGGTGGGACTGGGAGTCAGAGGCATGGGCCTGGGAGTGCTAGGGTTGGGTGCATGATTATATCATGGCTACAGAAACCATGATTCATTAATTTCCAGAAGTCCACCGGTTTCACTTCCACTCCAAGCAGTCATCCCAGCTGGTTGTCCAGAGCATCTGGTGATGAAACCACCTTGAATAATCCAGAAGCACACCACCTTCCTCCTGTTGCTCCTTCAAGTGTTACCAGTGAAAATTTGAGTTCTCCTAGCTGAGATAGAAAGGATCCATTCAAATGTGTAGAATAAAGACAAGTAGCCTCCTGTCTGTGTAATATAAACAACATGATGACAGCTGCCACAGTCACCTATGTATGGGCATCAACAATTATAATTCTGCCACATACCACTGTAAATAATGTCCCCGGCCCCCAAATACCAGATCAGCAGCAGAACCACAAAGCCCAGTGCTGCTACACAGTCATCTAGTATGTACAAGGAAGGTGAAACTGAATTTGGCTTGGGTATGGCATAAGCTACATAGTACTGCTTGCCTATCTACAGCCACCTGGAGTACTGAGTCCAGTTATGGAGGCTGCACCTCTGCAAGGACATTGAAAGGGTGGAGGTGGTACAGAGGAGGGCAACCAAAATGTTGAGGGGGTTGCTTGAGAAGCCATATGAGGAAAGACTGCAGGAACACAGCATGTACTCCCTTGAAGAGAAGAGAGCGAGAGAGGACATGATTGAAACCTACAAGTACCTCACAGGATTGAACAGTGTGCAAGTGGAGAGTCTGTTTTAGAGAAAGAAAGGTGCTACAACAAGGGGCATGCAATGAAGCTAAGGGGGGAAGTTTAGGAAAGATGTGCCATTTTACTTCTTCACAGAAAGGGTGGTGGATGAGAGGAACAACCTGCCAGAGGAGGTAGTGGAGGCAAAGACTGTAGGGTGCTCCAAGCATGTGTGGAATAGGCACAGGAGCATATTAGCTAGAGGAACAGGGGAGGGAGTGACACCTATGATCAACTACAGTCAGTAGTGACAGAATAGGCAGGGACAAGGGGCAGACTGGATGAACCCAAAGGTCTTTTTCTGCCGACAAAATCTATGTTTCTTTATTTCTATGTGACATAATTCCAAAGTACCTGAAAAAAGGTAATCTTGCAGTCACAGCTTTGCAGTTCTATTATTCAAAGAACTTGAGGAGGCACTTACTGTATATAACCCATAAGAGATGCTGTAACTGTACATATAAATGTCTATGCAACCAGGGGTTAAACTGGGCAAGAGCTCCCAGAAACTTAGTTCCACCATCTCAAAACAAATATGAGCGTTTGTGCACCTCCGTCATCTTTCCTCATTGAATAATACTGTAGAGTTTTATCACAATAAATAACAGTTTCCAACATAAAAATCTAGATGTGAGAGTTACCCCACTTAAATATTTCCAATTTAAATCAATTTTAAGCATACCTTGAAAATCTGTTATTTTGAATGGCTGGAGACTAGTCATGAAACGTGACTAGCTATCTTAGTAATAAATGATTTATTTTTCATGTGGCTCATTCATTTCCTCAGTGGGTATATAATCATACTTGACAGACAGATAAATAAGTCAGACACTTTATAGCCTGAGATTTCCAGTCAGTCACTTTGTTCAAATAGAGATTAAAACCACTCTGCCACCACTATTTTGTTCCACTGCTTTTCCATGTCCCTGTGTACATTACAATCTGTTTTTAAAAAGTGGGAAAACAAAGCTATTTTCCTAACATAACCAAAACTGTCAAAATCGCAGCAAAAGTATTGTATTTTTCAGATGCACATCCAAATTGTGGCCATAGAACTCGTTCATTGCCACATGTTTTACTCACCACTGCACTTCCTGTTTGAGGCAGTACATTTTTTTAAAAAGCATGCATTCAGTACACCTTGCTCAAGGCCCCTCATCCTGTTCTCTGCTGCAATTCCTGCTCCAGGCTACTCATTTGCATTTATTTAACCAGCAGTCAGCCCATGGTAACTTACTGGAGAAGCACCAAACAAACAACAGACAAATGGGGTGGGTGGAGTCTTCCCCCTCTTATGTGGCAATAAACTGCATACTTTGAGTCAAACCATTGCATATTTAATTTATACAACATCAGTTTACCAGTTGAAGTTTTCATATCTGCTGTTTGTTTGAAGATTTAACTATTTCCTTTTGATGACAACTGTTGGTTTCAGTTCTGTGCAGTGCTATTGTGATGTCATTGGCTGCTCATTGAGTGGTTCATTATTGCATTTTAGACAAGCATTTGTCAATGCCGAATGTTTGCTTGCTGACATTGGCAGTGGAAGTGCAGGAGTAAGACAGATGCAGTATAGGAATGGCATTGAAGGATGTTTTCTTAACACAGCATGTGATGGAGCCCACAAGGGAGGGGCATGTCCTGGATGTGGTTCTGGCAGATGGGGATCTGGTAAGGGACGTGGTTGTACAAGACCCCCCTGACTGGGAGCGACCACAATACTGTCTGGTTTCAACTAAGCATGGGGGGAGGGGGGTGAGATCTAGGACACTGGCAGTGGACTTCAGGGGGGCAGACTTAATGGGCATGGGAAATATTCTCAAGGATCACTTGATGGGGATTACCTCAATGACAAGTGTGGAAAGGAGATGGGAGATCATAAAACGGGGACTTCATGAGGCAGTCAGGATCTGCACTAAGTTGAAACGTAAGGGAGCAAGGTCACATAAACCATGCTGGTGGTCCAGTGAGGTACAGGTAGCAGTCAGAGAAAAGAAGGCGGCCTACAAAAAATATAAAACAACAAGAGGATAGGGATAAGGAAATGTACCAGCTTGCATCTAGAAAAGTCACCCGTATAGTGAGGGGAGCAAAGTCCAGTAAAGAGCAGCGGCTGGCACAGGGGATACATGGAGGGGAAAAGGGGTTCTTCCGGTACATTGGGGAGCGGAGAAAAACTAAGGGCCATCTCAGCAGATTGAGATCAGAAGGAGGGTGGGTGGAAGAGGCGAAGGACCAGGCAGAGGTATTTAACAAGTACTTTGCCTCTGTGTTCACTAGGGAGGGGGATGGGATGTCTACAAAGCAAGGCACAAAGGGGATAGAAACATCAGTAAGTGGGATCAGGAGCAACAAAAATGGAGCAAGAGGAGAGAGAGTACCCCAGGGGTGTCACATCTGGGTAAAGATAAAAGGCCAGTAAGGTAGAGGGACGTGATGCTATCTCTGCCAAGGTGTGGATTAGCCCTCAAGGCCCTAAAGAAAGACAAATCTCCTGGGCGGATGGCATTCATCTGAGAAAGACTATAGGAATTGGCGGACATACTGGCTGCACCCCTGGCGGAGCTTTTCAGCAGGTCACTTGAGACAGGGAGGTACCTAGGGATTGGAGAGGCACATGTGGTACCAATCCATAAGCGGGAGTCTGAGGGAAGGTACCAGTAACTTAGACCCATCAGTTTGACCTCGGTGGTGGGAAAATTAATGGAGAGTATACTAAAGGAACGATTGGGGTGTACTTGGAGGAGGTGGGAGGTCTGGATAGTCGGCAACATGGGTTTTGTGCCAGGTAGATCATGTCAAACCAACCTTGTGGAGTTCTATGAATAGGTAACATCAGAACTGGACAGTGGTAAGCCTGTGGCTGTATTATTCTTGGACTTCAGCAAGGCGTTGACTCTGTCCCCCACAATGGTCTGGTGGAGAAACTGATGAGTTAGGAGTAGGCCCTTTGATGGTCAGATGGATTGAAAACTGGCTAGCTGGACACACTCAGAGAGTAGTGGTCTGTGGGGAGCTCTCGAACCCTAGAGAGGTTGGTAGTGGAGTACCGCAGGGCTCGGTCCTGGGTCCGATCCTGTTTAATGCATACATATCGGACATCAGGGAGGTATAGGGTGTGAAATGAGTCTCTTCGCGGATGACTCCAAGATGGGAGCAGTAGTTGAGGGAGAAGAGGGGAGGTTGGCCCTGCAAGGGACCTGGACACCCTGGAAAGCTGGGCTCACACATGGAAATAAATTTCAATATCACCAAGTGCAAGGTGTTGCATCTTGGTGGGAAACCTAAACACAGGTACACCCTGGGAGGGAGGTGCTGGAGGCCTCAATGGGAGAAAACGACCTAGGAGTCATGGTGGATGCATGTATGAATAACTCTGAGCAGTGCAGGAGAGCGCTAGCAAGGCAAACAGGATGTTGGGATGCATCGTGAGGGATCACCTCTAGGGCAAGGAAGTGATTCTGCCGCTGTACAATGGACTGGTTAGACCACACCTTGAGTACTGTGTACAGTACTGGAGACCACACTTAAGAGGGACATACAGCTCCTAGAGAGGTACAGAGGAAGGCAACAAAGATGATACGAGGACTAGGGGATTTGACGTATGAGGACAGACTTGAGGAGCTCTGCCTGTTTTCACTGGAGGAGAGGAGAGACGGGGGGACATGATTGAGGTCTTTAAGTATCTCAAGGGAATACATAGGGTAAACATGGAGGGGATCTTTAGACTAAAGCAGGGAGGCATCACCAGAAGGCATGGTTTGAAGTTGGAAGGTGGAAGGGTAAGGGGAGAAAGAGGAGGAGTTTTTCACTGGGGGGTGGTGGACCCTTGGATGCACTGCCTGGTGAGCTAGTTCAGAGATCCACAGTGGAGGGCTTCAAGAGGGATGGGACAGACACAGAAAGTGGATGTATCAGATGATGTCCTGTCCCAGGGGGGTGGGGATGGATGATACGGGTTTCTGGAGCACAAGGGATGGGAGGGTCTCGGCACCCAACTAAGGATCTAAAGTTCGAGCAGACTCGATAGACCGTAAGGCCTAATCTGCTGGCAAATAGTATGTTAGTATGTTAGTATGTTAGTATTGAACTGATGCCAACTCCACCCTCATCCTGCAGAGATGGGCAGGCATTGAGGTGTGCCTTTGGATTGTCACCCATGACGGTTACAACATTTCATCTCACCCTACCCTTCAGACTCTGACAAGTGCTGAGGTGTGCCTTGGGGTGTTTGGGCTTTACATTCACCTCATTCCATAAAGAAATATGCTGAAATGGGTGCAGTATAGGAGAATGGGGTGAACTCTGGGGGCAAAGGGTCCAAGGCGCACCTCGATGGCCTGTCACTGGCTGGAGGGTGGGGGTGGTGGGTGCAATGGCATGAGCATTACTGTCGACAATCCCAAGTCACACCCCTGACACCTGTCAGTCCCTACAGGGTAGGGCGTTATGGTAGAAAACCCTAACACCCTGGGCATTTCCTGGTATTTTTACTCCAAGTTTTCCACATGGGCTTTTTGTGACCCCACCACATGAACAGTGACACTATCAGTTTGTTAGGCAAAAGGTGATTTTGCACAGTGACTGCTCCATTTGGTGCCACAGGTTCGAAAACACATTTCGAACAGGGTGTAAAAAAAGTGACAGGTGTACTGTTCATGAGGAGGTGTAAAAAATGGCATTGTTGAAAATCTGGAGTGAAAATATAAAAAAAACTGGTGAAGCCATGAGTGTGCGTAGAAACTGCGCAATGTACACCTGTAATGTAATTAGTATGAGGATTTATTACGGCAGATTTTCAACATAGGCATTTTCCTTCGCTCATGAACGGTGTCACTGTAATTTTCTTAATCTATCCCGAACATTAATTTCCCTCAGCCACTGTGCTATTCTGTGCTGGAAGTGCAAAAACACATTTCAGCCAGGGTGTGAAAAATGACAGCTGTACTGTTCATAAGGAGGTGTGGAAAAATGTCAATGTTGAAAATCTGGACTGAAAATATTACAAATTCATGAACTTACGAGGGTGCATGGAAATTGCTCAATGCACGCACATAACACAGTCATTTATGGACTTTTGTCACCAAATTTTCAACATAGCCATTTTAACACCTCTGCTCATGAACAGTGTCACTGTGATTTTCTTAATGTGTCCCAAACATTGATTTCGCAAACCGACCGTGCCAATGTGTGCTACATGTGTAAAAACACATTTTGAGCGAGATGTGAAAAATGACAGCTGTACTGTTCATAAGGAGGTGTAGTAAAATGGCAATGTTGAAAATCTGGAGTGAAAATATTACAAATTCTGAAAGTTACAAGTGTGCGTGAACTGCATAGCATAATCTACGTAAAAAGTCATTTTGGGAATTTTTTCACAAATTTTCAACTATCTACGGTTTTGGGTCCTACCTCATGAACTGTGACACTGTCATTTCACAAATCAGTCCCGAAAAGGTGGTTCCGCCGCATTGACCGCGAAATCACCTTTCGGGACCAAATAACAAAATGACAGTGACTGAGTTCATGAGGTGGGGTCCCAAGAATCCCATGTTGAAAATTTGGTGAAAAAATTCCCCAAAATTCCCAGGATAGGCACCAAAGTTGAAAAAACCCTATTTATGTCAATATTCAGCTTACTGGCATTTCTTCAGTTTGCGGTCGGCTTTGAAGAGTGCATATGTGTTCCCGGTCCACCGAAGATCATCACGCTGGACTCCGGAGTAAGTATGGGTTGAGGTGGGGGTGTGGGAGGTGGGGCACTCAGAGGATGGGTGTGGGTTGGGGAGGGGCAAGACAGTCAGCGAGGACCGTTTTTCTTACAGGTGATTTTTTTGTTTGTTGAAAGATGACGTGGGACTTTTGCCATGCTGGGGTGGGCTGTCAGCGTGGCAGCTGGAAGGTTGTTTGGGGGGAAGTGGAGCCGATGGGGGATTGGGAACCACCATCGGCCATATGGACTGTTGCCACGCTGGAGTGGGCTCCCAGCATGGCACTCGGAAGTCTGTTGGGGGGGGCGCAGTGGAGCCAACAGGGGATTGGGCACTCCCGTCGGCCATACAGTGTGTTTTGGGGGGACAGTATGCAAATTTCCTACACGCTACCACTGCTGATTGTAGCAGTGTTTTGCTTGGAACTGTATGCCACTGCATCTGAACTGCTGTCATAGACAGCTCGGACATTTATTGGTGTGGTGAGGCCGCACCTGTGACAAGAAGCAGGGCATTGGAAGCGAGGTGGAACACCTACGAAACTTCATATGGTGGCACTATGTTTCTTGCACCTGCGTGCAAGCAAACTTAAAAATGGGTAGGGAGAGTTTGCCAGCCTCTGATTGGTTAAGACTCCTAGCAAAGGGGTACATTTATGTGCCAACTAAGACTGAGAAATAAGTCTCACTGTCAGCTGTCCCATTACCAACTGGCATCACTGTGCCAGCTTGGAATTCAATTTTAAGCAGCTGCCATTTTTCTCTTTCACTTGGTGAGAGCTTGGTCGACCCCTCTTCCACCCCCAACACTGCAGCAGTGTCTGTGTAATTCAACACAACACAACCTATTCTTGTCACAGTCCCCCACTGAAAGCGCTGCACATTCATACTACATTGCACCCCCCCCACTGAAACCACTGAAGACTTGTGCTACATTGTTGTCTTGCTTCCTGCCAGTGTTTATGATCTGCCCTGCTCCCGACCACTTCAGGAAAACAATTACTTTCTGGCAAGATAGAATGCATTTTTTTTTCTGCTGATTTTAATTTTGACACAGACCTGCTCCTGATCAATTCCCCCTACTCACCACTGAGCTCCTGGTTGTGAATTCAAACTCCATCACCTTTCAGTCTGCAATTTTCATTTTCCTGACCCAGTCTCAAAGTCATCCCATACTTCATATATCTGCCCACTGCGCTCACTGTTTGCCGACCCTGCTCACAGACACCTCACTCTCTAAACTGACCAAACTTGCAAAACAAATGTTACCATTTAAGAGACAAAACTCAGTCTTCCTAAGAGTCTTGCTAGCAACAGGTACCCTCTACCAGCAGTGCCATCCACTGGCAACTGTACTACTGAAGGGACTACTTTGCTAGAAATTATGTGATTTTATTATATATAGTTTTATTTATATTTTCTTCTTGCCCATTTTCTAAGTCCAATAATACTCTCCAGAGTGGGCTGTATGGGCTATTCCGAACCATCCAGGGGCTATAAGGCCTGTGGCTTCAGGCCTTTTAACGCCACTGTGGTGGTCTGGTATAACGCAATACAGCCCACCCTGTTGGGTATTATTGCCTGTGTAATGTGTCTAGCCTTCAACCTATCACTAATGACAACTCTAACAAAAAGATATTTGATGATACCATTATATCCTGAGGTTAGAGACAAAGATTTCAGATGTTACCATGTCTTCACATTTTTATTTCTACTGGCGTTGTATAAATAATGCAATGTTGATAAAAAATTAGACCTTCCAGATAAATTATTTATTTTAGTCACTGATGAATTCTAAACAAAGATAAATAATTTATCTCAATGTTGATTGCATCTTAGGTATTAATTTCCCCTTTGGGCAGGCCACAAAGAACCCCTTAACCAATGGGAGAGCAGTTTGCACAATACCTGATGACATCAAAATAGCCTCTACTGCATGAATAGTTCAAGAGTACAGCAGTGACATTCAGCAGAAATTGTTATCTTCTTGGAAAGAACTACATTAAAAGCTTTACAAGTTAAAATCTATTAAATAAATGGGACACACAATGGTGTGACTCAAATATCCCACTTATCTTTACTTCTAAGGGGGCAGAACATACAGTACATACCTATTGTGCCTTGAACACACATGATTTATTGTCCTGAAGATAAATGGCACATTCAGGACAAAAGAAAAGCTCATTGGGTATACAAGGGGGAACCAAATGAGCAGATAGTTGACTTCCTACAGGAAAACAACTTTATGCACAGAAATCTACCTGAGTTTACAAGAGGTAGGATGTGTTGAACAAACAAATAATTGATTTTTTCAACCTAGTGAAACAGGTGGTGGCTAGGTGCCAGGCAGTCAACATTTTGTACTGTACCTGAACTTTGATTTGGTGCCTGAGAGGAGGCTTATACAGAAGGTAGGGAACTTAGGAACAGGGGAAGGCTAAGTAGGAGGACTGGGAATTGGTTGACAGAACTCAAGAGAGTGGTCTTGAAGGGCAAGTTCTCTGATGTCGGGGGGGGGGTCACAAGTGGGGTGCCAAAGGGATCTACCTTTGGGCTGATGCTTTCTAACATGTATACAAGCGACATCAGATTGGGGGATACAGGGTTAAATGAATCTGTATGCAGATATTCCAAAACTCTGCTGGAAAGTAGATAATGATGAGGAGATTAGTAGCACGAAAAGGTATGTGGAAAATCTGGATCAGTAGTCCAGAACTTGGTATTTGAAATTCAATCAATCAATCAATCAATCAATCAATCTTTATTTTATCAGGTGAAACACCATTGAGTGAACTCATTTTCAAGGTGGACCTGGGAAGTTAAGATAAGTATAAGGTACAATAGGAAAACAGAATACATAATGCAGAATATGGGTACACAAGATGAATACTGTACATAATGCTGTGAGACTTATACAACAGAGCAATCTGGAGAACAACAGTCTGAGAAGGCAAAAAAGTCTATAAACAATATGTACAGTAACTAGTAGTTTACAATATATACGAATGCCTGCAAGCAGTACTGTAAGACTATCCTTGAGGCAACACATAAATAAATACTAGGATACCCATTGAACGCCTCACATATTGGGATGGAAGAGGAAGTGGGGACATTATGCATAGTAGGAGTGAGGAGGAAAGAGCAGGATGCAGAGGAGACAGGAGGAAGGAGGAGATACAAAGTGATGGGAGGCACCAACTTTATGTAGTGAGGATGGTGTCAAGTGCAACAAGGGAGGCAACTGCAGACAAGTAATACCAGGCCACAATCAGGGGAAGCATTTACATGCCTCCTTGATAGATCATGAATAAAGTGTCTTGAATAAGGCCAGGGAGATAGGGTGGGCCACCTTAAGAGTTTTTTGCAATTTATTCCACAGTAGGGGTAGAGAGAAACTTAAAGAGGACCTACCAAATCTTGATTTGATCTTAGGTATGGATAAGGTGATATAAGTGGAGCTTCTTAATGCATACTTGCTTATTGTACTTAAGGGTAGACAGTTAACTATGTACATAGGCAACTTCTTTGTGATTACTCTCTAATTCCAGAAGGCAGCATTTCTTTGCCTTCTGAAAGTGAGAGATGACCAGCCAGCTAAGGTGTAGAGAGAGCAGTGATGCGTAGAATATGGCACACAAGAGATAAATCTTATGGCTCTATGGTACAACACATCAAGTTTGGCTAATGCTGATGCAGGTGCTTGGCCATAAAGGAAGTTGCCATAGTCCAGAATCGATAGGAAGGTGGATTGGACTAGCCTTTTTTCAGCATCCTGAGTCAGCAGGTGTTTGATCCTATAAAATAGTCCAAGTCTCTGCTTAATCTTTTTTATTATTTCCTCGATATGAAGAAGGAAGGAGAGATTATAGTCAATCCAGAACCCCAGATACTTGAAATTGGGTAAGAAGTCTAATGATTCACCTAGCAGAGTAGTAAACTTTGGTACGAATCCTAAGGTAGCAGGATTAGGGGTATAGATTAGGGGAGAAAGACAGAGAGGCATCGTCTTAGTTTTTTTTAGCATTCAAAAGAAGATTCCTGTTCAGTAGATTTAATTGGAGCTGCTTGAACTCCTGCTGTTAAGTCAGAGCAGGCTGCTTATCCCGAGTCCATACTATTAATGTAGAGTGCGAAGAGCAGTGGTCCCAATATGGAGCCTTGTGGGACACCCCTGAGCAAAGGTTTCAGCATCGAGAATTCCCCTTCTGCTTTTACCTGCTGAAGACAACCTGCAAGGTAGTTTGAGAACCATCTCATGGAAGGAGGGTTAAGACCAATCATACAGAGAGTATGTAAAAGCAGGTCATGATCGACAGTGTCAAATGCCTTGCTTAAGTCCAGGAATACTGCACATACAAAGTTTTTGTTATCAAGGGCACCCTGCCAGTCATTAATCACTTTTGCAAGGGCTGAAATTGTACTATGACGTGGTCTAAATCCTGATTGCAGAGGATTAAGTAGATTAGAGGAGTCCAGGAACTTCCTAAGCTGTGTACTAACTATTTTCTCCAACATTTTATAAGTATAGGGAGTAGAGAAATGGGTCTATAGTTATTCAGATCGCCTAGATCACCAGATTTGTAGAGAGGGATCACATGGGCAGTTTTCCAAATATGTGGGATATCACCTTACATAAATGACAGGTTGAAGAGGTGCGTAATTGGTGCATCAAGGATGTGATGACTAAGTTTTAGGAAGTATGGGTCAATTAAGTCTGTTCCTACAATCCAGCTGTAAAATGAAATCCTCCAGTTCTTTCAGAGATACAGTCTGAAAGGTGAAGGCTGTGGCATTCACTGAGTCATTAGTGACCAGTTTTGCTGGATCCTGTAGACCAAGTTGAGAGCAGAGGTTACTGGCCAGGGAAGTATCAAATGCAAGGCCTGCAGTGGAGAAGTGGTTATTGAGAAGGTCAAGGATTGTTTGTTTATTGGTCACTGTGTTGGAACCAGAAGTGATTTTACCAGGCAGAGAGTTAGAAGATGCATGGCTTTCTATATCCGTGAGCGTTTTCCAGAATTTGGCAGAGCATCTGAGGGAAAGTCCAGTTCAGTGTGGAAATAATTTGCCTTAATCTCCCGGATCATCTTCGTGTAGCTGTTCCTAACTGTCCTAAATGCTGTCCAGTCTGCCGAAGTTTTGGTTCTCCAAGCTTTTTTCTATAGTGAATCTCTATAAAGCAGTGCAGCCTTTTCAATTACCTCAAGGACAATTTCATGGAAAATATCAAACGCAGCATACACCATTTTTGCTGAATAGAAGTGCTGCCACTTAAATGAGTTTTGCAGGTCAAAAAGAAATGAACTGGGATCCAGATTTCAGCGATTCCTCTTTAAAGTATATTTGGAGGCAGAGACTGGTTTTGTTATGGCTAGCACACAGGCAATGTAACAGTGGTCGCTGGTGTCAGTGAAGAATACACTAACATGAGTAAATAGGTGAGCTGTATTTACTAAAATAAGGTCTAATAGGGTGCTATTGCTCGGGTTTTTTTGTTTGGGTACATTGCTTCGGAGATAAGTTGGGATAATCCAAAGGAATTGCAGATGTCTTTGAGAGGATTTGAGGTGCTGGAAAACCAACTGAGGTTAAAGTCACCCATAATAATGACCTCTGAATACAGTCCACCCAAGGTGCTACTTAAATGTTTCAGTAAATGTAGTCCCGTCGAGTGGGGCCTATAGCAGCCTATGACATAGAATGCAACAGAGGATGAGAGCTCAACCTTGAGTGTCAGACTGTCAAATTCCTTGGGAATTGAGGTGGAATCCAAGACAGAGGTAACAAGTTTGTCATGCACATATATGGCTACTTCTCCTCCCCTGGTCTGCCTATCAGCTCTGAAAATGTTATAAGATGGGATGTTAACCTCTGAGTCTAAGGTGCCAGGTTTGCACCAAGATTCAGAGACCACTAGAACATCTGGTCTGGTATGACACATCCAAGTCTGTATAAATTCAAACTCCCTAAGGAGGCTACAGGCATTTATATGCAGAAAACTCACACCTTTAATACAGGCTAAGTCTGCAGGAGAAGATAGCCTGGCACGTGGGCCAGGGTTCAGCTCAACATTGCCTGAACATAAAAGTAAGTGTAGTAAGAGTTTTTCTGTTCTCTAAAATGTAAAGTGATGCACACTGGAAACAAAAATCTGCATACAGAATGTTGCAATAATGGAGCCAAGGCAGAGCACTTGGAGGAGGAAGACAGAGCACTTGAAGGAGGAAAATGACCTTGGGGTGATACTATATATTTCAAAGGCATGTTACCAATCCAGTATGGCACAAGAGAAAAGTAACAGGATTCTGGGATGCTTCAGACAAGGTTTCACTATTCACAGCAATTGTAAGGCAAGGCAATTTTAGTTATTTGGTACCCCTTCCTGTGGGCACTGGGTGCCTTGCAACAACACAACAGACAGCAAACAAAATTATAAATAATAAATAACTAAAAAATCCTAAACTCGTCTAGGCTAATCTAGGTAGGCCTGTGAAAATTAAACTATTTTTAACTGGTTTTTAATAGCCACCAGGGTACGGGCAGATTGAGCAACTGTTGAAGAAAATTACAAAGCAATGGGGCTGCAACCCAAAATCCCTGTCCCCCAATTGCTTGAGGTGACAAAGAAGGACCTGGAGCAAACCCACATCTGTGGAGTGAAGAGACAGCATAGATGTTTAGAATATCAAGAGAACTTTCAGGTAGCTAGGGCCCAGATTGTGTAGAGCCCTGAAGGCTATCAAGCAAGTCTTGAAGGCGATATATTGCAGAATTGGAAGCCAGTGCAGATCACGCAAGACTGGCCTGATGTGATCCCTCTGAGTAGTTCCTGCCACCAGCTGAGCTGCAGCATTCTGGACCAGCTGCAAACAATGCATCAAGCCTCCAAGTAACCCTAAGTAGAGAGAATTGCAATAATCAAGTCTAGAAGTGAGACAGGTGTGGACTGTCATCTCCAGGTCAGCTGGCACTAGATGTTGCTTTTATCTGGGCAATACTGCGAAGCTGGTAAAAGCCATTCTGGACAACTGTTGACACTGTAGTTCTAGTGTCAACTTGCAGTCCAGAATGACTTCCAGATGCTTCACCACATCTGCATTTCCAACTGTTTAACCACTGAACGATGGTAAAAGGTCACCACTTGTTATTGCCAACCAATGCCGGCTTTTATCAACAATCAAAACCTCCATCTTATTTGGATTGTGACAAAACCAGTTAGACGCCATCCAGTCATTAATCTCCTATAGCACCACCCTAGCATCAAGGCTGTGTTCAACCCATCAGGAGTACAAGACAGACACAGCTGAATATTATCAGCATAACAGTGAACTCAGTCCCATGCTGTCTAATGATCTTACCCAAAGGCAACATGTACACAATGAACAGAACAGATGCCATGATCAAGTCTTGAGGAACCTCAAAGGTGACTGCAGCCACTCCAGAGATGAAATTTACAACAGCAACCTGTTGCAAACTCCCAGTAATGTAGGACTCTAACCAGCATAACACAGTGCCAGGGAGTCCCATATAGCTCCTCAGGTGATCTATAAGCACACCATGGTCCATGGTCCACTATGTTAAATGCCAATGAGAGACCCAAAAGGACCAAGATGAAACAAGGCCTTCCCTGATTCAATCACATGTGCTTGGGACTTCAACAGAACATTTAATTAGCCAGCTGTATTGGGTGCTCAGGGAGAAGTTTGGGGACTCCATTGACTCTGTCAGGGCAAAATGGTCCAGGGAACTTCAAGAGGAAGTACCCAACCAGGGATGGTTGGGGTCTGCTCTCCCTGCATATAGAGTTTTTACTTCACCATATTGAAGATAATATATATGGAATCTGAGGACCAAATTTATTTGCACCCCTGTAGTGTTGGCTAAGTATATGGGGGAGGCCATAGGCAGGTGTTGGAGGGATTGTGGGTGTGAGTTGGTGGGCCAATGTCATGTTTTATGGGCTTGTGAACTCTTGCATGCTTATTGGGGGTAGAGGTGATACAGGAACTGATGGCTATCTGTGAATGTCCTGATTTATTCCAGCTGGTCTATTTTTTGACCTTTATGGTCCCGGAAGGGTGTTCGGGTTGACAGGGTTACCTATGGGCAAATCACCTTATTTATAATGGCCACTCAGAAGGCAATTACCTGACTATGGCATACCAAAATGGTTCCCACTAAGGAGGCCTGGTGGGCATTAGCCAAGGAGATCTATGCCCTGGATTGACCTCAGCCAGATTGGCTGATCGGATAGAAAGATTTGACCTCTGTTGGCGTAGATGGGTGTTGTACCAGTTGGGCCATTAAACAGATTTTCTTCCTTAGGATGACGGAAGACTGGGGATTTGGCAGGAGTCTAGAAAACAAAAGCATAGGTTGGTTTCTGTCCATAGTTATCTTGGATTGGACCTCTCTTGCTTTGAAGTTTTGCACCCATTTCTTTAGTGTAATTCTAGTAGACCGACAGCTGTGTTAGAAACATAGACTTTGACTGCGGATAAGGATTGCTTGGCCCACCCAGTCTGCCCATTTCTCTACCTACTGGATAGGCTGCAGATCCTAGTTAACCAACAGCTTACATCTTCCTACTTCCTACTCCCCACCAGAATTGCCTTAGGTGTTGATTTATCCTTTAATTTTTGTAAGAAGTAATTTTTTTAAGCAATCCATAATTAGTTATTTAGGGCTACTCTCCATCTATTGATAAACATGCTTTTTCAGTTTTGCATTAGAAACAGACATTTCTGTGATATTTACAATTTTATGAAACCTTTGTCTTATTTTCACAACGCCTGACTCTGCTTATGACTTTTTGGGAATGGGATGTGTTTCAGCGGTACAATTTTCCTTCCTTGGCACTATGACAAACTGTTGCAGTTACTTATAATTTATTGCAATTGCTGATACATGTTAATTTGAGTAATATATGTATGTTCTATACATGTGTTCTCTTTTAACCTGTATTTTGTTTGCTGGCGAACCTTTCCTGAATAAAAATGGTGAATATAAAAAAAAGATGAAAGCCCCTGGTCCATCACAGTGAAGAGATCATGGAGCACTCTGGCTGAAGCAGTCTCAGTACTGTGACGGGGCATATATCCAACTGGAGAGGCTTGTAGATGTTATACAGTTCAGATGAGCTCAAGTTGTGCCACAACCACTTCTTGAGCACCTTCCCCAAGAAAGGGTGGTCCAAAACAGGCCTGTAGTTCACTAGACTGTTGGGGTCCTAAGATGGTTTCTTCAGGAGGGGCTTCACCACTGCCCTTTCCAAAGTCAATGGAAAAGCACCCTACTTTAGTGAACACCCAACAGCCTCGGTGTAAACTGGCCTCAGCGATTCCAGGCTGCCAATAAGCAGCCAATAAGGCCTGGGGACCAGCACACAGTAAGTAGGGTGCAGACCCGAGGTCATCCAGAGCATCTTCTCTTTAGCAACTGGATGAAACTCAGTCCAGGATGGCAGATTGTCATAGCCTCTCTTCATCTGGATATGTACAGGTCATTGTTTACACCACAACTGGAGTATTGTTTTGCTGAAGTCAGGGTATGGTGGACTCGAGTCAGGATTGCCCATCTTACCACTGCTTTTACCACATATTTGGGCGCTGCACATCTACTATGGTATGCAGGATTCTGGACCCCAGTGAAAACATAAAAACATAGAAATATAGAAGTTGACAGCAGATAAGGACCGCAAGGCCCATCCAGTCTGCCCATTTTTTCTACCTTATGAATGTGCCATAGGTCTTTACTCTGTCAATGGCCTATCTATTCATACTCATCTGTATTGCTCCCTTATGCTTATCCCATGCCTGTTTGAAGCCCTGCACTGTATTCATATTCATCACTTCCTAAGGTAGGCCATTCCATGCATCCACCACCATTTCTGTGAAAAAGAACTTCCTCACATTACCTCTTAATCGGCCCCCCTCTAATTTCATTCTGTGTCCTCTTGTCCTGCTATTTTTCTTATATTGAAACACGTTACAAGGAGGCAGTATAGTGCAGAGGTTTAAGGCTCTGAGCTGCAAATCTGGAGACCTGGGTTTGAATCCCACAGACCCCACTTGCATACTGTGTGACTATGAGCAAGTCTCTTAACTTCCCTGTGCTCCCAGGTTGCACCTGTAAACAAGCTTTCAACTTAGTGGGTCTCACCTGGTTAAACAATAAGAAAGAAAGAAAGAAAGAAAGAAAGAAAGAAAGAAAGAAAGAAAGAAAGAAAGAAAGAAAGATGTTAGACTCTTTCACATTGTTAATGCCCTTAAGATGGTTGAATGTGTTGATCATATCACCTCTCTCTCCCTCCTTTGCTCTAGGGTATAATATTGAGCTCCGTTAATCTGTCCTCATATGTTTTCTGATGCAGTCCCTGCACCATTTTGGCTGCCCTTCTCTGGACTGCCTCCATTTTATTAATGTCCTTGTGCAGATGCGGCCTCCAGTACTGCATGCAGTACTCCAGATAGGGCCTAACCAGTGTCTTGTAAACAGGGATTATTACCTCCCTTTACGACTTGAGATACCCCTACTAATACACCCCAACATCCCTCTAGCCTTACCTACTGCTTTAGTGGTCTGCTTGGATAATTTCAGGTCATATGTGATGATGATGATGCCCAAGTCTCTTTCTTCCCTTGTGATTGTCAGCAACTCCCCTCCCAACCTATAGGTGGCTACAGGGTTTCTCTTCCCTATGTGCAAAATCTTGCACTTATTTGCATTAAACCTCAGCTGCCACTCTTCTGACCATTTTGCCAGTTTATCCAGCTCTCTTCTCATTCTGCCCACCCCATCTGGATCATCTACTCTGTTTCAGATCTTGGTGTCATCTGTAAACAGACAAACCTTACCCTCAAGTCCATCTGCAATGTCACTGATGAAGTTATTGAAGAGGACTGGCCCCAGGACTGATCCCTGAGGTACCCCACTTATGGCTTGCAGCTCTTCTGACTGTATACCATTTACCACCACTCTGTTTTCTGCCCACCAACCAGTTTGCCACCCAGTTGACCAACTTCTGACCCACCCTGAGCCTACCCAGCTTATTAGTCAATCTTCTATGTGGAACAGTATCGAAAGCTTTGCTGAAGTCAAGGTAGGTGACATCAACTGCACCCCCTTGGTCCACCAATCTGGTTACCCAGTCAAAGAAATCTATGAGATCAGTTTGACGGGACCTTCCTATTGTAAACCCATGCTGTCTTTATTTATTATTATTTATTATTTAGTTTTTGTTGACCGGGTAATTGCACTAGACATATCCTGCCTATTTTCAGGCACGACCCGGGGAGGGGGATACAGATGAATGCCAACTGACTTTGAACCAGATTAAGCTGTTGGTGGTATTTTTAGTCTTGGATCCTGTGCTCCTATGGATTTCAGGTGTTGCACTAGCCTTTCCTTAAGGAGTGCCTCCATAATCTTGCCCACTACTGAGGTAAGACTGACTGGTTTGTAGTTCTCTGCCTCCTCCCTGCTACCACTCTTGTGGAGAGGGATCACATGAGCCCTTCTCCAGTCTTCTGGGACCTCTCCTGTGCTCAGAGACTCACTAAACAGTTCCGATAATGGCTCTGCTAGTTCCACCCTTAGCTCTTTTAGTACCCTTGGATGTATGCCATCAGGCCCCATTGCCATGTCCACCTTGAGCTTAGCAAGCTCTTGTAGGACCCTTTCTTTTGTTAAGGGACTAGTGCACACCTCCCTCCCCCCTATGTCCATGGTGCTGAGCTGTGGGCCCTGCCCTACCTTCTCCTCAGTAAATACTGAGCAGAAGTATCTACCGTATTTCACCGTTTTGAAGCCGCCGCCCTTTAGAAGCTGCCTCCAAATAAAAGCCACACAGGAAAAAAACGTTTATTAATAGAAGCCACCCCCATTTTGAGGTCACAGCATCTAATGGGGGAAGCTTGAAAATGGTGAAATACTGTCATCATGTAAAGTCACTCCCAGTTTTCTCCCTCCTAGATCCTTTGGCTCATCCTCAAACAGTTAAAGACAAGAAACCTTTGGGCAGAAATTCTCTATCCAGCTCACCTCTCACTCCTCCCTAAGAGTTATGGGTCAGCTCTGCAGAGGGACAGAGATGCAACATGGTCCCAGGATCTCTCATCAGGTCCTTCCACCTCTACAGTCACCTGTTGGCTCACCTGATTGTATACTGCTCCCTCTGATTGATAGCCAGTTACCTGGACCTCTCTATTGCTCTGGACACATATGAATCTTTTGGGCTGTAAGTTCCACTCCACCTGCTACCTTTCAGAGTCCGGGACTGACTGATCACTTGCGGGTGGGAGCGCTAGCTACATCTAAATGCAGTGTGTCTTTCTTACCAATGAGTAAAACCTCCTTCTTCTTCAATTCACCACTGAATATTAGCAGTTCCCAAAGCATTGCCACAGCATTCTGGAGCAACTTAACATACTGCTGTGCCACTGAAAAAAATAATGCCTCTGACGGTCGACTGGCAGCTTATAAATTAAAGCCACCCCAAATTGTAGCTGTCCCCATTTAGAAGCTGCAGTTCAAAACAAAAAAATGCAATAGAAGCTGTGGCTTCTAAATGGTGAAATATGGTATTTAGGATACATTGTTTTCCTTGGTCCTCCTCCACACACTCCCCCTTATCCCCTTTGATCTTAGCAATACTCCCCCCAGACTTTCTCCTTTCATTAATGTTTCTATAGAAAGTCTTGTCCTCTTCTTTTACTGTTCATGCTAGTGTTTCCTCGGTTTAGGCCTTTGCCTGCCTTACTGCCTTCCCTGCTTCCCTAAGTTTGGTATGCCTCCCTATTTTTGTCCCGCTGCATTCCCTCATATTTCCTGAAGGCCAGCCTTTTGGCTCTGATCTTTTCTGCTACTGTTTTTGAGAACCAAAGTGGTTTCCTCCTTCTTTTGCTCTTACTTTTCTCTGTAACACAATGGGATGTTGCTTCAAGTATTGCATCCTTAATGCTTGCCCACTTTGCCTGCACCCCCTCACCTGTATTTCTTCTTGCCAAGGCTAGCTTAACTCTGTTAGCCATCTTATCAAAGTCAGCTTCTCTGAAGTCCCATATTTTTGCCTTGGAATGGAATGATTTAGTTCTAGTGGCCAAATTGGACCATACCATGTGATGGTCACTAGCCCCCAGGTGACCTTCTACCTGGAGATCTGTGATTCTTTCCCAATTAATCAGTTCTGGATCTAGATAAACCTTACTTGCTGAACTATATTGCTGAAGTGTTGCTAAACTTGTTAAAACTGATAGAAATTGCTTGTTTTTCTCTAAATATACTTTATTTGATGTTCTTGTGAGGGGTACTCTTTATAACAAGTGCTTCCTTGTTAAATCAGCACTGCACTGTGGGATAGTGGAGGTCTGAGGCTTACTCCTGATACCTCCCAAGCTCTTGGCACCGTCTGCTGATTTTCCACAAGAACCTTATTAAATGTTTTCATTAGTATTACACCTTTTACACGGTTTACAGCCTTTTTAAAGGCTATTTAATACTAAATTGTGTGTTTTTGAATGAGCGCAAAACTGGAAGTTGCGCTACGACACACTTCCGGTTCCTGGGCATTAAAAACACTCGCATTAGCGAGTGGGGGCCGGCGTCGTGGGGCCGCAGCGGAGGGAGAGACGACGGCGTTTATCGCAGCGTGTCTACTGTGTCCACCGAGGACACCAGGACCAGGCGACTATACTGGGATATACTTACATAAGGTAAAACTAACCTATAAACCTATACTTGTATACCCGTTATTATCATCATGAACAAAGCAAATAAGATGTGTCTTGAGTGTAGAATGTATACCACTGGTAAACAAGACTCAAAATTTTTGTGTGACAGATGTATCTTAGTTAGGAATTGCAGGAGGAAATTAAGATGCTACAGCCAAATGAAAATATAAGTTCTGATATTAAAGCACTGGAGGAATATATTGATCACATGTCCTTACTAGTGGAAGCTAATACTTCTTACTCAAAAAGTCTGAGAAACTCTTGCCCAAATAACCCACCATCTAACTGTTTACCACCTCCTATTTTTACTGAGCAGCTAGCAACCACTTCAACTCCCTTAACTACTCTTATTAAGCATTCAATCGAACCATCTACTGAAATTGGGAATTGGACTCTAATCTCCCCCAAAAAACATTCTAAAAATAAACTTGTTCCCGAACCCTATATGATCCCACTCTCAAATTCTTTTGAACCACTCCCTGAATATCTGATGGACGACTGCAATGATATTTAAAATGTCACTGAATACGTATCTGAAAACCTGAATAAAGGAAATCACAAAACACAAACACACCATATAGTAACCACGATACCAGTCCCTAAATCCCCACCGATTATGTTATCACAAAACACCACTTCTGTATCTAAACCAGTGCACAGTCCAGACGTGCTTATTTAAAAAACAAACAAACAGGTATTTGTGTTGGGTGATTCCATAACAAAATATGTTGATAGGGTAGTTTGTAACCCAGACAAAGAAAATCGGACTGCCTCTAGTTATAGAGGAGCTAAAATAGCCGATATCTTCCTGATGTCAAAAACAATCTTGTCGGCCGTTGGTGATAACCCACTAGTGATTATCCATGCTGGGGCAAATGACATCACAAAATCTACACTCCAGCAGATCAAACAGGATTATGTGGCATTATGCAATATTCTAGTTGACCGTGGCTGTACTATATGTCTGTCAGAGGTTTTACCTATCCCAAGAGCAACCAGATATATTAACAATAAAATTAAGGCACTAAATAAGTGGATTCGTAAATGGATTTATAGACAGGGCATAAGTTGCCTAACTCACTGGGAAGACTTTGAAGATATGCCCTCACTCTTCTGTTGGGATGGCTTACACCTCAGTAGAAGGGGAAGTGTGATTTTAGGATGAAAAATGGCAAACTTCATAAATAACCATTTAAACTGATGGGGGGGGGGACAGGGAAAACCCCTATCTCTAGTAGTAACAGCCCATGCCTACCTTATTGGGTGAATCTTAACATACTATCATTAAATGCACGATCACTAACTATTACCAAACTTGCTGAACTTGAAATCTTAATCAAAACTCTAAATTTGGCAATATTAGCAATCACCGAAACCTGGGGTAACACTAATAAAGAATGGAGAGTGGATATTCCTTGTTTTAAGCATTACTTAAAAAATAGACCGGATACAAAAATTGGTGGTGGGGTTAGTTTGTATGTTCGTAATGATATTCCATCATACAACTTAACAACCATTATACATTCTGAAAGTGCTTGGGTCTGCATTCGACCCACCAATGATTTTCAACTTCTTGTAGGCACTTTTTATTGTGCCCCTTCATCTGACCCTGATCAAACTAAACAATTGTGTAGCGAAATTACTCAAATTGCTAGTAAAGATCCAGTACTCATTCTAGGGGACTTTAACTTTCGCACTATAAACTGGGATACACTTTCAGGAATTAATAAACATGACGCACTATTTTTGTCCGTCATAATCAATATGGGATTGGTGCAGTGTGTTAAAGCACTGACAAGGGGAAATAACATACTGGACTTAATCATAACCAACCCGGAGATTCACATATCAGATATTCAACTACTCAGCCCCTTGGGTAACAGTGATCACTTATCTCTTCATTTTTCCATTCAATTACCCGTATTACCAAAAATTAACAAAGTAAAAATAAAACAATATAATAAGGCTGACTTTGAAACCATCAATCATCAGATTAAATCCATCAACTGGGAACAAATAATGAATCCAATGAACACTGAGACTGCTTGGGGCTTTCTGAAAGCAAAAATCTTGGATCTTGAAAAAAACTATGTTCCAGATAAATTTAAATACAATAACAAAGGACAAATTCCACCATGGTTTAATGACAATATTAAAACATTAATTAATCAAAAAAATACATTATTTACAGCCCTAAAAAAATGCTTACCTGATCAAAAGAACAGCACTCTGCTTAAATATAGAGAGGTAGTAAGACAACTAAAAAAAACTATAACATTGGCTAAATGTAATTTTGAATTTAAAATGGTACACAATAAAGACTGCCATAAAGCACTATATAATTACCTAAATGGTGAAAAAGGTAATAATAACACAATAGGCCCCTTAGTCTGCAATAATAAGACTATAACGTCTGATATGGAAACGACTTCTGAACTAAACAAGTATTTCTCATCTATTTTCAAACCTGAAACTATTAAAACTGTACCCATCATAGCAGATTTCAATTTAGAACCATTTGAAACTTTTTTCCAAGATATACAATGGGTCTTCAACACACTAAAACAACATACTAGTTCTGGTCCTGACAATATTAGTTTTAGATTTCTTATGGAAACAAAAGATACAATAACCACCCCTTTGACCATCATTTTTAAGAAATCACTTTAGGAATCCACAGTTCCATGGACTGGCGCACTGCCATTATCACACCAATCTTTAAACAAGGCTCTCATTCTAAAATTGAAAACTACAGACCTATTAGTCTCACTTCAATACCATGTAAACTCATGGAGAAAATAATAAAAAATCAGCTGGAAAAAGAAATGTCCTTATTAAAAATTAATGATAAGTATCAACATGGCTTTCAAACAGGCTTTGCATATACAACTAATTTGATCACTTTTTACAACTACATTTTTTTTAATTTGGATAATAAAATTCCTACTGATGTTATACTGTTGGACCATAGCAAGGCATTTGACAAGGTGTCACATAGTATCTTGATCAATAAAGTTAACCACCTAGGCTTTTCTGCACCTATTATATCTTGGATAGGGAATTGGCTGAGTAACAGAACACAGAGAGTTAGGGTAAATGGTGTGCTATCAGAGGTGAGGGCTGTGGCCAATGGTGTGCTGCAGGGTAGTGTACTGGGCCCAGTACTGTTTAACTTGTTTATCAGTGATATGTATATTTCACCAAATAATACAATGGTCAAATTTGCGGATGATACCAAACTTGGAGGTAAGGTTAACACCCCTGAAAACTGTCATAAATTGGTACAGGATCTTGCACAAATTGAACAATGAGCCAGAGGGAACAAAATATACTTTAATGTAACTAAGTGTGCAGTTCTCCATTTTGGAAAGAACAATCCCAAACAAATGTATTACTTGAACAACAGCATTATTAGGATATCCTCAGTGGAAAAAGATCTGGGTATTATGATTAATGATAAATTATCTTCATCCTCACACTGTTCAAAAGTTGCAAATCAAACAAATGCACTACTGAGAAGAATAAATAAAACATTTATCTCCAAAACAGAAGAATGTCTTCTAACTCTGTATAGGTCTCATATTAGACCATATCTGGACTATGGTTCTCCATACTGGAATCCTTATTTAAAAACAGATATAGATAAAATCGAACAAATTCAACATAGAGTTACTAAATTAATACCTCACTTAACTCACTTGGATTATAATAGCAGACTGAGTGAAACCGGATTACATTCTCTTGAGCGTAGGTGAGCCAGAGGAGACCTTTTACAACTATTTAAAATTCTTAACACTCCGGAACAAATGGAACAATGCGGCATTGTTTATTCTGAAAGAAAAATTGTACCAAGGCTCCATAATAAACAACTTGAAGTACAGAAAGTTAATAATAATAAAAGGTTAAACTTTTTTCCATTAGATCACCCATACTATGGAATAAACTGCCTCAAGAAATCGTCGACTCTAAAAATATTACAACATTTAAACATAAACTTGATAAATGGATGAATGAATGGGACACAGGTAAATGATCCACCAATGTGGAGGACAATCCCGATGGGCTGTTGGCCTCCTTTTGTCCTAAAAACCAAGTAAACCAAGTAGGATAGCCCTGTCTCTTGTGGGTTGTGGTACCAGTTGTTTGAGGCCCTCCCCCCTGCATGGAATCCACTATGTGTCTAGTTCTGGCAGATGTTCCTGCTGGTATTGATTAATCTGTATCTGCCATGTTGAAGTCTCTCGTTATCAGAACCTCCCCTTTAGCTGTCATGTTTTGTATAACTTCTAACAGTAATGTGTCTATGTTCTCCCCCTGGTTTGAAGGCCTGTAGACAACCCCAGTTCATATGGCTGTCCCATTTCCTGTTTCCCGGGTGATCTACAGAAGTAGCTGTAGGCAGGAAGGCCAATTGGGAGGGTTGGCTGCTAATGATGCATGAGCATATCCATGCTGAATGGAGCTCCTGCCATCTCTCCCATCAGAAATGAAGGTACGCTGAGCCCAGACCTCACAGACTGCGCTAGAAGATACAGCCCTCTTTTCTTCAGCCCATTCTGAACTTGGCGACTTTTTACTTGTGTTCCTCCTCTGATTCTGTGAACCTCCTCAGCCTGCTTTATATCTGATTTACTCAGTTTAATTATTTTTTAAGCATATCTACAGGACAGCCCACTTTCCCATTTGCAAGTTATACATCTCTACCACTTGAGGGCACTGTTACTACATCTCTTTCTGACTAGGTTAATTGCTGTTTACTCACTACGTCAATGCTGTCAGGATGATCTCATACTGAATGTTAACAGTTTTATTATGTATATGTAAAGGCTGACTGCTCTTTGGTCAAGATTTTTTTCACACCCATCTTGACCATCTTATTTCTGCCTCAATGTATTCTCCATCCTCCATCTAAAAATAAACTGCTACAGGACTAAGCTGCCCTTCGCAATACAAACCTCCAAGAGTGACAGGAGCACTTATGAAAGGCTCCTCACTTTACCAAGTATTAGTTGGTTAGTGCACAGACTCTAAGGAGTTTGCAAGAAAGGCTCCACCACTCTGAGTAGTGCAAATACTAGGAGCTACAAGAAAGGCTCCACTACTCTGTGCAGGAGCTCTAGGCTGTAAAATTGTACAGGAAGGGAGGCTCCTTCTTATTACCATTAAAATGACTACCAAAGGGAGTGCTCACCCCTTTCCAAGAGGTATCTCTGTACAATTTTTTCTTGCTGACTATACTGGGACAAAAATACCCTGATTCAATGACCACCACTGGTAACCCGTGATATGAGTGAATAAAAAAACGGTACCGCAACAACAGCAAAGGCAAATCCATGACTCTCAAATTCAGCTGCAGTAATAATAGCTAACAAGCTGAAATAGTGCCACCGCTTACCATCTGCATAACAATATAAGCGACTGAAATAGCGCCACCGCTAGCCATCATTCAAGCAGTAACCAACACGTCAAAACAGCAACATCTAGAGTTTTAAAAAAAAGTCTTTCAATGCCAAGTCAACTCAGCATACATGCATTGTGAGCTAGAGAGGGGAATTACATTTTAAAGTTACTTAGAGTTGACTAAGGACACAGTGGACAGACCTATATCCTGGGACCAAACACTTACAGCTGCCTGGTATTGAACTCTCTCTCTCTCTCCTACTGGGACCACGGGCAGAGTATCTCCTCAACTTGAGGGGTGGCAGGCCTGCCAATGTCTCTTTGGCTGCTCATATGATTTCTACTGTCTTCCCTTGCAGAAATGATAAGCATGAAGAACTCTAAGACAATTATGATCATCAAAGACTGACAAATAAAAGATCATATTTCAAAGTAAAACGGCAGAAGAATGTGGGAGGAAGGGGGAAATGATCTCCCACTTCTCTCCTAATTAATAAATGGATCAGGGCAGGAGGGAAAGGCAATGGATTTCATCTATATGTTTTGGCAAGAGATAAATAGCCAGGAGAAAGTCTTTATGTAAAATAAAATAACTGAGAATCATGCTCATTCTTCGCTGTTCCACTCTTTCTGTCTCTCCGAGTATGCTGTGGCACAGTTGTTACGGGGTGGCAATAACTTTTTCTTTCTTACAGAAAGCCACCCCACTACTTTTTAATTGAGTGGTACACCAAGTGGTAAACCCAGCTGTCATTAACATGGAAAGTCCCTTAGAACCGCAAGTGATATTGCATCTCTGCCTCTTGCTGAATTGTGAGTGATATTGCCTCCGATTGTGGCGTGATTATTACATGCTCGCTAATAACTGAGATGAGCGTTTGTGCTGGTGCTATATTTACACTCGCTATTAAGCACTCACTGTTATAACAATTGCGATTCAGCATTCGCGATTATTACATGGAACCACCACCACCCACCACCTTGATTGTCCTGCCATTCCCTGCAAAAAGCCTGCACAGTGGGAGACTTACAGCAGAGTGCCGCCTCCTACACACCCCTTGCAACAACCCTCTTGGTCCCCTACTCTTGCAGGGATCTCAGTCCCGACTTTATGGCTATTCCCTGGCTTACGCGTAGTGATTAGTACCCTGGCTACTAATTATAACTTCCAGGAACATCTGAGGTCAAAGCTTAAGCTCCACTTCTCAAAATTAAGTAGAAAACTCATCATAATCCTACTACTGATGTCAGGAAAAATCCACCCCATCCCAGGCCCCCAGTCAACACCAGCCCAGACCCCTGCGACGAACGGGCAACTAAGGGTAGTGACTATGAATATCTGCAGCCTCCTAGCCAAACTGACTCAGTTTGAAGCTTGGGTGACACACATACCCAGCCTGACATTATTGCGTTGACCGAGACTTGGCTTTCTACGTGAACACCTGACTCAGCAGTTTCCTTACCTGGCTACAACCTGCACAGGCTGGACTGCACAGGGAAAAAGGAGGCAGATGTGTAATCTATACCTACAACAACCTGCAATTCCACACAGTCCAATTGTCGACCATCAATACTGACTGTGAATGCCTAGCAATAAAAATACTGATAGGCAAAGGGGGTAAAGGCCTGATTGTTATGGCAGTATACATCACACCTAGGTGGCAGCAAGTGGGGCTTGACGCCTTTGCTAATTTCTACACCCAGGCAAGCCAGGATAAAGAGACCATCATGCTAGGAGACTTTAACTCCAACTGGCTTGTCAGCTTCAACGCTGCACACAGAGACCTGGTATCAGGACTCTTATCTAACACAGATGGTCAAAAACTGCACCCATACAAATTACCGCACAGGCTCAGGCACCCTGATTGACTGGGTGCTGACAACACACCTGGAGAGACTAAAGAGTGTCAAGGTACACCCTAACATTCTCAGTGACCACTCACCTAGCCTATGTCAGTGGTCGACTAAACATACCAAGCCTCCCCCAAGAATGGTGAGGAGAAGAGTCATTAAAATAACACAATGGAAGACTTTAGGAAACACCTCAAAGGGTTAGACTAGAGCTTCCTTGATTCATATCCCTCTGTTAACACAGTCCTGCAGCTCTTCCTCAACCACTTCAATGCTGTAGCAGACAAGTTCGCCCCGTATTGTAAGAAGCTGATTAAAGGCTGCGGCATAGACTGGGTCACCCCGCAACTTCTTGGCTTGATGCAGCATCGGGATCTACTCTGGCACTGGACTTGAACATCGGGGACTGCAACTGATGTCCAGAATTACAAAGCGGCCCAAAACAGGTGCACTTGGGCAATCTGACAGGCCAAGGTTACATACCACAAGAGCTGTCAATCTCAATGCTGGGGTGATGGAAAGAAATGTTGGGCCTCTTTAAAATGGAGTTTTCCAACTTCCTGCACTCCTCCCTAGACTCTGGCTCCCTCGCTAGTGCAGTGTATGTTGACCTCTCTAAGGCCTTTGACACTGTCTCTCACCCTCTGCTACTAGATGATCTCTACCACATTGGTTTCTCAGCTGGCCCCCTTGCCTGGTGTTCAAGCTACCTGACAGCATGCTCCCAATGTGCCAAAATCAATGGGACACTCTCAGAAACATGCTCAATCTGTTCTGGGGTACCCCAGAGCTCCATCCTGGGGCCTCTACTGTTCAGTCTATATCTAAATACCCTGCCCAGGGCCTGCTCCAGCAACAGCCTCATTTACTCCGATGATACCGTCATTTTTGACTTTCATTGAAACCTTACCTCTCTCCAGGACACTCTCCAACACTCCTTCCAGGATGCTGAAACCTGGTTTAAGGAGCACAGACTCATCATCAATCACAAAAAAAACAAGTCAATGCTCTTCACTCATCCCTAAAACAAAGCTTGTAACAACCCGCTCACCATCCTCCCCAGCACCCTACATCCGCACGAACAAGTCTACTACTACAAATACCTTGGAGTCACTTTTGACTCAGCCCTCACCTTTCACACCCACATTAATGCCCTTGCATCTGCCACCAACACCCGCCTTGACATCCTCTACTGCCACAAGGACTGCTTCCCAACTGATGCCCTCCGGCTTGCCATTACATCCTTGGTACTGCCCCTTGTAGATTATGGCCTTCCAGTTTATGCCGCTGCTGACACCACTGTCCTCAACAAGATTCACCTCACCCTAAACAAGGCATGCAGGCTAATGACTGGTGCCCCCAAGCTCACCCACACATGTCAACTCTACGACATGGCCAATCTCCTCACCCTAGATGGACGACTCCACTATCAAACCTGCCTTCTAACTAAGAAGATTCTGCTTGGACTTGCCCCACCCGGGGTAACTGCCTCCATTCAACCTACCCTGTCCACTGTCTCAACCTGAACTCCTGACAAGACCACCCTCCTGGTCCCCAGAACCAGGACTGCTTGGGCCCAAAGGTCCTTCGCCACATCCTGGTTTTACTCTCTCCCTGCATCCATTTCCACTACCCCCAAAATTGCCACTTTTAAATCCACCCTTAGGAACCAACGTTTCAGCTCCCAGAGCTGCACCTGTCCTTAATGGACCACAGTTACTATCACTTCTGACATAGCCCACTGGGCTGAACTCACACCTCACCCCCCCCACTCTCCCCTTGGCCTCCCCCACCTGTTTCTGTAACAACTTGTGCTCAATTTGCAAGCCAGAAATGTTCTCTCAAGCTAATTGTATGGAAACTACTGTGTTAATCTAAGTTGCACTGTTCTTTGGTTACTGTAATTTATGTTACACATGGAAACTTCTTTGTTGTGCTATGCGGCACTGTTGTCTGGTTCTCTGTAATTTATGTGCACTGTATGTCCTCTCTGTGACAAGATACCTTTGTAAATGAGCCTCTGGCTCAAAGGTTGTAAATTCAAAAATTAAAATAAATAAATAAATAAATAACCTCACCAGAAACGATGACAGATCCCCCTCCATGCTTCACCACAACAATGACATAATACTAGATGCTGACATTATGGCCAATATTTTCAACAAAGCATTTACAGATTACAGTGGTGTCCTCCTCCCAAAACCGGCTACATACCCGGATGGAAATCTGACCACTGACCACTCGCCCCTCCTTCCAAAACTAGGACCTGCCCAACCTTTTACTTCAGATGGGTAACCATCAAAGAAACAAGGAAATACCTTACTAGAGTCCTTGGCAAAACACAGATGGATGGTGATGGAATAGACATGAAACTGATCTCTATCGCCCTTCCAGAAATCATCAGACCCATCAACAAGCTATTCAACCTGTTCCTCCAGCTGGCTACTTTCCCCACCATCTGGAAAACCTCCCTGGTCACACCTGTTCATAAAGTGGGTGATCGGTCAATGGTATCGAATTATAGACCCATCTCAATTCTCTTACCTCTCTCTAAAGCACTGGAAAGGATCATAGCCAACCAACTCATGGATTACCTGCACAAATACGACCTCCTCTCCCCCAACAGCATGGCTTTCGCAGACTTCATAGTACTACCACCTCCCTAATTAACTTCACTGGCTACGTACACGAGGCACTCTACCAGGGTCAGCTGGTTGGGGCAATCTTCATAGACCTAACCAAGGCCTTTGACCTTGTGGATCACCAACTGCTGCTCCACAGGCTAAGTGGCCTAGGACTGTCCCCAGTCACAGTGCAGTGGTTCTCCAGCTATTTATCCAGGTGATCTCAGAAAGTGAAAATTAATGGTGCCATCTCCAGCACCTGCAAGGTCTCAGTAGTGGTCCCCCAGGGGTCCATACTGGGCCCGATCTTACTCAGCCTCTTTGTGAACCAGCACCCTGACACCTACCCCTTGTCTGAGATCCTGCGTTATGCAGATGACACAGTGGTATTCTCTTGGAACTCCTGCCAAGTAGTACTTACTAGGGAGCTGCAGCACAACTTGAACCAACTACAGGAATGGTTCAAGGACAGCATGCTGGTGCTCAACAGTAAAAAAAGCTAAGATGATGCTCTTTGCCGGACAACAGACGAAGAGATCTACCGTAACCCTCTCAATTACCTGCAACTCTCACACCACCTTGGAGCAGGTGTCGTTGTTCTGATATCTTGGCCTCACAATAGATGAGTCCTTGTTATTTGATGAACATATACGCAATATGACGACTGCAGCCAATAGAAAACTAGGGGCCCCATACAGGCTTCGGTTCTGCCTTACTCCCAAGGCCAGGAAACAGGCAGTCAGAGGCACAATCCTACCTATCCTGAACTACAGGAATGTTGTCTATGGTGCTGCCACTGATACTAGCCTGCTCAAAGTGCACACCTCGCTAAATAACGCCTGTAGATTTCTGTTAGGTGCTGATCGCCTAACACATACATGCAACCTTTACATAAGGACTGAATTGCTCCCACTTGTGGACTGCATTAAGCTTCATGCCTGTCTACTGAGAAAGAAGGCCCAACTCGGACTTGTACCTTCCTCCCTGCAAGCCCTATTCTGTCCTGCTCCAGCTGAACATGCCACTAGAAATCTTACTAAGCAAGCATTAGCTGTTCCATTCAGAAGAACTGCACTGGGGAGGTGGGCCTTCACAGTTAGGGCTCCCGACTGGTTAAATGAGCTACCACCCACTGCCACAAGCCTTACACACCTCAGTCATTTCAAGTCCGAGCTAAGAAAGTTTATCTCTCCCCCCATATACTGCTACTGCCACTCTTAACCTACAAGCCCTGCACGCCACTGTCCTCACAAGCATGAGCAATAAAGACTGTCTCCCCACCTGTTAGCTGCTACTGCCACTCTTAACCCAGCTATTACCTGACCCCTGAACCCAGGACCTGCAAGGTTCATCTTGCACTATATGAATTGGCCTGAAGCTCCTTGCTCTATACCTGCCCTACCAGCCTACCTGGCATGCACCCCCTCTACTCCCCTCACCTACTCCCTGTTAGTCCTCGCCTCCCTATTCCATACCCTCCCTACCCATGAGCCTAACCTCCGTTCCCCTCCTCTGATTCCTCTTCTGCTACCTATTCCTGATTAGTTCTCACTACCCTGACTATTTACCACAGCTATGCTTACTCCCCTGGATGTAACCTAGTAACCAATTTAGGTATCAGGAATGATGTTCAGCCACATCTCCAGTTCCTCCCTACAAGCTCCTGTATAGCTTCAACCTCTGATTTTCTCCAGCTAGTACCTAACTTGACTTATGCACTTTATTGTTTGCCCTGGTGTGTGTACTGTATCCCCATCTACCCTGTACCCACACTTTGGTTATGTGTTGCTTTTGCCTTTGTTACCTATGTTGCATTGCTATTACCAATGTTATTGATTGCTACTGATCATATTATGATGTTTTTGACAATGCCTATTTAGCTGCTATTGACTTCCAAACTCATGTATTCTCCCCTCCCTTTACGATGAGGATCCTTTGTAAATGAGCTTTTAGCTCAAAGGTTGTAATTCCGATTACTCAATATCCCATGTCTTGTGTGGCTTCCTGTGCTAACTCACTGGTACTTTGTAGCCCAGGTCTCAGGGGAGAGGGCTGCTATGCATACACTGGAACGTTGATGAAGGGCAGGACTTATGGGCTGTACAGGTAGGAACAACCGTTGTACACCAAATGTTTGTGGATCCTAGGGGCTGGATTTTAAATGGCTGACAACAGCTGTGGGACTAAGTCCTGTGCCGCAGTCTGCTGGTGTGAAAAAAAATCCTCAGCCCAGCCTCCACACAGGTGGCAGCTGTAGCTGCAGAAGATGTTATGCCTGGTCCAACCAGATGTAACATTTGTGTGCAGCTGTGCCAAAAATGACTGCAAGCTGCTGTAAATAGTGGAATGTGCTGTAAAATTACTCCATTTTAGAAAATCTGGTGCATGTGGGAAAAACTGTGGCTCCACCAGTGAAAATCCACTTGTGCAAGATTTTCCTGCACCTTCACCAGTTTCAGGGGTCTTTGAAAATTTGGCCCCAGACCTTTACCACAGGCATCACTGTGTCCAGTTGCTTTATCGTAGGTCCATAGTGATTTGAGTGTTGAATCCATGCAGTCCAAGGGCCAGCAGCCATCTAAGAAGGAAATGTTTCCTTCATATATTCTGCCTGTATGTCTGCCAGCCAGCCAGCCTTTTCCTGCATACCGTGCTCCTTAATGAACTCAGTGGTCCTAGTCACTGCCCTGTCTACTACTGTAACTGTCATTGCATTAGGCAGCACTCATGCTGGGAATATTACCCAGCACCCCAGTACTGCATCGGATAGAATTTGGTCACTAGCAGAGGGACTGATACTGCTGGACATAGCAGTGGTATCTGTTTCTGAATTCCAACCAGTATGTCTACTGCATTCCCCGTGTCTGCTGCCCTTGTCATCCAATTGAAGAAATCAGTCAGGTTTTTCTGACACAACCACCCCATGTAAACCATGTTGTGTTTGTCCCGAAGTCCATTTACCCCATGAAACTTTTCAACCTCTCCATTATTATGGTATCTAGCAGATTATCCACAATTTGTGTTAAACTGACAGGTCCATAGTTCCCCAGTCCATGCTTGCTCCCACCCTGAACTAGTGTACATTGTCCTCCTGTCCCTGTGCAGTATATCTGCCACCAGTGATCTGCTAAAGAGCTCAGCCAGTGATCCTGCTAGGACCTTGCCCATCTCCTTTTGCACACAGGGATACAGCCCATCAAGGCCGATAGAGGTATCCCCTTCAGTGTGCTAAAGCCCTCTAGCACCGTTGATACTGCGACTGGATCCTCGTTAACACCCTCCCTCCCCTCCTCCCACCCCTTCACCCAAATAGCACAAATCAGGTAACAGTACCTTCTCCTCTACTTTGAACACTGAGCAGACATATTTCTTCAGAATGTCTACCTTCCCTTGACCTGCCTCCTCCTATTCAATTCCCTTCTTAAATCTGACAATTCACTCCATAGTTTTACTTCTCTCATTAATGTAACTGAAAAATGTTTTGTCTCCCTTCCTCCTATCCTCTTTCCCTCTGCTATTCTCAACTCTGCCTTAACCTTTCTCAGTCCTGCTGACCTTCTTCGTCCTGTTATAGCTCCCTCCTCTTGGCCAGATTTTTTAAATGCCTTTTCTTTTCCCTCATAGCCACCCCCACCTCCTCTGTGAACCACAATGTTTTCTTACCCCTCTTATTCATCCCTATTATCCTAACACAGCTATTTGTGACTTCTGATATCCCATTTTTATCACTTCCCACTTTGCTTCTACCCCTTCTGCACTCCTTGTCCCTTCCAGTTTCCACTTCAACAGCTCCCTCATCACCGTCCTAAAATCCAGGACCTTTTTCTGGGACTGATTCCTTGAGGGTACAAAGCTGGATTGACTGCATAGGACGTGTGGCATTAGACACAACCCATTGAACGCATTCAGTTATGCCAGTGATATACAAAGGAAAAAAGATATACTTATACACCAGAAATGAAAAAACAGTATATACATTCACAGAACATTTACTTCTCTCTTGGTTCAATGACAGCAAAAAAAGAAAGAACTTGCATTCTTGGGTACAGTATCAAAAGAGTATTTTTGTGGCAACTGGATGGATTCTTTTTCCAGGTTTCCTTGGCACTCTGTTTGCTTTGTTATATTTACTGTCGGTGACAAAAATATACTTTGAAAAGTACCCACACATAAAACATTGGCATGCATTTATAGGTTCTCCAAAATATGCTTCCTTATTGCAGCAGACTGGCTCAGCAATATAAACATGCTTTACAAGAGTAAGAAAGAAATTATTTATCTTGGCATGTCTGTTAATTCGGTGTTTATTTGATGTGTGTGAATTCATACTCTGTATCATGCTTCATGTTGTGCTAGGATGTTATGCCCAATTAGCTCAGAGACTGTGTGTAGAGAACATGTTATTTTTTTGAGCCAATTAGGCTAAAATGTCAAACTTCAGATTTACTAAATGTATACATGAATGTCTTTTTGATCAAGTCTAGAGCCTTACACCAATGTAGCACTAGTGTGACGTTAACTGTTTTCCATCTGTAAAGGGGAAATATAATTATTTGCTCCAGTGATAATCAAGGAATTATCTTATACATAAATGGCAGTGCATGTGCACTATATTAATTTATCCACCACTGCCACCATGAGGGCAGTCATTCTTTGTTTATTGCAAATTAAGTGTAAAAGTTATTCCTTTTCATGTATACCATATCTGTTATTTTATTGCCCCTATCATTTAATGGTTCCAAACAAAATCCCTTCAACATTTACTGACCAGATGGCTGAATCGAGGTAAGTGCTGATGTCATTTAAAACTAAATGACCTAGTGTTCCTCAAGGATCTGCTAGTTCAACACACACACACACACACACATATACACACACACACACACACACACACACACCACTCTTAAAATGTATTTGTACATCGAAACAACATTTGAGTGATAGTAATGAGGACTTATAGAAATTCTTTCATGTTTTTCTATACTTGTGAGGAAAAACTATAGTAAACAGTGACCCCCATACTATGGATGACCATAAAATGGCAAAAAAATCAGTCTTTGCTTCAGATTGTCTGAAAGGGATTTTACCCATGGAATTGTGCCAGTACAAGACAATAGCTAAACACTGTACATGGCACGTTTCCTAGCCTGATCACTAACACTTTGTGCACAATATTTATCTTGCATAAAACCCAATAGGTGCATGAAATGTAGTTTGTATTCTGTTTTCACTTTCAGCCACAAATACAGCCACCCCACAATTCTCTTCTTTTTTGTAGTATTCAAATTCATTCCCTTTGCTGCAGTTACAAAACACTTTCAAAATACATGTATATACTTTTGCCCTTAGTCCACTTTGCAAACAAACAGAATAATCCTGCAAAAATGTGCATCCCAATTCTGCTCTTCCTCCAAACTGTACTACCCCACATACTGTAGTCACATATTTAAGTTTTCAGGCAAAAAATAGGCTAGTGCCCTTATGAATTGCCTGTCTGTTCTCACAGGACATTGACCCAATGAATGTCCTAAATCCAAATAACTATCTAGACTGGTTTTGAAGCTAGTTACCATATTGCAGTAAACTATCTCCCCTGGCAAGGCATTCCATCCCAATATCACCCTTTGGTATTAGGAGTTATTCCTATAGTCAGTTCTGAAATATTCCCCAATATATTGGTAGTAGTGTGATCTCACTCTTGTTTTATTCTCCTCGGGTTTTAGATGTAATATATCTGATAAACTCTGGTCTCTCCTGGCTCTATATGACGGTATCATTTCCATACCTTCTCTTTTCAAGTGCGTACATGTTCATATATATTTTTCTTTGCTGCCCTGTGATCATCCAAATGAATCTTTTCTGTACTGTTTCAATTTTTGTTATATCTTTCTTTGTATTTGGGTTCCATACTTGGACCACATATTCCAAATGGGTAAATAGGATAATTCTGCTTTGCACACCTACACCCTTGCATATTATTGCAGCTCATGGCTCACCTATTGTTTGTTTTACTGAGTCACTGGACCGGGACTGCATTGGGGGTCATGAGGGCATTCCTGAACTGCACCAGCCCTCCCGTGCAATGACAGCTGACCAAGGAGAGAATGGGGAGTAGTGCAGGAGTCCATCAGGACAGGCATTCCTCCTCCAAAGCCCTTACTAGCCAATCAGGGCTCATAGTCACCCTGAGACAAAGACTTTCACTTTTGGTGCCAGTCTCACAGTCTTTCGTATTGCATAACGTCTGCGGCTTTCATTCCTTTAGAGCCGTTGGACCTGGACTGCATTTGGGGTCATGAAGACATTCCTGAACTGCACCATCCCTCCTCTGCAATGATCACCCACCAAAGAGAGAATGGAGAGTAGTGCAGGAGTCCAACAGGACAGGCACTCCTCCTCCAAAGCCCTTACTAGCCAATCAGGGCTCATAGTCACCCTGAGACAAAGACTTTGACTGTTGGTGCCAATCTCCAGGCCCTTTATATTGCATGGCATCTGTGGCTTTCATTCCTTTAGAGACGCTGGATCTGGACTGAATTTGGGGTCATGAAGGCATTCCTGAACTGCACCATCCCTCCCCTACAATGGTCACCGACCAAGAAGAGAATGGAGAGTAGCACATGAGTCCATTGCGACAGGTGCTCCTCTTCCAGAGCCCTTACTAGCCAATCAGGGCTAGTAGTTGTCCTGAAACAAAGACTTTGACTTTTGGTGCTAATTTACAGGGCCTTTTAATTTCCACAACATCTAAGGCTTTCTTTACTTTAGAGCTGCTGGACCTGGACTGCATTAGAGGTCATGAGGGCATTTCTGAACTGCAACAGCCATTATCCGCAACCATCACCAACCAAGGAGAGAACAGAGAGTAAGCAGGAGTCCATCCGGACAGGCGTTCCTTCTCCAGAACCACATTGGGGCTAGTAGTCACCCTGATACAAAGACTTTGACTTTTTGGTGCCAATCTCCAGGCCCTTTAAATTGCACAACATCTGCGGCTTTCATTTCTTTAGAGCCACTGGACCTGGACTGCATCAGGGGTCATGAGGGCATTCCTGAACTGCAACAGCCCTCCCCCACAATGATTGCCGACCAAGGAGAGAACAGGGAGTAGCACAGGAGTCCATCGGGAAAGGCACTCATTCTCCTCCTGAGCCTTACCAACCAATCAGAGCCAAGATTCTCCTTCTTAATTCGGGTGGCTACAATTGGCCTGTCCATGTAGCGGCCCGTTGATGCAAAGGACCACATGCTGAGGACAGCATCTGCCTTGAGTCTGCTGGAGTCAGCGGGTAGGCAGCCAGTTCAGCTGACTACTCTGGATCTTTCACCATGGGCCACTACAAGCTACTCAGGAAATGGAAGGACACTCAGGTAAAATGTAACACTGAATTGCTGGCATCTGCCTCTTTAAGCTAGGGTAGCTGGAAGCTTTTGATACATCCAGCTACACAAGACATGACAAACTCCCCACCTAAGGCAGGCCCCTTCTATGAATATATACTTTCATGGGGGCTGTAGCAGGGGATATTGTTATTTGCCAGCCTTATTGCATGTAGCCATACACCCTTTCTAAGGTAGGGATGTTTTTGCTACGTTTCTTATTAAGTGAGCTGCTATAGACAGTTTCTGGAACCTCCCTATTTTACTGTATCTTGCCAACGATCCTTCTTGGTTAGATCTGAGTTTCACAATTTCCCTAACTATAAGTGCTGATTTTAACTAGATACTTAGTACCAGCCTGTTTTACTGTTTCTAGCCAATCATCCTTTCTAGGGTAGGTCTGTTTTTGTAATACTTCCAACTGAATATCAGTTTTAGCCTGTGACTTAGAAACAGCTGGTTTCAATATACATAGCCAACATCCTTTCTAGGGTGGACCTGATTTCATAATGTTACTACTAAGTATGCTGTTTAGCCAGGTACTTAGAAATAGCCTATTTCACTGTATCTAGGAACACCCCTTCTAGGGTAGGCCTTTATTGCACTGCATTATCTCAGCTTGTTATAGAAGTTCTGTGACCTTGAAATTGCCTTTTTTTTATTTTGTTTATTTATTTTATTTATTGAAATGATAACTATGCACCCTACTTAAGGTAGATCTGCTTTGCACACCTACATCCTTGTATATTGTGGCAGCCTATGGCTCACCTATAGCTTGTTTTACTTGATTGTGCAGAAATACTCGCCCTTGGGGGGATGCATGCCCAGCTCTCCCCCTTTGTACAGGGGCCCAGCATGACCTGCTTAACTAACCCAACCTGTGGTGAAGGTCTTATTACATTAGATGCAGTGTTAGTCATAGCGAATAATATACCTGCCACAAAAAGCCCTTGCCATATCTCGATATGTTATCATATTACTCCTGCACTTGGTACTAGCATACAGGCTCTGTCTAATGCTGAGCCTGCGGTATGTTAATGCCCTACATCTTGGCACTCAGTTCCCGCCCTCAACTACAGAGGTCCTCCTGGAGACACCTTACTGAAACTGCTCCAGTTGCCCTCCTGCATACCGCAGAAGGAAACACATAAGAAAGTTGTGTTACCCCACAAAATATCCAAGCTCTTCTTTGCAATCAGACAGTTGTTACTGCTTCTACTAATCACTGGAGGCAATGTGCATCCTAACCCAGGCCCTGATGCACCTGTTACTTTCCTTCATAGGATACCTAGAGCTGGCCCATGTGATCATAGGGGGTCTTATGCCCAAACTGGACGAATTCAGGGTCTGGGTGACTAACCCCCAGTTGGAGACTGAAGGCATCACAGAGACTTGGCTCACAAATAGGGTTTCTGACAAAGAAATTATCGTTGGCACTTACACTCTGTTTAGACTAGAAAGGGGTTAAAAAAGGGTGTGAATATCTCTTGTAAATTAAGTCCTACCTTACTTCTTGCAGACGCCTCCTCCCTCAAGAGTCCACTGGCTGTGAACTTTTTGCAGCAAACGTAAGACTGGGTCCCAGAGGAGAAAAAAATCTCAACCTTCTAGTGGCCTATATACCACCTAAAAATGTCAGTGCTGACTTTAACTGCTTCATTAATAATGTTGCAGGCTTAACCCCACAACACAAAAAAAATTTGTGATGGGTGATTTTAACTGCAACTGGCTTGCAGTTAGTAGCAATGCCTACATGGAAAAACTGGATAATGTGTTTCTAACCCACATTATCATCACCTCAACAGGGTGAACTGCAAAACAAGCACTGCCACCTTGCTTGACTAGATCCTAGTCAGCCACCCTGACAGGGTTATCTCTTCTGTAGTCCTGCCTGACTTCCTCAGTGACCACCCCCCAGTCACCTTCTGATGGTCAGCTAAGGTAACCAAAGGGGAGCTCTTCTCCATTAAAGCCCAATAGTTTTGAACCCACAAGCTCCCATATTTCTGTGCTGTACTACAACAAGGAGACTGGTCCTTCCTGTCAAATACCCATGATGTGAATGCTGCCCTGGAGTATTTCATACTCCAGTTTAATGAGATATGTGACATTGCTGCCCCTTGCAAGACCCTTCTTTAGAAAGGCATCTCCCAGGCCTGATTTACCCCCGCTATTAAGTCCTTGATCAGAGAGCAGGACAGGGCTTGGGCTCTGTACAAGGAACTTGGTCAAGATAAATACCTCCAAAAGTACAAGGAGCTGTGGAACACAGTAAAAGTCTGCATTAAGACAGCCAAGCCCAAGTACCACAAATCCAAACAAAATAACCTTCTTAACCATCCTAAGCAGCTATGGAGTGACATCAATGAAATCCTAGGCAATGCTTGAAAACCATTGCCCCACTTCGTAGTGGTTGGTGGCACCACAACTGAATGACACAAAAATATTTCCGACTACTTTAATAAAACATTTAGTGACTTGTCCTTATACATACCTGATCCCAGTGCTCACCCCCCCACACAGCTGGTGATATGCCTGATCTCCCTACCAGACCCAAGTTCTATTTCAAAAGGCTGACTTGGGCTAAAGTGCATGCCTACTTAGCTATGACCAAAATTACAACTAGACTGGCCCTGGCAACATTAATATGAAGCTGCTAGTAATTTGGGAAGTCACCTGCTCCTTGCAGATTATTTTTAACTTGCCCCTTTCCACTGGGCAAGTACCTGAGCTCTGGAAAAAAACCTAAGCAACACTGATACTCAAAGGGTGTGATAATAGCCTACCCTCTAATTACCACCCGATATCCATTCTACCCCTTCCCCCATCAAAAACCTTAGAGAAGGTAGTGAATGAGTCATGATGAGCATCTGGCTAATGAGCAGCATGGCTTCAGGACAAACTCAGGACTGCTGTGTGCCAGCACTCCTGCAGTTCACACACTCACTGCATTGTGCCCTGGATAGGGGAGAAATAGCCAGGTCCAGGTACATCACCGAGGCGTTTGACCTGGTAAATCATGCCCTCCTCTGCCAGAAACTACTTAATCTGGGCCTTTCATATGACATGGTCAGCTGGTTTAAAGGCTACCTGGCTAATCAAACCCAAGTGTTTAAATGTTGCAATGTACTCTCTGACATTTAACCAGTCACTGTAGGTGTTCCCCAGGGGTCAATCCTTGGACCCCTTCTCTTCTGCCTATTCATAAATGAATTACCTGCTGTCTACAGGTCTAGAAATATATTACTTTATGCTGATGATGCAATCATTTTCTCCAGTGACAAGTGCATGGAGAAACTGCAGCAGAGGCTTCAGTCAGACTTTAACACCATCCAAGAATGATTCATCTCCAACATACTTGTAATGAACACAAAGAAAACTAAGTGTATGGTCTTTGCCACCTGTAGCAAGACCCCTTCCCACTTGGCTTTAACAACTACATCTTATCTTCTTCTGGTAGCCCCTCGAACAAGTGCAAACCTTTAAGTACTTTGGGGTTACCCTTGATACTGCTTTTCCCTTTGTTGCTCATGTCAGCCTTTTAGTCAAGGCTGTCAACTCCAGGCCAGGGCTACTCTACAGGCATAGAAACAACTTCCTACCAGAGATTAGGAAACTCTTGGTACGGTGCTCCATTGCCTGCCTACTTGACTATGGGATTATGGTCTATGGCTCTGCAAGTGACAGTGTGTTCTCCAGAGTCAGGGGTCTCCTTAACAAAGCCTGCCACTTCACGCCTGTCCAAAAACATGGCACCCACTCCAGTGTGCTATATAGCAGCCTGAATTGGCTTAACTTGGACTCAGGGCTGCACTATCACACCCTGGTCACTGGCAGAAAAGCTCTATGAGGCCTACTGTCCACTGGTCTACAGGCCATGTTCAACTTTGTGGACCAAAAATACTGTACCAGGGGTGTGGTGCATCACTCAGCTGCTCCCTCAAAGAAATACCTCCCTTGGCCAAGCTAGTTTTTCGTACCACATTGCCAAGCTATGGAATGATCTGCCTCCCTCACTTAAAACTGATTGCACTTTAAGCCTGTTTAAATCCCAGCTTTTCTCCTCCCTAAGCCTATACAGATTACACAATTGCTACCGCTGACTATCTTGTCTATTCACTATGTGATGCCTTACTTGAAGGGTTACACTATCATGACACCCATGTATTAGCACCAATTGCCTTATTGTTTCCTACCTGTGCCCTTATGTGCTTACTGCTGCTAAATTGTAATCTCACTGTATTGTAATATATTATAATTGTATTGTATTGTATTATACTGTGTTGTGTTGTGTTGTATTGTATTGTAGTGTTTTACATTGTTTTGAATTATATTGTATTGTGTTGTGTTGTACTGTTATGTATTGTATTGTGTTGTGTTGTATTGTATTATATTGCGTTGTATTGTATTGAATTTGTAGAGCATACATGCTAATCCCCTGTACTTGTATTGTTGTCTACTGTTGTATCTGACTCTAAATCCTTTGAAACAAGGCCCTACCTAAATGATTTTATTTATTTTATTTATTTATTTTTTTGCTATCACTTTATTTACCTCCTTGGCCACATTGTCCGCTCCCCCTTTGTCATTGCATCCTCTGCTGGGGATTCCAGCCACTGTCTGCCTTTACCACATCAGCCCAGCACCCAAGCTCCTGCGGCTTACCCCCCACAGTGGGGCTGCAGGGAGCCCCCATCTCCCTACGGAACATGGATCCAGATGGGTGCCACACTCCAAGGCGAAACTCACGGACGGCCATCAAACTGCATGAAATAGGTGCCATCCCTTTTTCAGATTTTAGTAATTCCCCCAGAGCCAAGGAAATGCAATGACATTGGTGGAGGAGAGCGTGCACATGTCCGCACACGCTCCCTCCAGATGTCTGCCCCTAGCGCCACCCTTTTTTGCACAGCAGAGCATGTCTGTCCCCCAACCGCCACCAGGAGCCAATCATGCGCTGACTGTAGGTGCCCCCCCCAGAGATGGAGAGCTGTCCCTCAGATGCTCGATCCACCTCCTACCCTGCTGACCCCTGGCAATCCACGTTCATTCCCAATCGCGGGTTGCCGACGTGGTGTAAGGTGCAGCGACCAGTGACTCAGCCCTCGGCACAACCGGGCCAGCCTACCTAAAGGATTGTATGTGAAATAAATAAATAATAACTAAATAACTAAATGGGGCCTTACAAGTGACCTGTATTAGGGCAACAACACCTCACCTCTTCTACTCATGATGTTTTGTTTAATATAACCCTGCACTTGATTGACTTTGTTTACTGCTGACTGTGTTTAGTCTCCCCAGTTTAGATCATGTGTTACCATTACACCTAGATCACTTTCTTTGCTGGTTTCCCTCAGTTTGAAGCCGTTGAACACCAAATGGAATTTTGGATTGTTTCTTCCAAAGAGTATCATGATACACTTTTCTGGATTAAAAATTCATACTAGACTGTAATGCTCAGTTACTAAGGTTGTCCAGATTTTATTGCATTGTAATACTGCATACTCTATCTAAATTTAGCACTAGTCCCACTTTTGCGTCATTTGCAAATGTCACCGTCCATCCCTCCAGGTCTTTATTTATATCCCTGATACAAAAATTAAAAAGTGTTGGACCCAGCACACTGACCCATGTGACACTCCACTTGCCACCATTCCCCACTCAGAATGTTCTCCTCTCACTTTTATCCTTTATCTTCTTTTGTATAACCAGTCTGTTATCTAATCTGTAAATGCTGGTGGTATTTGTCACTTAACTAACTTATTTATCAATAATCTGTGTGGCATGGTGTTGAATGCTTTACTTAAGTTTAAATATACCACATCTGCTGATTTTTCTCTAACAGGTGCTTGGTTAATGGTCTCAAAAAAGTTGATTAAATTAGTCTGACATGACCTGTTCCTCATGAAACCATGCTGAATACTGTCTACCCCCATATTTTCTTCTATCCAAGATTCCATGTTTTCTTTCATTACCCTCCTCTTATCAGTACAACAGCGCAAAACAAAAATAGACAGTTTATGTACAAGAAAAGTTTCAATAAAGAAAATGTTTTATGTTAAAAAAGTACTTACCCTCCTCTGCAATCTTGCCCACTATACTTGTAAGGCTAACTGACCGATAATTTTCCACCTACAGTATGCTTTCAATCCTTTTCTGTGGCTTGGAAACACCACTGCATTTTTTTCAATCTGTTGGTACAGTACCTTGGATAAATTATTTTTTTCATGATTTCAGTTAATGGACTCTTGATGTGTTCTGACAGTTCTTTAATGACCCTAGGATGCAGTTATCTGGGCCAGGTGATTTATTTGTTTTCAGATTTCTTAGCTTTTTTACTATTATTTTCTCAGTCACTTAGAAGTCAACCAGTAATTCCACATCTGCCTATCTTCATTATGTCCATCTCCTTAGTCCACACCTCTCTAAAACATGTAACTGTTCCTTGAACCCCTCTCAAAATCTGAACACCATTTCACAAAATCTCCAAAATGTCTGCTTACTACAGTACTCCTCCTCAGATTTGTATCTATGCACACCTCCAAAACATTCTGCATTACTCTTCACTTCCATCATTGTGCACTTCAAAAATATAAACTCTTGCCACTGCCCCCAACCAGAATGTGCGCTCGTAACCTCCACCCTCCAAAATGTGTACTCTTATCCCTTGCTGTCTGAGATTTGTATCCCGTCTCCAACAAACATCCAAATTCATACTCTACATCACATCTTAACCATATTTCTACTAGAGCATTCACCTTATACCACTCCCAAAATGTACACCTACAGTATATCACCACACCACTCCATAACATTTTACCCGGCTTGCATGTTTCTTCAAATGTGTACCTCCCTCTCTACTACTCCCACAATCTGCACTGCTCCCAAAATGTGTGTGCTACTTCCAAAATGTTTACCTCTCATCCCCACTCTTCTCCCACAATTTGTATTCCCTCACCTGTGACCCTTCTAAATGTTGTTCCCTCTACACCACTACCTCAAACATTATACCTCTACCTATACTTTACAGTTTCTCAAATGGGAGAAGTGCAGGGTTAGGGGCACACTTTTTGGGAACAGTGTAAGACTGGTGTGTGTAAATCTGAGGAGTGGGTGCATTTTTAGGAGGGGTACTGTGGTAAACGTACAAATACTGGAACTTGGATAGGAGTACCCATTTAGGGAGGGGTGTAGTGGTAAATGACTAAACTTACTAAACTTGCTTTCAGTGGCCAGGCATGTTTAAACCTGTAATTTAATAGTCTCTGCTGAAGATATTTGCTTTATTGTAGATAGGCTATGCCGTAACTAACAGTTTATTTTAAAATGCCATGAAATCAGAGAAATTAAATAATTTAATCAATATTTCTTGCTGAAATTCTACCCCTGTGGATTGCCAGTTTTAAACTACTTATTAACAAAAACAGACTAAATGTTTGCTGAAATATGTGCAATAATGAGAAGCATTTTTCTCCATATCTAACCTCACGTGTGTTTCTTTGTAAGCACTCCATTTTGATTAACTCTTTCTTGTACACCCCGCTTTTTTACAGTTCAGGTAAGCAGGATGTAATCTTCACTTGAACTACTTCATAAAAGAATATAGACCAAGTTAGGAAAAGAGAAAGATGAACTGTTTAAACTTCCACCAAGTTCTCCAGGTTAATTGTTTATAAGTGAGGTCAAGAAGACAATGACTACGCTGCTGACTGATAGAGATAAAAAAAAAGGTGTGATCCTTGAATAGTGTTATTAATGATGTGACAAACAACTTGAATAAAGTATTCCTTTAAATGTGAGTTACAGTCACAGCATGTAGCAACAAGTTCACTACCAGAGAGAGCTCTGATGAATAATATGTAATGCTCAAGGTTATAGTTACTAGTGTGCAGAATGACACAAAATATCTAAGTTGTTTTCAAGTATGAAGAGTAAGTTTACTGATATGCTCTGTACATGGCTGGAAATATGCTTTTTATGGAACTCATCCAGGTGGCTCAGCTGCGAAATGTGTAGATTATTGTGTCCTAGTATGGACTGCTGTGTTGATATGAAAGCAAACCAGTTGCAGAAATGGGGATTTTGTGGAGTTGGGAACAAAGAAGTGGCCTGAACAAGACGCAGACAACCTGTTAAAGCAAGTTCTGATGTGGCAGTACAACTCTAGCAAACATCAGAGTACAGTACCTAACAATACTTGCAGTGCAACATGTTGTTAGTACACTATAGCATATTCTTTACAAACTAAGTGTGTTGTTGGCCTGTAGTAATTTTACTTGATTTTATTTCTGTGGATTTGTATTCTTGCTTTTTAGACCCTACTAGACTATACTATACATTATTTGGCACACACTAGAATGAGCATTTGAATTTTTAAAGCCTTTTTCATTGACACTCTACCCCAAGGCACTTCACAAACATTGAGAGACTGGCAAGGCAAGGCAATATTATCTATATGTCACCCAATCTCAAAGACTCTGGGCTCCTCATAAATGTGTACAGCATAAAGAATAAACCTGAAATAAAATTAATAAATGGCACTGAATGCAATTTTCAAAAAAACATTACACTGCAGCACCAGACCAAAGGCTCAGAGTAAAGAGATGGGTTTTCAGCAGCTTTTTGAAGACACCCAGTGAAGGAGTACCTCTCAGCTCCTGAGAAAAGGCATTCCACAAAATTGGGGTAGTCACTCTGAGTGCCCTATCACCCAAGGATTTCAAATGGGATGCTGGAACAGATAAGAGATCTGCCTTCACCAACCAGAGAGGGCAGTCTGGAGCTTAAGGTGCCAGGAGGTCTTTCAGGTAGCCCAGACCCAGTCTGTGCAGGGCCTTGTACTGTATATTAACAAGCACACCTTGAAGCTGATGTGCTAATGCACTGACAGCCAGTGAAGAGCACAGAGAACTGGTGTGATGTGCTTGAACCAAGAGGTCCCAGCAACCAGCTGGGATGCCACATTCTGGACTAGATGGATATGACACAGCAGCCATGTGGATAACCCAAGGTAAAGAGCATTACAGTAGTAACTGGTAGTGGTAACAGTGGTATCACTGGTAGTGCAGTGACTAAGAATGTGAACTGGGAGACTTTCTACACGTCACCACCCACACAGACACATCAATGGACAATCAGGTGTCAGAAGCTATGAGTGAGGGTGGTGGCAGCTCCCCTCCCCAACCTTTGCCCATGAGCATTCAAACTGACCCATAATGCATGCAAGTTCTGAAAGGAAGCAATCATAGTCTCCTTTGTAATCACTACAGTCCCCCCACTTTTCCCCATGTTCTGTCACCCATGTGAACAATTGTCTGAACCAGTTTTATTGGGTAGAGGACTGTTGGCCAGGACACTGGTGAAGATCCCAACTGATGTAAAAAGTGTCACGGTATCTTTGACTTTTACCTAGGATAGCACCAATAATGGGCAGAAGGGGCCTCAGTTTAACATTTCTTCTGCAGGACTGCATGCCCTGACAGTAAGCATCCGCCTGGTGCTGCACTGGAGGGCCAACATTTGAAGTATGAGCCTGAGTCATTGTGTGGGACTAGATCTCGTGACCTTCTGGCTCACAGGTGGATCTAATACCAACTGAGCCATAATGTCACTGCTAGCTATCCCACTAGCACTCCTTTACAGCAAAGAGTAATGCCCCTCATGTTCTTATGTTGAAAAAATATATATATTTACATATTTTATTAAAATGGAAGTGAATTATTTAAAACAAATATTCTCCCTACATATTGAAGAAGAACATTTCATTTTTTAGACTCTGTACATGATGGCTTTTTGTACAGTAGGTGTGCATTCAGAAGCCAGTGCTAAGTGCTGATTGGTTAGATCAGCAGTCATGATGCAGTATATGAAATAGCAAAGACTGAAACCAATTACTGCTAGGATACTTTCAGAATCAAATGAAATCATATGAAAACAAAGTACATGTCAGTGACACATCTACAAATTCAAATATGGTTTAAAAAAACAAAAACAAAAGAAAACTTCTAACATTTTAAAGAAAAAAATAATATAGGCTGTTAGTGGATAGTAATCCTTGTTATTCTTTCGCTTCTGATACAAACTACATTACAAATACGTGTTCTAGCACAACTAGCAAAGATCACTCATTGCAGGCACATGTGTTTTCATGACTTTTGACTGTCACTTAATAATTGCTTCTCAATTGTAGATTTAATATATAGTGATGATATATACTCTAGAAATGTGATAACTCTTTGAAAGATGCTGAAACGACTGAAAAAGCTTGGATAGTTTGTCATGCTCTGTTTCAGACAGTTAACATTATAAAAACAATCTTAGTTGGAAGGGAGTTAATCCAGACCTATTCCGATTAAAAGTAAGCAAAGTATTTTAAGTGGACGGAGAACGACGGGAACACACTGGGACATCCATGACATCTGATCTAGGTAAGGATCTCAGCCAGTGTTGACAGCTTAGGTTTAAAAAAATGCTGCGGAGTAAAGAATGTTGTTCTGTGCTGGAACATCCAGCTGTTGTCTTGAAAATCATAAACATCATCATGAGGTTTTTGTAATGTATGCAGTGTTTTGACTGTGCTGTGGTATTCCTTACAGCCTTCATTGTCTCTGAAGTGAGAAACACTTATTTCTGCTAAATTTTATCATAAATTCCAAACTCCAAAGGTTTTACTTAATTCCCAGAAAAGTTGCTTCTCTCTTAATTGGAAACTGTAGCTATTAAATAGGGATGGCACAGTGATTTACTGGGGCATTAGTCTGACACACTGACCAGTACACCTGATTGTTGCAGTATGACAGTGCTACAATAGTCTAATTACAATCCAAGCTGACCCACTGGTACCACAGCAGTTCTGATCCTAACCAAAGTGCCACTAGGCCATTTTTAGTAATTTTCTTTTACTGACAGAGAAGGAGTATCTCTGCTGTGGATTGCTCCAATCAGCATTGCATGTTTACTCTTCAGAACAATTGTTATGTTAACTCTATCTGTTCAGAATATGTAGAGTGTCATATGAATAGCATAAAAAAGTTTTTTCTTGGAGTAGTAAGGATTAATCATGGAATATTCCTAGGGAAGTAATGGATGTGAGGGCATTTATAGTTGGGGGTTAGGCAAAATGTTGATTGTTTTGAGGCCCTATATACAGTATATATAAAGAGAACAAGAAAAGGGGTCCAAGACAAACAAATAAAATAGTTCTATACAAGCTGTTTGGTTATGTCACCTTTGCACTTTGTATTTTTGTAAGTTGTTTTTATTATTTTCACATTTGCGCTTTGAAGTTAATTTTTTCCAAATACTGCTGAGCTGGTCCAGATTGTACTTAAGTGTTTAAGTTTTTTTTGGCCATGCTGCTTTCAAAACCCATATGCATCTTGTATTAGATTAAAAGCTAAACTTGATTTTATTGTAATTATTGTCTATTATCATTTCTTTGCTTATAGCATTACACAGTTTATGTTAGGGAAAGGATGCTGGGCCACTCAGTTTCTAAAAGCACATGAAATGATCCTTCAAACAAGATATTGGGCTTACCTATGGGTGTTAGGAGTCCTGAAATAAAAATAACAAAATAATCTGCAAATTAAATGAAAGCAGTGGCCATTTAATGGAATCCTAAAACAGAAAGTGATGTCTCTATAGGGCAAGCCTATGTCATTAATTATAGCTTGCCCCACAGCAACATCACTTTCATTCTTAAGAGTCTATAAAATGGCTGCTGCCTTGGTTTAGTTTAATATGATTTAGGTATTTATATTCCAGGACTCTTGTCACCTACAGGTAAGCTTAACACCTCATTTGAAAGATCTTTTCTTGGATGTTCAGAATCTGAGTGATCTGAAAATGTTTCCTTCTCATTTACTCAATCACCTTTATGCATTTCTAAATTTCACCGAGTACAACAAACTTTAATTTAATCTTGATATTATTAATATAAGGCTGGCTCAGCAAGCTGGCAGTAGCACACTGCTGTGATTTAGGTTCTGGTGCTGACTTCAACATAATGGATGCCGTGGGTTGGAAATTATATGCTTAGCTCCCAGAAGTGGTATATAGCTTACATTCTGCAGAACCTTCTTTTGGCTAACTGATTCAGTAGTGTGAGCACTGAAGAGGGTGGCAATTGGGGGCAGGGGTAAGCTTGTCTGCTTTTCCATCCACTAGTACAGTAGACGAGGGGAAATGGGAGTGGGACAGTTTACTTCAAGAATGGAATAAGACCAAAGTGTATCTGGGTTTTGCTAGTGAGGTGTTTAGGGGTCCATAGCACACAGATTGTGAACAATATACCAGGCCTAATCAATGTAATGGTAATAGTTCTGACATAACACCCACTCTGTGGGGTGGAGGAAGTATAATGTTGGAGGAGAAAATCAATAAAACAATTATTGCAATGTTGTATATCAGTTCAGTTTTCCAAAAACTAAAACATATTTTTGCCATCATTTTTTTTCAACAACTTCAGCTGCAGTACTGTCATTCGATTCTAGACATCTCTTAAAAGGTCTCGATTTTGAAATTGTAACATAACTCTTGGATCATTGCAGCCATGCTTCTTTTATTGGTTCTGTTCATCCAATTCAGAAAATTAGGTAAATTACATAAATATTAAATGCATATGCCAAATCGTTTATGGTAGCTGGACATCCCCAGAAAAAATGTGGCTTTTTGTGTGAAATGTTATGTTATGTATGATAAGAGCAGTTCATTCTGTGGTCAGGCATGGTGCAAGAGACTACCTTTCTGGCAGCCTTTGTCACGAGAAATATCTTTCAGTTTTTTTCTATGTATCAGTTTCTCTTCTGCTGTATCTCTGGGCCACCCAATGTCCTTCCATGCCCCCCTCTGCCTGTTATATTCTGAATAGTGTACAATTGAAGTCTGACAGATAATTTAGGGGTTACAAAATTTCTACTTAATCTATTTATCAAAATGGACCCTTGTGGCTAAAAGAACTTTGGAACTTTCACAAATTTCATTTTCCTATGCAAGCAGCTGGGAATCTTTGTGTGCAGCTAAGCAAATAACAGACTGATATTAGAGTAAAAATGAGAAGCATCTATGATTTTAAGATGCTGTTCCCTGATAGCTTGTGCTCAGGGAGTTGAGATGGCCATGGAGTGCTATAGTACGGCTCTCACAGTGGCCATGGAGTGTTATTATATGGCTCTTGTGGTTACCTTAGACTCCCTAATGCCCTACCATGTCTGTCCCTTGACATCCCACTGCAGTTCACCATGGTGCTGTGATGAGTGGAGGTGGTTTAAGAGTAAGGGATGGAAACTGGAGTGTTCTTAACAGAGGTCAAATTGGTGCGGAGGATTGTGAAACACTGACATGATTTGGTCCCACTGAGAAGTTCTGTCAACAGCCGGGTAACAGCATTCTTGATCAGCTGCAGGCAGTGCATAAGGCTTCCAGGTAACACTAAGTAACGAGCATTGCAAAAATCCAACCTGGAGGTGACAAAGACTTGAACTATCATCTTCACATTAGCTGGCACTAGATGTAACATCATCCGGGTGATATTACAGAGATGGTAAAAGCCATTCTTGACTACTGCTCAGTTTGCAGTCCAGAATGATGCCCAGATCCTTCACCACATCATCAGCTCAAAGTTTCTGACCATTCACAGGTGGTAAAAGAAAGTCAGCACTTGTCATTGCCAACCCATACTGGCCTGGATTGACAATCATAACCTCTGTCTTACCTGGGTTGAGGCACTGCTAGTTGGAGGCCATCCAGTCATTAATTTCTTGTGGGCACCATACAAGAACCAAAACTATTTTTGTCCCACCAGTAGTGTAAGATAGAGAGAGCTGAGTATCATCTGCATAGCAGTGAAAATTTACTCCATACCATCTGATGATCTCAACCAATGGGAACCTGTACATGGTAAACAACATAGGTGACAAGATTGAGCCTTGTGGAACCCACAGGAGACCATGCCACTCCACAGATGTAATTGCCTAGAACCACCTCTCTGATCTCCCGTTAAGTATAAAACTATGCCAGTTGGTCTCACATACTGTAGTTCCTCAGGAAAACAAGCAGCACAACACGGTCCACTGTGTCAAATGCCAACAGAGATCTAAAAGGACCTTAAGGAACAGAATCTCTGGTCTTTCACCATGAGGAGTACTTGCAGCACTCTGACTAAAGCAGTCTTAGTACCTTAACAAGGTCTAAATCTCAATTGCAGAGGCATATAGATGTTATATACCTCTAGGTGAGCCTCAAGCTGTGCCACAACTACCTTCTCGATCATCTTCTCCAATATAGGAAGGTTTGAGAGAGGCCTGCAGTTGACCAGACATTCGGGGGCCAGGATAATTTCATGAGGAGGGGTTTTATCATCGTCCTTTTCAGAGCTGATGGAAAAAACGCTCCCTCAAGGATCACCCGACAATCTAAGTATATACCAGCCTGGTATACTGTTAATGTGCCAATTGAATATTGCTGCTGGAATGTTGTTGGGACAATAATGTTGCATGCATCTTGTGCAATTTTTTTATTTTGGCCACCAGGCACTGTTGCTGATCTCTGGGTCGCCCTTCTTACCACCAGTGTGTGACCTGGAATTTGTTATTTAAATATATGGGGGATACAGAGGGTGCAGTGGGCATAGACCCCTGCAGTCACTGGCACTCTGACTTCCAGATGGCAGATTGTCAGAGCAGTCTGCCAGGCATTGACCAATTGCTGGTGACATAATTTACACTGGAAACTTGGTTGTCGCTGCGGCATGGATGAACCTACTGGCCCTAGGGATTTAATGCTGCCAATAAACAGTCATGTAGGCCCAGGGTCAAGTGCACATTTAGTAGGTTGCTGACCTGAGATCACCTGGACCACCTTCTCTTCTACAACTGGCTATAATTAAGCCCAGGATGGCAGATCATCATTGCCCCTCCCATTCTGGATATTACCAGCCCGTGACAGGCCACTTGAGGCTATCCCAGTCCAATTGGAAGGCACCTTGTCAAGAAAGAAATGACTGAACTCTTTGCACTTATCTATAGAAAAAGCTAACTCAGACCACAGACAGAGAGGATTTATCAGTTGATCTTCGGTGTGAGACATCTGAGATGGCCAATTTTTATTTGTGGCAGTAGTCCTTGATGGAAACTCTGTCTTTTTCAAAATATTTGCCCTTTAATATTTACCATAGTGAGGTCTCAAAGACAATTTATTCTCATTGCAGTGAGATTCCCATCAAGAATGCTCCAATTAACATCCCTTAATCTTTAAGCACCTCAGCTCCTCACAGTAGCATGGCAAGCTGTAGCAGAAGGTGAAGGGATGGACACAAAAAGGTGCTAAGGAGTCAAAGCAGCCATGAGAACTGTATCATAGTGCTCCACAGATTCCCTGACTCCCTGAACACAAGTTGTCATCATGTCTAAGACGTCCAGTACCACCTGGAGTTTGAGAGGCTCCAAGTTCAATTTTGGGTGGTACTGAACCATCTCTATGGGGGGGTGTTATTAAAATAGGGGGCCTCACAAAGGAATGACATGATGTGGTGATCTAATCAAATGACCGGATTGGCTTTCACCATACTTCCATCAAGCTCCAAAGAGAAGACCACGTCCACTGTGTGACCATGCAGGCGAGAAGCAGAGGCAATTACCTGTATAAGGCCCATTGATGTCATCAACTGGAGAATCTGCTCACCAATAGGCATTGTTTCATCCTGGACCAAGCTGCTGAAATCTCCCAGCACTAATAGCTTAGGGTCATCCAACACTTGGTCAACCATGAAATCAACCAACACCTGAAGAAAATCACCACCACCACACCTCAGAGGCTTGCATATGAAGATGACCCTACAGCCTACACCTGCCTGACTCCTAACAGTCACACGCTCAAAATACCTAGAAGTTCCCATGGGGTATGCCATGAATCCCAAAGCAAATCTAAAACAGATGGCCAGCCTGCCCCATGCCAGCTAATCAGCATAGTGATAACACTACCACTTGTGATGCCAGCAACCTGCATTTGGGGATGAGTGCGGGTCATTGAGGGCCTCACAGAAGGAGTACGATCGAATATCCCAGACAACATTCTCCTCCTCCAGGGAGGGAGGGCAGCCAGCTCTGCTGCTATACTAGGTATACTGCCACCTAGGTGACCACAGGTGACAGTGCAACCGAGCAGCCTATGGGAGGGGAGACACAGGCCGTTGCCACTCTATGTATGTTTACACGTATGTGCATACACACCAGAGTCGCCTGCATCTTGAGGGATGGAAGAGGCAAAAAAGTGGAAATATCCACCCCTCATGCAGCATGATGGCCTCACTGCATCTGCAGGCCCCATACTCACCAACCTAGGCACTCTCCTGATGGCTAGATATTGTGTACCCAAGGGATCTGGCCTCATCCTGAGGGTTCCACTGTGAAGGGAAGGGAAAAGCACAGGAGCAACATTAGAGTAAGGTGAGCCCCGGGAGAAGGTGAGATGATGGGGCTGGGGTGTGGTGAGGGCTTGAGTGGGGCAAAGGGACGAGAGTAATATGGTACAAAAAAAAAAACAACAAAAAAACAGATCAGATGAGGAATCAGTGAAGAAATCTTCCATTACTGCTGTCTTATTTTTCATTGACACTAGTAACACTCAGTCAGTCCCATCTACTCTGTTAAAATGCAGTCTAAAACCAATCTACAGTATAGGAACTGAAAAGCAAGGGTTGCAGTTCAAATAACAGTATTAATAAATTTATACAGTACTAAATGTCTAAGTTCCCTTTAAACAATGAATATAAAGTCCCACTCATTGCCGCTGAGAGGATACTGCCCCCAAAACAGTTAACAGTCATTAAAAGTTTTTTGTTTGCAGGCTGAGAGAACACAGTCCAGAGAGCAAAGATACCACACTACTATGGGTCCCCATGTACAAATGTGCTAATTGCCTATGCGGCACATATCCACCATGTGTAGGCAAAACCTGCATTAGTGAGCAACACATGAGGGGTCCCACAGACCCTCATGGCATGCACCAAAAAAGCACATGCTCTACCACTGGTCATTTGCACAGCTATGCGCACAGACAGTTCAGAGGAGTATCCAAGCAGCATGCCCACACTCCGTGCCATTCACTAAAGCCATGAATGCTGAGTGAAGGGGTGGAGGCTACATGAATAGGTACCCTGCTGTACCATTACATCTCATCAAAAATCACTCATAGGCCACAAAGGGACTGTACACCCCCTCCCTGCCATACTGCCCATGCCCTCCGGTCCAGATGGGAGAGCTGGGGGCAGCCATTGGGGTGATTGCCCATTTAAAATCTAGTACTGGGATGCAAGGTGTCCCACAATCCCCTGCTCTGCATGGAGCAGGGAATCCACTGTTGGATAGTGATCACATCTGATTGGATGTCCGCCTGTGTTTGCCGATCTGCTCCCCCACACACCAATGCACCGGGGGAATTGCCACAGAGAGGTACCATGTGGTGGCTGCCGATTGTGAATGCCATGCCCTGTATGCCTGTTTGTGGGTGCAGTCATGCTTGGTCTAGGCACATGTCTCTTATGCGTACCTGGCCCCCATTAGTGCATAGGCACCATGGAGAGGTGAAACTGAGAACCAGTCTTCAGCCATGCTGTCTCAGTCTGTAGTCCGCTCAGCATACTGGCAAGACAGAAACAAGATAACTTGCAGTTTTCTATCCTCAGTGAAGCAAACTTCTTCTCTCACAAACCTACCACTCCTCTGGAAAGAGTTGAACTACCCCCCTTGCAAGGATACAGGATTTTAAGGCATGGAGAAAATGTAAATATATTTCAGTGTTTTGGTGAATAGAGTATGGGGTTAGTAGTGCTTATGTAACTGTAGTTAACCTTTTGGCTTTTCTCTGTTCCCACCCTTGGTAGGGAAACTGGGTAGTGAGTAGGGAATAGAAACCCAGTACTAAGGGTGAGCAGAGTGCCAGAGAAGGAGGAGGCAGCGGTGGATGGTGGGTGTTTGGCAAAGCGCTAAGCGGGGAACTGCCATGGGAGGCTGGCCTTTGTAGGGGATGTGGGAATAGCTATTCTCACACATTGAACCTCGGGCTTTAGCCCTCCCATTCAGTCTTTTTTTTTTTTTTTTTTTTTAACTTTTAGTTTATTGAGTATGCCAAATACACTATCAATATAATTTCACTAGGTTCCATGACATAGAAATCACATTCCACATAGTTTTTACCAAGGATTATTTTCATAGCTCGCCGTTACAACATAATGGAGATTATCCCCATATTGTTGGACTTTGTCCTGAATATAAAATATATGGGCTGACAGTATAGCCTAGAGGTTAGAGAAATGAGTTGTGAACGAGCTTGGTACATCCAGCAGACCAGACCTGGCTTTGATTCTCACAACCTCCACTTGCATACTGTGTGACTCTAAGCAAGTCACTTAACTGCCCAGTGCTCCCAGGTTGCCCCTGAAAACAGGCACTTGTGCCTAGTGGGCCTTACCCAGTTACCAAAGACTTGAAAAAAAAAAAAAAAAAGAATGTAAAGACAGTTACATTTTATTCCTAAAATTTTACTTAAATGGCGGATTGCGCCAAGACCATGGACCTTTAGCTAGCAATAAGTAGACTCGATAAGTCCCTGAGTGAAACACTCTTGATTTTGGTCAAAAGAACATTCAAAATTCCAAGTAAATACGAAAATTTTCCAGTACAATTTTAATATATAGACATCCTTTAACTCATCTGTTCTTTCCTGCAAAAAAAAAAAAAAAAAAATTGGAACTATTTATTGCCACAGCAATATTTTATATTCAGGACAAAGTCCAACAATATTGGGATAGCTCCAATAAACCAACTTTCATGCACCTAGACTTTAACTGTCCCATTTACTGAAACAACACTGTGCATTCAATTCAGTCCCCCCCAGTATTAGAGGTATCACTTTCTTTGCGACTCTCAAAGTCTGCTTTAATTTTCATTAATCTCTTCCCCGCTTCAGCTGGGTCATTAAAAATACAAGTTTTACCTGCATAACACAAGTGAAGCTTAGCTGGATATAACAGCATGCTTGAAATCCCCAGCTGGCGTAGTTCTGCCCGAACTGCATCAAATGATTTATGGCGTTGGCAAGTTGCATATGATACTGTATATGGGAAAGTAATAAATTCTGGAGCCATCAGGGAGTTGAATGAGTCCCTCTTCCTTAGTTGCTTGCAGGATCTGCTCCATTACTGTGGGTCCCGCAGTGACAAGGATGATGGTCCAAGGAGTCTCAGCTTGAGTAGGCCTACATTGAGGTGTAATCCTGTAGACCTGAAGAAGTAAGCCTTCATTATGAAATCCAAGTGTTGTTTGCAACAGAGACGAGACAATATCCAGTAGGTTTTGACCTTCTTGGTCCTCCGTAACATTTAAGATCCTGACATTCACTGAATGTGCCCCATTTTCTAAATTTTCCAGGCACTGCCTAAGGAGACGATTTTCATTAACTAGACCTGCAGATGCCATGATGGCTTTCTCGGCCACTGATTTGGACTGTTTAGACTCCATAGCCATGGTATCGAGTTTAAGCTCCACCATAGTCACCCATGCTGTAAAACCATCCATTTTCTTATCAAGCTCCTTTACAAAGGATTCCAGGTCTTTGACGGCTTTGAGAACTGCCACATTGGAGGGCTGATTCTCTACACCATGTGCTTGGCCTTGCTGCTGCATGGCTTTCTGTCTCCCCATGCTAAATTCTGATGAGCTGGATACCAAAAGGCTGCTCTTTTCAGTGGCAGGGCAGTTAGGAGATATTTTGTGGTAAACAGGTTCAGCCAAAAATTAGTACAAGTTTAAGTTTTAATATAGTAATTATAGTCTGCAGTACAGAGCTCTCAGAAAAGACGTCTTGTTCGGTCAGCTGCTGGCCACACCCCCCTCCCATTCAATGTTTTGGTGAATAGAGTATGGGGTTAGCAGTACTTATGTAACCGTAGTTAACTTTTTGGCTTTTCTCTATTCCCACCCTTGGTAGGAAACTGGGTAGTGAGTAGATAATAGAAAGCCCAAAAAGAGTACCATAAAAGAGCTAAAAAAATTACCTCCTCCAACTCATGGAGAGTATGACCAGTAGCATGCAGCAGAGAAGTCCCCCCAGGTGGAGGAAAGCTCTGAGGATCCATGGCTACTGACTGGCATGTTGTCCGGGCAAACTAAGAGGAGATGAATCTAGGATCTGCCAACCATATTCTAATTTCTGAGTGAGGTAAACTGCTTGGAGAGAAAACAATCCATCTTCAGAGTCTATAGGATGATGTGATCTGGAGGATGATTCCGAAGTGGAAAAGGCAGGTTCATTCTGGAGTTCCTGAATATGGAGTAGGTCCAACTGTAGATAACGTGAACGTAGTCCAGCATTCCAATGTGACATTGGATGATTTTCAATGGGGCACAGAGACCATGCTAGCATGAAGAGCAAGAGCTGAGAAAACGGGCTGTCAGACTCAGAATTTTGGGAAGTATGATGGGTCACGAATTCATAAAGTACTATATCGGACTGAGAAGAGGACTTGACAGTCAAATTAGAGTCTGAAGGCTTGGAATCCAGCAATGAGTGATACATTGCTATGTAAGCATCCATGGAGATAATAAAGGATTTGGAAAGAGGTCGTAGGTATCAGGAAGGAGGCGTAATATGTAAAATTGCAGACCAATGAAGGAAGGGTGGTATATGCTGTAGAGAAGGAAACTGGATATTGACGGGACTAATTGGAAGGTTCAGCACAATGAGTTTGAAGGTTGAATAGAGTTATTGTTGTGATAATGTGATTTGTATAGGCTCGTATACAGGAAGTACTGCTTCTGTAAATGGTGGATGTGGGTATTGCTGTAGCTTCATTGTCCAAGGCAGGAGCTTGAGACGGCACCTTTGCAGTGCAGGTGCATCCTGTCTCCAAATGCTGAGGGGAGCCTGAGAACTTTTCATCGAATAAGTCTATGGACTGATGTGGCAAAGAGAAGTTGAGAGCAGCAGACAATGCAATGGGTGCCTAGCATGCTTAATCAGATACAGAACTGTTGTGGGGCATAACTGGTGTAGTGAGACAGCCAAGTCAGTTGCAGATACACAGATTGAAGAATCAATGGGAACCTGCTCTTAGTGATGGTGTCCACTGGAGGGAGGATGGGAGGTAAATCCAGATGGGTGAGTTAGAAGGATCACTGTATGGGCAGCTGGCATGATTTAAGGTAACACGATGAAGAGATGTAGATAACTTTTATAAAGTATGGTGGGGTGCGAGGGCCATGGAATGGTGGCTCAGATAGAGTAACTTTAGCAAGGCAGCTAGACACCAGATATCTAGCAATACATGTTCTAGGGTAGCAGCTGGAGAAAGTCTTAGGAACATCCAAAGGCTATTCAGAGAAGACAAGTTGAATAACATGGTCGAACTGAGTCATTGCTTTTAGGAGAAGACTATGAGGAGAAGGTATAACGGATGATGCCAGTACTGCTATGAGGTATCCTGCAGTTCCCATTATCCTGAACAGTGATGGTTATTATGGAGTTGGTACATCTCTGAAGGAATTAGGGTCACTTTGCCAGGGAAGAAGATAGGAGTGAAGGAGATTCTGCTAAATCTTGGATCCTATGAATACATAGGAGGTAGTAGTACCTATACTGCTTGATTTAACAGAATATATAGGGAAGCATCCTTCAGAGTTGGTTGAGAGATGAGATCTTCTATAGTCCAGTCAAATGAGATTCCAGAAATGGGTCCTGGGGAGGTTATTGAGAAGTACTGATGATGTTATGGTGACATTGAAGGCTACAGGACATGCTGTTCAATGGATGTTGCTGGAAGAAGTTTTTCTCAGGTGAGAGGAACAGGTACACCATAGAGCATTGGAAGGGAGCTATTATGATGGCCAAGGTAGGAGTATAAGACAGATGAATTGGTAGGAGTAGTTAATCAGGCAGGGATGCTGGACGTTGAAGTTGTCAGAATGCCCAAAAAGTGACACAGCAAATATGCAGGAGCCCCGAGCCGCCAGGGCAATGAGGAGGAAGGCAGCAGTCCAGGGATGGAGGGAAATGTCCAAGCAGAAGTCCACTGACTGAATGATGGAGCCGGATAAGAAGACAGTTGAGGCTGAGCAGTAAAGACATTGACAGGTGCAGGGAAAATACAGGACTTGGGCAAGCACCACAGCATGCTGGAATAGAATGCAGAAAAGTGGAATCAGGCCTCAGTGAGAGATACATGGCAAATCAAGAAGTGAATCCAGGTACAAGGTGCTGCGAGCATGAGACATGAGGTTCCCACCTCTGAAGGAGATGGCAAACTGAGATTGCAGATAAGGAAAGTACTGGAATCATTGCAGGAAGACACTGACTGGGATAAGGGTTGCATCAGGGGAAAACTGGTTGAAGGCTTCATGCACACATCCTTGAAGAGGAGCAAATGTCATGTATCCAGCAGGAAGCAAGGGGAATGCGGGCAGCCATGTTCAAGAGGAAGGCAATAGGGAAACATAGCCATCCAGCATAGCAACGAGGGAGGAGATGGTAGCAATTAACTGAAGGACTAAAGATCAGAGGAGGATGAGCCAAAAGGTAAGCCACAACAATGATGCCCAAGAGCACAGGAAGAGGTGGAAGATGAGCAGAAAGGAAGTACAGGAATCCATTGTACTAAGATAGGTGGAGACTGAACAGGCTGGCAGGGTGCAAATCCAGAATGTGAGGAGACCAAGGCAAGGACAAGTACAGAAAGCCCATGGAATGTAGGATATCGAGGCAAACGAGTATAGTGGTCCCATTCCCAAAGGGGAATGCAGCAACTAGGTATGCAGCCAACTGTATTGACTTATAATGGGAAATTAAAAGTGGCATAACTTTTGAATGCCTTAATTTTTTTTACCAAACAAAACGTGACATGTTCAGCCACCAAAGCTCTTTCAAACAAGCCATCTTACAGAGCAGCACACCACACAATGGCCACGCAGGGCCACGTCCAAAATCCCAAAAGCTGTCTCCAAAAACTGATAATTTTACAGTTTCAGTGTTTTCGTACACAAATTATATATTCCCAAAGGGAATGCAGCAACTGGGTATGCAACCAACTGCATTGAGTTATAATGGGAACTTAAAAGTGGCATAACTTTTGAATGCCTTAATATTTTTTCACCAAATGAAAAGCGGTGTGTTCAGCCTTCAAAGCTCTTTTAAATGAGCCATCTTGCAGAGCAGCATGCCACACAACAGCCACGCAGGACCACATCCAAAATCCCTCAAGTTGCCTCCAAAAACGGATCATTTTACATTTTTCAGTGTTTTTGTAGGCAAAGACCGTAAGTCCAACCAAAACACAATTTGGCAGATCAAGAGATCTACTATGCCCCACTGCACATTCCAGATTTTAAGCAAATCCATTAAACAAGTCCAAGGTTATTAATGCACAAACTTTTGACTTTAGTATGTAAGTGACCGCTGAACCCTAACTATAGTGGCGTGACCGTGCCACTATAATATATATATCGATATATATATATATATATATATATATATATATATATTTGAGGTGGAAAGTGGCAGAGAAGTGGTGGCAGGCACAAGAGACAGAAGCAGAGCAGAAGAACTGCAGGGAAGCTGCTAATGAGTACCACAGAGTGCAGAAAACCTAGGCAGTCCATAACGTGAGACAGTACTGCAACGGAATGCACACCACACCATATGGAGCCCTCCAGACACACCTGCACATTGCCAGCACCAGGCCAAGCCATAAGTCCCACAGCACAGGGGAAAACAGTCGTCTGGGTACTTAGTTGGTGTCAAATGGATGAACAAGTGGCAATCACCAGACACAGTAAAGACTAAAGCAGGGAGACTGGGTTGGGGAAAATTGCACATAGAGGGAGACAGAAAATGAAACAGGGCAAACAGTGTCCACCTCGGTAGAATGAGTTGAGAGAGGGGGTTGCATGACCTACAGGAGCCATTGGGAAGAGGGGAAGCTCACATGAGACCAGCAAGGAGCAAAGCCAGCTGAGGGAGTGGAACATCCAGACAGCAGGGGAGGGGAGCACTCCCAGAAGTGCCAACGGGGAATGGATCAGTGACCCGGAAAGATACCCAAAGGAGCCATGGGGAAATTGGGAGTGGAGTGGCAAACAAGGTACGGGGAAGGGGGAGAGAAACAGTAGGGGAATGGGAAGAGGGAGACAACAAGAACAGCGAGGAGGGCGGCAGGAATACAAACAAACAGGAGAAGATGAAGGAGAAAGGAGATTGGGGGGGGGTGGCAGAACCAGATAAAGAGAAAGGAAACAGAGGAACGGGAAGGAGCAAAGTGGGATGAAAATGAGCAGGGAGCGGAAAGAAAGGAGACTCAGCCACACAAGTCACTCAGGAGCTCAGCAGCTGCAAAGGGGGGAGGTCTTAACAACGTACTAAGTGGGGAACTGCCGTGGGAGGCTGGCCTTTGTAGGGGATGTGGGAGGAGCTATTCCCCCACATTGAACCTTGGGCTTTAGCTCTCCCAATATATATCAGTTAACTCATACTTGACTCTACTTCATGAGATTATTGAAACATCTTTTTCTTTAATAATATCTTTTGAGCAAATAGAGTTACTGTAGAAATGACATGAGTGTCCTTGGAATTACGTAGAACAGTGGTTCTCAAATGGTGAGGCCAGCCTCCCAAGGGAGGACCCAGCTTGTTCCAGGGGAGGCCCAGTCAAGTCTGAGAATGTACAGTATTTAAATTTTAAGTTTTGGCTGTTTTATGTAAAAGGATAAAACAAATTAAATATGATAACTGCAGGTAAGATTCTTTACTTATGCACAAATATGTGACCAGAAAGTCCCCATTGAGCCAAAGCTTGTTTATAGGTATGTATTTTTATGTAAATTAATGCCTGGGGGAGGCATGCTGAGTCAAGGCTTGTTTCTATATTAGGTATTTATATGTAAATTAGTGACTTGGAAAGGCACAGTGATCTGATGCATGTTTTCAGATGTGACCTGAGGTATGGGTACAGGAAGTTACCTAACTGCAGGGTAAGAGAGGGAGAGTTGAAGTGGCTAGGTTAGTTGTTCCAGACAGAGAGGAAACAGAGTAACAAGGGCCCAAGAGTCAGAAAAGTGGAGTAACAAGTATAACCTGGGGTGCCGTGTCAGGGTTAGAGAGCAATAAGTTGAATAAAAAGAGAATATACTCAGCTAACTTTATTAGTTTCACTTTATTACTGGTGTATTGTGCAAAGTAGGATTTATTTTTTTCTGTGGGGAGGGCCAAGATTTTTTCCAAATTTGAGGGAGGCTCGAAATCTTTTTCATGGCTTGGGGGAGGCTCATGATCACAAAGTGTGAGAACTAATGATGTAGAAGGTTTAATATTGTAAACTCCATTGTTAAAGGTAATGGAATCCCTCCTAGAATGCTGCCCAACAATAATGTTTTAAGTTTTTCATGAAGAGGACAAGCAAGTAAGTAATTTTCTGTGTTGGAGTGCAGACCCTTCAACATTTCATTAGTCAAAATAGGTACACTTCTGTGTTTCAGTGAGTAGGGGGTCATATTAAAGCCAGGGGTCTGGGGGCCACAAGGCCCCCAGAAGCTCTGGGGGTTTAGATGCTCTGTGGTGAGTTTTGGGGCTTTTATTGAAGATAAAAAAACTCTTTTGATATATCTTTCCCATCCCTGATGCACAGCAGTGGACACTGTCTTTTTTTGTGTTGGAGCTGTGGTGGTGGGGTAATTGCAAGAAAGAATGCAGTGGGAGAGTAATGTGTACTGTAAATAAAGAAGGTTTTGTTTTCTCATGCCATATGGGCACACCAGATATTATGGCAGACAGCAACAGATACTAAAGAATGAGCTGTTTCAGCAAATACTACAACATTTTAGGTAATAAAGGAAAAATGTTTTTTAAACGACTGTGGGCAATATGGTATAAGAGGTGTTAACATATCCCTTTAAAGGCTAAAACACTGACTGATATGCATATCTGCATATACCCTTTATTTTACATGACTGTTCTGTCCTCGACCTCTAATTGCTGCATCACATAATGGCTAGGAAAAATACAAAAAGATAGGCAAAAATTAGGGGCTGATGACAGAACACTCATGTAACCAATGCCTTTACAGAGACATGCCAACCCCGCTTATGCCATAATTGTTTACAGTTGTTTAAAAAACATTTTATGACTTTCCAGTGATGGCATGGAATCACTGACCACCACCCACCCACTGCAAGCCAAGTGAAGATAATCACGATCCTCTTTGGTTAGTCTGAGCCTTTGTAGCTGCCTGGCAGTGAGAAAGTAACACTTGGTCTCTTGCAGGAGGGGGTATTTCTAGCTGCCACCCTCACAGCAGCCATGGCTGGTATCCTGGCAGAACCACCCTCCAATCACAGTGCTGTGTGTACAAACTAACCCTGCACCTTTTTCTCTCTCTCTCCTCACTTTCTTCTCTCATTTATTATTCTATAGTCCTTAGTACTATTATTAAATCAGTTCAACATAAATGCATACATATAAAACCTGCAGGCAGGCAGGCAGGCAGGCAGTGACAGGGGGTATCAGTTGGCTCTCATGGGGTCATAGTACCACAGCTGATGTTAGGGCCCCAAGAAGCTAATTTTATAAGGGGGGAAGGGCTACACATGGGCCAGAACTCCCATACACCATTCTGCAGGAGGGGTGCCTGTCCTGGCCCACCCCCACCTCCCCTCCACCTGCAAGCAGCACTAGCCCCATCCAGCACTCTGCAGGAGGAGTGTCTGTCCTGCCTGTCCTCACCACATGCAAGCAACAGTGACCAGCAGTGCTGTGGCCATCTCCAGTCCCCCTTCCCCCAAGAATGTTTTTGTGTGCTGTGGCTGTGTTGGGATGAGTCAGGGCACACAGGTTCAGATTTAATTTTTACTTTATTTGCTTGTTAGAGGAGTAGACTGTACCTGGTTCTATCAGACATCAGTTTTCCAGTCCTGAGACAAGTCCTCTCTCTGAGCACAGTCATGGCCTGCAATGAGCAGACAGCTGAGCTGCTTCTTTAAAATGCTGTCTGTCCCCACTCCTGATGACAGCTGATCTGGCTGGCAATCTGGAGATCAATGCTGGACTGGTCTGACTCACGGTCAATCAGCTGAGTACTTCAGCAGACTTGGGGAGGGGGGTGCAGGACCAATCACCAACACACACACTACCGGCACCACAACAGGATAGGAGACAGGATGGAGTGAAGAGGAGCGAAGGACAGAGAACACGGATTTGTGTGATAGTAAAGAAATAGGCAAGACTTTAGATTAAAGAATGACTCCTCTGCACCGCATCTCCTCTCAAATATCACCATCCTGCCCAAACTTTCCTGACCAGTGCAGGACTCTGCACGCTGATCTGTCACAGTCAGTGACTGACCTCAGGGGCTGCTTGAAGTAACTCACAGCTCAGCTGCTCAGTTCTCCCACCAGCATCAGAAGTGGTCCAGCAGCTGACAAGGAGAACACAACCAGCAGTGGACTTGGTCCTGATCAAGGGAAACACCTGCGGTGCTCAAACTGTCCTGGGAATTGTAGGGCGCCCTCTGCAGGGTACATCTTAGTAACGCACCAGCAAAATCATCTGTCTGGTGGTTACCATGGGGATGAGCGAGGATGCTCCATGACTGCGACTGTGCTGCTGGCTAGCGGCAGTCAGCACTTGACTGAGGCATAAAAAAGTCAAGTAAGACAGGACTTGGAGGCTTTTGTTGCAAATTTGGTACATGGTACCAATGAGTTAGGCTACGGTACCATTGTTTAAAAAATGGCATTGTACCAGCAAAAACTGGTACAGTTGGAGAGTCTGGGAGTGGTGTCTTTAGGAGATTGATGATTGGATGGTATGAAACTGGTTGAGCCTCAACCCTAATAAAACAGTGGTGATAACTGTTAAACAGGTCCCTATGGGCAGCAATAAAAAGTGTAGATGAAATATTGGCATCTTTAAATGGTAACACACTTCAAGCTGTGGATCCAGTGAGGAATCAGGGCTGCAAGCTGACATATTGGAGTAGCAGGTATCAGCTGTAGTCCTCAATGACTTTTTCTGACTGGGTAATTTCAAGCAAATCAAACCGCATCTTGTGCCTGGGGACGTGGGGACTATAGTCCATGCTTTTGTCACACAGAGATTGGATTAGCGTAATGATCTTTACTTAGGGTTATCTGGAGGTCTAATTCATTGCTTACAGATGGTCCAGAATGCAGGAGCCCAGCTGGCAGCTGGAATATCCCATGCTGAGCACATCATTCTGGTTCTCTGCACTCTGCACTGGCTGCGGATATGGTGGTGCATTAGTTTCAATATATGCTTGTTAACATACAAGGCCCTACATGGTTTGGGTCCTGATTCTCTAAAAGACGTCCTGTTTCTTTATGCTCCTGCCTACCCTCTGTGCTCCACTGATGTGGGCCTGGTAATGGTCACCTGAGCTGGTTTACAACTGTTGGAGCACAGAGTATTTCATGTGGCTGCACCAGTCTTGTGGAGTACTTTGCTCCCTGGTCTTCATTCTGACTGCTCAGTGGAGGCCTTTATGATTGCCTTAAAAACCTGCTTATTTGAAAGTTCTCACTGTTTTATTTATTTATTTATATGTTATTTATTTATTAATAATGCTGTTTGTTACTTTGATTCTATTTTCCTGTATGGTGCCCTGACCCTTTGGAAGGGGAACCTTAGAAATAAAATTTGCCTTGCCTTGTCTCTGCACTGTTGACATCAGAATGTATGAACATTGGTCCATTATGTTTCTCCTCAGACATCCAGGCAGCTGCAGTACTTAGTTTCTTGTGAAACAGGGGGTAGCCAATGCTTAATGATAAGTACTACTAGTGGATATTAAGGACTTTGATTCTATGACAAGGAAAACCACCAGCTGCAGAAACATCTGGGTACCCATGGCAAGTGATCAGCCTTTTTCTCTCAGACAATAATACAATATGCTCCACATGGTCCTCCCTTCCCCAGCGAATGAAATGCAGTACCTAGTAATGGTATTCTCCATGAAGAACTAATACAATTTGAGTATAAACAAGTAAACACTCCATACTTGCACTGCTTCCTTTGGGAGTTTAATCCATGGGTTAACCACTCTCTGGGAAAGAAAGACTTTTTCACATCATCAATTATTCTATCTCTTCTTTATTGTGGGATGCCATGAATAAACTTAAAAGTATTCATTTGCACTCCCTGATTTATTGTTATCTAAAATTTTTGTGTTGCCTTTCCCTGTTGATTTGCTTTGTTGTAGAAAATCCAATTTCTGTCTTGATTATCTTATAGTAATGCTACCTGTGTTGTCATTTTATTGAATTGCTTATATGCATTATTTATTGTATTGCAGTCTCTGCAGAATTTGTCCTACCTAAGACCTCCCTGCAAATGAGCACTGCTCAATGCATTTTTTTTGTACTGGTACAATAAATCAATAAATGCAAAATACAAATATAAAACAACTTTAACTGGTCCACCTTATGCAATCCCATTAGCATTATGAAAACTAAAATAATTTCTCCTCTTAGTCTTCTTTTTCCAAGGAAACCAACAAAGCCTGTTTAAACATACTCTATAAATTGCAACATGATGGCACCTCCTGCTTGGAGACTGTAATCCTCTATTTTGTTATATTTTAATCCTGTGATGTTTTTGATGAGGTTTTATTATGTTTTTATTACTGCTGTATATCCTCATTTATGTTTGGCACCCAGGGCCTCTGAGATTGGGTGCCTTATAAATCAAATTGCCTTGCCTAGCAGCACCTCTCAGGGTGCAAGCCTCCAATGATGGAGGTAATATCGGCATTCTTTGCACTATGTGATTTTGCACAATAGATTAGTTTACTGAGAACTGTTTGTGAGTGGCAGTTTTTGTTTTCTTTCACGTGTTTCTCCCCACTGAGTGTGGGACTGGCTGAACCTATAGAATTGGGTGTGCACTGGCTGAACCTATAGGACCGGGTGTGCACATTTCCTTTGGCAAACCAAATGTTGCTTACCAGTTTACTAATTGTGCAGTAGTGTCTAAATTTCACCATTTCTATTTCAGAAAGTGTAGTCCATAGACACTCTACTACCATATTCATCAATGCCAGGAAACTGTGTTTTGCCACAGAAGTAATGCCAAGAACAGTATATCTTTCTGTGGAAGACTGTGAGATGTAATGCCTGCAAACTAATAATTATAAAAAAAGATAGCATACTCACTGATATTACTGGGCTCAATTTAAAGCACTAGGAAGGGATAAAGAATGGCACAGTTGGGTGTTGCGGTGGAAAGGTTAATTTACAAAGCATGAGCCGAGAGGAAGAGGTTTTGAGAGTGGAAGGTTATTGGAGGAAATTAAAAAAAAATACATTGGCAAACAATATTCTGCTATAGAATAAGCATAATTTCTTTGTGGCTCTCAGTTGCAGCCCGGTTTCTAAGTACAGTGATTGAATTAAACATTTTCATCTACCATTAAACTTGAACATAATGTATATAATACAAACACTGTATATGTGGTTAGCCCATGGCTCAGTGGGGCAGTATGGTATTGCAGTTAGTGCACTGAACTGTGAAATGGGAGATCACCTTTTTGAATCTTAGCATGGCTATTTGCTCAATGTCTGACCTTGTACAAATACCCTACTGGACTCCCAGACCCAGATATTTAGAAGATCAACATGACACTAACATAATTAGAGCTGGGCTAACCAGATATAGTGTGTCTGATCAGGGTAGGCCACATTAAAAGGTGCCCACAATGTGGTGCTCAGTGGATAATGGAACTGCACTGAATTCGTCACTGCATCCTGGTGAATGAGAGAACCATCTTAGTGCACAGTGTGGTATACATTATTTATAGAATTTGGGAAGTGCTAAAAGGCTGCAGTTGAAGCTAAACTTACAGCTTCCAAAACTACCCATAACAACACACAAAGTGGTGTGTGACCACTCACCCCCAATGCCAGTGATAGCCTCCTCCCAACTGATACCCAAGATTTTTAATTTTTTATTTAGTTTTTGTTAACCGGGTAAGTGCACTAGCCAAAACTGACTATTTTCAGGCATGATCCGGGACAGTACAACAGGTAAATACAAACAGGTAAAAATTCTAGAGAGCAATTACAATATATTCAGATGTAGGGTTACATACCATGTCAAGAGATAATACAAAGGAAAAATAATACATATTATTTAAGTGCTATACACATCAGCAGTAGTATACGTGGTGTAAGGAGTATAACATGTAAGTGCTAGAAGTAGAAGGAATAGGGTAGATAAAAGGAAGACAACAGGTCAGGGGTAGAGAAACATGTAAGGAAGATATAGGAGGGAAGGGGAGGGAGAGAAGGTAGGGATAGGGGAAAACAAGTGTGGCTAACACAAGTGCAGGTGTCAGCCAGAGATAAATAACACCTCAGCTCCCTTAAAAGCAGAGATGAAACTTAGTCAGCTGCAGGTCTGGGGGAAGAGAGTTCCAGATTTGAGGGGCATAATGCTGGAAGGTTGTAGTACCCTTGGAAGTGTGACACCTAGGTATGTGGAGTAAGGATTGATCAGTCGAACGCAGACCATGGTAGAAGTTTTGAGGAACAAGCAGAGTAGCAAGTGAGGATGATGTATTCAGTTGAAGAACAGAATCAATGAGTAAGCACAGAGCATATTTCCTATGAGCTGAGGGAGAGAGACATTTTAAGTCCTAGTAGAGCTGGCAGTGGTGCATAAGGCGAGGAGACAAGAAGGCATATCTACATATGTTGTTATATGTTCCATCCAGCTTCTGAACAGAAGACTTATGTGCTGCAACAAAATTGGGGGCACTGCAAGTAAGGGCAGGGAGCATGATACCCCTAGCAATGGCCAACTTAGCAGAAGGTGTAAGCATATAGCTACTCTTATAGGCTACACCCAGTTTTGAATTTGTTGCTTTGCAGGTAGACTAAATATGTAAGTTAAAATCAAGGCACTGGTCAAGAAGGACCCCCAAGTAATTAAAGGACATAATACCTTCGATAGATGAGCCTCCTAAAACACTGATGTGCAGTTCTGTAGAGTGAGCCTTAATCTTTTTTGACTGAGCCTAGAAGCATGGCCTTTGTCTTTTATGAGTTCAGTACCAGCTTGTGGTCAGATAGCCAGTGTTGCACATTTTTGAGATCAGTAGACAAGGAAGAGTTTATGCACTCAACATTCAAGGAGCTGGAGTAGAGGACCAGATCATCCGCATAAAGAATTGATGAATATGATTTAAGAGCATCTGTAATATTGTCTACGAAAAGTGAGGAGAGCAATGGACCCAGGATAGAACTCTGGGGCACTCCAGTATTGACGGTGGTACTTCCAGATAGGGAGGAGTTGTATTTAACCACTTGAGACCTATTTAACAGGTATCTTCTAAACCATTTGACAACAGAAAAATGAGAAACTAAGTTTATGGAGAGTGGTAAGGAGCAGTGGATGATCAACAAGATCAAAAGCCTTCGTAAGGTCTACAAAGACAGCACCAGTAGGTAGATCATCATCCATATTTGATAGAATATCAGTTGTGAGTTTCAGGAGTGCTGTCAATGTGCTGTGTCCTTTTCTGAAGCCATGCTGTGTTTCGGAGAGAAGGTTATACTTGGTTATATGGGCAACTGTTTGCGAGGCAACAAGTTTCTCCAGAATTTTACTGAGGACCGAAAGAATAGCAATGGGCCTGTAATTAGCCTGGATCACCTTTATCTTTATTTGGTTAGGACGGAACTGTCCTCGGCCTACCACATGCCCAAGGTATGCCACTTCTCCCCATGGCCACCTGGCACTTCTCGGCTTTGACAGTGAGCCTAGCCCTCTGTATCCTGCCCAGCACTTCCCTAAGGTGGGACAGGTGTTCCTCCCAGCCAGTACTAAAGATGGCAATGTCATCCAGGTATGCCATGGCATGCTCCTCAGCACCATTTAACACCTGGTTCACCAACATTTGGAAAGTGGCCAGGGTGTTCTTCATTCCAAAAGGCATTACTTTAAACCCAAATAAGCCTATCGGAGTGATGAAGGCCAACCTCTCCCTAGCTGTGTCTGTCAATTCTACCTGCCAATACCCCTTGGTCAGGTCAGTAGTCATAGGGTAGGTCACCCCTCCCAACTTGTCCAGGAGTTCATCCGTCCAGGGCATCGGGTGGGCGTTGGACTTTGTGACTGCATTCAGTCCACGATAGTCCACACAGAAACGAGTTGAGCCTTCTGGTTCGGGTGCAAGGACTACGGGTGAGGCCCAGGGGCTCTGAGATCTCTGGATTACCCCTAAATCAAGCATTTCCTCCACTTCCCTGCTAATGTCCTTTTGGACAGCCTCTGACACCCGATATGCTGTTCACCGTATGAGCGTCTGTGTCCCTGTCTCCACATTATGTGTCGCTGAGGAGGTTAGTCCAGGCTTGGCGCTAAACAAGGTGGCAAAGTCTGCTAAAACCTCTCTTACTTTCTGGACCTGGTCCAGAGCCAGCTGAGGAGACAATTTTACTGCCTCCACAGAGGAATCCTGCTTGCTTTTCTCCGGCAAGTCCAGAAGGGGGTCTCCTTCGTTCATCCCCTCCCCATGACTACACACTGCAAACACCATGTCAGCCCTATCTGCATATGGCTTCATCATGTTGACATGGTACATCCTTTCAGTCTGTCTTCTGTCAGGTAACTTCACAATGTAGTTCACGTCATTTACCTTCCTAATCACTTTGTACGGTCCTGCCCATTCAGCTTGCAGCTTGTCTTTCCGGACCGGAATAAGGACCATGACTTCCTGACCCACCATGTAAGAGCGAGCTCTGGCTCTGCGGTTGTACCACACCTTTTGTTTCTGTTGGGCAGCTGACAGGTTGCTCTAGGCTGTCCCCATAAGCTCCTTCAGCCGTTCCCCAAACCTAAGGACATAATCCACAATGGAAGTTCCCTGGGTGGCATGCTTGCCTTCCCAGTCCTCCCGGATCAAGTCTAGGGGCCCATGTACCCAGTGTCCATATGAGTTCGAAGGGGGAAAATCCTGTCAACTCTTGGGGCACCTTTCTGTATGCAAACAAGAGGTGGGGAAGGTATTTCTTCCAGTCCCTCCCATGCTGTTCAGCAAATGCCCGGAGCATTGACTTTAGGGTACCATTGAATCATTCCACAAGCCCATTGGCTTGTGGGTGATACAGTGTTGTGCATCTCTGCACCACCCACACTTCTCCCATAAACATTTCATCAGGTCAAACATGAAGGAACCTCCTCGATCAGTGATTACCTCCTGTGGAAACCCAACATGGGAGAAAATCCCAAGTAAGGCATCTGCCACCTTGTCCATCCTCAGTGAGGATAGGGTGACTGCCTCTGGGTACCGGGTGGCATAATCCACCACAGTCAGGATGAATCTCTTCCCTGAGGAGCTGGGGGTATTTAAAGGCCTCACAATATCCATTTCCACCCTCTGGAATGGCTTCTCCACTATGGGCAATGGAATCAGGGCTGCTTGGGTTTTCTTGCTCGCTTTCCCTATTTCTTGGCACTGGTGACAAGACCTGCAATACTCCTTCACCTGCTGGGTGAAGTTAGGCCAGTAGAAATTATGGGCCAAACGCTGCATCATGCATGTGATTCCCAGATGACCAGACAAGGGAATATCATGTGCAGTCTTGAGCAACTGCTCACGATACCCCTGGGGAATGACAAGCTGCCTGCCTAGCATCTCTCCCTCTGTCTGTACTGCCTGAGTATACATAAGTCCATTTTCCCAATAAACCTTATGTCTGCCATCACCTCCCTGTGCTCCATCAGAGTCTGCCCAAGCCCTCAGCTTCTCTAAACTAGGGTCACCATTCTGAGCAGCTGCAAACCCCTCACACATGCCCAAGATATGAGACAGGTCCCCTTCAGTCGCTAAACTAGGGTCCCTAGCTCTAGCATCAGGGCACTCAGGATCACTGTAAATCCCAACCCTCGGACAATGGGTCACCCCCTCCCTATTCAGAGTAACCTTTCGTAACTGTGTAGTCACTTGCTACTGGGGAAATTTCTACCCCCTTTTTATCAGTCTTCCCATCTGAAGACACAGGCTGGGGAACCAGCCTCTCAGTGGTTTCCACAATGGCTTCTGTGGGGTTCAGGGAACTACACTTTTCCCTTGCCGCTTGGCTACAGGTAACTGCACATACCATCCCCTGTTGGAGATTGTTTCCCAGGATCACATCCACTGCTAATGTTTTGGCTACAGCCACTTGTTGCACAGTTCCCCCTGTTTCACCCCAATCTAAGAGAACACTAGCGAGGGGCAATGTTTTCTCTTCTCCAATGAACCCTTGGACAGTAACATATTTATTGGGTATAAGCTGACCAGGTTGTACCAGATCCCCCTTTCACCAATGTCAGGGATACCCCTGTGTGTCCCTTAACCCTTGCACCTGCACACCATTTACCATGACTGGGTGCATGTGTTCCCTCATGTTCACAGGCATGCTCCCAGGGACACACAAACAACCCACTTCTTTTCTAGCACCCTGTTGTGTATTATTGCTCACCTTTTTGGGACATTGTCTGACAATATGCCCAGTCTCTTTACATAGCCAACATGCATTTCTTACTTCAGAGAAATATTTTCTTTGAAACCTGGGGCTAACTGGTTTCAGTGGAGGCAGTGAGGGTTTTAGCAGCCTTGTAGGTGCGCTTTTCCCTTTCTGCTCTGCCACGCCCACCCCATTCACTCTTAGAGCAGGTCTGCTTTTGGCATAGCGGTCTGAGAGTTCAGCAGCCTCTTGCACTGTTTTTTGCATCTCAGTCCTCTAGCCAGGTTTTTAGCTCAGCTGCTGGGCAAGTCCAATAAAAATGTTCTAATAAAATTACATTTTCAATTTTGTCAACAGAGTTTGCCTCAATTCCTTCCCACCAACGTTTTAAAAACTGACGTTTCATGGCTAGCTCCTCGTAGCTCATATCAGGGCTTTTCCTGAGCTTACAGAATTTATCTCTGTATGATTCAGCAATTATTTCAAACTTTTTTAACAGTGCAGCTTTTAGCTTGCTGTAATTATTGCTGTCCACATTGTCCATTTGACCCAATGCATCATGAGCTTTCCCGGTAAGTAGCGGGGATAGCTGGAAGCTCGAGGACTCTCTAGAAATTTTAGCCTGAATACAAACTTTTTCAAAAGAATTTAAAAAGGCATCCATGTCCTCCCCTTCCTTAAACTCAGCTATTAATTTGGAGTTCAATTTGTAACCCAGTCCTGCAGTCCCAGTTAAACCCAAGCCACTTACCTGCTCTGGTGCCTCTGGTTGGAGTCCTAGCTTCTTCAGTTCATGTTGCCTCTGGCGCGCCTTCTCCTCATGGTCTATGTCTCTCTGTTCACGCTCTGCCTATCAGTGTTTGTGTTCTCTCTTCTCCTCTGCAGCTCATTGGTGCTCATGCTCCTCACGGTCTGCCTCCCTCTGTTGTCACCCTGCCTCTTGATCCGCCTCTCTCTGTTCTCACTCTGCCTCCAGTTCCATCCTGCTCAACTCAATTTGCAGTTTAAGTACCTCTGGATTCAGGATACTGGTGACCATACCCTGCTGCTGTGGCCCTTCACTGAGAATGGCCTTGCTGTCCTTTTCAGTCACGGTCGGTGACTTGCTGCTCTGGGTATCTGCTACCATCAGGGCCTCTATGAGGTTCTGCTTTTTGGGTGTCACCTCGAACGGGACTCCCCTGCACAACTGCTTCAAGTAATCTACAGTGTGCCTTCTGTAGTTGGAAGCCATCTTCTTCTTCCCTGACTACGGCTACTCTGACTTGCACTTTAGAGGAAAAAAAAAATGGGTAGGAACTGGATTGAACATCAAGTGATATATAGTTCTGTTTCCTTTTTAAAATAAAACTCTGCCTTTTTTCTTTCTTTGCAAGAGAACTTATGATCTCAGCTGACACAGAACAATACAAGCTTGTGATACCAAAATTATGCTACTGCTGCCAACCAATCTGTCACAAACCCACTCAGCAGGTCAGGCCCTCTACTCCCAAAGTGCCAACCTCTAAGCGCAGTCTTGTGAACAGAATAACAGACAAAGTAACCCTCTTGTCTATTTTTGTGAGTTTGGATCAACCTTTGGTCTCAAGTTCTGGAGGGATTCAAACTGTGAACCTCTTGCTAGCATACCCAATGCACAGGCTGTGATATTTCTGTCTTTGGGGGGCCAGATATCTTTGCCTATGGGCACCTAACCAGGTATACAGAGATGGACCCTTAAAAACTTTAATAAAGACCTCAGATTTAAAAGTCTTCTCTTTCCAGTTTGGTACCACCAGTCAAGCTTATGCCTGCTGTCTGCTATAACCATAAATACTTTTCTTACAACTAAAAGAAATTCAAAGACAGACCAAGTAAGTTCTAAAAAGAATTTTAGTAAAATAGTTAAAAATATGTAAAGCATAAAATGCAGAACTGCTATATCACCAGACATACACATTTTTTAAAAGAACAAGGTTTAAACAGTGCACATTCCTACTTACAGTACTTAAATTTGAAATTTTTCTAAAAATCTGTTTACAAGTGCTCCAAAGATCTTTCCTCAGTTAGAGTCTAGGTAAAAGTGCGGCTGTGTAATAAAACAGAATGGGCCAGATATTCAAAGCTTTGCTCCAGGCAAAAAACGCTTGCACGGGTTTAGCGCGGGATTAGCGTGGGTCTGCTATATTCAAAAGGCTGAATAGTGCAGGCAAACTGCATTAGCGCAAGGCAAATAATAATTATATGCAAGGGGCAAAGTGAACAGGAATACAGGTGCAATGAGATATTCAGCGACTAGCGCCGTGCTAAGTTGTTTAGCGCGACTTAGCGCGACCCATGGCGCGGTACAAATTATCGCCCAGGAAAAGCTGGTCTTAACCATGGGCAAACAGCTTTGCGCACTTTGCGCGATGCTATCTCATCATTAGCGTGGCTTGCGCGGCCCTAACATATTAGTATGACACTTAGAAACTGCCAGACATGGAGGACACATGCTGCTCACTGATGGCACCACCATGATGCCATCAGCTGCCACCAGTGTAAGCCAAGCACAGACAGTGATGGGTGATCTGACCCACAGGGGACAGCATGGTAGTGTGGCCATATAGCACACACCTGCAGACCATACGTCTGTGGTGTGTAACAGATGCCAGCACACACATGCAGCACTATGGGCATGGTGGCCAGTGAGGGGAGGGTGTATGGGTGGCTAGACCTCACCACAGCCCACGTGTGGCCACAAGGCTGGGACACATCGCTCAGTGCACATGGGCCAGTGGTGGGATTACGCCACCACCTGTGTGCCTGTCGGATCCTACATGCCCCCCGAGCCACCTACCACACAACTGTACAGATGTCACAGCACACACTGCCAGCCATGTACATGACACTGTGTGCATCCCATGTCACAAGTGCAGCATCTGTGGATCACACAACAGCGTGATAGTACTGTCCACTGTCAGTAATTACCTGCAAGCTGTGCCTGGCACTGTGTACAGTGCAGTGGTCATCACTGCCCTACATACCATAGGCAGTGTCATGTCCCTCACACTACCAGCCCTCTTGCTACTATAGTGTCTGCTGTGCACTGTAGCATGACTTACAGTGTGAAGGTTGCATGCAGCACTACCACCACCTGTGCCTATGCTGTGTTGTCCCCTGGGGTACGATATGCTATGCTATGTTGTACTGTTTACATGAAGCCTGCAGCTATCATCATGTACTGCCTGACTGACCTACAGGTGGAGCTGTGGTCAGACCTGGCCAGCCCCTGTACCTCCAGACTGACCTACAGGTGGAGCTGTGGGACCCTGCAATAACGCTGTGTAAACTGCATGCAAATCAGGGCATGATGAGATGCTAATGTGGCTGTTTGCCCACAGACTATCTAAGTAGGCTCATTCGCATGTCACTTTTGAATATGGCAAAGTTTAGCACGGCGCTAACAGTTCGGGGAATATTATACAGTTTTGATCACTGTTTTTTCATGTGTGCTGCTGCCTGCAGCTGTACTGGGTCTCTGCATTTGCCAGAACACACATTGGCCACATAGTTCCTCTCTACCTACCCTTACATCTCTGTGCACTGTGTTGTTGTTGTGGTTTGCACTTCCTGGTTGCTGTATTCAGTGCTGTCTTATTCCAGGGCTACGTTTGCCCTGCACTCCCAGCCCAGTTTGCACGGCCTCATTCCCATGCTATATTCAGAAGCTGTTTGCCCTGGGCTATTCCTTTTGAATATAGCTTGCTTTGTGCTCCAGGTTAAGTTTGCACACCAGGCAGTGCTAATTTAGCCCAGGGGCAAACCTTTGAATATCTGGCCCAATATTCCTTAAACAACTGTATGGGACAACCCATTTTTGTGTGAGGTCAGCTAGCTCCTCCTCTGTCAGATTATGTACAAAAAAAATATATATCTTATACAAAAGTATTACATTCTGCAACTTCAGCATAATTCATGTCCTTCAAATGACACTTCTTTTGCTCTCATAATAAGCTTCCTCCTTCCAGGACATGAAAGCATCTTTATGATTTCACACTTCTATGTAATAACCTGGGTTTTCTTTCCAGCATCATAAAATGGATATGTTATAGCAATTATGGTTGTAATTAACTCAGACAGACAGGATCCTTAATTAAGGCCTTACCTGTAACACATGGTCTCTAAAATCTGAGTGTGTGTGAACTCAAATGCCGTCAGCATTTTTCTCATGGCTTTCATCTTTTAGCTAAAATCGGGGTGGGGGGGTGAGTGCGGTCATTCTAAGAGCACCAGATTTTTCAGCAGAGACAGTCAGTAGTACATTTTATATTAAAAAAAATTATACAGCACTCAGAGCTGGCTGCCTATGTCGCAACCAGTACCCAGTCAATGAGAGTTGACGATTTCTGTGACGGGGCAGTATGGGTAGGTTCAGTTAGCAGCTGGTACAAATTGTAGCTGAGCATAAGAGATTGCAGTAAGCCATGGGCTGTTCCCAGCCAGTTCAAGTTTAGATCACTCATGATAATCACTTCATTATTATTAACAATTTGAGTGGTGTGAGTAAGGAAGTTTTGCAGACCATCAGTGCCCCATTAGGGGAATTGTAAACACAGCTAATGTGTAGTTTTTTTTGTTCCAAATAGAAGGATGACACAAGCAGATTCACAACCAGATGAGATATCAGTAGTGGTAACATTCACAATGTTTAGGTGGCTTTTAAAATATATAGCAACTCCGCCGCTATGCTTAGATTAGATTCTATCTTTAAGAAACAAGGCGTACCCATCAAGGGAGCACAGTAAGTCTGGAATTCTTGGCTTAAGTCAAGTTTCTGTGAGACATAGGATGTCAGGTTTATATACTTGAACCCAAGCCTCAAGGTCAGCAAAATGACAGGCAAGACTTCTGATGTTCATGTGAGCAATAAATATCCCCTTACTAGTGACCTTAGAGATGTCAGTAGGGGAGAAATGACCAGGTGGGCCAGGATTAAGTTCTATATTCCCAGAGAGAAGGATGAGAATGAGGTCTAGGAACCATCATCTAGTACCACAAAGGGTGAAAGAAGATTTCCACCAGGCAAATCTCCTACTAATAGCAGAGATGGCATGATAGGTGCAACCCTAGCGGAGGAGAAGGATGTGCCACCCCGACAGAGGGCAATGATCAGCTATAGTGTTACAGAAATGAAAGTTAAAGTAGTCAGATGGAATGTCATAGGTTCCATAGTTATAAGGGGTATACAGGGTCAATGCATGTAAGCCAAGTAGCATTAAGAGTGAGAGTAAGAGCCCTCCATAGTAAAGGACTGCCATATTAGAAGATATAGATACAGAAATTAGGCTAACAGGAAAGAATCTGAGCCCGTTTATACAATCTATGATTAGCAGTGCCAACTCTGAGACACTGAAAGAGTAGGGCAAAACAGACCTCAGAGAACCCTAGAAACTTGCAACCAGGACTGGTACGTGTTTGGGATAAGGCCAGGATAAATAGGGAGAGGATAAATTCCAGAGTCCAAAGACAAGGCAGGGTAAAGCAGAGGTATCAGATACCAGCAGCAGGCAGGAAAGAAATGGTCCAGAATGAATCAACAACAGCACAAATGTATTCAGCACAGTAACCTAGTACAATGTTAAAACAGATGGACCCTTATCGGAACAAACAGAGAGAGGTTCCAGGAAAACTATCTAGGACAGTTATGAAGTTGAGCTTATGAGATAAAGCAGGACCTCAAGGCAAGAATGAGATTCACAGAAGTGTTCGTATCTCCAGGTTGACAGATCAGTTAAGTCATAACACAGAAACCCGATTATGTTGTATACACAGGATGAGGAAGTCATAGGCTAATGCACAAGCAAGAAAATTAAAACATGCCTGGTGATAGGTCAGTATAAGCAGCCAATGGAAAACCAGGCACTTCGGCTTGGAGCAACTATAAAAGAAATGGCCCAGCCAGGGTGGGAGTAGTGGGGCAGGTGGGGAGCAGGCGTGCAGCACCGGCTGGAACAACGTAGATGTCTGCACTAAGCCGAAAAGGTCTGTAATCTGAAGCAAAGTTTAATTTTTACACAGGTTCTGAAATGTTTCTGCAACATAGCCGAAAATGGCTGTAATTACAATTTTTCTTTTTAACAGGCTCGATAGATTCATGCCGCTTAGCCGAAAGGCTGTGATTACAGTTGAAGATTTCCAAAAGAGCAGTTTCCAAAAGTCCCAGGGCAGAGAAGCCAGGAGCACTGTGGCAGGTACTGTCCAGGGATTCGAACCAAGGCACCAATCATGAAGTGCCCATGAGTACACCAAACGAGGGGAAGGCACCAATATTTGAAAAGTAAATGGCACCCAACAATGCTGATCCTACCTGTTTGGATCAAAAATCGCTGCACTGCTCAGAGAGCCAGCAGGGCTGGGAGCACTTCAGTCTGGGTCAAATCTGGCGGTTCCTACCAAGAACCGCAGCAATGCAGGTTCGGAGGAGAAATCTGTCTGGTGAAAGGCACACCAGTCAGTTTGAGGTCCAAGCCCCAGTGTGCTAGTAGAGGACCTGAAGAGAAAGAGCAAGGAGAAGTGGTTAAGTAGCTAGCAGAGTAGGAGGGAGTTAGCCACAAAGAAAGGAACAGGGCAGTCTCTGAGAAAGGGGGGAGAGTAAAGTGAAGCAGGAATGGAGGGAGGGCTGAGAGGGGAGGAACTGAAGGAAAATTAAGTAAGAAAGGACAGACTAGGAGCTTAGAGGAGGCAGAAAATGGAGGTAGAGGTAACAAACAGAAATTAAATAGCAGGCACAAGAATTTTCCTGGCTAACCAGAGGGGGAGTAGAACACTTAAACTAGAAGTATAACTGTACTGTTCAGGATATTTGTCAGAACAGGGCTGGAATCACATTAGACTTACTTTAGAAACAGGCAGTATATTAGGTCTAATTTTCTTTAAACAGGCTCTACGAATGTCTGCAGCTAAGCCGAAAAGGGCTGTAATCACAAGTACAGTTTTTTATTTTGTAACAGGCTCTACAAATGTCTGCAGCTAAGCTGAAAAGGGCTGTAATCACTAGTACATTTTTTTATTTTCTAACAGGCTGTACGAATATCTGCAGCTAAGCCAAAAAGGGCTGTAATCACAAGTACAGTTTTTTATTTTCTAACAGGTTCAATTTAGATGTCTGCAGCTAAGCTGAAAAGGCCTGTAAACTGAAGTAAAGTTCAATTTTTGCACAAGTTCTGGAATATTTCTGCAACGTAGCCGAAAATGGCTGTAATTACAATTTTTCTTTTAAACAGGCACAATAGATTCATGCCGCTTAGCGGAAAGGCTGTGATTACAGCTGAGATTTCCAAAAGGGCAGTTTCCAAAAGTCCCAGAGCTGAGAAATCAGGAGCACTGCGGAAGGTACTGGTCAGGGATTCGGGCTGAGTCACCAATCATAGAGTGCCCACGAGTACACCAAACCAGGACAAGGCACCAATATTTGAAAAAGTAAATGGCACCCAACAATGCTGAACGTATCTGTTCAGATCAAAAATCGCCACACTGAGAGCCGGCTGGGCTGGGAGCACTTCAGTCTGGGTTCCTACCAAAAACCACAGCAACGCAGGTTTGGAGGAGAAATCTGTCTGGTGAAAGGCACACCAGTCAGTTTGAAGTCCGAGCCCCAACAGGCTAGTAGAGGACCTGTTCGGATCAAAAATCGCCGCACTGCTCAGAGAGCCGGCGGGGCTGGGAGCACTTCAGTCTGGGTCAAATCCAGTGGTTCCGGGGGGATCACATGATGCAGGGTACTGGGTAGAAGCTCCTCTGCATAGCTCCAGCCTCTTAACTGCAAAGTATCGCTATTTTGGCCATTATTTCTCCTTAAAAACTAGAAAGATTGCTGATTACCGCCTTCTTAATATCCCGGGTGCCTACTAGCTTGTTCTCGTCAGTTATGGAGGTCTACATGAAGAAGCTCCAAGAGAAGCACACATGTCGCTGTCATTTTAGAAGGCTCTGAAAAATCAAGGGCCTCGAGTACAGTGGATAAGCCAGAGCTTCAAAACCTGATCGCTGAGCAAGAACCCTAACTTTGAGCAGATTTTTGAAGAGTTTAAACCCTTCCGGGAAGAAGTTAAAGAAATCTCAGCTGAAATTAAATCCCTCTCTAAAAACTTGAAGAGGTCTTTATGAAAACTTCAGATAATGCAGCTCGAATCTCCTCTCTTGAGAAGCAAGTGGAAAAAATCGATCCCAGTCTCGTGGCTTATGCAGCAAAGGATTTCTAGTCTGAAAGCCAAGCTGAAAGATTTAGAGGGCCGCAGCCGAGGAAATAATATAGTTATCTTGGGCCTCCCTGAAGGAGAGTGAGGCCAGAATACACTTGCATTTGTGCAGAAGCTGATGGAAAAGATCGCTGGTCCCTCTCCTTTCGGGGCCAAGTACACCATTAAAAGGGCGCATAGTTCCCTGCGACCCAAGCCATCTCCAGGTGCAACGCCACGTCCCATTATTTGTCACTTTTTAAATTACCTGGAGCAACAACATTTTCTGGCTAAAGTGAGAGAGTTGCAAGAAGTGAAATGGGAAAATGACAGGCTCAGAATTGCCCAAGATTTACCGGGGTTGGTCAGAGTGAAGCGCACTGCTTTCCACCCTATTGTATCGAAAGTTATAGCAGCAGGCCTTCACTTTAAAATGGGTTATCCAGTTAGATTACAGGTACTAGTGGCTGGTACCTGGTCAACATATGAGAATCCTGAAGCTGCTCTGATGGGACTTAAGGCTGCTTTGCCTGATCTGTTTCGGGACACTTGATCTGTTTGGTTGGTCTCATCCTATCCTGCGAGGGAAAGGAGAAGTTTTTTCTCGTACTACTATACAAAATGAGGAAAGAATATCTGTCTGGTCTCGAAGGTTCCTGAATCCCACAGTGGAGGGGACTATTCTCATCAGAATCCTGCTCTCTTACACGTTCCATCTTAGCGCTCTGTGTTTTGGAGCAACTCCATATCCCAGGAGTTTGTTTCTAGGGGGTTGTGTCTTGTCTGGGAGGAAGATCCCTTTTTTCACATGGATCACATTTTCCTGTTTTTCTTTTACAAGGACACCAATTTATTTCTCATGATGTAGTTATTATATTGAAAGCTCTCAGATTTGGTGTTTGGATTGTTAACGCATTAGTCAAGAGAGCTACCTTCTGGTATCAGCTTGATAATATCACCAGAGGGTGCTCTTGCAGTATATCTGTTGGATCAACCCCATTACTTGTCTCGGGAATCTATTTTCCCCAGTTGAATATAACAGTAGGGGCTTGGGAACAGGTGGAGATCCGCTGCTTGGGAGCATTTCATTCTTTTGCTAACAAACATCACTGGGAAAATTTTCAATCTTGCTAGTGGCAGCAGTAACAATAACGTATTCTGCTATCACACTTTATACTGACCTTTTCTTTCTCAGGTATTCGGGTTCTCTGGACTGCTCCCAAGTGGGGGATGCTCTCTCTTCCCTTTCTCGTTCTCGTTCTCTGCTTTTCTGGATATGAGGAGCCCAGTAGTTGTATATTATCACTTATATTATTTCTACCTTCGTTTTGATATTACTGATCATTGTTTATATAAGAAGGTTTGCATATTAGGGCTGGGTTTTTGGGCACATGTTTGGGAGGCTGGGGGGGGAAGGAAAATGGTATTGTGCTGAATGTTGCTCGTGACAGTTGGGGAGGGAAGATATTATGCTCATGGTTTTCATTTTATTTGTTCGTTGGGTGGGTTTGGAATATTTTGGGGGGGACTGGGGGAGGTGGGTGGGAGAGAAGTTGATGTTGGGTTGGGAGGGAAATACAGCAGCAAACTTGGGTTCTGGTCACTTAATTCCGATTGTTGTAATCCCTAGATGTTACATAAGAGACTCTTTTTTTCTTTTACTTTTACTTAGATGGCCAGTAGTATAAATCTGGCTACATGAAATGTGAAGGGGATAAGGAAAAGAGTCAAACAATACCAAGTGTTAAAACATTTAAGCTTATTGTCATCTCAGATCACATTCTTGCAAGAATCTCCTTTACTGGAAAGTGAATCTCTGCAACTTAGGAGGCAACAAATAGGGCAGGTATTTACTGCCTCGGGGTCCACTAACAGCTGTGTGGTTATGATTTTGATCAACAGAGGCATTCCCTTTATCTCTAAACAGGTTCTCAGGGACCCGGACGGTAGATATGTCCTGGTCCAGGGGAATCTCTGGTCTATGCCAATTTTACTTGGTAGCATATATGGGCCAAACGTAGATGATCCGGGCTTTTTTATGAAGCTTATCTCCTTATTCCTTCCCATGCTTCCCATTGGTATAATTATGGGCGGGGACTTCAATCTGGTTCTTGATCCCGAAGTGGATAGATCTGGTAGTGGGTCGAGGAGTTTGTCGCCGGATCGATGCGGACTGTGTGATGTGTGGCGTGTACTACACCCTAAGGATAGAGAGTATACTTTCAACTCACCTGTGCACAGAACCCAGTCTCGCATCGACTATCTTTTCCTTTCTCAGGTCCTCTTACCGGGGGTCTTAACTGCTTCGATTCAGCCTGGTCCAGTGTCAGATCACTCTCTGGTGACTTCCAATCTGGCTTTCCTTAACATTCCCCATAAAGAAACCCGATGGAAATTAAACGGGCAACTGCTGAAAGATATCAAATACTGTTACTTAATAAAAGAACAGATTGATTTCTTTTTCTCTACTAATTCCTCCGAGGACATGGCACCTGATATTTTGTGGGATGCTTTCAAGGCTTACATGAGAGGGATTATTATCAGTTTAGCTACAAAGAGGAAAATGATTTTAGAGGAGGAATTATTAGCTTCTTTATCTCTCATTAGGTCTCTGGAAACCAAGATATCCTCTAATACCTCAGAAGAGGATATGAGGAGGCTTTTAGTAGCTAAAGATAAATATTTAGATCTGTTGAGGGAGAAAGCAGAGTTATCTATTATTTGCAACAAAGCAAGCTACACTGATCAGGGGGAAAAAGCAGGTCGCTTGCTAGCCTTAAGGTTAAAACAGCAGGAATCTGCTAGGTTCATACCTCCAATTAGGGCCCGGGCAGATGGATCCCTGAAGGTGTCCCCTTCTGAGGTTGTGCAGGAGTTTGCCTCATATTATGAGCACTTATATAGGGACATGGATAACTCCCCTTCCTTTGAAGCGCTTGAAGCATATATGAGCAATTCTTCTTTACCCTCTTTATCTGAACCACAGAGGAAGTTCTTATCCTCCCCAATATCTCTGGAGGAAATATCAGAGGTCATTGGGGCTTTGCCCTCAGACAAGGTCCCAGGACCAGATGGCTTTTCCGCTTTATTCTATAAAACTTTTTGATCTCAGTTATTACCGGTTCTTCACCGGTTGTTCTGTCACATTCTTTCTGGTGCAAGAATAGATACACATCTGTTTGAAGCCCTGATTGTTCTCCTTCCTAAGCCCAGGAAAGATCCAGAACTAGTGCAAAGCTATAGGCCAATTTCTTTATTGAATCAAGATGTTAAAGTTCTCTTGAAGATATTGGCTGATAGAATAACATGGGTCCTTCCAGACCTGATTAGTATGTCTCAGGTGGGGTTTATGAAGGGACGTTCATCGGCTGACCATTTACGCACCTTGTCACATGTTGTCTCTGTGTTCAGAGATGCTGCCTTTCCCGCGGAATTGGTCTCCTTGGACACCGAGAAGGGACTCGATCGTGTCAACTGGAATTTCCTGTTTCAGGTCCTTAAAGTATTTGGTTTCCCTGCCAAGTTTATAGACTGGATTCTGGCCTTATATCGAACTCCCTCTGCCAGAGTCTCCGGCAATGGAGCATTCTCCAAACCCTTTCTCTTGTCTTCCGTACCAGGCAGGGATGTCCTCTCCCTCTTTATTTAATTTATACTTAGAGCCCTTATCCAATACATTCTCAATAATCCGAGATACGAGGTATCCCAGTAGGTAATAATGTGGTGAAGATCACGGCTTATGCTGATGATCTCCTCCATTTATCTCATCCAAAACATCTATCCCGTCATGTTAGGAGAAATCGCTAAGTTCAGTACTTTCTCAAACTATAAACTGAATATTAATAAATCCTCCATTTTCCTCTTAACCATAAGGTTTTCAAAATGATGTGTCCCTTTTGGTCTCGGTTGGTCTCCTCATGTTCTCAGATATCTTGGTATTAATTTGACGAGTAACCCCTCTTCCTGGTTCAAAGAAAACTTGGAGCCCCTTTCCCAAGTGATAGTTTAAGACCTCAATAGATGGTCTAAACTTCCTGTCTGTCTCTGGGGTTGCATTAATATAATTAAAATGAATGTTTTCCCTCGCTTGTTTTATCCCCTGTCGTTCCTTAACTTTTTCACTCCGTTATCATGGTTTAAGAAAATGCACAGAATTTTCACAAATTTTATCTGGTCCAATAAACAAGCCAGGTTAGCATATTATAAGCTGGCCACTCAGAAAATGACAGAGGGCTGCGGATCCCCCATCTGGCAATTTATTACTAGGCTAGTCATATTGCAAAGTATATACGTTGGGTGAATCTGGGTACGGAACACTTAAGGCCAGTCTTGCTCAAAATTGAGTTAGACTTCATTCAGTCCGAGAACCTAGACCCCCAGACTATACTCTGTGTTAAAATGGTGTCCCTGCCTGACACCTGTAGCTGTCCCACTATTTGAACATCCCTCAGAGTTCACGTGCAACTTTGTTCATTTTTGCGGTACTCCCCACACTTGGACATGTCTCAGTCTATTTGGAATTCCCCGTCTTTGACAATAAACAAAAAGATGATTTCTCATAAATGGTTACCCCAAATTGGGGATGGGATAATCTCTACTTTTCTGGATGACGTAGGGGAATGGCTCTCAGTTTCCAATATAATTCATAAATTTGACATCCCGTTAGCTTTTCACTTTAGGGTGGTCCAATTAAAGCATCTGCTCTCTACAGTATTTGGTATCATTCCTCCTCACCCACGTGCCTTTCTATTTGTATCTGATCTCTTCTCCTTATTGGGGTCACCAGGCACTATTTCTAAAATATACCGTGGTTTATTTTATTGGAAATGTGGGAGACCTGAAGGCCCCACTAGGCTCTGGGTTTCCTTTTTTCCCCAATATACTCCCAACTGGTCAGTTTTATGGAAGTTCTGTCATAAATATGTTTCTCAGGATAGACTCTGTCTAATGCAATACCACATTATGCATAACATGTATTACACTCCTGTGAAGTTGAGGAAATTGGGTCTTATAAGTTCGGGGGCTTGTACCAGAGGATGTCAAGAGGATGGCACACTTCTTCACATCTTTTGGTCATGCCCCAAGATAAGGTCTTTGTGGGTAGCCATACAGACTAACCTAGATTCTATATTAGGTTTGCAAGATTGCTTCACCCCAGACGTATGTTTGTTGGGAGATCTATCCTCTAACAAGGTGAGAATCAGGAGATTTCATATCTCCATGATTGCATTATCTGTTAAAAAAATTGTACTTCGGCATTGGAGGGATGCAGTAAGCACATCATATCAAGAATGGGTTAATGAAATCCTAGCTAACCTACATACAGAGAGAAAGCAATAGCGAGCCGCCATAATAAGTTGCAGTGGTACAAGAATACTTGGGATCCCCTTCATATGCTAATTATGACCAGATCAGGTATATGAGTTACTGTAATCAATGATCTTTGATTTGTGATACTATATAGCACTTCTATCTTATTACTGTATGGATTCTGCTGCTGTATGGGGTGGGGGGAAGGGGGGATGGGGGCAGCTCATGTAACACTTTGAATATATGCAGACTATATTGTAACTCTCTGTCCCCTGTCATGTGAAAATTTGTTAATAAAATATGAATTAAAAAAAAATCCAGTGGTTCCTACCAAGAACCACAGCAACACAGGTATGGAGGAGAAATCTGTCTGGTGAAAGGCACACCAATCAGTTTGAGGTCCAAGCCCCAGTGGGCTAGCAGAGGACCTGTTTGGATCAAAAATTGCTGCACTGCTCAGAGAGCCGGTGGGACTGGGAGCACTTCAGTCTGGGTCAAATCTGACAGTTCCTATCAAGAACCACAGCAACGCAGGTTCAAAGGAGAAATCTGTCTGGTGAAAGGCACACCAGTCAGTTTGAGGTCTGAGCCCCAGTGTGCTAGTAGAGGGCCTGTTCAGATCAAAAATTGCCGCACTGCTCAGAGAGCCGGTGGGGCTGGGAGCATTTCAGTCTGGGTCAAATCCGATGGTTCCTACCAAGAACTGCAGCAATGCAGATTTGGAGGAGAAATCTGTCTGGTGAAAGGCACACCAGTCAGTTTGAGGTCCGAGCCCCAGTGGCATTGATTTCCTGGCAGTTAAGTAGTACCTCCCTCCAGTTCTGATCCCCGAGATAATGAAGGCAAATTCCCTGATGACTAGTGACACTCAACTCCAGCTCCATTTTCTGAGATTAAGATGATATTTCCTTGGCAGTCTAATGACACACCCTCCCTGATCCCTGAAATTATGAAGGCAATTTCCTAGCAGTCTAGTGGCACTTCCTCCCACCTTATCACCATCTGAAAAATAAAATAATATTAAACTTTTCTTAGTAGTTTAGTGGTGTTCGTCCTTCACCTGATCCCATCAGAAATATACACAAACTAGATCATACCCTCCTTGATATTTTAGTGGTCTACCCCCTCTCGATCCATAGAATACAATTGTGCAGCTCCCTGTTACCCAGTGGTTCCCCCTCCTGGCCTGATACCCATTATGGTATTCATACACCCCTAACCACTCTCCCCAGCCTACTCACTCAACATCCATCCCCTACCCCATCCTGCACTCTACTGACTCTAGCAAAGCTGGTCTTCATTGGCAAGCAGAGTACTGGATGATAACTGGCAGAGACCCTCCTATTTTGATCTCAACCAGCTGCCATCTAAATGACAGGGACTGAGTGCACATACTGTAGCAGCAGCTGATTCTACAGTACATGCACACAGTCCCCTTTATTCAGACGACTAGTTAAGTTTGTGAGAGGGGTGTCTCTAGCAGTCACCGTCCAATGTTATACACATTAACAAGGACAAACTTTGTTAGGCTGCTGCATGGGGATGGTGGATGGTGAGTGCTGAGAGGGTGGGCTGGCTGGGAAGGGGTGTGGCTTATGTTATTATAGTATGTATTGGTCCATGAGGGTGGTACCACTGGACTACCAGGGATTTGTATAATTGTATTTCGGGGATCAGAGCAGGGTTTGACATAGTTTTGATATTTCTCATGGGTATTGGGGAAGGAAGGGAGGGGGTCCACTCAACTACAGAGGAGGGTTTGATATTATTTTAACACTTCAGTTCAGAATTGAGGGGAGGGATTGCCACTAGACTGCCAGGGAATTACCTTCATTATCTTGGGGATGATGTCGAAAGGGGTGCAACTAATCTGCCACTGATGTCTTTGTAAGGGATCAGGTTAGGGTGGGAGCAATTTCCAAGGCTCTGCATAATGTCTCTACACATTTGTGCATGGAGGAATCAAACATAGCTACTAATTGCCATATAATGGCATAGAAATGGCCCCTTAGTGCCTTGCATGCCATCTGTAGTTATTAATATGCCAGCCTCTGAGTATGATTCCCAGGAGCAAAGGCATTATCCCCTTTAGGACACATTATTTCCCTTTGCTCATGGGTGTGTGTTGTCAGCAGGGAGCTGTGGTACACTGCACATGTGCACTTTGTGCAGTGCTGCCATGACCCAATATTCAAACAGGCAGTATGTGCAAGACAGGAATGAATATGCCTCATTGATGGCCACAAGCTAGTTCACACATCACTTTGTGAATATTGGGGCCAAAGTCCTTTTATCCTCAATGCTGTTAAATTGAATACAAGCAGGAGCTCATCGAAAACTCCAAATCCCTTTCTCCCCTAGAGTATTTTACCTTTTCTATGTTAATCTAGTATTTTGCCTGTGGGTTCTTGTGGCCTATGTGCAGGGCTTTGCATTTTCATTGCTATTCAACTTCAGCTGCCAAATGTACAGTATTTTCTTGTTTCTCAACATCAGTCTTCATCCAAATAACACCATCCATGCTGTCCACCTTCACACAGAGCCTGGTGTCATTCACAAAGAAAACTTTCCCTTGTAATTCTTCTTCTATGTCACTTATGTAAAATACATATTGAAGAGGGTTGGACTGAGTACCTATCCTGGCAGAACCCCACTGGCCACTTGCTTTACCTTAAAGAATTTACCATTCAGGATGACCCTCTGGGTCCCACCCTCCAACAGTAGCTCCTAATCCGTCTAGTTAACCCTTCCCCAAACCCTTGATTATCCACCTTTTTCAATAGCCTTCTTTGTGGTACTGAAGCGTAGTGTAGTGGTTTAAGGCTCTGAGCTGCAAATCTGGTGACATCCAGCAGATCAGACCGTGGTTTGAATCCAACAGCTTCCACTTGCATACTGTGTGACCCTGAGCAAGTCACTTAACCTCCTTGTGTTCCCAGGTCGCTCCTGTAAAAAGGCTTTCAGCTTAGTGTGCTACTCCTGGTTAAACAACTAAAAAAAAAAAGAAGCAAAGGCCTCGCTGGAATCCATGAAAAGGAAAACTGATCTCTGATCCTTATCCACTGCATGTGTCACTGATTTGAAGAAGTCAATCCTTAGTAAACCCATACTTTTTCTTGTCCTGTAGTCTTTGTTCTCCAGGAACCCCACTGTGCACCCAGTTATTATAGTTTCTAGAAATCTGCATGCAATGGAAATCGGACTCACCTGCCTGTAGTTCCCCAGGTTCTCCATATCCCTACTTTTATGGAGTGGCACCACATCTAAGACCCACCAATCGATTGGCAACTTCCACATTTTGAGGGACATGTTGGAACAGGTCCACCTGGGATACTGCCAGTGCATTGCCTGTGTCCTACAGTATCCTTGGGTGCATCCAATCCAGTTCCAGAGATTTCTTAGTCTTAAGGTTTAGCATCCCATTGAACACCACGTCCAAAGATATTGCATCTCTCACTAGCCTTTGTCCCCTTGTGTCCTCACTATCAGCAATGAGGACTGTAGCATGGACTGTAAACACTGAGTTGAAATATTCAGAGTATCTACCTTCCCCAAGTTAGCCTCCACACTTTCTCCATCTTCTTGATCCTTTCTATACTATCCTTCATCTTTTTGCACATATACAGTGTATCTGAAAAAGTTCTTACAAATGTCTCTTCCTTGCTATTCTCAATTCAGTTTAAGACTTTGACTCCCTAATTAGTTTTCTGATTGCCTCCACTTTTACCTTGCATTCTATCCTATCCTGTTTGGCTACATTTGTTTTTATTCATAGATCCCAAATGCCCTTCCCTTAACTGGTATCCAGTGAGGATAGCGACTGAATATGAGCGACTGTTAAAATGGTGACTCATAAACAGCGATATCCTCATGGGCTACCCTGTAAGGGTAGCAACCCAATGTGAAGATGACCATAGGTGAGGGCAACTGGAAGGGGAGTATAGCGAGGAGAAGGGGAAGGATAGGGAAGAGGGTTTCTGATGGGGGTAGTTTGCTTGCTGTAGCCGAGCTAGCTGTGTGGTGTGGTGGTGAGAGTGGCTAGCTCCGGCACAGCAGGTACTGGGTTCGGGGCTGGGGACCGGGGGGAAGTATTTTGCCGCTGCTGTTTTTTTTGTAGATACAAATGAAGGACTAGGCTTCACTGTGACTGCATAGCAAAGATTTCCATGCCAAGATACAGCAGGATAAAAGATAAATGTTTTATTCATTCAAACCGTAGGAGCCAGCAGCTTTTTTTGCAATTTGAAGTGTCACCCCCTCCCCAACATGCACCCCTCTGGAATTAATAATCATTAAGCAGGAGGGTGTGGGGGGGCATGGGGGAGTGTAGCTGCCACAAATAAACACTTAGTCTGGTTGCTGGATGTTTGGTCGGCTGCGTGTGTATAGCACCAATTTGCTTTTTGATGATATGCACTCACCATAATAGTGAGTGCTGTTTTGCGATTGCTATTTTGACATGGAACCCCCTTAACCCTAACAGTTGTTCTGTCTACTCATCAAACTGGATCAGGTTCCTATGCTTCTTACCTTTCCTAACATACAGTACTTAATACACCCCTGTGAAACCCCCAGTATAGCGACTTTAATTGCTGCCACATTATTTTTTGCTTCTATCATGCTTTTGCTTTTCTTCCATCTGTCCTTGATAACCTCCTCTATCCTGCTGAAATCCTAAAGTCCCGCCCCACACAAACCCATCCCCTTGATGGTAAAATGTACCTAAGTGACTACTGGCACCCCCCAAACACCCATCCTGTAGATTGCTATTATGGTTCCCGCTATCCAGTGGCACCCCTCATCCCGCTCACCCATCTGAGTGAGTATGCTCATAGGCCTGGTGTCTGGTGGCACCCCACACCCCCTGAGCTCCATGCCCTTACCCCCTACATAATCCCTGGCATCCAGTGGTACCCCTGCCTCCACCCTCAAATGGCAGTCAACAAATGCACTGGCATACAGTAGTGGTCCCACGGCCCCCCACCTGCCCTGCCTGCACCCAGCATAACGCAGCACCCACCTCTACCCCACCTTACTGGGCAGGATGCAGCACATTCCTTTATGGTGAATAGCACATACCTCCTCTCAGCTCCTCAACCAGCTGCTGTATGAGCTGCAGTGAGTGCAGTGTGTGGTTAGGGTTCAGAGGCTGCAGCAGCTGACAGTTACAGTTTTGTTCAAGATGAAGAGACCATCAATAAATTCCATCCCACCCCTCTCCATTCCACACTGCCTCCATAAACTACGAGGGGGTCAGTGCCAGTCCAGGAATTGTAGCAGTCGTCAATCATTCCTGCAGTGTCCAATATGTGATATGAGATATTGGTCTTCTCAGGCATCAGAAACTATGAGTGGCAGCTGCTGGTGCCACCGAGGCCTATCTGTTGCAGTGAAGTGAAGGAAAGGGTCAGACAGAGGGAGCCTGTTTAATCATGATTCCAGCATGATCTGACTTTGAAACTGATTTGAAATCCATACAAAATAAAATGAAAAAGCAAAAATAAGACCTAAAACTATAAAAACTATACTCGTTCTCTCACAGGATGAGAGTCAACTGCACTGCCTGCCAGTTGATGTTATTGCCCATGGCCTCAGTCTCATGTGCAAGGCAAGGCAGCTACACAGACATGACCTATGTATAACAACCGGTGTGTCAACAACATAACAAGATCCAAATAAAATACCTGTACTTGTCAAAAAAAAGAACTTATTTTTCTTTGCTTTGTTTTCAATGCTGCACCTGAAGTTCCGGCTCTGCCAGTAGCCATTTTGAAAATTAAAGATTGACTGAAATTTTCAAAATGGCTGCTAAAAAAATTTACTATATTCTGGAGTACATCAGAATGCAGTATAGACCCACCCCTGCGTAACAACATGAACCTGATCCAAACCTGAAAAAAAAGATAGACTGTTAGAATCTGCCACTTGATAAAATGCTAAGGAATGAAGTCCTAGTCATTGCAGTGCACAGTCCCAAAACACAACACTATGCAAAAGTTGGATACTATCTAACAAAACCATATCACATCTGGATCTCAATGGGGCATGTATCCTGCACACACCAAACTGATGGAAAAAAGCCTGACTAGTGATGATAGGCACCAAACTTCATTTGGTGCCTGAAAATCAAAACCACACACAAAAAAAGGAAGCACTTAAAAACTTAGAAAGAGGTATCAATGTTACAGTTAAACCAGCTAAAAAGGGAAGGGGCATTGTAGTTATGAACTACAAGGACTATTAGAAAGAGTGCTTATGGCTTTGAAATATTGTAGATACTATGATGTGATGCACCAAGATCATAATGAGGAAATACAAAGTGAAATTTGACAACATTTGGAATTGGGGCAGGACTGGGGATGGATTATGAGTGGGAGAGCAACATTCTAGATAACACATCTCCAAGAACCCCAGCCGGTTACACCATCCCTGTAATCCATAAGAACCCTTCCCCCCCCCATAGACTAATCCTGTCAGTGATCAATTCTGTGACAAGAGACACTTTCAAAATATATGGACTGTTTTTTCAAACCGTGGCCCCTCAGATTAAATCTTACATAAAGGGAACTAAACATATGGTATACTTGATTAATCAGTTTAATAATGAGACAGTGGATGCAAGTAAAATAACTTTGGTAACCTTTGTTGTGGATAATCTTTATTCCTGCATCCCACACGAGCAAGGACTGCAAGCAATATTGATAGTGCTTAGGAACACACAGATTAAGGAACTTCCACCAAATCATTTTTTGATTTAATTGGCAGAGATTGTCCTTCAAAGGAATAGTTTTATGTTCAATGGGATATTTTAATACCAGAGTAGGGGGACAGTGAAGGGGAGTTTGTTTGCCTCTTATGCCAACCTATGTATGGGAAAATTTGAAAGTAAATTTATGGATAATCAAGAGGACACCTTTGATACATTCTCTGTTGGAAGATATATATTGATGATATTGTGGTGTTTTGGACAGGGACAAACATTGAGCTTGACCACTTCCTTCAGTATCTGAACACTAGAAACACGAATTTGAAGTTTACTGTGTCCAGAAATAACACTAAAATCCCTTTTCTGGACTTGAACATTATAAAAATGGGAAACAAACTTCAAACCTCTCTCTAAAGGATAGAAATACTATCCTTCATGCTAGCAGTTCTCATGGCCCAAAGTTATTGGATAGCATACCATATTCCAGTTTTTGAGAGCTAGCAGGAATTGTTCAACAGAGGCAGATTACTATAAGCAAGAGAAATACACTAAGACAGAAATTTAAGCGAAGGCGGTATAGCAGTGAAGTTATTAGTAAGGCTAAGACAAGATATGACAGAGTGAGATGGTTTTATGTGATAAGGGTAAGTACTTTTTCTCGTCGACCTCAAAGACCGGCACAAAAACCTCCTGATGTCAAAAGTGCAACTAACATTATAGCAGCTGTCACAAATAGCAATGGTTGCTTACTCTGTTACAAAAAACAGCCACAGTATGTATTTTTATGCAGGGGGCAAACCCCCCTACTCCCCCAAACTAAATATTAATAACTCCATGGGGAGCACGGACCTAGGGGATAGGAACAAAAAAAAAAAATTTTGATTCCTAGCACCAGACGCGAACCTGGGTCTGCTGGCTTCAGGGGTTGTAGCTCATGCCACTACACAAAATGGCCAGCTCAGCAGGGCATGGCCAAACAACATCCCATATCCTGCTGTAGCATGTGCAGCTCCCTGCTACACTCGCTCTACAGGATATAGCGATCTCTTTCATCAGTTGCTGTAACTATGAGCGATATTATTGAGTCACTCATATTTAGTCGCTCAATAATACTCGCTCACATCACTGTACACCAGTGAGGCAGTGGGTATTCAGAGCCAATGAATTTAAACATTCCTTCTAACAGAATAGTGTTTAGCACTACATTTTCAGACTTTAACCCACAAATCAGAGGAATTATCAACTATCAGTATCAATAAATATTAGGGCATCTTATTTGTTTGTGGTGGTTAGTTTACCTGATTTTCCCTCAAACCTCTGGTGGCCAGCAAGAAGAATCCAAGCATTAAAGATCATATAGTGCATCTTATACATAAACTTCTGAAGAAAGAAGAATCCCAGCTCCTTCTGGGACCTCTGAGAGCTGGCAGTTTCCCATTTAGACATTGCTCGGCATGTTCACACATGACCAGAAAGGAGGAATTTGTCAACAGTTTTGATGGGCCAAGATACCGTACAACATCAGGGATTATATGACTTGTAACACCTGTCGTGTGGTATACGTCTTATCATGCCTGTGTGACAAACTTTCTTCCAGGAAGACAATTAGGCCTCTTAAGCAGTGAATGCAGGAACACAAGAACTGCATTAAATGTAATGACAAGAAATCATTAGTAGCACAACATTTTACAGTAGTAGGACATACAGTAACTGTGCTTCCTTGAAATTCTGGGCCTTGGAGTTTGGAAAAGAGCCAGCTAAGGAAGCTGATTGGCATCTGACTCTCAGAAAGGGAGAAATGTGGTGGATTTTCAAACTGGGATCTTCCTTCCCAGTGTGGGCTATGGATGAAGAAGAAGACTGTCATCTTTTTTTCTAGTAATCAGACACTATTGAACTTTTGCGTACGATGCGTGCATACTCTAATCAATTCTGGCTGTATTGGACCTCTTGTACTCTTTATTGGGAAATATAGAGAAAACTGTTTCCCTGTTGTGTCCTTACCTGGTTCTTATACCATGATTTCTTATGGCATTTCCTACCTCATCCTTTCCCTTTCTCCCCCCATTTCTTGAAAAATAAAACCCACCCAACTCCTGCAAGTAGAGACATTAATAAATTGTAGTACCATGTGCCTACATATATATATACAGTATGTATAGTATCATACCTATTTATTTATTTAACTTTTTGTCAACCAGGTAAGTACACTAGACAAATGAATGCCCATTTTCAGGCAAGACCGTGAGCTTACTACAAGTACAAGTCCCCTAAAACAATAATATAATCACCTCCACTTTGGAGGTGTAGGGGACAGAGAGCACAACACCTCTATGGTGGAAACCACGGCAGGCACTGCGAAATCCAGTTCACCAGAATGACAGGCAAACTGGTCGCAGTGCCCACATTGTGGTCGCTCTACTGACTTCACCCAGGTGACGGGATATCGCAGATAAGCATGCATAAATTAGAAGCAAACAGTAAACTGGACTTGAAATACGTGCAACCAAAATCTATCATAATGAGCTAGGCACAGGAACATACCAATAACATAAGGAAATGGTTACAGTATCTCTTTTTAAAGGTGGACACAATCAGACACCGATGGAGCTCTGCCAGTATGGAATTCCATAAATGTGGAGCAAAAATGGAGAAAGCAAAATACCCCAGTCTCGTTCTGATTCTAGGTATAGCTAGTAAGTCTAGATTGAAGGACCTTAGTGAATAGGCACCATAAGGGGGGCTGGAGATGCCTTGTGAGAGATGATGGAGACTGATTATACAGTATGTTAAAAATGATCCCACCTACAGTAAGGTTAGATCATGCAGAGCTGTAGGGGGAACCCATTCCCGGTTTAGAGTATAATGTACAATGATGGGTATGGCAGTTCATAGCCAAGGCAAAGTGACAGATGTTATTATACATTACATCCCAGGTTTGCAAGGTAGATTTTGCTGAAGCATAGAATAAAGACACCCCATAGTTTTGTTTAGGTTGCTATAGAAACAATTCTTGCATACATTCCATATTACCATTTAGCACTTTATGGGTACCAGCCCTACGCTCATAATTAGATGCCACCATGATGTATACACTGCCACTTTAAGTTTGTAGTGGCATTGTGACAACAATATTAATTTAAAAAAACATGTAGCAGCATCCACTGCTTTTTATTCTCCATGCATGGATGAATCTACATTTTTAGACTTATTATCACTCCCTTGGGGAAGGGGGGAACTGCCATCCTTCCACAAGCTTACAGCCTCTATTTGTTTCTGGTTAGCAGAGTGTCTAATTGTTCCCATGGGAACAGTCAGTGGGGAACACACCAACAGAGGCATGTAACATTAGACCTGATGTCAGACACAAGCCATGCCCGCAGACCACTGGAATTATATAATGGGCATACCTGTTTGAGACGGGCCACCACTAAAAGCCACAGTAGTGTTATCCATGGACCAGCATCCCTGATCATCCCTGATTGACCCTCTACCTCACAGACAGCAATACTTATAGGTATATGTACTAACCTTAGGGCACAGACACTTATATAAGCATAGGTGTCAGGATCTGAGTTCTACTGTATTTTTACTGAGAATCATAATGCCTTCACTTTTTTTCTGATTGTAATGCTTGGGAGATACTTCTGTTTACACTATTGTATAATGATTAGGTGGGCAATACTGCCATCTTTAGTGCTAGTACAGAACTGTAACTGCATATGTAACTGCAATTGTCCTTCACAATATACAAGGTCTATTGTCTTAGCTATCTCTTACTTTTGCTAGCTCAGCACTGTTATCTCATCACAGTATGCTGAACTGGCCACTGTGGCCTGTGTATTGGAGATCATGCCCCATGGTAAAAAGGATACCATCATCTTTGCAGACTCTAATTGGGTCTGCTCAACGCTCACCGAGTTCTTTCCAATTTGGCAAAAGAACAATTTTACATCTTCTGATGGTACCCCTGTCAAATATAGGGAACAGTTTGTGTACATATACACCCTTACACAGATGTTTACTCATAAACTGTACTTTCACAAGGTAAGGGCTCACTGTAAATCTAACCCTTACCATGAGTTCAATGATTGAGCTGACTCGCTTGCCAAAGCAGGCGCTTGAGGGGGGGAGACATGGACAATGACTCACCCACTAGGAGTAGCAGCTATTGTGGAATCTATCATATCTGCCAGCAAGAAATTGGTACCAGAACTTCCACTGGACCTCTCTGCTGCTCAAAAAGCAGATCCCAAAATAAGAGATGCGTTCAAATTCCTATACAAAGGAACTGAGCAGCCACTGCCCGTTGGTAGCCCATGTAAGAGGCGCTCAGACAATATACACTTGTCCAGTGATCAGAAGCTCATCTGGTATCACAGACAGGATACAGGTGACAAGTTGTGGGTTGCACCACAATCCCTGTGAACCGAATTTATTTATATAGTTTATGACACTCCCACTGGTGGACACCAGAGGACAGAAAACACCCTTCAGAGACTCAAAACAGTCATCTGGAAGCTTGGTATGACCAAAGAAGTGGAACACTATGTGGACAACTGCATAGTGTGTGCTCAGAACAATCCCATTTCGGTAAAAAGAAATACCAAATTGCTGCCCCAAAGGCAATCTGGACCATGGAATGGGATACAGATCGATTTCATTGGCTCTCTTACCAACTCTAGCAAGAACAACAAGTATGCGCTTGTTGTCACAGTTTTGTTCTCCAAGTGGGTAGAAGTATTTCCCACTAAGAACAACATAGCGAAGACAACTGCCAAGATCCTGGTAGATCAATTGTTCTCCAGGAGGGGTCTACCCTTAAAGGTAGACTCACACCAGGGAACTAGCTTTACAGCCGAGCTGATGCAACAGACACTCCAGCTTCTTGGAGTTGATCAAAAATTCCACATTCAAACAACATGAAGTCTTGCTGTATTCAGACATAATGCAGTTAGCCCCAGCACTTGAACTGCCCTGGTGAGGAAAGAGTTAACTCTAAGCAAAAGCATAGAATGTTGAGCTCGAGTTCGGTTTTCAAACCTCTGTCTGTGGTACTTCCCGGTGTAACCTTCAGATTCTTTACTCCGCCTAATAGTGAAGTCACTCCAGAGATTTCCTCTGCTCGGTTCGGTAAAAGAAAAATAAAAGCATTCGGTTTTAACCACATTTGTTTATTATTTTTGGATTTCCAGCCTCTGTCTATGGTACAGGTAGTATGTAGATAGGCAGTGACTGTGTTTTATTTTGCTAAAGAGTGGAAATTGTCTTTCTTCAGTTTCTTTCCGGTCGGTCCGGTTAGGAACCGACTTTGTTGAATTTTTTCTGTTTTTCTGGGATTAGTGTGGTGTTCCGGTACTGATCGGTTTCAAAAGAACTGGACTTTTTCTGGTTCTTTTAAAAAGCCCGTGTCACGGTTTGTAACTGATCGGTTGCTCATTACCTGGCTTGCAAGATGCTATAGGGTAATTGTCAGGTTGCCCATGTCTGAGAAACCCAAGAAGAAAACCGGTCCCACTGGGTTTCAACACTGTACTGAGTGGGGGGAGGCCTTTGCTAAGGCTGACCCCCACCTCATCTGTGTTTATTGTCTGGGGTTTGACCACCTCAAGTCAGACTGCCAAATCTGTAAGAACTTTCCTAAAACCACTCTAGATAAAAGACTGAGTAGGTTGAATGAAAGGGAGGCCGAGAAGTCCATAGATCTGGATGGCCAGCCCGGTTCGGTTGCGGCTGAACCTGAGGAGGTGCCTACTGATCTAGGCGATACCTCCTCGGGCAAAAGGAGAGCTGACCCCGAGGGGTCGGTTCTGTCAAAGAAAAAGCGCAAGTCTGCCGGTTCAGATCCTGTATCCCTCTCTCCAACCCCAGACAGAATAGCCAAAGTGATTAGTATTGTCCAATCGTTTAGACCGGTTCCGTCTGAACTGACACCGCCGGTTCGGCGGTCGGTTCGGTCGGATCTGTCTCCTCCGGATTATGACCCAGATGTTTATTATGAGGAGTGAGAGGGAGACGAAGACTATCCCGGTGATGACGATGATGATGATGATGAAGGGGGTCTGGATGTGCCTATTGAACCAGACATCTCCCCAGACAGGCCCACAGGTGTCTCTCCTCCCAGGCTCTGTGAGTCCCCTTCACATTTTTTGTTCTACAAAAAGGTGGCACAAACCCTGCAGCTTCCCTTGGTTGAAGCAGCAGAGAAGAAGGAAGCGCCTGATTTTGTGGAGATGATGGACATCCCAGAGTCCAAAAAACTGTCTATCCCTCTTCATAAATCTTTGGGGAAACAGACACACAACATTTTACAAACCCCTAATTCAATACCTCCTGTGGACAAGAGAATGGACAGGAGGTATTCGATATCAGACTCAGCTGCGGAGTTCCTTAATAGTCATTGCAGCCATGTTGGGGTAGTGCAGGCTGCAGCCTGTGACAGGGCTAACATTCCTTTGGCTTCACCCCCCCTCCAGATAAGGACTCCAGGAAAGTGGATGCCATGGCCAAAAAACAGTATTTGGCATCCTCTTTGGGACTCAGGCAGGCTACTTATATGGCCTACACAGCCAGGTACCAGAAATCCAGATGGGACAAAGTTCTGGAACTGGCTAAACAGACCTCTCCCCATCTAGCCAAGGAGCTGGAGGAGGTGGCTGCTGATGGAATTGAGGCATCCAAAATGCAATTTCATGCTGCTGTGGACTCCAATGATGTGGCATCTAGAGTCATGGCTACATCTGTTTCTCTCAGGAGACATGCTTGGCTCAGATGTACTAGCCTTTCGCAGGATACCCAGACTAAGGCTATGGATTTTCCTGTAGTAGGTAACTCTGTTTGGGGAGCAGACAGAGGCTTACATGAAGAAAATGGATGAATACAGGACCACGTACAGGAGTGCACAGGCCAAGGAAAGGCAAGTCACTCCACACAAGCAGCAGTCTAGGGGCAGGGGCAGGCCCTTTCAAAGGCCTTTTTACCAAGCCCAGGCCCCCTCTCCCTTCCCACAGAGGTGGTTTTCAGAGGTAGGGGTAAGAAGGGGATGAGCAGGGCTGCTCTCTCCTCCTCTCAGTCCAAGGCTCCTGCCAAGCAGACACCCTGATGTGTCAGCCCGGGTCGACTCCCCATTTCCAGTAGGAGGCAGGCTGGCTTACTACTTCCAGGCCTGGAAGTCTGTGACCTCAGACAAGTGGGTGCTAGAAGTAGTAAGCCAGGGACTGGCCCTCAGCTTCAAAAAATTTCAAAAAAAGAGGGCCAAGTCTTTTCCACCTGCATCAGTCTCAGAAACCCTTGCCCTAAAGGCAGAGGTTTCCTCTCTTCTAGCTCTCAGAGCTATAGAGAAGGTTCCTACTCAGCACAAGGCAAAAAGACGGTACTTCCTTACCCCAAAGAAAACAGGGGAATGGCAACCCATCCTAGACCTAAGATATTTGAACAAACACATTGTAAAGCCAAAATTCAAAATGGTAACTCTGGGAATAATCCTTCCCTCTCTAAGGCCAGGGGATTGGCTAGCATCTCTGGACCTCAAGGATGCCTACTTCCATATTCCTATCAGGTGCGCCCACAGAAAATACCTCAGGTTCAAGATGCCTTCAGGCCATTACCAATTCAGAGCCATGCCATTCGGTCTAACATCAGCTCCAAGGGTGTTCACAAAGTGCCTTGCAGTAGTGGTGGCTTACCTCAGAAGACAGGGTATTACCATTTTTCTGTAGCTAGATGACTGGCTGTTAGTGGGTCAGTCTCCTTTACAGGTCAAGTCAGCTCTTCAAACTACCCAGGACCTACTCAGCTCCTTGGGCTTTCTTCTCAAACTTCCAAAGTCTGTGCTCGAACCAGTTCAACTTCTCACCTTTATAGGCATAGAGCTGGTCACTGTACAAGCAAAAGCCTTCCTTCTCCTGGCAAGGGTAAAGGCCCTAGTGGATCTCGCTTCCTCCTTTCGACCTCAGCTCTCCTGCCCAGCAAGACAGTTCCTCCAGCTCCTGGGTCATGTGGCAGCTTCCACGGCAGTGGTGCAGGGAGCAAGGTTCCAGATGAGGGACATTCAGTTTCATCTGAGGTCTTTTTGGTCTCAGAAGAAGGATTCACTTGCCAAACTGATTCCAGTGACTCAGACACTGGTCCAAGCTCTCCAGTGGTGGCTGGACCAGGACAACCTCAGACAAGGGGGTTTCATTTCTCCCTCAAGTCCCATCAGTAGTTTTAACTATGGATACTTCTCTTCTAAGGTGGGGAGCCCACCTGGGAGCCCTGACAGCTCAAGGGCTCTGGTCTCCACAGGAGTATTTCCTTCATATCAATCTCCTGGAACTCAGGGAAGCCTCTTAGCCCTTCAGAGCTTCTCAGATTCAGTCAAGGGCAAGGTGGTCCAAGTCAGAATGGACAACACCACCACAATGTGGTACATCAACAAGCAGGGGAGGCACTCGGTCCTCGGCCTTGTGCACAGAGGCCATGAAGCTGTGGTCTCTGGCCTATTCTCTTCAGACTTCTCTGGTAGCAGTTCACCTTCCAGGGAAGGACAACTTACTAGCAGATGCTCTGAGCAGAATTTCTGAGGGTCACCACGAATGGTCCCTGGATCCTCACATACTGGAGGTCATCTTCTCCAGGTGGGGCACTCCAGAGATAGATCTCTTTGCAGCAGCACCAGACAATCATCAACTTCCACTGTTTTGTTGCAGACCTCCAATCCTGGGGACGGTCCCCCAGGATGCTCTTCTTTTGGACTGGAAGGTTTCTCTATGCCTTCCTTCCCTTCTCTCTGCTGTTTAGAGTTCTGATCAAGATCAGGACTCAGCCCTGCACAGTGATACTGGTGGCTCCAGACTTGGCCAGACAGCCTTGGTATCCTCTACTGCTGTCCTTGTCAGTGTCATGTCCCCCTGTCTCTGTCCAGGACATGCAATCTCTTGTCCTCCTCCCAGGGGCAGATCTGGTACCCCAATCTCCAGTCTCTCCATCTCAAGGCCTGGCTCTTGAAGAGTTAGAATATGCAGCTCTACATCTTTCTCAGGCAGTTCTGGATATTCTGAAGGTCTCTAGGAACCCTTCCACTAGAAAAAATTATAACTCCAAATGGAAAAGGTTCAGTATTTGGTACTCTCAGAAAGGCATCCTGCCTGATTCTGCAGACAGTTCCACAACTTTAGACTATCTAGTTCATCTCAATGATTTAGGCCTTAGGCCTGCCACTCTGAAGGTTCATCTGGCAGCTGTCTCTGCATTCCTCTCAGCAGGGAAGGGCTCTTCTCTGGCATCTCATCCTGTTTTCCAAAAGTTTTTCAAAGGTCTGGTCCACATTAACCCTCCCTTTAGGGAGCCCACTCCACCTTGGGATCTTAATGTCTGCATAACTCAGCTAATGCAGCCGCCTTTTGAACCTCTGGCTTCGGCCGAATTGAAGTACTTGACCTGGAAAACTGTGTTCCTAATAGCTATTACTTCTGCCAGGTGGATTAGTGAGCTACAGGCCCTGTCAGTGGAATCTGTCTTCATCTACTTCCATAGGGACAAAGTAGTCCGGAGGTTCTTGCCCAAAGTGGTTTCAGATTTTCATCTGAACCAGTCTATATCTCCCCCTGTGTTTTTCACTGACCATTCTTCTTCAGGTGAAAGAAGGTTACACAGTCTGGATGTTAAGAGGGCCCTTAGCTACTACACTGAGCATACTAAGGCACATAGAAATGACTGTCTTCAATTGTTTCTCACTTATGGTGAAGTGGGAAAGGGTAAGCCTGCCACTAAGAGAACTATTGCCAGGTGGATTGTTTCTTGTATACAATTTTGTTATGACAAATTGGGTAGGACGCCTCCTTCAGGCCTGAGGGCTCATTCAACCAGGGGTACAGCTGCTTCTCTAGCTGCAGCCAGAGATATACCTTTGTTAGAGATCTGTAAAGCAGCCACCTGGAAAACAGTACATACTTTCACCAAGCATTACTCCCTGGACATCCAAGATAGGAGTGTGCTAGGTTTGGTACAGCAGTACTGCAGAGCCTCATCCCAAAGTAGGTTCTGCATTCCCTCCTCCATAGGGAACTGCTTGGTAGTCTGCATTATGTCTGAATACAACAAGACTTCATGTTGTTTGAAGAAAAAAATTACTCACCATAGTAATGTTGTTTCTTTAGTCTTTCTGTATTCAGACCTCCCCCCTTGCCTCCCCTCTCAGAACCTGGTTTTGGGAAGTGGGCTGGCAGGTACAGTGTTGCACCTCACGGGTCTACCTTGTACCCTCCCTCTTGGGTGGGGTAGATGTTATTATTATTATTTTTCTAGTGTTTCACTAAATATTGTCACTACCTTTCCTTCTTGGGTTCTCGACTTGAGTCTTTTGGGGCCCAAGAAGATATATTTTGCTCTTTGGCTATATTTGAACAATTTCCATACTTTAGTTACTAGTTAGTTAGCTTGTAAGAATCTGACGGTCACACTGGGAAGTACCACAGACAGAGGTTTGAAAACCGAGCTCAAGCTCAACGTTCTATGCTTTTGCGTAGAGTTAACTTTTTCCTCTCTGGGGCAGTTCAAGTGCTGGGGCTAACTGCATTATGTCTGAATACATTATGTCTGAATACAGCAAGACTCCATTAGAAGAAACAACATTACTACAGTGAGTCATTTTTTCTTCCTTACCACCCTCAATCCTCAAGCCAGGTAGAAAAAGCTAACAGATGCATCAAACAGATGTTATGTAGATTCATCGATGATAATCCCAAGGATTGGAATTCCCTCTTGCCACTGCTACTGATGACAATTAGAGGTACACTTGCAGCCACTACTCAGTGTACACCTTATGAGGTTATGACTGGTAGAGCTATAAGATTACCTGAGCACCTTCTGATTGATCTCCACACCTCTACTGCAGATAAAGTATCTGTACACAAATACGTTGAAAAGTTCATGATGACATCATGAAGACACACCTGTTCACTGCCAAACAGATGGGCAAAGTGCAACAACAAGCTAAAGCTGATTTTGACAAACATGTCGAAGAAATTGACTGGCAAGTTGGAGACCAAGTCATGCTTCTCCAATACAGATAACCCACACATTCATTTGCCAGTAAATGGGAAGGTCCCTATCCCATTGTCAACAAACTTAGCCCTGCTGTGTATCAAGTCAGAGTACAACAGCAGAAAAAGACTGCCAACAAGTGATTCCATACTAACCAACTTAAATTTTATAAAGTTGACTAAATTTACTTTTCCTAACCCCTTTGGGTGGAATAGTACTTCTAATTAACCAATCCTTTTTGTTTTCTTACATATATCGGCAAGATGGCTATCTTGCAACCCCTTTCTCCTACTGGTGGGACTACTGACTATGACTATCACTGCACCCCCTTATACAGCCCCACAAACTCATAAGGAACATTTGCAACACTTCCTTAGTAAACTTGAACATTCCGCCCCTACTGGTGTCCAGATTAATGTTCCCAACAAAATGGTCAAAGTTACTCAAGGCTCAGATGCCTTTCTTGATGCTGCAGTGGTTGCCCCAGATAAAGCTTCACTTTCCATACAATGATAAACTAATGCTATGGGCTACACAATCCCTGTAGCTCGCCTGTCCAAAGGTACATTCCATGGCTGGCCTAACACTGACATCTCTAAAAATTGTACCCTTTCTATCAGACAGACCACTCCTAGACATACTGGTCAGTACAATCTCACTGCTCTCATAGATCCTGCCTATTGTGACTGCCTCTCTCCAGAGGAGGCACATGCATTCTGTCTTCAAAACTATCAAGCTTCTGAAGCTCTTTATCTTTCCATAGTCCCACCAAGTCAGGAAAAACTGACTGCCTGTCCTCCTCAAGAGGATTGCCCTCCTAGTGATTTGACCACCACATCACTACCCGGAGCCCTTATTAATAATGTGCAATTTATGCATGTCCCAGTTATTTTCAATCTTGCACATTGGAATGTGGCTGAATTTGGTTTCTGTCACACAACCAATACCTCCAAATTTTACAGTATGATGCTTACTGATATTGTTGCTGCTTATCAGACATGCACAAATGATCCCATAGGTGGACCTCACAACACTGAATATGTTGGAGTTTTTAGACCTGCCCCTAAACATAGAAACACAGAATTTGACAGCAGATAAGGACCGCTTGGCCCACCTAGTCTGCCAAAATCACGTGCTCACACCAAGAGGAATGCAACTGACATAGCTGGTACAGCTGGTTCTGTCTCTGGCATAACTGGAACAGCCAGTACCACAACTGGCCTCTTTGGCTCAGGTATGTCCATTTGGAATAGAGCGGATATTGCTTCTATTAAGGCTCAGACCCTTACATTTCAACAGACTATCAACAATGATATAATGCTCCCTATTTTACAAGGTGTAAATTCTCTCAGTAAAGAAGAATGTTATACTGTATATAATATGCAAGAGATTGTTCAAGGGTTCAATGATACCAAACAAAGACTTAATGATCTTATTTTCCAGAATAACCATGAGGCAGACAAGCAATATATTGGCGTGAAATTTTATATTCTGCTTATGGCTCTTATGTTATATCTACTGTTAAAGCTCTCTTCAGGGACTTGGAATCAAGCAAAATTCCAGATTTAATGCCTGATCTCAGATTGGGTAAATGATATTGCCTACATTGCAAAACCATTGGTTGCATATCTATGTGTTTAAAGAATACTCTGAACATCTCTGTGTCTACTGTTAGAAATATTGGTTGTTTCCAGGTTTCCTAACCAAGCACCTTGCTATTTTACTAAGTCCTGTTCTAGTAAGGAAAATACGTTCATAACCTTCGCATGTCTTTACCACGTTTTGACCCTGCTACATCTGTGTTTGACAAATTAGCCAGTATTCATTCCTCAGGACATCATGAAAATGAAATTTTTTGTGAAAGAACTGAATTATCTTTTATGTTGGTCTATCATCAAGTCCTCCAGGCTTGGGTTGCACCCCATATGAACTGTTGCACCAAGAAAGGCTACTACTTCTGTTGCCGATGTGACAGTTTTGATATTGTGAAACTAGTTTGTGGCTATGCACATGAACACCTTGACTGGGCACTGACCTTGGGTGAACAACTGCCATCCAATCTTACTGTTGTTGATCCAGATGATGACATCCCTCCTGCTGAATCTTCAGTGCAAGATATCGAAACAGCACCATCTCGAAGCTACCTTCAAGAGGTACATCGCTTCACTACATGGTTCACTAACCAGTCCTTCTCCTGTCCAGTACATCTACATTGATGGTGGGTGCCCTCTGTAAGAGTTACCTGCACTTCTGACAGCCAGTACTGTCTGGTTACGAATTATCCCAGCTTTTCCTATGGTACTTAAAATTGTCAAGTTACTAAACCTAACTTTTGTTTTACTCCACAGCAGAAAACTGTTATTGGTCACACTGTGATCCTGCCTGTTCCTCTCCCTGAACCAGACGTTATTGACACTGATCCCCAATACTTGCTTGCCCTGTCTCAATACTTGCCTATTTTTAATATACACATTGATCCCTTGACACTCTCTTTAAAGTCTCTTTTAGCAAGAAAAAATGCTCATTTGATTTATATTAGCAATAATATAACAAAGCTACTAATGCACTCAATGATCTCATGCATGATGGTGATTTGAGTCTTGCCATTGGCAATATAAGGGTAGAACAAACTTTTAAAGTATTTGTTGTGATTCAAGCTTTTCTATTTGTTTTTATAATCTTCACTCTGTGCTGCCTGCGTTGTACCCTAAAACAACATCGAGAACAACTTGAATTCCTTTGCAAGGCTCATGCATTGGGCCTGTAAATGACTTTTAGCTCCATCCCTACCACCTAACTTGGGATTGTTGCTCCTTCTGAGGAAACAAGGGTGGGAATGTTATCCATGTACCAGCATCCCTGATCATCCCTGATTGGCCTCCTACCTCGCAGACAGTAATATTTGTAGATATATGTACTAACCTTAGGGCACAGGCACTTATCATATAAGCATAGGTGTCAGGATCTGAGTTCTACTGTATTTTTACTGAGAATCATAATGCCTTCACTATTATTCTGATTGTAATACTTGGGAGATACTTCTATTTATACCATTGTATAATGATTAGTTGGGCAATACTGCCATCTTTAGTGCTAGTACAGAATTGTAACTGCATATGTAACCCCAAGTGTCCTTCATGATATACAAGATCTATTGTCTTAGCTATCTGTTACTTTTGTTAGCTCAGCATATTTTCCTGGGCTAGTGAGGAGTCAGGCCATTTGCCACTGACCAATTATAATGTTTTTATATATCTTTTTAGTTGTTGCTATGACAATTATCAGGGATATAAGACCCTTTGCATAGCACCTGCTCTCTGAGAAGAGATGTACTGCTGTCTATAGGTAAGAGAGATTGGAAGTATTCTCCCAGTGATCACACTGTTTGGTTGTAAGCCTGATTTATATACCAAAAATAAATCACTTTTTGTGCTGGACACCACTTGTCTGTCATTTCTCCACTTTAATGCAGTTCCAACAAGAACATGAGAAGGTGATGGTTTGACCATTTTGTTACAGTAGTGTCAGCACAACAAAAAGAAAGAAAGCAAACTAAAGGTATAGTAGTCACTTGTTACGACTTAAGATTAACACAGGGAGCTGTTTAGCAGCAATATTATCAAGTCTGTATTTCATGATATTAACTATAGTGTGCTATATTGTCCGTGCTTTGATTACTTAAAGGAAGAGTCATTTAATCACCAGCATGTATGCAGTGAGAGGAAAGCAAAGAGAATCAGACTTTCCAGTGCACAGTAACCATTGTAAATAAGCTGAGAAGATGGGCACTAGGCAGCCTTAACATGGTTAATAAAATTATTTTTAAAACAGTCCCACACAATTTCTCTGTGGGTTTCACTGTTGGATACTGCTTAGATACATAACATTGCTACCTTACATTATTGTACACTTCTGAGAATATTGAATTTGAATTATGCATTTATTTTGATTTTTTAATTAATCATTTTTTATTGACATTTCAGCTTGCGTACCATACATTAACACATGGTACTAAAGGGTACTACACTTTGATCTTTATTAAGTAAGAAAGGTTGATGCTACTTCATGTTTTAAAAATGTAGTACAGTATGTGTAAAACTGAACTAATATGCCCTTACAAGCATAGTACTAGACATCTAGGGAAAATATTAAGCTTAATGCAAGGTAACTTTTAAACCTTAGGTCAGTAATATTGTCTAACCACTGGGTATCACTGAATAGAAATTACCGACTTCATGGAGGTGTGACATTTTGGTGTTGGTCTGCCACTAAGGGCCTTTACCTTCTTTCTGTTCTGCCAGGCCCATCTGTTGCCACTGTAGTAGGCTCCTTGCTGCTGGACCATATGAAATCCTGAGATGGACACATAAAATAATAAACAAGCGGGTTCATTCATAAACTGTAGAGACATCAGCAGGTGACATCGTCTCATCATGAGGTTCAGGAACAGACTGACTGACTAAAGGGATTTCTAGCCCTTGCAAGCAGTAATTAGCATACAAATTATAACAATGACCATACCTTGCTACAGTTGTCTAGTGTTCTTAAAGGGGCGGTCGCTAGGTTAGCCTAATACTTAGGCTGTACTCCACATCACTGCCAGAACAGTGAGTGTGAGCACCACTCGAACAAAAATAGTATGGTATCATGACAATAAGAAATAGTGTAAAAATAGTAGGGCCCCAATTTTCAAAGGAGATGCGTGGCACATCCTGGCAGAAGATGGATATGTGCCGTGCATCCCACGCAATGCGCTGAACCATGATATTGGAATGGAGGAGATGGGCCGCCCAATGTCGGATGGGCCATGACACAGCTATAATGTATGTGGCCTGTGTAGAAGGGGTGTTCCATTGAATATGTCATGCAACAGCATATTCAGTAGAAATGTGCCCTGCAAGGGCCGGAACTGTACTGCACAGAGATAGGCCAGAAATAGGTGGCCTAAATCGGGTGGCCACCCACAGGCAGGCTGCTTAAGTGCAGTAGGGTGCACGGTGGCCTGCCAGCCCTGGTCAGCTAGTGGCAGCTCCCTCCCAACCTCCTTCCCTGGTCTTAGTAAAACCAGACCACCCACTCTGCCCAGATCCCTGTATGTGTCACAATGCCCTCCCTAACCTTTTTCCATAGTGCAAGGACCCCCCCTCCCAGCCCTGATCCACATTCTTACTAAACACAAACCCCCTTCCAGACCATTCTTATGAAACACAAACCCCAACTCAGCCCCGATCTCCATTCGAAGCAATAACCTACCCCCTACCAAGCCCTGGTCTCCAATGTCCAGATGAATATCCACAACTCCCAGTATTTTCAAAGTGTAGTGGCCTACAATTCATTGCTACTAAAATACAGCCAATGTCACTTATTACTATCTCCCAAATATATTATTGAAAAAAGAGAAGGGGGGGGGACATAAGCAAATTCCAAATTGTCCTTGAAAAAGCATGGTGTGCTACAAGAATGTATTTCTGATTTCTCAAAACTTGGCCAAAATCCAAAAAGGCTGCCAGGGGGCATCAATAACCATCTGAAAATAAAAAAATTAAAAACTAACATTTAGTATGCAGTCAATAGCTATTAAGTCAGATCCTAGTGCAACATAAACAAATAAGTAAGGATGAACACAGAACACAATATGTTGCAATGTGTATATCATAGTATCACAATATCACAATTACTCACTTTCCTTCTTGTTCCTATTCTTTATAAAGGGCATCAAATCAAGTTTATCATTAAGGCTTGGTCTCTTTAAACCCCCCAATGCATAAATCCAATATGCCTCACGTTCTAATAATTTAGTCTCAATGTCCCCACCTCTTGACCCCAAAGTGACATGTTCAATGCCACAGAATTTAAAGTATGTTGTTGTGTCTCATTCTCTGTGATGTCCCTATCATCTGTTGTGGTCCGTAAATTATTACTATAACTATGCACAGCCGGTGCATTGGACACATCCAGTGTATGAATCCTGCTTAAATGTTCCCCTATGCGTACTTTCAATGGTCTCGTGTTCTTCAATATATAAAATGCACCACAGGTGCAAGTGGCCAGGTACACTACATTATCTGTGACTCAGCTAATGAAATCTGTCATATCATACAGTATGTCTTGGGGGCATTAATAGTTGTAAAAGTACGTGATTGGAGAATAGATTAACAAAACTTGCAATGTCCACATGGATAGCTACCAGGTGGGCATTGTGGTATCCATGTTCCAATCTTTGTAGTGCCTGATTTCTGTAAGCTGTGTACTAACTTATTTTTTAGGTTAGGACCTCTCCTATAGGCCATGCGTGGAGGAAGTACTGTGCACTTACTCAAGAGGGGGTCTGTTCTAAGGATGCTCCAATTATCTCTAATAATACATTCAATGTTGCCAGATTGTCTACACAATGTGGTCACCAGATTCAATCTTTCAGGGGCATCTCAATGTCTATCACTATCGTGTGTGTGTGTGTGTGTGTGTGTGTGTTGCTAGGGTACTTTCTCTATCAATTTTGCACACCTGTTGAAAAGCTTGTTATATAGTATTAGATCCATAACTCCTAGCCTTTAATCTATTACACATCGCCCTGCCTTTATGCAGAAAATCCTTGTTATCACTGCAGTTACGTTTAACACGTAATAGCTGGGCCCTGGGAATATTATAAACAAGATAGCATGGACGACAACTGGACAATGTTTCCATAGTTTCACTGTCTGTTTTGGAGAGCTGTAGATTTAAGAAGTTGACAGTATGAATATCACATGAAGTGGTGAACGTAAGATTAGGATTACTTTGTTCGAAGTATGCCACAAACTGTTCAAGTTCATCTCCTGTGCCACACCGGATCATAAATATGTCATCTATTAAACAACACCAGAGATCAATCCTATGGTAAAAAGGATTGGTATCTGTGTTATAGATAGTTGTTCTTTCCCAGTGGCCAAGATAGAGGTTAGCATAGTTTGGTGCAAAAGTTGCACCCATTGCTGTCCCCTTGGTTTGTAAATAAAATGATTTTTAACATATTTTCTGCACATTGCAAAAAAAATTGTTTTCTTACATCAGAGAGTGATTCAATTTCAATTAGGTGCACCTCCAAAGCTAGCAGACCCCCCTCATGAGGAATATTGGTGTACAGGGACGTAATGTCCATGGACACCTGCAACCATTCCTAATCAATTTGTAAATTATCAAGAATATTCAATGTGTCAGTCATGTCTTTAACATGTGACCTAAGACCCTGTACAGTTTCCTTTATATGGGCATCCTCAAATAAGGACAGGGGTTCAGTAAGTGACCCTATTCCTGCCACGATAGGGCATCCTGGGGGGGTTGACCAAACTTTTATGGATTTTGGGTAGCATAAAAATGCTTGCCCTAGTGGGGTACTGGACAGTAAGAAAGTTGAATTAATCACAGGTGATACAACCCTCCATTAATGAATCATATAAAAAAGCATCTATCTGAGTGTTATAGATACTTGTGGGGTCCCTCTTTAATTTCTCATAAAATGTTCTATTACTGAATTGTCTCATAAAACTTCTTGTGTGTCTTGATAAGTTTTTAACTTGTTCTGGAAGTGCATTGAACCAGGAAATGACAGTCCCTCTCAGAAGCAAGCACAAGTCATTGGAAATAAGCATATGATCAGTCCAACCATGTAAGTAAATCCAGGCTTGGAATTGTTCAAGCCAGTTGGCAGTGTCTTTGTGAGGCAGGGCCGAGAAGGGTACTGGCTGTAGACTGATATGCACCGTGGACTTAGGTGAAATAGTTTTAATGTAGGCAAGGTCATCTTGAATGGCTTGCATAGTTGGTGCTCCTTGAGCTGAGATAGAAGACTGGATATCGTGCAGGATGGTTTCTATTTTGTAGCCCCACGCCCTAGAGGTGGGTGAAGGTAGAACTCCAGATGCTCTGGTGCCCATATCTGCATCATCTTCAGATATGGTGATTGGAGACGAGCTTCATTTCACTGAGTGAAGGTCATAAGGATGAGAAGGGGTTGCCGTCATGCAGGAGACAGGACGTCGTGGAGTAGATGAAGTGCAGAGAAGAAAATAATGTTGTAGACAAACGTACAATTATTTGAAAGCAAAGTTCATCAGTTGACATCTTAATAAATAATTCCAGCTCAATTTGTGTTGTCTGATATTTAAATAAAGCTGTAGTTGCAAAAATCAGCTTTTTGTTGCAGTGTCCATTCATTTCAATAGGTTTGCCATTGGTTTCTATGGAGTGAGGTCATTTTAGTGCCCTTCACAAGATGGCCGCTGAACTTTGACATACAGTTCCTGTATTCCTTGACTGTAGCAAGATGGCCACCAGCAGGGAGGTTAAGGGTCACTTCCTGTGTTGCTGTTTTGTTGCACATAAGATGGATGCTTCTTGCCATGAGACCTTTGTGCAAACGACAAAATGGCGATTGCCGTGCTGCTGTGCATCTTCCCCAACCGAAAATGGTGGGATTTTCTTTCTGTGGTGAGTGACAAATGCTGGGGTAATTTCTGTAGTTATTTGCTGCACTCCATTTTGTTTCATGGAGTTTTTGGTATTTTACTTTTATTTTTCTGTTGTCTCCTAGGTTTTCTTTCTTGTTATTTAGTTTACTGCTCTCATCTTATTGATTACTATTCCCCCTTTATTGATTTGTTTACTGGACTGCTCATTTGTGTATTGTGCTGCCTTTTGTTTATTTTTTTTCTCTTTTCAGCCTTTTCCATTTAACTCCCAGGGCTGAGCTTTGTTTATTTGTTCTCTTTTTTTCTTTGCCCCCTGTATATATGGTACTTCCCTGCTTGTTGTTTTATTTATTTACTCTTTGACTGGTGGCTCCATGTTGCAGGGCCGAGCAGGAAGAGCAGAGTTTTGTGCGGCTGTAGAGAGGAGAGGGAAGCCATGGTTAGGAAGGCTGAGTAGTCGAGAAGCTACATAACATAGCTGCTGTCCTGCGTGTTCTCGCTTGTGGGGAATGAAAGGAGACAGGGCCGGTTGGGAGCAGCAACTTTGTGTGCAACTGTCGGGGAGCGGGTCTCCTGGTGTCTGTAAAGAGAAGAAGCTGTGGCTGTTCAAGGAATGGAGGCAATTTCGGTGTTGTTGTGAATCGGGAAGCTGCAGTGGAAAGGGCCCAGTAAATTGCATGCTGCAGTGGCGCTGAGCGGCTGGAGGTAATGGAACTGCAGGTGGTGCCAGGACAGTTGCAGTTTTTTGGGTACGCTGCAGGAGGACAGTTTAAGTTGTGGAGCCATGGTATGTGTGGAGCGGCTTTGCAGTGGAAAGCAATCTTCTGTGTCCCCACTTGTGGAGCAGCTGTAAGTGGTTCTAAAGAAATGAGAGGGCCCTTTTGATTTGCGACTGTAGACCATGAAGTCCCGTGTCTTCATTTATTTATGTGTTGTTTTGGGTATCTGGAATGGCTTATTTTGTGGCATAGTGCCACTGAGTGCAGCTCCAGCAGTACAAAGTGGCTGTGAGGCTTGAGCAGCCACCTTGGAACAGCCAGGAGAGAGCTCAGCACTCTTATTTTTTTATTGAATTTATTTATGGACTTTGCTGTGATCCTCGCTGGGAGAGGCATTACGTTTATAGCTGCAGCTGGGAGGAATGGGGGAGAGTGTTAGGCAAATGGAGCAGGTTAAAAATTGTGTGATAGGCAGGAAGTGCCATGTAGGCTTGCTGCCACAGGGTGATTGCTGATGTGGGGGGGAGGGGGTACTGTTCACAGCTCTGTGGTGTTCAGGCTTGGAAAAACCAAAAACTTGCTGGTAGTGCCTTCATTTAACTGGCTAGCAATGTTAAACAGTTTCCTTTCTGACAGTTTAGTACAGTAGGAGGGCTGCAGGCTGCTGTACAAAGCAAGATACAGTTCATGTTCTCTCTGCAGTCAGGGCTACGGTATGAGTAGCACTCAGACTGTTCAGGCATACTGAGGTGATGACTTGGGGTATCCAGCGATGCAGACAAGCGAGATGGGGTCTGGGAAGAAGAATGGCCACATTCTCCACCATGTGTGGCATTTTGGTGTTGGTCTGCCACTAAGGACCCTTACTTTCTTTCTGTTCTGCCAGGCCCACCTGTTGCCGCTGTAGTGGGCACCTTGCTGCTGGACTGTATGAAATACTGAGACAGACACATAAAATAATAAACAAGCAGCTTTATTCATAAACTGTAGCGACATCAGCAGGTAACTTCATCTCTCCATGAGGTTCAGGAACAGACTGACTGACTAAACGGGTTTCTAGCCCCTGCAAGCAGTAGTCAGCATATAATTTATAATAATGACACTAACTTATTTTATTTATTTATTTATTTTTTATTTATTTTTTGTTGACCAGGTAAGTGCACTAGACAAATCCTGCCTATTTTCAGGCATGACCCGGGGGAGGGGGTGAATACAGATGAATGCCAACTGATCTTGAACCAGATTAAGCTGTTGGTGGTATTTTTCGTGAATGGGGAAATTTGGCCAGGGCACCGGGGAAATTCTCCTGCTCTTTTCGAGAAGTGCCATGGGATCTTTAACATCCACCTGAACTACCACCAGAACAGGTAGATGGGACCTCGGTTTAATGTCTCATCCGAAAGACGGAAACTTGCTACAATTGTCTAGTGTTCTTACTGGGGCAGCAGCTAGATTATGCCCATACTTAGTCTGTACTCCACAGAGGTTTTCTGATTCTGATAGAGGCAGTCATATTGGTGATTCAGCCATAGCAGAGCCGAAGGATTGGCACTTGATTTGTTTGAGGTAGGAACTGTTACAGTGCTGAGAAAGCTACACTTGCACGTGTTATCTCTTTTTTAAACACATACAGTATTCCCATGATGTACTTAATAGTTGCTAATCATGTTTCAGGCTTACAAGGAAAATGAAAATATTCTGTCATATTTGGTGAGACTATTGAGATAAAATTATAGTACGTCTATTTTATTATTAGAGTCAGAGTATTAGGCAATTTCTATAAAAAAGTATATGTTTTTTAATATAAAGGTGGCCACAGTTAATATATTTGCCAAATAACTGAAAGTTCAAGTTATTAATTTGTTATAATCCATTTAATGGATATTCTCTCTTTCTTTATATCAAATAACAGTTTTCTTTATCTCTTATGTATAAAGTTTTGAAATATGCATCTTCTAATACTGTATATGCCCAGAACCAGCAAAGGTCCTGAGAAAGTTGCCTAAGGGGCACAAACATTGGCGGTTTCTGTTGGTGGCTTGTCATGACAATAACATTTAATGAAAATCTTATAAAAAAAACACTTTTGGGTTTGAACCTCTTCATTTCCCAATCACGACAATGTAATTCTTAAAACCAATATTTTTAATCTGTTAATTTTAGCTGATATGCTATTTTTGTCTAACAACTACAGAACAAATACAAGCAAGCAAACGTGATTGGCGTTTGCCAATGCTGTTTGTAATGCTGCCTGCCATTAGTATGGAAGCAACAGTGAATATTGTGAACACGTCAGCGAGTTTATTAACTCAGTGGTTCCTTTTAAATCCCATCCTGCACTGTCACTGACTCATTACTGTGCACTGTGGATGGCCGCAGTAGTTTCTCTTAACATGAACAATAAAATCTGCCATTACCCAAACTCTGATATGCTTTCCTGGTGATTATAGGGCTATTATCTAGCTGTCTGTCAAAGACAGGTCATGATACCATTTGCTAAGTTGCCAGGAACTAGTGTGGACATCCTGTTCCATCTTGTGGAGAGGGAGATGTCCCTATGGCTGGTGCCAGCACCAGGGGAGACATGCCATAGGCGTGGCCTGTGTTTTTGAAACACATTCTAGTAAAGAAAGGCTTCTGTCAGCAAAATTTGCATTTGCACAGGGTCATGAATTATGTACATCATTTAATGAATGTTTTGTATGTGTAATGTTGATTTTTTTTAAAGAGTGCAGTGTAGGGGGAATCAGCACAGGTTTGGCACAGACGTGGCACTGCAGGATTGTTAGGAGACAGGAACAGAGGCACATGATGTTGCTAACAAGATTTTGTACAGACTTTAGGCTATGGGTGTTGCTAAATTGAAATTACACTGATGGATGGATTTTTTTGCTAGTGTGACATGGGTATATGTCTGTATATTTCTCTATATTTCTTTCTAGTAACATAGGTTTCTAGTCTTAGTATTAGATGCCTGATTTTAAGCATGATGCTTATATTTTTGTGTTAAGTCCTCCATCTATATGTCTGACCAGGTTTGCACAATGCTAACATGCCATCTGCCCCCCCTCCCCACATGATGTATAAATTTGTTGCTGTATTATGGAAATGCAGGTTTCATTATTCTCAGTTCTGAAGTCGTCATCTGAGGAAAGACAGAAACAGGCTAGAGACAGCACAGCATAGAGTAATTAAAATGACTGTGGTCTAACAGGGCAGATCCTACGAGGATCAGCTTTGGGCAATGAACATGTGCTTGCTGGAGGCCAGAAGAGAGAGTGACTATATGATAGAGACCTTCAAGTTCTTGAAAGGAAAAAAAGCAAAGTAGACTATGAGGAATTATTAACAGGAATGGTGGGTTGGAAATAAGAGGACATGAATGTAAGCTGGTGGTGGTGGTGGGGGAGATTCTGGAAGCATGTGAGAAAGTTTCACTTTATTGAGAGAATGGTTGAGCTGTGGAACAGCGTACCAGCAGACTTGGTGGGTGCAAAAAATTAAATAATGGGTTCGGGCATGGCTCGGACAGAGTAAAAGGCTTAATAGTTGCTAAGGGGTATAGCAGTAAGGCAGGGATGGGAGGAAGAGAGCAGAGTAGAGTAAACCTGGGCAGACTGGATGGACCATTGTCTATGTTTCTATGTTTCTTTTCCCAATATAATTTTTACATTGGATACTTAGGGAATAGCAAAACAGCAAGGAGTTTCACATTTTGACAAATTGAAGTTTTGTTATAAAAAGTGGGACATCTTATGACCTGTTAAGTTGAAATCTGCCTCGAGGCTGTAGCTGAGATGCTTAAAGAATACTTCATTTTAGTGTTCACTACAGGGCCACTGGTGGGGAAAGGGAGCTCATTGAGAGGGTCTATAACATAAAGGGTAGCCACAATGCAGTTACTGACATCACATCTTCTCTGGAAGCTGGCTATCTAGCAAAGATCAAGCCAGTAAGTACCAAGAGGTGGACGGAAATCAGCCCAGGATTGTCATGGCGCTAAAGGAACAATGGGAGGTGCCACTTGCAGTAATCTTTCAGGAGTATGTCCAGCAAGGTGTGGTGCCAGAGAACTGGAAAGAGTCCGAAGCAGTCCCCATCCTTCAAGAAGGGGGCAAGGTCAGACCTGAGCAATTACAGCTGAACAGCTGGTTCCAAAAGATAGAGGCAGAGATTGAAAAAGCACATTCTCCCATTTTGGACTTACACCCAAAAGGGACCAAACAAAACCTTTTTGCAGATCTGAGATTATTATACCTTTACTAAATGACAGGCAAAGAAAGCAGACATATCTTTGTTTCATTATTGGAAAGTGAAATAATATTCTGATTGTGAAGAGGAAGCCACTGCATAACTGTTCCGCATCAGTCTTTATAAAAACTAGCCAGAACACAAATCAGTGTGCCCTGAGGAATGAGAATTATTACAGCTCTGATATGTTTCTTGCAGCATGTCTTTATTTCTGGTTTTCTGTGTTTATGAATAAAATGTAACAGGATTTACTGTATACTTTTAAAGTACTTGATGAGGGGGGCCTAATTATTCCAATCTTCATGTGCTGAAAATTTGACTGACAGCATCCCCTGAAAAGCTATTGTATCAGAATTTATAAATTGCCTTGTGCACCATATACCCCCCCCCCCAAAAAAAAAACAAATACTGCATATTACAAATGGGGGACAATCATCCTAACTGACAGTATAGTAGGCAATGGTGAATATGAGATTGCACTTGAAGGACAAAATGACAAATGTTAAATGCAACAGAATGTTCTGTTAGTATCCTTACTTCCAAGATTCCAAATAAGTAAGAAATATAATTATGAGGGGCACATCATGCCAAAGCAACCTGATCATCCTCTTCGAAGAAGTGACCAGGGTGGTGGACTGGGGCATTGCTGTGGACATAGTCTTTCTGGACTGGTCTGACTCTTGGAGTCTCAGATTCAATGTAGCGAAAATGCAAGGTGCTACACTTAGGGAGGAAAGCAGATGTAGGACCTAAATGCTGTGTGAGACTCTTGCTGTACTTTTGTAAAAAAGGACATGGTGGTCATAATAGACAATGACCGGAAGTAGGACAAGCACTGGCAAGATGGCCAACAGAATGCTAGGGTGCCTCAAATGTTGGGCTACCAGCAGAGCAAAGGATGTAATCTTGTCACTTTATAACACCCTGACCATACCCCACCTGGAGTAGTGCATGCAGTTTTGGTCTCCTCAGTACAAAAAGAACCCTGATGCAGTTGAGAGTCTACAACACAGGGTCTCCAAAATGGTAAGTGGTGTGGGAACCAAAGCTATCAGAAGAAGCAGGAGACCCTTAGTATATTCACCTTGGAAGAAAGGAGGCTGAGAGAGGACATGATCTCAGTTTGTTCCTGTCAGAAGGGCATCACTGGCATCAGCAAATTCAAACAGCCAGAGTTGTTAGAGTTTGTTCTCCAGCTGGATGAAACTCAGGGGTGGTAAATTCAGGGTTAATGGCCGCTATTCATGAATGAGTGGGGGAAATGCATGAATCACATGTATCCCCCACCGCACAGCTCTGCACCCACCAGAGATCTGCGTGGGGACCGCATTCATGACAGCGGTCTCCACCCAGCTCCGGTACGTGGCCCTGCCTCCTGATGTGCAGCTATGCGGGGGTGGTCCGGTGTGGGATTGTGGACCCAGTTGCACTGCCAGTCGGCTGCCCAGACTGGGGCCCCTAGCAGATTACCTGCGCCTGTCGGTTGCCATGTTGCCGATGGGTGTGCAGGCTGCCACAGGACCGTGGTGTGGGGGACCCACCAGCACATCCCCACCCTCCCAGATGTGCCCCACAGCCAGGGGTGGACACCTTGAGGGGTCCCTTGACCCCCACCAATCACAGTGGCAGCATCAAGAGGGAGCATGTATTGGTTATATCCTCCTCCAGAAGGCGTAGCCATCACCCCCCTGGTCAAAGCACCCATACTGTTGTGAATGACGCGGTGTGCTACTATGCCTCCTGTGCCTGTCCCAGGTCCACCCCCATGTGGAGCTGCACATTCGGCCGCTGTGCTGGGCACATGGGGGGGCCTACAGGGATCATGCATGGCTTACAGGGGGCAGAGTGTGCGTGGGCAGGTGTGGGTGGGCTATGTGCCGGGTTTACATGGTGCATAACCCATCCTCACCCTTTGTGAATAGGGACCAGTCTTAGGAGGCACTTTTTCTTCCAGAGAGTTGTGAACCTATGGTACAGCCTACCTGCAGAGACAGTAGGCATGAAGGGAGCAAAGGTTTTTAAGGTTAACCTGGAAAGATTTCTGTGTACCAAGGGAATAACAGGGTACCCTAGGTAGTACAGTGGGTAGGGAATCCCTATTAATTGGTACTTGTTTGCATAGCTTATTTATTTCACCCCTGCTTGTCAAGGGGGAGAGGGGGGCCACATGATGGACCAGAGTCCCTTCTGACCTTAGAGTGCTATACTTCTATGAAAGAATTCACATGTGATCAGTTATTTATTAGTTCTAAAGATAATGGAAGCCCCTGCAATTGCTGCAGCTGCATGGAAATATTGGTGCAGGTGGGTCTCCACATGTGGAGCTGCAGTTTCTCCCACAGCTGTGGTATTCTCAATGGTGGAGACAGTATACAGCTGGCCGTATGATTTATGGTAGCTGTTTTTTTCAATGCAGCTGCTCCAAAATGTTTTGCCTGGTGGGTCCAGGTGTAACATCCCTCACAGCTGTGCCAGCTAAATGTATGAAATTCTGCAGGTGGGGAAGTTTCAACCTGTAGCTGTGGCTGTGGTGTGGGACTTAGTTCCCATGTCTTTTGAAAATCTAGCCCCATGACATTAATCAATTTTTCTTACCTTACAATGTTAATAACTTGTCACAGAACGGGGTGATGTAGCAGAACTAGGGCAGGGCAGGCCGGTGTATATCCTTTTTCTAGATTTTGGCAAGGCATTTGATTCAGTGCCACATCCTGGGCTGCTGAATAAGCTAGGGGGTATGGGGTTGGGGGAGCAGATGGTTAGGTGGATTGGAAACTGGCTAACTGGGCAGTTTCAGAGGGTGGTGGTCTCATCTCCTAAGAGGGTCATTGGTAGGGTACCACAAGGGTCAGTGCTGGGTCCACTCCTGTTTAACGTTTACATGTCAGACATCAGAAGTGGTATCAGGAGTGAGATGAGCCTCTTTGCTGATGACTCGAAGCTGGGGGGGTGGTGGATGGGGAGAAGGGTAGAAGGGCCATGCAGGGAGACTTGGAGACTCTTGAGGGGTAGTCTCGCACCTAGAAACTGAAGTTTAATACCAAGAAATGTAGGGTTCTCCACTTGGGGCTTAGGAACCCAGCTCAGGAATACTTTCTGGGAGGGGAGAAACTGCAGGTTTTGGATGGAGAAAAGGACCTTGGGGTGGTTGTGGATGCCAAAATGAATAACTCTGAACAATGTAGGAGGGCTACAGCCAAAGCAAATAAAATGCTGGGGTGTGTTGCCAGAGGGATAACCTCAAGGAAGTGGGAGATGCTTCTCCCTCTGTATAACTGCCTGGTCAGACCACACCTTGAATACTGTGTGCACTTTTGGTGACTGTATTTGAAAAAGGACATTGCACTCCTTGAAAGGGTCCAGAGGAGGGTGAACAGGATGATACAGGGACTGGGGGGAAAGTCCTATCAGGAGAGACTCGAGGAGCTCAATTTGTACTCCCTGGAGGAGAGGAAGGACAGAGGGGATATGATCATGGCCTTTAAATACTTTAAGGGGATAAATAGGGCAAGCCTTGATAGGGTTTTCCAGCTGAGGGAGGCAGGGGCCACCAGGAGCATCTCATGAGGCTGGATGGTGGGAGGCTCAGGGTGGAGACTAGGGGACGCTACTTCACAGAGAGGGTGGTGGAACCTTGGAATGTGCTGCCTGTGGAACTGGTGGATGTAAATACTGTATAGGGCTTCAAGAGGGGCTGGGACAGGTATAGGGGGAAGGTAAAACTGAGTAATGCCAGACCTGGAGGTGCACCCCGATGGGGGGATGAGGCTGTGGGGATTTACGTGGGAAGAGGGATGGCAGCAATGGTGCCCCTACTGGGTGCTGATTCTTGAGCAGACTCGATAGACCATTAGGCCTACTCTGCTGACATCTTAGTATGTTAATATGTTGGTATATACAGTATAACAGATTGGTTGGTGTCAGAAAGCATAGATTTCCGATATGGAAGATAATTAAGTAATGTATTTCAAAATAAATAATTAGGTAATAGACTGTTTAGTCTGTTGAAGTCATAGTTAGACTTGGAATAATTGAAAATGCTTATTACAGCATAAAATGATACAAGTTTACTAACACAATCTGATAGGTATCTGCCTGAAACAATGATACTCTTGATATGTTATATGTTTTCTACAGTCCTTTAAGGTTGACTTAGTAAGTAGTCAAGAAATACTTAAATTGTTTTCCATAGCATCATCCATGTATCATCAAGTGCTTTGACTTTCACACAAGTTCAGGAACCTGGAAGAAAGCAATTTGCTGAAATGCAGGTGACTGAGAAGTGGTGAGATCAATTTACACTGGTTAACACCCGCCGTTCTGGAGAATCTCTGTTCTGTTTGTTTATATTTTCAGAGATCTGCATATGTAGTAGTAAAGCTTTGTTTCTTATTGAGTTCTACATAGGACAAAAATCTAGGAATGTTACACAGTTTAATTGCTTTGGAAGACTGTGCATGGGATTGCAAATAAACATATTGCTTAGAAATAAACTGCAGCAGGTTTGGTGACCCTACATTTATTTACAGACAAGAAAGTACCTGCTTGTATACTGTATGTGTATGTGTGTGTGTGTGTGTGTGTGTGTGTGTATGTGTGCATCTCTCTCACTCTCTCTCTTTGTTTGTAATTTATTAGTATAGGTTAATGTATGTTATATAAATTTTGCATGTTTGGGCCTTAAATAATATTTACTGGTCTTAGTGAAGATATATTGGTTCTAGTACATTTTGGTTTACAAATATGAAGCAGCGTAGTGTTTAAAGCACTGGCTTGGGTACCTGGAGATTACAAGTTTAATCCTGACTAGAGTAAAATATTCACTGTGTGACCTTAAGCTTCTCACTCAACCTTTCATTGCTGTAGTCCATCCAGCTGCAGAAATGAATAGAAGCTGGTCTATGTTGAGTAAATAGACTGTAAAATAAATGTTATATATTTATTATAGTATAGTTAGGATTGAGTAGGCATTTCTACTGTATGTTAAACCCCACATTTTGTACTTTAATAGCTGAGCAACTGTTCAACAGATTTGCACAAAATCTTGTATGTGCAGTTTCAGGTTTAAGATCTCTTGCTGTACCAAGTTTTGTTCCAGTCATATGTGTGGATTCCAAGATTCAGATAGCTAAAAACAGTGAAAACATCATGTTTTTTTTCTGTGGTTTTTTTATCATCACTTAGCATTCAGATGGTTTGGAATTTTGCTCTGAAAGTTTCAGGATATAAAAGGTATAGGACACAGTGATGTCTTTTGCTGGTTTGGTGTAAAATATTAATTTATTCTAAAGTTATAAGAATTTGACATTTTGGTTCTGAGCATACTAGGTATTTTTTTTGGATAGCTGCTTGGAATGAAAAAATAATTTGGTCCATATGAAAAAATATCCTTTTTTGTATGGGGGTAATCCTTTTTCATGAGAAGATTTTCTTTTTGGGGTGCTCCTTCAGGTTGTTAGCCTTAACGCTGACCCCAATCTCATATAGTCTGTACATCTTGGCTTCTTTACTGATGGAATGGGGTGAGTGTTAGGTATACAAACTCAAGGAACACCCCAGGCCTGATTTGTGAAGACTCAGAAGAGGTGAAACTGTAATGGTTTTTCCTTTTCCTGCCTCCAGGGTGGGATTGGGTGTTAGAGTTGGAAACCCTAACATCACATTTCCCTACTTTTGTCGGTTTAATCTGAACCCTAACTGGTGCATTAATCAAGTTTTTTTGCAAAGAATATTAGTATATATTTAAAATAAACAATGGATAAGGGTGGTATACAAGGATGTGTACCCATAAAGGGGGCTTATTAGTGCTATAAGGCCATGAGCCCAAAGGGTGAGTAGTTTTAATGCTCTAATTGGTCCCAGTGATGGGTATACTTCCAAGAGGCCACCTTACCCATTGTTAGTTGAATGTAATACGTTAGGATGGTTATTATGCTTAAGATTGCACTTGTGATCATTTCTGAATTTGGCCTTTTTGGTTTTTGGCCATAATGTTTTTCCTTAGTGTAGTGGCATTTTTGGCATTGGTTGTATTTTGGTCAAAGTTGTTTTCTGTTTTGCAGGGTCCTCCTATATAAGGAGATGAGGCTGGACCAGTCCATCCCTTAGTTTTTGAATGTGGTTGGGAGAGACATGCAGTTGCGGTCAACAGTGGCATGTGGTTGCTGTCAGGATGAGTGGTGTGCATTGTGATTGGTAGAGACTTTTGTATGATTTTGGAAGCAGCATCTGTCTGTGGTTGGGAGCAGCATTTGAGGGAGCTTGGTGGCAACAATATACTGTAGAGGGCATGGCATCTTAGGAGATAAACAACTGCAACTTTGAGGACATGACTGTTTAGTGAGAAATGGGGGGGACTGTAAATTGGTTCATTGATGTATTAATTAGTATTAAGTAGTGTGATCCCATAGGGTTATATGTTGTGTAGCTGTATACTTGTAATTAGTGTACATATATACTTTTAACTAGTGTAGGTATATACTTTTAACTAGTGTAGGTATATTTCAATTGTTTTATTAGTGTAGGTATATAGCTTTACTTAACGTAGGTATATAGCAGTAATTATTTGATTAGTGTAGGTATATGCTTTTAATTGGTGCTTTAGTCACAGGTATACAGGGAAATAAGTAATGGCCTTTTATATGTGGAGAAATCTGCATCCACATATTACATATAGAATAATACATGAGGTGGTGTGTATAATGAGAATTTTATACTTACCCGAGGTGTTGGATGCTATATAAACCCTGAGAGTGCAGCTTGAAGGATTTATGTAAGCATCCAACACTGAGGGTGTGTGCGAAATTCAAGTTTTACACACCACCCCATGTTTTATTTTATGTAATTGCAGGGGAGCATTTTCTCGCCTGGTTCATTTTAATTAAAAAAAAGAAGACTGTGACTAGTAGATGGTGCTGGTGTTTATAGCTTTAAAGCAGCATTGCTGCTGCTGTTAAAGTCCTTCCACAGTAGAACTTTTATTTTGTCTCTATGATTACTGGGTCAGCTGTAGTCGGGCTGAAGAACCTGACGTGCCGTTTTTACATTCATTGTCTTTTTTCTTTGTAAGGTCAAACCATGAGAACCATGAACCAATGAAGAAGAGTCAAGTTGCTGTTGGGAATTGGCAGTGGCAAGTAATTAAACAAACAGTCCATTATCTCTGTGTTCAGTGGCTGCAGTGAGCAGGTCCGTCTGGTGGCAGTGGGTGCATGCCCACAATGAGGGAAACCTGGCACATGTTCACTGTTATAACTGGCTGGTTATACTGGTGAATTATAACTGGGCTTCCCTATGGGAGAAAATACTGCCCAGTTATTTTATATATATTACAGGGGCACGGTCATGCCCCTATAGTTAGGGTTGAGTAGCTTGTTTAATGTTAAACCTCAAACTTTACACTATAATAACTTTGCAACAGAGCAAAGGATTTGTACAAAATGTGGCATGCACTGTTTTGTGGGGTAGGTCTCTTGACGTGGCAAGTTTCATTTTGGTTGCATATATGAATTCTGAGATTCAGATAGTGCAAACACCTTAAAAGTTGCCATTTTTTGCAGTTTTTCCCTCATCGCCTTACGTCCAGACCATGTGGAATTTTGGTATGATTTTTTATGGTAGCTACAACTTGGGTAACAGAACTGCAATGTATTTGTTCAGTGAAAAAATATTAATCTATTGCAAAGTTATTCAATTTTTAAGTTTCCAGTGTTTTCAATGGGAAGTTCACTTTCCAGGATAGAGTGAGAAAGTTCGACAAAGGATTGATGTCACGATAAAGGATTCTTTCGTGTGAGATCCATTCCTTTTCATGAGCCCCCATCTTGTTTGTTTTTTTTTCACAAACTGAAAAGCATGGAAAATACATAAAAGTGTTGTCATTTTAAAAATCAAACACCAGAACATAATTAAATGGGCCCCATTTAGCTAGACTCTGATGTCTGTTTTTCAAAATTAGAGCTAAAAATACTTTTCTGGGCATCCAAAATCCCAGGTGCCCAGCTTAGCGAGAGGAGTCTTCCCCCGCGTTCTCTGCATGAGAACAGCGGATTGTCTTTAGTTCTGCAGCTGAACTCCTGCTGCTGGCTGTAGTGTGTGCTGTGAGCCACCCCGCCATTTCCCTGGTATTTGGTGGCATGACCCTCCACTCCACACACTGTCCCCATAATAACTAATATCTTCCCTGGTGTTTAGTGGCACTCCCCTCCCCAACACACCAGCAGCCGATCTGTTTTTTGTTTCTATTGGCGGTCTATTACTGGGGCAAGTTAAGCATTATAAGCGAGTCCATTGGTTTGGCACTATGGAGACTGGAGATACCCGAGGAGCTTATGGAGTAAGAACATTTGTTAAATTGCAGAGCCAAGGTCTGCCTTGTGATGACAGGTGTGAGCCCCGTGGAGTGGTGAGACAGGGTTGTTTGAACTGGAGCCCTTGAGGAGAGCTTTTTCTTTGACCACACTAAAAGTGTTTGAAGGTCTCTAAACTGCTTAAAACATATAAATTAGCCAGCTCCATGGCATTGGGCAATGGAGGATCACCTGGCACACTGGCGACCAAGGTTCATGCCCAAGCCCGGGATGACAGGAACGGAGGCCAATGGGGAGGGTTTGGGGCTTCTGAGGGATGCTGTCTTCCTGGGGGGGGGGGCAGAGCCAGCATCACACTTGAGCAGCTCCTGGGGGCCAGGTGCAGCAGTGCACTTTGTGGCATGAGTGACCATGTGCTGCATGTGCACTTACCCAGAACACCACAAGGGTTCAGTCCATGTGGGAGGGAGTGGGCAGGGCACAAACTGGAAAATTCCTCTCAGCCAGCCGGATGATGGCTGCTGGCCCGCCTGTTCACCAACTAAGCCCAGGAGTGCCCATGCCATTCCCCTGCAAACCTTGGTGAATTCTCCATGCTTCTGGGCAAGCACTTCCCCTCCTAAGTATCCTGCACCCTAGATGGGGGAACCCCTTGCAAAGGGATACAGTGGGCAAATCATGGGGGTCATGGATCAGGACTGGGGTGTTGTCAATAGGGAGACTGGCAGGGGATTGAAGGAGTGGCCAGTCGAAGGGATAGGAGGAACATTAATAAATAAAGCAAAAAACAAAAAAAGCAAACAAATCTACAGGACGTGGAGAGTAACAAGCTGTAGCTCAGTTGGGGGAACCTGAACGAGTTAAAAAAGTTCTAAAAGGAGTCTTGGAAAGAACTTAAAAATTCACTGCCAAGTTATGGGAGCGATGTGACCTCTAAATAGTTAAATGTCCTGCAGGTGGACAGATGAAAAGGTGGGTTGGGACCATCATGCTGGTAGCTAATGAACCCCAAAACTGAAAAAGGGAGCTGACTACTATGTATCGGTTGCAACTGCTTTTCAGCTGTTATGGATAAAGCTCCAAGCAAATGGGGAAGAAGTAAAACAGATATATTCTTCTCCACTGAGGTACAGTCTAATAGTTGATATATAGATACAGATATATTGCAATTTGGAAATTTGTTTCCTCCATGGGCACTAGACAAAAATGTAGTACTTGACTCTTTATAGTGATATCAAAGCACTCTTGTGATTAATATTTGATACTTGACTTTTAGAAATATAAATAACGTTTTGAGCATAGGTGTGCATGGAGGGGGGCTGATCCTGGCCCTGGTCCCACTGGTTAAATGTCCTTCAATTTTTTTTTTATTTAATTCAGCCAGGAAATGGTCGGCTAAAAAACCTGATGCTCTGTATCTTTTGTTGTTTTTGTTTCATTTAGTTTGCTCCACACGCCGCCCCTGCCTGACTCCAGAGTCTAGATCTGCAGAATGTGTCCGCTGGCGACCGCAACAGGCACAGATCAGTCTCTCCAAGTAGTCCTGTCTCATCCCAGCTGACTGTGTGCAGTGTGCACCAGTAAGTTTCAACACACAGCTGTGAAGACCCCACCCATCATCTGACTCTACAGTGAGTTAGCCAAGTGACTGAGTAAACTTACCGGAGAGAGACTGGTAGACAGAGGTCCCATCGTAGACTGAGATCGGATGCTGCCTGCTCTGTTGGTGGGGGTGGGCTGATTGTGCTGCTCAGCTCTCCACTCCTGATTCCTTACCTACCGAACATGAACAGACTGCAGGCAGCAGCTGAAGCACACTTGTTCCTTAATCCTTTTGTGGCTCCGAGTGCTGGGGGGGTGGGGTAATTGTGCTCTTTCTTTGTGACTGTCCCCGCCACAGCCTCGCAATTATTTAGTAAAGTGTTCTATGCACAGCTCAGCTGTATTTTACTTTCTGGGTGAAATCCAGCTACTGTCAAGCCATGACTTCAGCTCAGTTTGAATAAGCACACTCATACTGCAGCCTCAAAGCAATGCCTTTTCCCTCTTCCTTGCAAACAGTTTCACCGATCGTTTTCTTTGTTTTGGCCCCCTTTGAAGTCACCAGGACTTAAGCCAGCTCTGTATACGGGTCAGACTGCACTGTGCTCTATTTGTGTTTCTGCTTGTGCTCACAGACTCCTAACAGTAGTTGGCATACCTGAGTAAAGCTGCATTCGTTTAATAAATTATTAAATGAATGAATGCAGGCTATACAGCTTTATTGCAAGTTGTCTCTGGCCTAGTCTCATATGGGGACTGACAATCACCATCCCATCACCGAGTGATGAGTACAGATTGGTTTGATTAATTTAACTAAAAATACCAACACCTTAATCTGGTTCAAGGTCAGTTGGCATTCATCTGTATCCCCTTCCCCCAGGTCGTGCCTGAAAATAGGCAGGATTTGTCTAGTGCACTTACCCGGTCAACAAAAACTAAAAATATAAAAAAAAAACAAAAAAAAAACTCACTGTCACTGATTTGAATTGATCTGGACCACATTCCGTCATTGGAACTCAGGACCAGCACAGTTTTACATGTATTACTCCTTACCCTAATGAATATAAGCCAGGTCGGGGCACACCTCATTAATTGTTTCACTACATTTCAAATCTAGGTCTAAGAATACTCGAAGGCTGAGTGAGGATGTATTTAAAAACTGCTCTGGAGTCGTATAATGGACTCAGTGGCCATACTGTATTGCCCAGATACAGGCCCTGATACAAAGTTGGGAATCTGTTTCTAAAAGAATTCTTGGCCTTGAACTACTACTTCAGGAACTTCTGTCTGTCTTATAAAGGTCCCTCTGAGATACTGCCTTTTATTTACTCATTACCTACCAAAAAACACGTTGTTTGATAACCTCAAAAATGTTCTGTTTAAAACCGCTTTAAATACTGCTGAGCATTAAAAAGGTAGCTTATTGCAACATGAATTTTGAACCCTCAAGAAGGTTTTTCATTTGGGTTCTAATTGGAAATGTAAACCTTATACTTTTTGGTTTATCAAGCCAGTTCTGAACTTGAAATGTGGACAAACTTTATTTGTGGGCCCTGGGAATGACCTTAGTAAATACTGTGTTTGTGTACATGTGTGATGCAACGTGGTGCAGTGCACAGACTTTATTCAACAATTTTATTCATGGTGTTTGTTTTATGCACACAAACATATCCTTTATTAATTAAACAATGTTCCTTAACTGACAAGATATATGGTGACCTTAATACAAAGCTGTATGCAACAGGTAGTATAACTTATTAGGTTTTAAAGGAGTTAGTATTAGCCAAGGAGCTTTTTATACATATTTGTTTGGTTTTACTATCGTGCGGCAACACCTTTCTTGCCGACATCCCTGACAGCAACAGACGCAATGCCGAATGTTGGCATTGTAGTGTCTGGGATGTTGGTGTATTTTCTTTGGGGGAGGGCTGTGCCCACTGAACCCCCCGGTCTGTATGTATACAACTCTGAGTCAGAGTTGTCTTGGGGAGGGGGTGAAACACCAGGAGATGCACTGCTGGTGTAAGTGGGGACCATCACAGTGACCCGATGCTTCAAGCGAATTCTGTCGCTGTGATGATCTTTGCTGTGGCGGTGTCAACCTGTGATCAGGACACCATTTATTTATATGGTATGCTAAATATCTGGGATGCCAAGATAACCAAGATATGTGGAAAAATTTAGAGACATTATAAATATATTTATGGTGAACGCATATTTACAGTAATTTTCTAGGGAAACTGACTTGGATACAATCCTCTGGCATGAGTTTTCTTAGTATTGAATGTGGTACTGCTAAATGGAAACTATATAGATAGGGGCCTATTTGAAGACAGTAGTTTTAAAACATAAATTAATACAAACTTGTTAAGGGGAAACTAATTGAAATTAATGTATGCAATGCTGAATTCACTCTTATTTGACATTATTTGTCTTAAATGGTCTTTTTAGAGATTTATGTAAATGAATTGATCTTTGATACTTACTGTGATGTTTGCTGTTAGGCACTGCTTATACGGTTGTATATGCTTTACAGTATATTTTATGTGATTTTACCTGTTGAATTGTATCAATCAATCAATCAATCAATCAATCAATCAATCAATCGATATATTACTTATAAAAAGCGCAATTCACAGTGATCAACGCACTTGTACATATATAATAAAAGACTTAAAATTATAAATATCTAAAAACAAATTAAAGATACTATACTCAAACACCAGCGAAAATTTATCAGGAGTCTGGAAAAGGAATTTTAAATAAATGAGTCTTAAGTGCAGATTTAAAACTCTCCGTGGTCAGGCACTCTCTTAGCCGATGAGGTAGAGAGTTCCACAGGGTTGGGGCCACAAATGCAAATGACCGGGGACCTGAGGTCTTCAAACAAACCCTGGGAACCTCTAGCAAGCCCTCATCAGAGGAGCAGAGTGGGAAGTAGGGACAGAAAAGATCTTGTAGATAATGTGGTCCCTGTCCGTGTAGGGCCTTATAGGTCAGTAAGGTTGTGGAGTCAAAAACAGTGGTGGAATTCAAGCATGCATGGGACAGTCATAAGGCAATTCTAGGGGGCGGGGGTAGAAAGAAGTAGGCTGCTGGTTAACTAGGATCTGCAGCTTATCCATTAGGTAGGGAAATGAGCAGACTGGGTGGGCCAAGCGGTCCTTATCTGCCATCAAATTCAAATTCTAAATCGACCTTGAAGGTGACCCACCACTGAACTGGCAGTCAGTGCAAGCCACGGAGCACAGGCATGACATGGCATGATCTAGGTAAACCAGTTAACAGCCTGGCCACCCCATTCTGCACCAGCTGCAAGTGGTGAATATCAACCCCCGCTAGCCCTAGGTACAGGGCATTGCAGTAGTCAAGGCAGGAGGTCACAAAGGCATGTACCAACATCAGAAAAGCCTCAGGTGGGATAAGGTGTTTAATCCGGGTGATGTTCCTCAGTTGGTAAAATGAGGTCTTAATGACAGACAACAGCTGAGATTTAAGCGTCAGCCCATCGTCAAACATAACACCCAGATTTTGCACCCGGTCAGAGGTCAGCAGCTGGCTGCCTCCGAGCCAAAGCCCAGAGGGCTGACCAGCCAATGGCCCCTCTACCTGATGACCGGGGTCCACAACCAACACCTCAGTCTTATCAGGGTTCAGCCTCAGCCAGTTGGGACTCATCCAGTCTTGGATCTCAGAGAGGCAGTTGTTAAAAATTGAAACAGCTCCACCCTGTTTGGGTACAAAAGGCATGTATAGCTGAGTATCATCTGCGTAACAGTGAAAACTCAGTCCATACCACCTTATAATGTCTCCCAACGGCAGCTTGTAAACTGCGAACAACATGGGTGACAAAACAGAGCCCTGGGGCACCCTGCAAGACAGGGGGAGCAGGGCTGAGGAATAAATCCCTGACATCACTCTGAGTCCTGCCCATGAGGAAAGAATGAAACCACCTGAGGACTGTGCCCAACAGTCTACACATCAGTCACAGGCACTCCAATAACACTCCATGATCCACAGTGTCAAAATCTGCAGACAGATCAAGAAGAACCAAGATGGAACATCTCTCTTCCGATCTCTTGCTATTGGGAGATCATTAAGTACCCGAACCAGTGCCATCTCGGTACTATGCCTCTTCCTAAATCCAGACTGGAGAGGATCATAGACATCATGGATGGTAAGATGATCTTTCAGTTGCAGCACGATCACCTTCTCAATAACCTTACCCACAAAGGGCAGGTTAGAGACAGGTCTGTAGTTAACAAGACAGTAAGGATCAAGACAAGATTTCATCAGGAGAGGTGTAACCACCACCTCCTTCAGTTTGTCAGGAAACACACCTGTCTCTATGGAACACCAGACTATCTCATTCAGGACTGGACTGATTACCTCCGTACACCCCATGAGGAGGCGAGTTGGCTCCTGGTCCAGACTACAGTAGGTCGGCCGCATACCCTGGATAATCTTCACGATGTCAATGATTGCCAACTGGACAAAGTCTGACCAGACAAACTGGGCACTTGCACTCTCCCTCCAACCACCACCACATCCATTAGAGCAGCACACACAGGTCTCCAACCTGAAGCTATAGAAACATAGAAACATAGAAGTTGACGGCAGATAAGGACCGCAAGGCCCATCCAGTCTGCCCATTTCTTTTTCTACCTTATAAATGTGCCATCGGCCTTTGCTCTGTCAGTGACCTATCTATTCATAGTCATTTGTATTGCTCCCTTATGCCTATCCCATGCCTGTTTGAAGCCCTGCACTGTATTCATAGCCACCACTTCTTGTGGTAAGCTATTCCATGCATCTACCACCCTTTCTGTGAAAAAGAATTTCCTCACATTCCCCTTAATCGGCCTCCCTCTAATCTCATGCTGTGTCCTCTTGTCCTGCAATTTTTTCTTATATTTAAACATGTTAGACTCTTTCACCTTGTTTATGCCCTTAAGGTGTTTAAATGTCTCGATCATATCACCTCTCTCCTCCTTTGCTCAAGGGTATACATTGAGCTCCGTTAATCTGTCCTCATATGTCTTCTGATGCAGTCCTGCACCATTTTGGTTGCCCTTCTGACTGCCTCAATTTGTTAATGTCCTTGTGAAGGTGTGGCTCCAATACTGCACGCAGTACCCAGATGGGGCCTCAACCAATGTCTTGTACAGAGGGATTATTACCTCCTCTTACGACTTGTGATACCCCTACTAATACACCCTAACACCCCTAGCCTTACCTACTGCTTTAGAGGTCTGCTTGATGATTTTAGGTCATCAGTGATGATGATGCCCAAGTCTCTTTCTTCCTTTGTGACTGCTAGCAACTCCTCCCAGCCTATAAGTGGCTTCAGGGTTTCTCTTCCCTATGTGCATGATTTTGCACTTCTTTGCATTAAATCTTGTTGCCACTCTTCTGACCATTTTGCTAGTTTATCCAGATCTCTTCTCATTCTGCCCACCCCATCTGGATCATCTACTCTGTTGCAGATCTTGGTGTCATCTGCAAACAGACAAGCCTACCCTCTAGTCCGTCTGGGGTCACTAATGAAGATGTTGAATAGGACTGGCCCAGGACTGATCCCTGAGGTACCCACTTGTGACTTGCATCTCTTCTGACTGTATACCATTTACCACCACTCTGTTTTCTGCCAGTCAACCAGTTTGCCACCCAGTTGACCAACTTCTGACCCACCCTGAGCCTACCTAGCTTATTTATCAATCTTCTATGGAACAGTGTCAAAAGCTTTGCTGAAGTCAAGGTAGGCGACATCAACTGCTCCCCTTGGTCCACCACTCTGGTTACCCAGTCAAAGAAATCCATGAGATTAGTTTGACAGGACCTTCCTTTGTAAACCCATGCTGTCTTGGATCCTGTGCCCTATGGATTCCAGGTGTTGCACTATCCTTTCCTTAAGGAGTGCCTCCATAATCTTGCCCACTACTGAGGTAAGACTGACTGGTCTGTAGTTCCCCCTCCTCCCTGCTACCACTCTTGTGGAGCGGGATCACATGAGCCCTTCTCCAGTCTTCTGGGACCTCTCCTGTGCTCAGAGACTCACTAAACAATTCTGCTAATGGCTCTGCTAGTTCCTCCTTTAGCTCCTTAAGTACCCTGGGATGTATGCCATCAGGTCCCATTGCCTTATCCACCCTGAGCTTAGCAAGCTCTTGTAGGACCCTTCTTTGTGAAGGGAGTAGTGCTCACCTCCCTCCCCTGTGTCCATGATGCTGAGCTGTGGGCCCTGCCCTACCTTCTCTTCAGTAAATACTGAGCAAAAGTATCTATTTAGGATAGATGCCTTTACAGGGTCCTCCTCCTCACATGCTCCCTTTTCTCCATTAAGCTTAGCAATACCCCCTCTGGACTTTCTCCTTTCACTAATGTATCTATAGAAAGTCTTGCTATCAACCTTATCTGTGAAGAACTCAGCGAACTCATCACACTTATTCCGTGAAAATGCTCCCCAAGACTGCAGGCAGGCTGGATTGCACAGTCTGTCGACAGTTTGGAAGAGCTGAGCTGGCGATTCCTCGCAGCAGCAATCTCCCTGGACAAGAACTCTGCCTTTTTACGGGAGATGGATGATTGATAGTCCTTTTAATGGGCCATCAATCTAAGTCTGTCAGCATCGAGGTCAGATTTCTGCCAGTGCCGTTCCAACCATTGCCCCGCCTAATAGGTCAGACATCAAACTTAAGCTTACAACTAATGGCACCCCCACACCTGCTGATGCCATCCACTTTGTGCTGTTTATATTTTCTGGTATCTAGTGGCACCCCCACCCGCTGATCGCCATCCACATTGTGGCCTTTATATTCCCTGGAGTCTAGTTGCACCTCTCACCCTCCTATTTGTGGCAACACCTGAAAGAAAGAAAATGGTTCCTCAATGTTTTTTTTAACCTGCAAAAAAAGATCCCTCACCAATCAGCCCCCCCACCCCTACCTCCCATTCAGCTCCCATTACCCTGCACTCCTCAGTACACCCTCACACACCTTCACTCACCTGAACAGGTACCAGGTTCAAGACCCACTCTTCGATCGAAGACATGTCTTGCAGCTGGAACCAGTGACTGCACTATGAGAAACTAAGGTAAATGTGGTTCAACATATTTCAGGGGAGTTTCAACTTTTATACATAACTTCACCAGTTGTTTGAGATTTTTTTCAACATGGCCTTTTGGGGACCCCACCTCATGAACAATGGGACTATTGTTTCACAACTCATGCCCAAAAGCTGATTTTGCAGACATTTTTTCTGTCATTGTTCATGAGATGGGGTCATAAGAAGGCTATGTTGAAAATTTGGGGTCAAAATATGATAAAATGCAAAAGTTATGACTATTTGTTGCAATTTCGCTACGCATGCTCGTAACTTTGAACATTTTAAATATTTTGACCCCAGATTTTCAACATAGCCTTCTTATTACCCCACCTCATGTATGTGACAGCTATCATGTTTAAAATTCTGCCCAAAATATGTTTTCGCACCTGTGTCGCAGAATGGCATTGCAGTTGTGCAGGAATATGTTTTGGTGGAGATTCAAAACTTTTCTGTACCAGGTACATGAGGTGGGGTAATAAGGTAACTATGCTGACAATTTGGTCACTGTTGTACTATAAATGGAAGCGCGGGGCCTGGAGGGTCCTGGGCTTCCACAGATATACACACACATCTACGGAGGGCTGTGAGTGCAGGGTCCAAAGTACCCTGAGCTCCCACAATAAAATAAGGATGTTATTTTACTATCTCAAAATGTAAGGAAATAAGCTGAAAAAACTTTATGAATACTCCATTTAGGGTCACAGCAACAAAAGTTGGGAAATGAGGCATAAGGGTTTCCTTTTTCAAATTAAATGTGCTTTATTTGGATATGGAATAACATCCAGAAAGAACGAAGTCAGTAAAATGACATTAATCAACAACAGATAGGAGTTACATGAGATATTATCCAAAGATTATATAATAATAAAGATTTACATTAAACTGGTTTTGCTATAATGTTAACAATTCACCCACCCACCCTCCTGAAGAAAAGCCCTCCATCCCCTCACCACCAGGGAAGTAAACAGGAAAAAAAATGGAAAAAGAAGAAAAAGGGTTTTGTAAGTTCTCTCTGATAGTCACTGGGATGTAGCAATAGAGAGAGCCAGACATAGTGGGGCTGTAAACAGTAGGGCTGTGCATGGTCCGAATAGTATTTACTGAATGCCACGAATAGTAGGCTTGCCAAATATTCGGATGGACATTCCGAATAGTTCACTATTTGGCTACTATTCGGGACGTACTATTCGGTGGGTGAGATTTCAAAATCTCAGAGAGCTTCGCTGGCCAATCAGAGGTGGTTTTTGGAGCTCAGAGCCAGGAACACCATGTGATCTCCTCACTCTGAGTGTGTAGATGAGAGGAGACAGTTGTTTCTCAGAGAGCTAGCTTAGGGTTACCACCTGTCCCTATTTCCGCAGGACAGTCCTGATTTGGGCAGCTGTGTCCCTCAAAAAAACATGAAAAATACTACATGTCCTGACTTTGTAGTAGTAAAACTATTTTCTAATTTTTCATTAAATGTTGCAGAAGACTATCATACCTTAACTAAAATACCTTAAAATGATAAGAAACAATAGAAGCAACTAAGAAATCACAATACTTAGCCTTAATTCAGATTATATAGAGAAAACAAGTCTGTTGCATTGGTCACGGCTATGTACTGTCCTGAGAAAAATCTTGTTTCAGTAACAAATGTCCCACTTTGGGCTTCTTAAAAGGTGGTAACCCTAAGCTAGCTCTGTTTAGTTTACCACTTGTAACTTTTATAACTGTTTAAAAAATGTTTTGTGTGTGATCCAGTTTTTACATCTGATCACCTTGTGACTGCATCTGACTGCAGTTTTGTTTTTCATCCTTGAAACTGGGCTCAGTTTCAAGGAAAAGAAAGTCTGTGTGTAAGTGAATCTGTGTGTGTGCTGCTGCATGCTGACTCCCCTCCCCCACTGCTTACAGTTTCACAGCTCAGCTGAAGCAGTGTGGTTTGATTTTTTGCTTAAGAACCAATTAGTTCTTATCAGGATTTTTTTTTTGTCAACAAAGTCCAGTTTGGCTTTTTCATGTAGTGAGTAACTGTTACTGGGCTCAGTAACAGTGAGTGGCTCAAGCTTTTGCTGACTGCCCCATCCTCACTGCTGTGCTTGCTTAGCTTTTTGTTCCAAATCCACACACAGCTCCTGTAGTATATTCTATTTCTTTTGAGAAGCAAATTGGTATTTTGCTGTAATCAGGTTCCGGGCTCGGTTCCCTGCATAAGTGAGTTGTGATTGTCATCTGACTCCCTCTTATCTGCGTTGCAGCTTACCGGGTCGCATACATCATCCGCGTGTGCTTTGTATTGTTGTTCTTGTAATCTGTGTCCTGCAAGTGCATGTACAGTTGTCTGCACACATTGTTTTTTGTTTTTTTGTGATACATAAAGCAGCGTATTTTTTCCTCACTGGGTCAGGCTTGGCCCATTGAATTGTTGCTGACTGTAGTCTGGTTCTTGGTTCAGTTCCCTGTACAACTGAGTAAGGATGGTGTCGCAGGTGACTCCTCCCTCCACAGCTCACTGCACCTGAGTGGCCTCCTGTGCATGTGAGTTTTTCCTTTTTTGTGTGTCTTCGCCCCCTGTGTGTGCACTACTGTTGAGTGTGCACACGTAAATTTTCTGTGAACTTATTTAGTATTTCTGTGCGTGTCAGGCATGACTCACTGGGTTCTGTGTGTTGTAAGTTGTTTGGTGCACCTTCAAAGCTTGAATTGCTGTACTGTGTGACTGCACAACTGACACCGTACAAGTAAGAAGTTGTTTGCTGACTCCATCTGTCTCTAGTATGAGCTTGACTTTATTAGCTGCTACATACGCGGTGTTGCTATTGTTGTTTTCTGCAAGACGCACCAACATAAACAAAGACACTAATCACAAATAATATGCACAGTAAGTTAAGGACCATGTCTCATCAATCCTCAGAACGTGCATGGTCCAGCCCAAGCAGTTATCTTCACCAGCAGTCATAAGTGGTGAGGAACAGGGTGAGAAGGTCTGTTCATATATCGCCTCTAAAATAGTTTTCCTTGATAAGCCTTCAGGTTCTGATGTCAGTAAGATTGGGGGTAGTACTAGTACTACTGTAACTTCAACTGCTGCCACTACTATTACTAGTACTGCATTTGCAGCACCATCATTTTATAAAAGTAGGAGGGCTTTACAGATGACATCTCCAGTTATATAAGAACAAGAACCCACCCCTACTACCAGTGGTAGTACTATTCACACAACTGCCCCCATAGAGGTAACATCGCCTAATAGTGTGCTCTTCCCCACTATCACCAGTGCCGTGACTTCAGCAACCAGAGCAAATCCTTTTTGTACTGTTGACACCACCACTACCATAACAGTGTGCACTGTTATTTGTGCTCCTTGCACAGCCACTGTCACCACAACCTTTGCCTCCATTAGTAGTCCTCAGTGTTCTGCTGTCACCATGACTACTGTTGCCAGTATTACAACTAGCTGTAATATGATGCCAATTTCTTCAGCTGTAACTCCTGATTGTTATTCTGGCACCAGTACTACTGTCAACAGTTCTACTACCTTGTCAACTGTGCCCATGACCATAGGTACTGTGACTAGTACTGACCATGAGACTGTTACAACGACTGCACCAATTGTGTTGCCAAAATGTACTGTTGCTCAGCCTCGCAAGTTTCCTTTCACCACATTTTCGTTTGCTGATGTGGAGGATTCTGAAGAAGAGCATTCATCTGGTTCTGAATATTTACCAGAGCCTCAAGACTTGATAAGTACATCATCTGACAGTGATACCCACCTAAGCGAATTTGGCAATGAGGCCGAATATGTGGCATATCTGTGTGAGAAGTGTGAATGTGCAGCTGCCAAAAAATGCAGTGCTTCTTGTCGTGGCAAGCAGGCCAGTCAGGGTCACCCTCCTCCTCCTCCTAAAAAAAGCAAACAGTCCACCCTGTCCTTTCAAAGAGTTGTGTCAAGTTCAACTCCATCTGATACACAAAGTAGTTTTACAACTACATCTGTTGTGGAGAAAGACAGGGGTAGAACAACTGCATCCACTGCACCCAGGTCTGATAAGGGGAAAGGGGTAAAACATGCCCATGGTCGCCCTATTGGGGCCCGTACTTCCACTGTCAGTGCAAGGAAAAGTGTGGTGTGGCTGTACTTTAGTGTTGTAAAATATGATTCAACAAAGGCAGTATGCTGTGTGTGCGACTGTGCTATAAGTCGTGGTAAAAACCTCTCAAATCTCACAACATCAATGATGAACCATCTCCGAATGAAACATCCCAGTGCACTTCAGCGATCCACAGCTGTTCCTCCCCCTCCACGACATGTGCCTGTCAGACCCTCTTCTGGTACTGGTCCAGTAGATGCACAAAGTATTGTTAGTGATTCTATTACTGAGACAGACAGTGTGCCCTCAACTTCTCCTACACCACTTATAGCGCATTCCTGTACAGAAGCATCACCCATTCTGCCTTCTTCTGCTCAGTTGTCTATTATTGTAACACCCTCCACCATGGGTTCAAAGTCAAAATCAATGTGATGTGGCACCACTTTGACTACACCCATCATGCAAGCCTTCCATGCCCGCACCAAATACCAGGCATCACACCCTACAGCACAGCAGATCACCAATTTAATTGGTGAGATGATGGCCTTGGATCTGCAGCCATTTTCCATTGTGGAAAACACAGGTTTCCATAGGCTGCTGCAGCATTTGCACCCTAGGTATAATATACCATCACAGACCACATTTTCACGAACTGTAGTACCCAACATTTACCATGACTTGAGAAAAGAAGTTGCCAGACTACTAGCACAGGCTGTTGGTGGAGTTTTCCACTGCACAACTGACATATGGATCAGCATGAATTCAAATCATGCATATATGTCACTGACAGCACACTGATGTGTTGCAGATGTGGTAGTTACTGGTGGTGATGGTGGTACTGGTGCTGGTTCCATCTCTTCCCCCTCTCTCTGCAGGTCTGCTTTGCTAAATGTCAGTGTTATGGAAAAGGATCACCGGGCTATAAACATACTGTCATTCCTGCAAGAGATGTTGAGCCCATGGATTGATGGCAACAATTTGCAGGTAGGATTTGTGGTCACAGACAATGCCACAAATATGATAAAAGCACTTAGAGATGGCAATTTTGAGGGGATGTGCTGCTTTGGTCATACACTAAATTTGGTGGTGACAAAGGCTTTGGCAAACACAGCAGAGGTAGATCACACAGTCAAAGTAGCCAGAAGCATATGCAGCCACTTCCATCACTCTGTGAAAGCCACAAACTGCCTCCATCAGCTACAAGAGCATCTTCAAATGCAGACTTGCCATCTCATCCAGGATGTACAGACCCAGTGGAATCCCACCTACTACATGCTGCAAAGGCTTCTGGAGCAAAAGTGGGCCCTTCATGAGATGAGCATGGAAACTGATACAGGGGAAGTCCTTGGACATCAGGACTGGGCTGTGATTGAGGGCTTGGTAAAGGTTTTAGCCCCATTTGAAAGGAGCACTCGTGACTTTAGCTCTGATTCTGCACTGCTAAGTCAGGTAATTCCTGCTATACAGATCCTGAAAAAAGCCATGAGGAGATTCAGTGAAAATGCTGAGAAAGATCCAAACAAGACACCAGGAACAGTGCTATCCCTTGTAGAAAACCTCACCACAGAACTAGATGTTAGATTTTCTGATCTCTGATCCAATAAAAAGCACATATTTGCCACTATGTTGGATCCACTACACCTTATAATGCCCACTCACAGGGTTACAGACATTCAGAAGCAGATGTGCTCAGAACTTAGTTTCTGCATCCTTGGGTCGATGAAACCAGCAGGTAACCCTATTGATGAGCCAGTCTCAGAATCACAAACTGAAAGCTGTATGGAAAACCTTTAGAAGGAGGGTGACTGTTGGGCTGAACTCAGCTCATCACTACAGGCTGAGCAGTGGAAGAGAACAGAACAGCAGCCACAGTCGGCAGCCAATCTGCTGAACAGTTATTTCAATGAGCCTCTGGAGTCATTCTCCTTAAATCCAGTGGAGTACTGGATCAAAAAGATGAAAGCATCTCCGCACTTGGCACAGTTGGCCCTTAAATATATCTGTTGCCCCCCTGCCAGCATACCGCCTGAACGAATGTTCAGCACTGCTGGGGATGTGGTGGAACCTCATCGATCCTCACTTGACCCAGTACATGTGGAACAACTTGTGTTTATAAAAATAAATCTACCTCACCTTGGTTACACATATGGCCACTAACAATTGCATTAAATAATTGTCTTGTACTGGATACAACATTTGTGTGTTGTAGCATTGACCCATACACAAGCCATTCTGTGTTAACCATCATTGTTCTGTTAGCAAATAAGCACATGTTAACATTTATATTCAAAGTCATACTAACACAAATCTGTGACCAGTACTCTTTTCCTTTATTACTTCCACTGTCATGGTGTATTCTTTTGAACGAGCATGCCCTGCAGTTCCCAGTGCCTAAAACTGCCACCCACCTATTGATTGCTGTTCCCAATACAAAATCCTCAACTGGTGTTGCTACATCTCTCATCCCCTGTGTTGCTCGTGCCCATATTCCATCAATCCCTTTAACAGCTTTCCAGGTGCCAGTTACCAGTGTGGCATCACCAGTCTCAAGTATTTCACGTGCATAAAATATGGCAGCTAATAGTGTGTCACCTCCAGTCTCAGTGTTTCCCATGCCTGACATATGGCAGTTACAAGTGTGGCATCACCAGTCTCAGTGTTTCCCATGCCTGAAATATGGCAGTTACAAGTGTGGCATCTCCAGTCTGTGTTTCCCATGCCTGAAATATGGCAATTACAAATGTGGCATCTCCAGTCTCAGTGTTTCCCATGCCTGGAATATGGCAGTTACCAGTGTGGCATCACCAGTCTCAAGTATTTCAAGTGCATAAAATATGGCAGCTAATAGTGTGTCATCTCCAGTCTCAGTGTTTCCCATGCCTGAAATATGGCAATTACAAGTGTGGCATCGCCAGTCTCAGTGTTTTCTATGCCTGAAATATGGCAGTTACAAGTGTGGCATCACCAGTTCCAAATATTTCGAGTGCAAAAAATATGGCAGTTAGTGTGGCATCTCCAGTTTCAGTATTTCCCATGCCTGAAATATGGCAGTTAACAGTGTGGCATCTCCAGTTTCAAGTATTTCACATGACTGAAATATTACGGTTATGAGTATGGCATCACTTGTCTCAAGTATTTCACATGACTGAAATATTCCAGTTACCAGTATAGCATCACATGTCTCAAGTATTTCACATGATTGAAACGTTCTGGTTACCTGTATGGCATCACCATTCTCAAGTATTTCACATGCCTGAAATATTCCAGTTACCAGTATGGCATCTCCAGTCTCCAGTATTTCACATGACTGAAATATTCCAGTTACCAGTATGGCATCTCCAATCTCCAGTATTTCACATGACTGAAATATTCTTGTTACCAGTATGGCATCACCCATCTCAAGTATTTCCCATGCCTGAAATATTCTGGTTACGAGTGTGGCATCACCAGTCTCAGTTATTTTCCATGCCTGCAAAATTATTGCAAAGTGCTGCAGTATGCTGCAAGAAGCAGTGTAATTGAATGGCAGTTAATCTCTAGTCATCCAATATTTTGTGACAGCATTTACTGCAAAATACTGAATTACATCTTGTCTTGCTTCACTGTATACTATTGATACATAATACAATTCCAGAGAAGGTGGTGAGATAGACTACATGGACGATGACAGACAGATGTCACTTTATTAGATGGTCTCAAATATTTTTCTCCCCAAGCAAGCCTTTTAGTTCTTGTAGCATTGGGAATAGTACTACTACTACTACTAATACCACCGGCAGAACTATTACTACTACTGGTGTCGCCACCTGTTCCATCTATACACTCACTGTCACATCCTTTTGTGCAGTAGTAGGAGGGCATTAGTGCATACATGCTTTGTGCAGGAAGCAGCAGACACCACCACCAGTGTTCCCACTGCTATCACTATGGCTGCTACATCTACACTCAGTGTGCTTCCCACCACCACCGGTGCCATTCATACAGCAGCCACCCTTTCAGCTGTCACCACTATGGCAGCCACTGTTACCACTATTCTTATGCCCATGGCCAAAGCACTGTCTACCCCATGTCTGTGGATTTATGTGATAACCACGAAAGCGCAATCACGATTGGTGGCAGGGCAAGTATATATCACCGAAAATCTATTTCAGTGATGTACACCCCCATTGCACAGGAAAACAGTGCCAGGGACTTAAAGTTTGATTGTTCATGCAGTGGGTTGTGCCCTTGCATTGCCCCATGCCCCCCTACTAAAGAATTCTTAACTCCAGGGGGGTGAAAAATCTGGAGAAAAAAATATTGGGGGGACGAGCACACAAAAATGTAGGCATGCCCGGACCCGAACCTGGAACCCTTGCACCTTTAGGCTGACAACCACCAACCATGCTATGGGGCAGCTTGGCAGCCCACACAACCAGCAGGCCAACCCTCCTTCCTTCCGTCACACTGGACCTCTGCATGACGCACGCATATAGTGATGTCCTGTCGCTATATGCGCCCACCTCCCCCATCCGGTCACCCTTCCTCAGCAGTAGCCCCTTCGACATGCACCAGGATTGAGTTGCCATTATTGCAAGCACTCAATTGCTGATGCCCATGTCATGGGCTACCATGTCTGTGACCATGAACACCCTCCAGTGCTGACCCAATGCAATGCTTGATATCGTTTTCGGAGTGCTATATGTGTGGTGTGGTGGATCAAGTGTGCTGCATGTAGCTTGTGTTGCATTAATGAGAGCTCTGCGTTGGTGGTTGAAGTCTCATTGAGGTGTATATGCTACACCAGGTTTAATAGGTGATAAATGGTGTTGTTAAAGTGCTTTTTTAAAGTTTCCTTAAAAAAACACCTTTTCTGGCTGAATACCGAAAACCGAATAATGAATACTGAATACCTGGGACCCAAGTACCAAATATTCGGCCGAATATTCAGGAAAAGATATTCACACAGCCCTAGTAAACAGTAGTTACAAATAATTAAGTGCTACTGAGAGCTCTAAGGGTCATATTGCTAGCAAAGTGTACAAGGGCACCAAAATCCCTTGATATGTGTGGTCTCGATTTGAGATACTGGCTAGAAGTTTTTCAGCTTGTAAAGCAAAAAGGATTTCACGAAACCATTCAGTGACCATTGGGGTATGTTGATCCAGCCAGTGGCGCATTATAACTTTCTTTGCACATATTGCCGGCCCGCCGGCGCAGCAGTGGGATTTCTGCTTGTGACGCCGGCGAACCGGGTTCGAGAACGGACCCTGCCTGAGGGCTTATTGGGAGAAGGATAGAAGGCCCATCGGACTGCTCTCCTTCCGGGGAGGGATGGGAAGTGCTTGGGTCGGCGCGACTCCTGGTGGAGACCAGGTGTAGCGCAACTACAGACCTCAACAGTGTGTGCGTCGGGCGGGCAGGACGCCTCGCGTCATTGCACGTCCCCGCCTCCCGAAAAGAAAAATGGGAGTATGCTGCCGCCCTGATGGCTAGTCACAGCTAATTAGCCTCAGGCCAGCCCTCCAACCCTAGTTTGACTGCTGCGGCTGTGTCTCCCCAGTGCCGCAGCCCCACCGTGGGGAGTAAGCCATGGGTGCTGGAAGGGCACCGAGGCTGATGTGAGGGGTGGAAGCGTGACCGCAATGGTACCGGCTACCAGCGGCTGGGGCAGAAAATATAAATAGAAAAAAAAAAAAAAAACTTTCTTTGCACATATCGATACAAGGGCCATATGTTTTCGCTGATTGCCTATCAGGATATTCCCATAATCACCCAGTATACAAACCTCAGGGAGAAAGACTCGGATAAACCAAGTAGGTGATCTAATGACATAAAGGTTTTCAACCCTAACACCCCAACCCTGCAAACCAGGCAGGAGAGCAGGTGTGGGGTATGCCTTGGGCTTCTCAAGCCAAACACTCACCCCATTCTCATAAAGTCTACACATCTGACCTTCTTTACAGATGGAATGGGGTGAGCGTTAGGCTTCAGAAGCCCAAGGCACCTACCTGCTCTTCTGCCTGGTTTATCGAAAGTGAGAATGAGGTATTGAGGTTGGAAATCCCTAATGCCTCATTTCCCAGCTTTGTCACTTTGACCCTAACTGGAGCATTAACAAAGTTTTTTGCAATGTGTATATATATCTACACACACACAATACAGGAGTGGGGGTAAAAATGACAAGATAAAAATATATCTTGACTAGTGACACCAGTAACAGCAACATGTTATATTATGTGGCTGTTACTATTGTCACAATGGATATTGATATTGGATCCATTGAAAAAGCGAGTTTGTACTTCCGAAACACCTCTGGATGTCTTGTGCATTGCTGTTTTGCACATGGCCACTAAATAAAATGAAGCACATTTAAGAAGCTCGCTGGAGCATCCTTTATTTCAAGTGGTGAGTGTGGGATTTAAACTGTTGAACTGTTTTGGATGTCTTATTCCTGCACCACCAGTCCTTGTGCAGCCTCTCTTTTTGCCTGATTGAATATACAATATCTTGACTCAGAATAGGCAATTTATCCTCACTTGTGAGTGTGCAGGACTTTCATAACTAACATACTAACATACTAAAATGCCAGCAGAATAGGCCTAACGGTCTTTCGTGTCTGCTCGTTTGGTCAGCCCCCACCCTGGGTGCTGACCTTGCTGTCCCCCTCGCCTTCTCTGGCTTCTCCCTTCCCAGTTCCGGATATTCTTGCTGCATTGGATTTGCTTCCTGAACCCTTCCCTGTACCTGTCCCACCCCTCTTGAACCCTCCACTGTCTCTGCCTCTACCAGCCCCTAGCTAGTGCATTCCATGGCTCCACCACCCTCTCAGTGAAGTAGCACCTCCTCCTTTCTCCCCTGAATCTTCCCCCCTCCAGCTTCCACCCATGCCCTCTAGTGGCCCCTTCCTCCTTCCTTCGAAGCACCCTGACACTCCTCCCCTATTTACCCTCTTCATGTACCTGAAGACCTCTATCATGTCCCCCCGGTCCCTTCTCTCTTCCAATGTGTACATATTTAGCTCTTCGAGCCCTCCTCATAGGTCCTGTCCCCAAGCCCCAAATCATTTTGGTTGCCCTCCTCTGGACCCTCTCCAGGAGGTTAATGTCCCTCTTTAGTGTGGCCTCCAAAACTGCATAGTACTCCAGGTGCGGCCTCACCAAGCAGTTATACAGAGGGAGTATCACTTCCTCTTTCTGGGTGATCCCCTAGTGATGCATCCCAGCATCCTGTTGGCCTTGGCGGCTGCCCTCCTACAAGTCTCAGAGTTGTTCATCTTGACATCCACCACCACCCTCAGGTCCCTCTCAGCCATTGAGACTTGTAGTATTTCCCCCAGGGTGACACTTGGCCCGGTTTCTGGCCCCACAGGTGGGTCCTTGCATTTCCTGCATTGAACCTCAGCTTCCACTTTCTAGACCATCTTTCCAGAGCCTCCAGGTCCCTGCAGGGCCACCCTCCTCCTCCCCATCCACCACTGCCCCAGTTTCGAGTCATCTGCAAAGAGACTCATCTCACTCCTGATTCCTGTCCTTATGTCAGATAATGTGGGCGTTGAACAGAAGGGGCCCAAGGACTGATCCCTGTGGGACCCCACTAATGACCCTCATTGGGATGAGACTATCCCACCAACTACGACCCTCTGGGTCCGGTCCTGGAGCCAATTGCCTATCCATCTGATCATCTGGTTTCCCACCCCCATTTCTCCTAGCTTATCCAACAGGCCCACATGAGGAACAGAGTCAAATGCCTTGCTGAAGTCTACAAAGAGGACATCCACTGGTCTACCCAGGTCCAAGGCACTTGTCACCCAGTCATAGAACTCCACCAGGTTTGTCTGACACGATTTCCCCGGGATGAATCCATGTTGTCTATCGTCCAGGCACCCTGACTTATCCGGGTCCCCCTAGCCTCTCCTTGACAATGCCCTCCATCACCTTGCCCACCACCGATGTCAGGCTGACAGGCCTGTAGTTCCCTGCCAGCTCCCTTGATCCCCTTGTGATAGGCACTACGCGCCACCTTCCAGTCTTGGGGCACCCACCCTGTCCCTCAGAGATGGTGAAAAGCTCTGCCAGGGGTTTCGCCAGGACATCTGCAAGTTCCTTCAGCACTCTAGGATGTAATTTATCCAGCCCCGGTGCTTTCTCCGTCTTAAGGGAGCTGAGGGCTTCCTTCACTCTCTCTGCTGTGATTTCCACTTCTGGCTTTGTGACTTTGCCACTTGTGAGTTATGATCCTGCCCCCTCACTTTGAAGATAAATTGCATATTTTGAGTCAGCCCATTACATTTCCTATATATATATATATATATATATATATATATGCAGCAAATACAGCATAAATGGGTTTAAGTAATAGTATATTGGTTGCAGCCCGTATGAAATTATTTGCTGAAAATATATTGGTTAAACCCATCTGCCATACCATTGACCACTCCTCTAATTTCCTCTGGCTGCTCATCCTTCCACCATCCCCTGGAGTGTCCAGCTCCACCTTATTGCAGATGTTGGTGTCATCTGCAAAGAGTCAGACCTTCCCTTCCAGTTCCTCAGCAATGTCACTAATAAACATATTAAAGAGGACTGGTCCCAGCACTGATCCCTGAGGCACCCTGCTGATCACCCTCCCTTCCTCAGAGTGAACTCTGTTTAATACCACCCTCTGCTACCTATCCCCTAACCAATTTCTTACCCAGTTTACCACCTTTGGACAGACTCCTAAGCTACCTAGCTTGCTTATTAACTTCCTATGTGGAATGGTGTTAAAAACCTTACTGCATTCTAGGTGGACCATATCTACTGCTTCACCCTGATCTAATTCCAGTCACCCAGTCAAAGAACTCTATCAGATTCACTTGATAGGATCCCCTCCTTCCCCCATGAATCCATGCTGTCTTGATTCCTATAACCCACTGGGTTCAAGATATTCCACAATGCTTTCCTTCAGCAGTGATTCCATTGACTTTACCACCCCTGATGTCCGGCTGACTGGCCTATAATTGCCATCCTAATCCCTGTTCCCACTTTTATGAAGTGGGACTAAATCTACCCTCCCCTAGTCCTCCAGAACCCCTACTGTTTTCAATGAGCTTGTAAACAGGACTGTCAGAGGTGCAGCCAGCACCTCCCTCAGTTCCCTCAATACCCTTGGATGCACCCCTTCTAGCCACATTGCATTGCCTTCTTTCAGATTAGTGAGTCCCTTCAGAACTCTCTCCTCTGATACCGTAATGGACTAGTGTCCACCTTCCTCCTTCCAATGCTCCTGTTACTTTTGTGTGGCCCCTCCCCTTCTCCTTCCTCTGTGAACACTGGCATGTTCTTCCTCTGCATAGTCTCCCCCCTTCTTTTTTAACCTTATGATCTCACCTCTAGTCTTTCTCCTTTCATATACATACCCAAAAAATGTCTTGTCCTTCTTTGTCACCACCCGGGCTAGTCTTGTTTCAGTTTGCACCTTTATGTTCCTTACTGCTCTCCCTGTTTCCCCTGATACACATCCCTATCCTCCTCCCTCTGTGTCTCCCTTTACCTTCTGAATGCTACCCTTTTAGCTTTGACCTTTCCTGCCACCTCTTTCAAGAACCATAGCAATGTCTTTTTCCATGTTGTTTTTGCTTTGCTCACTTGCTTGACACAGAGGTTTGTTGCCTTCACTGTGGGCCTTTTTAACTGCGCCCACTGTTCCTCCACCCCAGTCAGGTCACCCACCCATTAGGTCATACCTGAGGCCATCACCCATCTTTTTAAAATCTGCCCTCTTGAAGTCCAGGACCCTCGCCCTAGTGTGGTTCTATTCCACAGCTGTCCTTATCTTGAACCACACTGTACAGTGATTGCAGTTCTCCACATGGCCTCCCTCCTTGACGTCTGCAACACTGTCCTTGTTAATGAGTATCAGTTCCGGTATTGCCCCATCATGAAAGGTTTCACTGACTAGTTGCCTGAGGAACACTCCCTGTGGGGAGTCCAGGATGTCCCTGCTTCTAGTTGATCTGCAACTGGGAGGGTTCCAATCTACATCTGGCAGATTGAATTCCCCCACCAGCAGCACATCCCCATTTACTGCCATCTTGCCAATGGTTTACACCAGTACCTTATGTACTGTAACTCCTCCCTCTGTGCTGGAGGTCTGTAGATCATGCCAGTGTGACTTAGAGGCTCCATTCCCCGTTAATAGGGCGACCCACAGTATCTCTGCTACCCCCTGTATTCCCAGTATCTCTGTTGCTTTTATGCCTTTCCACATAGAGCACATGCTCACATAAAGCACCACACCCCCTCCTTTCTTTCCCACCCTGTCCCTCCTAAACAGAGTATAGCCTGGTATTTCCCAGTCCCAGTCATGGTTTTCAGTACACCATGACTCGGTAATGGCCACAATGTCCAGGCTGGCCTCTGCCATTATGGTCTTTAGGTCCAAAATCTTATTTCCTAGACTTCTAGCATTTGCACACATGGCCTTCTAGTTTAGTTTAGTTTATTGTTCTAGGAATTACTACCTTTGAGCCAGAGGCTCTTTTACAAAGGTTCCACGTCAATTAGGTACAGTAAAAAAGGTTACATAGATAACACAACAATTTGTGTTGTGTCAAGAGCAATAAAACATATACAAATACATATCAAATCACTTGTGCAAAAGGACATGAGATATCAATAATCACATTATTATTACAAGAAGAGGTAATGCCAGATTAGGAGAAACAAATAGGGAAAAAGTCCAGAACAGAGAGGTTAAGTGAAAGGTGTGGGGAGCAGACAATAGCAGGAGAAAAGGTTTCCCAAACATGTCTTTGTCAGGTAACGGAACAGGGTGGGTAGTGAGAAAATAGGTTTAATCAGGGCAGTCACAGGAGCTGGAGGTGGCAAGGTGAGAGAACAGCCTTGATTTGTAAATACCTAGAGAGCTGGAGGCAGTAATATGAGTGCTGAGGGCATTCAGCCAGCTGGGGGCATAATAGGCAAATGATCTTTGTCCCTGAGAAGTCCGGCATCGGGGACTTGGAGAGGCTGGTGTTCTGATCTTCTGGTAAAATGGGTGCTAGCGCCGGGCATAACAGGTCTTGGATACAGGGTGGAGTGAGGCCCAGAGTGGATTTTTTCGCCATCAGGCAGGTAAGGTACTTTATCCGGTTTGAGAGTTGCAACCAACCTGAGTCAGCATAGAGTTCACATGTGTGGATACGTCGATGTGCACCAGTGAGCAGCCGACAGGCCTTATTTAGGGATGTTGTAATGCGACTAAGTGCTGTAGTAGTGGCAGATCCATATATAACTAAGCCATAGTCAACGACTGAGATGATAGAAGATTGGATGGCAGTCCTCAGTGCAGAATGGGTAAGAAGCTGTCGGTTCCGATACAGAATCCCAATTCGCTGATTAATAGTTTTTGCTGTACTATCAATGTGAGTTGCAAAGGTTAGGCCTTGATCAAAGTTGATTCCAAGATATTTGAAAATTGGCACTTGTTCAAGGGTATTTCCCAGGTATGTATTACTGGTGAGTGGGACTTGTCGTTTCTTGTTTTATGGGTTAGAAGAACATGGATTTAGTTTTTTTGTGGTTTAGAACCAGCTTATGTTCAAGGAACCACAATTCAACATTGGAAAAAGCATGCTGAAGGTTGAGGCGTAAGAGGTTCAGATCTTTATGAGTGGCAAGAATCACGGCATCATCAGCATAGAGGATTAATTGTTCAGGGCAGGATTTGGGGAGGGAGTTTAGGAAAAGGCTGAAAAGGAGGGGGCCCAGGATGGATCCCTGGGGAACTCCTGAGCGAACCGGTTTCAAGTCTGAGAGAACTCCAGCTACTTTTACAGATTGAGAGCGCTGAGCAAGGTAATTTTTTACCCAGTCACCAGGACCCTGCGAGAGCCCTAGGAATAGAAGTTGTTTGATAAGTAGGCCATGGTGAACTGTATCAAATGCCTTGGTTAAGTCAATGTAGACTGCTCCAGTTAGGTTTCCTTTGTCCATGGCATTGTGGATTGCTCCTGAGAATTCAAGTAGGGCAGTCGATGTGCTGTGCCCTTTCCTAAATCCATGCTGCTGAGTGCATAGGATGTTGTGCTTTTCCAGGTAGTCTGAAAGTTGGTCCGCCACCAAGCGTTCAAGGGCCTTAGAAAGAGGTGGTAATATTGATATCGGTCGATAGTTACCAGGCAGTGACTTATCACCACTTTTGTGCACCGGAGTGACAACTGCAGCCTTACATTTCCTAGGGAATTGGCTGTAACAGAGGGAGAGACTGAAAATTTTTGTGAGGGGGAACAGTACTTCCTCCAGAGTGAGGGACAGAAGTTTATAGTCAATAGTCTCGCTGCTTGCTCGGGACTTAGAAATGGCCTTCTTACATATTTATAGACTTCATGTTCCTTTACTAGTTTGAAATGGAAGGGTGGTTTGTTGGAGAGGCAGTAGAAGTAGAAATTGGAGGGTCAGCATCAGTAAAGAAATCAGATGAGAGGACACCACTAAGGTCCGTGAAGGTATCATTTAGGTGTTTGAATGATCTCTGGGTCTAATGTAGTGGTTCCATCCACATTCATTATTGTAGGAGAGGATTTGGACTGCTGACCCATGATATTCTTTATGTTGTCCCAGAAGGATTTCCCTTCGTCCCAGGAGTTGGAGAGGGCATTCTTGAAGTAGGAGCTCTTCATCAGCGGATCTGTTTAGTACAGTGGTTGCAGCCTGTTTATACTTTTTTGAATGTCTGACAGAGTGCCAGTAGCTCTTGCAGTGGCCCAGAGGTGATCCCTACTTTTGAGTTGTGCCAATACTTTGCTTCGTGAGCCAGAGATTTGTGAGTGCTTTGATTTTGCTGCTTTTACTGGTGCATAGGTATCACAGGCAGTGTTGAAAGTAGTAATAAAGTAATCAAGTGCTAGGTCAACATCTTGAGTTTTGTAAATCAAGGACCAGTCTATCTGCCTAAGACAGGTCTTGAGATGAGTAAGGTTGCCATAAGGTAGGACTCTGCTATAGATGGTTTTTGGAGGCGGCTTACGAAACTTATTTGTCCAGGTACATATTATTGGAGAGTGATCACTGAGCGAGTCAGGGAGAAATTTCATTGGTTATACGGGTAGGGTGGCCGGTAAGGATCCAGTCAATGAGGGTGCTGGTCTCTGATTTGTAGTTTTTCCTGGAAGGGAAGTTTACCACTTGTGTTAAATTTGCTGCTAGGATGGCATCTTTGTTTGACCCTGCATCAGAAGCAAGCCAATTTATATTAAAGTCCCCAAGGAGAAGGAGTTCGATGTCAGAAGGCTGTGTACTTACGAACTCAAGGACAGCCTGTAGGCCGGAATCAGGATCTTTTGGTGGGATATAGACAGCAGCAATCGTGAGGACTTTGTTTTGGGAACCGAGTAGTATCTTGATAGGGAGGAGTTGCACTGAGGTTTCTGTGGTGGATAAGAACCAGGGAGACAGGTGAGGTAGTCCTTATGTAGATTGCACATCCACCACCCCTTTTGAGGTCCTATCCAGCCTGAATATCTTGTAGCCTTGTATAGAGATGGCATGATCCGAGTATTAGGTGCCAGCTGTTTGATGATGGCAAGGATATCCTGGTTGTGTTGGCTGGCAAAGATTTGAAGGGAGGCCAGTTTTGAGAGGAGACTGCAGATGTTTAAGGTAGCAATTTTGAGCCCCTCCATTTTGGCAGGCTTTGTTGTACTGTAGGAGACAGGGCCAAGGATTTGAGTGAACACTTCCTGATATCAAGAGGAGGAAGAGTAGGAGTTTAAGAGACAGTTGCTGTACTTTGTAGTCAATTGAATTACACTTGAGGCTTATGTGCTTGGACCAGTGCAGGCGCTAGGGACCCAGAGCAAGGAGATTGTTAGTAATAGAGGATGATATGCCTATTTATCCTTGTTGTAGCTTGTCAATTGCACCCAGTCGCTTGCAGATAGGTACCTGGTGGTTAAGTCAAAAGCCAAAAGAATGATCAACAGCTGAGGTCCAGAGTCACTGAAATGTTAAAATTCCTGAAGGTGATTAACTGCCTGCACATATGCAGGATGTGAAATCCTTTGTCTGGCTTTTTGTCATTCAAAGGTTGCTGAAAAGCCCACATACAGATCATGGAGCAGGTCAGACGAAAATGTGGATTCCAGCAGGACCCAGAGTCACCAAGTTTGTCAGATGTAGTTGCTTCACTTGTGTTTTGCTTGGGATAGCTTCCAAAAGTTGATTTTAAAATGAAAATAAAGATACCCGATGATGATTTTTTGCAGAAATCCAGTCCAGGAGACTTTCACGGATGTACAGAGCAAGAATGGTATAGTTACCACAAGCAGAAAAACATGTAAATCCACAAAAACTAAGCTACAGACACAGACAAACACAAGCAGCCACCACACAGACCCAGGGGGCATGGCTAAATATTTTGTTTCCACTCTGCTTGGTACCCCCTTCTTTCCTTTTTGCCTTTTCTCCTTCCTTCCACTCTTCTTAATGCTTCTTATTCCCATCCCCTTTCATTTCTACTGCCCCGCTCTCTTTATTAATTTCCACCCTGGAAGATTTCATTCCTCTTGGGTTCTCCCCACTTTCTACTTCAGCATGTGGTGTGTGTGTGTGTGTGTGTGTGTTGGGGGGGGGCAGTTACTGCCTTCCCAATTTCTTCCACCACTGTCCCTTTGGCTAGTTTAAATGTTCATCAAAGTAACCTCCAAACTAATCTGAGAACTGAGGTTCCCCTTCTGGATGAATGCAGGCCATCACCCCTGTAAAGGCCCATATCCCTCCAGGTGGAACCCCAGTCCAAGCTCCTCCTGTCTGCACCATTTTCACTAACCATTCCTTCAACTATGAGTTCAGTTTAGATTAAACATTAGTGCTACAAATATTAGTGGCTTAAGGAAATGTATGTTTGTTTCAATCAAAATGTATTAGTATCCCTACAGTAAATATGAATTGAATCTTCTGTGAAAAAATATTGGTTTAAAAAATATATATTGTTCTCAGTGAAAACAAATACCTTAGTTTGAGTATACTTCTAGTTGCTGCAGTGGTACTGTACTGAGAAACACAATGGTGTTGCACTTTCATTTTAATATGTGCTGTAAACGTCTCATACTCTAGTGAACAATGTATTGCTTGCAAAAAGTACGCAGACATGGATTAGGCATTCCTGATGTTCATTATCTGAACACAGAAATATTTTAGTAAACTTGATATTATGAAAAACACAAATAAAATAGCACAACGAAACAGTAACAGTCTCATTTTCAAATAATACTACTCATTAAATTATAAATTAGATTGCTGGTACTGTAGCTGACTGTCTCAGTGGGGGCTCAGCATTGCATTTGCTGCACACAGGGCCCTCCTAAATTTTTGGCATGACTGGGCCAGGATGATCCTAATAGCTGTAGATTGGTCAAAGTAGTTCTCACACTCAGATTTATCTCCCTCCCCATGAACAAGGCCTAACACAATCCAATGGGGATGTGTCCTGTCTGAACTTGAAATTATTGCAGTTGAAGGCTTAATTTTTGAAGTGCTTGACTTCAAGGTCCAACAGCTCTCAGAGGAGGTTGTGAATGTCCTCAAAAGCCTTCACTGAGGAAGGTGCACTTTTAAATGGATAATGTTTTCCTCAGGTGCCAAATAAATTCTTGGTATCTCTTTAATATAGAAAAAATTAACATAGGACAGAAACTGGGATGGGTGGTGGTTGGGGGGAGCAGAGGTAAAACAAACACAGACAAATATAAATAAATGAGATCTGCTGTCGCCAGTCCTCAGGAGAAGCGAGAAGACTGAAAAGTATTGCCATAGACGTAGTATTCTATAAGATGCTTAGCTTGGATTTAGTAACTGAAGTCTCTGATATTTAGCATACCACATATATATCAAGATTTACCATTTGAATAGCATTGGTTATCTATTATTATTATTTTACAGGTGCTATTACCTTTTCAGTCTTCTCACTTCTCCTAATGATTGGCCAAAGCAGATCTCATTTGTTTATATTTGTCTGTTTGTTTTACCCCCCATCCCAGTTTTCTTCCTATGTTAGTTATTTGTTAACTGTTTAAACTCCTTGGTTAATCCAAATTATTATAGTGATTTGGCAACAAATTTGAATTTCTTCATTGGATAAAGATATGAAAAATATTTTTTTAATAAATAGGAGTTTATACAGTAGATCTTTAAGAGCCTCCTAATTCTTCATCTCTTTCCTTTTTTTCACTAGAGTTTGCCTGTAACAAAAATCTGTTTACATTAAAAAGAAACAAAAAATCAGCAAGTACAATTAAATTGAGGTGAGCGCATTGTACAGTATGTGTCCCCTTAAGATGTACGTAAAATATTTCATTGCTGCAAGCAGTAAAATTAATCTGAGTGACTGACACACACAGGTGCAAATGTTTTGTATTTAATTACTTGTATTATTTAAATGTGATTGCAAGTATGCTCTAACTATGTCCCCTGATGAAGAGAGCAATCTTGAAGCACTGGGGCACGGGTTTGCAACCAAGTCTGTGACCACACTTTATTATTTTGGCTAACAAATGGCCTGACTGGCATTCTGCTATAAAGTGTGTGGTGTTCTCCTTGTGACTGCTGAGTGCTTCTGGACTATTGTTTTATAGTATAGACTGGCTGCCTGCTTTCTCAAGCACCACACTGAACTGGAGTTCATGGTCTTTCATTTTGAACTAAACAGTATTACCTACAGGAGCAGGTAAAATGGTAGGACAACACCAAGGCATTGCAGTGTCACCTCATTATGTTGGACAACACCAAGGCACTGCAGTGCCACTTCATCAAACCATCCCTGTGTAAAGCTTTTTGTGGGGAGTTTCCTTATTTCTGAAGTTACTGCTATTAGCAATGTTTTTTTAACAGTTTTGTTTTTAAATTTGTTTATTTGGGGGGGGGGGGGGGTATAACTTGTTCATGAGTTTACAGGAACAAATTCTTCTGGAGTCAAACTCCGTCCAATAGAGATATGCAGATATTGTAATTTCCATGTAGGGTTGGGTATACAGGTGGATGCCTTCTGAACATAATACAGAGAATAATGCATAGGTGACTGTGTGTTATGAAGATTGTTTTACACATTCAAGGAGTGTGATGATCTATAAACCTCAATAGCGAAGCTCAAGAGGTTTATGTGGTGATCACACACCTAGGGTGTGTACAAACTTTGAGCACACAGTTGCTTATGTTTTATTTTGTATAATAACTGGTACAGAGACTTACAGAGTGTTGTGTTTCCCACTGTTATGCTGGAAGTGAAAGTGAAGCGTAAATGCTCCAAATGCTGTAATAACTGGGTGTGATGTCATACCTGGGAATTACGGTATTTGATCACGCTGATAATCAGTATGATAAAGGGAGCCACGAGTTATTATGAAGTAATTTCTGATGGTTCAAACCAGCATGAATAATATATGAAACTGGATATCACTGTAAAGCTCATTTTCAACATTGTTATAAATAACATTTTATGGTAGTCAGGGTTGGGCACATCGGATGGGCCACGGGGCCTTTTGCTGCCATCATGTTCTGTTTCTGCTTCTAACGTCCATCCAGGAACTCACATGGATTTAGATTAATATTTCCTAAGCAGGAACCTTTCAACCCCTTGTATATTTTTTGCAAACATTTGTTAAATATTGGACTCAATTCAGATCAAAGGGAAGCAACATAAAGGCTGGGGTAATGGTATGGTCCTCCCCAAGCTCTTCAGTTTAAATTGTCAAACATCATTTCATCAAATTTGAGTATGCTGTTAGGCATGATAAACATACTTTGCCAAAAAAATTTCTTTCTTCACCTATCACTATTGTATGTTTGAGATATAAGCATCCAAAATGGTAATTTTCTATGGAAGTGGGTTACATAGATATTATTGGATGGTTCCATCTATAAATTAGATTGCATCTTGTCAGCCTTTAATTACAAATGGGTTTCTTTCAAGCAAGAATTTCTCAAGTTCTTGAATGTGTAAGTTTTTTATGCACCCCTTTATATCTCCAATCAAAATCAATTATCATCCCCAATTAATTTGATTTTTTCCCCAAAATCCAGTGCAGGAGATAATTGGCTCTTCATTCTATTCCTTAAGGTGTTGGATAATGGAATTATTACCACCTGTGTACTTTTTGACCTTGTGGAAGGAGTGTGGGTCATGGAACACAAAAAGATGACTATTGAGGTACAATATGCATGTACAGTAGTGTGTAGCCTTAGTTACAGGATTCCAGGTATCAGCATGGCAGTTTCATAGGTAATAAGCAGGTATAGTCATTTGATACCAGAAAATGTAATTATTAGACACTGACTCATAATGTTTAGCTCCCCACAGCATACCAAGAGACATCTTCCTGAGAAACAAGGAGAGTATGTTTGACACAGTTTCAAAGCATGCTTTAGGGAGCTCAAGCTAGGTCTGTCTCTAGATCTAGCTGGATGACTGCTGATCTGATCTCTTGGAACTCCAAGATGCAACTAAACTCTCTCCTTTCACGGCCTTCATTTATACTCCTTCCTGGTATCAGGGGATACACTATCAGGTAATGATCATACTTCTGCAACTTTAGTGCTCTTTTAATTCAATAGTAAACATCATATGCAGGCATCGAGAATAGTGGTGTGTGGTTGGCCCACTGGCGCAGTGGTTAGATTTCCATTTGTGACACCTGTGACCCAGGTTTGGGAATGGACCCAGGGAGTTGGAGGGAAGGCCGGGGGAGAAGGGTTGAGCATCACTGGGACTGCGCTCCTTCTCTTGGGGGAGGGACGGGCTGCATGTCCGGTGCTTTATGGATCTCTGGTGGAGGCTGGGGGCACCACAGCGCTCAGCGCCAATACAGTGGGGGGGGGCGGGGTGGATGCTGGTAGTCATTGCACATCCCTGCCCCCCCCAGGGCAGCAAGTAAGAAAGAAAAATGCTGGTCCCCTGGCATGAAGGTCCATTCCATCCCGCTGCCCACTGCCTCTGATGCCCACTGGGGGGTCCTGCTCTCATGGCCCCAGCCTGGGGGTAATCAAGGCTTACGTGATGTCCAGTTGGGGTGGGAAGTCCTCGGTGGCCTTCTGGGTAAGCCAGGCATGGGGCAGCGAGGATGGTGCCAGAGGAACAGGGGATATGGCCCCAAAATTAGACAAATAAAAAGAATAAAAAAGAATAGTGGTACGTGAAGTTGTTGAAATATGCTCTGCAAAAAATTCGCAAATTTCAGCAACTTGGTGAAGCTAAGGATGGCAGTTCATGATGTTATTCTCCAGACAAACTGGCCAAATTTGCATGGCAAATGTTCAATATGCTGGTGAATCCAAATGCAAATTTCATGCCACACCCCTCCCCAACCCACAAATGATAAAAACTATGATACTCCTTTCCATCCCCTCACTGGCACCCTCTTCCTTCCTCTGCTGCTCAGTGCTTGAAAAAGTAATCCCTTCCCCCCACCCTCATGCCAAACACACTCAACTTGCCTCCCCCATTTGAGTCCTACTGTCTTTATTAAGCAGTATGCCCAGTCCTCCACCCCCAATCAACCCACCCCGGTCCCCCATCACCCCCAAAGCACCCATAAATCAACCTGAAATAAAGAAAACATTCCCCTGGTACAGGGAGTCAGCTCTGTTCAGTGTCTGTGAATGAATGAATGAATGAATCATTCAATGAATGAATGAATGAATGAATGAATGGTGACGTCTGTGCTCCTAGTAAAACCTGATGGGTTGAATTTTCACCAATCAGGTTTTACCAAGAGCAAAGACATCACTCTCATTCATTCATGCCGTTATGAGATGGACACTGCCAAAGCAGACGCTCTGCACTGGGGGACCGTTTTCTTTATTCCATGTTGGTTTTTGGTAATTGCTTCTACTGTATATGGCAAAGTCTCATGTCAAAGACACATGTAGACTCTCCAATTGAAGCTTATGAACTCATATTGGAAGGGCTACATGTGTCTTTGCCATCAGAGTTCTCTATATAGAAGCAATCACCAAAAATAGATGACTGTGGTTCACCTGGTCTTCCACTGCCCCCAAGGGTAAACATCATACAATTACTCAACTACTCTACCCTGAAGGGCTCAACTCCTATGCCTTGCTTCTATAGGGCCTGGCTTTCTTTCTTGGCCTTCCCTTGGTTTGAATACCAGGTGAGTTCTTTTCAGCATTGTTTTTCTTCTCGGTCTGCCTTGGGAGGTGACCCCCTTCCTGAGGATCCTCTTTCTACTGCAGAGACTGGGTTGTGGCACCCTCATGGCATTCCCAATAGAGGGATAGAGTGAGAGCCTTTCCTCTAAAGTTTGTACCCTGAATTGGGTCTGTAAATTGCAGTAGCTGAACCAGCACTAATTCTAACCCTAGCCTGGAGAAAAGATGACATAGGCCTTGGATCCCCAGAGGTTCCTCCTTTAGAAGGTTTTTTCCCTCTCCTCCCTGTCAAAGTCATAAACATAGGTAGCCTGAGTTGAACTCGCTTGCATGTTTGCCATGTTCTGGTCTCAGTCTGGCTACATCCCTCCCCTCCTTGGGAAGAATGTGCTCATTTGTTTTCCATTGTGCTTTTGGGCCTTCATCCTTAAGGTGCTTTTGGTCCTGGGACCTTGTCATTGCAGCACCTTGAGGAGTTGGGTGTGCCAACTGAACAGCGAAACATGGATGGCAAAATCCCTCACAGTGACAATCTCGACAGGTTTCGAGATTGTTGCTGTGAGAGACCTGAGGGTGAAATTTTGCCCTTTCGCTGTCTTTCACCCCCCCTTTCAAATCAACTCTGACTTGGAGTTAGTGATTTTGAGAAGGGGCACTGGGGCACAGCCACCCACATGGGGGTTCGGGGGCACAGCCCCCAGAGAGAATGACATCAATGTTGGAAAGACAAAATTTTGCCTGTCAACATTGGGGATCTCGTCATGCCTAACTTTGACAACAGTATTGTCGATTCAGCATAGGTAAACTAAAGAGTTGGAACCCTTCACCAGGATTCCTATGTCCTTATGACACCCTGAAAGGGTGGGAGGTAGTCTCTATATATCCAAAGAGACTAGCTGCACTCAAATAGGAGCATGCAGACAAATGAAAGCACATACTGTGTTTGGTTGCTGAAAAGTATTTTTATTGCCTGCTGGTAGACTTTTATACTTTACACATTTCCAACATTCAACAGCATAGACCCCACAGTGCAGATTAACAGTGTGCATATGCCAATCACATACAGGTAACGTACCCCAGTGCTTCTTCGCAAGGCTTCATATGCACTTTTTTTTTGTACATGATCTCATTTGAGTGCAGCTGGTCTCTTAGGAAGCCTTAGGCTTCTGAAGAAGGATTTGTTGGTCCGAAAGCTAAAGCTCTTTGTTCTTTTTCTAACATCCTTGGTCCAATAAAAGGTAACAAACTATTTGTTCTGGAGCTGGTCTCTTTGGAAATTCTGGGATCAAGCCTGGGGTTAGCCCTCCCTTCCAGCAGCACCGGCTTATAGTTTCACTGCAGTACAACTGAAATTTGACTTTCATGGTAGTTCCTGTAGCAGGGAAAGAGAGAACGTAAGTCAAAGTACACAATTGCATAAGCACCATATACTACTCCGTCTTCAGTCCTATTCCATACTCATAAGAGGGTGACACCCTATAAATTAAATGGCTTTGCCAATGGTTCAGAGGGTCAGTGGTTGACACATCACACTCCCCCCTCCACATGGTACAAAACTACCATATCCAAGCATCCCTTGTAAGGTTGGATTTTTTGGGCTGCCACCTTTCTCTCCTCCTCCTTCTGTGTCTCCTCTCTCTCCTTGGGGTCAAACCTCTTTACTAAGGTGCCTTTGGTCTTGGGGCCTTGTCCCTGTAACTCCATGAGGGGTTGGAACCCTTCATCAGGGTTTCTGTGTCCTTATGACACTTCGATAGGGTGCTAGTCTCCATAGCAGGGACAGAGAGAGCATAAGCCAAAGCACACAGTTGCACAAGCATCACATACTATTCAGTTTTCAGTCAATCCTAAACCATACTCATCAGGTCCAGATGACCCTATTAACCAAAATATACACTGTGAGACCTTCAGAAAGTCATTTAACCTTTCAGTGCTCCAGCTGGAGAAAGACTGCACGCTGAGTCATTGTAGAGTTAGCGGCTATAGCAGGGAACTGGAAAAGCCTAATTTAACTTACAGCAATGAAATCACCATTGCCTGAGTGAATATTGTTTTTCTAGTTCTTTTCTGGTACAACTTGTGTCCTTTGGAAAGATGGTGTTTTATTTCTGTGCTTGTTTGTCATTATAGGTGCTAGAAATCCTAGCAGTGGAGCCCAGATGTGGGAATAGCAGCCTGCACACTTAGTGGACGAGACAGTGATTCCGCTGGGGACCATTGCTCAGGAATTCTGTGCTGGGACTGCATTAGGAGAAGAAATGAAGAATGAAGAGAAGTCAATAATTGGCTAAACCAGAGTGAAGCTAGAGAGAAGCCTGAGCCATGGAGAAGAACTGCTGAAAAATTACTGCACAGTAAACTGCAACCGCAACTCATATTTTTGTGAATCTGGAAGAGAAAAGCATAATTAATGCAGTGATTCTGACTAAAGACAGGGGCAGAGTGAAACCTAGTTCACTCCCTGGTTTAGCAGGCTAAATTGTTTGCTCTTGTCCTCAGAAGACATTTGTATAGGAAAGTACTCCTGTTTAATACAGTATTTGGTTCGAACAGCAGCTGATATAGCCAACTTGGTTGTTTTTAACATTGTTCTACATGACAATTCAAGATTTTGAATAAGTAACTATATGTAATACTAAATTTTAATTAATTACTGGAATTTTAAGATACATGTATTTTTTTTTTTTAACATTGTGCTGCTCCTGTCACATGACCTGCTAATATAAGCACACAGGTGCTGGCATATTGGGAAGAACAGCAGCTTCTCAAAGAGCATTAAGCATTTGGCAAGCCAGCAGCTAGCAGCAAATAGCACTCCTAATCACATTTCTCTGTGATAGACATTTCTTCAGGAAAGGCCTCACAGAACAGTTTTGGGGTTACACAGCAGTGATATGCAGTTTTTATTTCGGCGTCAGAAACCTTGGCTAACCAGTCAGTTCTTCTGAGAAGGCTGAAGACTGGCAGTGAAAGGCAAAAGGCTTGGCACAAGATTAAAAATTAAATTAAAAAGGCCTTTTTCTTTTAACGTTGTAAATTTCATTGAAAGCAATAGTGCAGTATTGTAATATTGCCAAAGCTTAGCTCAAGGCAAATTTTAGCTACTTAGCAGAGTTAAAGTGCAATAGTGCTTTAGCACATAAGCCATTGCACCCTACAGGTCAGATAGGTATTTCTATTGTACTTCTGTCTTGCACCTTTTATTGACTTACTGATTTTATGACCACACTTTTATTAGAACTTGGTACACAAGAAAACAGTTCGTATTAACTCTGTACTTTTTTTTTTGGGGGGGGTGAGACAGTGGCTTAAGAGCTGCAGCTAGAGTTCATATCTTGAGTAAATAGTCTCCTTTAATTAACTAACAAACTAAACCACTTGTCAATGGAAAAGCCGTTTTGCTAATCTGTTTGTGGGTTGGGTGGAGGAACGTATTTTTCTCTCATTCACAGGGACTGTGCCTGAACTCTACAAATGCTACATTGATGACTGCATGGGGGCCACCTCCTGCTCCAGGGAGACTCTTCAAGTCTTCCTTGACAAGTTTACCATGGCTCATCCTTCCCTTCAGTACACTGTTGAGGTATCCTCCTCTACACTGCCTTTTCTGGATATCCAGCTGTCAGTACAGAACACTGGTCTGAAGACATCAGTTTATTACAAACCCACTGACTCTCACAGTTTCCTCCTCCACAGCTCCTTCCATTCTAAACATGTCAAGAATGGCCTGTCTTATTCACAGTTTCTTAGACTTCACAAGTTATGCAGTGAAGAGGAAGATTTTGCTGAGCAGACCCAAATAATGCATAGTTTTTTTTATCAGCAGGGATACCCTAAAAGCACAGTGGACAGAGAATTCTCCCAGATCAGTAACATGCCCCATAACCTTGACCCCCGCAGGAAGGATACTGTCACACAAGAACAACGGCAAATTCCACTAGTGCCTCCTTTCCATCAGAGCACACCTTCTCTTCACAGGATCATCACCAGTAACTTTCCCATTTTTCAAACTGACCCTAACATTGGTGCTTCCTTTACAGAACCACCTATTGCCTTCTACTGCTGGCCACCTAACCTGCAGAATCTCCTGGTTAAAAGCAGCCTACCTACTCCCACAGTTCCTCCCTCCCAGGTACCAAACCTTGCAACAGGACTCGCTGCTACACCTACAAATTTATTACCAGTGTGACTGAAATTCGGGGGCCTACAGGTGTTTTTCACATCACCAAGGAGTTCTCATGCACCTCCACTAATGTGGTGTATTGTATTCTTTGCAGGAAGTGTACCGTTATTTACATCGGAGAGACTGGTAGGTGCCTTGCTGACCATTTCAGGGAACATTACAGAGCAGTCAGGAATGGTGACACTGCTAAACCCATTATATCCCACTGTATCTCCAGGGACCACAGTGTCAATGACCTTTCGGTTTGTGTCCTTCAGCAGGGCTTCTGGGATCCTGACCATAGAAAAAACATAGAAGCCAAGCTGATCATCAGCCTTGGCTCCCAGCAGCCCTCTGGTTTAAATGATAGACTTATTTTCCACTGACATCTTTCAGCCACTCCTTTTTTGCACCCCCCTCTAAAGTCTATTTGTTTTTGTACTCATTTAATTTCTTTTTTCATTTTCACCATAAGTCTCCATCTCTGTTTCCTTCCCACACATTTGTCACCTTTCAGCCTTCTTACTAGGCCCTGTTAATTAGTCTCCACCTGGGAACTTCCCTAGCTCTTTCACTCCTATTATGCTTTATCTTTCCCATCACCACCTTTTTGTTTCACAGATTCTCTCTTAATCTTACCATTTATCACTTCTTCTCCCTGAGCCTCCCCTTTCTTCTTTACCCACATATATATATATCCCTCATTTTACCTCCCCTCTACACTAACTTTGTTTTTTTTTTCTCTTTTAGATATTTTCTGAAGAAGACCTAAGGTCGAAACATAGATTTTTAACTCTATTTTCTATTTTCAGCGTGCATTTCAGATAACCATTTTGTTTTGCTTTTAGACCACATGCTGACGCAGTGCCTTGTTTTTGTTATTTAAAAAACATATTACATAACTGAACTTATAAGATACACCAGTCAGTATTTTCTAGATAATACTTAAACACTTTTCCTTCTCTTATCTGGGTGTGACAATTTGGGGCTTAAAATGGCTAGTACCAGAAGTGGTGAAAACAGTCCCCCACCCCTCGTAAATGTTAATTCACCTTTATATATTAAAGCCCAGAAAGGCAAAAAGTTAAATGGATCAAAATCTTCAGGTGTTGCTAAAGGGTTGGCTAAGGTGGACTTGGCTCAACCCAGGATAACTGACTTTCTGGAGGGTTTGACCTCCACCCCAGCTGCCCTTTCAACTCCCATCAACTCCCATAGTGAACTCACAGGAGTCAAATGCATCATCACTATATCCAATGAACTTGGGAAACTTAGGTACCACTCTAACATATTTAGCCCTCCTTCAGAAGAAGGAATATCTATATTACATTTTGATATGGATCTCTCTACGAATCTTTCTACAGAGTCCCTTGACTATAGCTCGTCTGTGCAACTAGAAAATTCAGATTCAAATCTAATTACTCCCCCCCCAAGAATATTCTCTGCTTGATTCATGATCCCACTTTCTATCAAAACAAGACAATTTCTCCTCACCTTCAGGATTGAAGACAAAAAGGAAATTAGCCAGTTCAAAATCATCATTACATCCAGATAAATCATCTTTAGTAATACAGGATCTCAGTATCACCTTTAAGGGACTTAAGAAATTGGTTACAGCAAATCTGGGCAGTGCAAAAGATTCTAGATTTGGAGATATAAATAATTTGCCACTAACTCCAGAATTAATACCAGCGGGTCCAATGCCCTTTTTGCCACAGAATTTAGTGGAATCTGATAAAGACCATTTTACTAATGAGGGAGACTTTATATCATCATCTTTTCTATCCAAACAAATCCTTGAGATTATAAAAAAAAAAACAATATTATGTTAATATAGTTATACTGGAGAACATGTGGGCTTTAAAGGAGGAAATAGCAAATCTTAGAGCAGATGAATTTTATAACCTAGCTTTAATAACCCAAATCAAGAACAAGACTCGGGCACAAACTGACAGCTTTTCTGAGGATTGTCAGGAGGTGCCAACTGTTTCTAGAGAGAATAAATGCATTCAAGTTAATCTTCCTCGACTGGCTCAGTGGTGCTTAGGGCTGAGGCATCCTCCTTACCTAGCACCATGCCGGTGACCCAAGTTCAGGAGTGAGCTTGGGAAGCCAGGGATTGGATGAGGAGGAGAGGATTGAGCATCAAATGGTCTGCTCTCCTTTCCTGGGAGGGAGGAGGGACAAGGTTCCATGTCACTAGTGGCTCTCAGTGGAGACTGGGTGCACTGCAGTTGGGAATGTAAGATGGGGAAGACATCTGCAGGTGAATGAGTGAGCATGCCCATTGTGTGCTGGACATCATTGCATATGCGTGTCTCGGGGGGGAGCCAGAACAAGGAAAAGCCCGGGCATCTGCAAGGACAATGGTGGGCCTCAAGACAACCTCACACTCCATGCCAGACTCAGCCCATCATGGGATCCCTGATTCCTCCTCCTCCTCCTCCTCTCAGCCTGGCAGCCGGATTTGAAAGAGTACCTGTAAGTGGTGGCGGCCCCAACTCTGGGGGGTACAAGCTAGGATGGGGTGGTTTGTTTCCAGATCTGGGAGTGGAAGGGGAGCTCTGCTGGGGGATTTGAGTTGGGGGGATTTCAGGAAGGTGGAACATGTCAACCTGGTGGGCTACTTCCAAGAGAGATTACAGGTGCCGGTGACTGGAGGGAAAAAGAGTTAAAAAAAAAAGTTAATCTTCCTCACTAATTTTCAAAGGAAAACTCAGTTATAATTTATGACTCACCAGCAGCTCAGAAATTGATGGAAAACAAAAAAAATACTCTAGGAAAAGACAAAAGAAAAATGTAGTTCAAAAACAGTCTATTAAATCTAAACAAACATCTCATGGGTCTGGAAAACTTGATGTAAATAGGGATGGTATTGGGAAAGCAGTTTAGTCTTATGCAAATGCAATAGCTTATTTAGGTACAGTAGAAATGAACAAAGAACAATTCCCTTCTTCTCCATTGATTATCTTACCAGGAACAGGTCAAGGGGAGACTGAGGAAAAATTCCCTGTCAAAGGGGATGCCACTAATAGTACTGAGAAACATCTTCTTACCTTTTTTGGTCCTGATAATAATAGGACTGAGTTGGAGTTTTTGATCAAAATGTATGGTATTAATAAATTAAATGCCAAAACCCCTGAAAAACTGACAAAACAGGTTTGTCACTTGTTACATGTTCCCCTTATGTTTGATGGTATTTTATTAAATGTCCACCCAATGTACATTTTTCAGTTTTACTATAGTGAGGTGACATCTGCCTCACCGATATCCCCGACAGGTACAGCCTCAATGCCAAGTGTCGGCATTGCACTGTTGGGGATGTCTCTCACCCTCCCTGTCTCAAAGGATGCAACTCTGAGTCGCAGTTGTTTTGGTGGGGGGGGGTGAAAACCGACGATGCAGTCCCAGTGCCAGCAGAGACCATCACAGCAACCCGGGGTATTTGCTGAAATCCTGTCACTGTGATGGTATTCACTCCTGTGGTTTCACCGTGTGGTCAGTATACCCATTTTTCTGACTGCATTCTCATATATTATGAATCTTCTAGTTTAACATCCCAAATTTGGGCCCAGGAAGCACTGCTTAAGTTGTGTGGCATTAATATCTTACCTCCCCAGAAAGTCCCAGTTAATACTGAGAGTCAATCTTCTGTGAGGTATGAAAGGGAGCATCAAAAGGACATCAGAAGGGCAACAAGAGTCACTGAAGTCATCTCTAAATTTATGGGGGCACAGTCTCAACTTTGGGAAAGTAAAACTCTTTCACTCTTCAGTTGGGAAACCTCTCAAAATGAGTCTATTAGTGTGATCAGACATGATATTGCTTCTTTATGCTATACCATTAGAATAGACCTAAAACAAAATGGAATTGCATGGATTATAATATATAGTGGGATCACAAATAGCCCACAAATTGATATTACTTTTAGGAACTCTAGATTGGCAACACTGGTACTAGATGCCTCTCCAGTTTTGGACAGCATTGGAGTATTTCCAATGGATATGAATACATCATGACTTAACAAACAAGACGCATATAGAAAAACTTTGTATAATAGTTCAATAGAGTATTTTAGATATGGATATAAGCCAGCAAATAATAACTGCTCAGAAATAGTGACTAGCAATCACATTTTTGTACTTCTAAATCTTTCCTCTCAATGGCCAGAACCTATTTCAAACTCTGCCCAAATTCAGGACAAACAGTTGGAAATGTTAACTATTCTTTCTTGGAATATAGGGCTTGCATATAAACTGGCAGACAATGAAGTTAGGACATTTTTTTTAATTTTAATATTCTGTGTTTTGGAAACTTGATGGCATTGTGTTATGTCTTTGTTGATTCCTGGATATACAACTTACACTATCTCAGCTATAAAAAAAAATTAAAAATATGGCAGAAGTCAGGCTGGCATGGGTACATATCTCAAGACATCTTTAAATGGTAACATTTCAGTTGCTGATTGTCAACTGTCATCAATACGTGTGCTCAATATGGAGAGTAGTAAATAACAGATTAATTCTTTTTAACACATATTTTCTACCTACAACTAGCTCTAGTTATCTTTCAACAATCTGGCAACAATTCTATGAATTATTAGATGAATTAATGACTAGATATGAATCCCATGTTTTTCTAGTTACTGAAGATTTTAACACTAGAATCTCTACTGATAATCAGGTTAAATTCCCTCATGAATTTATTTAAATTTTGAATGTGATCAACCCCAGAGTGAGCTGCATTATAAATTCAAAAGATAAGAAGTTTAATCAACAAGACAGGACTTTATATAAAATATTATCTGACTTGAACCTGTGTTTAGTAAATGGGCATCTGCCAAGTGACCCAGAAGGCGAATATACATTTATGAGCACATGGGATCATCAACTATCGATTTAGCCTGCATCGATCAGGATGCCTTAAAATCCTTGTATAATTTTGCAGTATTGGACCACCCCGATTCTTCTCATTTTCTGATTCTTATAAGCTTCCTAAGACTTGACCATGATTCTAATCAGTGGACTTGCAAGCTAGGAGAATTGGAAATAATTAATTCCAAAACTTTTAGATGGCAAAATGAAGCAATTGATCCACTTTCAGGATTACGTTATATTGATTCTTTAAATATCCGTATGTAATGAAATAGTATCAGTTTCAGATAATGATAAAATCATTGATAAATGGCTGGAAATCAATAACTGTATTAAACCTTTATTCAGAAATAACAGGATAAAGAAGCATTTAAACAAGCCAGCAGGGTGGCGCTGAGGGTTGAGATGCTGGACGCCACACCTCGTGCCATGCCGGTGACCTGGGTTTGGATATGGACTAAGGTTGCCAGGGGTCAACAGAGGAGGGAGAGGATGAAGCATCCATAGACAGATCTCCTCTCCTGGGGGGGAGGGCTATGGGGTTGTCCGGCATCCTGGTGGCCCCCGATGGAGATCGGGGGTACTACAGGATGGATGACTAATGTGAGGGCAAGTGCAGCAGATGTGGCAGGGTTGCTGTGTGCCATGTGTCATTGCACATCATGCTTGAGGAGAGGAAGCACTCACAGGGACAAAAGTGGATGTGCAGAGATGATGAGGGCTCCAGTGGCAAGGCCCATATCCAAGGCTGGCTCAGCACACGGAGAGCTCCCAAGTGCCAACCTGATGTCCAGGTAGGGCCTTGAGTCTGCAAGGTTGCCATCGGTGGGTGAGCCCTCCCCCAGTGATAACTTAGTTGCTGGGGAACTGACCTTGCTGGACTCTGGTGGGGAGAATACCAGCAAGTGAGGGTTCAGGCAAGGAGTGAGAGGCTTTAGCCAAGTGACCTCCTTGGAAGGGTGCCCAGAACCACAGAGTGAGAAATAGAAATGGAAATGAAAAAGAAAAAGAAGCATTTAAACCCTAAATGGTCTAATTTGTCTTGTCTGATAGCTAAACACAAACTAAAAAAAAAAACTTGTTAGAGTCTGTAAAAATCATAGAAACATAGGAAAAATCTTAGTTCTCTTAATAAAGCAAGGAAGGAATACAGGAAACTTTTGGATCTTGAGAAAGAAAAATATTGAAAAAGCATGTGGAATAAATAAAAAAACAATTAAAGATACTAAGGTCTTCTGAGCCTTGGTTAGTCATGGTTATAACCAATATACAAGACAAGTGGAAGCATATATTACACCTCAGATATGGGAGGAACACTTTCAGTCTTTTTTATTTTCTTATATAGAAGATAATAGAGATGCTAATATTACTGAAATCAGGTTAAAATATCCTCATCCAAGGCCCTTCCATATAAATCAGGAGGAAATCAAGAAAATATTGTATGCAATAACATCTAATAAAGCTCTCGGCTCTGATCAAGTCTTATCCGATATGTATAAGACTTTCTTTGACTAGTGGCTTCATATTTTACAGTAATACTTAATAAATTTGCTCAAGGAGAAAATGTCCCAGACAGCTGGAAGGAAGTATCATCTTTCCTATATACAAAAAGGGTCATGCCTCTGACCCTGGTATGTATAGACTTATCATCCTTATTGATGCCTCCCAGAAAATATTCTGCAAAATAATGCTGTAGGGGCTTCAGTCCTGGATCCATGAAAATCATGTACTGAATGAGACTCAAAATGGTTTTAAAAGTGTTAGATCTACTATTCAACATTGCTATGTTCTGTCTCATTTTATACACAAATATACCTGTATTAAGAAATCAAGACTTCATTGCTATTTTTTGGATCATAGGTCTGCCTTTGATAGTAATAAATTATTATGGCAAAAACTACAGGCTTACAATACTGATCCTTTTCTGTTGGACATCATAATAAGGTTACATCAAAACACTTGGGTTAGGGTACAGTATAATCAGTTTGGTGGTTTGACATATCTTATTAAAACAAATCTAAGAGTCAGACAATGATGCATTCTTCGCTCCTTCTTTATTCTATTTGTATATTAAAGCTATAATAGAGCAGTTGGAGTTACCTGAATTTCACTCTCCTAGCATGATAAATAAGAATGTACCCTGTTTAGCTTACACAGATGACACAGTATTGATTTTGATGTCATTGCTTGGTCTTCAAAGGAAAATAAATAATTTTGCTGCATTATGCAAAGATAGTATCCTGGTTGTAAATGTAAATAAACTTAAACTATTAGTCTTTGGCAACAGAACTAGAAAGACTCCAAGGTTATTCATGGAAAATTCAAAGATTGAACCCAAAATTATTATGATTATTTGGGGGTAAAATTTTCAGATAACTTTCATTGGAACAGGCATCTATTGTTAATGGAGACCAGGCTAAGGACTATTCAATGCATTTGAAAAATTTAACTTTGAGGAGGGAAAAGATACAGTTTCGGGTATACATACAGCTATTATTGCTAAAATACAAACTAGCATGTTATATGCAGCTGAAATGTGGGCATCTACAAAATTAAACACATTAGAGATAGTATTAAACAAGGTTTTTCACTATGTGTTGTCAGTTCCACAATGGGTTCCAGCAGAGGTCCTGAGATTGGAACTTGGACAATTCTAAATCTCTACCCTTGCTATTGAAAGATGATTCATTTTTCTTCTGAATTTATTCCAATTACTTGAGGAGAGGCTACCCAGACAATGTCTTGAAGAAGAAATTGAATATATGAGGAAAGTGTTTTCCTGCTTAATGGCTAAAACCAATAAGAAAAACCTATTCTCATTGGGTTTGGGACATTTATTGTATGAGATCTATTAGACCCAACTATGAAGTTATCTCCCCAAATAAACAAGCATTTGTCAATGCCGAATGTTGTCGTGCTGGCATTGGCAGAGGCGGAGGTGGAGAGGCATAGTGCTGTGAGTTTGTTAATATGTCCCAAAAGGTGATTTTGCATGCGAGTACGCCACTGTGTGTCAGAGCTGCGGAACCACGCTTTGGGCAGGCTGTGGAAAATGGCAGCTGGACTGTTGATAATAGGTGTGCACAAATGCCAGTGGTGAAAATGTGGCATGAAATATTGAGAATTGACAAAGTTACAAGGGTGCGTGGAAACTGCGCAATGCACACTTGCAACACAGTCATTGCCTGGACTTTCGCCACCAAATTTTCAACATAGGCATTTTTGGACCTCTGCTGATGAATAATGTCACCATCATTTCCTGAAAGTGTCCCAAAAAATGATTTCATACAGTGACCGTGCAATTCTGCACCGGACATGCGAAAACACATTTTAGCCAGCTGTACTGTTCATAAGGAGGTATGGAAAAATGGCAATGATGAACAGCTAGAGTGAAAGTATTACAAATTCACAAAGTCACCAGAGTGCGTGCAAACTGTGCAACACATGCTCATAAAACACTCATTTTATTGACTTTCGTCCCTAAATTTTCAACATAGGCATTTTAGGACATCTGCTAATGAACAGTGTCACTGCTATTTTCATAATGTGTCTCGAACACGGGCTTTCCACAGTGACCACGCTATTCTGTGCCGGAACTGCGAAAACAGATTTTGGTCAGGATGTGAAAAATGACAGCTGTGCTGTTCATTAGGAGGTGTAGAATAATGGCACTGTTGAAAATGTGGAGTGAAAATATAAGTTTGCGAACTTACAAGCGTGCGTGCAAACTGCGCCAATCGCAGCTCAGTAACACAGTCATTTTATGGAGTATTGTCAGCCATACCTCTCAACTGTACCACATTATGAGGAATGTTCTCATTTTACTTCAAAGCTCCCTGTTCCACATTGTGAGGACTTGTCCACATTCAGTGTTAACATTTTAAAGCAAAATCTATAGTAAATGATGCAAAAATACATTATTCAATTAATAACATACTTGCTGAACATAAATGCAAACATTTTAACAGAGTTCTGAGCTTCTTGGGTAAAGATTTGATGAAGTGTTCCACATTTTGCTCATTTGTTCCACATTTTGAGAGCCAATATTCCACATTTGGGGGACAAAGGGTTGAGAGGTATGTTGTCAGCAAATTTTCAACACAGGCATTTTAGGACCTCTGCTCATGAACAGTGTCACTGTCATTTTTGTAATGTGTCCCGAACAGTGACTTCACACAGCGACCGCGCTATTCTGCGCCAGAAGTGCGAAAACACATTTCAGCATGGATGTGAAAAATGACAGCTATATGGTTCACAAGAAGGTATGGTAAAATGGCATTGTTGAGTATGTGGCGTGAAAATATTGCAGATGCGCTAACTTACAAGCGTGCGTTGTGCAGTTGCTACACATGCTTGTAAAACAGTCATTTTTTTGATTTTTCCCACCAAACTTGCAACATAGGCTTTTTGAGAGCCCATCTCATGAACAGTGGCACTGTCATTTCATTACTCAGTCCCGAAAGGTGATTCCACTCAGTGACTGCGAAATCACCTTTACGGGACACCAATCTTACCATGACAATACAAGAATTCATGAAAAGGGGTCCCAAAACCCATGTTGAAAATATGGAACCAAAGTTCACAAAAATGCCCGAGATATGCATTAAAGTTGAAACCCCCTATTCATTCCATTATACAGCTTACTGGCATTTCTTCAGGTCGCGGTCAGCTTTGAAGAGTGCAGGCGTGTTCCGGTCCACAGAAGATCGATCGTGCCAAACTCCGCCGGTAAGTATGGGGTGAGGGGTGAGGAGGCAGGGTGTACAGTGGGTGGGTGCAGGTGGGGGAGGGGGCATCGAGACTATGAGGGACCGTTTTCATTTTACAGGAAAAAGGAAAAAACATCGTGGGACAGTTTTTGTTTTGCAGGAGATTTGGCATGCTGGGGTGGGCTCCCAGCATGCCACCTAACTGTTGAGGGGCGAGTCAGTAGCCGACAGGGTTTGGGCACCCTCGTTGGACACAACACGGGACAGAGGAGGAAGTAATGCTGAAGGGAATTGGGCACCCTGTTGGCACACAAAGAAAGTGGGTGGGGCATGAGCCAAGGGATTGGGCACCTTGACATTCAACAATTGGGGAGTTTATGTGCTGATGGGTGGACTCCTCCATCAGCACCATAAAGAAAGTGGGGAGGTTAACCGACAGAGGATTGGCACCCCAAAGTTGGCAGAAGTTGGTGGCGGCCGCTCAGCTGACCATGCACATAATGGCAGTGAGCATGGCAGAAAAGGACCGCTGCATATGACGAGCTTTACTCGGATTTCAGTGGACCTTTTCTTAGATGTGTTCACCACATTATATACGCATGGTGTCGGCGCCACATGCAGGCTGATTGGGAGAATGGGACGCACCTACAGGTGCATGCCCTGCATTCGCCCAACAGCGACCCGCCTCAAAGCTGCACTGTCCCATGATGCTGGCTGCAAGCGCACCAAATACAAAAAGGGTTAGAGACACAGCTATGATCAAGGACCTTGTAAGGGTCCCTTCTCTCAAAAATTTTAAATAGTATGAGTAGATTAAGGCCACACATAATCCTGAATTTTATCTGATTAATCTACCTAACCCTTCAGATTGGAAATACTAGGTTTAATATGGAACTTTATGATGCTAATTATATCTATTTCTAACAGAAATGGCCTGGTATAAAAAACTATTGTAAATGTGGGATGAAGGTCGAAGCTGACCTCGGGCATATCACACTTTCATGCCCGTTATACTCAAAGAAAAGAGCGGCTACTGGTTAGGCTCGATACTGGCTGAACTCAGTCTCTCCTTGGACCATATAATTCCAGTATTGTACAATACTCAAGATATGTCAACGCTATGCAGACTGACTGTCTTTTGTCATCTTTGAAACTGTAAAACAATAATTTCTTGATTGTTTACATGCACAGGGGTCATAGGTAATTTATTTATTTTTATGCCAAAACTTGGCCTCACCTCCAATATGTTAGAAGTTTGATGTTGGATTGAGAATATGGGCAAGATACTTGTTGGCAGTACAGGTAGCCAGACTGAAACCCATCCAAGGCTTGTTTACTCCTGTTGCAGGATTGTTAAAGAGTGATGTCTCCTCTGTCCCCTTACCTTTCTTTATCTGTATGTAGTATTGTATTTTTCAAATATTATATTATTGCACTATGATTGACTATCTAAATATTGATATGTTACATCTGGATAAATGTTCAAATATCTTGGTGTTGTTGCACTAATCTAGCTAACCAGTTTCCTCATTGTCTCCTGACCTGCCTGCTGGATACCATTGCACTGATTTCAAATTAATAACGATCTTAAGTAAAATCAGTCTATAACTTGGCTGTATTTATAGTCACCTGTACCTTTTAAACTTCAAATGTTGCATTGTAATTAATACTGGCTTGAGGGTGTCTCTTAAGTTTAATGTACCTTATGATATTTAATTCACTGTTACTCTTACGATATACTGTATCAAGTCATTGTAAATATCTTAAAATTCTTGTGATGTTTGTCACTACACTGCTGTAATTGATGTATTCTGTATTTTAAAACATTTTATGTAAAGGCAATAGCTGAACAATAAACTTAAACTTGGAACAGTGCTCCAATTCACCCAGCTGCAGAAATGGGAGCAGGAAGACCCAAAGGAAAATGAGATTTTGCTTTTTAGCTGGTTTATCTTGGGTAAATAAATTGTAAAACAAATGAGTGTATTTTTTTATGGACACTGGGTAAATATTTTCCAGTAAACATCGGGGCCGGGGGGTATGGGTGAAACAGCAGGACCCAAATGCTTATCAGCAGGGAATCAGGAGACTGAAAGCAGCACATAAGAGGGTAATGTCAGAGAAGATAAGTAAGGAAAAAATATGTAGTAGATGCCTTTCTTAATTAGGGCAATTGAAGAGCTTTGGAGGAGAGTAGACATCAAGGATAGATGACAGTGGTGTGGCCATGGAGGGACTGTAAGTATGTCTGTTGATTGTGGGTACCTAGGGGTGGAAGTGCACTGTGTGCTCAGTGTTGGGGAGTCCAATTTGGGAAGGATTTGTGAGTTCTAGGGTGGCAGTGTGGACTGGGTCTGGAGTCTGTGGTGAAATGGGGTACGGAATTCCAGTGTGAGAGGCCCTGTGCACAAAGTATGCTATATGCCTGAGCCAGTGTGACAGGCTCTGTGCTTTGTGAATGACCTGCAGAGCCATTTGCAAAGCATGCTATAGGCCAACGGTCAGCCACTAAAAACATTGACAATGCTGGCCTTTGACTGTCATTTACAGTACAATGTTATAAACATTAATTGTTAAATATCTTTTTAAAAGTAGGAAATTCATTTCAAAACCTACATTAAAACATCAGTAATGGTTTCACAGAAAGCATCAAAAGTAGGAAATCCAACATTAGGGTTAAAAAGTCTCCTGAACTGTGTTGAATCTGTGGTGGCATTTCTCAGGACTTGAATGATCACACAACACAGCATTGCTGTTGCTCTAACTGTGTCTTAATGCATTGGTGTGACTGCTATTTCTCAGTCTATACAGACAGTGCCAAGATACAGTAGGGCAACACTAACTCATTTGCTCCCTGTGGCCATTTTGGGTCGGATCCAGCAATGGATGGTTCCGATGCCATATTGTTCAAACCCAGGGGATCCCCACAACACATATTCAATAAGGCTCAGTGGACTTTTTATCCTAATGTTGCACTTCCCTACTTCTGACGCCCTGTGCTTGCAGTCATGATTGATACTTTATTGTAGGTTTTTGCAACGAATTGTAAAGCAAACATGGAAGATCACATAGAACCATTGAGCCAAGGCTCATTTGCAAAGTTATTTATTTAGTTAATGTTTGTTAACCAGGTAAGTGCACTAGACCTACAATGCACATTTACAGCACAACTTGAGAAAGTACTGACTACACATCAAATACAGGATTGTAAAATACAGCACATACAGCACAAATCACATAAAATGCATCAAAGAATATAGATTGTGGCAATGTATGGTCATTACAAAACACATGAATTATAAATTGATGCACACATAAACGTATTTAATGTTTGTAGATAGTTTCTTAGTTCACTCCTGAAAAGCAAATGAGAAGATAAATTATACAATTTCAGAGGAAATAGATTTCTAGTAAATGGGAGAAAAGGAGGAAAATGCCTGTAGCCGTGCATTAGTACAACACTTTGGAACAAATAACAATGACTTCTCACTGGATTTGAGAGGAACTGAAGCAACTCATCCAAGGAAGCAAGCACTTCCGATCTTAGTAATTTGTCAACAAAGCAACTGAGGGTGAAAGAACATATAGCAGCAGAGGGTAATCAACTCAGAGTATAAAAGGCAATGGTGAGAAAATTGGTTGGAAGCAAGGGAAAAGCAAAAAATGTTGTTATGTAGTAGTAAAACTTTTATTCATTTCGTCAAATGAATAGGAAAACTCAACTGAGCCAAGGCTCATTTTCAGTGAGATCCAGGTATGGCATATACAAGTACACAGTTGCAAAAATGCAAAAAATAGTCAACTGAACAATGGCAAATTACACTCGTGACAAAATATACATACATAAACAGGTGATAGTGGAGAATGCTGGACTACGCCAGACCTACGCTATTAGCATAGAGTTCAAGTTACGATACACTCTCAAAACTACCTTAGGTTATTTTTGTATTAGTTTATTAGGTTGAGGACTTCTTCCCACACCTCCTTAAAAAAACAAGGGGTGTGGGGGATCAACTCCCAACTCAAATAAACTGATATAAAAATTAACAAGCACAAGCCCGCGCTGTATTCACAAACACTTTGTGCTATGCAAGTAGCGGTGGTCTGGTATTCTCCACTATCACCCATAAACATCCATAATCTAATACAAATAAAATAATAATAAAAAGAGTTAATTATTATAAACACTGTATTAATAATACTAGGGTTTAGTCCAGTCACCAAGCTCGGTGAGAGGGCCCATTACTGAAATTGTGCAAAACTAACTTTGTCTTAACTGGGCATATTGCACATCTTAATGCAAGTTAAACATAATAAACAAGAAAATAAATTAAATATCATGAGATCTAGAACAACACTTTAGATTCACTTGTGCATTTGTTACAAACCACTGCTTTATTGCTCCCACATGGCTATTCAGGTTTAATGGTCTAAGAGCAATAGGCATGGAATTCCATATAATTCCACATATGGGGTCCTAAGTTAAAGAAATGTGATTTACCAGTTTCTAACCTACAATTTGGGTGAGCACATTCTAGACCACCTGCAGATATAAGCCCTTTTTTTATACGTCTTTTGTGCAGTTTATCCAATGTATACTCTGGGACTTTGGTCTTATAGCATTTGAACATATAGGCCAAAATATGAAATGTTCTTCTGCCTTTATTATAGGTGACATCTCAATTGGCCAGGTTACTTTTAGAAGTATTTGAAAAGGATAGCAGACCATATTTCAGGCTAAGCAGTACAGGACTCTGTGTGCCATTGCTAAAGCAAGCCTTAGAGGTAAGATTATGATTAATTCTATAAACAAGGCCAAAGTTGGTGTTAATGGATGTACTCACAGAAGAAATATGGTAAGAAAGCTCTAACTTGGGGTCTAAATAAAATTATCCCTAAGCACTTACAATGACTGGTGTCCAATAGTGACCTATCAATCCTGGAGATATTTAAATGACTAGAGCTTGCTCAACATTTAAAGCTAGAGCCAAACAGTATGGGTTGGATTTTGTAGTGTTTATCATAAAGCGATCACTGACATCCAACATGTAGTTTCATGAACATTACACTATATGTAACATATAGATCAAAGTTAAACACATTCAGAATTTCAATTTAGTATTGAACTTGGAATTGTATTGGCCATATACAAACTGTCCAAAACAAAACACTTTCAAATTACAGGCTACAACAGCAGGCATGAGAATTGATGCCCCCATTCCTTATGAAGTGTTCTTGCTGTAACATACCGCATTACAGCAAAAGGTCGGTTATTCTGAATGCAGTTCCTAGCTCCCAGAGGAAATCTCTTTCAGCTGCTCAGGGTGGCAGATGCTGGATGAAATATGATTTAATGAGTGCAGATTAAAAGCGCAGAGGGGGCAGACAGTACAGAAGAGGACCAAGAAATACCTGACATCCTGATCAGGTATTTTGGCTCAGTTTTCACAGTGGAGGGGGGTGGACCACCAGGAAACAGCAGGAATGGGGGGAGAGGAGGTGGACACAAGTCCATTTTCTGAAGACAGAGTCTGGAAGGGACTTTCAGCTCTGAAAGTGGAAAAAACTATGGGCCTCAGAGAGGTGCTAGCTGATCCACTCTTCAACAGCTCACTGGAAACAGGTGGGGTTCTGGAGGATGGAAGAGAAGCTGGCATGATCCCTCTACATAAGAGCTGCAACAGGGAGCACAACAGAGAGGGGGAAAGCAATTATAAACTGGTGAGCCTTACTTTAGCCATGGGGAAATTAATGGAAACCCTGCTAAAAAAAAAAAAAGCCTGGTAGAGTATCTTGAATCCAATGGGTTGCAAGACCAGAAGGAGAACTGAACAGGGAAGGCCGCAGACCGCGGAGTTCAAAGGGAAGTAATCTGACTATTTGGGGCACAAAATTGCACAGTAAATGAATGGGCATTGCTTTTGTGTAAAGTGGCTTGTACTCTGGGGATTGTGTGGGATGGGGAGGAGGGAGGAAGACAACCGAGGGAGGCTGAGAGAGGGACTACTGTGGCCGGAGGGACCACATGACTGGAAAGTCCAATCAGGAGACCCAGGGCACAGTATAACGGTGCCATTAAGGTTGTAGTCTCAGCAGACCAGAGGGACAGCAGAGTGGGGAAGGATGCCGAATGTGAGTTCAAAGGAAAGTAATCTGATTATTGTTTGGGGCACAATGTTTCACAGTAAACACATGGGCATTGCTTTTGTGTGAAGGGGCTTGTACTGTGGGGATTGTGTGGGATGGGGAGGAGGGAGGAAGATGACCGAGGAGGCTGAGAGGGACTACTGTGGCCAGAGGGACCACATGACTGGAAAGCCCAATTGGGAAGCCCCAGGGGGTATTTATTTTCCAGTAGACCTAGCAACCCCTTGCATGAGTGCCATAAAGCAGGAGTGTGGCATCTGACTAGATGGCATCTGCAGGGCATCCACAAGGAGGACGCAGCCATGTTGAAGTGGGAGAGAAGGAGTCAGGAGTGAGACATTGTAAAAGAGAGTACTGATTTGTTTGTAGCAGAGGGGGTCAGAGCTGGATTAGTACTTGGTAGGGAAAACAGGGAGGATGGAGGGTCCTAGGGATTGGGGCAGTAATCAAGCAAGGGGATGGGCTTGGGGAGGGAGGGTGTTTGTGGGCAGACAAGCGGGAGGAGAAGTGGGACGGGTGGTAAGTTGTAATGGTTGTGGGGCAGCCATCTTCTTGGGGTTGCATGGAGGACAGTAGGGTGTATGGTGTGTAGGCAGATGGGGAACTTAGAGAGGAGCTCGGATGGCTGAGAAGGAGCTCAGTAGATGGAGGGAGGGGTTGGGAGGACACCAAGTGCTAGAGGACCTGAGGAGGTCTTACCCAGATGTCACAGCAAGTGTACAAAGGGGTAAAGAGGGAGAGAGAACAAATGGAGCAGCCACTCAGGAGCAGCTGAGAACAGGGGCTGATGATTGGAGGGTAGTCAAGTATCATGGGAAGATGGGAACGGGGTAGAGCAGGGACTTAAGTCACAGGAAGAGGCGAATGGGGTTGCCCGGGAAATAAGAAATGAGTATAGGAACAGGTTCTCAGTGTTGACTAGCCTAGGAGAGTAAGAGGGAGGATAACATTTACAGTTAAGAGAGAAAGGTGGGTAGTAAAAGGGCAGGGAAGACTGCAGAGAGGTGGGAGGCAAGATCAGAAGTCCAGACGGCAGCAGAGGCAGGAGGGAAGCAAAGATAGGAGGCAGAGAAGCAGTTAATGGAGGGTGGAGGGTGGAGCAGGTTGAGACTGGACAGGGGGACACAGCAGGTAGCCCAGGCATGGAAGGTACAAGAGAGAGGGGGGCACAAGGAAGGGGAAGAGCACAGAGTAGGGGAATCATGGGGAGCCAGTGACAAGGGGGATGTTAAGGTTCAGGAAGGGGTAGCAGACACAGGAAGGGTGGAGGAGAAGCACATGGGGAGTGGTAGGAGGGAGGAATCAGACCAGGCAGGGGGGTGAGAGAGGAGTGAAGAGGTGAAGGATAGGGGATAAGCAAGATTCAAGGGAGGCACAGGGCACAGGGGTCCATAGGAAGAGGAGTAGGGGTGGAAGATCGAGTCAGGGGACAGAGGAATAGTATGCAACAGGAGGGTGAAAAGGACAAAGGAGGGAGGGTCCATAATTCTGGGGACTCAATACTAAGGGAGTAAGATGGGGGCAGGAGCACTAGGAAAAGCAGTGTTTGGGTGGAGTGCATGCCAGGCATGATGGCAGGTGGAGTGGGTCAATAAATCAACAGGTGTGTGGAGAGGGTGAGGCAGAAATCACACATTGTGGTGCACCTGGGCACAAATGACTTGGAGGGGAGAAGGGTAGAAGAGGTGCAGGAAAGTTTCAGGAAAGTGTTAGGACTATGCAGTAAATAGTGAAGGCCAGTAACGTTCTCTGAATTTCTCCCAGTACCAAGAGCTACTACAGCCAGAAAGCAGAAGATTGTGGAGTTCAAAAAATGGCTGGGAGAATGGTGTGAGTCTATGGGGTATGGATTGGTGGGGAGTAGGGCACAAAGTGGGAGAATAAGGATCTGTATGTGCAGGATAAGTTGCACCTTAGTAAAGAAGGCTTGCAGGTCGTAAGCAAAGTTGGGAGTTCATCCAAGCTGACTACAATTTGAAATAGGAAAGGGGGGCCAAGGGGTGTAGGAGTTACCAGAGGAGAGAATACTTTGGATCCCCCATAGCAAGGCAGGAGCAGAAGTCAAATAGAGTGGGATGGGGGAAGGGAATGGTGCTGAGGAGATAGGATCACATTGTTGGGTGGTATCACTGAATGCTAGGAGCTTGGGTAGCAAGATAACGGAATAGCAGGCAATGATGACAGAATGGGAGGTGGGCATAGCCATCATCACTGAGACATGGGCAACCCAATATAATAACTGGGACCTAGCTAGCACAGAATTCAAACTATACTGCAGGGACAGAGAAAAAGAAAGGGGTGGCCATCTATGTTAGGAAGGGATACTGTGTAACAGGAAAGGAGGGGAGGCGGCAAGGTGGAGGCCTTATGAGTGCAACTCCACAGTTCAAAAGGTAGAAAGATTAGATTGGGGGTTGTATACAGGCCACTGACTCAAAAGGAGGAGACTGAGCACAGTTAAGGAGGTTTAGTGGCTAAGGTAATGCTGTGGTGGTTGGGGACTTTAACATGCCAAGGGTAGATTTGAACGTCTCGGCTACCTCATGTGCCAGGGAGCAGATCCTCCTGGGTGCCTTCCAGGATGGCTTCCTGATGCAGAAAGTAGCAGAACCAGTTAGGGAGGGGAACATTCTGGACCTGGTGCTGATGGATGATGAACAAGTCCAGAATGATGGGGTGGAAGTCCCACTGGTGGGAAGCGACCACCGCATAGTGTGGTTCAAACAACATGAAGTCTTGCTGTATTCTGACTATATGCAGTTAGCCCCAGCACTTGAACTGCTCCAGAGAGGAAAGGGTTAACTCTATTTATTTATTTATTTATTTATAGCATAGGAATTGCAACCCTTTGAGTCATAGACTCATTTCCAAAGGCTCCACATCAAGTACAAGGCATTACAAAGACAAGTACAACAACCGGTGAATACAGTTTAACAATGGGAATAGTTATACAAGTGAATCAAGCATACATAAGGTAATTGCCTATACAGTTGGTTGCTATAAGGGAAGGAGGCAGCATTACATGCATACAAAAAGTACAGGTGTGCAATGAGCATACTTAGGCAGATTGTTTATACATGAGGAAGCTAACAGATGCAGCAATGCAGGTTACAGTTGGATTGCAGGGTGCTGTCTCAAGTAATGTTTTGCAGTGTGCAGCCTTCAGGGCGGCATTGTCAAGATCCTAAAATAGGAGTGTGCTATGGGCTAATTAGAAAAGGTCAAGGGCACAGGGCCCCGGATGCAGAGGAAAAGCGAGCAGCCTCGTTTGAGACCCTGTCAGTGCCAGGAATAGCATCTTATGACAGGGCAGGGAGCCTAGGGTGAGGCTAGCGGTTGCACTGACTGCCAAGGCATAGAATGTTGAGCTCAAGCTCGGTTTTCAAACCTCTGTCCCAGGTACTCCTCAGTGTAACCATTAGATTCTTTCTCCGCCTAACTGAGAAGTTGCTCCGGAGATTCTCTCCTTCACCGGTTCGGTTTAAGTAAAAAATGGTTGGTTTGTCAACTGTTTACTTATTTTTTCGGTGTTCGCATCTCTGTCCTTGGTACAGTAAGTGTTTAGTAGGTAGTTTAGTGTTTTGTGGTAGAAATTGTTTTTTGTCCTGTTTCTTCCCAGTCAGTCTGGCTAGGAACCGAAGCGATTCTGTTTTGTTTTTTTCTCTGATTTGTACTGTGGTTTCCGGTACCTATCGGATCCTAAAAAAACGATAATTTCCTTAGTCTTTTTAACCGACCCGTGGCACGGTTGGAACCAATAGGCTTGTAGTTGCCTGGCTTAAATGTTGGTAAGGGTAACTTTTTCCTTTAGGCATGTCTGAGAAACCCAAAAAGAAAACTGGTCCCACTGAGTTTCAGCACTGCACTGAGTGTGGGGAGACCTTTGCTGAGGCTGATCCCCACCTCGTTTGTGTTTACTGTCTGGGGTTTGACCACCTCAAAGCGAACTGCCAAATTTGCAAAAACTTTCCCAAAGCCACTTTAGATAAATGTTTAAGTAGGCTGAAGGAAAGGGAGGCAGAGAAATCCGCTGACCCGGATGGCCAGCCCGGTTCAGTTCGACCGAACCTGAGGGTGTCCACTGACCTGGGCGATACCTCCTCGGGCAAAGGAAAGCAGATGCTGCGAATCGGTTCCATCTAAGAAAAGCAAGTCAAGCCAGTTCGGATCCTGGTTCCCATGTTCCGACAGCTGATGAAATAGCTAAGCGATTGCTATTGTACAATCGTTTCGTCCGGTTCCAACCGAACCGACACCAATTCAAAGACGATCGATTCGGTCGGACTTGTCTGCTTCTGAATATGATCCTGAAGCATTCTATGAGGGTGATTGGGAAGGAGCTGAAGATTATGAAGAAGAAGAGGATTATGAAGGCCTAGATGAGCCAGTAGAGCCTGACATCTCCCAAGACAGGCCTTCCAATGTGTTTCCTCCCAGGCTTTCTGAGCCCCCCTCCCATTTCTTGTTCTACAAGAAAGTGGCTGATATTCTTCAGCTCCCAGTGGAAGAGGCTGAACAGGATCAGGAGGAACCTGACTATGTTGAGATGACAGATGTCCCAGAGTCCAAAATGGTGTCTGTCCCTCTGCATAAATCCCAGGGGAAACAGACACAGAAAATTCTTCAGTTTCCAACATCCATACCTACTGTGGACAAAAAGATGGACAGCAGGTATGCCCTGTCAGGTCCTGGGATGGAATTCCTTACAAATAATTGCAGCCATGCTGGGGTAGTGCAAGCTGCAGCCTGTGGCAAGGCTAACATTCCCCTGGCATCTCACCCCCCAGATAAGGATTCCAGGAAAGTGGATGTCATGGCAAAGAAACAGTACTGGGCATCCTCTTTGGGGCTCAGGTAATCTAATTACATGGCATATATAGCCAGATACCAGAAGCCTATGTGGGATACAGTTCTGGAGTTGGCTAAGAATGTCCCTCCCCAGCTGGCCAAGGAGCTGGAGCAGGTGGCTGTGGATGGTATTGAGGCATCAAAGGTCCAGTTTCATGCTGCTGTTGACTCAAATGTTGTACATTCTAGGGTCATGGCTACATCTGTCTCCATGAGGAGATTTGCTTGGCTCAGGTGTACCAGTTTATCATAGGATATCCAGACCAAGGCCATGGATTTTCCTGTCACTGGTAACTCTCTGTTTGGGGAACAAACAGAGGCTTACATGAAAAAGATGGATGAATGCAGGACCACCTACAGGAGTGCTGCTGCCAAGGAGAAGCAGGTCACTCCTCAGAGGCAGCAATCTAGGGCTGGCAGAGGTAGGCCTTTTCAAAGGCCTTTTTACCAAGCCCAGGCCTCCTCTTCTTTCCAGCAGAGGGGGTTCTTTAGGGGAAGAGGCAGATGGGGGATAACCAGGACTTCATCCTCCACTCAGTCCAAGCCCACTGCCAAACAGACACCCTGATGTGTCAGTCAGGGTCACCTCCCTGGTTCCAGTAAGGGGCAGGCTGGCTCACTATTTCCAGGTCTGGAAGTCTATTACCTCAGACAAATGGGTCCTGGAAGTAGTGAGCCAGGGACTTGCTCTCAGCTTCAGAAGGTTCCCAAAAATGAGAGCAAAGTCCTTCAGTCCTCCCTCTCCTGTGGAGACAAAGGCTTTAGAAGCAGAAGTCTCTGCTCTACTGCTCCTGTGAGCAGTAGAAAAGGTACCTTTCAATCACAGGGAAAAGGACTGTAATCTAGATACTCCTTACCCCAAAAAGACAGGGAGTGGCGACCCATCCTAGATCTACGATACCTAAACAAACACATACTAAAGCCAAAGTTCAAAATGGTGACTCTGGGAATAATTCTCCCCTCTCTGAGACCAGGAGACTGGCTAGCCTCCCTGGATCTCAAGGATGCCTATTTCCACATACCTATCAGACATTCCCACAGAAAGTACCTCAGGTTCAAGTTGCCCTCAGGCCACTACCAGTTCAGAGTAATGCCTTTCGGCCTAACATCTGCTCCAAGGGTGTTCACCAAGTGTCTAGCAGTAGTGGTGGCCTTTTTTAGGAGACAAGACATCATACTGTTCCCTTACCTGGACGACTAGCTCATAGTGGGTCAGTCTTCAGACCAAGTGAAGTTAGCTCTAGAGAACACTCAAAAGCTTCTGGACTCCTTAGGATTCATCCTGATCTAGAAAAGTCTGTTCTGGAACCAGCCCAGCTTCTCACATTTATAGTTGTAGAGCTGGACACTGTCTAGCCAAGGCCTTTCTTCCTCTCTCAAGGGTTCAGTCCCTCATCACTCTGGTTTCCTCTTTTTGTCCACTAGTATCTCGGCCAGTCAGACATTTCTCGCAGTTGCTAGGCCACATGGCAGCTTGCACTGCAGTAGTGCAAGGGGCAAGGTTTCAAATGAGAGATATTCAATTTCATCTAAAATCTTTTTGGTCTCAGAAAAAAGACCCCCTCTCCAAGTTAGTTCCAGTGTCTCAAACTCTGGTTCAGGTTCTCCAGTGGTGGCTGGAGGAGGACAACCTGAGACAAGGTGTCCCCTTCCTCAGTCAGGCCCCAACAGTGATTCTCACCACAGACGCTTCCCTGCTGGGATGGGGAGCCCATCTGGATCTGCTTATTGCTCAGGGAACATGATCTCATCAGGTGTCTCTCCTGCACATAAATCTTCTCAAACTCAGGGCTGTCTTTCTAGCACTTCAGACATTCTCAAACACAATTCAGGGGAAAGTGGTGCAGATCAGGATAGACAACACCACAACCATGTGGTACATCAACAAGCAGGGGGGCACTCGGTCCTTGGCCTTGTGCACCGAAGCCATGAAGATATGGTCACTAGCTTATTCCCTGCAGGTTTCCCTGATAGCTGTGTATCTCCCAGGGAAGGAAAATGTACTGGCAGATGCTCTCAGCAGGATTTTTCAAGGTCACCACGAATGGGCCCTGAATCCTCTAATTCTTCAGATCATTTTCAAAAGGTGGGGCACTCCAGAGATAGATCGCTTTGCAGCCCCGGACAATCATCAGCTCCCTCTATTCTGATGCAGACAACCTCTTTTGGGGTCTGTTCCTCAAGATGCTCTCCTCTTGGATTGGACAAACAGGTTTCTGTATGCTTTTCCTCCTTTTCCTCTGATTCTCAGAGTTTTGGTCAAGATCAGGTCTCAGCCTTGCACTGTGATTCTGGTGGCACCGGACTGGGCCAGGCAGCCTTGGTACCCCCTACTACTGTCAATGTTAGTGACAATTCCTCTTTGTCTTCCCAGACAGTTCAATCTTCTCACCTCATTTCAGGGGCGGATACTGTATCCCAACCTTCAGACTCTCAGATTCAAAGCTTGGCTCTTGAGGAGATAGAATATGCAGGTCTGCATCTTTCCCAATCAGACCTGGGCATTCTTAAGGCTAGCAGAAAACCTTCCACTAGGAAAACCTACAATTCCAAATGGAAGAGATTTGGTGTTTGGTATTCTCATAGGCATATTCAGCCAGATTCAGCTGACATTGCCACTGCTTTGGACTATTTGGTGCATCTTAACAGTTTAGGCCTCAGGCCTACAACTCTCAGGGTGCATTGGGCAGCCATCTCTGCTTTTCTTTCAGCTGGGAAGGGTACTTACTTAGCCTCTCATCCAGTTTTCAAGAGATTTTTCAAGGGTTTGGTTCATATATATCCTCCTTTTAGGGACTCTACTCCTGTTTGGGATCTGAATATCTGCATTGCACAGCTTATGCAGCTTCCTTTTGAACCATTATCTTCAGCTGAGCTAAAATACTTGACTTGGAAAACTGTGTTCCTGGTAGCCATTACCTCTGCCAGGAGAATCAGTGAGTTACAGGTTTTATCAGTGGAACCTGATTTAATTTCATCTCAAGGGATAAGGTGGTCCTTCAACGAATAGAAAGTTCCTCCCCAAGGTGGTATCAGACTTTCATCTGAACCAATCTATGTAATTGCCTGTATTTTTCACTGACCATTCTTCCTCTGGGGAGAGAAGATTACACAGTCTTGATGTAAAGAGGGCCCTTAGTTATTATATAGAATCCACTAAGACCCATAGAAATAACTGTTCACAGCTGTTTCTCACTTATGGAGTAGTGGGAAAAGGTAAACCTGCCACTAAGAGAACTATTGCCAGGTGGATTGTCTCCTGTACACAGTTTTGCTACTCAAAATTGGGGAAGGAGCCACCCTCAGGCCTGAGGGCTCACTCCACCAGAGGTACAGCTGCTTCGGTCGCAGCAGCCAGAGACATACATTTAGTGAAAATCTGTAAAGCAGCCACCTGGAAAACCATTCACACATTTACCAAGCATTACTCTTTCAACATCCAGTCAAGAAGTGATGCTAGGTTTGGCACAGCAGTGCTGCAGAACCTGTTCCCAAAATAGGTTCTGTAACTCCCTCCTCCAAGGAGGTACTGCTTGGTAGTCTGCAATTAGTCAGAATACAGCAAGACTTCATGTTGTTTGAAGAAAAAATACTCACCATAGTAATGTTGTTTCTTCTAATGGAGTATTGTTGTATTCTGACCTCCCTCCCTGCCTCCCCTCCTGGAACCTAGTTGTTTTTGGGATGTGGGTGGGCAGGCGCAGTGCTGCACTCCAGGGGTGCACCTGGGTTACCTCTTCTTAGGATGAGGTTTTTGTTGTTATTACTTTAAATATATATCATTAAATTTTACTACATACTTGGATTCTTTTTGGGGTTCTCAACTTGAGTCTTTTGGACCCTAAAAATCTGTTTATTGCCATTTGGCACAAAATTTTAGAAAAACAATTTCTGTTTATAGTTAGTTAGCATAGTGCCCGTAAGAATCTGATGGTTACACTGAGGAGTACCTGGGACAGAGGTTTGAAAACCGAGCTCAAGCTCAGTGTTCTAGGTCTTGGCATAGAGTTAACCCTTTCCTCTCCGGAGCAGTTCAAGTGCTGGGGCTAACTGCATATAGTCAGAATACAGCAAGACTCCATTAGAAAAAACAACATTAATATGGTGAGTAATTTTTTCTTCTCCCTCAATCTAGGAAAAGAGGTAGCCACAACCAATACTCAGGTCCTGGACTTCAAAAGAGCAGACTCTGGCAGGATGGGAAGCATACTGGAAGAGCATATAGCTAACATCCGCCCACACATCGACACCAAGCAAAAATGGGTGATCATCAAGATGGGCCTCACTGAGGCCATTAGCACACGTAGAGCCAGAGCAAGAAAACAGGATCAAGAAACCAAGCTGGATGAACAGGGAGTTTGTGGAGAGGTTGAGGGAAAAGAGGGCTGCCTTTAGGAGCTATAAAACATCCAACCGTGAGGTGGATAGGGAAGAATAGGTGAGGAAATCCAGGAGGTGAGAAATTGTAAGGGCTGCCAAAGTGTTGAGAAAACTGAAGCTGGCACATGGGATGAGAGAGGAAAAGGATTTCTTCAGGTGTATATATGGGAGAAGAAAGAGTAAGGACCAGATTGTTAGGATGAAGAAGAGGCGATGACTGGGCAGAAAGAGGGCAGAACAGGCAGAAGTACTCAACAAGTACTTTGAGAACTTATGTTCAGTATTTACCAGACAGAGAGGGATAGACTCATGTCTAAGGGGAAGGTGGGATGGGAGTGGGGGGAGGAGAGTACGGATGGGGAGATCCCAGTGGGTAGGATGTTGGAGGGACTTATGTCTGTGAGGGTGGATAAGGCACCTGGGCCACACAGAGTTCACCCTAGAGTCTTTAGAGAGATGGCAGAAGTCCTGGCAGGGCTGCTGGCAAACTAATTAACACCTCCCTGGATACTGGGTGCATACCCAGGGACTGAAGGATAACACATGTGGTACCACTCCTTAAGAGTGGGCCCAGGGACAAACCAGGGAACTACAGACCAGTGAGCCTTACTGCCATTGTAGGTAAGCTAATGGAGGCTATCCTCAAAGAGAGACTGGTGACGTTTCTGGATGATAATGGTCTCCAGGACAGCAAGCAACATGGGGTTGTCTCGGGCAGATCCTGCCAGACAAACCTGGTTGAATTTTTTGATTGGGTAACAAGGGCACTGGACAAGGGCCATGCAGTGGACATCCTTTACCTGGTCTTTAGCAAGGCCTTTGACTTGGTGTCTCATAGAAGGCTGACCAGCAAGTTGGGTAACCTGGGAGCAGGGAGAAAACTGGTTAGATGGGTCAAGAGCTGGCTACAGGATAGGCAGCAGAAGGTAGCTGTGGGAGGTGAACTATTAGAGCCCAGAGCTGTGACAAGTGGCGTCCCACAGGGATCAGTGTTGAGCCAGTGTTGTTTAATGTTTTCATTGCCACATAATCAGATGGGATAAAAGTAAGATCAGCCTCTTCTGAGATGACACTAAGGTCTATGCAGAAGTGGATGGGGGAGGCGGTAGAGTACTCCAGGAGGATTTAGCAAGATAGGAGGGCTGGTCAAACACATGGCAACTAGGGTTCAATGCCAAGAAGTGTAAGGTCAAGCACTTAGGGGCCAAAAATGTAAACATGTATTTATTCTTATTTATTTATTGAATTGTTTCACCAGGAAAGATACACTGAGCAACTTAATGCTCATCTCACGGTACGTCCTGGGGGAATAGGGAGAGGGATGTACAGAGTGTGAGTTCAGATACATACATAACAGATGGTGAATACATACATACAGCTACAAAACAGGTTCATGGCAAATGAGTACAATATAGGCTGTTGCAGCAGTTACTGTGTTGGCAGTTCATGGAGCAGCATGCATATATAATCAGTACAGGGACCAAGCATAGGATGCAAGGTTGACAATGCATACATTACAGGCAGTACACTAGTGATGCAGATGCAGCAGGGTGAACACATAGATCCAGTCACCCTTTTAAGAGCTAGTCTATAAGGGGAGTATAAGTGCAGGCAGGGTGGGGGTGATGAGAAAGAGGAGAATAAGAGGAGAGAAAAAGTGAGAGGAGACAGGTATGCAAGGAGGGGGTCAGAAGCAGGTGCAGGTAGGTGTAAGGTAATTGTGCAGTGCAGAGGTAAGGGAGTAGAGGGAGGAGGAGTGGTGGATTTGTGAAGGGAGTGCATTCCACATTTTAGGCAGGTGGTAGGAGAAGGCTTTTTGGCCAGAGAAAGTGGTTCTGCAGGGGAGTGAGAGGGTACGAGTGTCAGCCTGGGATCTCAGGGAATAGAGGGAGTGGGTAGGGGTGCCAAGAGAGGAGGAGATATAAAAGGGGATAGATCCAAGCCAGAATTTAGAGATGAACTTAGCACCATGTAGCACATGCCAGGAGTGTAGGGGAAGGAGGTTGAGAGAGTGGTAGAGGTCACAATGATGGGTGCGGAAAGGGGCATCAAGAGCAGAACGACAGAAGGAATTGAAGAGAGAGTCCAGTCTGGATAGGTGGAACTGTGGGGCTGCATCGTAGACTATGTCACAGTAGTCGAAAATGGGCATGATCATCTTCTGTACCAGCTCACGCCTGGTGGTGAGCGGGATGCAGCTGCAGTTTCTGTAACGCGCCCCAAGTTTAGGCCTTAGTTTTTTCAGAACGGCATCGATGTGTACAGAGAAGTCAAGGTGTCTGTCCAGCCAGATGCTGAGATACCTGAAAGAGGAGGAGTCCTCAAGAGTAGTCCCATCAAGGGTGTGTAAGGTGGGGAGGTGACTTAGCCTAGCGAGTCTCTGCCTTGTGCCAAAGGACATGGAGACTGTCTCCTTGGTATTTAGAAAGAGTTGATGAGAACTAAACCAGAGTTGGACTTTGGTGAAGTCAGATTGGAGCCTGGTAGTGACAGCAGCAACAGTATTGCCAGAGGCAAACAATACTGTATCACCTGCATACATGTGGATGCTGGATGTGGTGCAAACCAGGGAGGCCATTTAAAAGATGGAGAACAGGACTGGGCCTAGCACTGAGCCTTGGGGACTCCAGTGGTTATAGGCAGGGGAAGAGATAGCATCAGCAATTCTTATTGATTACGACCTTCCAGACCGGTAGGCACTGAACCATCCTGTAGCAGAAGGAGATAGTCCAGCAGCTGAAAGGCTGTGAAGGGGAAGGGGGTGAGAAACAGTGTCAAAGTCTTTGGCCAGATCTACAAAGATAGCTGAGGTAATGTGCCCTTTGTCAAAGCCTGAGGAGATGGTGTCAGTTAACCTTAGGAGAGAGTTGGTGGTAGAGTGGGATTTCCTGAAGCCAGACTGGAAAGGGGTGAAAAAAGCAGAGTCAGAGAGAAACAGGGAGAGTTGGTTGAGGGCTATGTGTTCTTGTAATGTAGCTAAGGTTGGCAGTGAGAAATGGGATGATAGTTCCAGGAGAGAAGGGTCACCACCCTTCAGGAGGGAAGGACAACAGCATGTTTCCAGACAAAGGGCACAGTGGCAGTCGCAAGGAGGTTTAGTAACAGGGAGAGGAAGGCTATGGCAGGAGTAGAGAGGTAGAGGAGCCTAGGGTCAAGGCCATCAGGTGAGGAGCCTTTGGTAGGGTTGAGTGCCAGGAGAGCTTGAAGGGTAGTGTTGGGAGAGACAGGAGAAGGAGAACAGAGAGGGAGATGTAAGGGGTTCAGAGGGAGGGACGGCAGAGGAGCGGAGGGAGGGACAGGATGAGGGTGACATGGGGCAGGAAGAGCAGTGGGGTGTGTGTCAATGTAAGGGTGTAAAGAGGTCCAGCAGGGGAGGGAATGGGCTTGGGAGGGTGCTTGCAGGGAAGAGGCACAAGTGGCAAAGTGGGAGTCGAAACATTCAGCAACGGTGATAGGTTCTGCGAGTACAGGTTGATTGTGCCTGAGGATGGGAGGCGGAGGGGTAGAGGATGTCATGAAGAGGGAGTGAACGACCTTCCTGAATTTAGAAGGGTTGTTTGTATTAGTTTGGAAATTAGACTTGAAATGCTCTGCTTTGGCAAGGCAGATTGCTTTAGTGCAGCCATTCCAAAGTTCACGGTAACGTTGGTGATCACCAGGGCAGTTGGAGACTTTAGCTTTGCATCACGCAAGGTCACAAGCACGTTGGCAGGCCAGAAGCTCAGAAGTGATCGAGGGAGGTGCCTGCTGGACCCTGGTTTTGCAGGGCAGGGCATGGAAGTTCCAAACCTGGAGAAACTTAGAGGTGAAGTAGGCAAGGGCCTTGTCAGCTGAAGCTGCTGTGATAAAGGGGACCAGTCAGCTTGTGTAAGGTCGAGGAGCAAGGATTGCAGGTCAAGTGATGCGAAGAGTCTAGTGAGAATAGTTTTAGCTGGGAGTTTAGGTCTATGTATTTTCTGCACTACAAATGTCATGTGGTGGTCACTGATAGAGTCTGGTGGAAGCCCTGAGGCCACTACACAATGGGGATGGGAGGTGAGGACCAGGTCCAGCAGGGAGTGGTTTAGTGCTTTAAGGTTTAGACAAGTGGGTTCCAGAATCAGCTGATGGAGGTTTAAGGCTTCGATAGTGGAGTGGATATTAGCCAGCAATGGGGCCAGCCAGTTTAGATTTAGGTCTCCCAGGATGAATAGTTCACCACCGCTGGCAAGCGAGGAGAGCTTAGAGACCAAGTCAGTGACGATGGAATATGGCTGACCAGGGCGACAGTAAGCTCCAGCGATGAAGATGGGGACTGTGTGAGGACAGGAGATTTTTAAAAGGAGAGCCTCGTGTGATGACTGGACAGAAGTTGTGAAGGAGGGAGTGATCTGGAGGGTAGAGGAGGTATAGATAGCCACACTGCCACCTCGCCCGGTCCTGTCCTGTCTAGAAATAGTAAAGCCAGGGCTAGCTATAGCATGGTCAGGAATGGATTTGGACAGCCAGGTTTCAATGATCACAATGATATCAGGGCCGCAGGCATGGACCAAGGGTTGCAACAGGGAGATTTTGGGAACAAGACTTCTTATGTTTAGGTGGATGATTTTAAGTCCATTTGGTAGTGAAAGTGAATTTGTGACTGGGTGGGCACCGGCTGGTGGATGGGCAAGTGCAGGGCCAGGGTTTGGGTGGATATCGCCAGATGCTAGAAGAAGCAGGAGAATAAGGAGCTGGGGTAGCCTGCATCCCTTGGGTGAGCAGTAGAGTAATTGTTTATTAGTTTTTGGGGGAAGAGTCAGAATGATAGGTGAGGATACTATCTTAAGGAAGGTAATAAGCTGAGTGGGCGCCAAAGTGATCGTGGCACAGGAGAGTGTAGGGCAGTGGGGGAGTGAAGTAGCAACCGGGTGGAGCATTGTTCCACTGGGACAGGCTGAGCTGTCAACCAACGCTAGGCTAGTAGACTAGGTTGGTCATCGGCAGCTCAGTACAGAGTGAAAGAAGTATGAACGGTATGAACCACATTTTGAAGTCGGCCTGGACTCCATAGTACACACAGTGAGGGTGAGAGAACACTGGAGGGTGATGGAAAGAGTAAGTGAGCTGCAGCTCTAGTGGGGAGCCAAACATGATGCCTCTAGTGGTAGAAATATTGTTGTTGAATTCTGCTGACCTGGTAAGCCCACTGGGCCTAGAAGTCCCTTTTTCAGGGGTGACCGGGAGGGGATACAGATGGTAAGCAACTGAAACGAATCAGATTAAGCTGTTGGTGGTATTTTAGTGAATGAGGAAATCTGGCCAGAACACCAGGGAATTACCTACTCTTTTCGATAAGTGCCATGGGATCTTTTAACATCCACCTGAACTACCACCAATCCAGGCAGATGGGACCTTGGTTTAACATCTCATCCGAAAGACGGCACCTCAGAAGTGCAGCACCCTCTCATGCTGCACTACAGTGTCAGTATTGGGATAATAACCCAAGTGCCAGATGTGGGAACTGAACCCACAGCCCTCTGATCTCCCGGCCTCAGAGGCGATTGTGCTACCTCCTGAGCCACTGATACTGACAACATTAGCATAAAATATAACGAGCCTATGGGGAACTGGGTAGATAGAAAAAAGCAGATCAGATGATCAGTGTTGATTATAAATATAAGTGTCTACCATGGGTGGGTGGGCGTGCCGGGTGGGGAGCCGGCGCGCAGTGCCGGTGGGGTAGAAATGCTGGCAGCTAGTGCCATACCTGGAAGGCTGAGGATCCGGGCAGGAGGACTTGGGTGGTGGCTCGAGGAGCGCCAATGGTCCGGGGGCCAAGTGGGTCAGTGGTTGAGCCTGCGGTCCCTGTGAGGGTGGTCCCAGCTGGAGAGAGAAGAGAGGGGGAGAGATTAAATATGCTGGCTGAATGCAAGCGGCGCAGTCAGCACAGCAGGGAGCCCAATTAACACAACAAAGGGACCAGTAGTTTGGGCGCCAAAAGGTCTGGGCTTGAATGGAGCAGCAACAATTCCATGAGAGAACTGCAATCACAGCCCTTTTCTCCCTTCTAGTGTCCAGGGAATACATATTGAGCTCCCTCAGTCTCTCTTCATATGGTTTATCTCCCAATCCCAGGATCATTTTCATTGCCCTGTGCTGCACCTCTCCATGAGCAATCCTGGCAATAGTTACTGGCTGGGGGATTGAGAGTTATCCACATCAATGGAGGAGAAGGATCTGGGAGTACTAATGACAGGGACATGAATCACTCAGCCCAGTGCACGAAGGCAGTGTCAAAAGCCAATAGAATGCTGGGGTGCATTGCAAGGGGTATTATCTCTAGGAGAGGGGAAGTCATCCTTCCCCTGTACAGGTCCCTGGTGAGGCCACACTTGAAGTATTGCGTGCAGTACTGGCACTCCTACTTGAAAAAGGACATCAAGCTCATGGAGAGGGTGCAGCACAGGGCAACGAAAATGATCCTGGGATTGGGAGATAAATCATATGATGAGAGACTGAGGGAGCTCAATATGTATTCCCTGGAGGATAGAAGGGAGAGAGGGGATATGATTGAGACCTTCAAGTACCTGAAGGGCATAAACAGAGTAAGCACTGAGAATATGTCCAAGTTAAAAGGTGGGAGGGAAAACAGGGGTTACAGTCTGAAATGGTAAGGAGGACGATCAGGAGGGAAATGAGGAGGCACTATTTAATGGAAAGAGTAGTTAAAGGATGGAATGCGCTGCTGGAGGAGGTGGTATCATTGAGGACAGCGAGCAGCTTCAAGAGGGGGTGGTACAGGATCAAAGGAAGGGTCCAAATTGAGGGTGGATGGGGTGTGTGTGTAAAAAATGCAGGAGGTAATATGGGGGAGCAAGGGGCAGGGGTGGCAACTGCAGTCTAAAGGGCTGAAGTGCTGCACACTCGAGCAGACTAGATAGATCGAAATGGCCTGTATCTGCTGGCATTTTTGTATGTTTGTATGTTCTTATAATGTGGATTCACAGGGGGAGATCATGACAAATGAATTTGAGGGATTTCTTTGATTGGGTGACCAGGGAAATAGAGTAGGGGAAGGCAGTGGTTATGGTCGATCTGGACTTCAGCAAGGCCTTCTGTACTGTGCCACACAGGAGTCTGATAAAGAAATTGAGCAGCCTGGTGGCAGGATCTAAAGTGGAGAGCTGGGATAAAACTGGTTAACAGATGTCTTCTTGAAAAAGCACATAAGTGAGAAACCAATTGAGGCTCTGTGAACCTTGTTTCCCAGGGGACAGCTTCTTGGCTATGTAAGTGGAACTGTTTTTTGTATCCACTTAATCTTGCACCTTAGCTGAAAAAGGAATATAGCTAACTGAACCTTGAACTTGTGGTATGGTGCCAGTTTCTCTGGGCTTTGATGTTAACAGATAGAAGACAGAAAGTGGCAGTAAATCACATTCACTCGAATGAGGGAGGAGTGACCAGCAGGGTGCCAGAGGGCTCAGTACTGGGATGGGTCCTCTTCAATGTCTTCACAAGTGATATTGCTGAGAAACTGGAAGGGAGGGTGTGCCTTTTTGCAGATGATATCAAAATCTGCAATAGGGTGGACACTCAGGAGAGGGTGGAGAGAATGAGCAGGGATCGGGGGAAACTTGAGTGGTGGTTGAGAGCATGGCAATTGTGGTTCAATGCCAAAAAGTGCAAAATCATGCAATTAGGGCATAGGAACCCAGGCACTGAATGTAAGATGGGGGGGGGTAATGACTGTTATAAAACAGAAAAGGGACCTTGGGATTATCATAACTGATGACCTCAATGTGGCAGGGCAGTGTGACAATGCAGTGGGTAGGGCTAGTAGGATTCTGGGATGTATAGGAAGGGGTATATCCAGCAGGAGGAGGGAGGTGGTGTTTCCACTGTATCACTTGCTGGTGAAGCCCTACCAGGAGTACTGTGTCCAGTTTTGGAGACCACACCTCATAAAGGACATAGGCAGGGTAGAGGCAGTCCAGAACAGGGCTACTATAATGGTGCTGGGGTTGCATGAGAAGTCCTACAAGGAGAAACTGAGAGATCTCAACATGTACACCCTGGAAGAGAGGTGAGTGAGAGGTGACATGATAGAGACCTACCAGTACCTCACAGGGGTGAACACGGTGCAGGAGGAATGGCTCTTTCAAATAGAGTGCACACCAGGACCAGGGGCCATGTGATGAAGCTGGAGGGGGGGAGTGCAAGAGAAATATAAGGAAATACTTCTTCACTGAAAGGGTGAGACACCAGGAACAGACTACCAACAGAAGTGGTGGAGGCAAAACAGTGGGGCTTCAAGCATGCATGGGACAGACACGGGTGTATAAGAAAACAGAAAGGAGGAGGGAGGTTGCCTGAGACCAGATAGGGTCTGCAGAGACAGGTTAAGCAGGGAGCATCTGGGCAGATGTGTATCAATGGTCCTTTCCTGTGAACAAATTCTCTGTTTCTATGTTTCAGTCACATCAGGCTGATCCTGCCTGGGTGAAATTTTGTTGTCTCTGTATCTGCCTGAGGTCTGTCAGTTCTCCCCTAAGGAACTGATGATGCCCCACAGAGATTGAGTGAGAGTTCCACCGACACTGGCACGTTCACAGTTGCCAGCTTCCTAACTGTATAAATCTGGCTAGGACTTGGGGCGCTACACCTGGATGAAGTTAAATACAAGTACAGTACACTGTACAACAAATGTTTACCCTTTGTGTTTCTAGCCTTTTCTTCTGCCTACAGTTTCCACTGCTTGAACAGAAAGAAGGAGAGCACACCTGTCCTGCTAAGGTGCTGCTGTGCAGGTACAGGTAGCCAAAACTAGAAAAAAACAGTGCACACAACATTTTCAGAAAAATAATAAAGTAAATGTATTGGTGCAAAAGGAACTTGAGTGAACAGCTCCTACTTATCACCATCCAAAGTAGCTTCCTTCTGTGTGTATGTGGGGGTGCTTCACAACACCTCAGATTAAATACCCTTGTAACTAATCAATCACTAACATGTGAAACTCATTCAAAAACGTTCTATGAAGGTGCTAGTGTGTACTGTGGTACTGTGTAATCACTAATTGAAACAAATATAAAAAAAACAGGGCTGTTAATAGAACAAAACCAGAGCCATAGAATGCAGGTTAAAGATCATGTGCAAAGGTGTTTGCATATTATTAATAAAGCTTGAATTCAAGTCCCTGTGTCATGATCATAGTTTCTGAAAATTTCATGCTGTTTGGTTTTGTGGTTTCTTTAAATCAGCATTTTTAGCTTGCTCTACAGTGGCTGAAAACAGTTGCATTATTTCTGTCCCTCTCAGTCAGACTTGGAGTGCAATGACATCATTGTGGAGTACTGTAGCTTGCTGCTTCAGATTCCCAATCACAGCAGACTGTAGAGTTAATGGTTTGCTCACCAGGTTTCTTATAAACTCAGACTGTGGTTTGTGTTTAGATAGATTAGCTTAAAATATATCATTTTCTTCTCATAAAAGTTGATAATTTGAGTTTCAGTGCTGAATTGAAGTAGTGGAAATCTTTCTCTGTGAGAGATCAGCTTGTCTGTATCACAGCTCTCCATTCTTTATCAGAACTGATTTTTTCTAACTATATAACACAGGTTTGTTCAATGAATATAAAATAAATCTAAATTTTGTTTATTTATAGAAATAGTTTGTCTTTGATGTAGCCTTCATAAATACATTCATGTAAGAACTTTTTTTTCATGCCAGATTGACAAGCAGGTGCCTGTTACACTCTGTTTCAAGCACATGTACTGTCTGAACTCACAAATTTCAGTTCTTTGGTGGTTTCTGTGTGAAAATTCATCATGTATGTGTATAAATAGAAAAACTGTATGGCATCCTGATGCACCATGTCTCTTCTCCACAGTTGAGACATCTGAACTCTGCTGCCACCTGTCCTCTGCCCCACAAGCCACCTGCCTTCTGCTCCATATTCAAAACTGCTTCACCTTGCTGCCCATTGTCTCCTCCCACAGAGTCAGGGATTGTGCACCCTGCTGCCTCCATCCCCTGGCTAAAGAATCAGGGTTGCTGCACCCTGCTGCCCCCTGCCCAAACAGTTGAGGTTGCTGCACCCTGCTGACCTCTCTCCCCAACCCCCACAGTCCAGGATGCTGCACCTGTTACACCCTGTTCCTGTCTCCACAGTCAGGGCTACTGTGCTGTGCTAAGCCCTAGAGTTCCAGGTCCCTCTGCCTCCACAGTGAGGCCAGCTGCACCATATTACCCTAGGTCACCTGAGGTGGGGCTTTTGCTGCACCCTGCTTCCCACCTTTCATTGCCCCAATAGGGAAGGGCTGCTGCACTATGCACTCCCCATCTCATAGTCAGGGCTGCTGCACCCTGATGCCCTCCATGTCCATCCTCACAGCCGAGGCTTCTGCACCATGCTGTCCTCTGTCCTCTGTCACCACAGCCAGGACTGCTGCACCCTGCTGTCTACCCAGTTGGGGTTGCTGTGACCTGCTGTACCCTATAGCCCCATGCCTCTGCAGTTAAGGCTGCTGCAACATGCTGCCATTTTCCACAAGAGTCAGGGCATTTGTTTCACCCTGGTATGTGCTTCCACAGTTGAGGCAGTTGCACCTTCCTGCCCGCCATTACCAGAGTTGGATCCTTTGCTACACCCTGTTGCCCACATCCCTTGTCCCAAACAAGCATGGCTGCTGCACCCTGTCCTCATTTTGGACTTCTGTACCCTGATGCCATGTCTGTCTCCTACCCGAACAGTCAGGGCTGCACCTGCTGCCCTCTGTCCCCATCCCACAGTCATGGCCATGGCACCCTGTTGCCCTCTGCTCCAGTCTCCACAGTCTGGGCTGTTGTGCTGTGTTACACCCTACAGTCCCATGCCACCTGCCTCCAAAGTTGGGGTTGCTGAAGCCTGCTACACTTTTCCATTGCCCCAAATGGGCTGGGCTGCTGCACCATGTTCACCCTGTGCCACAATCAGGGCTGCTGTACCCTGATCCCCACTTGTGTCCTGTCTAACATGCAAGGCTTCTGCACCATGCTGTCTCTGTTGCCTGCCACCACTGTGCCCTGCTGCACCCTCTTACAGGAATAGGGGCAAAAGGGTGCCAAGGCCATGACTGTGGGGTGGAAAAAGAGTGCAGCAGGGTGCAGCAGCCCGAATGTTCGGCCAGAAGATGGGGTGTCATCGGGTACAGCAGCCCAAACTGTGAAAAGAATGCAGCAGTCATGCCTGTTTGTGACAAGGGATGTGGGCAGCAGGGTGTAGCAAAGTTTGACTCAGGTGGCAGCAGGTGCAACTGCCTTAACTCAGGAGGCACACAACAGGGTGCAGCAAATATCAAAGGAAGGACAGTGTGCTTAGGACAGGGGTCATCGGTGCGTGCCAGGTAGCTAGGCCAAGAAATCACAAATGTAAGGAGTGGGTGCACACTTGCGGAAAAAGCATACAGCCAAAATTCAACTCAATGAAAATTTATTGCAGACTCGGAGAATGCTGAAATGGTGACCCCAGCTCTTGACCAGCAAAGGTCTTCCTTAGGGCGTGTCACATAGTGGGGTATACTCCCAATTTATATTGGTGCAAAGTCACATGATTCTAATTAATATATGCAAATACTTGTATATGAAGTATAAAATAGAAAGAAAAAACAAGTATACAAACACAAATTATAAATTGCATACACCAATGTAAAACTTCAAACATTTCACATCATTAAATATATCTTAAATGAGATGTGAGCACCTGGGCATATAGTTTACAGTAATCACAATAATGCCCTACTGATGACTTTAAGATTAGGTAGAAATATATGTATATAAAGAAGCATTTTAATTAATTTCTATACCTTTTCAAAATTGTTATTCTATTATTTATGTGTCACCTAAAAGAATCCCCAATAAAGAACGTTTAGTTAAATTATGAAATTTTAATTATTTAATAGTCTTGTTCCTTTCTTATTATTGGAAAATGGAAAGAAGACAGTATACAAGTTTGTAAGAAAAGAAAACATAGGGAAAAAAGAAACAAAAATGCTCAATTAAAGTAGCCAGGATTGAATTAGAGGCATCAATAACTACTTAGTTATAAAGCATAGACTGAATAGGAGCAAAAATTAATTGGCTATATAGTATGCATTTTCAGCAAAGTGAAAATAAATTCCAATTATCAGAGGCAGAATATCCCAGGCGGTAGAAAAAAATCAGTCAAGACAGGCATAAGGCATAAGTTGTATCCTTGCAGTTGTGTTAAACCTAAGGGAAATTGAGTAATATGTATATTAGTTATATCAAAGGTGAAAGAGTATTTTCCTTAACATTTTTTATGTGACACATAAAATAATAGAATAATAGTTTTGAAAAGGTGTAGAAAGTAAATAAAATGCTTCTTTATATACATATATTACTACCTAATCTTAAAGTCATCAGTAGGGGCATTGTTGTGCATAATATAAACTATATGCCCAGGTGCTCACATCTCTCCTTGTTCAAGTCTCATTTAAGACATATGTTTAATGATGTGAAATATTTGAATTTTTACATTGGTGTTTGCCATTTATAATTTGTGCTTCTGTACTTTTTTGTTTTCTGTTTTATACTTTATATACAAGTATTTGCATATATTAATTTGAATCTTATGACTTTGCAGTAATATAAATTGGGGGTATACCCCACTATGTGACATGCCCCCTGAGGGAGACCGTTGCTGGTTGAAGCGCTGGGGCCACCATTTTCAGTGTCCTCCAAGTCTGGAATAAATTTTCATTGAGTTGAACTTTGGTTGTGGAGTTTTTTCCTACAAGTGTGCACCCACTCCTTACAAAACAGGGTGCAGCAAATACCCTGACTCTTGTGGCAAGTGGCAGCATGGTGCAGCAGCCCTAACTGCAGAGGCATGGGGCTCTAGGGCACAGCAGGCCACAGCTACCCCAACTGTGTAGACAGGAGCAGGGTGCAGCAGCCCTAACTGTGGTGACAGGGGACAGAGGACAGCATGGTGCAGAAGCTTCAGCTGTGAGGCAGGACACATGGGGGCATCAGGGTGCAGCAACCCTGACTGTGAGTCAGTGTGCATGATGCAGCAGCCATGCCCATTTGGGGCAATGGAAGTTGGTAACAGGATGTGTAAAAGCCCCACCTCAGGTGGCCTAGAGCAGCATGGTACCATAGCCCCAACTGTGGCTGCAGGGGACCTAGGACTCTAGGGGCCAGCAGAGCACAGCAGCCTGACTGTGGAGACAGAAACATGGGCAACAGGTGCAGTGTTCCTCACTGCGGGGTGGGGAGAGAGAGGGCAGCAGGTGCAGCAACCCTAACTATTTGGGCAGGGTGTAGCAGACCTGATTTTTAGGCAGGGGATGGAGGCAGCAGGGTGTACAATCTCCGACTGTGTGGGAAGACAGTGGGCAGCAGGGTGCAGCAGCCTCAAGTGTGAAGCAGAAGGCAATGGGTCTTGTGGGGCAGGGGACAGGTGGCAGCAGAGTGCAGCTGCCTCAACTGTGGGGAAGAGACATGGTGATTGGGATGCCATATAGTGTTTCTATTTATACACATACATGTGTATTTTCACACAGAAACCACCAAAGGACTGAAATTTGTGAGTTCAGACAGGACATGTGCTTGAAATAGTAGAATGTGACAGGCACCCGTTTGTCAATCTGACAGAAAAAAATGTTCTTACATGAATGTATTTATGAAGGCTACATCAAAGACAAACTATTTCTATGAATGAACAAAATTTAGATGCATTTTATATTCATTAAACAAATATGTGTTATACAGTTAGAAAAAATCTGAATTTTGATGAGAAAGAATGGAGACCTGTGATACAGACAAGCTGATCTCTCACAGAGAAAGATTTCCACTACTTCAATTCAGCACTGAAACTCAAATTATCAACTTTCATAAGAAGAAAATGATATATTTTAAGCTAATCTATCTAAACACAAACCACAGTCTGAGTTTATAAGAAACCTGGTGAGCAAACCATTACCTCTACAGTCTGCTGTGATTGGGAATCTGAAGCAGCAAGCTACAGTACTCCACAATGATGTCATCACTCTCCAAGCCTGACTGAGAGAGACAGAAATAACTCCACTGTTTTCAGCCACTGTAGAGCAAGTTAACAAATACTGATTTAAAGAAAACCACAAAACCAAATGACATAAAACTTTCGGAAACTCTAATCATGACACGGGGACTTGAATTCAAGCTTTATTACCAATATGCAAAAACTGTTGTACATGAGCTTTATTCCCTGTTTACACCAATGAACAAAAAGGCTGTTGACCTGGGAGAAACTAACCATTATCACATATTATGTTATTTTAAATGGTCTTCCAGATCAAACAACCTATTAAACGTCATGGCTAAAATTGCAAATTCACTTAAAGCTAACAAACAGAGCTTGATTTGCTTACTATAGTTAATTTATTGGCATTAAGCTCTCTCAGCAAAGTGGATCAAACAGGCTCAAACCCACAAATAAACAAAAAAATATATAATATAAAACATTGCTGAAGTGGGTGAATATATATGTATGTGCATTATCTCTAAAGCTGTATCATGTCATAAGGGCAAATGCAAAAGGGAGACTGCACAATGGGCAACAGCAAAAAAGGGTGACCGTAAGTTGGGCATTGGACCAATAGGGTGACCAGTAAAAAGGGTGACACATCGCAGAAAAAAAGAAGCATCATTAGGGACACACACAAACAGTGTTTTGCCCCCCGTATCCTCTGCACCCCCTCACTATAGATAAGCACCCTCAGAGCCTCAGCCACCACCACACAAGTGGCATTCTGAGGGCAGCGGAGCTCATCTGACGCACTGCTGTATTGTCCACAGCCACCCAAATTGCTGTTGCCCATTTGACTTCACCCTTTGTATACATTCTTATCACCTGCCATGCTCTAAACCATACCTGTGTTTTTTGATGTTTTCCACTGCTGCATGTGAACCTCCTCTTCATGCACGCCATGTCAACAAAATCACACAGTGCTGTACTTACTGGGAGTGTGGCCAGACTAGAGGGAACCCTGAAAAACTAAGCAATGAGAAAGCATAACTATGAATCTGGCTGCTACAACAGGCTGCAGGCAGCAATGAGGGAGCATTGTACAGCACTCTTAATCACCACCGCACTCGGGCAGGATTTGGGGATTTTGGTTTGCGTCCCTCACTAAACTGAAGAGTACAGTATAATGAATGGCCTTGACGGCCCCAAAACTGTTTGCTATGATGAGGGATTACAGTACCAGCTTGTTATACTTCCAAATGAGACTACTGCACCTGGACTTGGTCTTAAGTAGATTGGGAGCTGGTCCATGTTTTTGGCCCTCTGTGCTTTATGAGAATGCATATCACCCCCTCACAGTTTTAGACAGTGTTCCTTCAACCCTAAATCCTCAGCTTATCTGATACCCCAGGTCATTCCTACTTTCAACAAGTCCATAATATATACTCAAGAATCTTACCATTGACATATACAGGTACAGTATATGCAGTAGCTTGAGTAAATGTTGTTTCCTCCAGTCATTAAGGGGTAACCAGCCAAGCTGGTCAAGAATGCTTTGGTGGTTCAAATGAGGTGCACTTAAAAAAAAATCTGTCTAGTCTATTGAACATGATGTCTAGGTTCTTCAAATGGCAAAATGCAGCATTACTGAATACTAAATCTCCACAGCCTTATTGAGGTGTGGCCATGATATTATCAATCCGACTTCCTGCAAGCAGGAGGCTCAATACCTCATTAAAAAAATCCAACTTCATCAAAAGACCATGAATGTGGGTATTCCCATTTTAACTGGGACTCAAGCTGGACACCCAAACACTTGTAATTAGGGACTCCCAGTACAGTATCTCCTGCATAGGTCTGTATGGGTGTCATAACATTGGGATTTAGCTTACTGTATGTTAAATAAAAGTAGCTCTGACCCTAGTAAGTAAAGGATTTTATTTTTAAACCAGAATAAGACTTCTAAGACGTAAGGTATATTCAGAGTCATCATGTACAGTACATTCTCTCAGTTACCATAATACTATTGATCTAATATAAATATAATAAAATCATAGGATATAATTCTATTACTTAATTCAATCCTAGACAAGTTTATACATGGGCCCAGATATTCAAACTGCGCTCAAAAGTAGCGCAACAGCAGGAGCAAGCACAAACCAGTTGCGCAAATGCACAACAGGTGCGATATTCAAACATGGAGCAGAGCAAATTGCGCAAGCAACCAACGTCTGAATATCGCACATACTGTGCCATCACGCAACCAGGAAGGAGAAGCTGAGCCAAAATGTTGCGCTATGGAGCAACCAGGAAGCTCAGCTGAGCATTCCAGAGCTGCCATAGCGCAAGCACAGCCCCCCAGAGCAATGGAACTGCACATCCAGGGAGGCAGGCTGGGGCCCACCGCCAGCCATGCCACACATGGGCACAGGAACACACTGCAGAACCCACACCACACCGGCACACCCCAAGCACAGCATCACTGGGGGTGGACGGATGATCCACCTGCTCATGGGGACAAGCCAGCATGCAAGCGCACCCCAGCACAACCACTGGCAGGCGGAGAGTACCCCACACAGAGGTTGACAACCACAGTGCACATCAGCCCCCGTATGCACAGCACACCCTGCACTGTGACCCCAAGACACCACCCATGTTCAGTGACTGGCACTGCAGGAAACCATGCAGGTTCCCCAGCACACGTCAGCCCCGTGCAACACAGAAGCCTACAAGCCAGACACACCCTGTGCACCCAGCACTGGGTGGCAGCAGATGGCAAGACCAACCGAAAGTCACTGCCATGCTGGAGATACCTCCCCATGCATACACACACACACACACACACACACACACACACACAGGACCATACCACCCCAGATGGCAAGTACACCCCTGCAACTGAGCACCCATAGCCAGCTGCAAATCAGAGACAACACAGTATTCATCAAAATAGAAATGTATATTTAAATATCGAATAGTAAAGAAACAAAGCAATAACAACTATTTACAAGGGGGGACGGGTACAAGGTAGGGGTGTTCAAGGGTAGGGATGAACAACTTGGAGAGGGAAGGCAGGGTGGTAGGGATGGGAGAAGTGGGAAGGGTAGCAGCTGCTATGGCCCAGCTGGCTGCTCATCCTCCGCCTGGTCCTGCACCATCCTGTGCCGCCTCCTCCGAAGGCCATGGCGTCTGATTGATTGGAGGATGGCCTGATTTTCGATCGACACCCGTGTGAGGCCCCGAATATCATGGCAAATCCGCCGGAGAACCTCGAGGCCTAGGAAAATGGGAACACAGTCAATGGCTGTGACTGACCACAACCCTGAACACCACCCAACCTGCAAGCCATAGCCCAATGTCCCGCACCTGTGATGGCATACCCACCCACAGTGAACATGCACACAGGCCATCACAAACAGGCGGCACCAGCTATGTGCACCACTGCCCACACACACTGCCCACGCCAATCACAGTACAAACTAGGGCTGGCAAGGACGTGGCAACGGGTGCGGCGTGTAGTTCCCCGCCTCCTCCTGCTGCCACTCTCATGGGCGGGATCACAAACCCTTCTCCAGTCTTAGGACCTCTCCTGTGCTCAGAGACTCACTAAACAGTTCTGATAATGACTCTGCTAGTTACACCCTTAGCTCCTTTGGTACCCTGGGATGTATGCCATCAGGTCCCATTGCCTTGTCCACCCTGAGCTTATCAAGCTCTTGTAGGACCCTTTCTTTTGTGAAGGGACTAGTGCTCACCTCCCTCCCCCTGTGTCCATGGTGCTGAGCTGTGGGCCCTGCCCTGCCTTCTCTTTAGTAAATACTGAGCAGAAGTATCTATTTAGGATATATGCTTTTACATGGTCCTCCTGCTTCTCACACACACACACACCCTTATCGCCTCTGATCTTAGCAATACCCCCTCTGGACTTTCTCCTTTCACTAATGTATCTATAGAAAATCTTGTCACCTTCTTTTACTGTCTGTACTAGTGTTTTCTCGGTTTGGGCCTTTGCCTGCCTTACTGCCTTCCCTGCTTCCCTTACAGAAGTTTGGTTTGCCTCCCTATCTTCATCCTGTTGTGTTCCCTTATATTTTCTGAAGTCCAGCCTTTTGGCTCTGACCTTTTCTGCTACTGTTTTTGAGAAACAAAGTGGTTTCCTTCTTCTTTTGCACTTCCTTTTCTCTCTAACACAATGGGATGTTGCTTCAAGTATTGCATCCTTAATGCTTGCCCACTTGCCTGTACCCCCTCACCTGTATTTCTTTTGCCAGGGCTAGCTTAACTCTGTTGGCCATCTTATCAAAATCAGCTCCTCTGAAATCCCATATTTTTGCCTTGGAATGGGATGATTTAGTTGTAGTGGCCAAATTGAACCATACCATGTGATGATCATTGGTCCCCAGGCGACCTTCTACCTGGAGATCTGTGATCCTTTCCCTGATAGTCAGTACTAGATCTAGGATAGTCCTGTCTCTTGTTGGTTGTTGTACCAGTTGTGAGGCCTTCCCCTGCGGGAATCCACCGTGTGTCTAGTTCTGGCAGATGTTCCTGCTGGTGTGGACCAATCTGTATTTGGTATGTCGAAGTCTCCCATTATCAGAACCTCCCCTTTAGCTGTTATGTTTTGTGTCCTGGGATATTTTTAGACCAGTCACTGTCTGAGTCCCACCATGTTTCAGTAATTGCTATAATGTCAGATTTGTTCCTATGTATTAGTATTTATAATTCAGCCATCTTATCCTTATTAGATTTCTTGCATTTGTGGAAAATATCTTACAATCTGTTTCTAAGTTCTTGTACTTGCGTTGGGGTTTTCCCCCCTTAGATGTTAGTTTAAATGTTTGGTTATGATTGTTTTGAAGCTTTAACCCAGCATATAGTTACCTCATCAACTTAGATGTAGTCCATCCCAGCTGTAGTAACTACGATTACCCTCAAATGCCTCCCAGTTTTTAACACACTCAATACTGTTCATCAATGTCCACTTCCTCAACCATTCATTTATTTGTTTAATCTTCTGGTTTGAGTGATAACCATATCTAGGAACAGGTAATATTTCTGAGAGGCACACCTCTCCCCCAACTCCTTAATCTTATCACTAATCTTCATATAATCATTTATTTCCTCAATCCCTTTTTTGCATATACTGTTTACCCCCCGCGTGAATGATCACTAGTGGATTTGTACCAGAGTCTTTTAGAATGTTAGGTAGCATATTGTGTATGTCTTTCATTTGCGCTCCTCTAAAGGAACTGCAGCTCCTATTATGTTTATCCTTGCCACAGATTGTTTATCTAAATATTTTGTAATTGAGTTCCTTAGCAAAAACACCTGTCTCGGATTGGACTGTGTTCCGTTGTATGTTGGTTCTGATCTTGGTGAGCTATTGCCATTTGCTATGCTATTTGATGAATTTTGCCATTATCTAGCCTCACTGTTTTGTTTTGTCTGAAGGACTCTGGGTTTGGGATTATATACATGTCTGATGCTCCATTCATGCTCTCAGTATTTTTAAGCCCTAGATTCCCTGGTGTGGCACCTCCCGGGGCTGATGTGCTAGCATGAGATAGACTGCTAGGCTTTGATTTGGTATCCTCATTTAGATATGTTAAGTCTGATAGTGGATTGCCCATTGATTGAGTTCTCTATTGGTATTCTGTCCTAGGTCGGTGGTAGTAGAAGTACATGGGGTTTCTAATACGGAGAATCTATTACTTATTGGTAAACTGACTTGCATAGCCCTGCATGCCTTCTTGTGCTTATGTTTAGTTTCTACAGTAAACCAGTCATTACTATCATGGGTGTCCTCTGGATTGTCTTCATCTCTTACTCTTTTGTTTGGTTTTTGATGGTTAGTTCCTTGTGTGTTATTAGACCCTCCTGAAGGGTTAACTTTCTGCCCTTGTTTATCATTGTTATTGGGCGTCAGGTTGTTTTGCATGGCCTTAATATGAGATGAGATATCAAGCTGATTTTGTTCCACATGGTTTAATTTAGTATGAAGCAATTTAATAATTTTTTCAAACTCCTTATTGTGGGTACATTTAGTACAGTGGCATTCTTCAGTTGGGGTGAATACAGCTGTTAGCCAGTACATTTTGCATCCTTTACACTATAGACCAATATCACCTTCTAGAGTTTTGATGATTTGAACCATGATGGCTGTTGTATGAATCGATGTATAGAGAGATATTATTCTAACTGTCCCCTCGCTTTTTAGAAGCAATTTTTTTTTTTTTTAGTTCTAATCAGATAGTATCATATATGACTCACCAGGAGTATAGTAATAGTGGGAACACAGGTATTACAGCTGTTGTGCAAACGTACTAGGCTAGTTAGAGTTTATAGTTATTCAGTGCAGAGTAGGTTCGAGATATCTCTGTAGCTTATAGTATACTGCTATCTAACACAAATCTAATACTACTCACTTCTACAGTGTTTTTCCTCCTACCTTCCAGTTGTGCATGTCTCTGCGCCCGTCTCCACAGGCGATGACCGTGCACTTGCCCCATCCACTGAGGGTAGCTTAGATATACAGTGTGACCCAGAAGTTGGACCCAGGTCACGTGACCTCCCTACTCCTCTTCCAAATGCTGCAAAGTAGTTTTATAATGGTCAATCTAAATAAAAAAACACCTGAAATGGGCTTTTGTAGTAATGTGCCTCAGTAGATATTAAATGTTAAAACACAGGAATGGCCTTTACAGCCTTAAAATGATTCAGTAGTTCATTGAAGTAGTGCTGAGAATTATAGTCCCAGCACCACTTCCTGTCTCTGTAGCACTCATAATTTACTCAGTCACAGGATAATATTGCTCAAGTAAAACCAACAAAACAAAAAGCTCCTGTCTGCCAGTCCTGTCTTACTGCCTACTCAGCAGTCCCACAGCATCTGGACAGCTCTGGGCTGTTTTTTTAGAGTGGCACTTATTTATTACCTTTGCTATCAGTAGATATCTTTTAGCTACAATAAACTTGTCAAGCTTTTTGCACTTCTCTTGTCTGGAATCTTGCCCATAAATCCACACTCAGGAGGGCTGTGTGGCTCTTTTGGTTTTACTATCAAAGGAGTAGCCAGAATTTTTAAAACTGAATAAAGGGGACCATGATGGGATGGTGGGGGTGCCAATAAACACCAGGAACTAAAGATTAAATACAGGATCATGATCGGAGGATAAGAGTTGCCACTGCATGCCAGGAAATAGAAAATTAATTAAGGGGATGCTACTAGACACCAGGTCAAGGGCAGCTCACAGCTCATACTGCAACTAGCAGCACGAGTTCAGCAGCAGCTGCAGAAGTGAAGAAATTTCTGCTGTTCTCATACAGAGAATGCAGGGAAGTGCTTCTCTCACTAAGCTGGGCACCCAGGATTTTGGGTGTCCAGAGGAAGTATTTCTGGCCCTAATTGTGAAAAACAAACATCAGAATCTAGCTAAATGGAGCCCGTTTAGCTAGGTTCTGATGTTTGATTTTTAAAATGACAACATTTTTATTTTCCATGCTTTTTAGTTTGTGGGAAAAAGAACAAGATGGTGGTTGGTAAAAAAGGAATTTTCCCTCATGAAAAAGGATTTTCTGTCATGAAAAAGGAATTGATCTTTCGAGAAAGAATCCTTTTTTGCGAAGTCAGTCCTTGGTCGAATTTTGTCCCTCTAATTTGGACAGTAGACTTCCCATTAAAAAGAATGGGAACTTAAAAATTAAATAACTTTGCAACAGATTAATATTTTTATCACCAAACAAAGCATGGCATGGCAGTTTTGTTAACCAAACTGTATCTACAATACAAAAATCACACCAAGATTCCACACCATCTGAACGCAAGGTGATTTTGAAAAAACTGCAAAGCAAACAGCAACTTTTAAGGTTTTTGCACTGTCTGGATCTCAGAATCCGTATATCCAACTGGAAAAAAATTGCCACATCAAGAGAGCCTCCCCATAGGACAGTGCATTCCAAATTTTGTGCAAATCCATTGATCGGCTGCAAAGTTATTAAAGTACAAAATTTGAGGTTTAACATTAGGCAGGCTACTCAGCCCTGGTTATAACACTGAGACTGCCTTGGTGAGTTTCACATCCTGAGTCCACAAAGCCCTAGATAAGGGCAGATATGTGACCTCGGCTTTTGTGGACCTCACCAAGGCATTCAATTTAGTTGACCATGGAGAGTTGCTAAAAAGTCTATTAAAGGTAATTTTTTTTCAGATGAAATAATTCTATGGCTAAATAATTATTTGTCAGGTAGGATACAGAAAACTTTCATCAATGGTTCTTTTTCTACAGAGGGTCTATTAGGTTGCAGTGTACCACAGAGGTCCTTTCTTAGACCCCCTGTTATTTTCACTGTTTGTCAACTCACAGAAGTATGTAAAAGTTCAGAACTGATTTTATATGTAGATGACAGCTTTAACATGTTCAGGTACTGTTCTTTCCATTGTAGAAAAAATCTTAAATATGATTTTGGTTTAATGCATACCTGGTTTACTAAACATAAGCTAGTTTTGAATTCAGGTAAAACAAAACTGATGGTATTTACAAATCCCAGAAAAGTCAATGTCACTTATTTTCCTTATATGATAATTATGGGATGAAAATTTTAAATGTTTCTGATTTTAAATGTCTTGGTTTAATTATTCTCTCTTCTCATTTGAATTGCATATTGCTAAACTAATTAGTAAAGTTCATCAGAAACTGAGTATGTTGTATTGTCTGAATAAGCACTTAACACATGAAACAAGATTAATCCACCATACATAGTTTTTGTTTTCCCTTACTGATTATGGATCCATTATATAGTATTTTTCAACTGATAAAATGCTCAACAAATTAAAACCCATTTACCATATTATTATTAATTTTGTTACTGGTTTAGGAAAAAGGACGCATCATTGTCAGTTGTATAGGTTCATGGGGTGTTTATCTTTTTCTGATAGATTTTTATTTAGGTTATTAATTTTTCTACATAAGATCCATTTGGGGTTTCCCCCAGGTATTACTGCCAACTTGTTCCCAAAAATGATCAATATTATCTCACTAAGTCATAATACCGGTCTTCTTTCCATGTTCCACTTTTTCATACTTCCATGGCTCAAAATTCTATACAGCATAGAGCTATAAAACTTTATAATGCATTACCAATCTCTGTTATTAATTGTGTCAATATTTCCACCTTTAAGAATTCACTTAAAATGTTCTTCTTCCAACTCTGACTGTAAATGTTTTAATTTATTTTATTATTGTTGTTAATGTTTTTGGTTATGTATCTTGTATATTGTTATGTTTTTGTAACTGGACACCAGTGAAAATGGAGATTTTTTGCTCACTGGCCACTCAGTATAAAAATTAAACAAACGAAATCCTAACTAAATGAGAAAAAGACCAAGGTAGAAAGGTCAGTGGGGGATGCTGCTACAGAAGGTAAAGCCATCAAAAAATGGAGAGCAATGAGTACCAATGCCCGTAGTCTGGGTAACAAGCTTCCTGAATTAGTGGCCTTGATGGAGGAGGAACATCTGGATATCATGGCAGTCACAGAAACATGGTACACACAGAACCATGACTGGGATGTAAACATACCAGGATACACTATCTACAGAGAGGAAGAGGGTAAAGAGGAGGAGGAGTAGCTCTCTACATAAGGGAAGGAATCAAAGCAACAGAACAAAAGGGTAAACAGGGAGGAGAAGAAGCACTGTGGGTCAATTTGGAGGCAGGCAATGGCACCACAATCCGCACAGGGGTTGTATACAGACCCACCTCTCAGGGGGAGGAAATGGACAAGGAAATGACAGAAAGTATACTTAGAATGGCAGATAAAGGGGAGATATTGCTGATAGGTGATCTGAATATGCCAGATGTTAACTGGAGTGCAGTTGCAGCAGCCATGTCTAAGAGTGGGGTTATTCTAGATGCCCTACAGGGGGCATGCCTTAGACAACTAGTATTGGAACCCACTCAAGAGGGAGCAATCTTAGACCTGGTCCTCTCAAATGGAGATGGAGAGAGGATCACAGATGTAGAAGTGGGTGGCCATCTGGGAACTAGTGACCATCGAACAGTATGGTTCACAATAAACACAGCAATAGAGTCAAGCCATACAAAGGCAAAAGTACTGGATTTCAGGAGGGCTGACTTAGCTAAAATGGGTGAGTGCCTAAGGAATGCACTAGCAAATGGGCAGGGACGGAGGGGTGGAAGAACAATGGGGAATAATAAAAACTGCCATCACAGAGGTAACAAGCCTTTGTGTGAAGCAAATAAACAAAACAAAACGATGTAAGAAACCACTATGGTTCTCAAAGGAAGTGGCAGTGAAGGTTCAAGAGAAAAAGAAAGCATTCAGAAAGTACAAGGAATCACAGAAGAAGCAGGACAGAGAATTGTATCAGAGCAAAAGGAAGCTGGGAAGGCAGTCAGAACAGCAAAGGCCCGAACTGAGGAAAAGATAGCCAACTCAGTTAAGAAGGGGGATAAAACCTTTTTTAGGTACATCAGGGAGCGAAGGAAGACTAAGGGAGGGATAGTGAGGCTTAATAAAGGGGAGGGAAGTGGGCAGAGGGTGACTGTGAAAAGGCAGAGATACTAAACAAATATTTTTGCTCAGTATTTACAAATGAAGAGGGGGAGGTACCTAAAACAAACAATAGAAACACTCTGGATACAGAAGTTGATATCAGCCCATTTACAGAAGCAAGGGTTCTGAAAGAACTCTTAAAACTGAAGGTGGACAAAGCAATGGGGCCTGATGGGATTCATCCCAGAATTCTAAAAGAACTAAGGGTAGATCTAGTGACACCACTGACTACCCTGTTTAACAAATCATGGGAGGATGGGGTGGTACCTGAGGACTGGAGGAGGGCAGATGTGATTCCCCTTCACAAAAGTGGGGGCAGGGCAGAAGCAGGAAACTACAGACCTGTTAGTTTAACCTCAGTGATAGGGAAAATGATGGAATCACTTCTGAAGGAAAGAATTGTCGAGTACCTAGAGGCCAGAGGGGCACAGGACCCAAGGCAGCATGGGTTCACAGCAGGAAGGTCATGCCAGATGAATCTAATAGATTTTTTGATTGGGTGACCAAAGTAGTAGATCAGGGAGGGGCTGTGGACATGGCCTACCTGGACTTTAGCAAGGCATTTGACTCAGTCCCACACAAAAGATTAATATACAAGTTAGCCAGCCTGGGAGTGGGTCCCAAGATGATAGCCTGGGTAAATAATTGTCTGGAGAATAGGACACAGAGGGTAATAGTAAATGGAGTCCACTCTGAAGAAAGGGGGGTTACTAGTGGGGTGCCGCAGGGTTCAGTATTAGGACCGGTCCTCTTCAATGTCTTTATAAGCGACATTGCAGAGGGACTGGAAGGAAAAGTATGTCTCTTTGCAGATGACACAAAGATCTGCAACAGAGTTGATGCACAAAGTGGGGTGCAAAGGATGAGAAGGGACTTGGCAAGGTTAGAGGAATGGTCAAATGTACGTCAGCTTAGCTTTAATGCTAAGAAGTGCAAGGTAATGCACATGGGAAACAAAAACCCAGGGGAAGAGTACACAATGGGGGGTGAGATACTAACAACAACAAAACTGGAAAGGGACCTGGGGGTAGTCATATCAGATTACTTAAAGGTGGGCAAGCAATGTGAGAAGGCAGTAAGGAGGGTTGGGGGGATACTGGGATGCATAGGGAGAGGCATCACCAGTAGAAAACAGGAAGTTGTTATCCCTCTGTACAGACAGCTGGTGAGACCCCATCTGAGTACTGTGTGCAGTTCTGGAGACCCAATCTCCACAAGGACATAGACAAGATGGGAAGCTGTCCAGAGGGCAACTAAAATGGTGCAGGGTCTGCACCAGAAGACATATGAAGAGAGACTAAAGGAGCTTAATATGTATAGCCTCGAGGAAAGGAGGGAGAGGGGACATGATAGAAACTTTCAAGTACCTCAAGGGAATCAATAAAGTCCAAGAGGGTAGCATCTTTCAAAAAAAGGTGTGCAAGAACTAGGGGGCACAATTTGAAGATAGAGGTGGGGGTGGCTCAGAGGTAATGTAAGGAAGTATTTTTTCACAGAGAGGGTTGTGGATGCATGGAACAACCTTCCGGAGGAGGTTGTGGAGTCAAAAACAGTGGTTGAATTCAAGCATGCATGGGACCGTCATAAGGCAATTCTAGGGGTTGGGGGTAGAAAGAAGTAGGCTGCTGGTTAACTAGGATCTGCAGCTTATCCATTAGGTAGGGAAATGGACAGACTGGGTGGGCCAAGCGGTCCTTATCTGTTGTCAAATTCTATGTTTCTATGTAACTATAGGGGCATGACCGTGCCCCTATAATATAACATTCATAGTCAGAAGATACTAGTGGATGTTCCATTAATGAAAAAACATGTCTTTTTCTAGTTTTGGTGAAGTAGCTTCCTACAATCTCCTTGAATTTTATTCTGTTATGGTCTCTGTTACCCTACCTGTACTGCTGAAGGAAGCAAAATACAAAAATGAATTTCTTAAAAACTTTGTTTGATACAGTCTTATGTTTTCTATATCAAAATATGGAAGCTGTAATAACATGATATCGATATAGCAATGTCTACCACTTTATCCCATGTCTCAGTGCCTATTTCCAGGTGAATAACTGATAGTTTGCAGCTTGGTTTTTTGATTACACTTTATTTCCTTGTTGTTAATTTTTATTTATTATTTTCTCTCTTACTAAGCATATGGGTCCCCTCCAGTGCCCCACCCCAGCACCATCTTCCACCTTCTCTGTGGCTTACTGTTCCATGACCACATGCTCCCATGACTAACATCCATGGCAGGGCCTTCAGAGTGGGACAGACCCCTCTGGTGACCAAATACAGCAATATTCCTGGAGTGCCCTGTTGGCAGTGTGGGGCCTGAGAGAGTCATGCCTCATCCTGCCCACTGTTCAGTTTTCCTCCTCTTCTGCCCCTCTGCTGGGACAACCACATGAACACACTCCAGAATGCTCATCCAACAGTCTTGTGTGAAGCAAGCTGCACATCCATCCCACCCACAGCCATACTCATGTTGCCTGCACCATCCAGGCGAACCCCAAGAGGTGCTGTTACAGTGGGCAGTGGACTACCTTCCACTTGGAAAAGGTAAGCAGTTGTGGGGACGCTCAGACCTCTCCTCCACACAGGCCTCTGACTTGCTCACAAACTCAGCCCTTATTTTCAAAGCCGGCCCTTATTTCCCTCATCTCCAACAAATGTTTTTCCTTTAAATGAAATCAAAGAGCCTCAAGACTGATCCTTGTGGCTCGAGTTACTTTCCTGCCTGGAATTATTTAGTTACATGGTGAACGTTTTCTTTCAGTGGTTTGGTAACCTGGTGACTATGGAATGGTGGGATGATATTTGGCTCAACGAAGGCTTTGCCAGATACATGGAAGTGGTCTCAGTAAATGGCAGCTACCCGGAGATACAGATTGTAAGTACTGGCAAGGAATGGTGTCTGGTAACAGGAGGTGGCATTATTGTTTTTTATTTATTTATTTATTTATTTATTTATTTATTTAGTTTTTAACCAGGTAAGTTCATGGTGATGCTGTCCCATTTTCATGAATAACCCAGACAAGAGTCAGCAGAAAATTTGAATTTTAAGATGTCACATAGATACATAGATACATAGACAGTGTCGGCAGATAAGGGCCTATGGCCCACCCAGTCTGCCCATTTGAGCTTGTAAGTTCAGTTTGTTTTCCTAGAAGTCTGTTTCCCCTACCCTGACCTCTAGAATTCCTTTATGTCTATCCCATGCATTCTTAAATCCTGTGATTGTTTCAGCCCCCACCACTTCCTCTGGCAGGGTGTTCCACTTGTCCACCACCCGTTCTGTGAAGAAATTCTTTCTCATGTTTCCTCTGAATCGTCCTCCCTCCAACTTCATCCCATGCCTCTAGTCCTGGAACATCTTTTTCGCTTAAAATAGTGTTTTCCTGCACCCTGTTCCTCCCTGTAAGATACTTGTATGTCTCTATCATATCCCTCTCTCCTCCTCTCCTCCAGGGAGTACATGTTCAGTTCCTTCAACCTGTCTTCATAGGACTTGTGATGCAATCCATGCACCATCTTTGTTGCCCTCCTCTGAACCTTCTCTACCCTGTCTATGTCCTTACGTAGGTATGGTCTCCAGAACTGTACACTGTACTCCAGGTGGGGCCTCACTAGTGTCTTGTATAGCGGAATTATGACCTCCCTTTTCCTGCTGGTGATGCCCTGCCTATACATCCCAGCATCCTGTTTGCTTTACCTGCTGCCTTGTCACACTGTTTCCTACCTTGAGGTCATCATCAGATGATAACCCCAAGATCCCTTTCCTGCTTGGTGCATGCTATATCCTCACCCCCCAACTGATATATTGTGCCAGGGTTTTTGTGCCCCATATGCATTATCTTGCACTTCTTTGCATTGAATTTCAACTGCCAAACCCCTGACCATTCTTCAAGTTTCTGCAGGTCGCTTCTCATTCTGTCTACACCCTCTGGTGTGTCTACTCTGTTACAGAGCTTTGTGTCATCAGCGAACAGTGAAATTCTGCCTTCTAGATCCTGCGCAATGTCACTGATGAAGATGTTGAATAGGACTGGTCCCAGCACTGATCCCTGTGGTACCCCACTGGTCACTCTTCCTCTGTGGAGTGACAGCCATTTACCACCACCGCCTGTGTCCTGCCACCAGCCAGTTACCTACCCCACACTACTGTCCTGCCCACACCCATATTCCCCAGTTTGTAATAGTCTTCATGTGGCACAGTGTCAAAGGCCTTGCTGAAGTCCAGATAGGCCATGTCCACTGCCCTCCCCTGATCCACCTCCCTAGTCACCCAGTCAAAAAATTCAACGAGGTTGGTCTGACATGACCTCCCCCTGGTGAAACCATGTTGTCTTGGGTCCTGTAGTCCATTGACAACCAGATGTTCCACCAATCTCTCCTTCAGTAGTGCTTCCATGATCTTCCCCACTACCAAGGTGAGGCTGACTGGTCTGTAGTTCCCTGCTTCCTCTTTGTTCCCACTTTTGTATAAGGGGACTACATCTGCTGTCCTCCAGTCTTTGGGTACCTCCCCTGTTTCCAGTGATCGGCTAAACAGGATAGCCAGAGGTTCAGACACCACCTCTCCTAGTTCTTTAAGGACCCTGGGGTGCACCCCATCTGGCCCCATTGCTTTATCAACTCTTATTACTTCCAGTTCCTTCAGGACCCTTTCTCGTGTAAAGGGACTTGTGTCCATTTCTGCACCATTCTCACCCCTTGTACTCCCTTCAGACCCATTACCCCCTCTTCCTCAGTAAAGACTGAGCAGAAATACCTGTTCAATATGTCAGCTTTACTGTTGTCATCCTCCACGCGGCTCCCATCCTCCCCCTTCAGTCTCACTATCCCTCCCTTTGTCTTTCTTTTTCACTTATGTACCTGTAAAAGGTTTTGTCCCCTTTACCCACTGATATTGCAATGTGTTCTTCTGTCTGAGCTTTGGCTTCCCTTACTGACTTCCCTGCCTCCCTTTGCTTCTCCTGGTACTTCTCCCTATCCCCTTATGCCTGTGTCTTTTTGTATTGCCTGAATGCAATCTTTTTGGCTTTCACCTTCTTTGCTACCTCTTTGGAAAACCATAATGGTCTCCTCTTCCTTTTCCTCTTGCTAACCTGCTTAATGCATAATTCTGTTGTTCTTATAATCCCCATTTTAAATACTGCCCACTGTTCCTCAACCCCTGATTCCTGTCCCATTCCCTTAATGCCTCTTTTAAGTATCTCCCATTTTCCCAAAGTCTGGCCCCTAAAATCCAGGATACGTGTTTTGTGTGGTTTGGTTCTGCTCTTTCTGTGATTTCAAACCACAATGACTGGTGGTCACTGTTACCCAGGTGCTCCCCACTGTTACCCCCATCACACTGTCCCTGTTTGTGAGCACAAGGTCCAGTATTGCCTTCTGCCGAGTTGGTTCCATGACCAATTGCTTGAGGAAGGCACCCTGAAGGGAGTCCAGAATAAATCTGCTCCTAGTTGATACTGCTGCTGGGATGCTCCAGTCCACGTCTGGAATATTGAAGTCTCCAACCAGTACTACCTCACCCTTGTCTGCCATCCTTTGGATGGCTATCATCAGCTCCCTATCTGTTTCTTCCTCCTGTGCTGGTGGTCTATAGACCACACCTGTGCGGATGGCTGTCCCCATTTTCCTTTCCAGCTTAACCCACAGTATCTCTCCCCCATTTTGTTCCTCCTGGATCTCTGTGGCCGTTATGTCATTTTTCACATACAGTGCCACTCCTCCTCCCTTTCTGCCTGCTCTGTCTCTTCTGAATATGTTGTAGCCAGGTATGGCCATCTCCCAGTCATGGTTATCATTACACCAGGTTTCAGTGATGGCCACAATGTCCAGGTCTGACTGTACCATGACAGCCTCCAGATCTTCCATCTTGTTGCTAAGGCTCCTGGCATTTGCACATAAGCTTTCCATGATTTGACCTCCTAGACTGCTTCACTGTTCTACTCCAGCCCTTCCTTGGTTGTCATTTATCCCTGGTTCTCCTTGCTGTCTGCTCTTCTGCTGAATTTTGCCCTTTTCTGCTTATCCACCTCTTGGGCACTAATCTCCATCTTTTGCACTGCCTTGCAGAGATAGCCACCCTCTGGTTCACTGGTTCCACTGCTAGCTGTGGGGGGTGAGCAAGTAGGTACCCTCCTTGCTGGCCTGCCACCCCCCTTTGCTAGTTTAAATGCTTGTCAATGTAGCATTTAAACTTATCATTGAGTGCTTGGATTCCCCTCCAGGATGGATGCAGGCCGTCAGGCTTGAACAAACCTCCATCCCTCCAGGTGGGTCCCCCAGTCACCAATGAATCCAAACCCTTCCTCACAGCACCAGTTCTTCAACCATGAGTTAAAGTTCCTGGTGCATGCGCCCCATGCTCTCCCTTGCCTCTCACAGGTAGTACTTCTGAGAAAGTGACAGAAGTAGCTACTTGCTTGAGACCCCTCCCAGTTTCCTAAACTCTTCCTGAACTTCCTTTGGCTCCCCATTTGCCAAGTCATTAGTACCTAGGTGGATAATGACATCCAGCTCACCCTCCCATCTTGCCTTCCCAGTGATCCCCAGGATCTTCCTTCCATCCCTCCATGCCGTGGCACCTGGTAGGCACCTCACCTCCCTGTCCTCCCCCTCCTGTGTTCCTAGCTGGATCCCTCTTACGATGGAGTCCCCCACCAGGATTCGCTTCCTCCTCCTCCTCTGGGGTCTACTGCTTTCCCCACTGAGGTCACCTCCTTGGCTAACCTCCACATCCTTTCCTTCCACTTCTCTGGGTACCTCTATTTGGTTGTCCTCGTTTGCCAGTGTGGCATATGAGTTCTTGAGTGGAATAGGATCTGGGATGTGCCTCTGCCTGACTGCTCTAACCCTCCCTGAGCCCACTGTCATCCAAGTGCTCCTCGCTCTTGGCATCCTTGGGCAGCTGCATTGGACTGGGTGGTCCCTGGATAGGGTGATGGTACTCCTGACCCAGTTTACTTCCGCTCTGAGTCTGGCTACCTCATCCCCGAGTCCAGAGAGATGCATGCAGATAGGGCAGCACCTCAGTGTCCAGAAGGTCTGCCTGAATATGGCTGCCCCACAGCCACTGCATTGCACCACTCCCCACATTATACTGCAATTCCACTACTTGTCTGCTACTGAAGCTCTCCTAGTTCTCTTTTTAATTTACTGTACTAAAAATCCTGTCACTGATCCTCAGATAATTTTTTTTTTAAGGAAAAAGAAACCAATAAATAAATAAATGAGTCAAAACACTTGTCGTGCTGAGGGTGGGCTTCCTCCCCCTTATGCCCCTCCTACTTCACACCCCTTACTATACCCTGTGTTTAGCTCCTGTCAATCAGATTTATCAGGGCATATAATTAAGTGTTGGGGGAAGGGGAGGGGGGGTGAAAATTGCAGCAATTAAAGACAGCACAGAATTACACCACCACTATGTTTTAAATTTTCAACAGCTCAAAAACAATTATAAGTAAAGACAACAAAGAAAGTATAGTGTCACTACAAGCCCACAATCTAAGTTTAAAAGAAAAATAGCAATTACCAGTTACTCTAAAGCACTGAATTGAATATGTTTCCTTCCTTCCCTTCTGGCTTCTTCTGAGAAAATAAACCTCTGCTTGCTACTTTAACTCTGACTAAGCCCCACCTCCAGTTATCACATAGCTGAGGTCAGAGGTCAGACAATTAACACCCTTCACCCAACTACAGGACAGTCAGACAAGCCAAGATAAAATTTGCAGCAATTAAAGACAGCACAGAATTACACCACCACTATGTTTTAAATTTTCAACAGCCCAAAAACAATTATAAGTAAAGACAACAAAGAAAGTATAGTGTCACTACAAGCCCACAATCTAAGTTTAGAAGAAAAATAGCAATTACCAGTTACTCTAAAGCACTGAATTGAATATGTTTCCTTCCTTCCACTTCTAGCTTCTTCTGAGAAAATAAACCTCTGCTTGCTACTTTAACTCTGACTAAGCCCCACCTCCAGTTATCACGTAGCTGAGGTCAGAGGCCAGACAATTAACACCCTTCACCCAACTACAGGACAGTCAGACAAGCCAAGATAAAATTTGCAGCAATTAAAGACAGCACAGAATTACACCACCACTATGTTTAAATTTTCAACAGCCCAAAAACAATTATAAGTAAAGACAACAAAGAAAGTATAGTGTCACTACAAGCCTACAATCTAAGTTTAGAAGAAAATAGCATTACCAGTTACTCTAAAGCACTGAATTGAATATGTTTGCTTCCAGTTGTCACAGTTGAAACACTTTGACAAATACATTATTATATGGTATGTATATGCTTAATGCTTAAAAATGCCGAGGTCAGGTGCTAGGAAAAACTAGATCCAGTAGTGACTCACTTGATCTGAAACTCCTTCATCTAACCCTGGATGCAGTCCTACTATCCCTCTCTAAACTGCTGAACGTATCTTTCTGCCTTGGGCAGTTCCCAACGCTATGAAAAGCTGCAGTGGTTACACCTATCCACAAGAGTGGTGACTGAACTCAGCCCTCTAACTATCGCCCTATTTCCATTCTTCCTCCCCTCTCAAAAGCCTTGGAACACATTGTCTCAGATCAGCTTGTGGAACACCTCGAGATACATCAACTACAATGTCCTCAACAGCATGGATTTAGGAAGGCGCATAGCACCACCACTGCACTACTTGAATACACCGGCTTTATAAACAACGCTCTGGACCAGGATCGCCTAGTGGGGGTGATTATATATATATATATATATATATATATATATATATATAATCGACCTCAAAAGCATTTGATATGGTCAGTCACACCCTATTACCTGACTCACTCCGCCCTGGGACTCTTGGCTGATGTAACGGGTTGGTTTGAGAGCTACCTTGGTGGCCAATCCCAGAAAGTCAAAATAAGTATACGCTGGCTGACAGCTGCCATGTGTGATCTGGGGTCCCACAAGGATCGATCCTAGGTCCCCTGCTCTTTAGTCTATTCCTCAGCACCCTCCCTCAGGCTTGCTCATCTAACCCTACTTCTCTATGCAGATGATGCCGTCATTTTCTCCAGTCACCCTGCCCTCCCCTTGAACAACTACAGGATAACTCTCTTCTGTCAAGGAATGGTTATTCAACCACAAACTCCTTCTTAATTACAAAAATGAAATCTATGTTTTCACCAGTCCTCACAAGAGGAACAAACTACACCTGTTGACCATCCTAACAATCTTAACTCACCCCTTGAACAGATCCAGCAGTTCAACTATCTTGGTATAACCCTAGATACCTCCATGTCATTTGTTACCCACCTGGACCATTTTGCTAAGGCAGTAACGCAAGGATTGGGCTCTTATATAGCATGAGGCACCGCCTCCCCGGATGCCCTGCACATAGCAATCAGCAGTTCATGTTCCCTTTATTGACTATGAGCTAATTATTTATGGTACTGCCATGGATACCTCACTTAAAATAATAGCATAGCCCTTAATAAAACCTGCAACTAGCTACTGGGGCAATATAGACTCACTCATACTTGTGAGTTGTATGCTCGTTTAACTGCCTACACTTTAAGGGCCGTATAAATATCAGACTTGTTTGCGAAAACAGCTGTCTTCATCTAACCCTTCCAGTCTTCCTAATGCTTCTTAACCAGGTAACTAATCCTCACCACACCTGTGGAATGTCTAATCTGGTCTACCAAGTTCTGTTCTGTCACATCTCCATGATACAGTGCTCCTTCAAGTACAGGGTACCAAGCTGGCTAAAAGAACTCCCACCATCACTCCACAATCAGTCCAAGATTGTCCGCTTTAAGTACAAACTTTGCCAGCACCTTGTAACACAGTGCAGGTACGATTGTCTGACCTAAGCTACCCCCCCATTTATCATGAAACTGACCTTCCCTTGTACCTCTATTTCTCCTCCCCACCCTCTATCCCCATTCCCAGTGATCTAAGCTTCTCTATTCTGTCTGTCTTGTCCCCCCTTCCCATAATCCCCCTCCCCACTCCTATTATATCTCCCCTCTTATCATGACATAGTCTTTGCCTGGCTGCATTGTTATTCTGTATTCTCCTTAAGTTTTCACTTTATTTTGTCTGCCATGCACTGTTTGCTTTACCTGTTTTTTGTAACTTACTATGTAACTGTGTTTTCTTTTACCTGAAGTGAAGCTTTGTAAAAGAGCCTCTGGCTCAAACGTATTGTAATCTGAGAAATAAATAAAATAATGCACTGGTTTTACATCCATAACTGCTGCAACTGTGTTTGCTTAGCAGGTAAGACTTAATTTACAAAGCATGTGCCTTTCTACTTCGTTTGAAGCTAAAGCGATTTTTACACTTCCTTGCCATCTTTTATGCAAAGTGATAGATATGGGTGTCTTTATCTTGTTTTTTATAGAACATATTATCCTCCCAGCCAAACACTCCACATTAGGCCTCCTTCCCAAGACAACACACCATCTCCATCACCCTACCTGCTCTGGTTCCTCCACAGAGCTCAGTCCTATAGGAACAATGGTAGGAGGTACAGGGACTGACAGTGCTAGGTGTTGTCATTACTCTGGCAGCTGCCAGATTCCTTTGAGGGATTTCTCCTTCCCCTACTCCACAGCGGCATGCTCAGAACACTGCCGGCCTTGAACAATACTCATTGTGTTGGTGGCGGAACAAGCCTCCTAATCTTCCCAGCTGGCCACTTGATTGCCAACATCCTGGTTCCTCTCATGAACCCAGGTTACTAACATGACTGTACGTGAGGCATGCTGCCACTGGGCAGCCCTGTTTTTTTACCTTGTTGAATGACCTGTTAGTACCTGTGCCCTTCTCTATATGGCCGTTCTTGGGAGCTTAACACTTTTTAAAAGTAAGGCGTTATAATGTGCCCCAAGTACATAGGGTAAAACCCCACAATCCTAACACTGCAGTGCAAAGGAAGTGCTGCACTGTTGAGGTGCCATCCTTAGGATGAGATGTTTTATTTATTTATTTGAAAATTGGTGAATGGGAGAGGCACTCTGAGCCAAGGCTCATTTCCAGGTGTAACCCTGGGATGTTAAAACTGAGGTCCCTTCTGACCATCTTTGTTCACTGTTCAGCTGGAAGTAAAGCTCCCATGGCACTTACTGATGAAGAGCAGGCGAGTTTCCCAAGTGTCATGGCCAACATTTCTCCATCAAATAAAAACAGGCCCATGTGCCCACCACCCAGTATCCACCTAGTAGCAAGCTGTTACAGCTTAGTGTGCTTTTACTGATAGAAAATTATAAATGAAAAATGTTAGATTGGGTTTCAGGGTACCTGACTGCCAGTGGGTAACAGACATGTCTGATGTTGCCATGAGACAAAGAACACTATAGTAAGAGCTCAGTGAAGCTGTGTATTGATTTATAAAGCACTGGCTCCTGGAGAAGGAGAAATATTGTTTCTTTATTTTCTTAAAATATACCATATCTTTCAAATGCTATGTATTATACTTAGTACTATGTTCTAGGACGTGAATATGTTCTATCCACACTGTTTGGCATGTCCCTTTCCCCTTTAAAACTTGCTGTATGGTCTGAAAGCTGACTCCTCCCACCCACCCACCCACCCAGGTGGTGTGTCCCTCAAGCTCCACCCCTTGATGCCAGATCTTCCTTTCTGCTGGAAGATTCGGGTTCCCTCCTTACTGCTCTCATGTTGAGTAGGCCCTGGTGCTTAATCCTTTGGACAAATTACCGAAAATTAAACTCATTAGGGTTTCTCGGCATAGATTTGTGATAACGACCATGATGGAAGACAAGTCCTCTCCCGGGTTCTGCCAGTGTCCCTGCAGGCAGAAGATGTCTCACACCGACCCACATGTCACGTGCATTTACTGCCTGGGCCATGACCATGACACCCGGGCCTGCGACTTTTCTCACGCATTCCACCTGGCAGTGTTTTTGACAATCATCCTGCATGTTTGCAGCTCGGACAACTGGAAAAATGGCACCCGACGGTCAAATCTAAAGATGCCCGTTGTGTGATCGCCATGGCCACAGGGTCCACCGAACAGCTTGGGCAAATGAAGGCCTTTGAGGAGGAAGCAACTAAGGTTGCTGAGCAGTCCTCCTCGGTTTTGGTTTTCGTCCTGCTCAAACTGGGCACTTCCTTTTTGGGCTCCTTCAAGGAGTTGTGCCAGTCTCTCCTGACAAAAGGGGAGGGTCCATCTGGACCGCAGTCCACATTAGGCCTCCTTCTCAAAACAACACACCAACTCCATCACCTCTCTACCTGCTCTGGTTCCGTAAGAAGGAGTCAAAAGGTGAGTTGACTTGTCGACATCGCTCTTGGAACAGAGAGAGATCTCGATCCCAGGAGTCTCTCTTGCATTGACTTGAGTCGAAATTGTGACCTCGGCTGCTGACTTCATGGTGCCCTCGTCAGGCCAGCTGGCTAAGATGCAGGGGGACGACCGGTCGAAATTGTCATCGACCCGTTGTCAACCGATGAGGCTGACAATTCATTGTTCAGGACTCCGATCCTGCCTGTCCCTACCAAACAGGAATCCCAGCCTGCTGGGAAACCCCTCAAGGTCCCTGTCCCTGACTTGGAGGAGCCGCGGTTCTCTCAGACTCCTTTGGAGCACCCCCCGATGGTCGAGGTCTCGGACACCCATGACCAATAGGCAAAGGAAGTCTCACAAGCGGCATTCCAAAAAGCGACGACTCCACTATTCATCCTCATCCTCCTCAGATGAGGAGAGGCTTCGACGCAAATTGCATCGACACTATGAGGACCTTATGTGGCAACAGTTGGTGTTGGCAGGTCCAAAGTCAACCCCGGCTTCCACTCTAGCCATCATGTGGCTGTTGCCCTCTAGGTCAACTCCTCCAGAGCCAGTCAACACCGTCCCTCTGCCTGTGGAGCCGGTGAAGACCCTCTCAGCTCAGCCAAAGCCAGCCTCTCCGCCAATCGTGGTGGAGCCACCACCTAAGCAGCCCCTCTCAGGGGCTCCTCCCAAGGAGTCTCGGCCCGTTAAGGGCCTACCTCACAGGCTATTCATCACCCTCACTTCCGACTGTCCCCGGCGGGTCAAATGTGACTCTGGTGGTCGGCTGCTCTATCCGGACTCCTTGCAGTTCGAAGACTCAGACTTGAACTCGCGTCCCTGTGACAACGATTCAGTGAGTCTCTCAACAGAGGTAGGTCCCACATCTTTCCTGGGCATCCTCCATCTCATCTCTGAATCTATGGGGATGAAATTGGAGCCTGTTGAAAAATGGGCCAAATATCCCCTCACAGATATCCTGAGGAAAGGGGATACTCCGTCTAAGGCCTTCCCAGTGGCTGAAGCCATAGTTGGCCTGGCCCTGGAGCTTTGGCAGCACCCAGCCTCCTGCCTTGCGCCTTCAGCCCGGATGGCCTGCCGGTATGTGGTTCCCGTCCATTCCCCTTCAGGTTTTTACACAGCACCCCTCGGTTGAGGGTTTGGTGACTGAGTCTGTGTTTCAGCACTCAGGCAACTCAGGGGACACGGATAGACCTCCGGACAAAGAGTCCAAAAAATTGACCCATTCAGCCAGAAAGGTCTATGCTGCCTCCTCGCTTGGTCTCTGACAGGTGAGTTCGACCATCATCATGGCACACTTCTCCTGTGCCCTCTTGGGCTCTCTAGATGAGGTGCTTCCTTATCTCCCACAGACCTTCAGACCACAGTCAAGCAGGTCCTGGACCAGGGCCGGTGGTTGCTAAACAACTCCAAATGGCTCTGGATATTGGGGATTCTTGTGCCCATTCAGTGGCAGCCTCGGTCACCATGCGCCACAGGGCCTGACTGAGAGTCTCAACCTTTATGGCAGACACCCAGCACAAACTGGCAGATGTTCCCTTCCTGTGTACCGACTTGTTCAGTCCAGGAGTCGAAGGTCACCTCCAGTGTATTGAGAAGTCCAGTGCCACCTTGGACTCCATTACCTCTACCCAGAAGAAACTTCAGGGTTCTAAAAAACAGAAGAGAAAGCTCTTTTGGCCTTCTGCCCCTGCAGCCAAGCAGCCCTGTACCAATCTGGGTAGCAGAAGCAGGCTCAGCCTTGGTGCCCTTGGCCCAAGTTAGGGGCTTTGGCAGCCTGTAAGCCCGGAGGGAAGGGCCCTGGCGGTCCCCCCAATGGATCCTCCTCCTCCAAGCCTGTACAGTGACGGGATGGGGGCAGCCACCTCCATGCCCATCACGAATACCCTGGGTCCTCCCGTGGGGGGCTGGCTCCTCCACTTCCTTTCTGCCTGGTCCGCTGTCACAACAGACAGGTGGGTCTTAGAAGTGGTCGGTCAGGGACTGCTTCTGGAATTTGAGCAGTACCCACCAAGCTGAGCCCGCATCCCATGGGAGGAGAAGGTATCCGTTCACACTAAGTCAGCTGCCTGGGATGACATTGCCCAACTCCTCCACAAGGAGGTAGTGACCCGAGATGCTGATCCCCCTGTTGACCCATGGTTCGTTTCCGGGTACCTCCTGGTCCTGAAATGGACAGGGGTTGGTGCCCCATTCTAGATCTGCACAACCTGAACCAGTTTCTCAGGTTTCACACCTTCAGGATGGTAACTCTGTCACAGATCATACCATCTCTCGAGCAGAACATGTGGTTCTGCTCCCTGGATCTGCAGGATGTGTTCTTTCATGTCCCGATCTGTCCATCACACCAAAGGTTCCTCTGTTTCAGGGTGGAGGGAACCCTCTCTGAGTTCCAAGCCATGCGTTCTGCCTGTCATTGGTCCCCAGGGTCTTCACAAATGCGTAGCAGTGGTGGCGGCCCATCTTTGGCTTCGAGGGGTCAGAATTTACCCCTATCTTGACAATTGGCTCATAGCGGATCCCTCCAGCCTGGAGGTGGAGAGGTTCAGGGATCTGGCCCTCCAAACCTGCCTCAGCCTTGACCTCCTGATCAACGAGGCCAAGTCAGAACTCATGCCTTCGCAGGTGATCTGCTTCATCGGGGCAGAGCTTGACTCTTGCTGAGCCAGAGCCAGGCTCCCGGCGGACAGGGCGGAAGTTGTGTCCTCCTTTGCCCAATCATTTCTGGTTGGGCAATTGCGTCCTGCCCGGGACTTCCTGTGACTTCTGGGCTACATAGTGGCCTGCACCTCCATGGTCCAATGGGCCCAGTGACATATGCACCCCTTCAATAGGAGCTGGCCAGCTAGTGGTCTCAGCGTCTAGGTCATTTTGACCAGCTGGTCACTGTAACCTAGAAGATGTGGGACACTTTCCAGTGGTGGGTCATTCTGGAACATCTCAGGGAGGGATCCCGTTTGTCTGTCCAAAGCCGGCGGTTGTCCTCACAACTGATGCCTCTCTCATGAGCTGGGGTGCTTACATGGGGAATCACAGAATCCATTGACTGTGGACCCAGAGGAATCCCATTGCCATGTCAACCTGCTGGAGCTCCGAGCAGTTCGGCTGGTGCTGACTGCATTCGCTCCGTTCCTCTGGGGTCAAGTGGTTCAAGTCCAGGTGGACAACTCCATGACCATGTACTATCTCAACAAACAGGGTGGGATGCACTCCTGACCTCTGTGCAGGGAAGCGCTCTGCATCTGGACCCTTGTGAGCTGACTGGAGGCAGACCTCCTAGCCATCCATGTGGCAGGAGCCTCCAGTCAGTTGGCGGATGCCCTCAGCTGTGTGGGCGAGGTGTCCCACGATTGATCTCTCCATCTAGAGGTAGTGCACAGCCTGTTCTCTCAGTGGGGCACCCCTCAGGTTAACCAGTTCGCTTCCAGGGAGAACACAAAGCTAAGGCTGTTCCATGCCCATGCCCCTCAGCAGGGTTCGCTGCAGGGGATGACTTCTCAATGCTGTGGACCCCAGGCCTCTTCTATGCCTTCTTTCCACTTCCCTTGATCCACAAGGTGCTCCTCAAGGTCAGGAGGGACAAGGCACAAATGATCCTGGTCGCCCCAAACTGGCCCCGCCAGTTTTGGTATCCAGATCTCCTCAGCCTCAGCAACAGGCTCCTGAGGCATCTTCCAGAATGCCCAGACCTGCTTTCTGTCAATCAGGGGATGACATTCCATCCAAACCTTCAATCCCTGCACCTGACAGCCTGGTTCCTGAGTGGCTAGAGTTCCAGGCTTTGGGTCTCCCCGACGATGTACTCAATGTAGTTGAGGCATCTAGGAAGGAGTCGACTAGCAGGTGCTACGCCTTCAAATGGAAGAGATTCTCCATTTAGTGTCAGGGCAAGGGCCTGGATCCTTTGTCCTGTCCGGTAGCAAGCATCCTTGACTACCTTTGGTCTCTCTCCAAAGGGGGTCTTCGGTCTACACCCCTTAAGGTGCACCTGGCAGCCATCTCTGCTTACCGGGCACAGGCCGGTCAGCAGTCAGGGGCACAGGAGAAGGTGGTCTGGCATTTCTTGAAAGGCCTCGACCATATTTCCTTTCCAGTGTATGAACCACCGCTATACATGGGATCTACTGCTGGTACTGGCAAAGCTCATGGGCAGCCATTCCAACCAATGCACTTGTGTGAGATCTCACACCTGTTATGGAAGACCACCTTCTTGGTGGCTATCATGTCAGCCAGAAGGATTGGGGAGCTACAGGCACTCTCTGTTGAGTCTTCCTATTTGGTCTTCCACAGGGACAAGGTTGTCCTGTGCCCCAACCCGAAGTTCCTTTCAAAGGTTGCGTCAGAGTTTCACCTGAACCAGGTGATGACTCTACCAGTGTACTACCCTAATTACACCTTGGAGGCTGAGTACAGGCTTCATACTTTGGATCTGAGATGAGTGCTCTCTTACTACAAGGGCGCATGGCTGAAGTTCGGGAGAGGTTCACCAGGTGTTTGTCACCTACGCTGAAGCCGCACCTGGCAGACCTACAGTGAAGTGGATGATTGGCAGATGGATAACATCTGCATTGATCTCTGCTATAGGTTGGTGGGTAGGGAGCCTCCCGTAGGGCTAAGGGATCATTCCACCCACCATACTGCTGCATTGGTGGCTGTTTCTAGGGATGTCCCTATCCAGGATATCTGCAGGGCTGCTACCTGGAAGTCCACACACACCTTCATTTCCCATTACTACATCAATCTTGAGTCACACCAGGATGCTGGTTTTGCGGCCTCAGTTCTCCAATCTCTGTTCCCTAAGTAGGGGGTGTGCGGTTTGCGTCCCTTTTCCTGGAGAACTGCTAGGAGTCTGCCAAACAGTGTGGATAGAACAACATATCCACATCTGTAGAAAAACAGGTTACTCACCTGTAACAGAGTTCTAGGAGTGGTATATGTTGTTCATCCACACGGACCCACCCAACCACCCCGGCTTTGATGCACAGCCTCTGCTTCCAGTGGGCAACATCTGGCATCAAGGGGGGGAGCCGAGGAATATACCACCTGGGTGGGTGGGAGGAGTCAGCTTTCAAACCATCCGGCAAGATTTAGGAGGAAGGACATGCCAAACAGTGTGGATGAACAAATATATACCACTCCTAGAACTACTGTTACAGGTGAGTAACCTGTTTTTTTTTCCTCTCTGTCTTTTCTTGCTCTGTGCAGATCTACTGGTGTTCCACATAATGTCAAAGCTACAGTACTTCTGGACAAACATTATAAACTTAGGCATACTTTATAGAAACAAGTTTAACACTTAACAAAGAAACAAGGTGCTGCGTCAGCATGTGGTCTGAAAACAAAACAAAATGATAATATTAAATGCATGCTGAAAATAGAGTAGGAATCGATGTTTTGATCATAGATCTTCTTCAGGAATTATCTAAAAGAGAAAATAGCAAAGTTAGCGTAGAGGCAAGGGGAAATAAAGGATAGATATATACTGTATATATATGAGGAAAGAAAATAGGGAGAGGATCTAGGAGAAAAAGTGATAATAGGCAAGGTAGGAATAGAGGTTGGAAAACAAAAAGGTGATCATGGATATGAAAAGGCATAGAAAGAGTGAATGAGCTGAGACGCCCTCAAGTGGGGACCAATTACCAGGGCCTACCATGTCTTTTCATACCCATCACCACTTTTTTGTTTTCCAGCTTCTATTCTTAACCTTGCCTATTATCACTTTTTCTCCTATATCATCACCCTTTTCTTTCCTCATATATATCTTATTTCACCTACGCCCAACTAACTTAGCTTTTTTTTTTTAGATAATTCCTGAAAAAGTCATATGGTCAAACTTCAGTTCTAACACTTAACATGTAATACCCACAATTTCTATTCTTATTCTTAATGTGCTGCGTGTTTTGGCCATTTCTTTACATTTAAAGGCTGGTGCTACGTTACATATTTTAATGTTTAGGTTAAAAGGCATAATCTGCACTTGCAAGTTAAGAATTGTCTGCAAACTGTGCTTTTGGACATTTTTTATATTGAATTTTGTTTGTTATGCATATGATTGACAATGCTGGGGCTAAAGTTTTCTGTTCTTCCACATGACAGGTACAGCACACTGCCCACCAATGTGTTATAACCTTGTCCTGGACAGACCTCCAGCAGATGAGAGGGGAGTACAGATCCCATGCCTATTCAGTCCTTAAAATCTTTAATGTGAAAATGTCAGCAAGGGTGCCCCTTAGTGCCATTTGTGTTGGTGGTTTTGAGAAGTGTAGACCTCTCCACTAGGATCTTGACTGAGACCCCCAGAACCCATTTCTCATGGCTACCAAACAGCCATCAGATAATGGTTTGAGTAACTACTAACATAAACTGGACGCTTACCAGTAACCGAGAGGGGAAAGGCTCCTTAACCCAATGCTGACCCACTGAGCCATCCAGTGATGGCCCCAATGACACTTTGAAGTTCAGCAACTAACGCAGCACAAAACACTTTAAAACATTTATATATCCATAGTCTGCCTAACAGTGCAGAGATACTGAAAATGAATTAATAAAGCTGGAAAGCAGTGTGGCCTAAAGGTTAGAGCACTGACCTGTGAAACAGATAATCACATGTTTGAATCCTACAGTAGCCACTGGCTCACTGTGTGACCTTGAGCAAGTCACTCGGCCTCCCTGTACTTTCAACCACCCAGCAGTACACATGAGTAGAAGTCGAAGGCCTCTGAGCATGGGGTTGGTGCCTCTCACCTGGGCTATTAAGGGTTCCTTATTTATAAAACCAGATGAAAAAGCATGCCCCATGCAAACTGCACTTGTGGATGTCAGTCTTCTTCAGTCTCTTTTTTTGACTGCATACTCTTGATGAATTTGCATCTGATTTTGAACACTGTCACCCTTTTGCCATCACATGATTGAGCCACATCTAATATTTGCTGTCTGTGAAGCAGTGAAATAATCTACAAGGGAAAACAACCCTTTTGATATAAATTGGGATTCAGTGTCCACAGATACATGTTTATTTTGCTTTGCTAACTTCCAATATAGAAAGGAAAACAATGTTTTTAAAATTGAGCTGCTGTCTTGCTGATCATTGTGCCCCCTCCCAGATGAGACATGCCCCAAAATTGTCAGCAGATGCATGCCATTTGACACTAATCTCTAATTTTACCCCACAACTTCAAGCTGAAGATTATGGTTACTCTTATGGATGCAAAGTAGGTTATTTCAATGAAAAACGTATGCATCTGCCAGGTAACATACAGTAGCTCTAGACCCAGATGTACTACCTGGTACTGTGTACAAACAGCTCCCTGACAATTTGATGAACATGGTATATAGGGGGTTTCTTATTTATATAATACCCATGGAACTTCAGTTCTCAGCAGCTATCCCAGAGCACTGCAGGCAATCTTCTAATGGTACCGTTTGCGCACAGTGTTTTGTTTTCATGGTGTATGACTTACCTGCTGCCTGTATCTGACTGGCTGTAATTGCTTATGTTCTTTTGCAGGATGATTACTTTTTGAATGTCTGTTTTGGAGCAATGGCAAGGGACTCACTGAACTCATCCCGACCAATCTCCAACCCGGCTGAGACTTTGTCTCAGATACAGGAAATGTTTGACACAGTTTCCTATGACAAGGTATGCCAGCATTTACAGAGCAAGGTGGGAGTGCATAAGTGTGTATGTCGTGCGGGGAGTAGGCTAGGTAGGTACAAAAGTCCCATTTACTGCTGCCAACTTGGGTGTAAATATAATTTGTTTAACCTAGAGCTATTATTTTCTTCTTGAATTCAATAAATAAATATATTTAATACTAAAGGGACCGCATGTTAATTGTATGTAGTTCTTTTTTAACATAGCAACAGAATGGAGAATGCACAAGGATAGGTGGTGCTATAAGATAACCAATTAAATAATACAGCTTACAAATCAAGCACTCACCAAACCTCAAAAAGTTACAAGGGCACAAGTCTCTTAAAGAAGTAGAACTTTATTCCATTAAAATAACAAACTGATACACCTGACGCGTTTCGGATGGCTAACAACCCTTTCCCAAAAGGCGTGAAAGGTGGTTATCATCAACTTCGTCGGGTGTCGAATGACACAATGGGCGAAAGTCTGCTAACTGAAAGACAATATATTTTACAATTTGATAATCTTGATACGAACTGTAGTTCTTATTAACATGCAGTTGCTGACCTGAGAACCCTAATTTAATGTTAGCACTGAATCTCTCTTCAGAGGTTTTTCTCCTACAGAACTGTAGTGACCAGAAAAATGACACTGTAGCCTCTTCTAGTTCAGTTTTTGTGTAGTTCACAGTGGATTTAGTCCTGTGCTACAAGAATGTTTAGAATGATGATAGTGGATTAAACTGTCATTTTGGTTTTATTGTTCAAGTCTGACTAAGAAGCAGAAACCAAAACTGAACCAACGTTTAGTTACTTCTGCATACAGTACCTGAGTAAAGAAAATGGCAAACGGTCATGGGCCTTATTCAGAAACCTATAGGACTTTTGTAGGCCGTATCTAGAGTATGGAGTTCAGTACTGGTGCCCACACCTCAGAAAGGACATTAACCTGCTGGAGAAGGTCCAGAGGAGGGCTGCAATGATGATAGCTGGTCAGCAGGGTAAGGCATACAAGGAGAGGTTGAAGGCACTGAACATGTACTCCCTGGAAGACGAGAGAGAGAGAGAGAGGGAGGGAGGGAGGGAGGGAGGGAGAGAGAGAGAGAGAGAGAGAGAGAGAGAGAGAGAGAGAGAGAGAGAGAGAAATGATTGGGGCCTTCAAGGAGAGTCTCTTTAAGCTGAGTGGCAACCATAACATGAGGGGCACAGTCTTAAGCTGGAGGGTGGGAGGTATAGGAGGAGGTCAGGAAGCACTTCTTCACAGAGAGGGTGGTGGACACTTGGAATGTGCTGCCAGAAGAGGTAATCTCGTTGAAGACAGTGGGCAGCTTTAGAGAGGCTGGAACAGGTATACGGGAGGTAAGGGTCATGGGTAGGGAGGATGGGAGGAGTGAGAGAGAGGGGCAGGGACATTAGCTCAAGCTGTGGACCCTGCAACACAAGCAGACTTGATGACCAAATGGCCTTCTTCTGCTGACTTCTTTGTATGTTTGTATTTAGGTTTCCATTATGTTTGAATATCTGAACTGTAATAAGAATGTACAAAAGCACAAAATCCCCAACCAAAATGAAACACGCTGACCTAGAAGTGCATAACATGGTCTATATTAGAAATTAGAAGTGTGAGATTCTCAATGTTTAGATCACCTAAGCCAAACCTAATTCGTATCTGGTCAGTGGTGAAGGAGGGTGGTGAAGAACTGCTGCACATCCCTAATTTATGCATCCACAACTTACTAAATTAAAAGGAGAGTGAGATTTTACAAATACCTTTAGCACCACGAACTTGTAAAATGAAGCAAAAAGCTTTAGAAAGTAAGTTACATCTGTGCTCTTGTCTACAGTTACTTTATTCAATACCAGATATTTTGTTTTGTTACCTTATATGTCAATGGTAATATTTTAGAGCACTGTATCCCACAGCCATATTGTTAGCTGTCATCTACCAAATTATTGCACATCAGGCCCATTCCTCAGTAATCAACCACACCACAAAAGTGAAGCCTATACTACCTATGCTGCAGCCAAAAGTCCAGAAACGCATAGCGTTAATGCGCATGTCCTATCATTACCGTACACCTCTCTCTCTCCATTGTAAAATCATTTCATGATATGTCGTGCAAACTTATAAAACAGTAGTGGCAATACAATTTTAAATTGTGGTTCTTTTTCTATATTAAATGAAATTTTACTTAAATATATTGGAATTTTATTTATAAAGTGTATTTTCATATGTATCATATATAAAAGTGCTTTGCAGAGCAATGAGTTAGGTACCAGTGGTGAGCTGTGGTCAGTTTGTGGTGGCCACTGTGAACTGGCCACACCTTGCTCAGGACTGTCGACAAATGTCTTACTGTAGTGCCTGTTTGATTACAAGAGAGGAGTGTTGGATGCTAGTTATCTCCTTAACTTTCCGATTTGTGTCATAGGGACCTTTAACTTCTGTCAACATCGCCAGAAATGGGCCGAAGGGACCTTGGTTTAGTGCCTTATTTGAAGCATACTGTCACACTATTCTTATGAGATGAACTCCAATTTACACATATTGGGCAACATGTGGAAATAAAGGGGGATTCTTGTATGTGTTGCTTGTCATAACAAAGGCACTGAGACTAGTGGTTGATTACTAAAGGAAATTAATTCTTTCTTCTAATGGAGTGCCCATTTGCTTTATGAAAGTGGCATATTGTATAGTCTGTCCATCCTTAGATCAGCTGTAAATCAAAAGAAAACCTACAATTTATTAAAATACTTTGAGAAATTTCCAAAGAGAATTACACTAATTGAATGGTAATTATTATGAAGAATATTTATAAAGCAGCACAGATTAAATGGTTATGCACTTTTCCTTGTGTAGGGAGCGTGTGTTCTTAACATGCTTAAGGATTTTCTGACCGAAGATGTGTTCCACAGTGGAATTGTTCGCTACCTGAGAAAACACAGTTATGGAAATGCGAAGAATGAAGACTTGTGGACCAGCATGGCCAGTGTAAAATTCTGATTTTTTTATTTTTGTGTTTGTTGTAAAAATACAGTATGCTGTTGTTATTCTGAGGGATAGTGTGATGTGATGTGACATGGGTATGTAGGTACGTTATTTTTGTTTGGTATCCTTCCAGAGCATAGAGTGCCAGTACAGTACAGAAATGGTATAAGAGGGCAGAAAATTCAGTCTAGAACATTCAGCAGGACAACAGTATTTAGACAAGCACTAAATCCCATTATGAAATAAGAACTTTACTGTTATGTCATAAAATAAATAGGTAAAACACCATAAAATTTACCCTAGGCCAAAGAAAGCCTGACGGCATAAAGAGTTAAATGTGAGCTTTATAAAACTACTTAGGGTTAAAATCAGACAAGGTTGCCTTAGCGAGCACATTCCATAGAGCATGGGCTGTGACAGCAAAAGCCCTGTTGCCTGCACATTTTCACTTAGATGGAGGAACATTTTAGAGACCCTGGCCTAGGGAGGGGTTACTCTCCTGGAGCGTACTGTAGGGAGTTGGGAGCTGATGGAGGTAGAGGGCCCAGTCCTTTTAGGACTTTAAATGTAATTAAAAGAACCTAGTTATAGACTGGCTGCTTAAAGGGGACAGAAAATTTGTGCTAATTGCTAGCAGTTAGTAGTGTTCCTGTTTACAGCAATTAAATCCATACCTCCAAATGATCCATATGTAACTGTAACTTAATAAACACTGATATGAAAAACTGTTTTCAATTGTTTTCATTTTATGGAAAACATGCTGCACAGTTCTTTTCGTGGAACCAGCAGTTTGGAGTTTTTACTGTGTCACAGTTTGTGTTCAGAATGCTAATTATGAGCTGTTGCCCTATCAGAACCTTCCTCAGAGTTTTGTGCACAAACTGTGACATAGTTAAAACTCCAGATCACAGGTTCCATGAAGAGAACTATAACAGATTGTTGCCCATAAAAACAAAATTATGCAAATACAGTTTTTCATATCACTTTTTATTCAGGTACAGTTAAATATGGATAATTTAATTTAATTAATGTTATGTCTGAAAATACGAACTTTGTAAACAGCTTCCAGTTAGAAATGATTTCCTGTCCTCTTTAACTAGCAGCCAGTGCAAAACCCATAAAGAAATAAGTGATATGGCCTGACCTTTGTACAGAAGTCAGAAACTTTGCTGCAGCATTCTGTACAAACTGCAAGACTGTTTTTCTTTTTCATCCTCCAGCTCCTCAGGCATGTGAGCAACGTAAATACATCTACGTACTCCCCGTTGCCTATTTGCTGCCTCTTCTGATTGAAACGGTGCAAACCCACAGCTTCCCCAGGCTCACATAGTCTATTGCTATGGGCCGAGGCAGGGTCTGCTGAGTCAATGCAGCCGAGGGTAAGTGGTGTAGCCCCCACGCCCTGTGAAGTCACCAGTGCTGGACCCACAGTCTAGTGTTCCGCTTGGTTGCGCTCTTGGTCTTTGATGTAGGCTAGCACCATAGTGTGCTTTTGCTCAAACAGCAAAGGCTGCATTCTGTCATGTCACCCTATTGGCCCGATGTGGCCACCAGAGGCTGGGGGGGGAAAGCTGGGACATTCAAAGTCAGGCCTGCTGGTTGCTGGGGGAGAACCAGGGCTGGGACCACTAGTTGAGGGAGGTGGTCTGAACCATCACCTGTGGCAGGACTGACCCCCCCTCCCAAGGTCTACCAGAGTCTAGACCTGTGGTGGGGCAGCTGTAGTGGGTTGGGCCCCCTTTGCTGGAGGGTCCTGCTGGTACTGGAAGGTTGGCGCCTGTCAGTCCAACAGGTAGACACTCCCCTTCCCCTTTTCGGCTGCTAGTGGGCTGGCTCGACCCCTCATGTAGGAACCAGCAAACATACAAATTAACAGTGCACTAAACTCCTGGACAATCCAATTATCAAAATTTGGCCTACCTTGTGGTGGATTTGCTGGTTTAGCAGGTGTCTGTTGGGGTTTCTGTATCTTCCACTTCTCAGAAGGTGCCACCAGTTGATGATTTGCTTTAGTCAGTACCAGCATAGTTGCAGGCTGCTGCTGCAGGCTGGTTGAACTGGCACCTCCGATGGGCCAGGGCCTTTGGGTTTTAGAAGCAGGCATCACACTGTGCCTTCCTTCCCACCTGGACCAGGACCACCAGCTGCCTCTCAAAGTCTGCTGCACTGCCTTCACCTGTCTTGGCATCCTGGTCTACTCCACAATTTTTGTTTTAACATTTTCCTGCTAGAGCATTTCACAATTTCAAAATTCACAGTTTTTACCATTTTTATATTGTAGTTTTCGCATTTCCATTTCTTAATACATAGTAGAGGCTAGCTGAAAGGTCAGTGCTCTCCTCTAATCTTCAGCTGTATATGGCTCAGTATTATGCTTCTCCCCACACAAATGCAGCTGATGGATGCCATGTCTCCATTTAAAATGGTCCAGTCAACCATCACTGGTGACAAACAAGGATTCACATCCAAGCTTTTCGTTGAATATTATATGCTTCTCCTTCAGCAGTGGACCACAGACTGGAGATCCTTTTTCCCATTTCTGCCAAAACTACAAGTAAATTGCAACATTGTGACTACTGTTATGGAAGAGCATGATGTTCTTGCACTTCTCTGACCCGTATGTATCCTCCACGGTCATCGCAAATGACCTTAGCTCATCTTTGGCATCGTTGATGTCTGTGATGGTTGACCTCCTACTGCAATACTTGGCTGCTAATGCTGCAGCACACTCACCATTCTCAAGCTGCTCGATGATCCAAATTTTTTGAGCTAAGCTGAGGACATTGCGCTTTTGTTTGATACACATTCTGTCACTACCTACCAACTGAGCTGATGTGAGTGAGTGTATTACTGTTTTATAGGTAGGGGGCAGAAGTCAGTTGTTTGGTGCTATTGTTTTTATTGGTGGACTGTACTTGACTGGTGTTTGTAGTGCATGCTGAAAGCCAAGGGAAAAAAAAAAGGAAACAGCATCACAAGTTTTTAGCGGTAAGGTTTTGCGAAGGGAGTTTCAAATGACAGAGGCCTTGATAATCGGGGCTGTACTGTACTTGGTACATTTAAAGGTCCAATGTCTAAAACCATTCACTCATAAGGTGCATTTTGTAGCTATTACTGCTTTTGAATGTGCAAGTAGACCAAAATCCCTTGCAGCACATCCAGTGTTTAAGAGATTTTATCAAAGGTCTAAATCCTCTGTTCTCCCCCTGTAAGGGAACCAGTCCCAACATGGAATTTAAATTTGTGTTTTTTTTTTCCACGATTGATTAATCCTCCCTTTAATTTCATGTTTTGCTTGAAGCTCAAATATTTAACCTGGAAAATTATGTTTTTTGTAGTCATTACTTCTGCAAGAAGGGTCAGTGAGTTGCATGCACTTTGTACAGACCATAACTTCATGGGTGTTTCATAGGGATAAGGTGGTACTTAGAACAAATGTGACATCTTTACCTATAGTACTTTCCTTATTTTACAATAATCAATCTGTATCATTGATTGTATTCTTTCCAACCCCTCCAGTGTTGAGAAGGAGAAACTTCATAGCCTGGATGTCAAGGGGCTTTAAGTCTCTACGTGCATGGAACAGTCCAAAACTGAAAACAAGCAACTGATCTTCATTGAGGATATTTCTTGTATCAGGCCACACCTATGGAACTATAGCCACCAAGCACCAGCACCACATGGAAACTTTTCTACCTAGCAATCTACTAGGGGCCGCCCACGATGAGGACGTAAGTCGAATACGTCTCTCCCATATAAATGTGGGTGGCCCTGCCCCTCCTCAGTTCTTTTCCTGCAGTCAGCCATCGCACATCAGACTCCACTGAGACACCGCAGCTCAATCACCAGATCTTTGATTTCAACTTTTATTTTATTTTCTTACCCTAGTTTGTTAATCACTTTATTTTTTTAAAGTGATTTTTGCCTTTTTTTATGTCAATCGACCCCGAGAAACTCTTCAGATACTGCTGGTGCAGTGAGAAGATCTACAGTAAGGATGACCGTGATGCCTGCGTCGACTGTCTTGGCACCAAAGCTGCAGCTCAGGCCCTTCCAGAGGTCCAAACAACACTAAAAAAGTGATACTCACAGAGCAGTTGAAAAAACACTATAAAGGATTTATTTAAATGCACATACAACGGCTCCCCGGCACTTCGAGGGCATACACCCTCTTCATCGGGGTGGAGTCAATTTGAATTACAAACATATTTATAGTCACATCAATTAATGACTAATTCAAATCAGCCAATAAGGTGCTGGTAACACTAAAAAAGCATCATTCAGTGTTTTACCACATTTCATCATGTCAAAGCCCCTACCTAATTTAATACCACAGTATTAACAATAAATATACTTACAGGGCTGACATGTTACCAAACAACACAGATTGTTTCTGACTTAGAAAAACACAGTTCAATTAATATCCTAAATATCTGTAGACACAACTTTTATACATCTCCTATGATATTTCTATATGTATACCTTTTTATTATTGCACATATTTCTACAAACAAAACCATCACAAAATTCTGTTAATCTTGGAAAATAAAAAACAGTCTGTATCAGACTAATGCATTGCTCCCCTGTGTCAAATAATATGGACAATAACATTAAATATAAGTCCATACTACCACTTGTGAAAACCTCATTTCAGAAACGACACTCAAAAGAGTCAAAATACAATGACACCTTGAAAGCCACATTAGTACCAATATCATGTGACATGTTTAAAGACACAGGGAAGAAATGCAAGTATTAAGACCTGTCCTTCTTTATCCAAGCTACAAAGTGACATAAAAAAGATTGAGTTTTAAGATAGGCAAGAGACATAACATACAATCACAAATTATTATTATTACAGATACACTGCAAGGTCCAAATCCCTATTTAAATCTTTTGGAAAGAGTGATTCCAATGTAAAGATCCATTTAGATTCCTTCTGCAAAATAATTTGTTTCCTGTTTCCTTTTCTTAATAAAGGTTTTGCATGTTCAATTATAGTAAACCTTAAGGACGAGGGGTTACTATCATGTTGATATAAATAGTGCACTGCAAGTGAAGAATCCATGTCTTTATTTCTAATGTCTCTAATATGTTCCAAGAACCGTTCCTTTGCACATCTTATAGTTTTTCCCACATAAAGGACTTTGCAGGGGCACTGTGCCACATAAACCACAAAATTGGCTGAACAGTTTACAAAGTCAAAAATCTCCACTGTTAGATTCTTTGTTGGATGAACAAACTGTTTCTCCTGCACCAAGAATTTACAAGCCATACAGTGGCCACATTTAAAACAGCCAAGAGGTTTTTTTGGTATCCAAGTATTTCTAGCAGGTTTATCTGCCACATAATGACTGCTAGAGATAATTTCTCCTAGATTTTTTGATTTACTGTACGTAACCCTTGGTGTCTCGGAGAAAAGTCCAGGTACATTACAGTGCTCCAGCAAACTCCAGTTTTTTTAACAGAATTTCCCTAACTTTTGTAGCAATGTCATTAAATTCCAGGACAAATGTCATCCTTTCTTCTCTATCTTTTGGTTTTAGTTTTGGTTTCAAAAGATTTGCTCTGTCTTCTGATTATGCTCTACTAAGTACTTGATTTAAAACATCCTCTCTTTAACCCCTTTCACAGAATCTTTGCCACATTTCTTTTGCCTGTATGTCAAATGTCTGCTGAGAAGAGCAATTTTTTCTTAATCTTAAAAATTGTCCATAAGGGATGGAGTTTACCAGAGAGGCGGATGTGCACTAATAGCATGCAAATTGAATTGCCTACTGTTTCTTTTCTGAAACAGGAACTTTCAATGTTTCCATTCTCATTAATGGATAAAATTAAATCCAAGAATTCAATTTGTTTTTCCTCTATTTTATATGTAAATGTCAAATTCATATCATTATTTAAACACTTCAGAAAACTTTGAGTTTCCATTTCTGTTCCTGCCAAATAATAAGTAAATCATTTATAAATTGAGTCCAAGATACAATGTTTCCCAAAAATGTATTTGTTTCATTGAAAATAAATTTGGTTTTCCACTATCCCAAAAATAAACCAGCATATGTTGGGGCCACTGTGGCCCCCATTGCTGTACCCCTATTTTGTAGACATATCCTATTGTTAAACAAAAAATAGTTGTGCTTCAAAATAAACTCCAGGGAATCCAAAAATAACTTTATTGGTAAATCACTAAAATTGTGATTCTTTCTTAGAAAAAACTCCAAAGCCTCGATTCCTAAATGATGAGGGATACAAGTGTATAATGAACAAACATCCACTGAAAGCCAAAGAAAGTCCTGTTTCCATTCAGTCTTTTTTATTTTCTCCAAAACATGCATAGAATCCCGGGTGAAGGATGGTAATTCTAATATTAAGGACTGCAGAAAATAGTCACAGAATTTAGATAAATTCTCAGACAGTGAACCTATTTCTGAAATAATAGGATGGCCAGGCAGCCATTCTAAATCTTTATGCAACTTGGGAAGATCATAGAAAGTTGGGATCACTGGACTCTCCACCTTTAACATTTTTTTCTCTTGTTCAGTAATAAAACCCCTCCTTGCAACTTCATCTACTAAGGAAAAAAGCTGTATCTGAAAATCTAAAGTAGGATCCTGCTTTAGAGCCACATATTTCTTTATCAGAGCAGTCTCACAGCTTTTAACTCATAGTCAGATTTATTCAAAATAACCACGTTCCCCCTTACCAGATTGCTTAAAACAACTCCTTTTAAGCGTCTAAGGTCTTGTAGGGTCCCCTGATAATATGACTTTAAGTGACTGTAAAGGCATTAGATTTACTGAAGCAGCGTCAGAACAGTTTATCTACGAAATCAAGTCCATTTCAATGGTGAATAAAAGTGTCTCATGTCTCTGAGAAATGAGAGACTTTGTATTCATTTAGTCATATTATCAAGCACTTTCATTATTATTACATTGGTGTAGGGCTGGTGTTTTAAGTTTATTATATATTAAGCACTGTGGACTTTAAATTCCTAATTAGCTGGCATATAGGCCCTAGGAGCACTGTCACTTTAAGAGAATAGACTATTTAAGAACAAGCATGTGATGCCTTAGACCATCCCCATGACTAAGCTCTGAGTAGCGAAACCGGTTGGGGTCTTGATTCTATGGTCCATTTCATTGTCTAGTACTACACTGCTGGTATTTGTATGTGATTTTTAATTGTTTAATAAAGCTTCTATTAGCCCCAGTTGGAGTGGTGCTGGTATTGCATTCCTTGCCTGATCCTCTAGTGTCCCTGCCTCTGTGCAAAGGCTTGCTCTCCCAGGAGCAGTGCATCCTGGTTCATCTGGACCTCAAGTCACTACACCTCCATGCCTGGTTCCTAAAGACATAGCCACGGCTAGATTTGGGGTATACCAAAAGGTAGCTGATGTCCTGGTGGCTGCTGGGAAGCCGTCCACCAGGGCCACTTATTCCATGAAGTGGAAGTGCTTTGCTCTGTGGGGGTGGCTTCCCATTGACTGAATGCTTTCACCTGTCCAGTGAATCAGATTCTGCAGTACTTGCTGTTCCTCTCAGATTCTGGCCTGGACTACTCCTCCATTAAGGTACACCTGGCTGCTATTTCAGCCTTCCACGTGCCCGATGATGGCCATAGGGTGGCACAATTAGAGGTGTCCTATTCGTTTTTGAGAGACATCCTTCACGTGAAGCCTCCCATCCGCAATCCAGTCCCTCCTTGGGACTTAAATTTCATATAAGAAAAATCTACTTTGACTCCTTTTGAGCCGGCCATGACATGTGAGCTGCGCTTTCTGTCATGGAAAGTGTTATTTTTGGTTGCTATTACTTTTGCTCAAAGGATTTCTGAACTTCAGGCTCTAATGTGTGAGCCTCCTTATTTGATTTCCACAAAGACAGGGAGTTTTGAGATGAGGGGAGCAGGGTAGTGGGGCACTGCCTGCTGGGGTGGAGGGGTGGGGGTCCACTAGACCAGCAGGGAATGTTTTGGCACTGTTATTAGAAGAGATCGGAGATGGGGGGGGGCTAGTCCACTAGTGATGTTTTGATGTTATGTACTGGGGACTCTGCCTGGGATGTTTTGATATGATTTATGGGGAACACTGGGATGGGGAGGGGTTGCTAGACTTCCAGGGTATATACTTATTTATTTCTGGGGGACATTGGGGATGGGGGGTCCACTAGTTCACAGGGATGTTTTGACGTTATTTACAGAGGAGATTGAGATGGAGGGGCACTAGACTACTAGGGAGGGGTACTAAACTATATGTATAGTACAATGAATATACTATGCATACAGCACGATGCAAACACACCCCGCTGAGTGCCATCACTCCCGCTGCTGCCCAGCTGTCTCCCCGACCCCCCATGACACCTCCCTTGCCTTCTGTGCCCAGCTCCCTCTTGTCCAGCAACTTCACCCCCCACCATCCTGGCCCTGCAAGTGTTGCACCAGGCAGGGGTGGCTGGATCCCTGCAGCAATTCCCATAGGTGCACCAACTGTTTGGCACCACGGTCGACTTGTTACAAACCCAGGGAGTTTGGCAGGGCCTGCCGCACAGAGGCGTGCTGTCTGTTCTGACGGATGACCCAGGTCTGAAATGGACTGGGACGTTGGAATGCCAGCGGGGGGAGGATTAAGCATCCTTGGGACTGCTCTTCTTCTCTGGGGGTAACGTGTCCAGCACATCACGGACCCCTGGTGGAGCTGGGGATCCATTGTGCTGGCGCTGTTATCTGTGGGAGGCATGACGGATGTGGCCCATCATTGCATGTCCCTGCACCTAGGTACATTGGCACACAAAATCCCGGCCTCGAGCATGAAGTCCCACTGCCATGGCCTCACCCTGGGAGGTAAGCCAGGGCACATTACCGTGGACTGTATGGAGGGTGCACCGGCCTGACGGCCATGCCCAGGGAGGTAAGCCTGGGCATGGGGGGTGGCAAGCGGGTGGGAGCTGTGCTCCCTTTGGGGAGCTGACAAAAAAAAAAAGGGAGTTTGGCGCTGGGACCCTGCTTTTTCCAAAATTAGATGCAGCATCCCTGGCACGTCCTGAGATTGCCGCAGTCCTAGATCGATGCAATTTGTGCTGATCTATGGAATCTTTGAAAATCAAGCCCATTATATGTTAATTTAGCCACCAAGAGTAATTTTCTAGTGTAAGAGTGGACTCGAGCATTCTTACAGTACAAGAATCACAAGTCTTAGGTGAGCAGTTGTAGTATGCTGTGAATGCAAGTGAGATCATCCTGAAAAAAGTAAGCGTGCCTTCCGCGGATGTATTAATATATTATTGATCGCAGTTGATCAATAACAGTAAAAAAATTAAAACACCTCCCTTAATGTGCCTGTTTCCAGGGCACTGGTGTGCAAGACACCCTTCACAGAATAAGGATATCTCATGTACAGAGGAAAGGAGTGCTCTAATTGGTCAGGAGCACGGTCTCCTATCTATAATAGTTATATAAGTGCCTTTCTACAGCCAAGGCACTGCACAGATCAAAGTGAAAATAAAGCAATAAGGCTTTCAACATCCAACAATAAATATAAACAACAAGCACATGGATTACAAGACCAATATGACAAGACAGTGTAGACTAGAGGTTAGAGCATGGAACTGTGAACCTGGAGACCTAGCAGCCATGCGTTTCAATCCCACAACTGCTATTTGCATACTGTGTGAACCTGAACAAGTCACTTAACCTCCGTGTGCTCCCTTGTCGTACCTGAAAATAAGATTCATCTCAATGTGTCTTTCCCAGCTATGAATTCTAAACAAGTAATCATTTAAAAATGATTTCCGACAAAGCCTACATCTGGCAGCATTGGGCTCTCTTACCTTCTCTGTAAGCCATTCTGTTCTTTCACAGTCTCACTAGTTAGCACTTTTAGTATGCCATACTCTAACCCTTCAGTGTCTCTGCTCATTATACTATATGTCTATAACAAAGTTTCTAATTTTTTAACTGTGTGTAACTATAGTATGTATTGTGAACCTTGCTTATATGATTTTGCAATCTGATTAATTGTAATCTTACTATATGTTGTACTGTATGCTCTACTATGACGTGGAACCTTTGTAAATGAGCTTCTAGCTCAAAAGTTGTTTCCCAGTCAATAAACATGAAGCATGAAAAAAATAGCATGCACTCACAGGAGAAGCTGTGTCACTTCACAAAAATGCAGAACCCATATAGGTAAAGTTCTATGTAATAATAATTTTAACAAATACCCTGGTGGTACAACAAATAAGTGCAAATGCGGATGAACACCACAGCCCTTTGACCACTTATGTCTTCTTCAGGACTTGGAGGCAGTGTAAATCCATTAGAATGGTGCTTTTATGCACCTCAAATAAAATGCAAAATGCTCAAAATGTATTAATTAAAATTCTCAGAATACGTGTATTTAAACCCCAAAGTTTATTGGCGAATGGCGTTGTAAGACAAGCAGTTACTGAGAAATACTTGTCATGCATTCATAAAGCCATCACATAATCTATTAATTCTTCTTCCTCCTGAAACTTAAACAATTGTTAGATATTTATTCAGAAGAGTTAAAATGATAATAAATTCACGGAAAATACATTTTAATGATATTTCACCCATCATGATATTAATCAAAGGCGTTGACAGAATTGATGTAATCTTCAGAAGCAGGCAGGTCACAGTCCCATATTTTGAGTCATCGAACTATGGTATGTATTATGTAAACAGTGAACACAACGGGACATTGGTTGTCAGGGGTTAAGGCACACTCAGATATGTAATGCAGCATGAGGCACTTGCCTTTAGCACCCGGAGATGCAGTAACTCCAGACAACCAATGACCTGGAGTTTTGCACTTATAAAATGGGCAAACTAAGAAACAAATTTAATAGCATTTTTTTTAAATAAAAAAAAACTGGTATTTTTGTTGTTAAATGTAACTAGTACTGGGAGAATACCATAGTAGACATTTACAAGATGGAGAAATGACAGCGAAATTGCAAAATACGTTGGCAAAATGACAAAATAGATCGAACATCTGGCTAATGCATATTATGGCACATAGGATGTGATTTTGTGAAAGGGCTAGAAGATATTAAGGGCAGGGACAAAGCAACAAGACTGGAGAAATAACCAGGAAACTTATAATGATTCCTAGTTTAAAATATTTAGCTCACTATTTTGAAGTCAGATTTTATGTGTAATATATGGGTCACAGGCCGAATGAAAAGAAGCACAGGCTCAGCTATCACAGTCTGGACATTACCTTGCACCTCAAGAAGGATTAGAGACTTGTTCATTGTAAACAAATGAGGTCTTCCTGTTTATGTGAGCCGAATGATTTCTGAATTGCACTGGCAAAAGTGCTGTATGTCTGCAAAACTTTAATAAAAAACAAGGTAAAATAAAGTAACTAGTAAAAGTAGTTCCTCCCTACCTGTCAGTCATTTGTCTTTCCACACATTCATTAGATAGAATGTTTGTTTATTAGATACACAGAAAATCCAGACTGCTGCAGAATTTCTCTAGCAGAATTGTTAACCCCTCACAAACAACAGAAGGGTTTATGTGGAGCCAAGGTCTCAACTGTATCTGAAGCAGTGTATATACTTTAGCAGAGATTGCTTTGTCAGGCTAGTAAAGACAGAAGGGAGATTTCTCATGGACACCAAAGAAACACAAATAATTAAAACTGTGAATAGTTCATTTTTAAGTTTGTTTATGTGTGTAAGGAGCATAAGAATCATAAGAATTTACACAGGTACGTTTAGTGTGAGCCATTGTTGACCAGCACATGTTTAATCTAATATTGATATCTTTTTTCAATGTGGTAATCATTCAGTGATCATTTAAATTGGTCACTAGAACTACAGGATACTACGGTCTCTGGTAGTTCATTCCATCTGTTGACCACCCTTTGGGAAAACCAGTTCCCTCTGTTCTTTTTTTAAACCTCACCCTTGAGTTGGAACCCATGCCCTCTGTTTGTTTTTGTGCAATTTCTAGCACTCAAGCCCATATATTCCCAAAGGCCACTCTCTCTCTCTCTGAATGCCCTATATACCATGCACATGTCACCTCTATGTCATTTATACAACAGGGAATACATACCCAAATGTCTCAACCTGTCCCCATATGTACTCTCAGACCATGAACCATCCTCATGGCTCTCCTCTACACCCCCTCCAGTCTGGCAACATCCCGCTTCAGATGCGGTGCCCAGAAGCTACCGCAGTACTCCAAATGAGGGCATACCAATGCAGCATACAGCAGCATACAGCGGCATCAGTGCCTCCCTCTCCCTGCTCCTGATATTCCTCACAACAGCACCCAATATACCATAACTCCGTTTTGTTACCTGTTTACAATGTTCTGAGAACTTTAGACTGTTGTCTATCAGTATACCTAGATCTTTCTCTATACCACTCTCTTGACTCTCTTGCAGATGGTGTCCATTTAGTGTATAAGGTAATCTGTTGTTTTTTGATCCCAGGTGCATAATCCTACACTTTGACATATTAAACCTCAATTTTTTGTTTGCTGCTATTTTTGCCAATAAGTCTGTGCTTTGTTGAAAGTTGGTCGCATTCTCCTTGTTTGTAACTAGTGCCCCAATCTTGATATCATCAGCAAACTTTGATGACCAGGTTTTAGACGTTCCTTTTACAGAGGCTATTAATATGTTAAACAGTGTTGGACCGAGAACCGAGCCCTTCGGGACCCCACTGTCTACAGGCATCCAAGTTGATGCGAAACCCCTTCAACAGACTCTCTGTCTCCTCATCCTCAGCCAGGATGTAATCCACCGTATTAATAAATTATCGACACCTACTGTATCTCCATTAGTGTTTGAATTAACTTGTAGTGGGGTACTCTGTCAAAAGCTTTCTGAAAATCAATATACAGAATATCCACTGGTATGTTATTGTCCAAAGCCTCACTCACAGGTTCACAGAAGTGCACATGATTTGTCTGGCAAGACCTGCCCCTTCTAAAACCATGCTGTGACAGATCTGTACACCCACTTTTGACTGTGTGCTATTCCAGCATTTCTTTAATCAGGGACTGTAGGGTTTTACCCACAATGCCAGTCAGGCTTATGGGCCTATAATTAGAACATTCCATCTTAGGCACCTTCTTATGAATGGGGTGATATTGGCTGATGTCCAATCTTGTGGACCTTTCCTTCTATAATTGAATGCTGAAAATGGCCTGAAGTGTTTTGATATAACTAGGGCTAATTCCTTCAAGAGTTTTGGGTGGAGTTCACCTGGACCCGGGGATTTGTTAAGGTTTAACTGCAGCAATTTCCCTTCAGTCATATCAGTGGTTATGTTTATATTACTAGTAGGCATTACCTCTATATTGCGTAGAAGTGGAGCCCCCTTCTGATATATGCTATGAAAATATTTATTAAATTCCAAAGCCATATCCTGGCACTCACTAATTACTTTCCCTTCCACGTTTAAAATAATGACATTATTTCTTTTTTTTTTTTTTTTAACTATTTCCAATATAGTTATAGAAAGCTTTCTTGTTATCGGCTACTTTTGTTATGAGTTTATGTTCAATATTTTCTTTGGTAGTTTAATTGTTTTTTCAAGTTTCTGTAACTTCTTTATGTCTCTCACTATATTCCTGGTGCCTCTTTTGTCCTTCTTATAAAGCCAATTTTTAGATTTAATTAACTTATGGATTTTCTGATTAAACCATGGTGGCATCTTCCCCTTGGAGTTGTATTTACTGACAGCTGGTGTATGTTCCTTTACTACCTCCAGTAGGAAACATTTGAAGGTATTCCACATTGTGTTTGTGTCCTGATTCCCAAATGCCTCTTTCCAGTTCCATTTACTAACCAGTGTCCTAAGCAAATTATAGTTGTCGAGGTCGTAACGTATGACCTTTGTAACCCCAGTTGAGGAGCTATTTTATTTCCAGGGAAAATTGACCATGTTATGGTCGCTACCCATTAAGGGTTCCCTCACTCTGCAATTTGTAATGGCATTATCTGTGTTGAATGGGACCAAATCCAAGATGTTTTCCCCTAGTACTAGACATCACTTAATTTTTCACTGTCAAGGAGTCAAATATCTCCAAGAAGTTTGCCTCTGAACTAGTGGTTGCCTGCCAAGTTTCCCAGTTTATACGAAGGAAGTTAAAATCCCAAGGATGATAATATCCTTTCCTGCATCTAATTTTTCCGAATTTACTATGAACACAGCAGTCCTAGCTGGTGAATGGGAGAGAGGTCAGTAACCTGTTACCAAGGTGATATGTTTTGCATTGGGGGGCCTAATCGTACCATCAACTGCTCAAAATCCTGGTCCTCAGACATCTGAACTTCGTATGCTTGGATATCATTCCTTACATACACAGCTACTACTCCTCCTATTTTATCCAATCTGTCTATCCTAAATAGCTGAAAATCCATAATATTTGTTTCCCATTGATCCTCTTTCCACCAAGTTTCTGTAACCGAACAAACGCTGTGTTCTCACTGTGTGAAATGTATTCCATTCCTCCTTTTTCTGTCTTAAACTCCTTGCATTTATAGATAGCATCCTCCACCCAGTATCAGGACTCCCGCTAGGCCTGATATCAGAAATTGGGGGAATAATCCTCCCAACCCCCCCGCCACTAGTTTACAGCCTCCCTATTGCTTTCATTAAACCTTCCTGCCAGTACTTTTACCCCATATTTATTCACGTGTAGGCCATCTTCTGCATACAGTCTATGAGCTCCCTCAAACATATGCCAATGTTCCAGAAAGGTAAACTGTTCTTGTTTACACCACCTATGCAACCAACCATTGAACCTTAAAATTTCATTCGTTTTCTGTGGGCCGGTCTGTGGCACGGGTAGAATTTCTGAGATGAGTTGGGTACATTTCTTCTGCCTAATCTCTGCCCCTAGGGTCTCAAAGTCATTTTGGACATAAGCCATATCTCTTCTTCCTATATTATTAGTGCCTATATGCAAAAGCACTACTGGCTCTTTGGTGTTTTCTAACAACCTGGTAATTGTTTTTTAACTCCGATTGTACCTGTCACAGCCCCACTCAGCAGGTCAGCACTCTACTCCCAAAGTGCCAACCTCTGAGTGTAGAACTGTGGAACAATTTAACAGAACAAGGTAACCCTCTTGTCTGTTTTGTGGGTTCGAGTCACCTTAGTCCCAAGTTCTGGAGGGATTCAAATTGATAACCTCTTGTTAGCGTGCATCAATTGTCAGGCTCAGATAATTCTGTCTTTGGGGCCAGATATCTTTGCCTATGGGCACCCTAATCAGGTATTACAAAATGGACCCTAGAACTCTATGCAAGACCTAGAGAACTCTTATCTGTTTTTCCCAGTTTGGTACCGCAATAAGCTCATGCACAGTGTGAACTATAAGCATCTAAGCTTCACTTATGAAAAAAAGAAGTTTCAAGGCACACCAGACAGTTTCTGTTTTAAAATATATATCTTTACTTTAAAATAGGTAAAATAGGAAAACAGTAAAATGCAGAACAAGATATCCCCACACATACAGTCTTAAAAACAAAACAGGTTTTAAGTGCAAATTCTACAACACATACACTCAGACTGGTCTTATCTAAGGTCCTTACTTCTTAATCTTTCAGTGCTTGATGTTCCTCTTTTCTCAGTCAGAAAATGAATGTCCTTGTGTAAGGTCTGCTCAGTATTTTTAAAAGCAGTCTTGAGAGCCTTCTCTCTGAGGTCACCTAACTCCGCCTTGGTGTTAAATGTATATTTTATAACACAGGATGTCCTACTAAGATATTTAAAAAATAATAGGTGACATAAATGTGACTTGCCAAAACTGGTCTGTGGTCTGCTTCACATAGACATCAAAGCCTCTTTGATGTAATTCACTGGATAACCCCAAGCAAATGCATATTGGACTTCCTAATTTAGTCTCAGACATCAAAGCCTCTTTGATGTAATTCTGGCTTCCTTAGACGATACCCTCCAACACATGCATATTGGACTTCTTGAACCAGTCTGCGATTTGTTTCACACAGGCATCAAAAGTCTCTTTGATGTAATTACTGGCTATCTTGGGAGACACCCCAACACATGCATTTTCTCCTTCCTTCATGACACGTAGTGCAAATCAAAGGATTTCCCTGAGGACGTCATGAATGGATATTTTATTTCCTGAGCTTCAAAGAAAACTTAACAAGGTAATTGCATTTCAGATATCTGCAGGGTTATGCTTTCTCCTGTCTTTTGAACTTACCCTGGGGTTTGATGTCAGTTTCGCAAGAACAGCAGTTCTCCTGACAGGCACTCCTTACATATTTTATATTGCAGCAAAATATCATATTGAAATCAGAACCAGCTGTCCACGTGCCACAGTACCTACCCCTGGTAAACATGAAACTGTCACCTGTTCTTTTCTCTCTCTACAAATAACTCTATCCATAAAGCGTACCATTGAATCCCCAATTACTACGATGTCCTTATTCTGTAATAGTTTCCTCCTGATTGGTTTGTGTTTCACCCTGGGGTTGTGTCGTACCGGGTCATAATGTCGTACGCATAACAGCGTGCAGCATTATGGTGCACCCCGGACCTGTGCGCTCTCCGAGTTGGACCCCGAGTTAGAATCCTGAGTGGGGGGGTCTGGGGTCAGCCTCCATAACGGGGTGGAGCCCCACAGAAAAGAAAATACACCAATTGCAATAACGCGATTCAGTTGCACAGCATTCTGCCCATGACATTATAACCCGTGCCAGGGTGTGTCAGGGGTATTTGGAACAGTTGTTAATCACTGATTACCTCAATACTGCACTGCTTATCCAGTCCTAGCGCTCTTGTTTTACCTTTTCTAGTGGGTTTTGCCAGTGCTGTCCTGTTTTCTTTCATCTTGCTTTCCTTTTCAAACATCTCTTGTTGTATTTCCCCTGCCACTGCTTCCCTTAATTCCTGCTCCCCCACGTTTGCTGTCCCTAGTTCTGATCCTGATTCTAAACAGTTGAAACTATTAGTTATACTCAGTGGTGTCGCATAGTCCCTTCTTTTGTTTTAAGATCTTTCGTGACATAACACCAGTCATTTTCCGATTGTGTATCGGATCCTGGGTCCTCCTGTCTATCCTTTCTCTTATCCTTAGGAACTCTTTGAGTCTCATTTTGTCCTCTCTGATTCTTGTAGCAGCTACAAAGTATCACTAATGAACTGTTTAATATTATCTATTCCTGCCTGGATTTTAATCTGCTCCTGGAGACTTTGGATCTTACTTTGCAGTTCCAAAATAGTTTTGCACTATTTGCAAGTTGCCCCATCCAAATGACTGTGCTTTCCCTGCATACCACATAGTGCACACATATGCCACTTTGCACTTACTACATTACTTCCAGATTTGAGTGACGTGCCTACATTCCTGATATTATCCTCATCTCTGGCCCCTGTTCCCTGGCTGTGTCACCTTTGCTGGGCCCGCTGACGTTTACCATACCACCTTTAACTAAGGAAGGAAAGGTAGTTTCCCAGAGTGCAGCCTCTGAAATCGAGGCACTTCCTGTGCTATAGGCAATGATCCCCCAGTTAGAGCCCTCAGAGGTTGTATTCGGCAGCAGTAATTCACAACAAATTTAAAAGTTTCAAGTCCCCAAAAGTGCTCCCCAGGTGCAAAATAGCTGCTTCCACTTAGAAATCTTATTTGGAGTGTGGCATTTGCTCATTTATGTAACATGAAACCGGAAGTAGGGGAGCCTAGGTTCTGGATGTTGTAAGAGGAAAGAATCTTTAGTTTGTTTTTTTTTAATTTAAGGGAATTTTACTTTTTGGGACCTTGTGGAAAGTTTTCAGTGAATAAAGGTGGTAGCAATGTTCGTAATGGCAGTCAGGGATCAGTGATTCTGCCCCTGGAATACAAGCAGACAAACAGAGAGAGGGTTATAAAACTGGAATCACATTGATGTTTTAACATTGATATCAAACTGCTGCATTAGTTATAATGCAGTTTACACTTGCAAACATTTGCAGTGTCTAATTTAAAATTAAACCAGAGTTTTACTGAGATTCTCAAGGAAAATGAGTCCCTCAAAATCAAAGTGTAAACCCCAATTCTGTTTCTCAGCCAGTGTCAGGGCAGCAAGTTAAAGCAGCGGTACTAGTTAACAAAAATATACTTTTACAATAGTTGTGTCAAACAAGCTCCACAACCGACAAAACTTGAATCCTTTGCTTCTTCTTTTGTTTTGTTTTCTTTATTTGTTTTCTGACAGTTTAAACACAGACTCTTACCAGGAGCACCATACTGGATTCTGTGGGAAACGGTGTGCTGCCACTCTCTCATTGATTATTTTGTCTGACGTAACTGGAATGCACCACCCCTTCCTTTGCCTGCTGAGTGTTTATAGGACAAACAATGTAAACAAAGAGTGAAAAACAGGAAATGGCATGGGGGCTGCCATACGTCTTTGGTGTCTGGTTGCCGGAACTTGCTAACTGGATTAGCTGATCCACTTGTAAACATAGCATCAGGTAGCAGCATTATTGAGCAAGCCAACATATTCAAATATGTAGGAATCTGGCTTGATGCATCACATACATAACAGTATGCACACTGATCACATCAAAACAACCATATGGCCCAAGCTAAACATTCTCTACAGGTCTAAATGCTACCTCAGTGCTGGCATGAGGAATCAAGTAGTCTCCCACTTCCTGCTCTCTTCCATTGGCTGTGGAGACATTGTATACCTCTGTGCAAACAAAAGTACTCTGCTGTCCTTGGATCATTTGGACAGAAGGTTCATCCTCTTGTGTGGATTGTCTTCCCATCAGTGTCTGCTATATGACCAGCTTAACTGAGAACAGACATGACTACTACTTGCATGCTTTACTGTACAAATGTGCAAAAGGAGAAGACCCTGGTTATCTCCTATCACCCTTGTGCAGACGAGTAGTACCTACTCACTCCGTTCAACAGCAGCACTTACCCTATCAGTTCCCAGGATGAAACATTGATTTGGTAGAAAGGTCTTCATTTTTTAACACCAGATACCAGCACTAGCAGTATTTGTTAGTGAAAAAAAAGTTTAATATTTTTTTTTTTTTAGTAATAATGTATTTTTGGTAAAAACCGCACTATATCCATTTTTTCTTGTCATGTTTCCTTTCTGAACCAAACTATGTGGTTTTAAAGTTTATAAACTTAACTGCTTTCTAGCCACTCCCACTGTGAATAAATTCATTAGCTTGCTGTGGAGTTGCGTTATTTATTTATTTATTTAATTTTGGATTACAACCTTTGAGCCAACAGCTCTTGTACACAGGTTCCACGTCATAATACACACACAAAGAAAACAGGCTTGGATAAGCCAGGCACAGTGATACTACATACAAACAATACAAATGACAGTTACATGGGTAAGCTAGTCACATCGATTGCTACATACAGGCAAGACCTAGTTACATCAGATGATAGATCTTAAAACTAAGAACTAACAAGAAAATTAAAGAATTACTATAATAAATATCATTACAGTCGAGAAGTACACAGCCACCAGGCCTTGGTCAAACAAAAGAGCAGCTAAGAAGACAGAGGAATGGGACAAAGAGTGCCACGGACAAGGGACTAAGGGTGGGAGGGAAGAAGAGGTGTGTCAGGGCTCCAAATGCTGTGGTATATTTGCCATCAAAAATGTGTGCTGGCACCCTCCTAATATATCCACAGTAGGAAACCATTGTAATGGGGCAATGTTTTCATAGCACAAAATCATACAATATATAGTGCTATTCAACAAATACCGATCTTGCACGGGTTTCCTCTTTGAAAGCCACTATGCAATGGTGCCAGCAGAAAAATGAGTTTAAGGCAAACTCTGGGTTATGGGTACCAGGAAGACATACTAATAGTACCAGACAAATTGCAATTGTGCATACAAACAGTGGCGGCGGGACAGTGGCAAAAATTATAATAAATGCTCTCACCACTGAATAACACTATAGGGCTAGGAGACACTTACCTAAATGTACTGTAACTAACTGGATTGTGCATTTACACAGACAGCAGTCCCACATGCCTGCATGGGAGATTGAGTGGCAGGGTGTGCAATGTAAAGAATCACACACAACAGACTGTGAGTTATGCTAGGTTAACCCATTTCCTTAGCTTCAGTCACTGCAGAGTGGGAAAACCTAGCATAATCCGCAAACTCCGGAGTGTGTTGTTCTATGTATAAAATGCGTTTTAAAGCTGAGTGACTCAGAATGATTTTAAGAGATATACAACAAATAATTCTGCATTTCACTTGCAATCTGCTGGAAGATTATCTTTATGATGATCCTGCTAGTGTATGACAAGGTGGATGTGGTTTACAGTGCTGCCCCCACATCAACCCTAGCTAGACGGGGACCCCATTTTCTACTCCATTGTTTTGCCCTAAATGCCCCATCCCTTACCCATCACTGCTCCCTTTATCTAAACCTCTCCCCTCCCCTGAAGCCCATCGTCACTTCCATTGCTCCTCTTTCCTGGTTAAATACTGGCTTGCCACACTTTCCTCTTATCTCTTCTCGCTCCTCACCCTCTCCACCCCATCCTACTACACCCTTTGCTCCTCTAATGCTTGATCTTTCCAAATAACTTGCTAAAAAATTTCTATTGCACTGTCTGCCTGTTCCATCTACATTCCAGCTCTCTAGAATAACCTCTGATCTTATTTCAAGAGGCTCTTACAGTAGGTATTCACAAGGAGACTAAGCCACCAGGCGTCAATTCCCACAGAAACATTTCTAGCTAGCAGTCTCTGTCAGGGACTGCCCCATATCAGGTGACGGCGTCAGCCGTCGGTATAATGGGAGCAGTCCTGACGCCCGCCCTCCAGTTCTTTCCCGCCGTCGGTTTGCGATAGCACCTTGCAGAAGAACAGCACTTGCTTATCTCGCCATTTTGGATAAATATAAATCTCTTTCAACGATTTCTGTGTATTTTTTCTTAAATTGTGTCAAAATACCTCGCTGTGCATGTCGTCCTCGATGCCTTCTGCATCGCATAAAAACAAGTGCAACTTGTGTAGATCTCAGCTCCCTCATAAAGATGGCCATTCCCTCTGCCTCTTCTGTCTGGACCCAGACCACCGCATGGAGGAGTGTGAACACTGCCGAAAATTCAATGCTGCCACCTGAAAACGCAGACAACAGTCCCTGGAAGCCCATCTACTCAAAAAGAAAATGGCATCCATGGAAATGGAACTGAAGAAATTGAGACAGGCGTCTACTTCTCCAGAGGGCCATCATAAGAAAAAGGGTGACAAGGAGAAACTCCGGGACCGGGCTACGCCATCCACAGCGGCCGCGACTTCGGCTGGAGTCATGGCCCTCCAGGTAACTTCCCCTCCAGGGGATTATACTGCGATGGCCGCCTTAGTGGCTTCTAAACTGGCATCGACCCCCCTGTCAGGCTTGCATTTGGGCCCGATGGGAGCCTCCAGGGCAAAGGAGCCCCGCACTCCCGCTACGGCCTCTAAACCCAGGCCTACCGGTCAGAGTGCGTCCAATAAGTCAGGCACCAGTCTCACTGACGTCCGCCCGGACATGGCTGATAAGCTGGTCATCGGTCCTCCCAACATCTGCCCAGCCGGTGACCCGTCGTCAGGCTCCCCTCCACGCCTGACGCCGGTGAGTCGCCACAACACACACCTGTTGTGTTGCCCTCTGAGGTCCCCGTATCTCCTCCCGCTCCTTCTGAGGAGCCCTCTCCCTCTTCCTCGGTTGGGGTCAAGGAGTCTGGAATGCTGCCATCGGGGCACCCCCAGACGCCGGACCTGACGTCAGACAACCCGACGTCACCCCCCAGCATTCCACTTCCCGATGATTCCCCGTGAGAGCCATCTGGGCTCTCATACCCTCCAGCGGGTCCTCTGTTGGGCCTTCCACTCTCCGGACCGATGCCTGACCCGTCCGGTCTGCCCACAGGGCCAACGCCAGGACCTCCGACTCCGTTGGAGCCCCGGCACCAGGATACCTGACGAAAACTATCCGATGCCGCAGTACCCTGCGCCTCAATACCGATGCCGGGCCTACCACCGCCAGGTTATGGGTACTCCTATGGGTTTCCAGCTTACCCGTATCTCAGCCCCTCCCTCCTCCTGCTCCTATCCGCAGCCACAGTTTGACCTGAGAAAGGTCTTGACCTCCTGCTGGGCTGAAGCCAAAATTCAGATCACCAGGAGGTCAAAAAGCATCTACCCGATGCGGGCCTGGCGCTGGACCCCCTCGTTGGCGAGAAGAGACTCCCCTACCTCTGCCTGACACCAGAGCTAAACCATCTGGTTCTAGGTCTAGGGAGGACATGCTTCCCCGGAGAACCCCCAGAGAGGGAGATCCTCCTCCTCCTCCTAGGGAGGTCTCTTTCTCCTCTCCTTCTTCGGAGTCTTCAGAGTCCGATCTGGACTCCGGATGCTCTGACTCAGAGGATGAGCCCCACACTCCAGATAGACCCAGGACTCAAGGGTCTCCGAAGTCCCCTCTGGAAGACCCTTCCTTTCTGGAGCTGCTGAAGAAAATCCAGGCAGCATGCAAATGGCAATCAGTGGAGCCAGATCCCCAGTGCAAGAAGCTCGCAGCCCATCTGGACCTCCTGGAGACTTCTCCCACCCTGATTCCACCCTGGATTGAGCCTCACGAGGATCTTGTCTCCGCCATTTGGAAACAACCTTCCTCACTAGCCCTCCTTCCTCGGAAGGCTGAAAAGCTATATCAGGCTCCTAAGGAGAAGGATTTTCTCATCCTTCACCTCAGGGCCAATTTGGTCGTGATTAGCACTGCACACGACCGATCAGCCAACCCTAGGCATCTCAGTTCGTCTCCCCCCCCCCCCGACAAGGAGTCCCATCTTCTGGACCTGTACAGGAGGAAGATCTATGCTTCTTTTATGCTGGGCATGAGGGCCCTCAGTTACGTCAGCCACATGGGGAACTACCAGAAGGCTATCCTTAGTAAGATGGAATCTAAACTGGACTCCCTCCCAGGTTCGCAGACAAAGCACGAACTGGAAGATATTGTCCGCTCAGCGTGCTTGGCCTGTAGACACATGCTTTGTGCTACATATGATGTGGTGGACACTGCAGGCAGGAGCTCGGCCTTTGCCATATCCTTATGATGGCACGCCTGGCTCCGAGTGTCAGGTTTGGCCCTGAAGTACAGTCAGCGATCCATGCGCTCCCTTCAGAGGTTGGTGCTGTTTGGCAGTGATGTCAAGGACATCATCACAGAATTACAGGAGAAGGGTTTGGCCTTAAGGTCTGTCCAGATGTTGTACAAACCCTCTCAGAGGCAGAGACTGTCCTTTCAGTGCCCTACCCACCAGAGGCCCAAGCAGATGCAAACCCGACGTCCCAACAAACGCAAAGTCGTGTCAGCGACCAAAGTCCCCCCCCAGCAAGAAAGCTCCCGGGGCCTCAGCCGCTTCTATGCCTCCCATCTCCTGACTCCCTGCCTCTCCCACTGCCTCTGCCCAGTTCAGAGGAACCAGTGGGGGGGGGGATTTTCCTCCCATCTACCGGGTTGGGAGAGGATAAAGGAGGATTGGGTGCTCCAGCTGATTGCAGCAGGGCACTCAGAGTTTACCCAAAAAGCCCTCACAGACCACCCTCCTCCTCGCACTCCCACACCCATCTGCCATTGGTCCTGGAAGAAGTCTGCTCTCTCCTTCTAAAGAGGCAATAGAACCTTCCCCCACCATCAGGGGACAGGTTACTACTCTCATTTCTTCCTAGTGCCAAAGAAAACCAGAGAACTGAGACCAATTCTCTCCTCAGCTCCCTCAGCCAGTTTGTGGAGTACAAGCAGTTCAAATCTCTCCTTCAGAGCCTTCTCACTTTGCTTCGGCTGGGATTGTGGCTATGTGCCCTGTATACGCTGGATGCCTACCTCCATATCCCCATCCGCCACTCCCACCGCAAATACCTCTGCTTTTGTTTTCAGGGGTCCCACTACCAGTTAAAGGCCCTTCTCTTTGGTCTATCTTTGGCTTCCCGAGTATTTACCAAATGCCTGGCAGCGGTGGTGGTGGCCTTCCTGCGTACCAAGGGGTCCAAGTTTTCCCTTACTTGAACGACTGGCTTTTGGTAGCTCTGTCCAGGGAACTTCTGGGCTCCCTTTCCCTCACCCTTCAAGTTTTCTCTGACCTGGGGATTACAATCAACCCTGCCAAGTCCAACCTTTTCCCTTGTCAACGACTGCAGTTCATTGGGCAGTGTTAGACATGGCTCTGGACAAGACCTTCCTACCCCCGGACACAGCCAAGACACTGTCAGCCCAGGCTCGGCTCTTATCAAGCCTCAGAAGGGTAGGAGCCAGGAAGGTCCTTCGCCTTCTCGGCCTGATGGTGGCTGCCATCCCTACTGTCCCACTTGCTCATCTCCATATAAGGATCTCTAAGTGAACTCTGCGGTCTCAGTGGGTCCAGTCTCAGCACAACCTGGATCACAAGATCCTGGTGCCAGACCCTATGATCAAGGACTTGCAATGGTGGATGGTCCCAGAACATCTCAATCTGGGGACCCTGTTCTATACCGCTCCTCCCACCCAGACCCTGATGATGGATGCGTCATGGGCAGGTTGGGGTGCCCATCTCGGGCCCCACTGGACTCAGGGTGGTTGGTCTCAGTTCGAAAAAAGACTTCATATAAATGTCCTCGCACTGAGGGCAGTACTTTATGCCCTCCAGGCTCTCCTTCCGGTTCTTCTTCCCAGTCACCTTCTCATACAGTCAGACAACATGCATTGTCTGGTACCTCAATAAACAAGGGGAAATCATTCCTATCCCCTTTGCTGGGAAGCCATGAGAGTCTAGCACTGGGTGTCCCAACACAGCCTTCATCTGACAGCTGTCCACTTACCGGGAACGCAGAACACTCTTGCGGGTGCCTTAAGTTGCTTGTCAGTCAAGTCTCATGAGTGGGAACTTGACCAGATCGTGCTAGACAGTATTTTCCAGCACTGGGACTCCTCAAATGACCTCTTCACCTCCCCGACAACCAGACTTCCCAAATTCTGCTCGCTCGCGCCAAGGTGAGATTTTTTTTTATCGGAACGACTGTCTCTGTGCTGGAAGGACAGATTTGTCTTTGCCTTCCTTCCAATACCATTGATCCTGAGGGTATCCAACAAGCACAGGTTGGAAGGAGCCAGAATGATTCTCATTGCTCCTTTTTGGCTGAGGCAAGCCTGGTTCTCTCTTCTGCAACAGTTTTCCAAGGTACCTCCTCGTCCTCTACCACTGTCGCAACACCTGCTGACCCAGAAGAAGGGGACCCTGGTCCATCCAGGCCTCAAGTCTCTTCACCTTCACACATGGCTCCTTCAGACGTAGCTAGAGCTCATTTCGGAGTTTCCCCCGCAGATGCTAACATCCTGGTGGAGGCCAGAAAGCCTTCTAACTGGTCCACTTATGCCATGAAGTGGAAGCGTTTCACCATTTGGGTGGGTTCTAAAAACTTAGTACCTTTTTCTTGTCCAGCCAATAAGGTCCTGGACTACCTTAGGCACCTGTATGACTTGTTATTCATCAGTGAAGGTTCATATGGCAGCTATTTCAGCTTACCACATGCCTTTTGGGAGCAGGACATTTGCACAACTAGAAGTCTTGAAGACCTTTCTGCGAGGGGTCCTACACTTAAGACCCCCGATCCGCAACCCTGCTTCCCCCGGGACTTGAACTTCATTCTCGAGAAGATTATTCTACCTCCCTTGGAACCTACAGCAGAGGCAGAGCTGAAATTTTTTCTTGGAAGACTTTGTTTCTAGTGGCCATCACCTCGGCTCAGAGGATTTCAGAGTTGCAAGCCTTGATGTGTAAAATCCCTTATTTGATTTTCCACAAGGATAGGGTGGCTATGTGTACTAATTCTAAATTTCTTCTAAAAGTGGTGGCTGAATCTACTCTGAATCAGTCCATCAAGCTTCCAGTCTTCTTCACGGAGCACTCCAATCGGGGGAGTATCTCCTCCATACCAGGATATTCATAGAATTCTGAGATACTATACCCACAGGACTAAAGATCTCAGGAAAAAAGAGCAACTCTTTGTGTCTTTTGCTCACAAGAGAGAAGGCAATCCTGTTTCTAAGCAGTGCCTCTCTAAATGGTTGGCCAATTGCATCACTTTCTGTAATGAGAAGTATCACAAGACCCTTCGGGTCAGGTCAAAACCACTCCACTAGAGGGGTTGCTGCCTCTGCCGCTTGCTTCAAGAATGTGTCAGCGGCTGAGATTTGTGCAGCCGCAACCCGGACATCTGTCCATATCTTCATGAAACATTACAGTTTGGACATTGCCTCTTGCCGCAGAGCAGGCTTCGAGCTAGCTGTTCTGCGGGGAATCCTCTCATGGTCCCTGTTTAGAAGATCAGTCTTTGTGGATGGTTTGTTCCTCCTCCCACTTTTTTTTTTTTTTTTTTTTGAAATAATAATTTTATTGTATTTTGACATATAACAGTACAGACAATGCACATATACTTTTATCTTAACAAATAACACTGTTGTGTGTCTGGATAATTTACAATAGTTGATTAGCCATTTTATCTAAGATTTTAAAGATAAACACGGTACACACCGAGCTTACATCTCCAACATACAAAAGGAACCAGATCACATCACACAAGTTACTAGCAGAGACAAACAGAGCCTCACAAAGAGATACAAGAAAAGACGGAAACATACTTAGAGAAAGAAAAGAAAAGAAAGAATGAAAGAGAAGAAGGAAAAGAAAGAAGAAAAGCATATAATACCCTTACAGCGAATTACCTAGCTAAAGAAATAAGCATTAGGGATCTTGAAAATACATTAGTTTCCCCTTAGCATCCTCAATGTTATCTTAGGGAAGACAAGTATACATACTCTCTATTCACTTTATGCAGGAGGTCAATAAATCATTATTATTTTCAATCACAAGTGTATTTAGCAAGATTTCCAACACACTACTTTGTTCTCTTTGTGCTTGAAAGTTAAAGAAAGGCATCCGTCTTGATTTAAATTTGTCTTTTGTAACCTTACTCTGGCAGTAAGGTATTCCATGTCAAGGATAGATAGGCAATTTCTATACCAAACTTCTGAAGTAGGGCTGGTTTTAGACATCCAACATTGAGTAACTGCCTTAAGAGCTGAAGCCACCATTATTATATAAGTATTGTTGGGATTTTGTTTGATCTGATCTGGTAATGTCCCAGAACCCAATACATAGGATCATCTGATATGGGTATCCCAAAAAACAACCCTACTTGGTCCATCACCTGAGCCCAAAAGCCACGAATACCAGGACACGTCCAGAATACGTGTAAGTGTGTCCCCCTTTCACCACATTCCCTCCAGCAAATGTCTGAGAAGTGCTGGCCAAAATGATTAGTGATTACTGGGGTGCAAAAATATCTGGAGACCACTTTCCACTGGAATTCACGCCAGCTATTAGAAGCAGTGGTCGAGTGGATAGCCTCCCATATTGTAGCCCATGTCGAGTCAGCAATGATCTTCCCAGTCTCCAAAGACCAGTTTGTTTTAATGGGTTCCAAGAAATCCGACTCCAAGTCAGAAAATTGGCTCACCATCCGAGAAACAAACCCCCAGGATTCTACTCTACCGGCTTCAGCTCTCAGGAAATCCACCAATGGGTTGTGCCATGCCATTTAAGTCCTTCCTTCTGAGATTCTTACCCTGCAAAAATGTCTAAATTGTAAATATCTAAAAGTCTGAGGCGGGCTAGAAAATTCCTGTGAGAGCTGATGAAAGATTTAAGATTTTCCCTGAGTACAACTGCCCTATTTTTGATAGACCTCTCAAATCCCACTGTAAAAATACACAGTCCCATCTAAGAGGTTGGAAGTCTAGACAGGCTTTAATCGGGGAGTCCATCACCAGAGACATCTCTAACTCTAATTTTTTATTGATCTCCTGCCAAGAAGAAACCACAAGACTAGTCCAGGGATTATTACTATATAAACACTGTATCCCACCCTTATCCATATATACCAAATCTTTAATATCTCCTCTAGAGGACTCTGGTCTCTCAATCTCTACCCACAATGGAGGGTCTGCATTTCCCATAAGAAGGACCAGTGGCTGGCACTGAGCAGCCCAGTAATATTTTTTAAAGTCAGGCAAGCCTGTCCCCCATTCCTTTTACTGTTAAGAAGAATATTCCACTTCACTTGGGTGGTTTACCAGCTCAGATAAACCAGGACAAGGAAGATTTTAATGCCTTCCAAAAAGAGGCCGGGGGTTTGAGCGGCAGGGACTGAAACAAAAAAAGAAAACATGGGAGTATGTTCATTTTTACACAATCAATTCTGCCAAATAAAGTAAGGGGTAGTTCCTCCCACCTATGCAGATCTTCTTGGACAGATTGTAACAATCGACCATAGTTAAAGGCATATAGTTTAGAAATGTCCCTAGTTATTCTAACCCCAACGTATTTAATATCTTCCCTTGCCCATTTATATTTGCCAATTGATGGAAGTATGCTATCTTGCAGCCATCCTATAGGCAGGAGTTCTGATTTAGCATCATTGATTTTAAACCCAGAAACTACACTGAATGATTGAATCATAGAGTTAATCAAGGGCATCTGCCTCACAGGATAAGTGATATATAGCAGAGCGTCATCTGCATATAGAGACACCCTGACTTCAACTCCCTGCACCTGAATACCCTCAAAAAGCTTTGACTGCCTTACAAGGGCTGCCAGGGCTCGATACAATGCAAATTGCAAAGGCACAAAGTGTGCATCCTGTCTGGTTCCCCTATTAATCGTATTTTATCAGAAGTTACCCCATTCACCTTCACTCTGGCCCAAGGTTCCTATATAAGTTTGTTGTCCAATTTCTGAATTTTTCTCCGATACCAAATTTCCCCAGGACCTTGTCCAAGAAAAGCCAATCTATATGATCGAATGCTTTCTCTGCATCCAGTGCCATCACCACCCTAAGAACATCTTGGGGGGAATGACCTGGAGGCAGACAAAACATTGAGTAGCAATCTTATATTATCTTGAATATGGCAACCTGGGATAAATCCGGTATGATCTTTGTGTACTAACTCCGGAATAAATTCTTGTAAATGGGAACTTAGAATCTTAGGAAATATTTTGTGTCCTGATTGATTAATGAGATAGGACGATAGCTCTCACAATCTGTCAGGTCTTTACCTGGTTTTGGCAGGAGAGTAATCAATGCTTCCTCCCAGGAAGCTGGGGCCTCTCCCTGTTCCTGAGCTACATTACAGACTCTGGTGAGTAAAGGGGTCAATTCATTAACAAATGCCTTATAAAATTCCCCCACAAACCCGTCTGGGCCTGGGGCTTTCCCTCCTTTTAGATTCTTAATAACCTTTTTAACTTCTTGTTCGAGGAATTGTCCTATCTAGGTTGTTTCTCTCGACTCATCGAGTCTCGTTAAATAAATATTATTCAAGAAATTTTTATTTGAGTAGAGTGATTCTTCCTCTTTCTTGGGCATATAATTCTCTTTAATAATTGCAAAACTATCTGCAATTTGCAATGGGTCTGAGGAAATAATCTGGGTTCCATGCTTTTTAAGTTGAGGAATATATCTTTTGGCCTCCTGTTTTCTAAGTCTAAGGGCCAATAGCAGGTTCGCCTTTCCCCCTGATTCGTAATATCTTTGTCTGGTGTATCTTAGGGAGTTTTCAGTTCTATTATTCATTGCTCTGTTATATTGTTCTCTGGCCTCCTGTAATTTCTCTTGGATCAGAACATCCTTACTATTTTTTTTTTATGTTCCTTTTCCAAGGAGCCTATAATTCCTAACAGGTTATCCAGTTTAACCTGGGTACATTTGTATTTATAAGTGGAGTAGCTAATAATCTGTCCACGTAGGACAGCTTTCAGCCCATCCCAAATAAAACGTATACGAGTGTCCTTTTCCTTATTCTCTGAAATATATAGCTTGATTGAGTCTTTTATTTGGGTTACAAAGTTTGCTTCATTCAAGAGGCCAGGGTCGAATCTCCAGTTCCCTTTAGCTTTTACCCCCGGCCACTTTACCCTAGCACTAATCAGTGCATGATTGGAAAAGTAACCGGGTGTATTATTAAATCTGTCAGATCGCTAACATTCCGTGCTTGGGTGTAGAATCTATCGAGTCTAGAATATGTCTTGGCTGCAGCGAATAAAATGTAAAATCTTTAACCAGTGGATTTTGTTGTCTCCAAGATCTCAGCCTGCTCTGACGTCAGGGTTCTAAGAAGTTTGGAACACGCTATCCCCTCCTTCCCCCAGCTCCTATCTAAGACACTGTTTTCAACGCAGTTCCAGTCCCCCACCATTACTACTCTACCCGAAGAAAGAGAATCCACTGTAGCAAAGAACTGCCTGAAAAAAACACCAGAAGGAGGTGTGGGGGCATATACCGCTGCCAAGTGGAGGATATGTCCCATGTATTCTCCAGAAACTATCACATAATGTCCCAATCCCTCCATCTGAACCCCATGAACTTTAAAAGGAAGACCCTTGCAAATCAATATAACCACCCCCGAGCTAGGAGCATCAGGACAGGAGTCTGCATAGACCCCACCTACCCACATTCTTTGTAACTTAAACTGTTCACGATCTGATAATTTGGTCTCCTGAAGACAAGCTAGATCACATTTTAAACGTCCCAGCTCCTGTAAAATTCTTGCTCGTTTAACAACCCCATTTATCCCTTTAACATTAACAGATACTATTTTAAGTGATGCCATATTGACATTTAAAAAAAAGAAAAAATCACCAATTAGCTCCAGTTTTATCCCTTCATGCCATGATGTTTCATATATATAAACTCATGTATACATCTGTCTATACAGTAGAATAAGTAGAGAAGGAGAATAAGAAAGAAAGAAAAAATACACAGCAATAACAGTCAAAGATTGCACAAAACATCCCACAAGGTCAATTAACCTTTGGGTGACATTACACCTTGAACCCTAACGTTCAAAGATCAGAACCAGGAAGAGGATTAACAAAAGAAAAACAAAACCAGGTAGCAGTTATTCCACTGGTACCTACTAGCTCAAACCGAGCTAAGAAACAGGGGTTGAGTGTTGACCCCCAGATGCTAGGGGCATAAAGCTCCTAGTTTAATAGGAGAAAAAGCATCCACTAACGCTGAGGATGGGCCTTGGAAACCAATGAACCAAACCCTCTACTAGTTAGATTAAGTCCAGTTAGGCAAGTTAACGGCTGGTACCCCGGCTCTGCTTAAATTGGTAAGATAAAAAGGATTTGGGAGGCAAAGATACAGAACAGTACCTATCCAAGCCAAACCCCATTGTTTACAAACTAATCTTAGAGTTGAGGTTATACAAAACTGCAGGAAGGCACCCACTTCAAGCATAACTCATCTACTTGCATCTGTTATGCCATGGGCTACCCCCAGATTCCTTAAGGTAAGAGGCCCAAGTTACAGCCCGCCACCTCGTTACTCCTAAGGTTATTTATTCACTTCATCTATTCATTTTCAAAATGAAACATACAACTAGCTTACGCTTTATAGCACTACTCAAATAATGAACTTATCTGAAACTTATGTCTCCACGGTTCCAGTGCAATGCCTGCCGGGCGGGACATTACCCTGCACAAGCTATGGGTCCCATCAAAAGCCCTCCTTAGAAACACAAAACCCAACTGTATTAAGTTCCCCATTGCATTTTAAGGGAGCATCTAAAAACTCCCAAAATTATACTAGGACCAGATAAGGTCTTAATAAGGGGACACCAAAAAAGAAAAGAGAGAGAGAGAGAGAGAACATCTCCTCTAAGGGAAACAAAAAGAAAAGTCCCTTATACATGCACCAGTCCCAACTATTCGTCACAGATAGGATCGCTGTCTAGTACAAGGCATTTCTCAAGATCGCCAGGATAAACACCACTGGTGCTCTTTTCAAGTTTTCTTGATTTGTAGCCACTTTGCCATGTTGGCATGCAGTGGAAGCAGAGCCTCTTCTCGTCTCCTCGTTCGTTTCCTCGGGCCAGGTGCAATGGACCACAGTAAATCCTCGATCTCCTTCTCCACCTGTTCTTCTTTCGTATCTGGAATGGGTAACTCTTGAGATGTAAGGAAGGTGTAGCAGCCAACAGGGTGTCGAAGATTTTTACCCCATCCCCATCCTGTACCCAGAGTTTTGCTGGATATCTAAGGTAAGCTTTCAGACCTTTATCCCTCAGAACCTTTACTACTTGCAGCACTTTTTTCCACTGAGCAAGCATCAAGGGAGTAAAGTCTTGATCTATGTACAGCCTTTGTCCATCTAGGTTGAGGTTTTTCTTCGCCCAGGCCAACTTCATAATCTTTTCCTTCGTTGTGTATCTTAAAAACTTCACAATTACTGATCTGGGAGGTGCACCCTCTTTTGGCTTAGGGGTGATAGATCAATGGGCTCTTTCAATTTCTGTGTTGAAGCCCTCCTCTAGATTCAGCTCCGATTTTGGCCAGGAATCTATGAAGTCTTCCATGCATGAGGGATCCACTCCCTCCGGGATACCAAAAATATGAATATTATTGTGGCGGGCTCTCACCTCTGCATCTTCCACCCTCATAGTCAGCTCCTTTTCTCTATGAAGATATGCCGAGATCTGCCGAAAGCTATATGTTCTGTTTGTAGCATCTCCACTGAAGCCATGTGTATTTCCAACTTTTTAAAGTCATTTTGTATCTCTAAGATCCTAGCATCAATACGATATAATATCTTTAACATTCTATGCCCGTCCGCTTTCTTGAAGGTAGACGCAGCTTCAGATCCAGAGCCATCCGAATCTTCTTCCGAGGCAGTAACTAAGGAAGAGCGGGACCCAAACGGACTTACAGGCCTCAAGTCAGTCCGACCCCTCAAGCGGCTACGTTCCTCCCCAGTAAGCTTTTTTTTTGTTCTTCCCATTCTACAAACACTCGCAGAAACCAGATGTATAGCGAATAAAGCATTTAAATCACCCGATGCTAACCGATTCACTTAAAGAATGCACCCAAGGTACCAGAGCTCGAATTAAGCTGCCATTGATCACGTGACGTCACCGGAACCTCCCACTTTCTTTTTGTTCCAGACTGCTTGGGAATCAGTCCTACTTGTGAATATCTACTGCAAGAGCCCTCTTGAGGTAAGACAGAACAGTTATGTAAGAACTTACCATAACAGTAGATCTTCAAGAGAGGCTCTTGCAGTAGTTATTACCTTCCCTCCCTCTGTCCCCTCTTTTTCTTCTCTTTCAGACATGGGGCCATAGCCTCTTCTATCCTGTTAGCCCTTTGGCTCCTGGTGGTAAAGAACTGGAGGTCGGGTGGCAGGACCACCCCCTTATACTGACGCTGGTTGACGCCCGGTCACCTGATCGTAAGTGGTCCTTGCCAGAGACTGCTAGCTAGAGATTTTTCCATGGATTCCCTTTTTACGTTACTTCTCTTTTTCTGGCGAGCCCTAACCCCATGAACGGGCTCGCCCCCGGCCATGGTACCCGACCATTACTCCGGGAAGCCCCCCCGGAGTGGAGCCGCTGAAGCGGAACTGTCGTGGCTGAAGGGTCGGGCACCGTGCCTGGCTCATATGTGGGGGCCGGTAATTTTCCCTAATTAGAGTTCCCTTGGAGCTAGGACATGCAATGACACAAGGGGAGTGCATCTGTCGTAGCTCTACCCCACGTCTAGGTGTGGCATGCTTTGTCCCCCAGCCTCCGCTAGAGGGCAGTCGATGCTGACACTCTGGAGTCCCCAACCCCGGAGAAGGAGAGCAGTCCTTCGGACGCTCGATCCTTCTGCTCCCCTGCCGACCCCCGACAACTCATGCCCATTCCCGAACATGGGTCCCCAGCGTGGCACTTGGTGTGGGATCCAGTGCCTCAACCCTCAGCGCCACCGGGCCAGCTTTCCATGGGTTCCTGACACCTGGCAGCTTAGTCCTACTTGTGAATACCTACTGCAAGAGCCTCTCTCAAAGATCTACTGTTACGGTAAGTTCTTACATAACTGTACTTTTCCCAGTTAGTCTCCTCTTTTCACTCTACACTCTTTAACTGCTCCTATTAGCATGTCTCACAACCCTGCTCATGCAGCTATGGTCACACATGCTGATTATGGCTAGTTTATGCTTAACTGCTAAGAACATAATTCACTGAGATTTAATCACATTTCTTACACATTCTTCTTCAATTTTTGTAGGAGTTCTGCTGGTGTGGTCAACATCAGAATCAAGCAGAACCAGTGCACCCCAAATGCTGCTCAAAAGATTTTCTATAATAGTGTAACCCTGCCTCCCCAGTGGGGCTTACCTTATTTGCCTCTTGTTGCCCTGTTTCCCTGTTGGTTTTCCCCACCGCTTGGCCTGAGTTCTGTGTGCTCCTGGATCCTTCGTCCAGCCCCTGCATTGTTTTGTAGTCCAGAAGGAGCCAGAGGAGCAAAGCCATGGATTTTCCAAGCTGCACTCTGCATAAATGTGTGAGCCAGTGGTTCATGCATGTGCAGTAGACCATGTTCATATTCTTGCCGCTGCTGCAGCAAAACAACCACCCCTTTGGTGCTCCTGGTCCCCAAACTCAACTATTTGGGTGCCAGAGACACAGAGAAGCTGCAGGAGAAGCTGCAAAATTGTTTTGTTAAAGAGCGCCAATCAGTGCTGTGGATCTGCCTCATGAATATTAATGAGGTGTATAAATATGAATGAGCCTGCCTGCTGTACTGGGGACAGTGTATTTTGGCAGCAGTGACAGGCTGGGACCTGATTTAAAAATGGTAGACTTTGCACTTACTGTAGATGACAGGGGAGAGGGACTGCTACCAGACTGTAGGGCACTTGTCTAATAAAATGTTTTTACTGGCTGCTCCAGGACTTTAATGTGGGACACAGCATGAACTGTATATAAACTGTTTTTGTCAGCAGCCATGTTTGCAGGCTTTGACCCTAGCCCAACCAATCGGAAGGCCAGGATATTATGGGACTGCATAATGGAATTATGGGGAAAACTGAGAAAATCCTTGGCACTCATTTAAAGGACCAATCAGGCATTGAAGGGGCTTGATGAATATTTATTTTTTCAGTGGGTCAGTTGTTTCATCCAAGTAGGAGCTGGCTGGAGCTCCTCAAACGCAAGAGACTTTTGGTTCTGTGTTAATTTTGGTGGGAGCCCATCCTGAGGGAGAGGGGCTCCAGCCCCTTTGCTAGAAATGTGGCTACAAGGCTGGGAAATGACTTGCCTGGGGATTTGCCAGCTGCAGTCCCCCAGGGCCTATGTTTGCCTTTCCACATTTGGGGGAGTTTGCATGCGGAATTGTGACTTGCAACTTCAGTTGTGAGAGAGCTGTATCAATCTACAAATTCAGCTGTGAGAGAGCTATAAAGATTTTGCATCTTCAGCTATGAGAGAGCTGTCTAAGATGTTCCTGAAGGAGGAAACCTGCTGTGAATTTCAAGTAAGATGGAGACCTGTTTGGGGGCCGGTAGCCACCTAGTCCAGGAGGTGCTCGCTTTTGTGCCGTGACTCCTGCATTGACTCAGCACCAGGATAGATGTGAAGTATTACTGTTACTGTCCCATTTCTACAGAGGTCATCTGGAGTCTCCTAGAACGGAGCTCGCAGCTATTGCCTGTGAGAAGATTGAGGAATGGCCATTTGATGATCCAGTGCTACAAAGATGGTATGGGAGTCTCCCTAGAGAAAGGAGCTCACCAATGATTGCCTATAACAAGTCTGATATCCTGCTTGGGGCTGCAGAGCCATGGCAGCCAAGAGGAACCATTTGACTGTGTATCAGTTTGTGGAAGCTAGAGTGTAACGTGTAATTGCTACAGTGTGAAAAGAATCATGTTTGGTTGGGAGACTTGCCTTAATCTCCAGTGTTATTGCTAAAAGTGAGAGGAAAGACTCTGCTCTATTTCAGTGAGCGCCTGCAAGATGAGAGAAATAATTTTCAATAGCATTGGATTATGTCAGTAGAATGTGTGTCCCTTCAGCATCAGTGTGATTATTTGAGAATCCGTATGCCGGTTTTCTCAAAGCTGAATCTGATGTGCCTGCGACGCTTGAGACTGCGTTTCAGTGGAAAATTCAGCACACACGTGGCATATTGTCACATTTATTTATTTATTGAAACGCTTTCACCAGGAAGGTGCACTGAGCAACAATTTGCTCATCTCACGGCACATCCTAGGGCAAGGGAGTTGGGATAATAGAATCAAGTACAATTTCAAGAGCATTAGTGAGTCTCACAGTGAATACAAAGTCGACACAGAACAAGCAACATCAAGCATCACAGAGCCAGGCAGGAGAACATGAGACAGTGCTGTGAAAGTAGGCAACCGAGATTAGAGGAACAGCGATAGGAAAAGGTATAGAGCGAGAACAACTTATAGGGATAACAATAGGTTACTAAAAGTTAATTGAGGTAACACATTTTAACAAGTACTCAAGTGGGCTAAGGTGGCTTTAGGTGCCACCAGTGCTAGGGGCTAGAAGTGCATGAAAAGGGCTTGGGGCAGGTGAATGAGAGGGATGGCAAATTATGGTGACCAAATGGCCTTATATGCCCTTGAAGATAGCTAATGACGGAGGGGTCATTTGCACACAGTTGGTGATTAGGTGGTTCAATAAGGCCGATGTAAGAGAACCTAGAGTGGAGGAGTGATGGATTTGTGGATGGAGTGCTTCCATAGTTTTGGCAGTCAATAGTGAAGGGTTTGTCCCATGAGGTTGAGCTGCTTGGGATTGCCAGGATCCGTGGGTCACTGGATCTGAGATAGTAATGGGAAGAGAGAGAGGTGGACAAGAAGGAGGAGATGTAAGAAGGGAGAGAGCCAAGCCAGACTTTGGAGATGAACTTGGCGCCATGAAGAACATGTCTGTTAGAGAGAGTAAGGAAGTTCAGAGAGCGTTAGAGTTCGCAGTGGTGGGTAAGGGGAGGGCCATCCAGGGCAAAGCGGCAAAAGGAATTGAAGAGAGTGTCCAGTCTGGCTAGGGAGGACTGTGGGGCGCACAGTAGACTATGTCACAGTAGTCAAATATGGGTAGGATCATCTTCTGTACTAACTCACGCCAGGCCGTAAATGGGATGCAGCTACGATTTCTATAAAGAGAGCCAAGGTTGTGCCACAGTTTTTTCAGAATGACATTAGTATGTACTGAGAAGTTTAGATACCTGTCAAGCCAGACACTGAGGTACCTGAACAAGGAGGTGTCCTCTAAAACAGCCTCATCGAGGATATGGAAAGTGGGAAGGTAGTTTAGCCTAGCAAGTCTCTGCCTTGAGCCGAAGGTCATGGAGACTGTTTTCTTGGCATTAAGGAAAAGTTGATGAGAACTAAGCCAGAGTTGGACATTTGTGAAGTCGAACTGAAGTCTGGTATTGACATCGAAGACAGATTTACCAGTTGTATAAATAACTGTGTCGCCTGCATACATATGTATGCAAGCTGACGTGCAAACCTGTGAGAGATCATTTAGGAAAATGGAGAAGGGAATTGACCAAGCACTGAGACCCTGTGGGACACCGGTGCTTATGGGCAGGAGAAGATGTGGCATCAGCAATATGGCCGATTGCGACCTGCCAGTGAGGTAGGCATTGAACCAGCTTGTGGCAGAGGGGGAGAGGCCAGCAGCTGTGAGGCTGCTCAGTAGAAGAGGGTGTGAGACCATGTCAAAGGCTTTGGCCAAATTGACAAAGATGGCAGAGGTAATTTGGCCATTATCCATTCCTGAAGAGATGGCATCAGTTAAACTTAGAAGTGAGGTGGTGGTGGAGTGGTTTTTCCTAAAACCAGACTGGAAGGGAGTGAAGAAGGCAGAGTCATTGAGGGAGGAAGAGAGTTGTTCAAGGACAAGATGTTCTTGAAGTTTATCTAAGGTAGGAAGGAAAGAGATAGGACGGTAGTTACTGGGGGAGGTGGAGTCATCACCCTTGGGTAAGCGGAGCACCACTGCATGCTTCTATGCTGAAGGAACAGTAGCAGTTGTGAATGAAAGGTTCAGTATGAGAGATAGAGGGTAGGCGATAGCTGGAGCAGAAAGTGAGAGAAGCTTAGGGTCCAGTCCATCTGGCGAGGAACCTTTAGAGGGATTTAAGTACTGAAGGGCCTGCAGGGTGTCAGCTGGTGTAACTGGTGTGAAGGAGAAGGAGACTGAGGGTAAGGAGCCTGAGGAAGGTGAAGGTGAAGAGAGGAAGGGGATGGTGACAGGGGTGACAGATGTCATAGAAGATGGAGTGGGAATAGAAGGGGGCATTCGGGGCTGACAGGAGTGATGAGGCACAGGTCATAAAGTGAGCATTAAAGCATTCAGCAATGGCCTTGGGTTCTGAGATAACGGAATGGTTATGCTTGAGGATGGGGGTAGGGGATTAATGGTGGGGGAGAAGAGGGAATGGACTACCTTCCAGAATTTTGATGGGTTGTTTGTGTTAGTTAGGAAGTTTGAGTGGAAGTGTTCGGATTTGGCTAGCTAGATTGCTTTAGTACACACATTACGGAGCTCTCTATAGCACTGGTAATCGCTAATTTTGTAAAAATAGTGCCAGGCATAGAAATTATGGAGATTTTTCTATCTCCGTACATAAGGGCAATAGACAGGAACAGGCAAAACTGTGTCATATCGCGGTTTTTGCCAGTGCGATCTCAGGGGTTGGGGTGCTGTACCCATTAACAGAAAATGCCGGCTCCACAATGGGAGAAATTGAATTTTGCAAGCAGAAAGGTACTTTTTACACAAAATATATATCAGCACTACAGGGGGATCAGGGGGATTGAGCCACAATGTATGCTCTCATGGCTCAGTTAGCTTTGCCAGTAGCTCTCCTTTAAAGCAGCTAGCTAGATAGAGAGTTCAGTCTGAATCTATCAAAAGGTTAGTGGATGGCGGGCATTAGAAAATGGTTTTGGCTTTTAAAGGGAAAAGAATTGTTTAATGTTGCCAATTAATAAATGCCAAAATGTACATGTTGCTCAACCTCTACCTCAATTTCCATTCCTAACCCTACCCTTGTAAATAAATTGATGGTTAACCGTTTTTACAGAAAGGTATCATGAGCATATTACTTGTACCCAGTGTGAGCATATCGTTAGCTTAAGCCACTAATTCTAAAGTATTAAAAATGGGGTTTTGATTTATTGAAATCCATGTGTGTGGGTGAGTGTATGGGGAGGTGGGGAGGTACAGCATCCCGGGGTCTGTACTGCTAAGATATCTGACCCACTTGTAATTTTACTCTGGATGAAGGGACCACACTATTTATTTATATCTTTGGGAAAGGATCCCCAGTTACATCAGAAACAGGCCCCAGGCCTCTCAACCTAGTAAGTGGCCACCCAGGCGGGTGGTCTGACGGACATGGCACCGGGCAACAATAGAGTCTTATTAGAGTTTGTTTTCTGGTTCTGATAAGGTTCTTATCATTTTACAACCTTGATTTGGGAGCTTAATATACTTCCCCAGTAGGTCTTTAACTAGAAGGAAGGTTGTTATGTAGAAAGACCCAAAAGAAGACTACAGGTATAGAAAGGACCCAGTAAGTCAGATCTGTATTAATTAGCCATACTCATGGTGCTTTTACACTAAGGGTATTAACTAGTTAAATGGCACTAATTGTATTTACTGTAGTGCCTCTCCAATTTTTTTAAGATTCCCTTCACTGAAAATATAGGTGCAAAATGGTGGCTAAAACCTTTTTTTTGTACTTTGCACTCAAAGGTTCTAAAAGGTGTGATAAGGGTTGGATAACGGTCAGAACTTTTCCTGGCTTTTCAGAACTTTTCAGAATCTCAGAACCTTTTCTGTTTCTCCCATCCCCACTTTTGGTGTATGTTCTGCTTCTCTGTAGCTCTGGAAAGCCCCACTGCCATTTTTGGGTGTGTTGTTTTGTTTCAGATTTTTTCCCTTAGGTTTCTGTGCATATTTCCAAACCATACATGTACACTCTAAAGTCTCAAATCCAGTGCAAGGCATCATGGGTATGCAAATCCTTGTGCAAGGTAGGCTGACAAGGACTCATCAGAACAGACATTGCCTTTTAAACAAGCTTACATGTCTCGATCCAGTAGGGGCTAGGAATGACAAACTACAGATGTATGATTAATCCTGCTGGGATGCCTTAGTGCAGTTGTGTCAACCAAGTACCTTGTCAGCCCTAGAGTAAATGGTAATTAGTACACTCATAAGTAGCATAACAAACAGGCAATTTTCAGGAAGAGAAGTGCATAGGATTCATAAAACGATGCAAGGAGAGAATAAATATCCAAACTGATGATTTCTGTGCCACTCTCCAAACCACACATATACACTCAATGGGTTTGACCACAATAGTCCAAGGAGGCCTTGCACACCTGCAGAGAGGAGTGTTGTAGGCTGGTGGTGCACAGAGGTCCTGCTTCACACATGCAAAATCCTGAGCACATCCACAGCTCTAGCAGCATGCCCCACTGCACCCAATCCTGAGCTACCTGTATAGCTACTTGGGTGGCCAGGTCAGAAATGGACAAGGGGCAGGGCACACTACTATGTAATCCTGAAAGGATCTCTGTCATGTGAAGGGTGTAAACGTTATGGAGGCTGAGACCCTGCCATAGCATTTATACTTCTCCTTCACGTAGCCGCATTTGTACTCAGAAGCTTGACTGGCCTCCTTAATCTGTGCCCCCAGTATTCTGAGCTGGCATGGGTGGCTGAGTGGCTTCACATTTGTACTTTGTTTTTGTTACCTTTGGAACTGGATACGCCAGTCCTTGGAGGACTGCCATATCCCAACACTCTCTGCTCTCTGTGGCATGAGGGATCCACTGAAGATTTAACACGGGCATCTGACTGGATGCTCAGTGTCCAGAACAGCTCTGCACCTTCATCCCCTGCATGAAGCTCCACACTTGAAGAGTGCAGCAGTTAGAAGCATAGAAACATAGAAGTTGATGGCAGATAAGGACCGCAAGGCCCATCCAGTCTGCCCATTTCTTTTTCTACCTTATAAATGTGCCATCAGCCTTTGCTCTGTTAGTGGCCTATCTATTCATACTCATTTGTATTGCTCCCTTATGCCTATCCCATGCCTGTTTGAAGCCCTGCACTGTATTCATAGCCACCACTTCTTGAGGTAGGCCATTCCATGCATCCACCACCCTTTCTGTGAAAAAGAATTTCCTCACATTCCCCCTTAATCGGCCCCTCTCTAATCTCATGTTGTGTCCCCTTGTCCTGCTATTTTTCTTATATTTAAACATGTTAGACTCTTTCACCTTGTTAATGCCCTTAAGGTGTTTGAATGCCTCGATCATATCACCTCTCTCCCTCCTTTGCTCAAGGGTATACATATTGAGCTCTGTTAATCTGTCCTCATATGTCTTCTGATGCAGTCCCTGCACCATTTTGGTTGCCCTAATCTGAACTGCCTCAATTTGGTTAATGTCCTTGTGAAGGTGTGGCCTCCAATACTGCACGCAGTACTCCAGATGGGGCTAACCAGTGTCTTGTAAAGAGGGATTGTACCTCCCTCTTACGACTTGTGATACCCCTACTAATACCACTAACACCCCTAGCCTTACTACTGCTTCAGAGGTATGCTTGGATCATTTCAGGTCATCAGTGATGATGATGCCCAAGTCTCTTTCTTCCTTTGTGACTGCTAGCAACTCCCTCCCAGCCTATAGGTGGCTTCAGGGTTTCTCTCCCTATGTGCATGATCTTGCACTTCTTTGCATTAAATCCCAGTTGCCACTCTTCTGACCATTTTGCCAGTTTATCCAGATCTCTTCTCATTCTGCCCACCCCATCTGGATCATCTACTGTGTTGCAGATCTTGGTGTCATCTGCAAACAGACAAGCCTTACCCTCTAGTCCATCTGCAATGTCACTAATGAAGATGTTAAAGAGGACTGGCCCCAGAACTGATCCCTGAGGTACTCCACTTGTGACTTGCATCTCTTCTGACTGTATACCATTTACCACCACTCTCTGTTTTCTGCCCGTCAACCAGTTTGCCACCCAGTTGACCAACTTCTGACCCACCCCGAGCCTACCCAGCTTATTTATCAATCTTCTATGTGGAACAGTGTCAAAAGCTTTGCTGAAGTCAAGGTAGGCGACATCAACTGCTCCCCCTTGGTCCACCACTCTGGTTACCAGTCAAAGAAATCTATGAGATTAGTTTGACAGGACCTTCCTTTGTAAACCCATGCTGTCTTGGATCCTGTGCCCTATGGATTCCAGGTGTTGCACTATCCTTTCCTAAGGAGTGCCTCCATAATCTTGCCCACTACTGAGGTAAGACTGACTGGTCTGTAGTTCCCTGCCTCCTCCTGCTACCACTCTTGTGGAGGCGGGATCACATGAGCCCTTCTCCAGTCTTCTGGGACCTCTCCTGTGCTCAGAGACTCACTAAACAGTTCTGCTAATGGCTCTGCTAGTTCCACCTTTAGCTCCTTAAGTACCCTGGGATGTATGCCATCAGGTCCCATTGCCTTATCCACCCTGAGCTTAGCAAGCTCTTGTAGGACCCTTTCTTTTGTGAAGGGAGTAGTGCTCACCTCCCTCCCCCCTGTCCATGGTGCTGAGCTGTGGGCCCTGCCCTACCTTCTCTTCAGTAAATACTGAGCAAAAGTATCTATTTAGGATAGATGCTTTTACATGGTCCTCCTCCTCACATGCTCCCTTTTCTCCATTAAGCTTAGCAATACCCCCTCTGGACTTTCTCCTTTCACTAATGTATCTATAGAAAGTCTTGTCACCTTCTTTTACTGTTCGTGCTAGTGTTTCCTCAGTTTGGGACTTTGCCTGCCTTACTGCCTTCCCTGCTTCCCTTAGGGCAGTTTGGTATGCCTCCCTATCTTCATTCCATGTGTTCCTTATATTTCCTGAAGGCCAGCCTTTTGGCTCTGACCTTTTCTGCTACTGTATTTGAGAACCAAAGTGGTTTCCTTCTTCTTTGCACTTCCTTTCTGTCTAACACAATGGGATGTTGCTTCAAGTATTGCATCCTTAATGCTTGCCCACTTTGCCTGTACCCCCTCCACCTGTGTTTCTTTTTGCCAGGCTAAGCTTAACTCTGTTGGCCATCTTTTCAAAGTCAGCTCCTCTGAAGTCCCATATTTTGCCTTGGAATGGGATGATTTAGATGTAGTAGCCAAATTGAACCATACCATGTGATGGTCACTGGCCCCCAGGTGACCTTCTACCTGGAGATCTGTGATCCCTTCCCTGTTAATCAGTACTAGATCTAGGATAGCCCTGTCTCTTGTGGGTTGTTGTACCAGTTGTTTGAGGCCCTCCCCCTGCAGGGAATCCACTATGTGTCTAGTTCTGGCAGATGTTCCTGCTGGTATTGACCAATCTGTATCCGGCATGTTGAAGTCTCCCATTATCAGAACCTCCCCTTTAGCAGTCATGTTTTGTATATCTTCTAACAGTAATGTGTCTATGTCTTCCCCCTGGTCTGGGGGCCTGTAGACAACCCCAGTTCTTATGGCTGTCCCATTTCCTGTTTCCAGGGTGACCCACAGTTCTTCTGGCTCCTTATGTGTATTCTGAATTTCTGTAGCTTTGATATTTTCATTAACATAACAGTTGGGCCTGTAGATGCTGTTCAGCAAGGACTGGCCAGGAATAGCAGAGGTATTTGGCTGGGATACACATGACTCGCTCATACTCCAACATTTCTTAGGGTCAGGCCCTAAAGCCTCAAACTCGTGCAAGGCATCATGGGTATGCAAATCTTTGTGTAGGACCAGCTGACCCTACATGCTTAGTGTGTATATACATGGTTTGGAAAGATGCATAAACAGGGAAAAATGCTTCTAAACACAGGTCTCCTGCATAGAAGTGTAACATGCTTCCAGTGGGCCTCTTGGTGGCTCCTTTTACCCTCATTTCTATTACAGAAAGAAACTTTGTAGAGGATGGTTAAAGGGAGCTGATGAATCTACGATGGCCTGCTTCCATTCCACGAAGGCCTCTTGACCTGTATTCATTTCTGAACTTGTATCTTCCTCCTGGAAGCACAATGGTTATGTGTCAAAATCCCTGTTCAAAACAAACACTTAGGGGGGAAAAACTTGTCTGTTCTATAACAACAGTATAATTATTGAGACTATAGCAACAAGGGCAGTACAGCTTCCTATTTGTTAATACACAGCTGCTAGACTGTTGACAGACTCTGTTTTGTTTAACAGACTTGCTCTGAAGAGGATTTCATTTCTGGTGGACAGTGCTACACAGCCTCACATGCCTCTAAAAATGCAGTAAGTAAACTACTAGTTAACGACAAAACAGAAATGGACTGTGAAGCAGTTTACTTGAAATGTGCAGAATCATTTTGTAAAAATATGGGGAATGACTGTTCTAATACTGACTTAGTAGGAAACACAGTGTAGAAACACAGAAAGAGGTCCTATGTGCTCTTTCACTGTCTTGCAGGGGGCCTCCAACAGATTGTCTGGCAGTGTGCCAGCTGGGGCCAACCAGGTCCCTCTTTGTATTGAAGTATGGTGGATATAAAAGGCACCCTCATGCTTCGTAGTTAGTGTCTTTCTTCTTCTTGCAGTGGGTGTACAGTGCTGGTAAGGCAGCAGGCACTTCGATGCCACTGTGGGAGTGTGGGAGTTATGGCAGACAGTTGCTTTGAAGTACTGCGGACGAGATGTTTAAAAAAGAGAATTGCATCATTGACTATTAAAGTGGTTGGACCCCTTTGAAACACAGCCTGCATAACAAAGAGAAGAAAATGTGTGAGGCATGGAAAGATTACTGTCCCTAGATGATCCTAGTTGTTTTCCGGCCCATACAGCTCAAAGATTACCTGGGAGCTGCAGAGGTAAGCTAGAGAGGAGCTACTGGAATAGTTAGGCAGTAGGGCCCAGCAGGAGTAGGGAAACCTCTAATCAGAATGGAAGTATCCCATCTGAAGAAGAGAGGGCTATAGAGTTTGCCAGGATGGCCAAAAGGTAAGCGTGCAAAAGAGGCCATTAAGTGAAGCTGTGGAAATGGCATGGTAGCGGAGCGTCTCCCTGTGCCCGCCAGAGTGGTTTGCATTGGTAATAAATGATGTTTTCTAGAAGTTCTGGGAGCTACACACCCCTTTCAGAGTCAGGGGCCGGTCTTTACCAAATAAATATAGGGATTAGTGGCTGTTCTTCAATTGGATTAATTTCTTCCTATGTGACCGTAGCGCAACGAAAGATTCCATTCGACACCAGTGACCCAGGTTTGGAAATGGACTCGGGCATCAGAGGATCGGCCAGGGAGAGAAGGTTGGAGTGTCCGCTGGTGGCTCGCCTTCTCGCTGGGGAAGGGTGGGGTGGAGGACCGGTGCCTACTAATCCCTGGCGGAGGCCGGGAGTACAGCAGTGCACCTGGTCCCCCTAGCTAAGGAGCGTGACAGATGCTGGCTTCTGCCTTGCATTACAGACGTCACGCTCCTGTGGGAGAAAAAACAGGAAATGGCACACTGGTCGGTCGGGTGACGGCCCCTTGGATCCTCACCGCCAGAGCTCCTGAGCCCCTCATCAGCCACCTCAGCAGCACCCAGGACCATAAGGAAGGCCGGGAAGGCTCATTCCCTATGAAGATAGGGGACCACCCAATGAAGGGATACACTGGGGTACCCTGGGACTGGCTGTGATGTGGGGCGGTGGGGGGTCAGGGACTGCCGGGGCAAGAGAAGATCCATGTGGGACCCAAAAGAGGGACCGACCAGGGTGCGGGTGGGAGCAAAATAGAAACATTTCCTAAATGTGAATTTCTTCAGTTGGGTGACAAAGTTTGTGGACAAGGGGCAGGTGGTGCACATACTGTACCTTGACTCAAGTAAAGCCTTTAACTCCATCCCACATGAACAGTTGGTAAAGAAGATACAAGACCTGGGGGAGGGGACAAAGTCACAAGATAGGTGGCAAACATAGGGGTTACAAATTCCCAAAACAGGCTCCCCTGCAGCCAGATTTATCGTAGCGTCAGTGGAATATAAAAGTCTGTAGCTGGGCGTCTATACAGTGGACATCCTAGGAATAGGGATAAAACAATCCATGAACTAAATACAGAATGGGAGGTCATAATGGAAAGCACAACTGAGGAGAAGGACTTGTGGTAATAATTCTGGACAGTCTGAAAACAATAGATCAGTGTAAAAGGGTTGTGGAAAGGGCAGATAGGATGTTGGGTTGCACTGGGAGGAAGAGTCAGCAGCTGGAGAAGAGAGGTGCTTCTACCACTTAATATGACATTGGTTTGTCTCTGCCTGGAATACTGTGTGCAGTTTTGGAGACCCCATTTGTTGAAGGATAGGGACAGAGTAGTGACGGTACAGAAGAGGGTACCCAAGAGGTTAAAGGACTTAAATGCACGTGCTGTAGGAGAAAAGGGTGAAAAGGGACATGCCTGAGACATACAAATACCTCCAAGGGGTAAACAGGGTGGATAGCTTGGAGTTGTTGAAACTAGTGGGAACACAAACATCAGGGGGAACATCATAAAGCTGGCAGGGGGGCCAAATTTAAGAGGGATACCAGAAAGCATTTTTTCTGAGAAAGGATGGTGGAGGGACAGAATATGCTATTGAAAGAGGTAGTATATGGGAAAACAATAGTGAGATTCAAACATGGGTGGGACAGATAAGTGGGCCTGGTAAATACATTATCCGAAAGGAAGGGGGAAGAGGAGGAGGAGTGAAAAACAACTAGGGCCCTAACATTCCATATTAGATAGGTAGGACTGGGCAGACATGGTGGGCCAATAGACCTTTTTCTTCCAGCAACTTCAGTGTTTCTACGTTTCTGGTAGGGTGATGTGCGCTTTCAGTACTTTGAAAGCCCAAAATTGAATGAGGTAGCTAGGTCACCCTTACAGTTAGGGCTCGCACATCTGTATAAAGTCAAGGTGGGCCCATTAGAGGGAGCAGTCTGACAATGAAGAGCAGTGGAGCAAACAGACAGTAAAGAGCAGAGGATCAGGTAGAGTGACCAGATGGGGTGTAGCAGGAAGGGAGTGAGTGATACAACAGTAGACCATGGGGTGGGGGTGGGGGTAATTTCTCTAAAAGTAGGTTGGACTGTTGCAGATCCTTTTGCTGAAGGTAATAAACCTATGTCCTGCCAGGATCTTGGGGTAGGAGTTGGTGTTACTGTGTGAGACTCTAGACTGACATCGAAACGAAGATTTACTCATTCATTTTAAGTGACAATCTAGGACAGGGGTGGCCAACCTGAAGCTCGGGAGCCACATGTTGCTCTTGAAGCAGTTTGATGTGGCTCTCGAGGTGTTTGTCAATTACGTGTCAAGTACACATCACAGCCTTTTAAATTTGAGAAAAGTCAAAGTACAGGAGCTGAAATGTGCCCTGAGTGCTCAAAAAGCTACTTTTACTAAGCTGCAAGCAAATGTAAAGCTCCAGAACTGCTCTGAATAATTATTTTAAAGTTACAACTATTTTTTTAATATACTGTAACTTAATAAAATACGATTATTGACTATTTACTGTGACTATGTTATTTTAACTCCTGCAGTAAATATGTCTAAATATGGGTATGGTAAGGGCTGCACATTGGGTATGGTATGGGCCGCACGTTGTTCTGACCCCACATCTTACTCAGAAATGTAAATGTGGCTCATGACCTCAAAAAGGTTGGGCACCCCTGATCTAGGATGATTACTTGTCTTCAAATGTTATGCCAGTTTGCACAATTGTCTTTCAAATTGTGTGTTACTAGTCAGTATATAAGTTACTCTGCCTATGGGTGCCTATCACCATGCAATAATATATCCTATTGCCTTTTCTTCCATAATTACAGTTTATTTATTTATAAATGAGTACTTTCTTATTGCAGAACTGTGTTGTGTTGAGATTTCTGTTTTGCTCTGTGGTGGGCAAGTAAGCATTAAGCCCCGACGAAGGTGGCATCTAATGGGGAATTAATGAATGGTTGGGATCGTTGTGGCTGAGTGTCTACAACAAGCCAACCATGCATTAATTCCCCATTAGATGCCACCTTTGGAGTGGCTTAATGCACTTGTAACATGGCGGTGCAATACTAATGAGTCTGACAAATATATTTCCACGTTTGCAGTAAATGTTACAGACACGGTATATTCTTTTCCAGTACATCTTTACTGCACTTTTGACAGATTCTGCAGATGCTTGTTTACATACTGATGTGGCACATACTATTTTTCGTACAGATGTACATTGTCCTTTATTTAAACTACGGTGCACATTTCTTTTTAAATCAATGCGGCTATTATTTTCATAGCCTGGTTAGGAGGACTGCTGCACAGCACTGTTAGTGTTTCACTCTGTAGCTGCGTTACTCATTTACGTATTGTGTTAGTTGCAATCCATGACACTCCAGACATTACCTCTTGGGTTCCCAACCCACCTGATAGGCTAGTGATGCACATGTGACCCAGATCAAATTTCGGAGTACACCTTGGTCCCAGAGTCCCCTGTCTCCAGTTCAACCTTTGCATCTGAAGAGGCTACTAGCACACCAGAGTCCTTTGTTCAGCTAATTACTAAGGGAGGCCAAAAGCCTGTGGTAACCCTACAGTTTTCTTAATTGATGGTCATGCTTTAAATTTAATTAATCCTTGCTGCCTGTGCTGATTTAAGAGGTAGTAATCCTATCTTACTTTTGTGTTGTCTGAAACTAGGAACTAGGTGGGACTTAACTATTTGGCCTATGGTTGTTAGGCCTCAGTTGCTAATTTTAAAGAAAGTGTAAATCTTTTGTCTGTTGCTTCAGACCTATTACTTTGTGGCTTTATTGTTGAAAGCTCAGATCCCTCCTTAGATTCAGCAGGGGCCTCGTTTTTTATAATTAATTTTTAAGTGAATTCTTACCTGTTAGAAAATTTATACAGATCCTAGGTTCTAATACAGTCCAGCCTCACAGTGTATATATTTGTAAACCTACTATAGCCTGAAGTCAGCTCAAGTTATGTCGCACTTCCTCCCTCACTGTTACTCACTCTCAAGCCGAGTTTGAATCTCTGCGCGCTTCCGAAGCGTCTGGCAGGCTCTGGTCTCCCCATCACAAGCGGGAGGCTCGCAGCTGCTTCAATTTAATTTAAAATTGCTGCATTCAAAGACGCGTCTTTGCCCTTGGCTCCCCCTCACAAGCGGGATCCTAGCTGGTGGCATCCGAACAGAGTGAGCGCCACCTCCCATGGCTCTCTCCTCACTAGCAGAGACCACAAGGCGCCTTCCTTAGCTCGCATCACTTGTCCGAATGAGCGGACTATTCAAAAGCTTTAGCTCAGTGCCCAATGCGGTCCCTGACCAAGCGATCGCTCGGGGCAGTGGGGGAAAAGTAGCCCCAAAAAGAGATAAAAAGAGTGTTCTGCTTTGCCCCACAGCTGTTGCAGACCCTATGCGGTCCCTAGCAAAGCGACCACTCGGCAGGGCCAAAAACAGCTCCAACACATAAAAATAACCATTCTCTCTTACTCCTCAGCTATTTTGGCCCCTGGTGGCTGCGGCCTACTGGCGTGGAGCCTGCATCACTTCGGGATGGATTCCTGGGCCCTGCATGCTCACGGGAGACTCTTCAGTTGTTTTGTTGCAGGAATCCATTAATTTAAAGAGAAAAACTGATGAGGGATTCGCTTAACTATTTTTTCTTTTATAATGGCACAACATGAGGCTCTCCTTAGCACTGGCTTGGGTCAGCCACCATTTTGTATGGGATGGCCTACTCACCTGATCCACCATTTTAAGTAGGGAGGCCATACAATATATAGGATGGGTCCATAGTTTGGAGCCACCATCTTACCTACTAAAGCCATCCATGCTCATAAGCATGCAGTATTTTGTCTCTAACGACAAACAACATCTTCAGTACACAGAAGTTTCCCCAGCATATTAGGGACACGTTGTTTATTATTTCCTCACAAACAATGATGGTATTGGGGCCTTGGCTCCACCCATTAGCCACTCACGTCTGTGTACATGTATTATGTATGCTTGATGCGTTCACATACCTATTACTTCTGCAGGCAACACCCCTTTGATTATGTGTTCCTAACGCTCTCCTTCTTTCTCTCTGTCCTTCTCTCATCCCTTAGATGACGAAGGCAAGGAAATGCGTTTCATGTAGTGCGGCCCTCCTGCCCCACAACCTGGGACCAAGATGCCCTGCTTGTGAACACACAGATGAAGAGCTTGCAGCAGAGCAGACTTCCAATACAGACCTGGATACCCAGGGTCCTATTACCTCTGCTTGGATGGATCCGGGGGCTCTGCTCATTCAGACCCAGCAGACAACTGTCACCATGATGGAGAGTCAACAGAACTTTATGCTTAAGGTTATGGAGAAGTTGGAATCCCTAACTAAGTCTAGACCTTCAACAATGCCCATGCCCATGCCAGACCCCGCCCAACCCCAAGTCCCACAACCGGACAACGACGACAGCACAGTTCCCCCTAATTCCCTGGAGGAGGACCAGGGTGATACTCCAGATGATGCTGAAAATTTAGATTCGGGGGATGACGACATGGACACAGTATCCAATTGTCCATCACTGACATCGAAACTTTGCTCCTTTGACCTGGTTCCAGGGTTAATGAGGACCATTAAATCCACAATGGGGTTCGACATGGAGACACCGAAGCCAGAGTCTAAGCTTGATCCAATGATCCAGCAGAATCAACAGGTCAAGGACACCTTCCCAAGCTGTCCAGCCATTGATGACATAATTTCAAAAGAATGGGAGTCCACAGAACTGGGTCGGCTGTCTGAGAAGAGGAACATGGACAGGATGTACCCGATTCAACAGGAAAAGGCTAAACTATGGTGCACACCACCTATTATAGATCCCCAAATTGCGGCACTGAGCAAGAAAACAGTGTTGCCTTGCGACACCATTTCTCTCAAAGGCCCCACTGACAAAAAGGTGGAGGATATTCTAAAGAAGCTGTTCGAGATCACAGGAATGGCTACCAAAGCTGCAGTATCAGCAGTCTACTCTGCCAGAGCTCAGATCCGCTGGCTAGAGGAAGTAATGGAAAAAATTGACCCAAAGTCCAGAGAAGCGGAACTTTTAGAATGCACTCTGAATACAGCTAAGTAACTTGGGGACATGGCCATGGACACTCTTGAAATTGGAAGCCAGAGCAGGGGCCCTAACAAACAGGGCTAGGCGAGCCTTATGGTTAAAACTTTGGGAAGCGGACAGTGAGTCAAAGACACTGTTGCAAAATCTACCTCTGAAGGGAAACAATATATTTGATGAAGGACTAAAGGAGTTCCTCAAACAAAAGGAAGAAGGAAAGGACCTCGCAAAGGACAAGCAAAGAACCTTCTACCTACCATCCAATCACCGCAGGTTTTGAGGCAGTGGCAGATTTCAACAGAACAAAAAGCAAATATACACCAATAATTCCTTTCGGGGGAGAGGAATCTACAATAACTTCAGAAGCTCCACTCAAGGCCCCTCCTCCACCTTTAGAGGCAGAAATCCCCGGTTTGGGGGAAGAGGTCGAAATGGCAAGCCAAAGCAGTTTTGACTACCACTCCTTAGCCACCCCTGCCCTCAGCCCACAACTCAGTTACCCACCAGTGGGCCAAAGACTGTCATTGTTCCTACAACAATGGCAGCAAACAACTTCCAACATGTGGGTCCTAGAGATCATTTCTCAAGGATATGCTATAGAATTTTCAAAAAAGCCCTGCAGAGATGGGGTGGTACTTTCACCCATCTCAAAGAGAAGGGCCACAGCCCACCAGGTACAGGATGTTCTCCGGGACCTACTCGAGAACAAGGCAATACAACTTGTCCCAGACAACGAGGTGGGCATTGGGGTCTACTCCATTTTCTTCCTTGTCCCAAAAAAGAATGGGGACCTCAGGCCCATCCTAGACCTGAAATTCTTAAACAAGTTCATAACTACTCCGAAGTTCAAGATGGAAACCCTCATAACCACACTGAAGAACATCCGGGTAGGCGACTACCTCACTTCAATGGATCTGAAGGATGCATACACACACATCCCAATCAGGCCCAGTCACCAACAGTTCCTCTGATTCCACATACTGGGCCAACATTTCCAGTATCAGGCCCTACCCTTCAGTCTCACATCAGCACCAAGAGTGTTCACAAAGGTGTCCATTGTCTTGGCAGCCAGACTACGGGAGAAGGGAGTAGATATTATCCCATATCTGGACGACTGGCTAATAAGATTGCGTTCCAGAGAACAGTCTCAGAAGGACACGGACCTAGTTCTGACTTCTCTATCACAGCATAGCTGGGTGGTGAACCAGAGCAAGAGCTCATTGCACCCATCCCAATGCATAGAACATCTTGGTGCAGAGACAGATACGGCAGAGGGGATGGCAAGACCTTCATGCAAACGAATAGACTCTGTCATCACACTGGTTCGGGCCTTTCTAGCCACTCCAGAACCAATGATGGGTCAAACAGCACAGGTATTGGGTTGCATGGCATCATGCATCGACCTAGTGCCCTGGGCAAAGTGGAACATGTGTTCTTTGCAGAACTGTATTCTACAGCAAGGATCCCCTTCGGAGGAAGATCTCAACAAGAAAGTACTCCTAACACAGGTGGCAAGGGAGTTGTTACGCTGGTGGATATACCGCCCACACTTCCTGAGGTGCTCCCCACTGGAGTTGTCATATCAGGTGTCATTGGAGAATGATGCCAGCCTGACTGGTTGGGGAGCCTGCATGAACAGTCACTCAGCTCAAGGCAGGTGGACAGCGGCAGAAGCAAGACTGTCTATCAACGTCCTAGAAATGAGGGCAGTGCTCCATGCCATGAAAGCATTCAGGGACAGCGTCATTGGGAGGTCGGTCCTAGTCAAGTCCGACAACAAAGTCACAGTGGCATACATAGCCAAGCAGGGCAGGACACGCAGCAAGGCCATGATCAGGAAAGCGGCCAAGGTGCTCAGCTGGGCTCAGTCCAATCTTACCCACATTCATGCCGTCCATCTGACAGGCAGACTGAATGTCAGGGAGGACTGGCTCAGCAAGAAGCAGGTGCACCAAGGGGAGTGGCAGCTGCACCCGGAATTGTTCAAAATTATTCAAATCAGGTGGGGATGCAGTCCAGTCGACCTAATGGCATCCAAATCAAACACCCAAGTCAGAACATACTTCTCCAGATTCAAGGAGAAGCAGGCCCTAGCAGCGGATGCCTTATCCCAGACCTGGGACCAGGAACTTTCGTATGTTTTCCCTCCAATCCCCCTGATTCCTCAGGTATTAGCAAAGATCAGACTGTCCTGGAGACTGATCATTTTGGTGGCACCATATTGGCCATGGAGGGCATGGTTCACCTCCGCAGTAGCCATGAGTTTGGACAGATGGCCCATCCCATACCGAGTGGACATGCTGTTGCAGGGCCCAATGATGCACCCAGCACCCCACACCCTAAAGTTATCAGCTTGACTCCTGAGAGGCAAAGAGTGGTAACTGCCTGGTACCACGAATCTGTCATCTCAACCATCTTACAGTCTAGAAAATCATTTACCACAGCCACTTATGGTAGGCAGTGGAATATTTTTGCAAATTGGTGCAAGGCGGTGGAAGTCGACCCTCTGCAGGCGGACATGTTCTTGATCCTGCTATTCTTACAACAGGGACTAGACAGAGGCCTCTCCCCTTCTTCGCTAAGAGTACAACTGTCAGCTATAGGAGCAGCTAGAGGAAATGTTGGCACCACACAACCCGGAGCGCATCCAGATGCCATCCAATTCCTCAGGGCTGCAGAGACCATACGGCCACGCTCACGAGCACCAGTGGCCCCCTGGGATCTTCCAATGGTATTAGAGTCCCTAGGGGTAGCCCCATTCGAGCCCTTGCAGCAATCTGACCTTTACTGGTTGGGCCTAAAGACATGCTTCTTAGTGGCCATTTGCTCCGCTCGAAGGATTAGCGAGTTAGGGGCACTTTCTTGTAAAGAGCCTTTCACCATCTTCACAGCAGAAGGGGTGTTCATGAAAACAGTGCCTGCTTTCCAACCCAAAGTCAAGTCCACATTCCATAGGGAGCAACCTGTGGAACTGCTGACCTTCTACCTGCAATCTCTCAACAAGGGGAAATAAAAACCCAACATCCCTTGGATGTAGGTACCACATTAAAACATTACATCACAAAGTCACAACCAATTTGACGATTGGAGAGACTCTTTATTATAGCAGAAGGTCACAAACAAAGAATGGCAGCCTCTAAGACCACCATTGCCAGCTGGTTAAAGAGGATACTAAAAGAGGCCTACAAATCAAAAGGCCTCACACCATCGGACGGAATAAAAGCTCATTCCACAGTGGCAGTGGCCACTTCCATGGCAGAAAGAGTGAATGTGTCCATGGAAGACATTTGCAGAGCAGCAACTTGGACGTCCATCCATACCTTCGCAAGACATTACAGACTTGACACATTATATAGACAAAGAACTAATTTTGCCAATCAAAGTCTAACCACTGCATGCCAAAACACCTTGCCTCCTAATCTCTCTGCCCAGCCCTGAAGGATTAGTGAACTGCTTCTTATAAGTAACCCAAGAGGTAATGTCTGGAGTGTCATGGATTGCAACTAACACAATGGGTGTTTACTCACCTGGTAAAGGTGATTGTGTGAGTTGCATCCATGACACTCCATAACCCTCCCTTCAGGGCGATCCCGGCGGCAATAGCATAGAGCACCGCAAGGTTACACTATAACTGCAAGCATAACTTGAATACTTGAAATTTTGTTCTACATGTACATCAAAAGTTGAACTTTCGTCTGTATCATAGGGGACCGAGTCTAGAATTGTACAGATAGAAAATAAACTTAAGGTGGTGGTAAATTTGTGCTCAGAATTCCATTTGTTCTTAATGCAAGGTTAGTGAGGGGGTCACAGGAAAGAGTTGTTTTTTTGGCCTAATTTGTCTTTTTCAGCTATGGAGGAATCAAACTAGAGACAGAGGACTTCTGGGACCAAGGTGTACTGCGAAATTTGATCTGGGTCACATGTGCATCACTAGCCCTTCAGGTGGGTTGGGAACCCAAGAGGTAATGTTTGGAGTGTCATGGATGCAACTAACACAATCACCTTTACCAGGTGAGTAAACACCAATTTTCTGACCTTGTCTTTCTGTGCTGTGGGTTCTACATAATTCGGCTTCACGTTTCACTTACTGCACCGTTAATGCTACTGAGATTCATTTCTGCTGTGACTCGCTGTCCGCTATTGTTTCTGTATCACTCTGTCGCAGTGATTATTTTGTTTCTGCTGCAAGTGTTACTAGCATTTGGGTGGGTTGGTGGGAAGGACAACATGCTTTTTCCACTGTGACCTTGCTGTTTTGAAACACTGCTGTTTTCTGCTGTGGCTAGGTTTGGAGCTTCACTGTCAACACGGCATTATTGTTTCAATAATGCCGTGTTGCTCTCATACCAGCTGACTTATTTCCACCAATGTCCATTTAGGTTTTCCTCCTCCTTAGTTTAGCCATGATACAATGACATTTAGAAACCATGGATGTGGGATACAGTTAAGGGCTCCCACTTGCCTGCTTACATAGAACAGCTACGACATGAAGTACAGCTAGATACACATACACACTGTTACACTCAGACAGAACTAATAGTTACACATAGTACATTTTTCTGGAACCAGAGCAAAGGCATTCATACCTACAGATTCCTAATGTATCCACCAGTAGCTAAACAATGTCAGTTAATAACAATTTCCAAGAGTATACTCAAATCTACTTCCCACTGTGCTGCTTGGAAGACTGAACCATATTGTATGTGCTAAGAGACCCAGCCGGGTCAGAGCTGCTTCGGGTCACAAGTAAAGAGTGAGGCAGGAGTCTTCTACACCCCCACCAACACCAGGAAAGGACAGCAGGTACTTAAATGTACATCTTTTAAATAAAAACATACAAATCTTTTACTTGGACCTTTGATTTTTGTGCTCTTTCTTGATGCACTTTGGACTAGCTGGTCTTGTGACTTGCTCAGCAAATTGGGCTGAGGTATGATCCTCCTTCTCCTTCTCCTCCTTTTCCTCTATTGGGGTTTTCCATCAGCTGGTCCTCCTCACAGTGAGCTGGACTGCAAGGGCAGGAGAATAATGGCATCACACTCATGGCATTAGTTGGCAGGAGATGCTACCCCCCAAAAGTGACTCCTTTTAGAGAAGACTTTGTGATATATTATACAGAAATACTTACTTATTACTTGTCCTGTTTTACTCCTACCTGTACTTCATGGTGCTCTCTCTTAGAGGTGTATTATTCGTAGGATACTGCTGTCGGCTTTTACTGCAATATGTGACCCTTACTGCATTCCAACCCTGGAAGTATCTGTACCAGGCTTATAGCTTTTTTTACTTTATCTAAGTAATGAATTATGTAAGCTTTAAGCCACAATGAAGGTGGCATCTAATGGGGAATTAATGCATGGTTGGGATCGTTGTGGCATGAGGCCAAAGGCTGAGTGCCTGCAACAGGCCAACCATGCATTAATTCCCTATTAGATGCCACCTTTGGAGTGGTTTAATGTGCTTGTAACATGGTGGTGCAATACTAATGAGTCTGACAAATATATTTCCACGTTTGCAATAAATGTTACAGACATGGTATATTCTTTTCCAATACATCTTTACTGCACTTTTGACATATTCTGCAGATGCTTGTTTACATACTGATGTGGCACATACTATATTTCATACAGACATACACTGTCCTTTATTTAAACTACGGTGCACATTTCTTTTAAATCAATGCAACTATTATTTTCATAGCCTGGTTAGGAGCACAGCACTGTTAGTGTTTCGCTCGGTAGCTGCGTTACTCATTTACATATTTTCTGACCTTGTCTTCCTGTGCTGTGTGTTCCGCATGATTTGACTTCACGTTTCACTTTCTGCACCGTTAATGCTACTGAGATTCATTTCTGCTGTGACTCGCTGTCCGCTATTGTTTCTATATCGCTCTGTCGCGGTGATTATTTGTTTCCGCTCCGAGTGTTACTAGCATTTGGGTGGGCAGGTTGGAAGGATAACATGCTTTTTTTATTGTGACCTTGCTGTTTTGAAACACTGCTGTTTTCTGCCATGGATAGGTTCGAAACTTCACTGTCAACGCGCCATTATTGTTTCAATAATGCCATGTTGGTCTCGTACCAGCTGACTCATTTTCACCAATGTCCATTTAGGTTTTCCTCCTCCTTAGTTTAGCCATGTTACAAACCTGGCTATTGAACTCTAAGTTTATTATTCCTGCCAAACCAACCTCATCAACATTTTCAATACAGTGACACAGGCAGGGCATAAGGGTCAAGCTCTGGATGTTCTCTACCTGGACTTCACCAAGGCCTTTGACTCTCTGCTGAACTGCAAGGTGGTGAAAAAGCTGAAAAACCTTGGAGTGGGGAATAGCTTAGCCAAGTGAATTGGAAACAGCTTCAGTGACAGGACACAGAAGATTGTGGTGAATGTCTCCCAGGTACATCAGCGTGGAGAGACACTGACCACATTGCTAAAATTGTTCACAAAGCAGGAGAAAACATTGATGTCCTGGTAAACATAGGGACTAATGATCTCACCAGCCAGTCAGTTGTGGAGACCAAGGAACACCTGACCAGGCTGGGTAACAAACTATCATCCATTTCGTCTGACATCTCCTTCTCTGAGATCCTGCCGGTCTGGGAGAGGGGGCAGATGGATGGAAGGTCAGAGAAGGGGAGATAGGGAGCTAAACATGTGGCTCAAGGGCTGGTGCCAGGAAAAGGACACAGATTTGTAGGGAACTGGCAACAGTTCTGGGAGTGAAAGTTCTTTAAATTTGATGGACTGCATCTGACTAAGAGGAGTCAGTGCATTGGGGCAGAAGTTTGACGTCTTTGCAGAATATTTAAACTAGCAAATGGGGAGAGGGGTGCAGCACCCCATACGTCGAATGGGAAGAACACCCCTCCCCCCTCAGCTAGTGGTCAAACAGGGATTCAGCATGTTTGCAGTTCATTTGTATCAACAGGTAAGAAAAGGTCCATCTCCCCATACGACGCACAGGAGAAATGCCAAACCTCACCCAACAACTAACACACCGAAATCTGTCCAATGGAAAATCATGTACACAAATGCTCACAGCCTGGAAATAAGATCCCAGACCTGCAGGCAATAATGTCAGAGGCTAAACTGGACATAGTAGCAATTAATGAGCGTGGTTTACCAGTAACCACACAGGAGACTTCAGTACCTGGCTATGTATTGTTCAGAAGAGACCGAGGTCCAAAGGGGGTGGAGTGGCCTGTATGTCAATGAAAATATCAAAGCTACAGAAATTCAGAATACACATAAGGAGCCAGAAGAACTGTGGGTCACCCTGGGAACAGGAAATGGGACAGCCATAAGAACTGGGGTTGTCTACAGGCCCCAAACCAGGGGAGGACATAGACACATTACTGTTAGAAGATATACAAAACATGACAGCTAAAGGGAGGTTCTGATAATGGGAGACTTCAACATGCGGATACAAATTGGTCAATACCAGCAGGAACATCTGCCAGAACAGAAACACATGGTGGATTCCCTGCAGGGAGGGCCTCAAACAACTGGTACAACAACCCACAAGAGACAGGGCTATCCTAGATCTAGTACTGACTAACAAGGAAGGGATCACAGATCTCCAGGTAGAAGGTCACCTGGGGCCAGTGATCATCACATGGTATGGTTCAATTTGGCCACTACATCTAAATCAACCCATTCCAAGGCAAAAATATGGGACTTCAGAGGAGCTGACTTTGAAAAGATGGCCAACAGAGTTACGCTAGCCCTGGCAAAAAGAAACACAGGTGAGGAGGTACAGGCAAAGTGGGCAAGCATTAAGGATGCAATACTTGAAGCAACATCCCATTGTGTTAGACAGAAAAGGAAGTGCAAAGAAGAAGGAAACCACTTTGGTTCTCAAATACAGTAGCAGAAAGGTCAGAGCCAAAGGCTGGCCTTCAGAAATATAGGGAACACAGCGGAATGAAGATAGGGAGGCATACCAAACTGCCCTAAGGGAAGCAGGGAAGGCAGTAAGGCAGGCAAAGTCCCAAACTGAGGAAACACTAGCATGAACAGTAAAAAGGTGACAAGACTTGGTATAGATACATTAGTGAAAGGAGAAAGTCCAGAGGGTATTGCTAAGCTCAAAGGAGAAAGGGGCATGTGAGGAGGAGGACCTGTAAAGCATCTATCCTAAATGAGATACTTTTGCTCAGTATTTACTGAAGAGAAGGTAGTGCAGGGCCCACAGCTCAGCACCATGGACACGGGGGGGGGGGTGAGCACTACTCCCTTCAGAAAAGAAAGGGTCCTACAAGAGCTCGCTAAGCTCAGGGTGGGCAAGGCATTGGGACCTGATGGTATACATTCCAGGGCACTTAAGGAGCTAAGGATGGAACTAGCAGAGCCATTAGCAGAACTGTTTAGTGAGTCTCTGAGCACAGGAGAGGTCCCAGAAGACTGGAGAAGGGCTCATGTGATCCCGCTCCACAAGAGTGGTAGCAGGGAGGAGGCAGGGAACTACAGACCAGTCAGTCTTACCTCAGTAGTGGGCAAGATTGTGGAGGCACTCCTTAAGGAAAGGATAATGCAACACCTGGAATCCATAGGGGCACAGGATCCAAGACAGCATGGGTTTACAAAAGGAAGGTCCTGTCAAACTAATCTCATAGATTTCTTTGACTGGGTAACCAGAGCGGTAGACCAAGGGGAGCAGTGGATGTCGCCTTGACTTCATAAAGCTTTTGACACTGTTCACATAGAATTGATAAATAAGCTGGGTAGTGCTCGAGGGTGGGTCAGAGTTGGTCAACTGGGTGGCAAACTGGTTGGACAGACGAAAACCGAGTGGTGGTAAATAGTATACAGTCAGAAGAGATGCAAGTCACAAGTGGGGTACCTCTGGGATCAGTCATGGGGCCAGTCTTCTTCAGTATCTTCATTAGTGACATTGCAGGTGGACTAGAGGGTAAGGCTTGTCTGTTTGCAGATGACACCAATATCTGCAACAGAGTAGATGATCAAGATGGGGTGGGCAGAATGAGAAGAGATCTGGATGAATTAGCAAAATGGTCAGAAGAGTGGCAACTAGGATTTAATGCAAAGTGAAAGATCATGCACATAGGAAGAGAAACCCTGAAGCCACCTGTAGGCTGGGAGGGGAGTTGCTGGCAGTCACAAAGGAAGAATGAGACTTGGGCATCATCATCACCGATGACTTGAAATCATCCAAGCAGACCTCTAAAGCAGTAGGTAAGGCTAGGGGGATGTTAGGGTGTATTAGTAGGGGTATCACAAGTCGTAACAGGGCGGTAATAATCCCTCTTTACAAGACACTGGTTAGGCCCCATCTGGAGTACTGCATGCAGTACTGGAGGCCACACCTTCACAAGGACATTAACCAAATTGAGGTAGTCCAGATAAGAGCAACCAAAATGGTACAGGTACTGCATCAGAAGACATATGAGGACAGATTAACGGAGCTCAATATGTATACCCTTGAGCAAAGGAGGGAGAGAGGTGATATGATCGAAACATTCAAACACCTTAAGGGCATTAACAAGGTGAAAAGTCCAACATGTTTAAATATAAGAAAATAGCAGGACAAGAGGACACAGCATGAGATTAGAGGAGGCCGATTAAGGGGAATGTAAGGAAATTCTTTTCAGAAAGGTGGTGGATGCATGGAACAGGCTACCTCAGGAAGTGGTGGCTATGAATACAGTACAGGGCTTCAAACAGGCATGGGATAGGCATAAGGGAGCAATACAGATGAGTATGAATAGATAGGCCACTGACAGAGCAAAGGCCGATGGTACATTTATAAAGTAGAAAAAGAAATGGGCAGACTGGATGGGCCTTGTGGTCCTTATCTGCTGTCAACTTCTATGTCTCTATGTTTCTATGGGAGTCACTCAGGGGGCAGAAAGGTAACTAAAGGTTGGACCCTAATAATGGTAGTGGTTTTGATGAATTAGAATCAAAATTGTTAAAATTATCAGCAGATTTCATTTCTGATCTATTGACTAATTTATTTAATTGATCACTAGTAACTGGCATTGTACCTGCAAAGTGAAAGGTGGCAAAGGTTGCACCAGTGTATAAGAAAGGTGATGTTACCAGCATGGATAGCTATAGCTCAATATCTATTCTGTCTTTGCTTGCGAAAATACTAGAAAGACTGGTCTATGAATAGTTAAATTATTATTTTGTAAAAATTGGTTTAATTTGTACTGAGCAGCATGGCTTTAGAGCCCAACCCCATCATGGTACAGTGACGGCCTTGGTCAGGGCCATGAATGATATGTACATGATTATGAATAACGGTGACTTTACTGGTGCCATCTCTGTGGACCTGGCAAAGACCTTTGATTTGGTCAGTAATGACCCTTTTTTTATTAAGGCTATCAGAACTGGGGATTTCCCAAATTGCATTGATGTGATTTCAAAATTATTTGGCTAATCGTATGCAGTTGGTTAAAATTCATAACACTGTTTCTGATTTATTACCACTACAAATGAGTGTGCCACATAGCTTTATCCTGGGCCCTGTATTATTTTCATTTTCTGTTAATGCTTTACCTTACTTGCAGTTAAAAAGCAAACTATTGCTTTATGACATTTTTACGAGCATATTGATAATTAATTTACAAAAAAGGCCATGCTGCTTGGCACAAAATCAAAACTTGTACATATGCATGAATAGTTGGCCCTTTTTTAGTTCAAGTAGATTAGTAGTTGAAAATGTGGCAACCTTCAAGTATCTTGGAATTTTCCTAGATCCATCACTCTCATTTGCTACTCAAATAAAAGAGGTCTGCAAATCCATCAGTTGTATGTTAGGCATCGCCAAAATAGAGCACAACATCTGACTATAGAAGCTAGGATGGTGATTGCTAAAAGTTTGCTGTTGTCCAGGCTGACATATTGTTCGATTGTCTGTTAGAGTGCCTGTGAGACAGACCTGCAGAAGTGGAGTACCACATATAATATCATCTGCAGGTTTGCCTCGCGAGAAAGTCTAAGGACACATTGATGTAATCTGTATGAGAGGACTTGGATGATTTCCTTCAAAAGAAAGAAGGTTGAATGACTTGCAGTGTGTACTTGTATTTTAAGAAACAAATAGCCACAGTCAATCAATATCTGACTTAAAGGGAAATGTCCATCTAGGATTAAATTAATCAATATTGTTACCAATGGAAAGTAGCTTTACATAAGCTATTGACTGAACCTGTAACACTTTTGGGGCCAGAATTATAACCCATTCAGTTGCCCCTCCCTTTATAGCTGCAGGCATCCATTTTCTAAATCACAGGCGCAGGAAATGACATCACATCAAGGGAAAACACATATAGTCAATAAATATTGTAACCAGGAGAGGCACACTAAGCTGAAGCTTGAGTCTAGGTGTGACCTGAGAGCACAAGAAAGTTAAGTGACTTGCTCAGGGTCATACAGTAATGGAAGTGGAGACTGTGGGATTCAAACCCAGGTTTCTAGGTTTGTAGCTCAGAGCCTTAAACCACTGCGCTATACTGCCTCCTAGAAAGGCAGAGGAAATGAAATAAAAAAATGTTTTTACCTAGTCCATGGGGATGTGAACCTGTCTCTAATCTTGAAGGGGTTGCTATAAACAAAAGTTGTGTGCTGCCAGTGCCAACAGTTTCCGAGCTCCTCTGGGGTTTATATTGCTTTGTACAATGTTTTGTGACATTTCAGTTTAGTAAAATGTTTAGTGCCAGTGTGATTTGCAGAATATTCTGCTACTGTGGTAACACTGTAAATAATTTGTTTTCCTCTATCTATTTCATTCCAGTATTTGTTAGCACTGAAGTAGCTGTGTTTTAATTTTTTTTGTTGGCATCATGTTCTGTCATTTGTAGGAGTGTGATGTAGTGGCTAGCGCACAAGTTTGGGACCCTGGAGATGAGAGTTTCAAACCTCAGTAAAGTCAAATACTGTGTGACCTTGAATAAGTCATATAACCCCCAGTGCTCCTGTCCACCTACCAGCAGAAATGAATAGTAGCAGGACCCAACTAGAAATGAGGTGGCACATCTCAGCTGGACTATCCTGGCTAAATAAGTTGTAAAAAAAAAAATAATTGTTTTGTGTTGGTGTGAGATAGGATAGATGGCTGTCAGTACAGAATCCTTCTGAACATAGATGCCAGAACCTACAGGTGCGTGTTGGGGGTGGACACCCCCCACTTTTGCCCATGAGCATTCGTAGTGCCCCTAAATGCATGCAGTGTCAGAAGGGAAGCAATCACTGTCTCTTATTACTACAGTGCCCCCCCCCACACACACACGCACATATACACACTCACTTTCCCCATGTTCTAGCACTATTCCTTCTGAAGGTTGCAAAATAAAAAAAAATCTTTATTTGAACACCATCCAGAAATTGGTTTCCTTTCACGAGAGTCAAAGAAAATAAAAAAACACAGCAGATTTTTTTTCCATTTCATGATTCCAGCTATTTCACTGTGTCTTTCCAGCAGGAAATCTCCAATAGCACCTTCTTTTTGAGATAAAACCTTTTCAGTTCCCTGATGCTCCCAGGTGCAATCACTGAACTATTAAGTGGCTGGTTGTGACAGCTCATCAAGAGGCCTAACTCTTCTTTTCCTCTTACTTTGAAAGAGGCAGATAAAATAAATATGCAAGTATATGCAAACTTTGGGATATACCGCATCTGATTTAAACAAGCATTTGTCAATGCTGAATGTTTACTTGCTGGTATTGGCATTGGTACTGCAGGAGTTAAGAAAGATGCATAATAGCAATGGCAGTGAAGTATTGAACTAACGCCAACCCCCACCTTGCAGAGACTGATAGGCGTTGGGGTGTGCCTTTGGGTCGTCAGCCATAACGCTCACGCCATTCCACATCACCCCACCCTGCAGATACTGACAGGTGTCACGGTGTGCCTTGGGGTCTTCAGCCCTTACGCTGACCCCATTCCATAAGGAAATAAGCTGAGATAGGTGCAGTATAGGAGAATGGGATTAATGTTGGGGCCAAAGACCCCAAGGCACACCTCAATGCTGGTTAGTGGCTGCAGGGTGAAGGTGGGGGTGGAATGGCATGAGCATTATGGTCGACGACCCCAAGCTACACCCCCTGATGCCTGTCAGTCTGTACAGGGTGAGGCATTATAGTTGGAAACCCTAATGCTCCAGGCGTTTGTTGGTATTTTCATTCCAAATTTTCAGCATGGGCTTTTTGGGACCCTAACTCATGAACAGTAACACTATCATTTCGTTACTCAATCCCAAAATGTGATTTCCCACAGCAAATGTGCCATTTGGTACAACAGATGCAAAAAGACATTTTGGGCAGGATGTGAAAAATGGCATCTGTACTGTTCATTAGGAGGTGTGAAAAAATGGCAATGTTGAAAATCTGGAGTGAAAATGTGAAAAATTGGCGAAGTTATGGGCATGTGTAGAAACTGTGTAACGCACGCTCGTAACACAGTCATTTTTTGGATTTTTTTCACCAGATTTTCAACATGGCCTTTTTGGGACCTCCCCTCATGAACAGTGGCACTGTGATTTCATTAATCAGTCCCAAAAGTTGATTTCACACAGTGACTGTGCCATTCTGTGTCACAGGTGCGAAAACACATTTTGGGCAGGATGCAAAAAATGACAGCTGTACTGTTCATAAGGAGGTGTGTTACGGGCATGCATACATACTGCGCAGTGCATGCTCTAAACACAGTCATTTTTTTGGAGTTTTTCACCAAACTTGCAATATGGGCTTTTTGGGACCCCACCTCATGTACAGTGGCACTGTTGCTTCGTTAATCTGTCCCGAAAGGTGATTCCACGCAAAATCATGTTGCAGGACAGAGAAACAAACTGACAGTGCCAGTGTTCATGAGTAAGTTCTAGAACCCCATGTTGAAAATTTGGAACCAAAACTCCCAAAATGGCTGAGATATCAACCTAAGTTGACACCCCATTGATTGCCATTATAGGGCTTACCGTGATTTTCTTCAGTTGGCAGTCGGCTTTTGAAGAGTGCAGACATGTTCCAGTCCACAGAAAATCGCAGTGCCGGACCTCCAAAGGTAACTATGGGTGAGGGGGTGTGTGGGGAGGTGGGGTGCTCAGAGGGAGGGTCGGGATGCGGGAGGGGCGGCGAGGATGATGAGGGACCGTTTTCTTTTTCTTTAGGTTTAAAAGAAAAAAGACCACGGGGCACAGTTTTCTTTTTTTGCAGGTGAAATAGTATGAAAAATAAATTTCAGCACACGGGGTGGGCTTCCAGTGTGCCAGACTAGTGGAAGGGGATCAATGCTGACCCGGGGATTGGGCACCCCAATGTCGGCTGAAAAAAAGGGGGCTTGGGGGGCGCATCCAACACCTGAAGTGGGAACCCCGGTGTCGGTAAAAGATAAAGAATTACTTTGGCACACTAGGGTGGGCTCCCAGTGTGCCACAGTAGTGGGGGGAGCATGCTGACATGGGGATTGGGCACCCCATTGTCGGCAAAAGATATGTTTGGGCTTGGGGAGAGAGAGTGTCATCTGACACTGGGAGTGGGCATCCTGGTGATATAATTAGTTTGGCACACTGGGGTGGGCTGCCAGTGTGTCACATTAATGGGGGGAGGTGGATACATGCCGACATGGGGATTGGGCACCCTGATGTTAGTTTTGGTGGGGGAGTGTGTGGTGGACAGCAGGAGCCACCAATTATGCAAAGCCACGGCGCAGCTCATTTATTATGTTTGCTTGTTTATTTATTATGTTTCACCAGGAAAGGCACACTAAGCAAATAAGTTGCTCATAATCTCCAGCCATGCACATTACTGTGCACTATAATGTGTGTGGCTGGAATGTGCCTGGTTGCTGGAAGGAGAGGTGGGAGAGATCTGCTGCTGCAATGACAAAACTGTCCCTGATTGAGTGGCAGATTTCTTTTAAGTGCGACACTGTCTCTGAAACTGCAGTCATCGGCAGCTTCCCTGTTCACTGGTGGCTGAGGGCGTGCCCATTAAAATGTCCCCTGCATTGGCCACAACTCTGCCACACCTCTGCAATGCTCTACTAACCTCAGTATGTTTCTTGTGTGCTGCACATGCAAGCAAACATAAAAATGAGAATAACTGTTTAAAACTCTAACTAAAAGATTTTTACTTCTGATTGATCAGCTTAACTTTCCATGGCCTGCAAAGGTACCGTTCCAGTGAAAACCCAGGTCTGTATACCATGCTAGCACTGTAAATGCATATAATGTTGTGTAGATTAGAGAAAGATAGGGCAAGGCCCGTGCTGTGACATTAGCACAGTGCGCTATGAACAGTGACACCAGGGCAAGGGGGAGTGCACATGGACTCCTAGTTTCTTGGCCAGTAAGGTTTAGCATGATACAGGAGTAATCACGGTCAGTTGTGTATGTGTTGGGGGTGAGCACGGGTAGCAGGACACATCTTTCATTTCAGAACCACTGATCACTGGTCCATAGGTCTTGGTTCCAAATGTAAATAATTGCTTGTTCACTCTACAGTCTGGTTAATAAGTGACATGGGAAAATGGCATCAAATAGCTCTACAAATGCCAAAAGCATTGAAGAGAATAGCTTTTAACAGATGTTGATATGCTGTGCTTTTATGCAACCGTTTTATCTTGGTGTTTTGTGCCCTATTTAGAATGCCTTCAAAGAGGAGAACAAGCAATCTTCCTGCTTGTTGTCAGTGTCTTCTAGCAGTTTCTAGAAGAACATCGACGACTCCTTCCTATTGTCAGAGAAATGTTAATGAACTTTATGACCCTATGGTGCAATGTGTGTTTTTCTCCAACTAAATAATCTGCTTATCCAAATGTTGTGTCTCTTAATATTCCAGTATCGCTACGCAGGGGAGCACATAGACATCAAAGGAATGATGAACACATGGATCCTTCAAAAGGGAATCCCACTGATCACTGTTGAACTTCACGGGAAAATAATCAAATTGCGACAGGAGAGATTCTTAAAAGGAGTCTTTCAAGAAGACCCTGAATGGGTTTCATTACAGACTGGGTATAAGTATTTGCTAGTTTTATTATTCACTGTGTATCATTTTTAGGAGGTGTATTAGAATTACTGCTCATGTTAAATGTTGCCCAGTTGGTAGTGCTCGCCCCGAAACAGAAGGCTGGGGGTTCAAATCCTACATCAGTGACCTGGGCTCTTACTAATGCTGCCACTATGTGAGAGTGCTGCAGTACTGACCTCCTTCAGATGAAATATAACTGTCCCTTTTGCCAGTTGTGGTGGTTCACCAGGTGGAATTTAGAGTCCATGCACTTTTCCAAACAAATCAGAATATGCACAGCCCAGCAACAAGAGAGGAGACTGCACTTTGCTTCACTCATTAAAACAGTTCCTGAGTGTCACACATTGGGTGCCAGTGGTGGCAACACTGAGCATCCATCTTTAATACTTTCTGTCTTGGGAGGGTGAGTGGATGGCCCTTGTTACTAGATGAATGCACTCTGATGGTCCAGGGGAGAAAGACCGTGGAAAAGAACACACAGCTTCAGACAGTGGGGTAAATCCTAGCACCAGCATGACATATGTAACCCCTGCAAATGGGGGTTCCCAAAACTTCAGGAGCTTGCTTGAATGCTCCAAGCCTGAATAGTGTTTGGCATTTAAGCCATTTATCAGTGAGTGTTTTAGAACCTCTGGTACTGTCTCTTTAAGAGCTGTCTGCTTGCAGACATAATTAGTTGTATGGGGACTGTGTGTTTCTTTGATTGAGTACCACTCAAGCTGCTGCCAATTCACTTCATTTTGCAGTCACTAGGGTCAAAGGAACCTATCTGAAAGATGTAACTGTTTGCCAGAAATTATTTAGAGTAATAATGAAATTACAGTTTGTCTAACCTGCTTTCTTTGCAGTCAGAACTGTGTCTGCTAGTTCCCCATTCTAGTTTTGAACTGCTGAACTGGACCAATCAGTGTGGGGTAAGCTAGCTCTAAAATGGTGCCTTGGACGAATCAGAACTTGGACTCATAATCTGGAGCCAGCCACAAGAGGATTGTATGGGCAGTGACTCTGGGAGATGTAGTTTAGACTTCAGTGCCTTTTTGGACCAACAGCAGCAGTCTATTGTGAGTGACAGCCAATCCAGTCAAGAACTGGGAGGAACTCAAAGGAAGTGCCGGTTTTGTCAGTTGGAGTGTCAGTTGAGCTTTGGCAGTGAAGAAGGAAGGCCCTGTGCTTTTTCAGTGTGCAGTTTTAGTCAAAAACGTGTGTAAGGCCCAGAGTTCCGGTCTGCAGCTTGTGTAACAGCTTGTTAGGACTGAATCCGTCCTGTGAAAAGAATCAAGGATCTCTGAAGAGTAGAAAACAGGCTCACCCTGTAGAAGACTGGAAGAATTGCTGAAAATTGCACTCGGTCTGTCAGGAACTGAATCTGCTGTGTTTCTCCGGGTATTGTGCAGTAATTGCGATTGGGATACAGATGCAGCCTGCCTGGTATAGTGCTTTCTTTTATATGGATGTGTGAAGAGGTTTGTGTACCTCAAGTGAGCCCTGCTGACATTGAAGGACCCTATCTTATTTGGGAGTCGTGAGTACTAATTCAGGGTCGCTCCCTGTTGAATTGCCACATTAAATCCAAATGGAATTACTGTACTGCTGACTGTTTAATTCTCCTTTTCTCTGTGTGAAAGGGCCCTTACCAGCTGCCACGGTTTGGACTAGCCACTAGGGCTTGGGTACCCAGGGACAGTAACTGATAGGGATAGGCCTGTGCACAGAGCCATAGGTAGATTATTAGAGTGATAAGCTAATTAACCTGATTTCCCCCTGTCCTTGTTATATCCCCCTAAATAAATCAGAGCTACTTGTTTCAGCAAAGTTATACTGCCTGAGGTATTTGTCTATGTTAAAGTACTGTACTGTGATTGTTGCACTGTATCTCATTTCACAGGAGGTCCCAGTGCCGGAACCAGACCTGGGGGTAAGTGTATACTGTGAGGTAATTCTGATATATTGTGTGGGCCACTAGTGGGAAGAAGGGGGTTGCAGTGTCCCAGAGGGCTGTGACCAAGTTAGTTTAACTATTGCAAACCCTGACCTCTGGGTGGAGGCACCCGCCATTGGATCAAGCCCCTCAACCTGTTAGTGGCAAATCAGGCAGGGTAGTAGCCCCTGGGATAAGCGCCATCTAGGGGTTACACATAGAATACTGACACTGGGTGTGGTGCCATGTGTCTAGTCCTGTGTGGTAGGTAGGCCTGGATCCAGCCTGCATCTGCTGGCCAGAGCAGTCCCCATCCTGAGTCATGCCCCATTGAGGTGGATGGGTCATAGGGAAAAAATAAGTGGACACAAATGTGGCACTCAGGTGGATGACACTGCTTCTCTCTCTCTGCCAAGTTCCAGCACCTGGACCTCTTGGTTTCTCCTCCCTTTCACTTAGAAAAGTTCTGGTTGGCTCTTCTAATTACCACTCAGCCCTACCAAGAGGGTAGGGTTCAGGGAAGTACATTGCAGAGGGAGACAAAACAATGTGTTTTGGGCTACTTTAGTAGGCCTGGGATCCAGGGCTTATGAATGGTCAGAAGGAGAGCCAGACCAGCGGAGTAAGGAGGAACAAATTGACAGTGGCAGCAGCGTCTATGCACCAGCTGTGGACATGCCCAGACCTGGTCCTGGTGAGCAGCACCCACCCTCAAGGGTGCTGAGCATCAGAGCTCGACCCTGAAGGACAGGATGCGAGGCAGATGACCTCTTGGATGAGCACACCCACCTACTGCAAGCATCAGTCCGGCAGCAGATGCGGCTTGCGGCGTCGGTGGATGCACTGCGTGCGGCTCTGGAGCGGGCAGAGGAGTGTCGCAGCAGAGACACCGCTCTGATCCTGGCAGGGATGGACCGGTTGCAGGAGGATGTGACCGCTGCCATTGACAGGCATGCACAGGCATTCACTGCTGTCATGGCCACAATGGGCACACAGTCATGTGCCCATGTGTCACGGACACCACGCAGTGCACTGTCCACCCCCCGTTCCTGGCATCGTGTGACACCCTCCCTGTCAACACCGGATTCAGCTGAGGGCATCCCGAGCACGCCTGGCGCAGGCATGTTCAGTGTGCTGCAGACCCCTGCGTGAGCACAGTCGCGTTCACACAGTGGAACCCCTGGGGGACAATTGGTGCCACCCCATGAGGCCAGTGGTCAGTCTGTCAGTGCTGGAGGGTCTCGGCGGCACTGCCCATGCATCCGTGGTGGCTAGGGCACTATGTCATGTGACTGACCTCTCTCCCAATGTGGCTACTGTCTGGTGCTGCCCTGGTGCATTGTGTCTTTCAGTGGGCAGTGCACGGGTGGGTACCCGGCCCTGCACGCGGACACACAGTCCATCTGCACACCCTCCCGGCTGCTGTCCGCAGTTGCATGTGCATGATGATGCCTGCATTGTGCTGTACACCAATGTGCAATGGTGCTCAGCATCTGACACATGCACATGGACAGGCAGTGGGCGTGGTGGTCTGTGGACATGTGTGTGGCTAGGGGTGGCATTCTGGGTCAGTGTGCTTCCTGCCCTTTGTGCAAGTTTGGTGCATTGTGTGTGTCCATCCACATGGCATGTTAGTCCTCACCCATCCCTGGTTATGTGTGTGGTTCCATGCCCTGCCACTTCCCTTGATGGCATGCACCCTTGGTGTGTGTCCATGCGTGTTTGTGGGTTGTGCCTTAGCCACTGTTGGCTGCACATGGCCCCATGACTTACCTGGGTTGGCTGAAGTGCTCCTCCGTGATGGTGTCCCAGTGCAGCTGTGCCAGCCGGAGCAGTCGGGGGTCCCATCGGCCAAGGGGGGGCTGCCTATCACCATCATCACCGGCGTCCTCATTGTCCCCATCGCTGTCCCCCTCTTCGACCTGTACAGCTATCTCACATTCGTTGGCCATGTTGTGCAGGATGCAACAGGCCAGGAATAGCCTGCAGGCCTTTGAGGGGCTGTACTGTAAGGGCACCGCGGAGTGTCCAGGCAGAAGCGATGCATTGGCATCCCAAACACCAGCTCGATGACATTACATGTGGTGGCGTGTGCCTCATTGTAGCATTGCTGCGATGGGGTTGCAGGCCACTGGTAGGGTGTAAGCAGCCAGGGACAGAGTGGGTATCCACTGTCACCTGTGTGTAGAGGGTGGAGGTTAGTTTGGTGATCAGCATCGCCCTGCCCGGGCCATGTAGGCCACTACCCATGTCACCTCTGCCATGCCCCTCCCAGGCCCTATGATTGTCCATGTGGTTTGCATACTCACTCACTAGGTGTCCAGTGGGGATCTCCCCACTCTTGAATCTGTGGCACAGTGCCAGCTTGTGCCAGATGAAGGCATTGTGTGCTCCCCCAGGGTGCATGGCACAGACATTGATTATGCGCCCCCTGGCATTGCACACCACCTGGCAGTTGATGCTGGCATAGCCCTTGCGATTGATGTATGTGGCCCCCTCAGGGCCAGATGGTGTGCGGATGGCCACATGGGTGCAGTCTATTGCCCCTAGCATGCCAGGCATACGTACTACCCTGTGGAACTCCTGTATGTTTGCTGTGCACTCTGCTGGTGTGCTGGGGAAATGGATGTACTCTGCAGCATGTGGCAGCAGTGTGCTGATGAATGGGGGAGGTGGCGTGGCGTGGCGACTGGGTTATGCCTGTGGTGTCCCCAGTTGGTCTCTGGAAGGTACCCGTAGCAATCAAGCACATGCAAGCTGTCACTTTTGTCTCCACTGACAGAGCATGGCTCCGTCGTGTGGGTGCCTGCATCACATCACTGCATAGCTCACAGAGCCACCTCAGAATTGCCCGATTCAGGCGGTACCGGCCCACAATCTTGGTATCACCGTACAGCTCGAAGCTGGTGCAGACTCGGTACTGCCTGTTGGGGGCATACAGCTGACGAGCTCTTCCACGGCCATGACCCCTGCTGCCCGCCTTCTCACCCACCTCATAACGGCCTCCTTCTGGAAGGTGGCACTGGCCATGTCCCTGGCTTGTGTTCACCCCCCCTGGCAGCTGTTACTGTATTCCCCCTGCTGTCCTCACTGCTACTTCCCCTGCACCGGGAACACCTGCCTGTGGTGGCCTCTGTGCTGTGTGGCACTTCCCCCTTCTGCACTGGCTGTGGCTCCCCACACCTTCCCTGTGCCTCTGCGTTCAGTGTGCCCTTTCCTGGCCTGCGCTGTGTGTCCCTCCTGCCCTGTCTGTTTGGCTAGAGTTCAGCCTCATGTGCCTTCCGTAGAGTTCTTGCCTCTCCTTGTTCCTTTTTATTTTGGCTCATTTCCTATGGCGCAACTTCGCTGCTCCCCTATCATATGGCGCAAGTTATTCAAATATAAGCACTGTGCCATTTATGCATGGTTCCTCCCCTTCAGTTGCACATGCCTTCATTATCATTGCGCTGTTGCTCAGCGTGATTTAGGGGTGCAACTGCCTCCTGCTGAATATCGCAGAATGGCGCAATTTCAGATTTACAGTAGGCGCAACCTATTGCGCATGGCTCAACTCTTTGAATATCTGGGCCATGAGGTTTTAAAAATGTAATAGCTGATTCTCTCTCAGATGTGAGGCATCTCATGCATCCATCAGGATGGGCCTTCTCTTACTTATCTCATGCCCAGACAATGGCAAGTAGATTGGACTACTGGCTTACCTCTCACAAACTCACACAATTTGCAGTTGCCACAGAGATGGCCTATTATACATTTCTGACCAAGCCCCAGTCTCCATATTCTTTACTGGGGTCCAGATATACCAAAAGCCTTCACATGGGGCTAAGATTCTTTACACCTGAAAGATAAGGAATTTCTTAGCTTGGTCAGAATGCAGGCTAAAGCCTAATTTGACATCAGTGATAATGGCAAGACCTCCCTGGCCTCTGCATGGGAGACATTTAATGCTACCCTTAGGGGGTAAATTATGGGCTACAAGTCCCGCAGTCGTAATGAGAGGGGACTGAAATGGAATCCCTTACATCAGCCTTGAAAGAAAAGAAATCCCAGAATATAACCAATCCCTCAAAATTTAAGGATAGGGTACTTCTTCACAACCTCAATAATCTCTGCATCCAACTAAACTCCCTGCTTTCATGTAAGGGTGAACTAGCCATTACTAGGACCCATTATAGATACTGGGACAGTGAGGAAAAGGTGGAGAAACTTCTTTCCTACCACTTGTGGAAGCAACAGTCAGAAAGGTATATTGCCTTATTAAAAGATGTAAATGATAGCCAGTCCGGTGGCGCTGAGGGTTGAGGTGCTGGACACCACACCTCGTGCACACTCCAGCGACCCAGGTTCAGGAGTGAGCTCAGGTTGCCGGGGGTCAGCAGGAGTGGTAGAGGATTGAGCATCCACTGGACAGCTCTCCTCTCCTGGGGAGGGATGGGGCACAGAGACCAGCATAGCCTGACACCTAGCAGAGGCTAGATGTTGACAAGCCTGATCCTGAAAGATCAGGGTCAGAGGTGGGGCAGCCAGTGGACATGCTGCATGCGGAAGCATGTGCAGCATGCCCTCTGCCAGCATTGCATGCTCTGCCTCTGAAGGCAGAACAAGAAAAAAGGGGTGCCCCAGTCATAGCAGCTTGATGGCCACCTGAGCATACCCACGTGGGCTCCAGGAAGGGATCACTAGCATGGATAAGGACTTGGTGGGGGAGTTGGTCATCCCCTGCCACTCTGCCATGGGGGTAAGCAGTGCGATAATGGGTGATCGCCCTCAGTGGGAGACCGGTGCTGGTCAGATGGTGGCCAGAGATAAGGATGCAAGGACACCAGGGCTGACTGGGGCCCAGGAGAAAAAGTTAATAAAAAAGATGTAAATGACTATCCCACTCCACCCCACAAAAATTAGTGATGTCAAGGAAACACTTATCAATTCTATATGCCTCAAAGTGGCCACTAGAACTAAATGTTTTTGAGGCCTTTGCCTCCCCCTGCATTTGCCAAGTCTAACAGAAGCCCAAAGCAGATTTCTCAAGTTTCCTTGGACCTTAGAGAAATCTAACTGAATTCTGGCCTCCCTCACCCATCACGCATCACCAGGAGGAGGTCGATACCCAGTAGATCGATTCCAACAACTGAGTGACACAGAATGTTCATAGTTCCACAAGTTGTTCACTGTGTCACACTCTTACTCCATCTAGCCAACACCTTGAGAGAAGCAATCATTACACTCCTCCCTAAGGAGAAAAGATCCCTCTGTACCTCCTAGCTATCACCCAATGTACATAATCCATGCTGACATCAAAAGATTAGCAAGTTACTGAGCCACTGACACTGCACATGTCGATCTATATGCACGAAACTACTGTATTATGTGACGGGAATCACCATAGAAAATTGCCAGGAGATCCAATAGAGAGGATCCAATCTAGCATCAAATTCACACAAATCCATAACAGAAGCCTATGGAAGACCCATCATTTCTGACTTTGATTCTGTTTTGGAGCCCTTCTCCAGTTTTGTTAATTTTTTTGCTCAGACCCTAGTACTAGGGATGATGAGTTATCTTATGGACACAAGAGACATTATTAGACTGTTTAATGACCTTAATGAAACCATCTCAGGACCAGATTTTGGCCACCATGAATGTAAGGGACCCATACGCTAGTTTGCCTTATGAGGATGGTTGTATAGTCTGGAAATTACCTTAGGAAGAAGCAATAGGAATGATTTCCCCGACCCTCCATGCTCTATGAAGTAACCAGGCTAGTACTTTTTGACAATTAGTTTAGATTTTAAGGAGTGTACTATTAGTAAATACAGGAAATTGCATATGGCAGCACTATGCCACTGACTTACATCATTCTGCATATGGAGTCTTTGAGGAACAAGTAATTTTATCACCTCTATATAATCCATTATATAAACACACTGTGGTTGGTCAGTGATGTTGATGCTATACTGCTATTATGGTAGAAGAATCTAGGGGAACTGCCAGTCTTTTATGAACAATTCAACTCTCTAACTCCTCACCTGGAATACACATTGGAACACAATGAATCAGAGATCTCTTTCCTTGACATCAGTATCTGTAGGAAATAACCCTTTAGAGATGGGATTATAGAAAAAATGACCAGTAGAAACAGCCTGTTGCACACCACCAGCTACCACCCCACAATACTGAAGGAGAGTATGCCTACCTGTAAACAACAGTGCAGACCAAATACTGCAGAACTGTGCTATGGTTCTGACAGTTTTGTGTGGGGCAAACTCATTTGTGCGGCACTCACACATTTGCCCGGCATTGATGTGTTTGCCCAGTGCAAAAGTTTGCTATATTCAAAAGTGCTATGCAAATGAGCCTACTTAGGTAATCCTTGGGCAAACAGCCACATTAATATGACATTATTGTCTGATTTGTATGTAGTTCCATGTGATTTTACTGACACTAATTCAGGGTACAAACAGCTCCACCTGTAGATTGGACTGGAACTACAGGTCGATAACTGCAGGCTGGGTCTCCCCACAGCACCACCTGTATGTCAAACTGGAGAAACATGTCGGTAGCTACAGGATCCATCTGTACACAGCAGCAGAGTCTAGTGTGCCCCAGGGGACTAGCACCACAGCCTTGGGTGTTGGTGCTGCATGCCATGGATATATTGTAGTCCCTGCTACAGTGCATAGCAGATGCTACAGTACCATAGTGGCTGGTTTAGTGAGGGACACAGCAATGCCTATGGTGTGTCAGGCATCAATGACTGCAGCTCACCACACAGTGACTGGACCAGCTGGCAGGTGTGTTCTGATAGTGGACAACACTGTCATGCTGTACTGTGCCCCACTTATGCTGCATCACTGGCATGGGATACACACAGTGACCTACACATGGCTGGCCATGTGTACCGTGGTGTTTGTACTGATGTGAGATATGTGCCCGAGGGGGTGACACATACCATCAGACATGTACACCGGTGTCAGGGTATTCCCAGCACTGGAACATGTACACTGTGGGGATGGCCCCAGTCTTGTGGCAAACTCACTATATGGTGCAGCCTGGCCACCTGTGCAACCTCCCCCCACACCGTCCTCTTCCTCAGTGCTGCATGTGTGTGCTGGAGTGTGCTGATGTACCTCAGTTGGGGAGCTAGAGGTGTGTGCTGTATGGCCTCACTGACAGTTATGTAATACTTCATATGTATTTATCGCTGTGTTCACTGGGTAGCCACACTGGGCCATGATCCCTAGTTAGGAATGACCCAGAGCCACTACATGTGATGATGCAGTGTACAATAAATACATACACTGTACAACTACACACAAATCACATATAGCAACGCAGTTCGTTTGCTGCTGCAAGTGGAGTTTTAGCTCTGTCGTATACTGTGCATGATTGTTAGCTTTCAAGCAATGTTGAGGTATTGTATTTCACACTGTGGATGCCTGTGCATATGGAGGCCCCAGAGTGGCCTCTCTTGCTGCTCTTCTCATTGGCTGCATACAGCCTTGTTCACTGTTGCTGCCATGTACACGCTCCCCCCATCCTTGGTTTGCCTGGAGTTAAGACTACCTTTCCATAGGTGGTAATTTGCACTATGCTACATGTTGCGCTAATCACATTGCGTGGTGTTGTAGTTTTGAATATACCATTGCACCTGTATGCATATTCTCACCTCTCACTTTGCACTGTGCATACATTATCTTTTAGCACCAGTGCTAACATGTTGCCCCAGTGCTATTCGGCCTTTTGAATATAGTAATCCAGCACAAGTGAGCCACAATAATGGTGCAATAGGTTTGCACCCAGCGCAAAGTTTTGAATATCTGGCCCTATGTGGTAAACCTATTTATCCAGACAGGACATAATGCAGCATCACTGAAATTCTTGGGCATAGAACATGTAACCCCACCACCCAGTGGCGGAGACTGTAATAAAGCTGTCAAAGGCATGGAGCTGTACTGGATTTACACTTTGGATGTTCTGAACACAGCAACAAGTATGAATCAGGAAAATTAGCAGGTGTGCTGGTGACATGCTGGTTTTCAATACCCCTTATGATATTGAACTTTATCTTCAATACAACCACCTCCTAACTTCCCTAACCTTTATCCAGCATTCCACATATAATTGATTTCAGAACACTACCCATGTGTATGCAGTTAGTGGTCCACTTGAGAGTGACACCATGAGAGCGAAACCTGAAAAAAGACCATTACAGTGACAGTCAAAACGGTCACGGTACCACAATCAGAAATGTAAATGGTAACATTAACAGCAGAAATAATGCCAAAGGAAACAGAAATGGAAACGCAAAGCGCAAAGCGCTTTACAAGCGAGCATAAAGGGTAATGCACACGGTGGGTACAGGGAGCGGTAATGCAAATGGGTATGGAAACACAAGTGGAAATGCTAACTGTACAGAATGGAAGCGCACACCTGTTCTTGCCCAACAGCTGCATGGAGAAACACAGTGTGTACAAAGAATGTATGCATAATAATGGGCCTCGGAGCAGAAAATGATCTGTTGGAATACTAAATTGCTTATATCTCAGGAACCATGCAACATAGAAAAAAAATTAAATTTCCACATGATTCATGACTTTCCTATGCATTGTCACGATGAAAATTCCATATCTAACATCGTTTCGAGATGAGCCCCGAAAGGTGCGTGACGCCACCATGTTAGTCTATGAAGAAAACTGTCAACTTTGGAGTACTGTAACTTGGCATCTGTGCAATATTTTGTCACCAATATACCAAAAGGCATATCTGTGAGATGTTGGCTGCCTTCCCTCCAAATTTCAGCTCAAAATACCAAACAGTTCTTTTGCAGCAGGGTGGCAAAGAACTCCTGTCATTTTGGCCATAGGCTGGAAAAGTAGTGTCATGATTTGCGAAAGCTTTCACAAAATTTGAGAAAGTGTCATGGGTGCGACACTACTTTGCGACACTACTTTTTCCAGAAATTTGCAAACCATATTTCTAGGGTGTTAACCCCAAAATAAAGACATGCCTAGCATACTCAGGGCTCGACTAGGTAAACACAAAAAGAATTGTGTCCCTAGATGGTCCAAATTTGAAATGCCAAGCATTTTTCTGATCACCAACTGAAAACAAACTGGTGGATTTGTAACACTACTAGGGCCATTTGCCACACTAAGAAGTGCATTTGCGAAAGTGTCAAACTTTTTGTTAACTTTTCCCATTGACTCATAATGAGAACTTGTTTTTTGAATAACTTTTGAACTGTTTAATATTATTTCACGAAATCTTCAAAAGGCACATTGGGGACCCTGGCCACATGTTCCCTGAAGTTTTCGGACCGGTCACACAAATCGTGCGACCTCTAGGCACGAGCAAAGAATTCGCTAAAAAAAACGTAATTGTGCTCACGAATGTTACTTAATAACTCTGCAGCTGTATAACCAACTGGTACAAAAGTTGGCAGATCCCAATATCTATGTTGCCAGTCTGTCCCTGCCAAATTTCAGGCAAATCTGTTAAACAGCGGCAAAGTTATTAAGGTGCAAAGTTTCACCCTTTAACCTTTAAAGGGCTACTCAACCCTAACTATGGTACCATTATATATATATATGTGTGTGTGTATATATATATATATATATATACAGTATATATATTGGTACCATTTTTTATATATATATATATATATATATATATATATATACACACGATATTAATTACAGGCAGCTATTTAGTTATATATATATATATACATATATATATATTATAAATGGGTAGGAAATTGCAGCAATATCATTAGCTGAGCAGCATCACATTACGATGCGTATATCAGAGCGTGACCGCACACCTGCACTTTTAGCCCCCTCCAAAACAATTTTGACATTTTATAAGATAGAATAAACTATCTAAATTTGTCACGGTGGTGTCTGATATACATGCCTTGGGTGGTTGACAGCACTGCCTGGCCTCGCGGCGCATAACATACACCAAGGCATGCATATATCAGAGCGTGACCGCACACCTCAAAGTAGTATATCTATTACATATATATATATATATATATACTAAATATCTGCCTGTCATTTTAGAGCACAAGCCTTGGGATAGGAAACAGTATTTAATTCATGTTGGTAGGTTACAGTGCAAGCCTAGGCTGCTTATTGTGTTAGCGAGGAAAATTTAAGTGATCTAGATTTTCATGGGGCCTGTGGCCAGTGTATTTGGTTAGAACTTAGGCAGGGCCATGTTTGGTGTTGGCGGCTTGTCTGCAGTGGCTGGCTAGGTGCTTGGAGTTGGAGCTCTGAGCTCAATTTGTTCGTTGTGATGTGGTTCCCCGAATAATAGATTGGAGCATAACTGGACTTTAGTGTCTCTTGTCCCACTCATTGAATGTTTTCAGTAATTTCCATGGTTTGGAGGTGGGAACGCTCTTTTTTTGATGCTTGGCCGACAGCATGGTAGGTGGTCACGAGGCTACGAGCCTGTTAAGAAGAAGTCGGGTGTGCAGCAGGTAACAGCCGCAAAGAAAACAGATGGGTCTGATCATGAGGAGCAAGAAAAGTAATTGTTTTCCTGGAATCCTTGCACGTGATGAACAGCGGGGATAAGCCCAGGTAGAACTGGGACAATTTGAGGCAAGAATGCCTGACTTGTCCGGGCCTGTCCGCATTGGGGGGATCATGTGGGACACATTGGCCTGCACAGAACCTCTGGACCATTTTCAGAGCCAGAAGGTAGAACAAAAAGCAGGTCATAAGGAAAAAGGGAGTAAAGGGACCTTTTGTCTTTTCTCCTGGGCAAGAGCTTTTAAAGAAAAATATAATTATAAATATAGACATACTGCCCAAGTTACTCCACATTTTCTGAGGGATACAGAGAAGCATGCAGGCAGCAAGTGGGCTGGGATGGTGCTAGAAGGATGGTTAAGCCATTCTTCCCACTCATACAGGCACAGGATAAGAGGTGTTTTTCTTGTATTGACTCTAAGGGCTTTTTGTGGCTGGCCCTGAAATGCCAAGCCTTTTTCATTGCTTTTAGCAGTGCGTGGTGGCATAGGGCAGGTTGGCTAAAGCCTGCATAGGGCTTATTACAAAAGGGATGCCATGTTAGACATGTGTGATGTGCATGTGGTGGCCACCATTTTGTATGGACTGCATGGTGGCCGCCATTTTGAATACATGAGGTGGTCGGTATGGGCCATCTTACAGCAAGGGATGAGGGGTGCCAAAGCGATCTACAAAGAAAATTATTGAATAAAGTAAAGGTATTTAAACTGGGTACAAGGACCAGGAGAGCCTGCATAGGCAGAGGACAAGCTTGAGTGACCTCGTGGAAAGTGGCTGCTCAACAAGTCTGAGTCATGTTTTGGAGGGTGGATGTTTATTGAAGAGGGAGTGGATGGTAACAGGTGTTAACATTTTAGGTTCTCAAAAAGGGAGAAAGCAATTTAACACTACAAAGAGACATTGGTTTAGGGGTGGACTGGTTGGATTTTTTCATGCAGTGGAGATCAGAGGAGTCCTAGGGAGGTAGATAAGGAACACCAGGTGATGGAGAAGATCAAAACAATAAAATAAACATAAAAGAGCCGGTAAATTAAATGGTCTTCAAAATGGCCCAGGTGCCCACAGGGATACAGTATTATCAAAAACCAAAAAGGACAAGGTTTTGTGGAAAAAGGAGACACTTAGACATAAAGAGTCACTGTTGTTTATTTCTCTTGCAGGCGAATCTTGTAGACACAATGAACACCAGGGGAAAACAGTCTATGAATGAGGATGCCATGAAATTGATCATGGATTTGATGGGTAGGGCTCAGCAGGCACTAGACACTGTGGAGGACTTGGTGCCAGACAATAGGGACAACAGGGGAAGGGAAGAAGAGGAAGGATGGGGTAAACAGCTGGGATAAGGGCAAGAAGCGCAAAGGGGAGCCCTCAGGCACCAACCCTAAAGGCACCTAGGCCTTTGTAGTCTCACAGAGCTGCTGCCTAACCGACATCTAGCCTGAGGCCAGATCCTGTACCACTACCACTTCCTTTCCCGGCCTGCCATCTTGTACCTTTGCTGCAGCCCCTACCAGGACCCAGTCCATTGCCAGTCCCCCGCACCAGTGCCTCTCCCAGTGCTGCAGCCTTTGCCAACTCTATCACCAGAGCCACTGCGCGTACCATCCCCACTGCCTTATCCAATACCAACCCCACAACCTTTGCTGGCTCCATTACAGCACCAACTCTGATGTCTGAGCCTTGCTCGACACCACAGAGGCCTGTGGGACCACAGCCAGAACCTGTGCCCACTCCAAGACCACAGCCAGAACCTTTCAATGTGCCCCAACCCAACAGAGGCATGGGTGTAATCTCCATTGCAAATCATTAAGGAATATGTTGAACAATTATTGGGAGGTATGGAAGGTGATGGGATTGAAAAAATAGAGAAGGTTTTGGAAGAATTGAAAAAAGGTAAAGAAGGAGAAAAGGAGATGGGCACTGTGGTGATGGACAAGACAGAGAAGATTGAGCAGGAGATGGGCACCTCGGGGGGAAGGATTGTGGAATCATGTGCCACTAGCCACAAAAGAAAAGGGTGAACACGTAGACATCTTCACCCTGGTAGATAAGAAGACAGCAGAGAAATATGACGAAAGAAAGTTTCAGCAACATACCAACATACAAAGCAAGAAAGATATGGTGGTGGCAGTGGTCTTGTGGGAAGGGGAGGCCAAAGGGCACAGACCTAAAGGTAAAACTTGGGACTTATGGTCGGTAGGTTTTATTTGCTATAGTGCTATAGTTCAGGAAAAGAAACTGGAATTGGCCACCCTTTTGCTAGCATATTCTCTAATCATTTGGACAGCGTACAAGATGAGGAGAGGGACAAATTGGATCAATATGACAAGATGTTCAGGCAATGGATGGCAACTTTTAGCAGGGATGTCCATTGGGACACCAGGCAGTCCAACATATGGTTTGAAACCATGACGGCGCCGGGGAGCACTGATGTGGAATGGATGAAAGGATCAGGTGAGTATCAAAAATGTTGTTGGGTGTATAACAGGGCCTACTGCTGTGCCTCCAATTGCAGGTTTAGACATGCCTGCTCAAAGTGCGGTGGACCTCACCCTGCATCAAAGTGCAGGACCTACAGAGAACATGCTCTGGCAGGAAATTATAGGGGGCAGTCCTTTCGGGCAGGCCACAGTGATCATGGGGTGGATATTGGGATAATGGGGGGAGAGGAAGGGGTTACTCAGGAGGTAGAGATTATGTACAAGGGGGAAGGTGAAAAAAATAAGGATGGGGTGATTTTGCCAAGCGAAAACCCCCATAAAAGCAGAGGCAGTGAAGTAGTGGGTGAAGGGGTATCCAGATGAAGTGGTGGGACAGATGCTGAGCAAAGGTTTTTGAAAGGATTTTAGTTTATGCTTTCAGGGTCAAAGGGAGAGTACGTGGGCTAAGAATCTGGGTTCAGTGAGGGGAAAAGAAGGAATTTTAGCAGCCAAAATCAAGAAGGAAAAAGAAGCGAGGAGGATTGAGGGACCATTCATCAATCCCCCTATGGAGAATCTCCGGGTGTCACCTTTGGGTCTGGTTCCCAAAAAACAACCTGGGAGTACAGAGTGATCTATCACCTGTCATATCCAAATGGGGATTCTGTTAATGATTACATTAACAGGAAGACAGCGGTTTCTATGGCTTGGCTGGCTAAAATGGACATAAGTCACTTCATTTGTACAATTAGAAAAGGAAAGACTGGAAACTTTTGGGTTTCAGGTAGATGGTTTATACTATTTTGACAAGGCCATGCCAATGGGATCTATGTGGATAACGGCATCGCAGAGAATAGCGATCGCTGCTATAGCACACGAAATCGGAGAGAAATATTTCTTGGTATGCAGTCCAGGCACACAGCAAAAGGGTGCCGGGGACTTAGATTTTACATGAAAATGTGGGGGCTGTGCCCCTAGTGCTCCCCCACACCCCCCTACTTAAGCGGGGTGCAACAAAAGGCACCCACGCCCAGATCTGAACCCAGTACCATTCACGCCCCAGCCCTGAACCCACCCGCCATGCCATGGGAGCAGCTCAGCAGCTCACTGCAGCACCACTCCTCACAATCTCTCCCCTCCCACCCCATGCTCAGCATGCTCGCTCCCCTTCCCCCATGCATGTATACATGTAGCAACAGGATGTTGCTATATTTGTGCACCCCTCCTTCTGGTCACCTGTCCTCCCTCATCACTGTGGTGTAAGGCACTGTGAGTTGCCATTTGGTAAGTGCTAATCGCAGTCGCCAAACTCACAGATACCATGCCAATGTGGTATTCGTGGCCTGTGCAACATTTGAGGCTTTCAACACTTAACTTCAATGGGTTTTCAAGGTTAGATATGGAACCGGCTTGGTCATCCATTATTTGGATGATTTTCTCTTGCTAGGGGAGGGGCGAGACGGAGTTAGTAGAATGCTTAGAGATTTTCAGGCATTATGTCAGGAAGTGGGGTTTCCATTAGCTGCAGATAAAACGGAGGGCCCCAGCAGGTGTCTGGAGTTTCTAGGCATAGAGATCAACACACAGGAAAGTTTATTAAGGTTGCCAATGGGTAAAGTGCAGAAATTGAATAGCGTGTTAGGTGAGGCGATAGGGACAAAGAGGGTGACTTTGCAGACAGTTCAACAGATTCTGGGGCATTTGAACTTTGCCTGCAGGACCATACGACCTGGGCATGCATTTACACGTTGCCTGGCCTGGGCCACGAAAGGGGCAAAACAACCTCATCACTGGGTTGACATTACTAAGGCGGTGCAGGAGAACTTAGAGATTTGGGAGCAATTTTTACATTATTACAATGGGATTACTTTCTGGCAGGAGGAATGGGGTTTTAACACAGACATTGACCTATATACAGATGCAGCGGGAGGCCTAGGTGTGAGTGCATACTTTAGAGGACATTGGGTATCTGAAACTTGGCCGATAACATGGAAGGATAAGGGATTAACTAAGGACATTACTTTGTTAGAGATATCCCCTATATGGGTGACAAAAGTGGTTTGGGGAGAGGAACTACGCAATCAGAGGGTAACTTTCTGGTGCGATAAGGCCGTGGTCGATGTGCTAAATAAAAGAGGGGTGGTATCTATAACAGTAATGTGGGTTCTTCTGCAGCTAGTCCTCCAGGGTTTGATTTAAACATGAGTTTTAGGGCAAGGCACATAGAGAAAGTTCAAAATATGGTGGCTGATAACCTCTCCCATCTACAGATGGAAAAATTTCAGACCTTGACGCTGAAGGCTGCCAAGACAGGGACACCAATACCGTGAGTAATGTGGGAAATTGGTTGAAAGGAGCCAAGTTTCTCTTTCGGAACTTTTGGTCTGACAGGACTATCAGAGCCTATGAAGGGTTCTGGAGAGGGTTCCAAGCTTTCCATGCAAGTCAGAGCATGGAGGTATGTGGACAGTCATTGAAGAACAAGTGGCCCACTTTTTGATTTATGGGTGGCAGACCGACATAGTGCATGCAGCCATGAGGGTGCATTTGATGGCTATCGGGTTGGTTAACACTTTGCAGGGATGGGCATCCCAGGATGAGGTCAGATTATAAAATGCATGATGCAGGGCTAGCAGAGGGTAAAGAGTAAGGAACCAGACAAACAGTGACCGATATCAAAGTGCATGCTTGCCAGATTAATGGGAGTACTGGCACAGGTATGTTATTCGAAATATGAATCTATATTGTTTGGAGCCCTGTTCACGGCAATGTACCATGGGGCATTTAGAGTAAGAGAGTTACTAGGCCAAGAACAAGGCACAGATAAAAGGGGCTTACAGTGGGAGGAGATGCAATGGGCCAGGGACATGGTGACTATTCACTTGCAGAGGTCAAAAGGTGGGCTGGGGCATGTACATTAATCAGACACAATGGGAGGGTGACGCCATATGTCCGGTGCAGCTTTATGGGTCTATGCAGCAATGCAACCGCAGGAAGCAGGGCCGATGTTCATACATGAAGACAGGGATGGAGTGTCAGGAGCCCATTTGTCCGCTGTTTTGAAAAAAGGGGTAGGAGCCATTGGGGAGGACTTGGGGAGGTACTCTTCACACTCATTTAGGATAGGTGCAGCTTCTGAAGCTGTGGCTAGGAGTCCCAAGGAAGGTTTAAAAGCATTGGAGATGGACATTAACTGTTATAAAAAATATGCAGTAGATCAAGTAACTAATGGCTGTTTATTTTCTTTGCAGGAAACCACATTCTTGTAAGACCAAAGGGCTATGGCCAGTGAGGGCAGGTGAGGGATGGGAAAGAGGGGTGGAAGAGGGATAATTAAGACCCTAAATCACCCATGGTATTTGTATTTTAGGTCATACACAGTGGTTGGAGAGTATGGATTGTGAGGACGTTCCTTCATATATTGGGCGGTGACAGGCATCCACAAAAGCTGGGGGTTAGCAGTTACATTACACGATTACAAGAGCTGCACATCTATGGACAGGATTGAGGGAATGAAGTTGGTGGAGCTGTTACCCTGTTGGAGGAGCTGTGGTACAATAATCCAGAGCTTCACGTGATCATACTCCATTTAGGAGCAGCGACTTGGGCACCAGACCATGGCTTATATCTACTTTCAGATTGCTGAGAACACTAAAGCAATTAAATAGAGGTGGCCAGAGGTCACCCTGATATGGTCAGAAATGGTGCCAATGAGGGTATGGCGATATGCCAGAGATCATAAAGGAATAGAAGGGGTGAGAAGATGAATGAATAAATGGGTGGGGGGACACTTTAGATGTATAGGGGGTAGGGTCATAAAACACCAGAACATAGAGGAGAAAATTACTTATTTATATAGATCAAACAGGGTGCACTTATCTGAAATTGGAAACCACATTTTGATTACAGAATTAGGTATAGGGATAGATGCATGGAAGGCAGAGAAAGGTTGGTAATAAAACAAAAAGAAAGATAAACTGCAGATAAGGAAGAAAAGTGAGTTTGACTCAAGGGGGAAGCCTGTCTTCCAACGCAAGCTGGAGGCAGTCTAATGGAAAAACAGAAAAGGAAAGTAGAGAAAGGGGAGGAAGAACCCCAAACTTGGTGTACACCAAGGATCGGGAAGGAGAACTACTCCGGGAGGTACACCCAGGGTAGCTGCGTAGGAGGGCCACGGATGTACATTCTGGACATACCAAGGAGAAAAGAGAAAAATGCCCACAGATGTACATCTGGGGGAACTAGAAAAAGAATGGTGATGATGGAAAAGTAACTAAAATGGGATTGAAATGTTGGTTTGAATAAAGAAAAAACTGTAAATAATTATGGATGAAAATGACTAAATGAAATGTAATGGTTTGATGAATAGAAGTTGTAAATAAATATTTTGCCAACTGAGCAACCAACCAAACAAGGTGTGGTGTCACTTTCATTAAGAAGGGTTTCTAGAACAAAAAGGATTAAATTAATAAAAGACAGACACCTTTGTTCTAGGCCCTGAGACAATGAAGGTGTACTCTGTAAAAGGGAGAGAAAAGTGCGAGGGGATGGATAAGATAGAGGGGGAGTAAGAGTGGAAGGAGTCATGACATAAGAGAAGGGTGGAGGCACAGAAGGTGAAGAAGGCTGATTGGTTGCATGGGGGGGAGAGAGAGAGAGAGAGAGAGAGAGAGAGAGGAGAATTAGATTTAATGGGAGAGGCTTAAGGCCTTAAAGGGCTGCACAGCTGCAGATCCCCATCATTCTGCTAGCCGAAATTTTGTTTCCGCCCGCCACCCTGATGAGAGGTAGGAGGAACAAGAATTTGAAGATTACAATCAGAGGTACTCCAATATGGTTTGAGAGGACTGCTAAAGGTGGACAGCAGGAGATGGTTTTAAAATGAAAACAGAAAAGAAAGTAGAAAAAGGGAGGGAGGAACCCAACCTAGTGTGCCAAGGATGGGGAAGGAGAACTACTCCGGGAGGTACACCCAGGGTAGCTGTATAGGAGGGCCACGGGTGTACAGTACATCCTGGCCATACTAAGGAGAAAAGAGAAAAGTGCCCACAGATGTACATCTGGGGGACTGGAAAAAGAGTGATGATGATGATAGAGATGTAAATAAAATGAGATTGAAATATTGGTTTGAATAAGGAAAAAACTGTGTAAATAATTATGGATGAAACCGACTAATTGAAATGTAATGGTTTGATAAATAAAAGTTGTAAGTAAATATTTTGCCAACTGAGCAACCAACCAAACAAAGTGTGGTGTCACTTTCACTGGAAAGGGTTTCTAGAACAATGGACAGAGCCATGGCTGCAAATTGCTTAATTGCTATGTATTTTCAATCACTGGGCCAGATTTTCAAAGGCCTTAGAATGGTGCAAGATGCTTGCGTCGAATGAGTCTGATGCAACAGGCATCTTGTGCCAAGCAATGCACCCAGGGCTGTTTTCTAATGCAGCTTGCATCAAACAGCAGGCTGCATGCACCAAAGGGGCTTGTGTCAGCCTTGCACCTCAGATGTGGCTGCGGCATTGCACAAGGGGGCTGGTGGCAGACCCTGGCTGCCACAACCCTGACAGTCAGAATTTCAAAACCCTCCCCAGGGACAAAGAGCAAAGTACTGTTAGGACCAACAAAGGGCTGGTCTAACGGCACTTAGACTACCCTGGGAGGGTGCCACCAGTCCTGCCACTCTGTCCCTCCCCCCAGCAATAGCCCCATACATACAGCCCCATCCACCTGCCCAATGTGCCCAAAACCATGGAATCTCATGGGGCCAGTGCCTCCCTGACTGCCCGTACGAGATGGTATTGGCACTACATGACGTCCTCTTGCCCTCCCTTCCCGCCCTGATCACCAGTATACCATTCTGTATCATTGTCCCTGGTGCTCTAGCTGCCCCCCCACCACCCTGCAGGCAGTGCCCACCTCTCTGCTCCAACCCTGTCCCATACCCTGATTTGGCAACCAGCACAGCCCTCCTCACACCACCACCATAGCCAGCCACTGAATGAACTGTCAGGCATATGCTGTATAGTATGTGCTCTGACAGTTCATTTGTAGCCAGGCATGGTGGTGTGAGGAGAGCTGTGTCGGTCACTGGAATGGGGTACGGGATGGGGTGGGAGCGGGAGGTGAGTACCACCTGCTAGGTGTGGGTGGAGCCACTAGACCACCAGGGTCCCAGTGTGTTTGGGCATGAGGGTTCTGGTGGCACGGTGGAGTGGGGAGCTCTAGCCAGTACTCTGCTCTGTCTGTGGGTGTCGCAGACACCCAGCAGCTGTTGCTGCATTCTGGGTGGGTGCGCCATCCATTTGGTGCACCACCACTGTTGCCGCAAGCTGCAGGACATAGGCGATGGGAGGGGACCCGGTGAAATGGAAACTCGGGGGCTGGGTCCCGGACACACCTGCACTTGGCACAAGCTGCCATTGTCACAGCTTGTGTCGGGGCTTTGAAAATCTGGCCCACTGTATCTAGACATCACTTAGGACATCATAACGATAGTGTCACAACATGACTAGACAAGAAGGAACATGACACTAAGCACAGCTATTGATAGTTGTGACTTTACTGTTTGATATTTCTACACTGTCCCCTTGCCGTTCTCCTCCTGTCACTTAACAGTCATTTAAATCTCTCCCAAGCATCCCTCATCCACACAGTAGCAAAAGAGCCAGGTGATCCCATGATCCCATTATGTGATAGTTATTGTGACCTTATGCTCTTGATTTGAGTTACTGAAAATCGGTCCTTCCTCCACAACCTTTCTTTATCTAGCAGGTAACACTCTGAGTCATGTTACCCTATGGCCCTATTATTTTCCAGCAACAAAAGCTTTATTCTCTTTTTACCACAGCCTCCTGCCCCAACCCACCACCACCACCACTAAATATATTTGTGGATCTAACCTTAATTACCTGTCTTAGTAAATTAGTATGCCCTATAATTCACATTATGCTTTTGAGTTCTCCTGAGCTGTCATGAGTTCCTTTATTTGTGATAAAGTTTATGATTTAATGTTTTGGAGATCTTGGGGCTCAAAAAGCAATAATCAAAAAATATGAAATTATGTTATCATGTATTTTGTCCTACCCATTCCTTTGCATCCACTAACTATGTTTTTTTTAATATTTCAACCTTAAAACAGTATAAAATACATCTGCTACGCAGGTGAAGGGGAGCAGAAATAAATATTGTGTCTGTTAGTGTGCACCTTATTTTGGCCACATGCTGAAAGGATGTGTGCTGGTTGCTATGCAACCAATGCAGGGGACAGTAAGGGATGCACACATGCACTTATGTTACTGTGAGTGCATGCATATTGATTTGTCCCCTTGTCATGCACTCCTCAGGTGGTGGCCTTTAAACTGAGATTGAAAGCCTTTTTCTGTATCATTCCTTGTGACATTGCAACCAGGTGGAGGAAAGGGCAAGGTAGACATGCAAATGGATTGCATGTCCATGCACAAAAAGTGACAACCCTCGTAGTAGTGGGTAGGGTTTTCAGATGCCCCTGCCTTCAGAACCAGTACAGCCATGGACTGTTGTGCAGTTGGGATTTAGGAAGGGGCCACTGAACAAACAGGAGAGTAGGTACCACAGGAACAAACAAAATTAAAAATCCAAGCAATCTGGAAGTGGGCCTTGAGATGAGAATTTTGTGGGTAGTGGAATATTTTGGACAGCGCTCACACTGAAGCCAGTTTCATGACACAGAAATACGGGACTGGTGCTTTCTTGTGCCAAGATCTTCTTGAGTGGTGCAATGCAGCATTTTAGTGAGTCCAAATAACATTTGCTCCACTTTCAATTGTGACACATTTGCGTTATGCCTAAGTTGCCAGAGCAGGGTCAACACGTTAGTTGTTGTCCATAGGGTGCAATATTACTTAAATCCAGCCCTGACTAGAGCTAGGCAACATTCGCACACACTTGCTATTTTGTTTTAAGTGCATGTCAGCAAATAATATAAAAACTGCATTTCAAAGTATGAAATTTGTCATCTCTTTTCCTGTAGGTTGTCCAATTTAAGTAGAAAAAGGAGCAAATTGTTTTTTCTGTCATATTTTTAATCCAAGCATGGGGACTGCAGATTTTGCTAAAAAAATGTTTAGATCCCATATTTAGAATAAAATTTTAAAGACAATGTAATGAGTATAGGAACTGGGGAATTTTTTTCCCCAAATCAGAGACTGCGGAAAACATTTGCAAGACCCATGCTTAGTACTTATTTTACCAACTTCACAAATTTTACAAATCTTATAGAGTCTTTAGTTACATAATGGGATATTTTGGACACCCTTCACATACTGTAAACCTTAGTCACGACAAATATAAACATCATACAGCCCTTTAAATCTGACTGCAATGAGCCAACTAACAATGCAGTAATAAACTAACATGCTGTCCATATGGCACACAATTATTTGTCTCAATTACTATGCTAAACAGGGAAGTGGATGACTCAGTAGTTTGTAGTGGGTTAAGGAGCTTCTCACCTCTACATTACTTGTTCAAATCCAGCACAGGTCAGTAGTGACCAAAAGCCATTATCTCCTGAGGACTGTTCGGTTGCCTATGTGAAATGAGTTGTGGTGGTCTCAGTCCAGTTCCCAGTGGACAGGTGTCCACATCTCAATCCACCAACACAACTGGCAATAATTTGGCACCCTTGCTGGCAGTCTCACATGACAGGCCAAGGACTGAATGAACGTGAAGTCTGACCCACCTTCTCACCTATGTGGTGGTCCCTCTATGGCAGAGTTGGGGCATATTAGTGGGGCAGTGTGGGGAAGCTTGCACTGTGATTACCCATTCTGTACCTATTATGTGGATAAGCAGAGGACTTCAGGTTCCAGTGCTGTCAATCCAGCTTTTCTTGAGCACTAAATTCACAAACAGAAAAAAAAAATAATAATAATTAACAGGCTAAAACAGCTATTACATTCCCTTCTTTCACTACAGTGAACAAAACTGACCGATCTCAGAGTGATAAGTTGTAATACTTTAAGGTTGTAGTATTTACTTGTCAGTAATGGATTACAGCATGGGTCTGTTTCATGTGAGTTGAAGGAAAGGAATACAGTATTATAACATAAAGTTCCTATACCAGTTTCAGCAACTCATTATAAAACTCTCTTGCCAATAGGACATTTAAAAGTAGTGTCATGAAATGCAAACACAATACATCTGTAGTATTCTAATTGGTGTGTCATTCTTTACTAACTTTGTATCTGGCACAGTCTAAAAGCAAAATAAAGCTACCAGATTAAGATTAAAGGATATAGAGATTCGTATGGTTTTATCCAAATTAAATCACCTGTAGGTTTCTGAAGGCCAGGAATTCTATTGTTATCATCATATTCATACATTAAGCACCCTCAGTCTTCCTTGTACAGTTTAGTTTCTGACATAAATTATTTGAAGCTATATGTATTTTATCTGGGTTGATACAAGAAATTACAAGTGGCCTAATACCTAGTGACAGAAGTTGACATATCAAAGGATTCATAGGAACATAAACAAAAAATAAATCACCACTACACTGCCCCTCCTCAAAACTAAATTCCTCATCTCACAAAGACCATATAATCCTTTCATTTTCAAACAAATACCATGGCATCGTTGTTATTCTAACATAAGCTAGCATAAATCTTACAACAAGGAGTATGTTTAATGTGCTTTTTAATAGTCCTGTTTGAAGGATTTCTTACTGACATCATATCATTGAGGAATCCAGAGGGGATTACATGTGTCAGTCCAATCAATTGGCGGATTGTAGCACAAAGCACCTATCTTAGTACTAACACAGCAACAGTAAACTATGCACTATATGTACCTACCTTAAAAAGCAACAGCTATTAAATTAATTGCCATTTAAACTATGTAATAGTTACCTAATCTATTAATTTTTAGTAGAATATTAACCAGGGTGTCTGTCAAGACAAGTATTTGACCTGCTTAAGAAAGAATGGCACATTTTCACAAGAACAGCTCACCTGTTCACCTTTTCAGGTTACAGTAATATTTAGCTGGAGCTAAGAGGTGAAGACATTCTTTCTCCTACTTGCACACCCAAAGGCTTAGTTCTTTTTTTTTGTAGACTTTATGTCAATAGTGAGTCAATGTTTTGACATATTTGCAAAATGTGATAAATTAGCACAATATTAAAATATTTGGATTAAAACCTCAGACAACAATAGCCTAGTACCATATATTATTGTTTATTGTTTTATTAATAGTATATTATGATACTAAAACAGACTACAGTTCATGTGCTTTTCCAAGTTTCTATTTTTAATTCAAAGTCTCATTATGGTGGCTAGAAAGCAGCATAGTAGTCCATATTATCAGAGACAATAATTAGGGAACACATTGTTGAATTTCTAGAGGATGAAGAACTCCCACACAGTAATCAGCATGGGTTCACAAGGGGTAGATCATGTTAAGCAAACTTAAAAGACTCTAACAACACAGTGATACAATCAGTTGACACAGGTCATGTAGTTGATGTCCTGCACTTGTATTTCAATAAAGCTTCTGACTCAGTACCATATAGGAGACTGGCAAAGACGGTGGGTGCCTGGGTTTAGGGTAAAGATTCCCTATGTGGTCTGGAAGGTGGATACTGGTAAGAAAATAGCCAGTGGTCCTTAATGGCAAGTTCTCAGAGGTAAATACTATTACCAGTGTGCCACAGAGGTTCTGGGGCCTCGTCTATTTAGTCAGGAGCCAGGGGAGAGAGGTCTTACCATTCTGGCTCCTTGTTTGCTATTACCATCCTCTCATTTCAAAGGACAGGGTCCTTGACCTTATCCCACTAGGGGTACACTTTGAGCTCATTCAATCTCTTTTCATTCAGGAGATTCTTCTCTTCATTCCATGCATAATTTTTGTCTCCCATCTCTAGACTGTCTCTAATCTATCCATGTCCTCCCTAAAATGTGGGTTCCCAACCTGCACACAACACTCCAGATATGGCCTAACCAGTGACTTGTATAGCAGCAGAATTACCTGACTATGGCTGGTGAAACCCCTACTGATACAGCCTAGCATTCTGTTTGCTTTATATGGTTTGTTATACACTGAGATGAACATTTTAGACATTACTAATTATTACCCCAGATCCATTTCCTCCCATGTACAGTATGTTTCAGCCCTTTTATCCTATGTTCCATCTGTGGGTTCCTGCACTCCATATGCACAATTCTGCATATTTGGGCATTGAATCACTGCCATATGCCTGACCACTTTTTCAGTGTTTCTACATTCTCTTCGTATTGATACATTTTTCATCACTATCTACTGTTCCACAAAATTTTGTATCATCAGCATATACATAATTTTCCACTGTATTCTGACCACAATATCACTGATATACATAATAAAACACAAAAAAGAAAAACAAGCAGCTTTCCACAATCACTCAGTCTCACTCCCTGTCCACTCCTAAAATAGAAGGGAAGTAGAGAGGGGAAAGCAGGAGAAAGATACCATGTGCTTTCAATCACAGGCACAAACAAAACCTGAAACATCTGGCAAAATTAGGCTTCAAACTGTCTCATACAGGTAGCAGGGACAAAATGTTTCAGTGGACTAGCACTATTGCCAAGAAGCCAGAAATGTACACTATATACAGTTTGTTTGTTACATATAAACAATTACTTGCACAAGCACAATGAACTATTCACATAGGCCTCTGTACTAAGTAGAAATGTTTTAGCCATGCCGGAAAAGAAGAACAATACTGTATATAACAAAATCCAAGCAGATATAAAGGTTGAAATATCCAAAATGCTTGATACTTACTTGAGTGAAGATCTTCCTGTATTTCTCTGCTGTAGTTATACCTGTGGGGAAAGATGGGAAGGGTCAGAGGCAAAACCAGAGGTGGAGTTCGTCACTTATTGTTCATTTTCTGCTCATCATTATTTACCTAAAAAAGCAAAGAACTGGAATAAAATATGGAAATGTGTAGGGCTGTTCTGTTAACTGCATTACTGGTATTAAAAATGAAATTCAGAGGTAAAACTTGTAATTGTTACTGAAGGTCCTGTCACTGGACCTAGTGAGAGGGATATAAAGTCTCATGTTCAGAGGGAGAGACACTGGAATCCTGACTTGACAGAGGGAGGATGCCCTACTATAGTACCAGTAGGAAGTTGCAGATACTTCACTCATATGTTTGCTTATTTGTGACGTCTACAATGAAACTATGCTTCCCCTTGCATATTGCACCATGCCTAATTTGTCTGTCTACCTCTTTGATCCACTGCTGAATGCAGAGATCAGTCCTGGGAACCAGCTCTTTTCAATATGTTCATCAACTAGGAACGAGGAACCTGCAAAGGTTTGAAAGGCAGTCCAAGGTGTGGCTGTTGAAATTCAGTGCCAAAAAGTGTAAGGTAATGTACAGTGAAACTGAACCCCAGGAAGGAATACTGGTCGACCTTTTTCTGTTGGGCCAAAAAGGCAGGTTTTCATCAGCGTGACTTTGATGGTCAGAATGAGTTGATGGAGCCAGTGTATACTCCTACCATAGGTTGCGAGGGTCTCCTCCACTGAAATGACTGGTGCACTGATCTAATGAGCTGAATTAGACTTGGTACTGTTCTGATGCAAATGAAGTATAAAATAACAGAAAGACCTGAAGAGGTCTTATCTGTATTCTGGTCCAAGAAACCATCTTTATGGTAGCCAGCATTAAACCTAATATCTGGGGACACCTGTGGGCTGACACAGCCTTGTACACCCTGACTGTGTGGATATGTTCAATGACATATTTCATTCTGCTAGGTGGCAGAAACACTCTTGCCAGGTCTGTTCAGGGCATGCTCAGAGGTGCTGTAGAGACTGAGAAGGCTGACGGAAGCTTTTCCTGGTTCACTATCCAACTGTGTTCTTCCAGGCTCTGTAAACACTTGCAAACTGAACAATGAGCCTGTTTTAATCTGCCTGGTTCAGAAGATAGTCCAAGTAGGGATAATTGTGATGTATCTTCCACTAAAGGAGAGCCACCATGACTATTAGGACTTAAGTGAACACACTGAAGGTGAAGGCTAACCCCACAGGGAGAGTCTGATACTGGAAGTGCTGATCTTGAATAGCAAATCTGAGAATTGTTTGGTATGACTGCCAAATCAGAATGCCTAGATAAGTCTCCAATAGGGCTTCTAAGGCTAGAAAAATCAGACTGCTGAACTGCCACAAAGATTGACCTAAAGAATTCCATCTTGAACCAGACAGATCACAGTCTAATTCAGACTGAAGAGATGCAAGACTGTAAGGAATCTTAGAAACATAGAAACATAGAAGCTGATGGCAGATAAGGACCACAAGGCCCATCCAGTCTGACCATTTCTTTTTCTACCTTATGAATGTGCCATCAGCCTTTACTCTGTCAATGGCCAATCTATTCATACTCGTCTGTATTGCTCCCTTATGCCTATCCCATGCCTGTTTGAAGCCCTGCACTGTATCCATATCCACCACTTCCTGAGATAGGCCGTTCCATGCATCCACCACCCTTTCTGTGAAAAAGAACTTCCTCACATTACCCCTTAATCGGCCTCCCTCTAATCTGATGCTGTGTCCTCTTGTCTTGCTATTTTTCTTATATTGAAACATGTTAGACTCTTTCACCTTGTTAATGCCTTTAAGGTGTTTGAACGTTTCGATCATATCACCTCTCTCCCTCCTTTGCTTTAGGGTATACAAATTAAACTCTGTTAATCTGCCCTCATATGTTTTCTGATGCAGTCCCTGAACCATTTTGGTTGCCCTTCTCTGGACTGCCTCAATTTGGTTAATGTCCTTGTGAAGGAGTGGCCTCCAGTACTGCATGCAGTACTCCAGATGGGGCCTAACCAGTGTCTTGTAAAGAGGGATTATTACCTCCCCTCTTATGACTTGTGATACCCCTACTAATACGCCCCAACATCCCCCTAGCCTTACCTACTGCTTTAGTGGTCTTCTTGGATGATTTCAGGCCATCTGTGATGATGATGCCCAAGTCTCTTTCTTCCCTTGTGACTGCCAGCAATTCCCCTCCCAGCCTATAGTTGACTTCATGGTTTCTCTTACCTATGTGCATGATCTTGCACTTCTTTACGTTAAACCCCAGTTGCCACTCTTCCGACCATTTTGCCAGTTTATCCAGATCTCTTCTCATTCTGACCACCCCATCTGGATCATCTACTCTGTTGCAGATCTTAGCGTCATCTGCAAACAGACAAACCTTACCCACCAGTCCATCTGCAATGTCACTGATGAAGATATTGAAGAGGACTGGCCCCAGGACTGATCCCTGAGGTACCCCACTTGTGACTTGCATCTCTTCTGACTGTATACCATTTACCAACACTCTCTGTTTTCTGCCTGTCAACCAGTTTGCCACCCAGTTGACCAACTTCTGACCCACCCCGAGCCTACCCAGCTTATTAATCAATCTTCTATGTGGAATAGTATCGAAAGCTTTGCTGAAGTCAAGGTAGGTGACATCAACTGCTCCCCATTGGTCCACCACTCTGGTTACCCAGTCAAAGAAATCTATGAGATTAGTTTGACAGGACCTTCCTGTTGTAAACCCATGCTATCTTGGATCCTGTTCTCCTATGGTTTCAGATGTTGCACTATCCTTTCCTTAAGGTGCCTCCATAAACTTGCCACTACTGAGGTAAGACTGACTGGTCTGTAGTTCCTGCCTTTTCCTGTTACTGCTCTTTTGTGCTGGGACCTGCAGCCTTCTCCAGTCTTCTGGACCTCTCCTGCTCAGAGACTCCCTAAACAGTTCATAATGGCTCTGTTGTCTGTCTCATCTCTGACCTTGGATGTCTGGGTCATCCCCTTTACAGTGTGACAAGGCATCAGGTAAAGCAAATAGGATGCTGGGCTTTAGCAGGCATCTCAGCAGGAAAAGGGGTCATAATTCCGCTATACAAGACACTAGTGAGGCCCCACCTGGAGCACAGTGTACAGTTCTGGAGACCATACCTACGTAAGGACATAGACAGGGTAGAGAAGGTTCAGAGGAGGGCAACAAAGATGGTGCATGGGTTGCATCACAAATCCTATGAAGACAGGTTGAAGGAACTGAACATGTACTCCCTGGAGGAGAGGAGGGAGAGAGGGGATATGATAGAGACATACAAGTATCTTACAGGGAGGAACAGGGTGCAGGAAAACACTATTTTTAAGCAAAAAAAGATGTTCCAGGACTAGAGGGCATGGGATGAAGTTGGAGGGAGGACGATTCAGAGGAAACATGAGAAAGAATTTCTTCACAGAACGGGTGGTGGACAAGTGGAACACCCTGCCAGAGGAAGTGGTGGGGGCTGAAACAATCACGGGATTTAAGAATGCATGGGATAGACATAAAGAAATTCTAGAGGTCAGGGGTAAGGGGAAATAGACTTCTAGGAAAACAAACTGAACTTACAAGCTCAAATGGGCAGACTAGGTGGGCCATAGGCCCTTATCTGCCGACACTGTCTATGTATCTATGTATCTATGTATCTATGTATGCCATCAGGTCCCATTGCCTTGTCCACCCTGAGCTTATCAAGCTCTTGTAGGACCCTTTCTTTTGTGAAGGGACTAGTACACTCCTCCCTCCCCCCGTGTCCATGGTGCTGAGCTGTGGGCCCTGCCCTACCTTCTCTTCAGTAAATACTTTGCAGAAGTATCTATTTAGGATAGATGCTTTTACATGGTCCTCCTCCGCACATGCCCCCTTATCCCCTTTGATCTTAGCAATACCCCCTCTGGACTTTCTCCTTTCACTAATGTATCTATAGAAAGTCTTGCCACCTTCTTTTATTGTTTGTACTAGTGTTTCCCTCGATGTGGGCCTTTGCCTGCCTTACTGCCTTCCCTGCTTCCCTTAGGGAAGTTTGGTATGCCTCCCTATCATCATCCCGCTGCGTTCTCTTATATTTCCTGAAGGCCAACCTTTTGGCTCTGACCTCTTCTGCTACTGTTTTTGAGAACCAAAGTGGTTTCCTTCTTCTTCTTTTTCACTTCCTTTTCTCTCTAACACAATGAGATGTTGCCTCAAGTATTGCATCTTTAATGCTTGCCCACTTTGCCTGTACCCCCTCGTCTGTATTTCTTTTTGTCAGGGCTAGCTTAACTCTGTTGGCCATCTTATCAAAGTCAGCACCTCTGAAGTTTCATATTTGTGCCTTGGAATGGGATGATTTAGTTCTAGTGGCCAAATTGAACCATACCATGTGATGGTCACTGGCCCCCAGTGACCTTCTACCTGGAGATCTGTGATCCTTTTCCTGTTAGTCAGTACTAGATCTAGGATAACCCTGTCTCTTATCAATGTCTTGGGACTATAAAGCAAATGGAGTAGCACCCTTTTCTTTCCCTTGGGAGAAAGCATGGATCACTGTCCTTGTACTGGCAGATGAACTATGGTCTGATCAACTGCTTGATGTTTCCTGGGAGTTGTAGAAACTGGGGATTGGAAAAAATGCCCTCTGAAGGGCACAGAGGAAAACTCTCTTATGTAGCCCTGCAACATTTTCTCCAGTACTCAGGCATTTGAACTGTTCTTGGTGCCTTAGTCAATCAATTGCTATAGCTGTCCATCCTGAGCTTATGAGAATGATGGACCCACAGTCCTTATGTGGTGTAACCATCTCTGTGATTGGCTTCATTAAGCATTTATATGGAATTGCCTCTGTTCTGCAGGTGCTATGAGCCTGAGAACATGGGACTATTTCTTCTGTTTCTATATCCTTGAAAGACATGAACCTTGCCACGGGAGATGTGATTACAGCAGAAGCCTTGATCTCTGAAGCCCCTATTAGACAGCTGCAGATTCTTGGAACTCAGCAAAGACTCTTTCTTTTCCTTAAGTCCATTCAGGATCTCTTTCAACTGCAGGCTAAACAACAAGCCACCTGTAAAAGGCCCTCTGAGGAAGAGACACTTCGATGAATTGCCTACCAATCAGTGTCCTAGACAAACTGACCTAAGGGTCATCACAGCTGCAGTAACTGTAGAACACCATGATGCCTTCTTTCTTTTTCTACCATGAAAGACTATGAAAGGGAGATCTGCATTAGATGCTTTAGATACTTACATCAATTGTATTGGACACATGCATCAGTGCAACATTTTTGCACACCTGCATCACATATCTGCACACTTGAAATAATTTGTGTGCACTTCATCACTTTTTCCACATTTGTCTCAATGTGTACCCCATTGAAGCAAAGTTTTCTATGCTTGCATCAGTTCTGACCAAAATGATGCAATCCCCCCCAAGAAAATTATGCAACGTGGGAATAAATGCTGCAGTTGTATCAAAATGTTGTGGCGATGATCAGAAAGAGAAAAATAGTGAAACAAAAATAAATTTAAACTTCAAAAATTTAAAAGGACCTGGAAGGGGTACCTAGAATTCACAGAAAAGAAAATGGAACCCAATCTGAGTAAGCCAATGATGAGGATAAAACCCAAGCAGATGATGCAGATGAAACAGGCTGACTGATGCATTAGACAGAATTCAGACAACAACAGTATTACCTTTATCACTTACCTTACACCCTTCGAAGAATTCTGATTGAATTCTGGCAGAATGGCAAAACACCCATCCTCTGACAGGAATTTGGGACAAGAGAAGTAGCCACTTTAACAAACTAGAAAATAATGTGTTTATTCTTAGACACAGTAACCACTTAATATCTTACAACCATTTCAGTATTAATCATTTATTATATTTTATTATGCCTGAGATTCTATTTTGAAAGCAGAAGCATTTGAACGGTTAATCAGAGAAGCTAATGTCTTTTTCGTTTTTTTTTTAATTAAAGCTTGGAGTCCGATCAACATGCATAAAATCCAACAGCACAGATCTCCTGTGTCACTATTTGTCTTTACATGTTGATATAATATGCTGTAAAAATAACAAAACTTGAAAAAATTTGTAAACCATTATATTTTTTTGTAATGATATACAGTGGCTGTTGCACTATCTCATTGATACATTGACTTCACTGACTCCAAGCTTTCATTGAAAGAAAAAGGCTCTAGCCCTAAGGGTTCCAATGTTGTCCCATTTTAAAGAATTGGGGCCAGGTATTCAAAGGTTAGTGCCCACGATAACATGGTTAGCAGTGGCGCTAACCTGGGATGGCCTCAGAACTCCTGGCAGGGCCATATTGAGAGGCGCTGAGCACCTCACAAACCCAGCAACACCAAGGCACTAAAATACTGCTATAGTTATGCAAATAGAGGTCCCTTCATACATACTGGTGCAATGGGATGTTCAAGGTTTGCTGCAGTGGTAAACAGCCCACCAGATGGCGTTGTTTATCGCCACTGAAAACCACCTCTTAAATGAGTGCTAAGTCTGTGCCCCCACCCCCAAAGGCAAGGTGGCTGTACTGCAGCCGTCCACCTCCAATCCCATTCCCTTGCATGGTACTAATCCTGGGGGTCCAGTGTGTCCCCTATCCACCTGATTGCCTGTTTTCACTAACTACATTATTCCCTGGTGGTTGGTCTAGTGTGTTCTCTCACCCCCAGTCATCCACTTTCACTAACTACAGTATTCCCTAGTGGTTCAGCGGATACCCCCGATCACCCATGTCCTCTAAATACAGTATTCCCTAGTGGTCCAGTGTCTTGTCCCCAAAAAGACCCCCACCCCACCTGACCCAAGGCTTCTAGTTATGTTTTTGATTTTTTGTGATAAAAATATAAATACCACACAATAGGGCTGATATTTATTATTGAGCATCCGAATAAAGGAATGACTTCTTGTTGGGTTATTCAGTAATGATATTCATTATACTTGTGTTTATACTTATACTTGGTATTTATACTTGGTATAGAACAGTAGAAGACCGATAGGTCCACCGTAGTGGGTCCACTTTCATTACTCCCGAGAAACAATTTGTCAATTCTTTTTAAAGTCTTCTAATGTTTTACTTTCCACCACGTCTCATGGAAATGTATTCCATACTCTCCCTGTCCTATTAACAAAGGAATAATATATACGATTTTTCTTACAGTCTAAGTTTGGTTTGTTTATTGTGACCTCTCAATCCCTAAACCCTTCTTTTATTTTATACCCATTTCCTCTACTAACTCATGGTCATTTTACTATTCAAAACACCATCATTAAATCTCCTCTTATCCTTCTTTGTTCCAACATATATAATCCTGTCCTCTGTAATCTCCACTATACTCATATTTATGTAAATTTCCTATCATCTTAGTATATATCCTCTGCACTCTCTTCACTCTCCTATTTCCTTCTTTATGTATGGATTCCACAACTGGAGCCATAATCCAAATATGGCCTGACGTAAGACCTATACAGTATATTGGCACCATACATCCCAATGATTTATTCTTAAAGGTACATTTTATATTTCTTATCATGTTATTTGCTTTTTGTATGGCTATCGTTCTTGTTTGTCAAATTTTAGTTGTCTATCAATCATTATACCACAATCCTTTTCCTCTATAACTTTTTTCAACTCTTTATCATCAAGTATATACCCTTTTCTTCTATATTCTCCCATCCTAAACACATTATCCCTGATTTCTCAGCTAATTTCATCTTATTTTGTCTAGCCCATTTTTCTACTTTTTCCAAATCCTTTTCATCCTTTTCTGTTGTCCTATTGTTCTTACTGGTACCCCAGCTTGATGTCATCTGCAAACTTCACTAGTTGATTAACAATTCCTTTATGTAAGTCACCAACATACAATGAGAATAATATGGGCCCAACACAGAACCCCGCGGCACCCCACCCTCAACCTCACTGATTCAGACAGCTCTTCTAATACTTTTACCCTCTGACCTCTATTACTCAGCCAATTTTCACCCATATAACAATTCGACTATTCCTATTTTAATTTTTAATCAAATTATCATGAGGCACTTGTCAAAGGCCTTTGAAAGTCTAAAATATTATATCCACTGGTATATTATTATTTAAATCCTCCTTAATCTTTTCATAAAAGCATAAGTGATTTGTACCACATGCTCTATTTTTTAAAATCCATGTTGTTTTTGTCTGTAAATCCTATCAGCTTCATACTTTCCTCTATTTTTAATTTTAGTATACTTTCAACCACTTTCCCCAGAATTGCCGTTAGGCTCACTGGTCTGTAATTTGATACTATTGATCATTTTCCTTTTTAAATAAAGGCACCACAATTGCTCGTTTCCAATCATCTGGCACCTCACTAGTCCTAAAGGATTCATTAATTATCCACACCAAGATTTCTAATATTAATGGTAATACTTCCTTAATATACCTTGGATGTAACATGTGTGGTCCTGCAGATTGGTATATTTTTATCTTGTTTATTATCCTTTCTACTTCTTCTTTAGTAGTAACCATATCCAGATTTTGTTGGTTCCTCTCCATTACTACATTTCTTACATCATTTCCTTCCTCAAAAACAGACCCCAAATAATCATTTAGTTCATTTGCCATTTCACTAGGATCATTAATCTCCTTACCATTCACCTCAATGGTTCTACACCCTGTTTGCCTTTCCTTTGCTGATTTATATATGCATAGAAGCTTTTCCCATTACTAACCATGCCTTACTGAATTTGTTCTCTACCAATAATATGACCTTCAATGTGGTCCAGTATTTCAGTGTCCCCACCCAAAATGCCTCCCATCAACCCACCTGCTCACATCACACTACCTGTGCTCCATACAGCTAGTATGGTGACAGGCACAGCCCTCTTCTCCCTTTTTGGCCAGCTGCTGTCTAAACTGTCAGTGAGTGCACATAATGTACTGTATGCACTCACTGACATGGAGAATGAGAAGAAGGGCTGTGCTGGTTACGTGCACTTGCACTGTGTAGAGCTCAGAACACCGGGTAAGAGGGTACAGGTTGATGGGATGAGCAGGCAGGTTGGGTGGTTTCTTTCAGGGGGATACTGGACCACTTGGAAGGTGATATCACTGGTAAAGGACAAATTCAGTAGGACTTGGTGAGTAATGAATATTATTATTGAATAACCCAGCTAATAGCCATGTCTTTATTCAGATGCTCAATAATAAGCCCTGTTCTGTGATATTTATATTTTGATCACAAAAAAATCAAAAATATAACTAGAAGCCTCTGGTCAGGTGTGGAGCTTTTTGGGGACACTGGACCACCAGGGAATACCGTATTTATAGGACATAGGTTATCAGGGGTGAGGGGAACCACTGGATCACCAGGGCTCTCCCTTTCAAGTTGCAGTGGTATAGGGGCTGCTGTGCCAAATGCAAATCAGCCCATAATAGGCATGCAATGGACCTTTAGCACCTTGCATGCCCAAGGGAATACATAGATACATACATAGACAGTGTTGGCAGATAAGGCCTATGGCCCACTCAGTCTGCTCATTTGAGCTTGTAAGTTTAGTTTATGTTTTTCTAGAAGTCTGTTGCCCCTTACCCCTGACCTCCAGAATTCTTTTATGTCTATCCCATGCATTCTTAAATCCCATGATTGTTTCAGCCCCCACCACTACCTCTGGCAGGGTGTTCCACTTGTCCACCACCCATTCTGTGAAGAAATTCTTCCTCACGTTTCCTCTGAATCATCCTCCCTCCAACTTCATCCCATGCCCTCTAGTCCTGGAGCATCCTTTTCACTTAAAAATAGTGTATTCTTGCACCCTGTTCCTCCCTGTAAGATACTTGTATGTCTCTATCATATCCCCTCTCTCCTTCCCCTCCTCTCCTCTCCTCCAGGAAGTACATATTCAATTCCTTCAACCTGTCTTCATAGGACTTGTGATGCAATCCATGTACCATCTGTGTTGCCCTCCTCTGAACCTTTCCTACCCTGTCTATGTCCTCATGTAGGTAAGGTCTCCAGAACTGTACACTGTACTCCAGGTGGGGCCTCACTAGTGTCTTGTATAGTGGATGATTTAATTAGTTTAGTTTAGTGTATTGGAAGGATAAGTTCCATTGAGCAAGCTCATTTACAAGGAGGTCCCTTATACAACATGCATAACATATTCAAAAAATATATAATAAGGAAAACATATTGCAACAACAATCATTATACAATGGCAAGAATGAATCTTGGACTGTGATTGGTCGTCTTGGGCTAGACCCATGGAGTTATCCCAGCATGACACCACAGGTCTAGTCTCAGCACTGTGAACCCATGTAGATGAGCATATGCTTGAGCTTTGATTGATTGTTTCATCTTCTTTAAAAACAAAAATATTTTTCCACACAAAACATCTTTAAAATTATTTTTTATTCTGTATAACAACGAGCCATTGTATAATAGGAATAATGTACTCCAGGGTGTGTGTCATTGCAGAGTTCTCTGGTTTACTGTCCTCCAGGTTTGGGTGGAGAATTTCTGCAGGAGGTTGAGAACTTCATCGCCGACGGGGTGTTGGAGTCCCCCTGATGGCTTATTCTTGGGGACTTCAATGCCTGAATTGATGATGAATCCTCACAATTTGGTTCTGATCTCCTCCAGCAGATGACATTGCTGAGCCTTGCACAGGAAGTTGCCTCTGTGACCCATCATCACGGCCACACCTTGGACTTGGTAGTCTCACTGAGTCTTGAGGTCACTGACCTCAGGATTGATTGGATTGCATGGTCCAATCACTGTAGAGTGAAATTCTCATTTGGGGCCCCCCAATGGTCCCTCCCTTGTTGAGATGATCAGCTATCACCCTTTGAGGGGATTGTCCCCAGAGGGACTGATGGTGGTGGTTGATTTGTCCAGTGTAAGTGCTTTCTTGTGCAACTAGCTTGGGTGAAGCAGTGGCAGCCTATAATAGAGGCTGTCATGGGCACTTGATGCTATTGCACTGAGTTGTATACAACCAAGTTCTTCTCACGTGAGACCCTCACCCACCCTTCCCTCACCCCACCCACCCCAAACGATAACTTCCTTTATAGCAGGGACTCTGACATCATTTCCCCAAAACTTCAACAACATACACCTGTTCATATCCTTAAAGGCACAGCATACTGAATAGGGGGTAGAGACACTCACAAGCTTGCATACACTAAAACAAGAACAAAAACCAAAAAAGCATTTGTTACTGGAAGGGACACAGACATGTGGGGAGTGGTGCAATGCACTGGCTGTGGAGCAGCAGTCTTCCAGGAGACATTCTGGAGACTGTGTTGCTGCCCTATTTGCAGGCACTTCTCTGGTCTGAGGGAGGAGATTGTTCGTCTCCATGCTGACCTGGCAAGGATTCAGGAAACCTGCTCCCCCACCCAGGGACCACCCAGGCCACTGCCACTACCTCAGATGTTGCCAAGAAAGAGGAGTGGTTGGAACACTGTGGGCTCAGGGAGGGTGAGGGTGGTGGAACAGAGGTGCATCCCTCCAGTTGTGCCTCTCCACAGTTCATTCACCACTCTGGTGATGCAAGGTTCCTCTATGGAGGCACCTGCAGTGGAGACCAAGGAGGATGTTGGGATCCTCCACAATGGAGACCCACAGGAGGGTGGCCTAGGACCCCAGAGGGGAAGGAAACAACTCCAGATGGGGGACTCAATTGTTAGGGGGGTAGAACTGGGGGTAGGGAGGGAAAGGGAGGTAAGGTGCCTGCCAGCACCAAGGCTTGAAGGACAGGAAATGAATCCTCAGGATTGTGAGAGCAGCGGCAAGGGGAGGGAGCTTTATGTCATTATCCACCTAGGGACAAATGATCTGGCTGAGAATGGGATCAGAGCAGTGCAACAGAGTTTGTGGAGTTTGGGAGGGCTCAGACAAGTAGCACACATGGTAACTTTCTCGGAAGTGCTACCTGTCTATGGCATGGATGAGGCTAGGGTACTCTGCACCATGGGATTCAATGACTGATTGAAAAGCTGGTGCATAGCTCAGGGATTTGGCTTCATTGGGGACTGGGGCTGGAGGGATGCAGGCCTATACAGGCACGATGGTCTGCATCTATCCTGGAGGGGAACCAGGAGCCTAGGTGATAGGTTTAAATGCTTCAATGGCAAGCATTTAAACTAGCCAAGGGGGGGAGGTACTGAAGAGGAGAAGGGAAATCCTAGCCCCCCCAAAAAATCATGGTAATTAGTGAGGTAAACACCAAGACTGAGCAGTTGAGAGGGAGAAGTGCAGGGATAAATGGAGAAAAAGACAAAGACAGTAGGGACAGGGATGGGGCAAAAAGAAATAAAGCCATAAATAATGGAGGGTAATGAGTACCAATGCCCATAGTCTAGGTAAAAAGCTCCCTGAAATGGTGGCCTTGATGGAAGAGGGATGCCTGGATATTGTGGCAGTCACAGAAACATGGTACACAGAGAACCATGACTGGGATGTCAACATACCAGGGTACACAATCTACAGGAGGGACAGGGAGGGAATAAGAGGAGGAGGAGTAGCTCTCTATGTAAGGGAAGGTATCAAAGCAACAGAACTAAAGGGTAAACAAGGAGGAGAGGAGGCACTGTGGGTCACCCTGAAAACTGTAAATGGCTCCACAATCTACGAAGGGGTTGTATACAGACCCCTGTCTCAGGGGGAGGAAATGGAGAAGAAAATGTTAGAAGGCATCCTTGGGATGGCAGAGAAAGGGGAGATATTACTGATGGGGATCTGAATATGCCAGATGTTGACTGGAGCACCTTTGCTGCAGCCACATCCAAGAGCAGGGCCATTCTTGATGCCCTACAGGGGACATGACTCAGACAGCTAGTTTTGGAACCCACTTGAGAGAGAGCAATCTTAGACCTGGTACTCTCAAATAGGGATGGAGAGAGGATCTCTGATCTTGAAGTGGGTAGCCATCTGGGAACAAGTGACCACCAAACAGTGTGGTTCATGATAAACTTAGCTGTAGAGTCAAGCCACACAAAAGTGAAGGTACTGGACTTCAGGAGGGTTGATTTTGTCAAAATGGGAGAGTGCCTTAGAAAAGCACTAGCAAACAGGCAAGAAGGCGAGGTGGAGCAACAATGGGGAAACATCAAAACCGCCATCACAGAGACAACAAGCCTTTGTGTGAAGCAAATAAACAAATCAAAATGAAAGAAAAAATCACTACGGTTCTCAAAAGAAGTGGTGGGGAAGGTAAGGGAGAAAAAGATAGCATTCAGGAAGTATAAGGAAACACAGAAGGAGCAGGACAGAGAACTGTACCAGTTAAAGCAGAAGGAAGCGGGTAAGGCAGTCAGAATAGCAAAGGTCCAAACCGAGGAAAAGACAGCCAACTCGGTTAAGAAGGGGGATAAAACCTTTTATAGGTACATTAGGGAGCAAAGAAAGACTAAGGCAGGGATACTGAGGCTGAACAAAGAGGAAGGTGGTTGGGCAGAGAGCGACAGTGAAAAAGCAGGGATACTGAATGACTATTTCTGCTCAGTATTCACAATGGAAAAGCAGGGGGAAATACCTAATCCAGTCAATAGAAGCACTCTGGATAGGGGGGTTGATATTAGTCCTTTCACAGAAGAAAGGGTTCTGAGAGAACTCTTAAAACTGAAGGTGAATAAAGCGATGGGGCCTGATGGGATTCATCCCAGAATTCTAAAAGAACTAAGAGAAGAACTAGTAACACCACTGACTACCCTTTTTAATAAATCATGGGAGGATGATGTGGTACCTGAGGACTGGAGGAGGGCAAATGTGATTCCCCTTCACAAAAGTGGGAGTAAGACAGAGGCAGGAAACTACAGACCTGTCAGTTTGACCACAGTGGTAGGGAAAATGATGGAATCACTTCTGAAGGAAAAATTGTTGAGTACCTAGAGGCTAGTGGGGCATAGGACCCAAGGCAGCATAGATTCACAGTGGGAAGGTCATGTCAGATAAATCTAATTGATTTCTTTGACTGGGTAACCAAAGCAGTAGACCAGGGAGGGGCTGTGGACATGGCCTACCTAGACTTTAGCAAGGCATTTGACACATTCCCGCACAAAAGATTAATAAACAAATTAGCCAGCCTGGGAGTGGGTCCCAGGGTCGTAGTCTGGGTAAAACACTTGTTGGACAACAGGACACAGTGGGTAAAAGTAAATGAAGTCCACAGTGAAGAAAGGAGGGTCACTAGTGGGGTACCACAGGGTTCAGTACTGGGCTGGTCCTTTTAATGTCTTTATAAGTGACATTGCAGGACTGAAGGAAAGTATGTCTCTTGCAGATGACACAAAGATCTGCAACCAGTTAATACACAAGGTGGGGTGGAAAGGATGAAAAGGGACTTGACAAGGTTGGAGGAATGGTCAAATGTATGGCAGTTTAGATTCAATGCAAAGAAGTGCAAGTAATGCACCTGGGAAACAAAACCCAGGGAAGAGTACACAATGGGGGTGAGATACTGACAACAACAAAATGGAAAGGGACCTGGGGTAGTCATATCAGATGACCTAAAGGTGGGCCAACAATGTGAGAAGGCAGTAAGGAGGGCTGGGGATACTGGGATGCATAGGGAGAGGCATCACCAGTAGAAAACAAGTTGTTGGCCTCTGTACAGACAGTTGGCAAGACCACATCTGAGTACTGTGTACAGTTCTGGAGACCCCATCTCTGCAAAGACATAGACAGGGTGGAGGCTGTCCAGAGGAGGGCAACCAAAATGATGCAGGGTCTGCATCAGAAGACATATGAAGAAAGACTAAAGGAACTGAAGATGTATAACCTCAAGGAAAGGAGCGAGGGGGGGGGACATGATAAAAACTTTAAAATACCTCAAGGGAATGGACAAAGTCCAAGAGGGTAACATCTTTCAGAAAAAGAGATGTGCAAAAACAAGGGGGCACAATTTGAAGATAGAGGTGGGATGGCTCAGAGGTAATGTGAGGAAGTATTTCTTCACAGAGAGGGTTGTGGATACATGGAACAGCCTTCCTGAGGAGGTCGTAGAGTCAGAAACAGTGGGGGAATTCAAATATGCATGGGACAGACATAAGGCAATTCTAGTGGGGAGTAGGAGGAAGTAGGCTGTTGGTTAACTAGGATTTGCAGCTTATCCGTTAGGTAGGGAAATGGGCAGACTAGGTAGGCCAAGCAGTCCTTATCTGCTGTCAAATTCTATGTTTCTATGTTTCTATGATATAACGGGGCTCTCAAGGTGATGAAAACCATGGGTTGGTGGTTGGAGCATTGCTGGCGTAGGACTCGGTCCGTGGAGGACAGACTGGCTTTGAGGAATCACTATACTGATTATCAAAGGGCAATCGATGGTAAGAAGGCAGAGTTCCTGTCCAGGAAGAATGCTGCAGGGAAGAACAGACCAGCTCAGGTCTTTTGGACTGTGGACAGGCTTCTTTATCCAGTCTGTCTACAGCTGAAAAGAGCCTTTTCAGTAGCACTTTGCAAAGAGTTTGTTCTGTTCTTCTCTGACACGGTATCTTCTATTCAGGCGGGGATCTCACCAGTGGATCTAAATGAAAGTGGGGTTTGGGTGGAGCAGGGGCACTCCTATTGTTTATTTGGAGTTTCAGCCAGTGAAGGTGGCCAAAATCTCCAAGGTGATTTCGAAGCTGCAACCCACTCGTTGTGAACTGGACCCTGGCCCAACGTGACTTCTAGTGCCTGAATTGAGATCACTGATCCAGTGTTCATGGGGATTGTCAGGTGTTCACTTTCGGAGGGGATCTTCACCAATGCCTTGAAGGAGGTGTTGGTGAAGTCCCTTCTGAAAAGAGCATCTCTTGACCTTGATGTCCTGGTGAATTATAGACCTATCTCCAACCTCCCATTTTTAGGGAAGGTTGTTGAGAAGATAGTGGCTCTGCAGCATTAGGAACACCTAGCTGGAGTCCTTTGACATCTATGAGCCATTCCAGTCTGGGTTTAGGACGAGGCACAGCACAGACACGGCAGTAGTCCAGATACATAATGACCTCCTCAGGGCAAGAGATCGAGGAGCCATCATCTCATTCTCCTCGATCTGTCATCAGCATTTGATACCTTGGGCCACACTGTGTTGCTGGATCACCTTAGAGTATTGTGGACTCACTGGTACTGTCATCAACTGGTTTGAGTCCTCTCCGGGCAGGAGGCAGAGGGTAGCGATGAAGAATTTCTCCTCCTCCCCCTCGATGCCCCTGACCTGTGGAGTTCCTCAAGGCTTGTTCCTGTCACCGATGCTGTTTGTGTATATGCTGCCCTGGGGAGGCTTAGTGACAGCACAGTCTGGGTTTCACTGCTATGCAGATGATATATCGCTTACTTGCCTTTTGCACTGGGGACAAATGGTGCCATTGAAAAGCTGAATAAATGCCTTGCTGAGATCCAGGATGGATGAACTCTAACTGGCTGAGACTTAACCAGACAAGACTGAGGTGCTGGTGACTGAGTCGGTCACGGGCATGATGGGGATGCTTCTGGGGTAATGACAGGTTTGGTCCTGGGTCAACCCCATTGATGGCATCCTCTAGGGTGAGAAATTGGGCACTGTCCTCAATGACAAGCTGGCATTTGAATCTCAGGTGTCGGCTTTTGTCAAAAGTGTTTTTATCATCTGAGGAAAAATCACCTGAATTAAACCCTTATTCCACCTAACGACCTGCCATCACTGGTGCATGCCTTTGGAATGTCCAGGCTCAACTACTGTAATGCTCTTTAACTCTGGGTCACTGGAGGGAACCCCAACTAGTTGCAGCTAGGGCAGAACGCTGCTGATGGGGCTGTCAAGGTCCTGTCATGTGACTTCGGTCCTGCAAGGTATGCACTGGCAGCAGGTCAGGTGGAGGATTCTCTTCAAGGTAGGCCTGCTCATCAATAAGGCCCTATATGAATCAGGCCCTGGCTACCTGTCAGACCTCCTTACTCCTGCCATCCTGGCCCGCTCCCTTCATTCGTCCACCGCGGGCCTCCTGGTGGTTCCAAGGATCAGGCTGAAAACCTCAGATGATCATTCATTTGGGGTGGCCAGCCCAGTCCTCTGGAACTCACTGCCAAGATCTTTGAGGGAGGCCCCTATGGCGGAAGCATATTGGAGGGGCCTGAAGACTCACGTTTTCAGCTTGGCCTTTCCTGCAGATGTTTTTTTAACTTATACTGAATTTTTTATTATTTTACTCTGTTTTTTAGTGATTGTTTACACATATTTGAATGTTCTGCCATTCTGTAAATTTTGATTGTACAATGCCCAGAGCCTCCGCGATTGGATGCCAAACAAGTAAAAATCTGTCTGTCTGTCTGTCTGTCTGTCTGTCTATCTATCTATCTATTGTGCAACTTCTATATTATCTTTCTTTTGGTATGCAAGTACACATGTATGCAAGTCCTGTGCATTGGTCCAACAGTTAATGGCTGTCTGACATGTATTTGAAAGGTAATCATATAGAAAACTAAGATTAAACATAGTGGTAACTAAGATATGATTACAATGTAACGTCAGTTGGCTACACTTTAATGGACTAACTGACAACTCTGTGGATGGTTTTCTTTCACCTTTGTAATCAGTTCCTCACGCACTTACAGGTTAATAAACATGCTATCTAATACTGCTAACTGATATGTAACTATATACTAAAATATTTAATTTGCATAATTACTAATTGGCTTTGTAAAAATATACGTTATATTAAACTAACAGGAGAGGCAAGGGGGTGTGGCAACATATTTAAAAAATAATCTAAACAGTAAAGAACTAATAGACAGAAAAGGAGACAGAAACATAGAAACAAAGAATTTGATGGCAAATAAGGGAAGCTTGGCCCACCTAGTCTGCCCATTTCCCTACCTAATGGATAAGTTGCAGATCCTAGTTAACCAACAACCTACTTCCTCCTATTTCCCACTAGAATTGCCTTATGTCTGTCCCATGCATTATTGAATTCCCCTACTGTTTTTGACTCCACAACCTCCTCAGGAAGGCTGTTCCATGCATCCACAACCCTCTCTGTGAAAAAATACTTCCTCACATTACCTCTGAGCCATTCCCTCTCTACCTTCAAATTGCACCCCTTGTTCTTGCACATCTCTTTTTCTGAAAGATGCTACCCTCTTGGACTTTGTTAATTCCTTGAGGTACTTGAAAGCTTCTATCATATACCCTTCTCCTCCTTTTCTTGAGGTGTAGCACATTAGCTCCTTTAGTCTCTCTTCCGTATGTCTTCTGGTGCAGACCCTGAACCATTTTCGTTGCCCTCCTCTGTACAGCCTCCACCCTGTCTATGCCTTTGCAGAGATGGGGTCTCCAGAACTGCACGCAGTACTCCAGATGGGGTCTCACCAACTGTCTGTGCAGAGGATGACAACTTATTGTTTTCTACTGGTGATGCCTCTCCCTATTTATCCCAGTATCCCCCAGCCCTCCTTTCTGCCCTCTCACATTGCTTGCCCACCTTTAGGTCATCTAATATAACTACCCCAGATCCCTTTCCATTTTTGTTTTGTCAGTATCTCACCCCATTGTGTACTCTTCCCTGGGTTTTGTTTCCCAGGTGCATTACTTGCACTTCTTTGCATTGAATCTAGCTGCCATACATTTGACCATTCCACTAACCTTGCAAAGTCCCTTCTCATCCTTTCCACCCCACCTTGTGTATCAACCCTGTTGCAGATCTTTGTGTCATCTGCAAAGAGACATACTTTTCCTTCTAGTCCCTCTGCAATGTCACTTATAAAGACATTAAAAAAGGACCAGCCCCAGTACTGAACCTTGTGGTACCCCACTAGTAACCCTCCTTTCTTCACAATGGACTCTGTTTACTAACCCTCTGTGTCCTGTTGTCCAGCCAATGTTTTACCCAGGCTACCACCTTGGGACCCACTCCCAGGATGGCTATTTTGTTTATTAATCTTTTGTGTGAGACTGTGTCAAATGCCTTGCTAAAGTCTAGGTAGGCCATGTCCACAGCCCCTCCCTGGTCTACTATTTTGGTCAAACAGACAAAGAAATCGATTAGATTCATCTGACATGACCTTCCCACTGTGAATCCATGCTGCCTTGGGTCTTGTGCCCCACTGGCTTCTTCTAGGTACTCAGCAATTCTTTCATTCAGAAGTGATTCCATTATTTTCCCTACCACTGAGGTCAAACTGACAGGTCTGTAGTTTCCTGCCTCTGTCTTGCTCCCACTTTTGTGAAGGGGAATCACATTTGACCTCCTCCAGTCCTCAGGTACCACACCATCCTCCCATGATTTGTTAAAAAGGGTAGTCAGTGGTGTTACTAGTTCTCCCCTTAGTTCTTTTAGAACTCTGGGGTGAATCCCATCTGGTCCCATTGCTTTGTCCACCTTCAGTTTTAGGAGTTCTTTCAGAACCCTTTCTTCTGTGAAAGGACTGATATTGACCCCTCTATCCAGAGTGCTTCTATTGACTGGATTAGGTATCTCTCCCTCCTCTTCTTTTGTGAATACTGAGCAGAAGTATTTGTTTAGTATCCCTGCTTTTTCACTGTCCCTCTCTGCCCACCCACCCTCTCCTTTATTTAGTCTCAGTGTCCCTCCCTTTGTCTTTCTTTACTCCCTAATGTACCTATAAAAGGTTTTATCCCCCTTCTTAATTGAGTTGGCTGTCTTTTCCTTGGTTTGGGGCTTTGCTATTCTGACTACCTTCCCTGCTTCCTTCTTCTTTAACTGGTACAGTTCCCTGTCCTGCTCCTTCTGTGCTTCCTTATACTTCCTGAATGTTATCTTTTTCTCCCTAACCTTCTCCACCACCTCATTTGAGAACCATAGTGTTTTTTTCTTTCATTTTGATTTGTTTATTTGCTTCACACAAAGGCTTGTTGCCTCTGTGATGGCAGTTTTGATGTTTCCCCATTGTTGCTCCACCCCTCCTTCTTGCCTGTTTGCTTGTGTTTTTCTGAGGCACTCTCCCATTTTGACAAAATCATCCCTCCTGAAGTCCAGTACCTTCACTTTTGTATGGCTTGACTTTACAGCTGAGTTTATCGTGAACACACTGCTTGGTGGTCACTTGTTCCCAGATGGCTACCCACTTCTAGATCTGAGATCCTCTTTTTGGAAGGTCAGAACTTGAAACACTTATGGGTTGAAATAAACATTAAACCATAAACATTAAACCAAGACTAATAATAATAGGAACCTGTTACCAGTCACCAGGAAGTAACTTAACTTGAAGTCTAGTTACAAATTATTGCAAACTACACTATTAGACACACAAGTATAACTAATAGTGACATCAATACAATGGTGAATTTCAATATTAATGAAGTCAACTGGGTAAACAAAACAGCTAGAAGCAGCCTAGGGTGCAAACTAATATAAATAACAAATGAATGCGAGCTAGAACAGCTGGTACAAGAGTCAACTGGGAGGACAACAGACTAGACTTGGTACTAACCAACATTAATGACAGAGTGGCCCACTCCACTGTGATGGAACCCCTAGGAACTAGTGATTACTGTATGATCAGTGTGACCTTGGAAAATACATACAGAATCAGGACAACAGTTACTATAACCTATAATTACAAAACAGCAGATTTTAGGAAAATGGAAATGAAATTAACAGCATGGAAATGGAAAAATCAATTTAACCAAATGGCTGTAAATAAAAAATAGAAGTGCCTGAGGGATAAATTATTAAGCCTGCAAAACAAGTGGGTACGAACAAACATGAAAACCCTAAACAAACAAGTAAGACCAGTGTTGATGACATAAAACATAAATAGGAAAATGAATAAGAAAAAAGGTCTTACAGAAACTGGAAAAACAATCCTTCAGATACAAATAAGGAAATATATAACAGAGATCTGAAAATCTGTGGAAAGGCAATAAAGTATAGTAAGAGAAAGTTTGAAACTGAATTGACAAACAACAAACACACCAACTCCAAGACCTTTTATCGTTATATAAATTCACTAAAGGGCAGAGAAAAGATGGTGGACTCTTTAGAAATAGAGTTATTATAGACCAACCATCTGAGATGGCTGAAAAACTTAACATATATTTTCCTCAGTGTTCAACATAAACAGTACCAGCTCTTTGGGACTATTGATAACAAATGGAAATTCAGTCACCAACTTAGAGTCAACTCTCTTTAACAAAGAAAGAATTTATAGGGACTAAGTACAATAAATCCTCACAAATCACCTGGGTCAGATGATATTCACCCATAGATTATAAAGTACTTGGCAAAACCCTTAATCACTCCTCTAGTTGACATATTTAGAACCTCCCTGTAAACAGGTATGTCCCCAAGGTCTGGAAGAATACAGTAGTAACGCTGATCCACAAAGAGGAAAACAAACAACACATTTCTAATTACAGACTCTTCAGTCTGACTTCTCTTATTGGCAAAATCATGGAAAAAATCTTGAAGGATTATAAACTGGATAACATCAGTGTTAGTGAGGTGATAGATGACACTCACCATGGCTTTAAAAAGGGTCAATCTACTCTCACAAATCTCATTTTTATGAACCAATCAGTGAGTTACTTGACCACAGCATACCCAGTGACATGATTTTATGGATCCTAGCAAGGCTTTTGATAAAGTGTCTCATGATAAACTAATATGTAAATTAAGTAATCTCAACATAGACCAGAGAGTAGTGAAATGGGTGACTGACTGGCTCTGGGATAGGACGCAGCGCATAAGAGTAAAGGGAGACACATCGGGGCAGATTAGGGTTATGGGTGGAGTCCCACAGGGCTCAGTCCTGGGACCCATTTTATTTAACATTTATATTAAAGATCTGCACAATGGACTGAAATGTTTTGTAAATAAATTCACTGACACCACCAAAATAGGTGGTCCAACACTAACTAGTAAGGACATCATGAATATCCAGTCAGCTCTGGACACCCTTGTAGTGCTCCACATTGGAAACAACAATGGCTGTGCTAGATGTAACTGGGGGGTAGAATTAAAGACTGTTTCGAAGTGAGATTTAGATGTAATCATACAATGAAATATGACCTTCAAATCAAATAACACTGAGGTAGTAACAAAAGCTATTAAAATCCTGAGCTGCATTCGGAAAAACTTTAAAAGTTGTCGCATAATGTGAGCACCCATTTGTACAGATCATTGGCAAGCCCTTATTTAGATTACTGCTCAGAACTTTGGTCACTACACCAAAAGGGTGAAATCTGGCAAATTAAAAAAGTACAAAAAATGTACCAAAATTATTCATGGACTCGAACAAATAGATTATAAATCCAGATTAGCCAGTGTTAAACTGCACAGTTTGGAAAGAAGACAAATAAGAGATTTAATACTGATGTATAATATTAGTAATAATGTATGTCTATTGGCAGAAATGGGATTCGACAAAAATGATAAAATTCATAATACAAGAAACCACCCTAAACAATTCATAGACTGACCATACAAAGACAAACAACAGAGGAATGTTTTTTACACAATGAGTTGTGAAATATTGGAACCAATCACCAAAATCTGTTATCAATGCCCGAAATACTGAATGTTTCAAAAAAAAGATTGGATGATCAGATGGACACCTGTGAGGGGTTTTGGATTACCACTGTACAGTGGAGGAGGTAGACTAGAAGCATCTAGTGGTGCACATCTACCCCCATTTAAACCTAAATACTTAAAAATCTTATGGTTAAGAAACAATGTCATTGTTGTCACAGTTAATGCCAAAAATATATTTGCAAAGTACTGTAAGTGAACAGAAAATAACGTTTAAAATAATGTGTCAGAAGAATGGTTACTAAGGTATAACTACAATGTAACTGCAGGTAAATACTATACTCTTGCATCTGTCAGCTGTCAGTGCTATATGTATGATGTACTTTCACATTGGAACATCAGCTTTTCACAAGCATACCACTTAAAACTCATGCAATATAATATTGTTAACTGATATGCAACTACATTGATTACTTACACCATAAAAATCTTTCATTTACATAATTATTTAGTGGCTTTGTAACAATACTGAAAATATTAAAATGCATACAAAATTACATAATATGCAAAATGCAGATTTTGTTTCCTATGGGAAATTCTGCAACCAGTATCTACTTTAGGTTAAGAAAGCCACACACTTGTTATTAGTAACAAGAAAAACAAAGCAGCTGGGGACCCCACCAAGTTTTGATCAATTATTAAAACTTGATGAACAGACGAAATCTACCACTAGTGTTAAAATTCAATTTGTTGATGGCTGTATGGTGCAGGATAAACCTTGTTTCAATATTTTTAATTTGTTCTTTACTGAGGCTGAAACTTTTTGAACAGAATAACATTAACATCATTCTTCAGGACTCGGAATCCCAGTTATGAAGGGATGAAGTACCATCAAGTCTGCTAAAACATAAATAGCTGAGGTGATTGAGGCCCTTCTAAACTAAAAATCTTGTAAGTGTGGTGGACCTGTTGGGCTGACTCCACAATTATTTACAATTTCTGCTCTCCAAATAGCTGAGCCCTTAACATTCCTTTTCAGTTGGTCAGTTTCTAAGATGGTCTTGCCAAATGATTGGAAACATGCCCAAGTCATCCCAATAGTAAAGGGAAGGGGGATCCAGGCAAAATTATTATCATCCAATTACTCTCCTTTCTGTTACTTCTAAACTGTTGAAGAGATTGGTCATAAAACAGCTTGTTTGCTTTCTGGAAGACTTAAGGTTTGCTTGATATATACCAATCTCAATGCTGTAAGCAGCATAGCACCTTGACTGCCATGTTGAATGTCTTGGCTGATATCAGCCTAGCTATGGACTCCCAGCAGATCACCAGAGCCATCTTTGTTGATCTTTCCAATGCCTTCAGCATGGTAGATCACCAAATATTGCTGCCTCGTCCAGCCAGATTGGGTTTGGGTGTTGATGCCCTCAAATAGTTTACAGTTTGTCTTTCAGAAAGTAACAAACTGTTGTGAACAGATTAGAATCTAGTACACTTACAATTTCTAGGGCTGTTCCCCAAGGCTCAGATCTTGGCTCTATTCTGTTTCTAATCTACCTAAGGGTCCTGGACAAAAGTGCCACCAACGTTAAGTACCATCTCTGTGCAGATGGTACTGTTGTTTATACCTCTGGTAGTTCATTTATTGATGTACATATAAAGTTACAAAAAAGTTTTGATGAACTGTAATCATTTTTTAAATTCTCAGTTGAATTTGAATTCAACTAAAACCAAACATATGTTATTTGTTCATCCCACAAAACTGAAAGAAGTTTCAGCTGTTCATATTGTTGCTAATGATGGTGTTGCTCTGGAGTCAGTGGACACTTATAAATACCTTGGGGTCTCGATAGACTTGCAGGGTGCAGGAAGCAAACATGTTGATAATTTGGTAGGGAAAATGTATTTGTATATTTATTTATTAATTTATTTGTTTATTTGGTTTTTGGTGACCAGATAAGTATGCTAGACAATTAAATGCCTATTTTCAGGTACAACCCAGGAGGGTACAAGACAAGTAATCAACAATACAAAATATTGAACAAAGTAAAATGCAAAAGAAGATATAACAATGCACAATATACAACAAGCAAAATTACACAGTGAGATGTTATGTGTAAGAAGCATGTCAGCTAAGGTACAGCAAGGCAGAATACCAAGAACGAATACAGTGCATGCAGCACCAAGCACAAAAATACAAAGGTATAACAATTTATCCATAAGAGATTAACAAAGAGTAGTGAGGTTAATGAGATAAGAGCAGTACCATAAATTGATAAAGAGTCAGATTCCTTTACAGAGTTAAGGAAAGACTAAATTCTAGCACCGCAGACCTACTGTAGACATGCCTCCTCTGAATTCTCTTCATAAACTAGACATATTTGACCCGATATTCAAAACTGCACCTGACAATGGCGCAAGTGGTTGGGCAGCACAACTGAGTTGCCCTGGAGCAACAAAGGGATATATTCAAAAGGGATGTGCCATGGCACATCTCTTCTGAATATAGCAAGAAATGCGTGCGGTGCAAATACGATGCACTGGGGAATCCCCCAGACATTCTGAATACCAGGACTGGAAATGCTCCAGCACAACTGTAGCTGCGCCATGGCAATATCCAGATCTTCAGACCTGGATATGCAAGTGGGGCCATTTGCATGTCATTATGGCCCCATTTGCATGAATTGTGCAGGGCCAGCCAATGAAATGTGCCTGGCACCCTTCACAGCATGCGGTCCCTGTACCAGGAACTGCAGTAGAACCCCCCCAACCCATAACCTCGAGTGCCATAAATGAAGTACAATATTATCCCTGGTAGTTCAGTGATACCCCCTCCCAATCTCGACCCTCTGATTGCCGTAAATGATGTACTTTATTATGCCTGGTCATCCAGTGGTACCCCCTTTCCCGCCTGAATCTCCAGTCACCGTCAGTGTATTAAAATAAATTAAAAAGACAACCTAAAAGCACACTCAAATAAATAAATAAATTACCCTGGTTGTCCAGTGGTACCCCTCTCCCTGCCTGTACCTCTGATCACCATATGTCATTACAATTAATAGCCCTAGAGGTCCAGTGGTTCCCCTTCCCTGCCAATACCTCCAATCATCGTATGTCATTACAATGAATAGCCCTGGTGGTCCAGTGATTCCCCTCTCCCTGCCCATACCTCTGATCATGCTATATCATTAAAATCAATAGCTCTGGTGGTCCAGTGGTTCCCCCCCTTCCTGCCTGTACCTCCAACTACTCGTAAAGCCGACACTGATATCCGTGGTAGTATAGTGGGACCCCCCACCCCACCGGTAACCCTAATCACCCGTAAAGTGCACTACAACAATTCCCTGGTGGTTCAGTGGCACCCCCCACCCACACAGGATCCCCAGCCCACCGAGCTCCCCCCATCATTGGGGGCAGCAAACCCACCTGCATACCTCTGCAGCTGCCTGCTGAATGACAACTTACAGTAGCAGCTGCAAGCCCATTGGATCACACTCTGGACCAATGGGCTTGCAGTGTATACTGTAACACTCATTCACAAATACATGAATGAAGTAATTCATTCACATATTTGTGAATGAGTATTACAGTACTTTACTTTACGGGTGATTGGGATTACCAGCAGGGTAGGAGGTACCACTGTACTACCAGGGATATCAGTGTTGGCTTTATGAGTGATCAGAGGTACGGGCAGGGAGGGGGAACAACTGGACCATCAGGGCTATTCATTGTAATACAATATGGCAATCAAAGGTATGGGCAGGAAGGGGGAACCCACTGGGCTACCAGGGACATCTGTGGGTGCATGTGCACGGTATTCTGGGGAGGGTAGCCATCCATGGCTGGCAGCTGCTGTGTTGTGCACTGCAATACAGCAGCACACCTGTGGGTGGAGGGCACTTGAGCCATTTTTTATGGGCTCAACTTTGAGCCCAGGTATGCGGCACATCTCGGAGTTGTGCCAGCAGATGCGCCACACATCCCGGGCTGAATATCGGGATGTGCTGCATATGCATGGGCATGCCCCTGGTGATGTGCTGCATACATTATCTCTGTGCCCTGGTGCATCAGGAATTGCACTGCACAATTCCCACATTTGAATATTGCCCTGGGGCACAGTTTTGGGGTTGCGCTGGTGCAACTCAGATGCACCAGGTGCAACCCCTTTGAGTATCTTGGCCATTGTATAATCATGTATCACATGTAACTCTTGCTTGCCCACATGAAACCCACCATTGTGTCCTCTATAAAAGGCTGTGGTGGACCTCGTCAGCAAACAGAAGGAAACCCCACAAATATATTTTTGTGTACAAATGTGTAATGTGTCAGGCCCAGGATTGTTTGACTGAACAAATTAAGATCATGGATGTTAAACCTTCCCTGTGCAATAGCTACAGCATGTCCTTGAACTTACATACCTGTCAGCCAAGATCAATTCATCTAAATATTTTTTCAGCCACTTCATTCCCCAGATTTGGAACTCTCATCCGGCCCAGTTTTGAAGTAGGGTTGATAAGTACCCACTGATCTCGACACTGAAAATATGGTTTATAACATTGCTGAGAAGTTGTAACTGTATTTCTGGCAAGTTATGAACTACCATTTTATGTATTTATGCACTTGGCCTGTATGACTACGTATTACAGTGTATATTTTTATGTGATGTATTACTGTTTTGTGTGCTACTTGGTACTGTATAAACACAAGAGGCTCAATTCTGAAAGCCCTGAAATTGACACAAGGTGCCTGCATCAAATGGAAATGATGCAAGGAGCATCTTGTGTAAACCTGATTCTGAAATGCAGGCTGCAGTGAAAATGGGAGCCCTACCAGCACACCAGACCTGTCCCGCCCTTGTGTCTGACATGGGAGAGCACCATGGTGGAAGGCTTGTGCCACAATGAGGCTGCTACATCCCCTAATCGGGGATTCTCAAAGCGCCGCTGTGGCCTCAGGTCCTGGCTATAGTTAGGCTAGCAATGAACTGGCCTACTGGCCTGTGTGCTGCCATTGTCCTGGTACTGGATGGCCAGTAATACCATGCAGGTGGATACTGTAAGTATGCAAATATTACATAGAACATACCATTCATTTCTAGGCTGCAGCACAAACATAAATGAAATCCCATTGTGACATACCAGGTAGGAAAACTGTAGATGGGGCATTGTGACAGGAGCTGTCATAATAAGATGGTGTTCTGTAGTATCCTGTCATTACACTGCAATGCTATATGCATGTCTCACCTCAGTCTAATGGGACTTGCCTGAACCAACACCATATTAACCATTCCATTGGGTGCATAGGGATGCAACATTCATCACATGGAAAGTAATGCCATGCTTCCAACACTGTGGATAGGGACAGTTGTACAGAGGAGTGAAACTTCATGCTGTGCTCCTCACCATATGCTGTATGCAACTGTCAAAGTAACAAACAAATGCACATGGTCTGCCCTGCTAGCACCCGAAATGTCTTGGCAGCTGGGCATGGATGCCACCTTCAACCGCCATGTTATAACAGATGTCCCTGGTGTCTAGTGGCAGCTCTCATCCTCCAATCACCCACTGCTGTGTTATAACAGATGTCCCTGGTGTCTAGGGTCACCCCTACCCTCCATTTGCCCACCATCATGTAATAACAGATATCCCTGGTGGTACCCCAACCCTCCATGTGCCCATCTCAGTACATGCTGATGTTTCACTGGTGTACAGTGGCACCCCTACCTATTAATCACCTGCCTTTGATTACATCAGGTATACCCAGGTGTCTAGCAGCCCTCCACCACCTGCACTGAGCACAGCACCCAGCCCGCCATACCTATTTGGCCCGTGCCATGTGGGGGATCCATATGGCAACTGGCACAGTCCTCATCTCTCTCCACCTTGGCCAGCCACTGAATGGAATGGCAGGGAGTGCCCATACTGTCTACAGTATAGGGAGTGTGCTGGTGTCCAGTGGCACCCTCGTTCCATGTCCCTGTAATCAGCGTGCTCCCTATACTGTAGACAGTATGCGTGCTTCCTGTCATTCCATATAGTGGCCAGCCAAGGTGGTGACAGGAGGGCTGAGCCAGTCACCATATCAGATCCCCCACGTGCCACCAGCCAAATAGGTATGGGGGCCAGGTGCTGTGCTCAGTGTGGGTGGTGAGTAGGATGCCAGACACCTGGGCATATGTGACATGTTCTGAGACAGGTGATTGGTGAGTGCTACTGGACACCAGAGAAATGGCACCATGTACTTGACAGGTGATTGAAGGGTAGGGGGTGCCATAGACACCAGGGACATCTGTTATAACATGATGGTGAGCAGTTGGAGGGTGGGGGTTCCACTAGACATGGGGGAAACACCAAACATTTACCAGAATGAGTGGTTAGAGGGCAGGGGGTGCCATTAGCCACCGATGTAACAATATGATTAGGGTGATGAGGACTGGAGGCAGGGGTACCACTGGACACCAGGGACTTATGAATATTATAGGGATAGGTGATCATGGTGGGGGGGCAGTCACCACCATGCCTGATATGGTGGCCAGCTAGGTAGGAGACAAACCTTCCACCACTTCCCATGTAAATGAACCCATAATGGGCATGCATATGACCCCTTAGCACCTTGCATGCATAATGGACTCATTTGTATGTTATGGACTGACTATCATGCCATGGCTCCAAGTGCTATCAGGTCTTTTTTGTGCTGTTCCCTGCAGTTCCTTATGGGTAGCATACAGCCCAGATCCATGTTGGGCAATGCTACTTGATTTAGTGCTGCACCAACATGGCTCTATACTCAGTCGGATACTGCCAGTGCACTATCAGGCTGAATATAGCAAGCTCTAGGTCAGGTCCAAGGGTAAGCGCAGTGCAAACCTTTGCCCTGTACTATTGCCCATATTTGAATTTCTCCCTAATAAACATTTTCATGGCATGCCACGCCATCTCAACTGGATTCATATCTGTAGACCTGGCTGACAAATAGAAAACAAAAAACGTACATTCTATCTGATGTACACTTTTTGTAGTGTGGCTGCTGTTCAGTACAGTTCTTATTCAGGTGGTGTCCTGACCCAATTAATTCCAGCAGCTGCAATAGTCACTGCTGATGTAGTGTACAGTGGTAGTTAAATGAAAATTGACCGGTAATGTGGCATACCACTTGGTACGGTGTGGCAGCGAGGTTGTGGCGCATTAACACAGTGTTGAATGCCCATTACACTACAGGTGGGATATTCAGAAGGGTTGCACATGGCACAACACAGTTGCACCATGCGCAACCCACTGATGCGCCCCGGCACGATATTCAAAAGGAAATGTGCGTGGCACAAATCCCGATGCACTGGAGAGCATCAGTAATGTAGGTGGCGCAAGTGGGGGGGGACGTGCCCATGCATACTCCGCACATCCTGATATTCAGCCTGGGATGTGCTGAGCAGATGCAGGTGCAATCTGTACCTGCGCCGCTCACAGTTGAGCAAAAAATAAAAGGAGCAACAGCTGGCCACCCACAGGTGAGCTGCCATATTGCAGGGCGCAACACGGAAGCTGCCAGCTGTGGGTGGCCACCCGAGCTCCAGCAGCACCTTCATGGTAGCCCCCCCATGGCCAATCATGGGCATATGTATAAAGTAAAGGTCCAAGTTTCCTGGTGGTCTAGTGGACTGCTCCCAGCCTGATCGTGGGCATATGTATAAAGTAAAGGTCCAATATCCCTGGTGGTCCAGTGGACCACATCCAGCCCGATCGTGGGCGTCAGTGATAAAATATTAAAATCCAATCCACCCCTGGTGGTCCAGTGGTACCCCTCCCACCCACCCACTGAGCCCCACCACGCCTCCTCCCACGGTCAGCGGTGGGCGGCAGCTCCCCACCCGCATGCCACCATGCCGCCCACTGACTGACTGTGTACAGTAGGGCTGTCGCCCATTGGTCCACAGCATGAGCCAATGGGCATGCAGCCAGCACCATACCACAGTCCAGAAATGTGAATGGGATCCATTCACATTTCTGGACTGTCAGCTCTGATATGGGCTGCATGCCCATCTGGGACCAATAGGCTATCCTCTCTCTCAGTCAGTCGGCGGGTGGCAGGGGCGGCATCGCGATGGGGAACTCCGCCTGCCGCTCACTGAGGGGAGCGGGGTGGTGGGGGCTCAGTGGGCGGGTGGGAGTGGGGTACCGCTGGACCACCAGGGATGGATTGGATGTTTAATATTTATCACTGACGCCAGCGATTGGCTGGACACAACCAGTGGACCACCAGCGATATTGGACCTTTAATTCAATATATATATGCCCGCGATCGGGCTGGGAGTGGTCCACTGGACCACCAGGGATATTGGACCTTTACTTTATACATATGCCCATGATCGGGCTGGGAGCACTCCACTGGACCACCAGGGATATTGGACCTTTAATTCTATACATATGCCTGTGTTCAGGCAGTGGGGCACTTTGCCGCTTGTGCAGGGGGCGTCAGTCCCTGATGGCTGCAGCCTGGCAGAGCGCCAGGCGCAAGTCACCAGGGATCGGCACAACTGCATGCAAATGGGCCATAATGACATGCAAATGGCCCCATTTGCACCTTGCATGCATTATGGCCCCATTTGCATGTGCACTTTTGAATATCGTGGGTGATGTGCCTAGCGCAACGGCACTTGCGCTAGCACATTCCCCTGCCCCTCTCTGGTCACTTGCGCTGGTGCAGTGCCACTGCATCATGCACATTGCGGGTGGCCACAGCGTGATATTCAATGATGCTGAGCCATGGCACATCACCTTTGAATATCACCCTGTCAGCGCCCTGGCACATCCCAGTTGCTCTGCGCCCAGGCTTGCGCTATAGCCTTTTGCAGTCTGACTATTCCACCTTTGGTGTTTAAATGTGCTTCCTCAGGAGGCTGTTTCAGGCATCCACCATTATTTCAGAGACGAAGAATTTTCTCACATCTCCCCTGAGTCTCCCCCCCAGCTTCATAGCATGTCCCCTTGTTCTTGAGCATCTTTTTGTTTCTGAAAAATGTTTCCCTCTTGAACCTAATTTATACCTGTGAGGTATTTCAATGTTTTTATCATAGCCCCCTCTCTCTGCTGTCCTCCAGGGTGTATTGTACATATTGAGGTCCTTCAGTCTCACCTCATGGGGCTTGTGATGCAGACCCTGCACCATTTTAGTTGTCCTCCTCTGGACTTCATCTACCCTGTCTACGTCCTTTCTATGATGTGATCTGTAGAACTGGACACAGTATTCTAGGTGAGGTATCACCAATGATCTATACAGCGGTAACACCACCTCTCTCGTTCTACTGGTGATACCTCCCCATGCACCCTAGCATCCCACTAGCTCTCCCCATTGCCTTGTCACACTGTCTGGCTACCTTTAGTCATCGAATCTGAGTACTCCCTGGTCCCTTTGCTGTTTGGTGGTGGTTAATAGGTTAATACCACCCCACCACCCCATGTTGTACTCCACTCCTGGGTTTCTGTGTCCCAAGTGCTTCATTTTGCACTTCCTCACCCTGAAACTTTGCTGCCACACCCTTGACCACTCCTCTAACTTTTTTAGATTTCTATTCATTTTTTCTACCACCCCCAGAGTGTCTACCCTATTACAGATTTTCATGTCATCTGCAAAGAGGCATACCTTCCCTTCTAGCCCCTCTGCATGTCACTAATAAAGACATTAAAGAGGACTGGTCCCAGTAATGATCCCTGTGACACCCCACTGGTCATCCTCCCTTCCTCAGAGTGGACTCCATTCACTACCCTCTGTTTCCTGTTCCCCAACCAATTTTTCACCCAGTTTACCACCTTTGGACTCACTCCTAGGCATCCTAGCTTGTTTACAAGTCTCCTATGTAGAACAGTGTCGAAGGTCTTACTGAAATCTTGGTAGGCCACATCCACTGCTCAAACATGATCTAGTTTCCTAATCACCCAGTTAAAGAAATCTATCAGATTTGTTTGACATGATCTTCCCCCCCCCAGTGAATGCATGTGGCCTCCAATCTTGAAGGTCTCTGGATTCAAGATATTCCACAGTCCTCTCCTTCAGTAGTGATTTCATTAATTTTCCCAACACTGAAGTCAGGCTGACTGGCCTGTATTTGCCAGCCTCCTCTTTGTTCCCACTTTTTGTGAAGCGGGACTACATCTGCCCTCCTCCTCCAGTCATCAGGAACCACTCCCATCTCCAGTGAGTGGTTAAACAGGCTGTCAGAGATGCAGCCAGGTCTTCCCCAAGCTCCCTTAACAAACTAGGAGGCATTACATCTGTCCCCATTGCCTTGCCAACTTTCAGATTTGTGGGTTCCTTCATGACCCTCTCCTCTGTAAATAGCTAGTGTCTACCTCCCTTCCTTCAATGCTCCTGGTCCTTATCTGTGGTGTCTCACTTTTCCCTTCCTCAGTGAACACTGAACAAAAGTATTTGTTCAAGATGTCTGCTTTTTCCTGATCTCCCTCCATGCACTCCCTGCCTTCCCTCCTAAGTCTTTCTATCCTTCCCCTGGTCTTTCTCTTTTCACTTACACACCTGAAAATACCTTGTCCCCTTTCTGTACTTCCTGGGTTATTTTAAGCTATTTTAAGTGTATCTGAAAATACCTAGTCTGGATATGCATGTATTTATTGATATATTTTCGATTGGGGTCAGTGTAAAGACAGGAAAATAAAACATCTTTAATAATGTCCAGACTGGGTGTTGGAATATTTTTAATGCACTACTGGGACCCATGTTGGGCTAGAAGTGGGTGGGAAAGGGGAACCAAGGGAGGGGTAGACACAGATGGACTGCGATCAGGGTCAGTGTAAAAGGCAGAAAACCAAAAATATTAAATGGCCAGACCAGGTGTTGGGGATTTTTTTAATGATTTACTGGGACCACACAGAAGGTAGAAAGAGGGAAAGGGGAACCAGAGGGAGAGAGGGGAGAGAAAAAGAGGGGCTACGATCAGTGTCAGTGTAAAAGACAGAAAAATAAAACATTAAATGGTCAGACTGAGTGTTGGAAATTTGAGTGCATTACTGTGATCACATGGAGGGTTGGAACTGAGTGGGAAAGACAAAGTGGAGGGAGAGGGGAGAGACACACATGGGGCTGTGATCAGGGTCAGTGTAATTTGCATACATTACTGTACAATGTGAATACTAGATTTTTTATGATACACATGGAAAACATATACTGAATATTGATATTCAATCTGATAAGCACCCTTTTCTTTTACTTGACTGATTGCCACTGTTATAAGTAGTAGAGTGACCTGTAGTTGGAGTATCTTGTTTGAATAAAAAGTACAAAAAACAAGACACTGCTCATTTTTAATTTATGTTTGGTCCTTGCCTCCCAGAAATATGCAGTAGTCCCATTTTGCAGCTCTGTAATCATACACATGCAGCCAAACAATTCAATGCATCTTCGCCCATTATGCAATGAACTTCATACTGTAGTTCAGTTTGTGTACTATGGCAGCTTTGATAGTCACAGAGGTGGATGGGGTGGGGGGACAGGGCAGCTTTCACAACATAAAACAAATATTGATACATACCGAGGATCAATAGATTGCTATTAGCACTAGAAGGAGACAAAAAATAAGTCTGCATTTTTACTCAGACTACCTGAGTACTGAACAAATCAAATGTAGGGCTGGAAGCAGGAAGGAATGGGAATCAGAGGGAGTGGGGTGAGAGACACATAGAGGGGCTGTGATTGGGGTCAGAGTAAAAGACAGAAAAATAAAAAAATTACAAAATCACCAGACTGGGTGTTGGGGATTTTTAAAATGCATTACTGGGACCACACAGACGGCAGAAAGTGCATGGGAAAGGAGAATCAGAGGGAGAGGCAGCAGAGACACAGAGGGTTGTGAATGGGGTCAGTCTAAAAGACAGAAAGCTAAAAAACTTTAAAAAAATAGCCAGACTGAGTGCTAGAGAATTTTTAATGCATTACTGGAACCACACAGAGGGCTGGAAGTGAGTGGGAACAGGGAACCAGAGGGGAATGAGACACATAGGGCCTATGATCAGGGCCAGTGTAAAAGACAGAAAAATAAAAACAATTTACAGTATTGCCAGACAGGGTATTGTTTTTTTTTTAAATGTATTACTGTGACCACACAGAGGGCAGAAAGTGCGTGGGAAAGATCAGCATAAGAGATAGACAAATGACCAGACTGGGTGCTGGATGTTGGGTATTTTTTAAGGCAGAAACTGTTTGGGAAAGGGAAACCAGAGGGAGAAGGGGGAGAGAAAAAGAGGGGCTGCGGTCAGAGTCAATATAAAATAAATAAAATGAAATATTTAATGGTCAGACTGAGTTGCATTACTGGAACCACATAAAGGACTGAAAGTGGTCGAGAAAGTGAAAGTGGAGGGTGTGAAAGAGTTGCAGGACTCCAGAGGCTCCCTTTAAGTCTGTTGCAACAGCAAAGTTATATCTGTTCTTTCTACCATCCCTACCTTTATTTCCCCATCTACAGGTAGGCCACCTGTCTGATATCTTTGCTGTCTCTTTGCTTTAAATTCCCTTATTCTAGCCTCTGCAAGCTCCGAAAACCTTTTTAGAAGTACTCTGCTTAAATTCCCTGCACATAGAAGCAACCCATCTACGAATGTTACACAAAGATCTTCTCGATTGTGCGAACGTTGTGTTAGCGAGTCTGCAGCTGTTTAAAAAAGAGCCTGTTTGCATAAATAAAACTAAACCCCTTTAAAATGTGGACAGGTTTCTTGAATGCAAGTTTCTATACTTGCTACTGCCATGCATGACTAGTCCAGTTTGGTCCCGTTAAGAAAACGAAGGAAAAAACGCATAAGTCCTGCATGGTTCGGTGCAGGTTTTAAATGCAGAAAAAGAGCAAAATAATGTCTTATTTTGGTCAGGGCTATAAAAGAGCCCTTTAAACCTGCTGCTATGCAATGTTCTGGTGCAAGCAAAGGAGCAAGCAGGAAAAAGGAAATGTTGTTGTTGCTTATGCTGTAGTGGGTGGTTTGTAGCAGAGCTGTTTAGCACTGCAGCCTTGCACAAACCCTTGCTTTAGTGAAACTGGGTGTTTGCATATTTGAATTCATTAAACAAAGAAGAAAACAAGCACTGGGATAATATGCTTTGAATGATATAGTAATACATTAATTTTAAAACATATTTTCCAGTTTACCTGTGCAATGTTTATGATATATTTTATGATATATCTTTATATGCTTTTATGTTTTGTATTGAAACTTGAATTTATGATATTAACTTGTTCAGTGCTTTGATATATTGAAAGGCGCTGTATAAATAAAATTATTATTATTTATTAATGTTATGCTTCATTGTTGAATATAAGCTGGCACACTTTCTCATGCTTTCAAGACCTTCTCAGCCTCTTCCTTGTACACTATAGAGCTGGCTGGCCCAATCTTCATTATTCTTATAGACAGAGGACTTGAGGGAGGAGTCTGTAAGACATAGAAACTGCCCAGAATACTATTATTTCTTGGTAGATACAGTTAAACATGGTTTTGAACCCTAAAATGGGTATGTTTAATGTGTGCAAGGTATAAGAGGGTATTACAACATATAAATACATAAGAAATGTTGTAATCTTGAAAACAGAAAGAAAAGAGGCAGAACTTAACCTCCTCACCTGACCTCTTAGTACTATAAATAAAGAGATGATACTGATACTAAGCAGATCGCTGTAGGGCTCAGCAGGGAGCTGACCCTATCAAGACCCTAATACCTCCTAGTGGTTTACAGATTTGTTGATACAAGCTTATTTACTTTGGAATTATCCTCTTTTTATTTCTTTGTTGAAATATTTTGTTCCTTAATTTTCTTTGTTAAGTTTGCTGAATGAAAGCTGATTATTTTTGTTCTGTACCTCAGTGTCTGCATTTGAATCCACAATACTCTTACAGAGGGACAGAAGATAGACACACCACTGCACTGTGACTGGGGTTGTTTAAAAAAAAACAAATGGCCAGTCTGGATGTTGTGATTTTGTTTTTCTTTAATCACCACACACTGGGACCTTTGCATTTTTATGCAGGTATAATACGACCACCAGGATGTAAGTGGGCAAAAATCTGGAGACAGAGGGAAGAGAGACAGACATGGGGGCTGTGATTGGGATCAGCGTAAAGGACAGAAAATGGCCAGACTGGTGTTGAATGTTGGGAATTTTTTAAGGCAGAAAGTGGATGGGAAAGGGGAACCAGAGGGAGAGGGTGGAGAGAAAAAGAGGGTCTGCCATTGGGGTCAATGTTCCTGCTTGACATTCTATGCCCGTCAGGGACCCTACCTACCCCTAGGTCACATTTTGTGCCCATCAAGGACCCTACCTAATCCTAGATCCCATTCCAGACCCATTGATAATCTAGTCCAGTTTCTCCTGAACCATCTGCACCAGGAGTTTTAAATAGGACTTGTGTAAAAATATAAAAAGAAAAGGAGATTGGTGCACAATGCAACTGGTGAAACAACACTGGTGCATGTTCAGTATTGGGTGATGTGCCTGTTTAAAAAAATAGGCACACTGTACATTACAACTATGTGCATCAACCACGATTGCTGCCACAGTGGTTACAGTGGTACACCTCAACACCTACACTTCAAAAATAAATATGAGTAATGATTGAATGAATATTGAATATGAGATTGCACTTGAAGGACAAAATGACAAATGTTAAATGCAACAGAATGTTCTGTTAGTATCCTTACTTCCAAGATTCCAAATAAGTAAGAAATATAATTATGAGGGGCACATCATGCCAAAGCAACCTGATCATCCTCTTCGAAGAAGTGACCAGGGTGGTGGACTGGGGCATTGCTGTGGACATAGTCTTTCTGGACTGGTCTGACTCTTGGAGTCTCAGATTCAATGTAGCGAAAATGCAAGGTGCTACACTTAGGGAGGAAAGCAGATGTAGGACCTAAATGCTGTGTGAGACTCTTGCTGTACTTTTGTAAAAAAGGACATGGTGGTCATAATAGACAATGACCGGAAGTAGGACAAGCACTGGCAAGATGGCCAACAGAATGCTAGGGTGCCTCAAATGTTGGGCTACCAGCAGAGCAAAGGATGTAATCTTGTCACTTTATAACACCCTGACCATACCCCACCTGGAGTAGTGCATGCAGTTTTGGTCTCCTCAGTACAAAAAGAACCCTGATGCAGTTGAGAGTCTACAACACAGGGTCTCCAAAATGGTAAGTGGTGTGGGAACCAAAGCTATCAGAAGAAGCAGGAGACCCTTAGTATATTCACCTTGGAAGAAAGGAGGCTGAGAGAGGACATGATCTCAGTTTGTTCCTGTCAGAAGGGCATCACTGGCATCAGCAAATTCAAACAGCCAGAGTTGTTAGAGTTTGTTCTCCAGCTGGATGAAACTCAGGGGTGGTAAATTCAGGGTTAATGGCCGCTATTCATGAATGAGTGGGGGAAATGCATGAATCACATGTATCCCCCACCGCACAGCTCTGCACCCACCAGAGATCTGCGTGGGGACCGCATTCATGACAGCGGTCTCCACCCAGCTCCGGTACGTGGCCCTGCCTCCTGATGTGCAGCTATGCGGGGGTGGTCCGGTGTGGGATTGTGGACCCAGTTGCACTGCCAGTCGGCTGCCCAGACTGGGGCCCCTAGCAGATTACCTGCGCCTGTCGGTTGCCATGTTGCCGATGGGTGTGCAGGCTGCCACAGGACCGTGGTGTGGGGGACCCACCAGCACATCCCCACCCTCCCAGATGTGCCCCACAGCCAGGGGTGGACACCTTGAGGGGTCCCTTGACCCCCACCAATCACAGTGGCAGCATCAAGAGGGAGCATGTATTGGTTATATCCTCCTCCAGAAGGCGTAGCCATCACCCCCCTGGTCAAAGCACCCATACTGTTGTGAATGACGCGGTGTGCTACTATGCCTCCTGTGCCTGTCCCAGGTCCACCCCATGTGGAGCTGCACATTCGGCCGCTGTGCTGGGCACATGGGGGGGCCTACAGGGATCATGCATGGCTTACAGGGGGCAGAGTGTGCGTGGGCAGGTGTGGGTGGGCTATGTGCCGGGTTTACATGGTGCATAACCCATCCTCACCCTTTGTGAATAGGGACCAGTCTTAGGAGGCACTTTTTCTTCCAGAGAGTTGTGAACCTATGGTACAGCCTACCTGCAGAGACAGTAGGCATGAAGGGAGCAAAGGTTTTTAAGGTTAACCTGGAAAGATTTCTGTGTACCAAGGGAATAACAGGGTACCCTAGGTAGTACAGTGGGTAGGGAATCCCTATTAATTGGTACTTGTTTGCATAGCTTATTTATTTCACCCCTGCTTGTCAAGGGGGAGAGGGGGGCCACATGATGGACCAGAGTCCCTTCTGACCTTAGAGTGCTATACTTCTATGAAAGAATTCACATGTGATCAGTTATTTATTAGTTCTAAAGATAATGGAAGCCCCTGCAATTGCTGCAGCTGCATGGAAATATTGGTGCAGGTGGGTCTCCACATGTGGAGCTGCAGTTTCTCCCACAGCTGTGGTATTCTCAATGGTGGAGACAGTATACAGCTGGCCGTATGATTTATGGTAGCTGTTTTTTTCAATGCAGCTGCTCCAAAATGTTTTGCCTGGTGGGTCCAGGTGTAACATCCCTCACAGCTGTGCCAGCTAAATGTATGAAATTCTGCAGGTGGGGAAGTTTCAACCTGTAGCTGTGGCTGTGGTGTGGGACTTAGTTCCCATGTCTTTTGAAAATCTAGCCCCATGACATTAATCAATTTTTCTTACCTTACAATGTTAATAACTTGTCACAGAACGGGGTGATGTAGCAGAACTAGGGCAGGGCAGGCCGGTGTATATCCTTTTTCTAGATTTTGGCAAGGCATTTGATTCAGTGCCACATCCTGGGCTGCTGAATAAGCTAGGGGGTATGGGGGTTGGGGAGCAGATGGTTAGGTGGATTGGAAACTGGCTAACTGGGCAGTTTCAGAGGGTGGTGGTCTCATCTCCTAAGAGGGTCATTGGTAGGGTACCACAAGGGTCAGTGCTGGGTCCACTCCTGTTTAACGTTTACATGTCAGACATCAGAAGTGGTATCAGGAGTGAGATGAGCCTCTTTGCTGATGACTCGAAGCTGGGGGGGTGGTGGATGGGGAGAAGGGTAGAAGGGCCATGCAGGGAGACTTGGAGACTCTTGAGGGGTAGTCTCGCACCTAGAAACTGAAGTTTAATACCAAGAAATGTAGGGTTCTCCACTTGGGGCTTAGGAACCCAGCTCAGGAATACTTTCTGGGAGGGGAGAAACTGCAGGTTTTGGATGGAGAAAAGGACCTTGGGGTGGTTGTGGATGCCAAAATGAATAACTCTGAACAATGTAGGAGGGCTACAGCCAAAGCAAATAAAATGCTGGGGTGTGTTGCCAGAGGGATAACCTCAAGGAAGTGGGAGATGCTTCTCCCTCTGTATAACTGCCTGGTCAGACCACACCTTGAATACTGTGTGCACTTTTGGTGACTGTATTTGAAAAAGGACATTGCACTCCTTGAAAGGGTCCAGAGGAGGGTGAACAGGATGATACAGGGACTGGGGGGAAAGTCCTATCAGGAGAGACTCGAGGAGCTCAATTTGTACTCCCTGGAGGAGAGGAAGGACAGAGGGGATATGATCATGGCCTTTAAATACTTTAAGGGGATAAATAGGGCAAGCCTTGATAGGGTTTTCCAGCTGAGGGAGGCAGGGGCCACCAGGAGCATCTCATGAGGCTGGATGGTGGGAGGCTCAGGGTGGAGACTAGGGGACGCTACTTCACAGAGAGGGTGGTGGAACCTTGGAATGTGCTGCCTGTGGAACTGGTGGATGTAAATACTGTATAGGGCTTCAAGAGGGGCTGGGACAGGTATAGGGGGAAGGTAAAACTGAGTAATGCCAGACCTGGAGGTGCACCCCGATGGGGGGATGAGGCTGTGGGGATTTACGTGGGAAGAGGGATGGCAGCAATGGTGCCCCTACTGGGTGCTGATTCTTGAGCAGACTCGATAGACCATTAGGCCTACTCTGCTGACATCTTAGTATGTTAATATGTTGGTATATACAGTATAACAGATTGGTTGGTGTCAGAAAGCATAGATTTCCGATATGGAAGATAATTAAGTAATGTATTTCAAAATAAATAATTAGGTAATAGACTGTTTAGTCTGTTGAAGTCATAGTTAGACTTGGAATAATTGAAAATGCTTATTACAGCATAAAATGATACAAGTTTACTAACACAATCTGATAGGTATCTGCCTGAAACAATGATACTCTTGATATGTTATATGTTTTCTACAGTCCTTTAAGGTTGACTTAGTAAGTAGTCAAGAAATACTTAAATTGTTTTCCATAGCATCATCCATGTATCATCAAGTGCTTTGACTTTCACACAAGTTCAGGAACCTGGAAGAAAGCAATTTGCTGAAATGCAGGTGACTGAGAAGTGGTGAGATCAATTTACACTGGTTAACACCCGGAGTTCTGGAGAATCTCTGTTCTGTTTGTTTATATTTTCAGAGATCTGCATATGTAGTAGTAAAGCTTTGTTTCTTATTGAGTTCTACATAGGACAAAAATCTAGGAATGTTACACAGTTTAATTGCTTTGGAAGACTGTGCATGGGATTGCAAATAAACATATTGCTTAGAAATAAACTGCAGCAGGTTTGGTGACCCTACATTTATTTACAGACAAGAAAGTACCTGCTTGTATACTGTATGTGTATGTGTGTGTGTGTGTGTGTGTGTGTGTGTGCATGTGTGCATCTCTCTCACTCTCTCTCTTTGTTTGTAATTTATTAGTATAGGTTAATGTATGTTATATAAATTTTGCATGTTTGGGCCTTAAATAATATTTACTGGTCTTAGTGAAGATATATTGGTTCTAGTACATTTTGGTTTACAAATATGAAGCAGCGTAGTGTTTAAAGCACTGGCTTGGGTACCTGGAGATTACAAGTTTAATCCTGACTAGAGTAAAATATTCACTGTGTGACCTTAAGCTTCTCACTCAACCTTTCATTGCTGTAGTCCATCCAGCTGCAGAAATGAATAGAAGCTGGTCTATGTTGAGTAAATAGACTGTAAAATAAATGTTATATATTTATTATAGTATAGTTAGGATTGAGTAGGCATTTCTACTGTATGTTAAACCCCACATTTTGTACTTTAATAGCTGAGCAACTGTTCAACAGATTTGCACAAAATCTTGTATGTGCAGTTTCAGGTTTAAGATCTCTTGCTGTACCAAGTTTTGTTCCAGTCATATGTGTGGATTCCAAGATTCAGATAGCTAAAAACAGTGAAAACATCATGTTTTTTTTCTGTGGTTTTTTTATCATCACTTAGCATTCAGATGGTTTGGAATTTTGCTCTGAAAGTTTCAGGATATAAAAGGTATAGGACACAGTGATGTCTTTTGCTGGTTTGGTGTAAAATATTAATTTATTCTAAAGTTATAAGAATTTGACATTTTGGTTCTGAGCATACTAGGTATTTTTTTTGGATAGCTGCTTGGAATGAAAAAATAATTTGGTCCATATGAAAAAATATCCTTTTTTGTATGGGGGTAATCCTTTTTCATGAGAAGATTTTCTTTTTGGGGTGCTCCTTCAGGTTGTTAGCCTTAACGCTGACCCCAATCTCATATAGTCTGTACATCTTGGCTTCTTTACTGATGGAATGGGGTGAGTGTTAGGGTATACAAACCCAAGGAACACCCCAGGCCTGATTTGTGAAGACTCAGAAGAGGTGAAACTGTAATGGTTTTTCCTTTTCCTGCCTCCAGGGTGGGGATTGGGTGTTAGAGTTGGAAACCCTAACATCACATTTCCCTACTTTTGTCGGTTTAATCTGAACCCTAACTGGTGCATTAATCAAGTTTTTTTGCAAAGAATATTAGTATATATTTAAAATAAACAATGGATAAGGGTGGTATACAAGGATGTGTACCCATAAAGGGGGCTTATTAGTGCTATAAGGCCATGAGCCCAAAGGGTGAGTAGTTTTAATGCTCTAATTGGTCCCAGTGATGGGTATACTTCCAAGAGGCCACCTTACCCATTGTTAGTTGAATGTAATACGTTAGGATGGTTATTATGCTTAAGATTGCACTTGTGATCATTTCTGAATTTGGCCTTTTTGGTTTTTGGCCATAATGTTTTTCCTTAGTGTAGTGGCATTTTTGGCATTGGTTGTATTTTGGTCAAAGTTGTTTTCTGTTTTGCAGGGTCCTCCTATATAAGGAGATGAGGCTGGACCAGTCCATCCCTTAGTTTTTGAATGTGGTTGGGAGAGACATGCAGTTGCGGTCAACAGTGGCATGTGGTTGCTGTCAGGATGAGTGGTGTGCATTGTGATTGGTAGAGACTTTTGTATGATTTTGGAAGCAGCATCTGTCTGTGGTTGGGAGCAGCATTTGAGGGAGCTTGGTGGCAACAATATACTGTAGAGGGCATGGCATCTTAGGAGATAAACAACTGCAACTTTGAGGACATGACTGTTTAGTGAGAAATGGGGGGGACTGTAAATTGGTTCATTGATGTATTAATTAGTATTAAGTAGTGTGATCCCATAGGGTTATATGTTGTGTAGCTGTATACTTGTAATTAGTGTACATATATACTTTTAACTAGTGTAGGTATATACTTTTAACTAGTGTAGGTATATTTCAATTGTTTTATTAGTGTAGGTATATAGCTTTACTTAACGTAGGTATATAGCAGTAATTATTTGATTAGTGTAGGTATATGCTTTTAATTGGTGCTTTAGTCACAGGTATACAGGGAAATAAGTAATGGCCTTTTATATGTGGAGAAATCTGCATCCACATATTACATATAGAATAATACATGAGGTGGTGTGTATAATGAGAATTTTATACTTACCCGAGGTGTTGGATGCTATATAAACCCTGAGAGTGCAGCTTGAAGGATTTATGTAAGCATCCAACACTGAGGGTGTGTGCGAAATTCAAGTTTTACACACCACCCCATGTTTTATTTTATGTAATTGCAGGGGAGCATTTTCTCGCCTGGTTCATTTTAATTAAAAAAAAGAAGACTGTGACTAGTAGATGGTGCTGGTGTTTATAGCTTTAAAGCAGCATTGCTGCTGCTGTTAAAGTCCTTCCACAGTAGAACTTTTATTTTGTCTCTATGATTACTGGGTCAGCTGTAGTCGGGCTGAAGAACCTGACGTGCCGTTTTTACATTCATTGTCTTTTTTCTTTGTAAGGTCAAACCATGAGAACCATGAACCAATGAAGAAGAGTCAAGTTGCTGTTGGGAATTGGCAGTGGCAAGTAATTAAACAAACAGTCCATTATCTCTGTGTTCAGTGGCTGCAGTGAGCAGGTCCGTCTGGTGGCAGTGGGTGCATGCCCACAATGAGGGAAACCTGGCACATGTTCACTGTTATAACTGGCTGGTTATACTGGTGAATTATAACTGGGCTTCCCTATGGGAGAAAATACTGCCCAGTTATTTTATATATATTACAGGGGCACGGTCATGCCCCTATAGTTAGGGTTGAGTAGCTTGTTTAATGTTAAACCTCAAACTTTGAACTATAATAACTTTGCAACAGAGCAAAGGATTTGTACAAAATGTGGCATGCACTGTTTTGTGGGGTAGGTCTCTTGACGTGGCAAGTTTCATTTTGGTTGCATATATGAATTCTGAGATTCAGATAGTGCAAACACCTTAAAAGTTGCCATTTTTTGCAGTTTTTCCCTCATCGCCTTACGTCCAGACCATGTGGAATTTTGGTATGATTTTTTATGGTAGCTACAACTTGGGTAACAGAACTGCAATGTATTTGTTCAGTGAAAAAATATTAATCTATTGCAAAGTTATTCAATTTTTAAGTTTCCAGTGTTTTCAATGGGAAGTTCACTTTCCAGGATAGAGTGAGAAAGTTCGACAAAGGATTGATGTCACGATAAAGGATTCTTTCGTGAGAGATCCATTCCTTTTCATGAGCCCCCATCTTGTTTGTTTTTTTTTCACAAACTGAAAAGCATGGAAAATACATAAAAGTGTTGTCATTTTAAAAATCAAACACCAGAACATAATTAAATGGGCCCCATTTAGCTAGACTCTGATGTCTGTTTTTCAAAATTAGAGCTAAAAATACTTTTCTGGGCATCCAAAATCCCAGGTGCCCAGCTTAGCGAGAGGAGTCTTCCCCCGCGTTCTCTGCATGAGAACAGCGGATTGTCTTTAGTTCTGCAGCTGAACTCCTGCTGCTGGCTGTAGTGTGTGCTGTGAGCCACCCCGCCATTTCCCTGGTATTTGGTGGCATGACCCTCCACTCCACACACTGTCCCCATAATAACTAATATCTTCCCTGGTGTTTAGTGGCACTCCCCTCCCCAACACACCAGCAGCCGATCTGTTTTTTGTTTCTATTGGCGGTCTATTACTGGGGCAAGTTAAGCATTATAAGCGAGTCCATTGGTTTGGCACTATGGAGACTGGAGATACCCGAGGAGCTTATGGAGTAAGAACATTTGTTAAATTGCAGAGCCAAGGTCTGCCTTGTGATGACAGGTGTGAGCCCCGTGGAGTGGTGAGACAGGGTTGTTTGAACTGGAGCCCTTGAGGAGAGCTTTTTCTTTGACCACACTAAAAGTGTTTGAAGGTCTCTAAACTGCTTAAAACATATAAATTAGCCAGCTCCATGGCATTGGGCAATGGAGGATCACCTGGCACACTGGCGACCAAGGTTCATGCCCAAGCCCGGGATGACAGGAACGGAGGCCAATGGGGAGGGTTTGGGGCTTCTGAGGGATGCTGTCTTCCTGGGGGGGGGGGCAGAGCCAGCATCACACTTGAGCAGCTCCTGGGGGCCAGGTGCAGCAGTGCACTTTGTGGCATGAGTGACCATGTGCTGCATGTGCACTTACCCAGAACACCACAAGGGTTCAGTCCATGTGGGAGGGAGTGGGCAGGGCACAAACTGGAAAATTCCTCTCAGCCAGCCGGATGATGGCTGCTGGCCCGCCTGTTCACCAACTAAGCCCAGGAGTGCCCATGCCATTCCCCTGCAAACCTTGGTGAATTCTCCATGCTTCTGGGCAAGCACTTCCCCTCCTAAGTATCCTGCACCCTAGATGGGGGAACCCCTTGCAAAGGGATACAGTGGGCAAATCATGGGGGTCATGGATCAGGACTGGGGTGTTGTCAATAGGGAGACTGGCAGGGGATTGAAGGAGTGGCCAGTCGAAGGGATAGGAGGAACATTAATAAATAAAGCAAAAAACAAAAAAAGCAAACAAATCTACAGGACGTGGAGAGTAACAAGCTGTAGCTCAGTTGGGGGAACCTGAACGAGTTAAAAAAGTTCTAAAAGGAGTCTTGGAAAGAACTTAAAAATTCACTGCCAAGTTATGGGAGCGATGTGACCTCTAAATAGTTAAATGTCCTGCAGGTGGACAGATGAAAAGGTGGGTTGGGACCATCATGCTGGTAGCTAATGAACCCCAAAACTGAAAAAGGGAGCTGACTACTATGTATCGGTTGCAACTGCTTTTCAGCTGTTATGGATAAAGCTCCAAGCAAATGGGGAAGAAGTAAAACAGATATATTCTTCTCCACTGAGGTACAGTCTAATAGTTGATATATAGATACAGATATATTGCAATTTGGAAATTTGTTTCCTCCATGGGCACTCAACAAAAATGTAGTACTTGACTCTTTATAGTGATATCAAAGCACTCTTGTGATTAATATTTGATACTTGACTTTTAGAAATATAAATAACGTTTTGAGCATAGGTGTGCATGGAGGGGGGCTGATCCTGGCCCTGGTCCCACTGGTTAAATGTCCTTCAATTTTTTTTTTATTTAATTCAGCCAGGAAATGGTCGGCTAAAAAACCTGATGCTCTGTATCTTTTGTTGTTTTTGTTTCATTTAGTTTGCTCCACACGCCGCCCCTGCCTGACTCCAGAGTCTAGATCTGCAGAATGTGTCCGCTGGCGACCGCAACAGGCACAGATCAGTCTCTCCAAGTAGTCCTGTCTCATCCCAGCTGACTGTGTGCAGTGTGCACCAGTAAGTTTCAACACACAGCTGTGAAGACCCCACCCATCATCTGACTCTACAGTGAGTTAGCCAAGTGACTGAGTAAACTTACCGGAGAGAGACTGGTAGACAGAGGTCCCATCGTAGACTGAGATCGGATGCTGCCTGCTCTGTTGGTGGGGGGGGGCTGATTGTGCTGCTCAGCTCTCCACTCCTGATTCCTTACCTACCGAACATGAACAGACTGCAGGCAGCAGCTGAAGCACACTTGTTCCTTAATCCTTTTGTGGCTCCGAGTGCTGGGGGGGTTGGGTAATTGTGCTCTTTCTTTGTGACTGTCCCCGCCACAGCCTCGCAATTATTTAGTAAAGTGTTCTATGCACAGCTCAGCTGTATTTTACTTTCTGGGTGAAATCCAGCTACTGTCAAGCCATGACTTCAGCTCAGTTTGAATAAGCACACTCATACTGCAGCCTCAAAGCAATGCCTTTTCCCTCTTCCTTGCAAACAGTTTCACCGATCGTTTTCTTTGTTTTGGCCCCCTTTGAAGTCACCAGGACTTAAGCCAGCTCTGTATACGGGTCAGACTGCACTGTGCTCTATTTGTGTTTCTGCTTGTGCTCACAGACTCCTAACAGTAGTTGGCATACCTGAGTAAAGCTGCATTCGTTTAATAAATTATTAAATGAATGAATGCAGGCTATACAGCTTTATTGCAAGTTGTCTCTGGCCTAGTCTCATATGGGGACTGACAATCACCATCCCATCACCGAGTGATGAGTACAGATTGGTTTGATTAATTTAACTAAAAATACCAACACCTTAATCTGGTTCAAGGTCAGTTGGCATTCATCTGTATCCCCCTTCCCCAGGTCGTGCCTGAAAATAGGCAGGATTTGTCTAGTGCACTTACCCGGTCAACAAAAACTAAAAATATAAAAAAAAAACAAAAAAAAAACTCACTGTCACTGATTTGAATTGATCTGGACCACATTCCGTCATTGGAACTCAGGACCAGCACAGTTTTACATGTATTACTCCTTACCCTAATGAATATAAGCCAGGTCGGGGCACACCTCATTAATTGTTTCACTACATTTCAAATCTAGGTCTAAGAATACTCGAAGGCTGAGTGAGGATGTATTTAAAAACTGCTCTGGAGTCGTATAATGGACTCAGTGGCCATACTGTATTGCCCAGATACAGGCCCTGATACAAAGTTGGGAATCTGTTTCTAAAAGAATTCTTGGCCTTGAACTACTACTTCAGGAACTTCTGTCTGTCTTATAAAGGTCCCTCTGAGATACTGCCTTTTATTTACTCATTACCTACCAAAAAACACGTTGTTTGATAACCTCAAAAATGTTCTGTTTAAAACCGCTTTAAATACTGCTGAGCATTAAAAAGGTAGCTTATTGCAACATGAATTTTGAACCCTCAAGAAGGTTTTTCATTTGGGTTCTAATTGGAAATGTAAACCTTATACTTTTTGGTTTATCAAGCCAGTTCTGAACTTGAAATGTGGACAAACTTTATTTGTGGGCCCTGGGAATGACCTTAGTAAATACTGTGTTTGTGTACATGTGTGATGCAACGTGGTGCAGTGCACAGACTTTATTCAACAATTTTATTCATGGTGTTTGTTTTATGCACACAAACATATCCTTTATTAATTAAACAATGTTCCTTAACTGACAAGATATATGGTGACCTTAATACAAAGCTGTATGCAACAGGTAGTATAACTTATTAGGTTTTAAAGGAGTTAGTATTAGCCAAGGAGCTTTTTATACATATTTGTTTGGTTTTACTATCGTGCGGCAACACCTTTCTTGCCGACATCCCTGACAGCAACAGACGCAATGCCGAATGTTGGCATTGTAGTGTCTGGGATGTTGGTGTATTTTCTTTGGGGGAGGGCTGTGCCCACTGAACCCCCCGGTCTGTATGTATACAACTCTGAGTCAGAGTTGTCTTGGGGAGGGGGTGAAACACCAGGAGATGCACTGCTGGTGTAAGTGGGGACCATCACAGTGACCCGATGCTTCAAGCGAATTCTGTCGCTGTGATGATCTTTGCTGTGGCGGTGTCAACCTGTGATCAGGACACCATTTATTTATATGGTATGCTAAATATCTGGGATGCCAAGATAACCAAGATATGTGGAAAAATTTAGAGACATTATAAATATATTTATGGTGAACGCATATTTACAGTAATTTTCTAGGGAAACTGACTTGGATACAATCCTCTGGCATGAGTTTTCTTAGTATTGAATGTGGTACTGCTAAATGGAAACTATATAGATAGGGGCCTATTTGAAGACAGTAGTTTTAAAACATAAATTAATACAAACTTGTTAAGGGGAAACTAATTGAAATTAATGTATGCAATGCTGAATTCACTCTTATTTGACATTATTTGTCTTAAATGGTCTTTTTAGAGATTTATGTAAATGAATTGATCTTTGATACTTACTGTGATGTTTGCTGTTAGGCACTGCTTATACGGTTGTATATGCTTTACAGTATATTTTATGTGATTTTACCTGTTGAATTGTATCAATCAATCAATCAATCAATCAATCAATCAATCAATCGATATATTACTTATAAAAAGCGCAATTCACAGTGATCAACGCACTTGTACATATATAATAAAAGACTTAAAATTATAAATATCTAAAAACAAATTAAAGATACTATACTCAAACACCAGCGAAAATTTATCAGGAGTCTGGAAAAGGAATTTTAAATAAATGAGTCTTAAGTGCAGATTTAAAACTCTCCGTGGTCAGGCACTCTCTTAGCCGATGAGGTAGAGAGTTCCACAGGGTTGGGGCCACAAATGCAAATGACCGGGGACCTGAGGTCTTCAAACAAACCCTGGGAACCTCTAGCAAGCCCTCATCAGAGGAGCAGAGTGGGAAGTAGGGACAGAAAAGATCTTGTAGATAATGTGGTCCCTGTCCGTGTAGGGCCTTATAGGTCAGTAAGGTTGTGGAGTCAAAAACAGTGGTGGAATTCAAGCATGCATGGGACAGTCATAAGGCAATTCTAGGGGGCGGGGGTAGAAAGAAGTAGGCTGCTGGTTAACTAGGATCTGCAGCTTATCCATTAGGTAGGGAAATGAGCAGACTGGGTGGGCCAAGCGGTCCTTATCTGCCATCAAATTCAAATTCTAAATCGACCTTGAAGGTGACCCACCACTGAACTGGCAGTCAGTGCAAGCCACGGAGCACAGGCATGACATGGCATGATCTAGGTAAACCAGTTAACAGCCTGGCCACCCCATTCTGCACCAGCTGCAAGTGGTGAATATCAACCCCCGCTAGCCCTAGGTACAGGGCATTGCAGTAGTCAAGGCAGGAGGTCACAAAGGCATGTACCAACATCAGAAAAGCCTCAGGTGGGATAAGGTGTTTAATCCGGGTGATGTTCCTCAGTTGGTAAAATGAGGTCTTAATGACAGACAACAGCTGAGATTTAAGCGTCAGCCCATCGTCAAACATAACACCCAGATTTTGCACCCGGTCAGAGGTCAGCAGCTGGCTGCCTCCGAGCCAAAGCCCAGAGGGCTGACCAGCCAATGGCCCCTCTACCTGATGACCGGGGTCCACAACCAACACCTCAGTCTTATCAGGGTTCAGCCTCAGCCAGTTGGGACTCATCCAGTCTTGGATCTCAGAGAGGCAGTTGTTAAAAATTGAAACAGCTCCACCCTGTTTGGGTACAAAAGGCATGTATAGCTGAGTATCATCTGCGTAACAGTGAAAACTCAGTCCATACCACCTTATAATGTCTCCCAACGGCAGCTTGTAAACTGCGAACAACATGGGTGACAAAACAGAGCCCTGGGGCACCCTGCAAGACAGGGGGAGCAGGGCTGAGGAATAAATCCCTGACATCACTCTGAGTCCTGCCCATGAGGAAAGAATGAAACCACCTGAGGACTGTGCCCAACAGTCTACACATCAGTCACAGGCACTCCAATAACACTCCATGATCCACAGTGTCAAAATCTGCAGACAGATCAAGAAGAACCAAGATGGAACATCTCTCTTCCGATCTCTTGCTATTGGGAGATCATTAAGTACCCGAACCAGTGCCATCTCGGTACTATGCCTCTTCCTAAATCCAGACTGGAGAGGATCATAGACATCATGGATGGTAAGATGATCTTTCAGTTGCAGCACGATCACCTTCTCAATAACCTTACCCACAAAGGGCAGGTTAGAGACAGGTCTGTAGTTAACAAGACAGTAAGGATCAAGACAAGATTTCATCAGGAGAGGTGTAACCACCACCTCCTTCAGTTTGTCAGGAAACACACCTGTCTCTATGGAACACCAGACTATCTCATTCAGGACTGGACTGATTACCTCCGTACACCCCATGAGGAGGCGAGTTGGCTCCTGGTCCAGACTACAGTAGGTCGGCCGCATACCCTGGATAATCTTCACGATGTCAATGATTGCCAACTGGACAAAGTCTGACCAGACAAACTGGGCACTTGCACTCTCCCTCCAACCACCACCACATCCATTAGAGCAGCACACACAGGTCTCCAACCTGAAGCTATAGAAACATAGAAACATAGAAGTTGACGGCAGATAAGGACCGCAAGGCCCATCCAGTCTGCCCATTTCTTTTTCTACCTTATAAATGTGCCATCGGCCTTTGCTCTGTCAGTGACCTATCTATTCATAGTCATTTGTATTGCTCCCTTATGCCTATCCCATGCCTGTTTGAAGCCCTGCACTGTATTCATAGCCACCACTTCTTGTGGTAAGCTATTCCATGCATCCACCACCCTTTCTGTGAAAAAGAATTTCCTCACATTCCCCCTTAATCGGCCTCCCTCTAATCTCATGCTGTGTCCTCTTGTCCTGCAATTTTTTCTTATATTTAAACATGTTAGACTCTTTCACCTTGTTTATGCCCTTAAGGTGTTTAAATGTCTCGATCATATCACCTCTCTCCTCCTTTGCTCAAGGGTATACATTGAGCTCCGTTAATCTGTCCTCATATGTCTTCTGATGCAGTCCTGCACCATTTTGGTTGCCCTTCTGACTGCCTCAATTTGTTAATGTCCTTGTGAAGGTGTGGCTCCAATACTGCACGCAGTACCCAGATGGGGCCTCAACCAATGTCTTGTACAGAGGGATTATTACCTCCTCTTACGACTTGTGATACCCCTACTAATACACCCTAACACCCCTAGCCTTACCTACTGCTTTAGAGGTCTGCTTGATGATTTTAGGTCATCAGTGATGATGATGCCCAAGTCTCTTTCTTCCTTTGTGACTGCTAGCAACTCCTCCCAGCCTATAAGTGGCTTCAGGGTTTCTCTTCCCTATGTGCATGATTTTGCACTTCTTTGCATTAAATCTTGTTGCCACTCTTCTGACCATTTTGCTAGTTTATCCAGATCTCTTCTCATTCTGCCCACCCCATCTGGATCATCTACTCTGTTGCAGATCTTGGTGTCATCTGCAAACAGACAAGCCTACCCTCTAGTCCGTCTGGGGTCACTAATGAAGATGTTGAATAGGACTGGCCCAGGACTGATCCCTGAGGTACCCACTTGTGACTTGCATCTCTTCTGACTGTATACCATTTACCACCACTCTGTTTTCTGCCAGTCAACCAGTTTGCCACCCAGTTGACCAACTTCTGACCCACCCTGAGCCTACCTAGCTTATTTATCAATCTTCTATGGAACAGTGTCAAAAGCTTTGCTGAAGTCAAGGTAGGCGACATCAACTGCTCCCCTTGGTCCACCACTCTGGTTACCCAGTCAAAGAAATCCATGAGATTAGTTTGACAGGACCTTCCTTTGTAAACCCATGCTGTCTTGGATCCTGTGCCCTATGGATTCCAGGTGTTGCACTATCCTTTCCTTAAGGAGTGCCTCCATAATCTTGCCCACTACTGAGGTAAGACTGACTGGTCTGTAGTTCCCCCTCCTCCCTGCTACCACTCTTGTGGAGCGGGATCACATGAGCCCTTCTCCAGTCTTCTGGGACCTCTCCTGTGCTCAGAGACTCACTAAACAATTCTGCTAATGGCTCTGCTAGTTCCTCCTTTAGCTCCTTAAGTACCCTGGGATGTATGCCATCAGGTCCCATTGCCTTATCCACCCTGAGCTTAGCAAGCTCTTGTAGGACCCTTCTTTGTGAAGGGAGTAGTGCTCACCTCCCTCCCCTGTGTCCATGATGCTGAGCTGTGGGCCCTGCCCTACCTTCTCTTCAGTAAATACTGAGCAAAAGTATCTATTTAGGATAGATGCCTTTACAGGGTCCTCCTCCTCACATGCTCCCTTTTCTCCATTAAGCTTAGCAATACCCCCTCTGGACTTTCTCCTTTCACTAATGTATCTATAGAAAGTCTTGCTATCAACCTTATCTGTGAAGAACTCAGCGAACTCATCACACTTATTCCGTGAAAATGCTCCCCAAGACTGCAGGCAGGCTGGATTGCACAGTCTGTCGACAGTTTGGAAGAGCTGAGCTGGCGATTCCTCGCAGCAGCAATCTCCCTGGACAAGAACTCTGCCTTTTTACGGGAGATGGATGATTGATAGTCCTTTTAATGGGCCATCAATCTAAGTCTGTCAGCATCGAGGTCAGATTTCTGCCAGTGCCGTTCCAACCATTGCCCCGCCTAATAGGTCAGACATCAAACTTAAGCTTACAACTAATGGCACCCCCACACCTGCTGATGCCATCCACTTTGTGCTGTTTATATTTTCTGGTATCTAGTGGCACCCCCACCCGCTGATCGCCATCCACATTGTGGCCTTTATATTCCCTGGAGTCTAGTTGCACCTCTCACCCTCCTATTTGTGGCAACACCTGAAAGAAAGAAAATGGTTCCTCAATGTTTTTTTTAACCTGCAAAAAAAGATCCCTCACCAATCAGCCCCCCCACCCCTACCTCCCATTCAGCTCCCATTACCCTGCACTCCTCAGTACACCCTCACACACCTTCACTCACCTGAACAGGTACCAGGTTCAAGACCCACTCTTCGATCGAAGACATGTCTTGCAGCTGGAACCAGTGACTGCACTATGAGAAACTAAGGTAAATGTGGTTCAACATATTTCAGGGGAGTTTCAACTTTTATACATAACTTCACCAGTTGTTTGAGATTTTTTTCAACATGGCCTTTTGGGACCCCACCTCATGAACAATGGGACTATTGTTTCACAACTCATGCCCAAAAGCTGATTTTGCAGACATTTTTTCTGTCATTGTTCATGAGATGGGGTCATAAGAAGGCTATGTTGAAAATTTGGGGTCAAAATATGATAAAATGCAAAAGTTATGACTATTTGTTGCAATTTCGCTACGCATGCTCGTAACTTTGAACATTTTAAATATTTTGACCCCAGATTTTCAACATAGCCTTCTTATTACCCCACCTCATGTATGTGACAGCTATCATGTTTAAAATTCTGCCCAAAATATGTTTTCGCACCTGTGACGCAGAATGGCATTGCAGTTGTGCAGGAATATGTTTTGGTGGAGATTCAAAACTTTTCTGTACCAGGTACATGAGGTGGGGTAATAAGGTAACTATGCTGACAATTTGGTCACTGTTGTACTATAAATGGAAGCGCGGGGCCTGGAGGGTCCTGGGCTTCCACAGATATACACACACATCTACGGAGGGCTGTGAGTGCAGGGTCCAAAGTACCCTGAGCTCCCACAATAAAATAAGGATGTTATTTTACTATCTCAAAATGTAAGGAAATAAGCTGAAAAAACTTTATGAATACTCCATTTAGGGTCACAGCAACAAAAGTTGGGAAATGAGGCATAAGGGTTTCCTTTTTCAAATTAAATGTGCTTTATTTGGATATGGAATAACATCCAGAAAGAACGAAGTCAGTAAAATGACATTAATCAACAACAGATAGGAGTTACATGAGATATTATCCAAAGATTATATAATAATAAAGATTTACATTAAACTGGTTTTGCTATAATGTTAACAATTCACCCACCCACCCTCCTGAAGAAAAGCCCTCCATCCCCTCACCACCAGGGAAGTAAACAGGAAAAAAAATGGAAAAAGAAGAAAAAGGGTTTTGTAAGTTCTCTCTGATAGTCACTGGGATGTAGCAATAGAGAGAGCCAGACATAGTGGGGCTGTAAACAGTAGGGCTGTGCATGGTCCGAATAGTATTTACTGAATGCCACGAATAGTAGGCTTGCCAAATATTCGGATGGACATTCCGAATAGTTCACTATTTGGCTACTATTCAGGACGTACTATTCGGTGGGTGAGATTTCAAAATCTCAGAGAGCTTCGCTGGCCAATCAGAGGTGGTTTTTGGAGCTCAGAGCCAGGAACACCATGTGATCTCCTCACTCTGAGTGTGTAGATGAGAGGAGACAGTTGTTTCTCAGAGAGCTAGCTTAGGGTTACCACCTGTCCCTATTTCCGCAGGACAGTCCTGATTTGGGCAGCTGTGTCCCTCAAAAAAACATGAAAAATACTACATGTCCTGACTTTGTAGTAGTAAAACTATTTTCTAATTTTTCATTAAATGTTGCAGAAGACTATCATACCTTAACTAAAATACCTTAAAATGATAAGAAACAATAGAAGCAACTAAGAAATCACAATACTTAGCCTTAATTCAGATTATATAGAGAAAACAAGTCTGTTGCATTGGTCACGGCTATGTACTGTCCTGAGAAAAATCTTGTTTCAGTAACAAATGTCCCACTTTGGGCTTCTTAAAAGGTGGTAACCCTAAGCTAGCTCTGTTTAGTTTACCACTTGTAACTTTTATAACTGTTTAAAAAATGTTTTGTGTGTGATCCAGTTTTTACATCTGATCACCTTGTGACTGCATCTGACTGCAGTTTTGTTTTTCATCCTTGAAACTGGGCTCAGTTTCAAGGAAAAGGAAAGTCTGTGTGTAAGTGAATCTGTGTGTGTGCTGCTGCATGCTGACTCCCCTCCCCCACTGCTTACAGTTTCACAGCTCAGCTGAAGCAGTGTGGTTTGATCTTTTGCTTAAGAACCAATTAGTTCTTATCAGGATTTTTTTTTTGTCAACAAAGTGCAGTTTGGCTTTTTCATGTAGTGAGTAACTGTTACTGGGCTCAGTAACAGTGAGTGGCTCAAGCTTTTGCTGACTGCCCCATCCTCACTGCTGTGCTTGCTTAGCTTTTTGTTCCAAATCCACACACAGCTCCTGTAGTATATTCTATTTCTTTTGAGAAGCAAATTGGTATTTTGCTGTAATCAGGTTCCGGGCTCGGTTCCCTGCATAAGTGAGTTGTGATTGTCATCTGACTCCCTCTTATCTGCGTTGCAGCTTACCGGGTCGCATACATCATCCGCGTGTGCTTTGTATTGTTGTTCTTGTAATCTGTGTCCTGCAAGTGCATGTACAGTTGTCTGCACACATTGTTTTTTGTTTTTTTGTGATACATAAAGCAGCGTATTTTTTCCTCACTGGGTCAGGCTTGGCCCATTGAATTGTTGCTGACTGTAGTCTGGTTCTTGGTTCAGTTCCCTGTACAACTGAGTAAGGATGGTGTCGCAGGTGACTCCTCCCTCCACAGCTCACTGCACCTGAGTGGCCTCCTGTGCATGTGAGTTTTTTCTTTTTTGTGTGTCTTCGCCCCCTGTGTGTGCACTACTGTTGAGTGTGCACACGTAAATTTTCTGTGAACTTATTTAGTATTTCTGTGCGTGTCAGGCATGACTCACTGGGTTCTGTGTGTTGTAAGTTGTTTGGTGCACCTTCAAAGCTTGAATTGCTGTACTGTGTGACTGCACAACTGACACCGTACAAGTAAGAAGTTGTTTGCTGACTCCATCTGTCTCTAGTATGAGCTTGACTTTATTAGCTGCTACATACGCGGTGTTGCTATTGTTGTTTTCTGCAAGACGCACTCAACATAAACAAAGACACTAATCACAAATAATATGCACAGTAAGTTAAGGACCATGTCTCATCAATCCTCAGAACGTGCATGGTCCAGCCCAAGCAGTTATCTTCACCAGCAGTCATAAGTGGTGAGGAACAGGGTGAGAGAAGGTCTGTTCATATTCGCCGCTCTAAAATAGTTTTCTCCCTTGATAAGCCTTCAGGTTCTGATGTCAGTAAGATTGGGGGTAGTACTAGTACTACTGTAACTTCAACTGCTGCCACTACTATTACTAGTACTGCATTTGCAGCACCATCATTTTATAAAAGTAGGAGGGCTTTACAGATGACATCTCCAGTTATATAAGAACAAGAACCCACCCCTACTACCAGTGGTAGTACTATTCACACAACTGCCCCCATAGAGGTAACATCGCCTAATAGTGTGCTCCTTCCCACTATCACCAGTGCCGTGACTTCAGCAACCAGAGCAAATCCTTTTTGTACTGTTGACACCACCACTACCATAACAGTGTGCACTGTTATTTGTGCTCCTTGCACAGCCACTGTCACCACAACCTTTGCCTCCATTAGTAGTCCTCAGTGTTCTGCTGTCACCATGACTACTGTTGCCAGTATTACAACTAGCTGTAATATGATGCCAATTTCTTCAGCTGTAACTCCTGATTGTTATTCTGGCACCAGTACTACTGTCAACAGTTCTACTACCTTGTCAACTGTGCCCATGACCATAGGTACTGTGACTAGTACTGACCATGAGACTGTTACAACGACTGCACCAATTGTGTTGCCAAAATGTACTGTTGCTCAGCCTCGCAAGTTTCCTTTCACCACATTTTCGTTTGCTGATGTGGAGGATTCTGAAGAAGAGCATTCATCTGGTTCTGAATATTTACCAGAGCCTCAAGACTTGATAAGTACATCATCTGACAGTGATACCCACCTAAGCGAATTTGGCAATGAGGCCGAATATGTGGCATATCTGTGTGTGAGAAGTGTGAATGTGCAGCTGCCAAAAAATGCAGTGCTTCTTGTCGTGGCAAGCAGGCCAGTCAGGGTCACCCTCCTCCTCCTCCTCCTAAAAAAAACAAACAGTCCACCCTGTCCTTTCAAAGAGTTGTGTCAAGTTCAACTCCATCTGATACACAAAGTAGTTTTACAACTACATCTGTTGTGGAGAAAGACAGGGGTAGAACAACTGCATCCACTGCACCCAGGTCTGATAAGGGGAAAGGGGTAAAACATGCCCATGGTCGCCCTATTGGGGCCCGTACTTCCACTGTCAGTGCAAGGAAAAGTGTGGTGTGGCTGTACTTTAGTGTTGTAAAATATGATTCAACAAAGGCAGTATGCTGTGTGTGCGACTGTGCTATAAGTCGTGGTAAAAACCTCTCAAATCTCACAACATCAATGATGAACCATCTCCGAATGAAACATCCCAGTGCACTTCAGCGATCCACAGCTGTTCCTCCCCCTCCACGACATGTGCCTGTCAGACCCTCTTCTGGTACTGGTCCAGTAGATGCACAAAGTATTGTTAGTGATTCTATTACTGAGACAGACAGTGTGCCCTCAACTTCTCCTACACCACTTATAGCGCATTCCTGTACAGAAGCATCACCCATTCTGCCTTCTTCTGCTCAGTTGTCTATTATTGTAACACCCTCCACCATGGGTTCAAAGTCAAAATCAATGTGATGTGGCACCACTTTGACTACACCCATCATGCAAGCCTTCCATGCCCGCACCAAATACCAGGCATCACACCCTACAGCACAGCAGATCACCAATTTAATTGGTGAGATGATGGCCTTGGATCTGCAGCCATTTTCCATTGTGGAAAACACAGGTTTCCATAGGCTGCTGCAGCATTTGCACCCTAGGTATAATATACCATCACAGACCACATTTTCACGAACTGTAGTACCCAACATTTACCATGACTTGAGAAAAGAAGTTGCCAGACTACTAGCACAGGCTGTTGGTGGAGTTTTCCACTGCACAACTGACATATGGATCAGCATGAATTCAAATCATGCATATATGTCACTGACAGCACACTGATGTGTTGCAGATGTGGTAGTTACTGGTGGTGATGGTGGTACTGGTGCTGGTTCCATCTCTTCCCCCTCTCTCTGCAGGTCTGCTTTGCTAAATGTCAGTGTTATGGAAAAGGATCACCGGGCTATAAACATACTGTCATTCCTGCAAGAGATGTTGAGCCCATGGATTGATGGCAACAATTTGCAGGTAGGATTTGTGGTCACAGACAATGCCACAAATATGATAAAAGCACTTAGAGATGGCAATTTTGAGGGGATGTGCTGCTTTGGTCATACACTAAATTTGGTGGTGACAAAGGCTTTGGCAAACACAGCAGAGGTAGATCACACAGTCAAAGTAGCCAGAAGCATATGCAGCCACTTCCATCACTCTGTGAAAGCCACAAACTGCCTCCATCAGCTACAAGAGCATCTTCAAATGCCGCAACTTCGTCTCATCCAGGATGTACAGACCCAGTGGAATCCCACCTACTACATGCTGCAAAGGCTTCTGGAGCAAAAGTGGGCCCTTCATGAGATGAGCATGGAAACTGATACAGGGGAAGTCCTTGGACATCAGGACTGGGCTGTGATTGAGGGCTTGGTAAAGGTTTTAGCCCCATTTGAAAGGAGCACTCGTGACTTTAGCTCTGATTCTGCACTGCTAAGTCAGGTAATTCCTGCTATACAGATCCTGAAAAAAGCCATGAGGAGATTCAGTGAAAATGCTGAGAAAGATCCAAACAAGACACCAGGAACAGTGCTATCCCTTGTAGAAAACCTCACCACAGAACTAGATGTTAGATTTTCTGATCTCTGATCCAATAAAAAGCACATATTTGCCACTATGTTGGATCCACTACACCTTATAATGCCCACTCACAGGGTTACAGACATTCAGAAGCAGATGTGCTCAGAACTTAGTTTCTGCATCCTTGGGTCGATGAAACCAGCAGGTAACCCTATTGATGAGCCAGTCTCAGAATCACAAACTGAAAGCTGTATGGAAAACCTTTAGAAGGAGGGTGACTGTTGGGCTGAACTCAGCTCATCACTACAGGCTGAGCAGTGGAAGAGAACAGAACAGCAGCCACAGTCGGCAGCCAATCTGCTGAACAGTTATTTCAATGAGCCTCTGGAGTCATTCTCCTTAAATCCAGTGGAGTACTGGATCAAAAAGATGAAAGCATCTCCGCACTTGGCACAGTTGGCCCTTAAATATATCTGTTGCCCCCCTGCCAGCATACCGCCTGAACGAATGTTCAGCACTGCTGGGGATGTGGTGGAACCTCATCGATCCTCACTTGACCCAGTACATGTGGAACAACTTGTGTTTATAAAAATAAATCTACCTCACCTTGGTTACACATATGGCCACTAACAATTGCATTAAATAATTGTCTTGTACTGGATACAACATTTGTGTGTTGTAGCATTGACCCATACACAAGCCATTCTGTGTTAACCATCATTGTTCTGTTAGCAAATAAGCACATGTTAACATTTATATTCAAAGTCATACTAACACAAATCTGTGACCAGTACTCTTTTCCTTTATTACTTCCACTGTCATGGTGTATTCTTTTGAACGAGCATGCCCTGCAGTTCCCAGTGCCTAAAACTGCCACCCACCTATTGATTGCTGTTCCCAATACAAAATCCTCAACTGGTGTTGCTACATCTCTCATCCCCTGTGTTGCTCGTGCCCATATTCCATCAATCCCTTTAACAGCTTTCCAGGTGCCAGTTACCAGTGTGGCATCACCAGTCTCAAGTATTTCACGTGCATAAAATATGGCAGCTAATAGTGTGTCACCTCCAGTCTCAGTGTTTCCCATGCCTGACATATGGCAGTTACAAGTGTGGCATCACCAATCTCAGTGTTTCCCATGCCTGAAATATGGCAGTTACAAGTGTGGCATCTCCAGTCTGTGTTTCCCATGCCTGAAATATGGCAATTACAAATGTGGCATCTCCAGTCTCAGTGTTTCCCATGCCTGGAATATGGCAGTTACCAGTGTGGCATCACCAGTCTCAAGTATTTCAAGTGCATAAAATATGGCAGCTAATAGTGTGTCATCTCCAGTCTCAGTGTTTCCCATGCCTGAAATATGGCAATTACAAGTGTGGCATCGCCAGTCTCAGTGTTTTCTATGCCTGAAATATGGCAGTTACAAGTGTGGCATCACCAGTTCCAAATATTTCGAGTGCAAAAAATATGGCAGTTAGTGTGGCATCTCCAGTTTCAGTATTTCCCATGCCTGAAATATGGCAGTTAACAGTGTGGCATCTCCAGTTTCAAGTATTTCACATGACTGAAATATTACGGTTATGAGTATGGCATCACTTGTCTCAAGTATTTCACATGACTGAAATATTCCAGTTACCAGTATAGCATCACATGTCTCAAGTATTTCACATGATTGAAACGTTCTGGTTACCTGTATGGCATCACCATTCTCAAGTATTTCACATGCCTGAAATATTCCAGTTACCAGTATGGCATCTCCAGTCTCCAGTATTTCACATGACTGAAATATTCCAGTTACCAGTATGGCATCTCCAATCTCCAGTATTTCACATGACTGAAATATTCTTGTTACCAGTATGGCATCACCCATCTCAAGTATTTCCCATGCCTGAAATATTCTGGTTACGAGTGTGGCATCACCAGTCTCAGTTATTTTCCATGCCTGCAAAATTATTGCAAAGTGCTGCAGTATGCTGCAAGAAGCAGTGTAATTGAATGGCAGTTAATCTCTAGTCATCCAATATTTTGTGACAGCATTTACTGCAAAATACTGAATTACATCTTGTCTTGCTTCACTGTATACTATTGATACATAATACAATTCCAGAGAAGGTGGTGAGATAGACTACATGGACGATGACAGACAGATGTCACTTTATTAGATGGTCTCAAATATTTTTCTCCCCAAGCAAGCCTTTTAGTTCTTGTAGCATTGGGAATAGTACTACTACTACTACTAATACCACCGGCAGAACTATTACTACTACTGGTGTCGCCACCTGTTCCATCTATACACTCACTGTCACATCCTTTTGTGCAGTAGTAGGAGGGCATTAGTGCATACATGCTTTGTGCAGGAAGCAGCAGACACCACCACCAGTGTTCCCACTGCTATCACTATGGCTGCTACATCTACACTCAGTGTGCTTCCCACCACCACCGGTGCCATTCATACAGCAGCCACCCTTTCAGCTGTCACCACTATGGCAGCCACTGTTACCACTATTCTTATGCCCATGGCCAAAGCACTGTCTACCCCATGTCTGTGGATTTATGTGATAACCACGAAAGCGCAATCACGATTGGTGGCAGGGCAAGTATATATCACCGAAAATCTATTTCAGTGATGTACACCCCCATTGCACAGGAAAACAGTGCCAGGGACTTAAAGTTTGATTGTTCATGCAGTGGGTTGTGCCCTTGCATTGCCCCATGCCCCCCTACTAAAGAATTCTTAACTCCAGGGGGGTGAAAAATCTGGAGAAAAAAAATTGGGGGGACGCACACAAAATGTAGGCATGCCGGACCCGAACCTGGAACCCTTGCACCTTTAGGCTGACAACCACCAACCATGCTATGGGGCAGCTTGGCAGCCCCACACCAACCACAGCAGGCCAACCCTCCTTCCCTTCCGTCACACTGGACCCCCCCCCGCACACGCACGCATATAGTGATGTCCTGTCGCTATATGCGCCCACCTCCCCCATCTGGTCACCCTTCCTCAGCAGTAGCCCCTTCAACATGCACCAGGATTGAGTTGCCATTATTGCAAGCACTCAATTGCTGATGCCCATGTCATGGGCTACCATGTCTGTGACCATGAACACCCTCCAGTGCTGACCCAATGCAATGCTTGATATCGTTTTAGGAGTGCTATATGTGTGGTGTGGTGGATCAAGTGTGCTGCATGTAGCTTGTATTGCATTAATGAGAGCTCTGAGTTGGTGGTTGAAGTCTCATTGAGGTGTATATGCTACACCAGGTTTAATAGGTGATAAATGGTGTTGTTAAAGTGCTTTTTTAAAGTTTCCTTAAAAAAACACCTTTTCTGGCTGAATACCGAAAACCGAATAATGAATACTGAATACCTGGGACCCAAGTACCAAATATTCGGCCGAATATTCAGGAAAAGATATTCACACAGCCCTAGTAAACAGTAGTTACAAATAATTAAGTGCTACTGAGAGCTCTAAGGGTCATATTGCTAGCAAAGTGTACAAGGGCACCAAAATCCCTTGATATGTGTGGTCTCGATTTGAGATACTGGCTAGAAGTTTTTCAGCTTGTAAAGCAAAAAGGATTTCACGAAACCATTCAGTGACCATTGGGGTATGTTGATCCAGCCAGTGGCGCATTATAACTTTCTTTGCACATATTGCCGGCCCGCCGGCGCAGCAGTGGGATTTCTGCTTGTGACGCCGGCGCACCGGGTTCGAGAACGGACCCTGCCTGAGGGCTTATTGGGAGAAGGATAGAAGGCCCATCGGACTGCTCTCCTTCCGGGGAGGGATGGGAAGTGCTTGGGTCGGCGCGACTCCTGGTGGAGACCAGGTGTAGCGCAACTACAGACCTCAACAGTGTGTGCGTCGGGCGGGCAGGACGCCTCGCGTCATTGCACGTCCCCGCCTCCCGAAAAGAAAAATGGGAGTATGCTGCCGCCCTGATGGCTAGTCACAGCTAATTAGCCTCAGGCCAGCCCTCCAACCCTAGTTTGACTGCTGCGGCTGTGTCTCCCCAGTGCCGCAGCCCCACCGTGGGGAGTAAGCCATGGGGTATCGGAAGGGCACGAGGCTGATGTGAGGGGGTGGAAGCGTGACCGGCAGATGGTACCGGGCTACCAGCGGCTGGGGCAGAAAATATAAATAGAAAAAAAAAAAAAAAAAAACTTTCTTTGCACATATCGATACAAGGGCCATATGTTTTCGCTGATTGCCTATCAGGATATTCCCATAATCACCCAGTATACAAACCTCAGGGAGAAAAGACTCGGATAAACCAAGTAGGTGATCTAATGACATAAAGGTTTCCTACCCTAACACCCCAACCCTGCAAACCAGGCAGGAGAGCAGGTGTGGGGTATGCCTTGGGCTTCTCAAGCCAAACACTCACCCCATTCTCATAAAGTCTACACATCTGACCTTCTTTACAGATGGAATGGGGTGAACGTTAGGCTTCAGAAGCCCAAGGCACCTACCTGCTCTTCTGCCTGGTTTATCGAAAGTGAGAATGAGGTATTAGGGTTGGAAATCCTAATGCCTCATTTCCCAGCTTTTGTCACTTTGACCCTAACTGGAGCATTAACAAAGTTTTTTGCAATGTGTATATATATCTACACACACACAATACAGGAGTGGGGGTAAAAATGACAAGATAAAAATATATCTTGACTAGTGACACCAGTAACAGCAACATGTTATATTATGTGGCTGTTACTATTGTCACAATGGATATTGATATTGGATCCATTGAAAAAGCGAGTTTGTACTTCCGAAACACCTCTGGATGTCTTGTGCATTGCTGTTTTGCACATGGCCACTAAATAAAATGAAGCACATTTAAGAAGCTCGCTGGAGCATCCTTTATTTCAAGTGGTGAGTGTGGGATTTAAACTGTTGAACTGTTTTGGATGTCTTATTCCTGCACCACCAGTCCTTGTGCAGCCTCTCTTTTTGCCTGATTGAATATACAATATCTTGACTCAGAATAGGCAATTTATCCTCACTTGTGAGTGTGCAGGACTTTCATAACTAACATACTAACATACTAAAATGCCAGCAGAATAGGCCTAACGGTCTTTCGTGTCTGCTCGTTTGGTCAGCCCCCACCCTGGGTGCTGACCTTGCTGTCCCCCTCGCCTTCTCTGGCTTCTCCCTTCCCAGTTCCGGATATTCTTGCTGCATTGGATTTGCTTCCTGAACCCTTCCCTGTACCTGTCCCACCCCTCTTGAACCCTCCACTGTCTCTGCCTCTACCAGCCCCTAGCTAGTGCATTCCATGGCTCCACCACCTCTCAGTGAAGTAGCACCTCCTCCTTTCTCCCCTGAATCTTCCCCCCTCCAGCTTCCACCCATGCCCTCTAGTGGCCCCTTCCTCCTTCCTTCGAAGCACCCTGACACTCCTCCCCTATTTACCCTCTTCATGTACCTGAAGACCTCTATCATGTCCCCCCGGTCCCTTCTCTCTTCCAATGTGTACATATTTAGCCTTCGAGCCCTCCTCATAGGTCCTGTCCCCAAGCCCCAAATCATTTTGGTTGCCCTCCTCTGGACCCTCTCCAGGAGGTTAATGTCCCTCTTTAGTGTGGCCTCCAAAACTGCATAGTACTCCAGGTGCGGCCTCACCAAGCAGTTATACAGAGGGAGTATCACTTCCTCTTTCTGGGTGATCCCCTAGTGATGCATCCCAGCATCCTGTTGGCCTTGGCGGCTGCCCTCCTACAAGTCTCAGAGTTGTTCATCTTGACATCCACCACCACCCTCAGGTCCCTCTCAGCCATTGAGACTTGTAGTATTTCCCCCAGGGTGACACTTGGCCCGGTTTCTGGCCCCACAGGTGGGTCCTTGCATTTCCTGCATTGAACCTCAGCTTCCACTTTCTAGACCATCTTTCCAGAGCCTCCAGGTCCCTGCAGGGCCACCCTCCTCCTCCCCATCCACCACTGCCCCAGTTTCGAGTCATCTGCAAAGAGACTCATCTCACTCCTGATTCCTGTCCTTATGTCAGATAATGTGGGCGTTGAACAGAAGGGGCCCAAGGACTGATCCCTGTGGGACCCCACTAATGACCCTCATTGGGATGAGACTATCCCACCAACTACGACCCTCTGGGTCCGGGTCCTGGAGCCAATTGCCTATCCATCTGATCATCTGGTTTCCCACCCCATTTCTCCTAGCTTATCCAACAGGCCCACATGAGGAACAGAGTCAAATGCCTTGCTGAAGTCTACAAAGAGGACATCCACTGGTCTACCCAGGTCCAAGGCACTTGTCACCCAGTCATAGAACTCCACCAGGTTTGTCTGACACGATTTCCCCGGGATGAATCCATGTTGTCTATCGTCCAGGCACCCTGACTTATCCGGGTCCCCCCCTAGCCTCTCCTTGACAATGCCCTCCATCACCTTGCCCACCACCGATGTCAGGCTGACAGGCCTGTAGTTCCCTGCCAGCTCCCTTGATCCCCTTGTGGATAGGCACTACATGCGCCACCTTCCAGTCTTGGGGCACCCACCCTGTCCTCTCAGAGATGGTGAAAAGCTCTGCCAGGGGTTTCGCCAGGACATCTGCAAGTTCCTTCAGCACTCTAGGATGTAATTTATCCAGCCCCGGTGCTTTCTCCGTCTTAAGGGAGCTGAGGGCTTCCCTCACTCTCTCTGCTGTGATTTCCACTTCTGGCTTTGTGACTTTGCCACTTGTGAGTTATGATCCTGCCCCCTCACTCTTTGAAGATAAATTGCATATTTTGAGTCAGCCCATTACATTTCCTATATATATATATATATATATATATATATATGCAGCAAATACAGCATAAATGGGTTTAAGTAATAGTATATTGGTTGCAGCCCGTATGAAATTATTTGCTGAAAATATATTGGTTAAACCCATCTGCCATACCATTGACCACTCCTCTAATTTCCTCTGGTCGCTGCTCATCCTTCCACTATCCCCTGGAGTGTCCAGCTCCACCTTATTGCAGATGTTGGTGTCATCTGCAAAGAGTCAGACCTTCCCTTCCAGTTCCTCAGCAATGTCACTAATAAACATATTAAAGAGGACTGGTCCCAGCACTGATCCCTGAGGCACCCTGCTGATCACCCTCCCTTCCTCAGAGTGAACTCTGTTTAATACCACCCTCTGCTACCTATCCCCTAACCAATTTCTTACCCAGTTTACCACCTTTGGACAGACTCCTAAGCTACCTAGCTTGCTTATTAACTTCCTATGTGGAATGGTGTTAAAAACCTTACTGCATTCTAGGTGGACCATATCTACTGCTTCACCCTGATCTAATTCCAGTCACCCAGTCAAAGAACTCTATCAGATTCACTTGATAGGATCCCCTCCTTCCCCCATGAATCCATGCTGTCTTGATTCCTATAACCCACTGGGTTCAAGATATTCCACAATGCTTTCCTTCAGCAGTGATTCCATTGACTTTACCACCCCTGATGTCCGGCTGACTGGCCTATAATTGCCATCCTAATCCCTGTTCCCACTTTTATGAAGTGGGACTAAATCTACCCTCCCCTAGTCCTCCAGAACCCCTACTGTTTTCAATGAGCTTGTAAACAGGACTGTCAGAGGTGCAGCCAGCACCTCCCTCAGTTCCCTCAATACCCTTGGATGCACCCCTTCTAGCCACATTGCATTGCCTTCTTTCAGATTAGTGAGTCCCTTCAGAACTCTCTCCTCTGATACCGTAATGGACTAGTGTCCACCTTCCTCCTTCCAATGCTCCTGTTACTTTTGTGTGGCCCCTCCCCTTCTCCTTCCTCTGTGAACACTGGCATGTTCTTCCTCTGCATAGTCTCCCCCCTTCTTTTTTAACCTTATGATCTCACCTCTAGTCTTTCTCCTTTCATATACATACCCAAAAAATGTCTTGTCCTTCTTTGTCACCACCCGGGCTAGTCTTGTTTCAGTTTGCACCTTTATGTTCCTTACTGCTCTCCCTGTTTCCCCTGATACACATCCCTATCCTCCTCCCTCTGTGTCTCCCTTTACCTTCTGAATGCTACCCTTTTAGCTTTGACCTTTCCTGCCACCTCTTTCAAGAACCATAGCAATGTCTTTTTCCATGTTGTTTTTGCTTTGCTCACTTGCTTGACACAGAGGTTTGTTGCCTTCACTGTGGGCCTTTTTAACTGCGCCCACTGTTCCTCCACCCCAGTCAGGTCACCCACCCATTAGGTCATACCTGAGGCCATCACCCATCTTTTTAAAATCTGCCCTCTTGAAGTCCAGGACCCTCGCCCTAGTGTGGTTCTATTCCACAGCTGTCCTTATCTTGAACCACACTGTACAGTGATTGCAGTTCTCCACATGGCCTCCCTCCTTGACGTCTGCAACACTGTCCTTGTTAATGAGTATCAGTTCCGGTATTGCCCCATCATGAAAGGTTTCACTGACTAGTTGCCTGAGGAACACTCCCTGTGGGGAGTCCAGGATGTCCCTGCTTCTAGTTGATCTGCAACTGGGAGGGTTCCAATCTACATCTGGCAGATTGAATTCCCCCACCAGCAGCACATCCCCATTTACTGCCATCTTGCCAATGGTTTACACCAGTACCTTATGTACTGTAACTCCTCCCTCTGTGCTGGAGGTCTGTAGATCATGCCAGTGTGACTTAGAGGCTCCATTCCCCGTTAATAGGGCGACCCACAGTATCTCTGCTACCCCCTGTATTCCCAGTATCTCTGTTGCTTTTATGCCTTTCCACATAGAGCACATGCTCACATAAAGCACCACACCCCCTCCTTTCTTTCCCACCCTGTCCCTCCTAAACAGAGTATAGCCTGGTATTTCCCAGTCCCAGTCATGGTTTTCAGTACACCATGACTCGGTAATGGCCACAATGTCCAGGCTGGCCTCTGCCATTATGGTCTTTAGGTCCAAAATCTTATTTCCTAGACTTCTAGCATTTGCACACATGGCCTTCTAGTTTAGTTTAGTTTATTGTTCTAGGAATTACTACCTTTGAGCCAGAGGCTCTTTTACAAAGGTTCCACGTCAATTAGGTACAGTAAAAAAGGTTACATAGATAACACAACAATTTGTGTTGTGTCAAGAGCAATAAAACATATACAAATACATATCAAATCACTTGTGCAAAAGGACATGAGATATCAATAATCACATTATTATTACAAGAAGAGGTAATGCCAGATTAGGAGAAACAAATAGGGAAAAAGTCCAGAACAGAGAGGTTAAGGAAAGGTGTGGGAGCAGACAATAGCAGGAGAAAAGGTTTCCCAAACATGTCTTTGTCAGGTAACGGAACAGGGTGGGTAGTGAGAAAATAGGTTTAATCAGGGCAGTCACAGGAGCTGGAGGTGGCAAGGTGAGAGAACAGCCTTGATTTGTAAATACCTAGAGAGCTGGAGGCAGTAATATGAGTGCTGAGGGCATTCAGCCAGCTGGGGGCATAATAGGCAAATGATCTTTGTCCCTGAGAAGTCCGCATCGGGGACTTGGAGAGGCTGGTGTTCTGATCTTCTGGTAAAATGGGTGCTAGCGCCGGGCATAACAGGTCTTGGATACAGGGTGGAGTGAGGCCCAGAGTGGATTTTTTCGCCATCAGGCAGGTAAGGTACTTTATCCGGTTTGAGAGTTGCAACCAACCTGAGTCAGCATAGAGTTCACATGTGTGGATACGTCGATGTGCACCAGTGAGCAGCCGACAGGCCTTATTTAGGGATGTTGTAATGCGACTAAGTGCTGTAGTAGTGGCAGATCCATATATAACTAAGCCATAGTCAACGACTGAGATGATAGAAGATTGGATGGCAGTCCTCAGTGCAGAATGGGTAAGAAGCTGTCGGTTCCGATACAGAATCCCAATTCGCTGATTAATAGTTTTTGCTGTACTATCAATGTGAGTTGCAAAGGTTAGGCCTTGATCAAAGTTGATTCCAAGATATTTGAAAATTGGCACTTGTTCAAGGGTATTTCCCAGGTATGTATTACTGGTGAGTGGGACTTGTCGTTTCTTGTTTTGCGGGTTAGAGAAGAACATGGATTTAGTTTTTTTGTGGTTTAGAACCAGCTTATGTTCAAGGAACCACAATTCAACATTGGAAAAAGCATGCTGAAGGTTGAGGCGTAAGAGGTTCAGATCTTTATGAGTGGCAAGAATCACGGCATCATCAGCATAGAGGATTAATTGTTCAGGGCAGGATTTGGGGAGGGAGTTTAGGAAAAGGCTGAAAAGGAGGGGGCCCAGGATGGATCCCTGGGGAACTCCTGAGCGAACCGGTTTCAAGTCTGAGAGAACTCCAGCTACTTTTACAGATTGAGAGCGCTGAGCAAGGTAATTTTTTACCCAGTCACCAGGACCCTGCGAGAGCCCTAGGAATAGAAGTTGTTTGATAAGTAGGCCATGGTGAACTGTATCAAATGCCTTGGTTAAGTCAATGTAGACTGCTCCAGTTAGGTTTCCTTTGTCCATGGCATTGTGGATTGCTCCTGAGAATTCAAGTAGGGCAGTCGATGTGCTGTGCCCTTTCCTAAATCCATGCTGCTGAGTGCATAGGATGTTGTGCTTTTCCAGGTAGTCTGAAAGTTGGTCCGCCACCAAGCGTTCAAGGGCCTTAGAAAGAGGTGGTAATATTGATATCGGTCGATAGTTACCAGGCAGTGACTTATCACCACTTTTGTGCACCGGAGTGACAACTGCAGCCTTACATTTCCTAGGGAATTGGCTGTAACAGAGGGAGAGACTGAAAATTTTTGTGAGGGGGAACAGTACTTCCTCCAGAGTGAGGGACAGAAGTTTATAGTCAATAGTCTCGCTGCTTGCTCGGGACTTAGAAATGGCCTTCTTACATATTTATAGACTTCATGTTCCTTTACTAGTTTGAAATGGAAGGGTGGTTTGTTGGAGAGGCAGTAGAAGTAGAAATTGGAGGGTCAGCATCAGTAAAGAAATCAGATGAGAGGACACCACTAAGGTCCGTGAAGGTATCATTTAGGTGTTTGAATGATCTCTGGGTCTAATGTAGTGGTTCCATCCACATTCATTATTGTAGGAGAGGATTTGGACTGCTGACCCATGATATTCTTTATGTTGTCCCAGAAGGATTTCCCTTCGTCCCAGGAGTTGGAGAGGGCATTCTTGAAGTAGGAGCTCTTCATCAGCGGATCTGTTTAGTACAGTGGTTGCAGCCTGTTTATACTTTTTTGAATGTCTGACAGAGTGCCAGTAGCTCTTGCAGTGGCCCAGAGGTGATCCCTACTTTTGAGTTGTGCCAATACTTTGCTTCGTGAGCCAGAGATTTGTGAGTGCTTTGATTTTGCTGCTTTTACTGGTGCATAGGTATCACAGGCAGTGTTGAAAGTAGTAATAAAGTAATCAAGTGCTAGGTCAACATCTTGAGTTTTGTAAATCAAGGACCAGTCTATCTGCCTAAGACAGGTCTTGAGATGAGTAAGGTTGCCATAAGGTAGGACTCTGCTATAGATGGTTTTGGAGGCGGCTTACGAAACTTATTTGTCCAGGTACATATTATTGGAGAGTGATCACTGAGCGAGTCAGGGAGAAATTTCATTGGTTATAATGGGTAGGGTGGCCGGTAAGGATCCAGTCAATGAGGGTGCTGGTCTCTGATTTGTAGTTTTTCCTGGAAGGGAAGTTTACCACTTGTGTTAAATTTGCTGCTAGGATGGCATCTTTGTTTGACCCTGCATCAGAAGCAAGCCAATTTATATTAAAGTCCCCAAGGAGAAGGAGTTCGATGTCAGAAGGCTGTGTACTTACGAACTCAAGGACAGCCTGTAGGCCGGAATCAGGATCTTTTGGTGGGATATAGACAGCAGCAATCGTGAGGACTTTGTTTTGGGAACCGAGTAGTATCTTGATAGGGAGGAGTTGCACTGAGGTTTCTGTGGTGGGATAAGAACCAGGGAGACAGGTGAGGTAGTCCTTTATGTAGATTGCACATCCACCACCCCTTTTGAGGTCCTATCCAGCCTGAATATCTTGTAGCCTTGTATAGAGATGGCATGATCCGAGTATTAGGTGCCAGCTGTTTGATGATGGCAAGGATATCCTGGTTGTGTTGGCTGGCAAAGATTTGAAGGGAGGCCAGTTTTGAGAGGAGACTGCAGATGTTTAAGGTAGCAATTTTGAGCCCCTCCATTTTGGCAGGCTTTGTTGTACTGTAGGAGACAGGGCCAAGGATTTGAGTGAACACTTCCTGATATCAAGAGGAGGAAGAGTAGGAGTTTAAGAGACAGTTGCTGTACTTTGTAGTCAATTGAATTACACTTGAGGCTTATGTGCTTGGACCAGTGCAGGCGCTAGGGACCCAGAGCAAGGAGATTGTTAGTAATAGAGGATGATATGCCTATTTATCCTTGTTGTAGCTTGTCAATTGCACCCAGTCGCTTGCAGATAGGTACCTGGTGGTTAAGTCAAAAGCCAAAAGAATGATCAACAGCTGAGGTCCAGAGTCACTGAAATGTTAAAATTCCTGAAGGTGATTAACTGCCTGCACATATGCAGGATGTGAAATCCTTTGTCTGGCTTTTTGTCATTCAAAGGTTGCTGAAAAGCCCACATACAGATCATGGAGCAGGTCAGACGAAAATGTGGATTCCAGCAGGACCCAGAGTCACCAAGTTTGTCAGATGTAGTTGCTTCACTTGTGTTTTGCTTGGGATAGCTTCCAAAAAGTTGATTTTAAAATGAAAATAAAGATACCCGATGATGATTTTTTTGCAGAAATCCAGTCCAGGAGACTTTCACGGATGTACAGAGCAAGAATGGTATAGTTACCACAAGCAGAAAAACATGTAAATCCACAAAAACTAAGCTACAGACACAGACAAACACAAGCAGCCACCACACAGACCCAGGGGGCATGGCTAAATATTTTGTTTCCACTCTGCTTGGTACCCCCTTCTTTCCTTTTTGCCTTTTCTCCTTCCTTCCACTCTTCTTAATGCTTCTTATTCCCATCCCCTTTCATTTCTACTGCCCCGCTCTCTTTATTAATTTCCACCCTGGAAGATTTCATTCCTCTTGGGTTCTCCCCACTTTCTACTTCAGCATGTGGTTGTGTGTGTGTGTGTGTGTGTGTTGGGGGGGGGCAGTTACTGCCTTCCCAATTTCTTCCACCACTGTCCCTTTGGCTAGTTTAAATGTTCATCAAAGTAACCTCCAAACTAATCTGAGAACTGAGGTTCCCCTTCTGGATGAATGCAGGCCATCACCCCTGTAAAGGCCCATATCCCTCCAGGTGGAACCCCAGTCCAAGCTCCTCCTGTCTGCACCATTTTCACTAACCATTCCTTCAACTATGAGTTCAGTTTAGATTAAACATTAGTGCTACAAATATTAGTGGCTTAAGGAAATGTATGTTTGTTTCAATCAAAATGTATTAGTATCCCTACAGTAAATATGAATTGAATCTTCTGTGAAAAAATATTGGTTTAAAAAATATATATTGTTCTCAGTGAAAACAAATACCTTAGTTTGAGTATACTTCTAGTTGCTGCAGTGGTACTGTACTGAGAAACACAATGGTGTTGCACTTTCATTTTAATATGTGCTGTAAACGTCTCATACTCTAGTGAACAATGTATTGCTTGCAAAAAGTACGCAGACATGGATTAGGCATTCCTGATGTTCATTATCTGAACACAGAAATATTTTAGTAAACTTGATATTATGAAAAACACAAATAAAATAGCACAACGAAACAGTAACAGTCTCATTTTCAAATAATACTACTCATTAAATTATAAATTAGATTGCTGGTACTGTAGCTGACTGTCTCAGTGGGGGCTCAGCATTGCATTTGCTGCACACAGGGCCCTCCTAAATTTTTGGCATGACTGGGCCAGGATGATCCTAATAGCTGTAGATTGGTCAAAGTAGTTCTCACACTCAGATTTATCTCCCTCCCCATGAACAAGGCCTAACACAATCCAATGGGGATGTGTCCTGTCTGAACTTGAAATTATTGCAGTTGAAGGCTTAATTTTTGAAGTGCTTGACTTCAAGGTCCAACAGCTCTCAGAGGAGGTTGTGAATGTCCTCAAAAGCCTTCACTGAGGAAGGTGCACTTTTAAATGGATAATGTTTTCCTCAGGTGCCAAATAAATTCTTGGTATCTCTTTAATATAGAAAAAATTAACATAGGACAGAAACTGGGATGGGTGGTGGTTGGGGGGAGCAGAGGTAAAACAAACACAGACAATATAAATAATGAGATCTGCTGTCGCCAGTCCTCAGGAGAAGCGAAGACTGAAAAAGTATTGCCATAGACGTAGTATTCTATAAGATGCTTAGCTTGGATTTAGTAACTGAAGTCTCTGATATTTAGCATACCACATATATATCAAGATTTACCATTTGAATAGCATTGGTTATCTATTATTATTATTTTACAGGTGCTATTACCTTTTCAGTCTTCTCACTTCTCCTAATGATTGGCCAAAGCAGATCTCATTTGTTTATATTTGTCTGTTTGTTTTACCCCCCATCCCAGTTTTCTTCCTATGTTAGTTATTTGTTAACTGTTTAAACTCCTTGGTTAATCCAAATTATTATAGTGATTTGGCAACAAATTTGAATTTCTTCATTGGATAAAGATATGAAAAATATTTTTTTAATAAATAGGAGTTTATACAGTAGATCTTTAAGAGCCTCCTAATTCTTCATCTCTTTCCTTTTTTTCACTAGAGTTTGCCTGTAACAAAAATCTGTTTACATTAAAAAGAAACAAAAAATCAGCAAGTACAATTAAATTGAGGTGAGCGCATTGTACAGTATGTGTCCCCTTAAGATGTACGTAAAATATTTCATTGCTGCAAGCAGTAAAATTAATCTGAGTGACTGACACACACAGGTGCAAATGTTTTGTATTTAATTACTTGTATTATTTAAATGTGATTGCAAGTATGCTCTAACTATGTCCCCTGATGAAGAGAGCAATCTTGAAGCACTGGGGCACGGGTTTGCAACCAAGTCTGTGACCACACTTTATTATTTTGGCTAACAAATGGCCTGACTGGCATTCTGCTATAAAGTGTGTGGTGTTCTCCTTGTGACTGCTGAGTGCTTCTGGACTATTGTTTTATAGTATAGACTGGCTGCCTGCTTTCTCAAGCACCACACTGAACTGGAGTTCATGGTCTTTCATTTTGAACTAAACAGTATTACCTACAGGAGCAGGTAAAATGGTAGGACAACACCAAGGCATTGCAGTGTCACCTCATTATGTTGGACAACACCAAGGCACTGCAGTGCCACTTCATCAAACCATCCCTGTGTAAAGCTTTTTGGGGAGTTTCCTTATTTCTGAAGTTACTGCTATTAGCAATGTTTTTTTAACAGTTTTGTTTTTAAATTTGTTTATTTGGGGGGGGGGTATAACTTGTTCATGAGTTTACAGGAACAAATTCTTCTGGAGTCAAACTCCGTCCAATAGAGATATGCAGATATTGTAATTTCCATGTAGGGTTGGGTATACAGGTGGATGCCTTCTGAACATAATACAGAGAATAATGCATAGGTGACTGTGTGTTATGAAGATTGTTTTACACATTCAAGGAGTGTGATGATCTATAAACCTCAATAGCGAAGCTCAAGAGGTTTATGTGGTGATCACACACCTAGGGTGTGTACAAACTTTGAGCACACAGTTGCTTATGTTTTATTTTGTATAATAACTGGTACAGAGACTTACAGAGTGTTGTGTTTCCCACTGTTATGCTGGAAGTGAAAGTGAAGCGTAAATGCTCCAAATGCTGTAATAACTGGGTGTGATGTCATACCTGGGAATTACGGTATTTGATCACGCTGATAATCAGTATGATAAAGGGAGCCACGAGTTATTATGAAGTAATTTCTGATGGTTCAAACCAGCATGAATAATATATGAAACTGGATATCACTGTAAAGCTCATTTTCAACATTGTTATAAATAACATTTTATGGTAGTCAGGGTTGGGCACATCGGATGGGCCACGGGGCCTTTTGCTGCCATCATGTTCTGTTTCTGCTTCTAACGTCCATCCAGGAACTCACATGGATTTAGATTAATATTTCCTAAGCAGGAACCTTTCAACCCCTTGTATATTTTTTGCAAACATTTGTTAAATATTGGACTCAATTCAGATCAAAGGGAAGCAACATAAAGGCTGGGGTAATGGTATGGTCCTCCCCAAGCTCTTCAGTTTAAATTGTCAAACATCATTTCATCAAATTTGAGTATGCTGTTAGGCATGATAAACATACTTTGCCAAAAAAATTTCTTTCTTCACCTATCACTATTGTATGTTTGAGATATAAGCATCCAAAATGGTAATTTTCTATGGAAGTGGGTTACATAGATATTATTGGATGGTTCCATCTATAAATTAGATTGCATCTTGTCAGCCTTTAATTACAAATGGGTTTCTTTCAAGCAAGAATTTCTCAAGTTCTTGAATGTGTAAGTTTTTTATGCACCCCTTTATATCTCCAATCAAAATCAATTATCATCCCCAATTAATTTGATTTTTTCCCCAAAATCCAGTGCAGGAGATAATTGGCTCTTCATTCTATTCCTTAAGGTGTTGGATAATGGAATTATTACCACCTGTGTACTTTTTGACCTTGTGGAAGGAGTGTGGGTCATGGAACACAAAAAGATGACTATTGAGGTACAATATGCATGTACAGTAGTGTGTAGCCTTAGTTACAGGATTCCAGGTATCAGCATGGCAGTTTCATAGGTAATAAGCAGGTATAGTCATTTGATACCAGAAAATGTAATTATTAGACACTGACTCATAATGTTTAGCTCCCCACAGCATACCAAGAGACATCTTCCTGAGAAACAAGGAGAGTATGTTTGACACAGTTTCAAAGCATGCTTTAGGGAGCTCAAGCTAGGTCTGTCTCTAGATCTAGCTGGATGACTGCTGATCTGATCTCTTGGAACTCCAAGATGCAACTAAACTCTCTCCTTTCACGGCCTTCATTTATACTCCTTCCTGGTATCAGGGGATACACTATCAGGTAATGATCATACTTCTGCAACTTTAGTGCTCTTTTAATTCAATAGTAAACATCATATGCAGGCATCGAGAATAGTGGTGTGTGGTTGGCCCACTGGCGCAGTGGTTAGATTTCCATTTGTGACACCTGTGACCCAGGTTTGGGAATGGACCCAGGGAGTTGGAGGGAAGGCCGGGGGAGAAGGGTTGAGCATCACTGGGACTGCGCTCCTTCTCTTGGGGGAGGGACGGGCTGCATGTCCGGTGCTTTATGGATCTCTGGTGGAGGCTGGGGGCACCACAGCGCTCAGCGCCAACAGTGGGGGGGGGCCGGGTGGATGCTGGTAGTCATTGCACATCCCTGCCCCCCCCAGGGCAGCAAGTAAGAAAGAAAAATGCTGGTCCCCTGGCATGAAGGTCCATTCCATCCCGCTGCCCACTGCCTCTGATGCCCACTGGGGGGTCCTGCTCTCATGGCCCCAGCCTGGGGGTAATCAAGGCTTACGTGATGTCCAGTTGGGGTGGGAAGTCCTCGGTGGCCTTCTGGGTAAGCCAGGCATGGGGCAGCGAGGATGGTGCCAGAGGAACAGGGGATATGGCCCCAAAATTAGACAAATAAAAAGAATAAAAAAGAATAGTGAGATGTGAAGTTGTTGAAATATGCTCTGCAAAAATTCGCAAATTTCAGCAACTTGGTGAAGCTAAGGATGGCAGTTCATGATGTTATTCTCCAGACAAACTGGCCAAATTTGCATGGCAAATGTTCAATATGCTGGTGAATCCAAATGCAAATTTCATGCCACACCCCTCCCCAACCCACAAATGATAAAAACTATGATACTCCTTTCCATCCCCTCACTGGCACCCTCTTCCTTCCTCTGCTGCTCAGTGCTTGAAAAAGTAATCCCTTCCCCCCACCCTCATGCCAAACACACTCAACTTGCCTCCCCCATTTGAGTCCTACTGTCTTTATTAAGCAGTATGCCCAGTCCTCCACCCCAATCAACCCACCCCGGTCCCCCATCACCCCCAAAGCACCCATAAATCAACCTGAAATAAAGAAAACAGTTCCCTGGTACAGGGAGTCAGCTCTGTTCAGTGTCTGTGAATGAATGAATGAATGAATCATTCAATGAATGAATGAATGAATGAATGAATGGTGACGTCTGTGCTCCTAGTAAAACCTGATGGGTTGAATTTTCACCAATCAGGTTTTACCAAGAGCAAAGACATCACTCTCATTCATTCATGCCGTTATGAGATGGACACTGCCAAAGCAGACGCTCTGCACTGGGGGACCGTTTTCTTTATTCCATGTTGGTTTTTGGTAATTGCTTCTACTGTATATGGCAAAGTCTCATGTCAAAGACACATGTAGACTCTCCAATTGAAGCTTATGAACTCATATTGGAAGGGCTACATGTGTCTTTGCCATCAGAGTTCTCTATATAGAAGCAATCACCAAAAATAGATGACTGTGGTTCACCTGGTCTTCCACTGCCCCCAAGGGTAAACATCATACAATTACTCAACTACTCTACCCTGAAGGGCTCAACTCCTATGCCTTGCTTCTATAGGGCCTGGCTTTCTTTCTTGGCCTTCCCTTGGTTTGAATACCAGGTGAGTTCTTTTCAGCATTGTTTTTCTTCTCGGTCTGCCTTGGGAGGTGACCCCCTTCCTGAGGATCCTCTTTCTACTGCAGAGACTGGGTTGTGGCACCCTCATGGCATTCCCAATAGAGGGATAGAGTGAGAGCCTTTCCTCTAAAGTTTGTACCCTGAATTGGGTCTGTAAATTGCAGTAGCTGAACCAGCACTAATTCTAACCCTAGCCTGGAGAAAAGATGACATAGGCCTTGGATCCCCAGAGGTTCCTCCTTTAGAAGGTTTTTTCCCTCTCCTCCCTGTCAAAGTCATAAACATAGGTAGCCTGAGTTGAACTCGCTTGCATGTTTGCCATGTTCTGGTCTCAGTCTGGCTACATCCCTCCCCTCCTTGGGAAGAATGTGCTCATTTGTTTTCCATTGTGCTTTTGGGCCTTCATCCTTAAGGTGCTTTTGGTCCTGGGACCTTGTCATTGCAGCACCTTGAGGAGTTGGGTGTGCCAACTGAACAGCGAAACATGGATGGCAAAATCCCTCACAGTGACAATCTCGACAGGTTTCGAGATTGTTGCTGTGAGAGACCTGAGGGTGAAATTTTGCCCTTTCGCTGTCTTTCACCCCCCCTTTCAAATCAACTCTGACTTGGAGTTAGTGATTTTGAGAAGGGGCACTGGGGCACAGCCACCCACATGGGAGTTCGAGGGCACAGCCCCCAGAGAGAATGACATCAATGTTGGAAAGACAAAATTTTGCCTGTCAACATTGGGGATCTCGTCATGCCTAACTTTGACAACAGTATTGTCGATTCAGCATAGGTAAACTAAAGAGTTGGAACCCTTCACCAGGATTCCTATGTCCTTATGACACCCTGAAAGGGTGGGAGGTAGTCTCTATATATCCAAAGAGACTAGCTGCACTCAAATAGGAGCATGCAGACAAATGAAAGCACATACTGTGTTTGGTTGCTGAAAAGTATTTTTATTGCCTGCTGGTAGACTTTTATACTTTACACATTTCCAACATTCAACAGCATAGACCCCACAGTGCAGATTAACAGTGTGCATATGCCAATCACATACAGGTAACGTACCCCAGTGCTTCTTCGCAAGGCTTCATATGCACTTTTTTTTTGTACATGATCTCATTTGAGTGCAGCTGGTCTCTTAGGAAGCCTTAGGCTTCTGAAGAAGGATTTGTTGGTCCGAAAGCTAAAGCTCTTTGTTCTTTTTCTAACATCCTTGGTCCAATAAAAGGTAACAAACTATTTGTTCTGGAGCTGGTCTCTTTGGAAATTCTGGGATCAAGCCTGGGGTTAGCCCTCCCTTCCAGCAGCACCGGCTTATAGTTTCACTGCAGTACAACTGAAATTTGACTTTCATGGTAGTTCCTGTAGCAGGGAAAGAGAGAACGTAAGTCAAAGTACACAATTGCATAAGCACCATATACTACTCCGTCTTCAGTCCTATTCCATACTCATAAGAGGGTGACACCCTATAAATTAAATGGCTTTGCCAATGGTTCAGAGGGTCAGTGGTTGACACATCACACTCCCCCCTCCACATGGTACAAAACTACCATATCCAAGCATCCCTTGTAAGGTTGGATTTTTTGGGCTGCCACCTTTCTCTCCTCCTCCTTCTGTGTCTCCTCTCTCTCCTTGGGGTCAAACCTCTTTACTAAGGTGCCTTTGGTCTTGGGGCCTTGTCCCTGTAACTCCATGAGGGGTTGGAACCCTTCATCAGGGTTTCTGTGTCCTTATGACACTTCGATAGGGTGCTAGTCTCCATAGCAGGGACAGAGAGAGCATAAGCCAAAGCACACAGTTGCACAAGCATCACATACTATTCAGTTTTCAGTCAATCCTAAACCATACTCATCAGGTCCAGATGACCCTATTAACCAAAATATACACTGTGAGACCTTCAGAAAGTCATTTAACCTTTCAGTGCTCCAGCTGGAGAAAGACTGCACGCTGAGTCATTGTAGAGTTAGCGGCTATAGCAGGGAACTGGAAAAGCCTAATTTAACTTACAGCAATGAAATCACCATTGCCTGAGTGAATATTGTTTTTCTAGTTCTTTTCTGGTACAACTTGTGTCCTTTGGAAAGATGGTGTTTTATTTCTGTGCTTGTTTGTCATTATAGGTGCTAGAAATCCTAGCAGTGGAGCCCAGATGTGGGAATAGCAGCCTGCACACTTAGTGGACGAGACAGTGATTCCGCTGGGGACCATTGCTCAGGAATTCTGTGCTGGGACTGCATTAGGAGAAGAAATGAAGAATGAAGAGAAGTCAATAATTGGCTAAACCAGAGTGAAGCTAGAGAGAAGCCTGAGCCATGGAGAAGAACTGCTGAAAAATTACTGCACAGTAAACTGCAACCGCAACTCATATTTTTGTGAATCTGGAAGAGAAAAGCATAATTAATGCAGTGATTCTGACTAAAGACAGGGGCAGAGTGAAACCTAGTTCACTCCCTGGTTTAGCAGGCTAAATTGTTTGCTCTTGTCCTCAGAAGACATTTGTATAGGAAAGTACTCCTGTTTAATACAGTATTTGGTTCGAACAGCAGCTGATATAGCCAACTTGGTTGTTTTTAACATTGTTCTACATGACAATTCAAGATTTTGAATAAGTAACTATATGTAATACTAAATTTTAATTAATTACTGGAATTTTAAGATACATGTATTTTTTTTTTAACATTGTGCTGCTCCTGTCACATGACCTGCTAATATAAGCACACAGGTGCTGGCATATTGGGAAGAACAGCAGCTTCTCAAAGAGCATTAAGCATTTGGCAAGCCAGCAGCTAGCAGCAAATAGCACTCCTAATCACATTTCTCTGTGATAGACATTTCTTCAGGAAAGGCCTCACAGAACAGTTTTGGGGTTACACAGCAGTGATATGCAGTTTTTATTTCGGCGTCAGAAACCTTGGCTAACCAGTCAGTTCTTCTGAGAAGGCTGAAGACTGGCAGTGAAAGGCAAAAGGCTTGGCACAAGATTAAAAATTAAATTAAAAAGGCCTTTTTCTTTTAACGTTGTAAATTTCATTGAAAGCAATAGTGCAGTATTGTAATATTGCCAAAGCTTAGCGTAAGGCAAATTTTAGCTACTTAGCAGAGTTAAAGTGCAATAGTGCTTTAGCACATAAGCCATTGCACCCTACAGGTCAGATAGGTATTTCTATTGTACTTCTGTCTTGCACCTTTTATTGACTTACTGATTTTATGACCACACTTTTATTAGAACTTGGTACACAAGAAAACAGTTCGTATTAACTCTGTACTTTTTTTTTTGGGGGGGGTGAGACAGTGGCTTAAGAGCTGCAGCTAGAGTTCATATCTTGAGTAAATAGTCTCCTTTAATTAACTAACAAACTAAACCACTTGTCAATGGAAAAGCCGTTTTGCTAATCTGTTTGTGGGTTGGGTGGAGGAACGTATTTTTCTCTCATTCACAGGGACTGTGCCTGAACTCTACAAATGCTACATTGATGACTGCATGGGGGCCACCTCCTGCTCCAGGGAGACTCTTCAAGTCTTCCTTGACAAGTTTACCATGGCTCATCCTTCCCTTCAGTACACTGTTGAGGTATCCTCCTCTACACTGCCTTTTCTGGATATCCAGCTGTCAGTACAGAACACTGGTCTGAAGACATCAGTTTATTACAAACCCACTGACTCTCACAGTTTCCTCCTCCACAGCTCCTTCCATTCTAAACATGTCAAGAATGGCCTGTCTTATTCACAGTTTCTTAGACTTCACAAGTTATGCAGTGAAGAGGAAGATTTTGCTGAGCAGACCCAAATAATGCATAGTTTTTTTTATCAGCAGGGATACCCTAAAAGCACAGTGGACAGAGAATTCTCCCAGATCAGTAACATGCCCCATAACCTTGACCCCCGCAGGAAGGATACTGTCACACAAGAACAACGGCAAATTCCACTAGTGCCTCCTTTCCATCAGAGCACACCTTCTCTTCACAGGATCATCACCAGTAACTTTCCCATTTTTCAAACTGACCCTAACATTGGTGCTTCCTTTACAGAACCACCTATTGCCTTCTACTGCTGGCCACCTAACCTGCAGAATCTCCTGGTTAAAAGCAGCCTACCTACTCCTCACAGTTCCTCCCTCCCAGGTACCAAACCTTGCAACAGGACTCGCTGCTACACCTACAAATTTATTACCAGTGTGACTGAAATTGGGGCCTACAGGTGTTTTTCACATCACCAAGGAGTTCTCATGCACCTCCACTAATGTGGTGTATTGTATTCTTTGCAGGAAGTGTACCGTTATTTACATCGGAGAGACTGGTAGGTGCCTTGCTGACCATTTCAGGGAACATTACAGAGCAGTCAGGAATGGTGACACTGCTAAACCCATTATATCCCACTGTATCTCCAGGGACCACGGTGTCAATGACCTTTCGGTTTGTGTCCTTCAGCAGGGCTTCTGGGATCCTGACCATAGAAAAAACATAGAAGCCAAGCTGATCATCAGCCTTGGCTCCCAGCAGCCCTCTGGTTTAAATGATAGACTTATTTTCCACTGACATCTTTCAGCCACTCCTTTTTTGCACCCCCCTCTAAAGTCTATTTGTTTTTGTACTCATTTAATTTCTTTTTTCATTTTCACCATAAGTCTCCATCTCTGTTTCCTTCCCACACATTTGTCACCTTTCAGCCTTCTTACTAGGCCCTGTTAATTAGTCTCCACCTGGGAACTTCCCTAGCTCTTTCACTCCTATTATGCTTTATCTTTCCCATCACCACCTTTTTGTTTCACAGATTCTCTCTTAATCTTACCATTTATCACTTCTTCTCCCTGAGCCTCCCTTTCTTCTTTACCCATATATATATATCCCCATTTTACCTCCCCTCTACACTAACTTTGTTTTTTTTTTCTCTTTTAGATATTTTCTGAAGAAGACCTAAGGTCGAAACATAGATTTTTAACTCTATTTTCTATTTTCAGCGTGCATTTCAGATAACCATTTTGTTTTGCTTTTAGACCACATGCTGACGCAGTGCCTTGTTTTTGTTATTTAAAAAACATATTACATAACTGAACTTATAAGATACACCAGTCAGTATTTTCTAGATAATACTTAAACACTTTTCCTTCTCTTATCTGGGTGTGACAATTTGGGGCTTAAAATGGCTAGTACCAGAAGTGGTGAAAACAGTCCCCCACCCCTCGTAAATGTTAATTCACCTTTATATATTAAAGCCCAGAAAGGCAAAAAGTTAAATGGATCAAAATCTTCAGGTGTTGCTAAAGGGTTGGCTAAGGTGGACTTGGCTCAACCCAGGATAACTGACTTTCTGGAGGGTTTGACCTCCACCCCAGCTGCCCTTTCAACTCCCATCAACTCCCATAGTGAACTCACAGGAGTCAAATGCATCATCACTATATCCAATGAACTTGGGAAACTTAGGTACCACTCTAACATATTTAGCCCTCCTTCAGAAGAAGGAATATCTATATTACATTTTGATATGGATCTCTCTACGAATCTTTCTACAGAGTCCCTTGACTATAGCTCGTCTGTGCAACTAGAAAATTCAGATTCAAATCTAATTACTCCCCCCCCAAGAATATTCTCTGCTTGATTCATGATCCCACTTTCTATCAAAACAAGACAATTTCTCCTCACCTTCAGGATTGAAGACAAAAAGGAAATTAGCCAGTTCAAAATCATCATTACATCCAGATAAATCATCTTTAGTAATACAGGATCTCAGTATCACCTTTAAGGGACTTAAGAAATTGGTTACAGCAAATCTGGGCAGTGCAAAAGATTCTAGATTTGGAGATATAAATAATTTGCCACTAACTCCAGAATTAATACCAGCGGGTCCAATGCCCTTTTTGCCACAGAATTTAGTGGAATCTGATAAAGACCATTTTACTAATGAGGGAGACTTTATATCATCATCTTTTCTATCCAAACAAATCCTTGAGATTATAAAAAAAAAAACAATATTATGTTAATATAGTTATACTGGAGAACATGTGGGCTTTAAAGGAGGAAATAGCAAATCTTAGAGCAGATGAATTTTATAACCTAGCTTTAATAACCCAAATCAAGAACAAGACTCGGGCACAAACTGACAGCTTTTCTGAGGATTGTCAGGAGGTGCCAACTGTTTCTAGAGAGAATAAATGCATTCAAGTTAATCTTCCTCGACTGGCTCAGTGGTGCTTAGGGCTGAGGCATCCTCCTTACCTAGCACCATGCCGGTGACCCAAGTTCAGGAGTGAGCTTGGGAAGCCAGGGATTGGATGAGGAGGAGAGGATTGAGCATCAAATGGTCTGCTCTCCTTTCCTGGGAGGGAGGAGGGACAAGGTTCCATGTCACTAGTGGCTCTCAGTGGAGACTGGGTGCACTGCAGTTGGGAATGTAAGATGGGGAAGACATCTGCAGGTGAATGAGTGAGCATGCCCATTGTGTGCTGGACATCATTGCATATGCGTGTCTCGGGGGGGAGCCAGAACAAGGAAAAGCCCGGGCATCTGCAAGGACAATGGTGGGCCTCAAGACAACCTCACACTCCATGCCAGACTCAGCCCATCATGGGATCCCTGATTCCTCCTCCTCCTCCTCTCAGCCTGGCAGCCGGATTTGAAAGAGTACCTGTGGGTGGTGGCGGCCCCAACTCTGGGGGGTACAAGCTAGGATGGGGTGGTTTGTTTCCAGATCTGGGAGTGGAAGGGGAGCTCTGCTGGGGGATTTGAGTTGGGGGGATTTCAGGAAGGTGGAACATGTCAACCTGGTGGGCTACTTCCAAGAGAGATTACAGGTGCCGGTGACTGGAGGGAAAAAGAGTTAAAAAAAAAAGTTAATCTTCCTCACTAATTTTCAAAGGAAAACTCAGTTATAATTTATGACTCACCAGCAGCTCAGAAATTGATGGAAAACAAAAAAAATACTCTAGGAAAAGACAAAAGAAAAATGTAGTTCAAAAACAGTCTATTAAATCTAAACAAACATCTCATGGGTCTGGAAAACTTGATGTAAATAGGGATGGTATTGGGAAAGCAGTTTAGTCTTATGCAAATGCAATAGCTTATTTAGGTACAGTAGAAATGAACAAAGAACAATTCCCTTCTTCTCCATTGATTATCTTACCAGGAACAGGTCAAGGGGAGACTGAGGAAAAATTCCCTGTCAAAGGGGATGCCACTAATAGTACTGAGAAACATCTTCTTACCTTTTTTGGTCCTGATAATAATAGGACTGAGTTGGAGTTTTTGATCAAAATGTATGGTATTAATAAATTAAATGCCAAAACCCCTGAAAAACTGACAAAACAGGTTTGTCACTTGTTACATGTTCCCCTTATGTTTGATGGTATTTTATTAAATGTCCACCCAATGTACATTTTTCAGTTTTACTATAGTGAGGTGACATCTGCCTCACCGATATCCCCGACAGGTACAGCCTCAATGCCAAGTGTCGGCATTGCACTGTTGGGGATGTCTCTCACCCTCCCTGTCTCAAAGGATGCAACTCTGAGTCGCAGTTGTTTTGGTGGGGGAGGGGGTGAAAAACCGGACGATGCAGTCCCAGTGCCAGCAGAGACCATCACAGCAACCCGGGGTATTTGCTGAAATCCTGTCACTGTGATGGTATTCACTCCTGTGGTTTCACCGTGTGGTCAGTATACCCATTTTTCTGACTGCATTCTCATATATTATGAATCTTCTAGTTTAACATCCCAAATTTGGGCCCAGGAAGCACTGCTTAAGTTGTGTGGCATTAATATCTTACCTCCCCAGAAAGTCCCAGTTAATACTGAGAGTCAATCTTCTGTGAGGTATGAAAGGGAGCATCAAAAGGACATCAGAAGGGCAACAAGAGTCACTGAAGTCATCTCTAAATTTATGGGGGCACAGTCTCAACTTTGGGAAAGTAAAACTCTTTCACTCTTCAGTTGGGAAACCTCTCAAAATGAGTCTATTAGTGTGATCAGACATGATATTGCTTCTTTTTTTATGCTATACCATTAGAATAGACCTAAAACAAAATGGAATTGCATGGATTATAATATATAGTGGGATCACAAATAGCCCACAAATTGATATTACTTTTAGGAACTCTAGATTGGCAACACTGGTACTAGATGCCTCTCCAGTTTTGGACAGCATTGGAGTATTTCCAATGGATATGAATACATCATGACTTAACAAACAAGACGCATATAGAAAAACTTTGTATAATAGTTCAATAGAGTATTTTAGATATGGATATAAGCCAGCAAATAATAACTGCTCAGAAATAGTGACTAGCAATCACATTTTTGTACTTCTAAATCTTTCCTCTCAATGGCCAGAACCTATTTCAAACTCTGCCCAAATTCAGGACAAACAGTTGGAAATGTTAACTATTCTTTCTTGGAATATAGGGGGCTTGGCATATAAACTGGCAGACAATGAAGTTAGGACATTTTTTTTTAATTTTAATATTCTGTGTTTTCGGGAAACTTGATGGCATTGTGTTATGTCTTTGTTGATTCCTGGATATACAACTTACACTATCTCAGCTATAAAAAAATTAAAAATATGGCAGAAGTCAGGCTGGCATGGGTACATATCTCAAGACATCTTTAAATGGTAACATTTCAGTTGCTGATTGTCAACTGTCATCAATACGTGTCTCAATATGGAGAGTAGTAAATAACAGATTAATTCTTTTAACACATATTTTCTACCTACAACTAGCTCTCTAGTTATCTTTCAACAATCTGGCAACAATTCTATGAATTATTAGATGAATTAATGACTAGATATGAATCCCATGTTTTTCTAGTTACTGAAGATTTTAACACTAGAATCTCTACTGATAATCAGGTTAAATTCCCTCATGAATTTATTTAAATTTTGAATGTGATCAACCCCAGAGTGAGCTGCATTATAAATTCAAAAGATAAGAAGTTTAATCAACAAGACAGGACTTTATATAAAATATTATCTGACTTGAACCTGTGTTTAGTAAATGGGCATCTGCCAAGTGACCCAGAAGGCGAATATACATTTATGAGCACATGGGATCATCAACTATCGATTTAGCCTGCATCGATCAGGATGCCTTAAAATCCTTGTATAATTTTGCAGTATTGGACCACCCCGATTCTTCTCATTTTCTGATTCTTATAAGCTTCCTAAGACTTGACCATGATTCTAATCAGTGGACTTGCAAGCTAGGAGAATTGGAAATAATTAATTCCAAAACTTTTAGATGGCAAAATGAAGCAATTGATCCACTTTCAGGATTACGTTATATTGATTCTTTAAATATCCGTATGTAATGAAATAGTATCAGTTTCAGATAATGATAAAATCATTGATAAATGGCTGGAAATCAATAACTGTATTAAACCTTTATTCAGAAATAACAGGATAAAGAAGCATTTAAACAAGCCAGCAGGGTGGCGCTGAGGGTTGAGATGCTGGACGCCACACCTCGTGCCATGCCGGTGACCTGGGTTTGGATATGGACTAAGGTTGCCAGGGGTCAACAGAGGAGGGAGAGGATGAAGCATCCATAGACAGATCTCCTCTCCTGGGGGGGAGGGCTATGGGGTTGTCCGGCATCCTGGTGGCCCCCGATGGAGATCGGGGGTACTACAGGATGGATGACTAATGTGAGGGGCAAGTGCAGCAGATGACGGCAGGGTTGCTGTGTGCCATGGTGTCATTGCACATCATGCTTGAGGGAGAGGGAAGCACTCACAGGGACAAAAAGTGGATGTGCAGAGATGATGAGGGCTCCAGTGGCAAGGCCCATATCCCAAGGCTGGCTCAGCACACCGGAGAGCTCCCCAAGTGCCAACCTGATGTCCAGGTAGGGCCTTGAGTCTGCAAGGTTGCCATCGGTGGGTGAGCCCTCCCCCAGTGATAACTTAGTTGCTGGGGAACTGACCTTGCTGGACTCTGGTGGGGAGAATACCAGCAAGTGAGGGTTCAGGCAAGGAGTGAGAGGCTTTAGCCAAGTGACCTCCTTGGAAGGGTGCCCAGAACCACAGAGTGAGAAATAGAAATGGAAATGAAAAAGAAAAAGAAGCATTTAAACCCTAAATGGTCTAATTTGTCTTGTCTGATAGCTAAACACAAACTAAAAAAAAAAACTTGTTAGAGTCTGTAAAAATCATAGAAACATAGGAAAAATCTTAGTTCTCTTAATAAAGCAAGGAAGGAATACAGGAAACTTTTGGATCTTGAGAAAGAAAAATATTGAAAAAGCATGTGGAATAAATAAAAAAACAATTAAAGATACTAAGGTCTTCTGAGCCTTGGTTAGTCATAGTTATAACCAATATACAAGACAAGTGGAAGCATATATTACACCTCAGATATGGGAGGAACACTTTCAGTCTTTTTATTTTCTTATATGAAGATAATAGAGATGCTAATATTACTGAAATCAGGTTAAAATATCCTCATCCAAGGCCCTTCCATATAAATCAGGAGGAAATCAAGAAAATATTGTATGCAATAACATCTAATAAAGCTCTCGGCTCTGATCAAGTCTTATCCGATATGTATAAGACTTTCTTTGACTGGTGGCTTCATATTTTTACAGTAATACTTAATAAATTTGCTCAAGGAGAAAATGTCCCAGACAGCTGGAAGGGAAGTATCATCTTTCCTATATACAAAAAGGGTCATGCCTCTGACCCTGGTATGTATAGACTTATCATCCTTATTGATGCCTCCCAGAAAATATTCTGCAAAATAATGCTGTAGGGGCTTCAGTCCTGGATCCATGAAAATCATGTACTGAATGAGACTCAAAATGGTTTTAAAAGTGTTAGATCTACTATTCAACATTGCTATGTTCTGTCTCATTTTATACACAAATATACCTGTATTAAGAAATCAAGACTTCATGCTTTTTTGGATCATAGGTCTGCCTTTGATAGTAATAAATTATTATGGCAAAAACTACAGGCTTACAATACTGATCCTTTTCTGTTGGACATCATAATAAGGTTACATCAAAACACTTGGGTTAGGGTACAGTATAATCAGTTTGGTGGTTTGACATATCTTATTAAAACAAATCTAAGAGTCAGACAATGATGCATTCTTCGCTCCTTCTTTATTCTATTTGTATATTAAAGCTATAATAGAGCAGTTGGAGTTACCTGAATTTCACTCTCCTAGCATGATAAATAAGAATGTACCCTGTTTAGCTTACACAGATGACACAGTATTGATTTTGATGTCATTGCTTGGTCTTCAAAGGAAAATAAATAATTTTGCTGCATTATGCAAAGATAGTATCCTGGTTGTAAATGTAAATAAACTTAAACTATTAGTCTTTGGCAACAGAACTAGAAAGACTCCAAGGTTATTCATGGAAAATTCAAAGATTGAACCCAAAATTATTATGATTATTTGGGGGTAAAATTTTCAGATAACTTTCATTGGAACAGGCATCTATTGTTAATGGAGACCAGGCTAAGGACTATTCAATGCATTTGAAAAATTTAACTTTGAGGAGGAAAAGATACAGTTTCGGGTATACATACAGCTATTATTGCTAAAATACAAACTAGCATGTTATATGCAGCTGAAATGTGGGCATCTACAAAATTAAACACATTAGAGATAGTATTAAACAAGGTTTTCACTATGTGTTGTCAGTTCCACAATGGGTTCCAGCAGAGGTCCTGAGATTGGAACTTGGACAATTCTAAATCTCTACCCTTGCTATTGAAAGATGATTCATTTTTCTTCTGAATTTATTCCAATTACTTGAGGAGGCTACCCAGACAATGTCTTGAAGAAGAAATTGAATATATGAGGAAAGTGTTTTCCTGCTTAATGGCTAAAACCAATAAGAAAAACCTATTCTCATTGGGTTTGGGACATTTATTGTATGAGATCTATTAGACCCAACTATGAAGTTATCTCCCCAAATAAACAAGCATTTGTCAATGCCGAATGTTGTCGTGCTGGCATTGGCAGAGGCGGAGGTGGAGAGGCATAGTGCTGTGAGTTTGTTAATATGTCCCAAAAGGTGATTTTGCAATGCGAGTACGCCACTGTGTGTCAGAGCTGCGGAACCACGTTTTGGGCAGGCTGTGGAAAATGGCAGCTGGACTGTTGATAATGAGGTGTGCACAAATGCCAGTGGTGAAAATGTGGCATGAAAATATTGCAGATTGACAAAGTTACAAGGGTGCGTGGAAACTGCGCAATGCACACTTGCAACACAGTCATTGCCTGGACTTTCGCCACCAAATTTTCAACATAGGCATTTTTGGACCTCTGCTGATGAATAATGTCACCATCATTTCCTGAAAGTGTCCCAAAAAATGATTTCATACAGTGACCGTGCAATTCTGCACCGGACATGCGAAAACACATTTTAGCCAGCTGTACTGTTCATAAGGAGGTATGGAAAAATGGCAATGATGAACAGCTAGAGTGAAAGTATTACAAATTCACAAAGTCACGAGCGTGCGTGCAAACTGTGCAACGCACGCTCATAAAACACTCATTTTATTGACTTTCGTCCCTAAATTTTCAACATAGGCATTTTAGGACATCTGCTAATGAACAGTGTCACTGCTATTTTCATAATGTGTCTCGAACACGGGCTTTCCACAGTGACCACGCTATTCTGTGCCGGAACTGCGAAAACAGATTTTGGTCAGGATGTGAAAAATGACAGCTGTGCTGTTCATTAGGAGGTGTAGAATAATGGCACTGTTGAAAATGTGGAGTGAAAATATAAGTTTGCGAACTTACAAGCGTGCGTGCAAACTGCGCAATGCACGCTCGTAACACAGTCATTTTATGGAGTATTGTCAGCCATACCTCTCAACTGTACCACATTATGAGGAATGTTCCTCATTTTACTTCACAAAAGCTCCCTGTTCCACATTGTGAGGACTTGTCCCACATTCAGTGTTAACATTTTAAAGCAAAATCTATAGTAAATGATGCAAAAAATACATTATTCAATTAATAACATACTTGCTGAACATAAATGCAAACATTTTAACAGAGTTCTGAGCTTCTTGGGTAAAGATTTGATGAAGTGTTCCACATTTTGCTCATTTGTTCCACATTTTGAGAGCCAATATTCCACATTTGGGGGACAAAGGGTTGAGAGGTATGTTGTCAGCAAATTTTCAACACAGGCATTTTAGGACCTCTGCTCATGAACAGTGTCACTGTCATTTTTGTAATGTGTCCCGAACAGTGACTTCACACAGCGACCGCGCTATTCTGCGCCAGAAGTGCGAAAACACATTTCAGCATGGATGTGAAAATGACAGCTATATGGTTCACAAGAAGGTATGGTAAAATGGCATTGTTGAGTATGTGGCGTGAAAATATTGCAGATCACGCTAACTACAAAGCGTCGTTGTGCAGTTACTACATGCTTGTAAAACAGTCATTTTTTTGATTTTTCCCACCAAACTTGAAACATAGGCTTTTTGAGAGCCCATCTCATGAACAGTGGCACTGTCATTTCATTACTCAGTCCCGAAAGGTGATTCCACTCAGTGACTGCGAAATCACCTTTCGGGACCGAATAACACCATGACAATACAAGAATTCATGAAAAGGGGTCCCAAAAACCCCATGTTGAAAATATGGAACCAAAGTTCACAAAAATGCCCGAGATATGCATTAAAGTTGAAACCCCCCTATTCATTCCATTATACAGCTTACTGGCATTTCTTCAGGTCGCGGTCAGCTTTGAAGAGTGCAGACGTGTTCCCGGTCCACAGAAGATCGTCGTGCCAAACTCCGCAGGTAAGTATGGGGTGAGGGGGGTGAGGGAGGCAGTGTACAGTGGTGGGTGCAGGTGGGGGGAGGGGGGCATCGAGACTATGAGGGACCGTTTTCATTTTACAGGAAAAAGGAAAAAAAAACATCGTGGGACAGTTTTTGTTTTGCAGGAGATTTGGCATGCTGGGGTGGGCTCCCAGCATGCCACCTAACTGTTGGGGGGCGAGTCAGTAGCCGACAGGGGATTGGGCACCCTCGTTGGCACACAACACGGGGACAGAGGAGGAAGTAATGCTGAAGGGAATTGGGCACCCCTGTTGGCACACAAAGAAAGTGGGTGGGGCATGAGCCAAGGGGGATTGGGCACCCCCTTGACATTCAACAATTGGGGGAGTTTATGCTGATGGGGAGTGGACTCCTCCATCGGCACACAAAGAAAGTGGGGAGGTTAACCGACAGGGGGATTGGGCACCCCCAAAGTTGGCAGAAGTTAGGCGGCCGGCCGCTCGCTGACCATGCACATAATGGCAGTGAGCATGGCAAGAAAAGGACCGCTGCATATGACGAGCTTTACTCGGATTTCAGTGGACCTTTTCTTAGATGTGTTCACCACATTATGTACGCATGGTGTGGCGCCGGCATGCAGGCTGATTGGGGAATGTGGGACGCACCTACAGGTGCATGCCCTGCATTCGCCCAACAGCGACCCCGCCTCCAAAGCTGCACTGTCCCATGATGTTGGCTGCGCAAGCGCACCAACATAAAAAAAGGGTTAGAGACACAGCTATGATCAAGGACCTTGTAAGGGTCCCTTCTCTCAAAAATTTTAAATAGTATGAGTAGATTAAGGCCACACATAATCCTGAATTTTATCTGATTAATCTACCTAACCCTTCAGATTGGAAATACTAGGTTTAATATGGAACTTTATGATGCTAATTATATCTATTTCTAACAGAAATGGCCTGGTATAAAAAAAACTATTGTAAATGTGGGATGAAGGTCGAAGCTGACCTCGAGCATATCACACTTTCATGCCCGTTATACTCAAAGAAGAGCGGCTACTGGTTAGGCTCGATACTGGCTGAACTCAGTCTCTCCTTGGACCATATAATTCCAGTATTGTACAATACTCAAGATATGTCAACGCTATGCAGACTGACTGTCTTTTGTCATCTTTGAAACTGTAAAACAATAATTTCTTGATTGTTTACATGCACAGGGGTCATAGGTAATTTATTTATTTTTATGCCAAAACTTGGCCTCACCTCCAATATGTTAGAAGTTTGATGTTGGATTGAGAATATGGGCAAGATACTTGTTGGCAGTACAGGTAGCCAGACTGAAACCCATCCAAGGCTTGTTTACTCCTGTTGCAGGATTGTTAAAGAGTGATGTCTCCTCTGTCCCCTTACCTTTCTTTATCTGTATGTAGTATTGTATTTTTCAAATATTATATTATTGCACTATGATTGACTATCTAAATATTGATATGTTACATCTGGATAAATGTTCAAATATCTTGGGTGTTGTTGCACTAATCTAGCTAACCAGTTTCCTCATTGTCTCCTGACCTGCCTGCTGGATACCATTGCACTGATTTCAAATTAATAACGATCTTAAGTAAAATCAGTCTATAACTTGGCTGTATTTATAGTCACCTGTACCTTTTAAACTTCAAATGTTGCATTGTAATTAATACTGGCTTGAGGGTGTCTCTTAAGTTTAATGTACCTTATGATATTTAATTCACTGTTACTCTTACGATATACTGTATCAAGTCATTGTAAATATCTTAAAATTCTTGTGATGTTTGTCACTACACTGCTGTAATTGATGTATTCTGTATTTTAAAACATTTTATGTAAAGGCAATAGCTGAACAATAAACTTAAACTTGGAACAGTGCTCCAATTCACCCAGCTGCAGAAATGGGAGCAGGAAGACCCAAAGGAAAATGAGATTTTGCTTTTTAGCTGGTTTATCTTGGGTAAATAAATTGTAAAACAAATGAGTGTATTTTTATGGACACTGGTAAATATTTTCCAGTAAACATCGAGGCGGGGGTATGGGTGAAACAGCAGGACCCAAATGTTATCAGCAGGAATCAGGAGACTGAAAGGCACATAAGAGGGTAATGTCAGAGAAGATAAGTAAGGAAAAATATGTAGTAGATGCCTTTCTTAATTAGGGCAATTGAAGAGCTTTGGAGGAGAGTAGACATCAAGGATAGATGACAGTGGTGTGGCCATGGAGGGACTGTAAGTATGTCTGTTGATTGTGGGGTACCTGGGGGGTGGAAGTGCACTGTGTGCTCAGTGTTGGGGGGAGTCCAATTTGGGAAGGATTTGTGAGTTCTAAGGAGTGGCAGTGTGGACTGGGTCTGGAGTCTGTGGTGAAATGGGGTACGGAATTCCAGTGTGAGAGGCCCTGTGCACAAAGTATGCTATATGCCTGAGCCAGTGTGACAGGCTCTGTGCTTTGTGAATGACCTGCAGAGCCATTTGCAAAGCATGCTATAGGCCAACGGTCAGCCACTAAAAACATTGACAATGCTGGCCTTTGACTGTCATTTACAGTACAATGTTATAAACATTAATTGTTAAATATCTTTTTAAAAGTAAGGAAATTCATTTCAAAAACCTACATTAAAACATCAGTAATGGTTTCAGCACAAAGCATCAAAAGTAGGGAAATCCAACATTAGGGTTAAAAAGTCTCCTGAACTGTGTTGAATCTGTGGTGGCATTTCTCAGGACTTGAATGATCACACAACACAGCATTGCTGTTGCTCTAACTGTGTCTTAATGCATTGGTGTGACTGCTATTTCTCAGTCTATACAGACAGTGCCAAGATACAGTAGGGCAACACTAACTCATTTGCTCCCTGTGGCCATTTTGGGTCGGATCCAGCAATGGATGGTTCCGATGCCATATTGTTCAAACCCAAGGGATCCCCACAACACATATTCAATAAGGCTCAGTGGACTTTTTATCCTAATGTTGCACTTCCCTACTTCTGACGCCCTGTGCTTGCAGTCATGATTGATACTTTATTGTAGGTTTTTGCAACGAATTGTAAAGCAAACATGGAAGATCACATAGAACCATTGAGCCAAGGCTCATTTGCAAAGTTATTTATTTAGTTAATGTTTGTTAACCAGGTAAGTGCACTAGACCTACAATGCACATTTACCGGCACAACTTGAGAAAGTACTGACTACACATCAAATACAGGATTGTAAAATACAGCACATACAGCACAAATCACATAAAATGCATCAAAGAATATAGATTGTGGCAATGTATGGTCATTACAAAACACATGAATTATAAATTGATGCACACATAAACGTATTTAATGTTTGTAGATAGTTTCTTAGTTCACTCCTGAAGAGCAAATGAGAAGATAAATTATACAATTTCAGAGGAAATAGATTTCTAGTAAATGGGAGAAAAGGAGGAAAATGCCTGTAGCCGTGCATTAGTACAACACTTTGGAACAAATAACAATGACTTCTCACTGGATTTGAGAGGAACTGAAGCAACTCATCCAAGGAAGCAAGCACTTCCGATCTTAGTAATTTGTCAACAAAGCAACTGAGGGTGAAAGAACATATAGCAGCAGAGGTAATCAACTCAGAGTATAAAAGGCAATGGTGAGAAAATTAGTTGAAGCAAGGAAAAGCAAAAATGTTGTTATGTAGTAGTAAAACTTTTATTCATTTCATCAAATGAATAGGAAAACTCAACTGAGCCAAGGCTCATTTTCAGTGAGATCCAGGTATGGCATATACAAGTACACAGTTGCAAAAATGCAAAAAATAGTCAACTGAACAATGGCAAATTACACTCGTGACAAAATATACATACATAAACAGGTGATAGTGGAGAATGCTGGACTACGCCAGACCTACGCTATTAGCATAGAGTTCAAGTTACGATACACTCTCAAAACTACCTTAAGGTTATTTTTGTATTAGTTTATTAGGGTTGAGGACTTCTTCCCCACACCTCCCTTAAAAAAAACAAGGGGGTGTGGGGGATGAAGCCCCCCAACTCAAATAAACTGATATAAAAATTAACAAGCACAAGCCCGAGCTGTATTCACAAACACTTTGTGCTATGCAAGTAGCGGTGGTCTGGTATTCTCCACTATCACCCATAAACATCCATAATCTAATACAAAATAAAATAATAATAAAAGAGTTAATTATTATAAACACTGTATTAATAATACTAGGGTTTAGTCCAGTCACCAAGCTCGTGAGAGGCCATTACTACATTGTGCAAAACTAACTTTGTCTTAACTGGGCATATTGCACATCTTAATGCAAGTTAAACATAATAAACAAGAAAATAAATTAAATATCATGAGATCTAGAACAACACTTTAGATTCACTTGTGCATTTGTTACAAACCACTGCTTTATTGCTCCCACATGGCTATTCAGGTTTAATGGTCTAAGAGCAATAGGCATGGAATTCCATATAATTCCACATATGGGGTCCTAAGTTAAAGAAATGTGATTTACCAGTTTCTAACCTACAATTTGGGTGAGCACATTCTAGACCACCTGCAGATATAAGCCCTTTTTTATCGTCTTTTGTGCAGTTTATCCAATGTATACTCTGGACTTTGGTCTTATAGCATTTGAACATATAGGCCAAAATATGAAATGTTCTTCTGCCTTTATTATAGGTGACATCTCAATTGGCCAGGTTACTTTTAGAAGTATTTGAAAAGGATAGCAGACCATATTTCAGGCTAAGCAGTACAGGACTCTGTGTGCCATTGCTAAGCAAGCCTTAGAGGTAAGATTATGATTAATTCTATAAACAAGGCCAAAGTTGGTGTTAATGGATGTACTCACAGAAGAAATATGGTAAGAAAGCTCTAACTTGGGGTCTAAATAAAATTATCCCTAAGCACTTACAATGACTGGTGTCCAATAGTGACCTATCAATCCTGGAGATATTTAAATGACTAGAGCTTGCTCAACATTTAAAGCTAGAGCCAAACAGTATGGGTTGGATTTTGTAGTGTTTATCATAAAGCGATCACTGACATCCAACATGTAGTTTCATGAACATTACACTATATGTAACATATAGATCAAAGTTAAACACATTCAGAATTTCAATTTAGTATTGAACTTGGAATTGTATTGGCCATATACAAACTGTCCAAAACAAAACACTTTCAAATTACAGTAGGCTACAACAGCAGGCATGAGAATTGATGCCCCCATTCCTTATGAAGTGTTCTTGCTGTAACATACCGCATTACAGCAAAAGGTCGGTTATTCTGAATGCAGTTCCTAGCTCCCAGAGGAAATCTCTTTCAGCTGCTCAGGGTGGCAGATGCTGGATGAAATATGATTTAATGAGTGCAGATTAAAAGCGCAGAGGGGGCAGACAGTACAGAAGAGGACCAAGAAATACCTGACATCCTGATCAGGTATTTTGGCTCAGTTTCACAGTGGAGGGGTGGACCACCAGGAAACAGCAGGAATGGGGGGAGAGGAGGTGGACACAAGTCCATTTTCTGAAGACAGAGTCTGGAAGGGACTTTCAGCTCTGAAAGTGGAAAAAACTATGGGCCTCAGAGAGGTGCTAGCTGATCCACTCTTCAACAGCTCACTGGAAACAGGTGGGGTTCTGGAGGATGGAAGAGAAGCTGGCATGATCCTCTACATAAGAGCTGCAACAGGGAGCACAACAGAGAGGGGAAAGCAATTATAAACTGGTGAGCCTTACTTTAGCCATGGGGAAATTAATGGAAACCCTGCTAAAAAAAAAAAAAGCCTGGTAGAGTATCTTGAATCCAATGGGTTGCAAGACCAGAAGGAGAACTGGAATAGGGAAGCCGAGACCGCTGGAGTTCAAAGGAAGAATCTGACTATTTGGGGCACAAAATTGCACAGTAAATGAATGGGCATTGCTTTTGTGTAAAGTGGCTTGTACTCTGGGGATTGTGTGGGATGGGGAGGAGGGAGGAAGACAACCGAGGGAGGCTGAGAGAGGGACTACTGTGGCCGGAGGGACCACATGACTGGAAAGTCCAATCAGGAGACCCAGGGCACAGTATAACGGTGCCATTAAGGTTGTAGTCTCAGCAGACCAGAGGGACAGCAGAGTGGGGAAGGATGCCGAATGTGGAGTTCAAAGGAAAGTAATCTGATTATTGTTTGGGGCACAATGTTTCACAGTAAACACATGGGCATTGCTTTTGTGTGAAGGGGCTTGTACTGTGGGGATTGTGTGGGATGGGGAGGAGGGAGGAAGATGACCGAGGAGGCTGAGAGGGACTACTGTGGCCAGAGGGACCACATGACTGGAAAGCCCAATTGGGAAGCCCCAGGGGGTATTTATTTTCCAGTAGACCTAGCAACCCCTTGCATGAGTGCCATAAAGCAGGAGTGTGGCATCTGACTAGATGGCATCTGCAGGGCATCCACAAGGAGGACCGCAGGCCATGTTGAAGTGGGGAGAGAAGGAGTCAGGGGAGTAGACATTGTAAAAGAGAGTACTGATTTGTTTGTAGCAGAGGGGGTCAGAGCTGGATTAGTACTTGGTAGGGAAAACAGGGAGGATGGAGGGTCCTAGGGATTGGGGCAGTAATCAAGCAAGGGGATGGGCTTGGGGAGGGAGGGTGTTTGTGGGCAGACAAGCGGGAGGAGAAGTGGGACGGGTGGTAAGTTGTAATGGTTGTGGGGCAGCCATCTTCTTGGGGTTGCATGGAGACAGTAGGGTGTGTGGTGTGTAGGCAGATGGGGAACTTAGAGAGGAGCTCGGATGGCTGAGAAGGGAGCTCAGTAGATGGAGGGAGGGGTTGGGAGGGACACCAAGTGCTAGAGGACCTGAGGAGGTCTTACCCAGATGTCACAGCAAGTGTACAAAGGGGTAAAGAGGGAGAGAGAACAAATGGAGCAGCCACTCAGGAGCAGCTGAGAACAGGGGCTGATGATTGGAGGGTAGTCAAGTATCATGGGAAGATGGGAACGGGGTAGAGCAGGGACTTAAGTCACAGGAAGAGGCGAATGGGGTTGCCCGGGAAATAAGAAATGAGTATAGGAACAGGTTCTCAGTGTTGACTAGCCTAGGAGAGTAAGAGGGAGGATAACATTTACAGTTAAGAGAGAAGGTGGGTAGTAAAAGGGCAGGGAAGACTGCAGAGGTGGGAGGCAAGATCAGAAGTCCAGACGGCAGCAGAGGCAGGAGGGAAGCAAAGATAGGAGGCAGAGAAGCAGTTAATGGAGGGTGGAGGGTGGAGCAGGTTGAGACTGGACAGGGGGACACAGCAGGTAGCCCAGGCATGGAAGGTACAAGAGAGAGGGGGGCACAAGGAAGGGGAAGAGCACAGAGTAGGGGAATCATGGGGAGCCAGTGACAAGGGGGATGTTAAGGTTCAGGAAGGTAGCAGACACAGGAAGGGTGGAGGAGAAGCACATGGGAGTGGTAGGAGGGAGGAATCAGACCAGGCAGGGGTGAGAGGAGGAAGAGGTGAAGGATAGGGGATAAGCAAGATTCAAGGGAGGCACAGGGCACAGGGGTCCATAGGAAGAGGAGTAGGGGTGGAAGATCGAGTCAGGGGACAGAGGAATAGTATGCAACAGGAGGGTGAAAAGGACAAAGGAGGGAGGGTCATAATTCTGGGGGACTCAATACTTAAGGGAGTAAGATGGGGGGGCAGGAGCACTAGGAAAAGCAGTGTTTGGGTGGAGTGCATGCCAGGCATGATGGCAGGTGGAGTGGGTCAATAAATCAACAGGTGTGTGGAGAGGGTGAGGCAGAAATCACACATTGTGGTGCACCTGGGCACAAATGACTTGGAGGAGAAGGGGAAGAGGTGCAGGAAAGTTTCAGGAAAGTGTTAGGACTATGCAGTAAATAGTGAAGGCCAGTAACGTTCTCTGAATTTCTCCCAGTACCAAGAGCTACTACAGCCAGAAAGCAGAAGATTGTGGAGTTCAAAAAATGGCTGGGAGAATGGTGTGAGTCTATGGGGTATGGATTGGTGGGGGAGTAGGGCACAAAGTGGGAGAATAAGGATCTGTATGTGCAGGATAAGTTGCACCTTAGTAAAGAAGGCTTGCAGGTCGTAAAGCAGAAGTTGGGGGAGTTCATCCAAGCTGACTACAATTTGAAATAGGAAAGGGGGGGCCAAGGGGTGGGCAGTTACCAGGAGAGGGAATACTTTGGATCCCCCCATAGCAAGGCAGGAGCAGAAGTCAAATAGGAGTGGGGATGGGGGGAAGGGGAATGGTGCTGAGGAGATAGGATCACATTGTTGGGTGGTATCACTGAATGCTAGGAGCTTGGGTAGCAAGATAACGGAATAGCAGGCAATGATGACAGAATGGGAGGTGGGCATAGCCATCATCACTGAGACATGGGCAACCCAATATAATAACTGGGACCTAGCTAGCACAGAATTCAAACTATACTGCAGGGACAGAGAAAAAGAGAAAGGGGGGTGGCCATCTATGTTAGGGAAGGGATACTGTGTAACAGGAAGGAGGGGGAGGGCGGCAAGGTGGAGGCCTTATGAGTGCAACTCCACAGTTCAAAAGGTAGAAAGATTAGATTGGGGGTTGTATACAGGCCACTGACTCAAAAGGAGGAGACTGAGCACAGTTAAGGAGGTTTAGTGGCTAAGGTAATGCTGTGGTGGTTGGGGACTTTAACATGCCAAGGGTAGATTTGAGCGTCTCGGCTACCTCATGTGCCAGGAGCAGATCCTCCTGGGTGCCTTCCAGGATGGCTTCCTGATGCAGAAAGTAGCAGAACCAGTTAAGGAGGGAACATTCTGGACCTGGTGCTGATGGATGATGAACAAGTCCAGAATGATGGGGTGGAAGTCCCACTGGTGGAAGACCACCGCATAGTGTGGTTCAAACAACATGAAGTCTTGCTGTATTCTGACTATATGCAGTTAGCCCCAGCACTTGAACTCCAGAGAGGAAAGGGTTAACTCTATTTATTTATTTATTTATTTATAGCATAGGAATTGTAAACCCTTGAGTCATAGACTCATTTCCAAAGGCTCCACATCAAGTACAAGGCATTACAAAGACAAGTACAACAACCGGTGAATACAGTTTAACAATGGGAATAGTTATACAAGTGAATCAAGCATACATAAGGTAATTGCCTATACAGTTGGTTGCTATAAGGGAAGGAGGCAGCATTACATGCATACAAAAAGTACAGGTGTGCAATGAGCATACTTAGGCAGATTGTTTATACATGAGGAAGCTAACAGATGCAGCAATGCAGGTTACAGTTGGATTGCAGGGTGCTGTCTCAAGTAATGTTTTGCAGTGTGCAGCCTTCAGGGCGGCATTGTCAAGATCCTAAAATAGGAGTGTGCTGTGGCTAATTAGAAAGGTCAAGGGCACAGGGCCCCGGATGCAGAGGAAAAGCGAGCAGCTTCGTTTGAGACCCTGTCAGTGCCAGGAATAGCATCTTATGACAGGGCAGGGAGCCTAGGGTGAGGCTAGCGGTTGCACTGACTGCCAAGGCATAGAATGTTGAGCTCAAGCTCGGTTTTCAAACCTCTGTCCCAGGTACTCCTCAGTGTAACCATTAGATTCTTTACTCCGCCTAACTGAGAAGTTGCTCCGGAGATTCTCTCCTTCACTTCGGTTCGGTTTAAGTAAAAAATGGTTGGTTTGTCAACTGTTTACTTATTTTTTCGGTGTTCGCATCTCTGTCCTTGGTACAGTAAGTGTTTAGTAGGTAGTTTAGTGTTTTGTGGTAGAAATTGTTTTTTGTCCTGTTTCTTCCCAGTCAGTCTGGCTAGGAACCGAAGCGATTCTGTTTTGTTTTTTTCTCTGATTTGTACTGTGGTTTCCGGTACCTATCGGATCCTAAAAAAACGATAATTTCCTTAGTCTTTTAACCGACCTCGCAGGGACTGTTGGAACCAATAGGCTTGTAGTTGCCTGGCTTAAATGTTGGTAAGGGTAACTTTTTCCTTTAGGCATGTCTGAGAAACCCAAAAAGAAAACTGGTCCCACTGAGTTTCAGCACTGCACTGAGTGTGGGAGACTTTGCTGAGGCTGATCCCCACCTCGCTTGTGTTTACTGTCTGGGGTTTGACCACCTCAAAGCGAACTGCCAATTTGCAAAACTTTCCCAAAGCCACTTTAGATAAATGTTTAAGTAGGCTGAAGGAAAGGGAGGCAGAGAAATCCGCTGACCCGGATGGCCAGCCCGGTTCAGTTCCGACCGAACCTGAGGGGTGTCCACTGACCTGGGCGATACCTCCTCGGGCAAAAGGAAAGCAGATGCTGCGGAATCGGTTCCATCTAAGAGAAAGCGCAAGTCAGCCAGTTCGGATCCTGGTTCCCATGTTCCGACAGCTGATGAAATAGCTAAAGCGATTGCTATTGTACAATCGTTTCGTCCGGTTCCAACCGAACCGACACCAATTCAAAGACGATCGATTCGGTCGGACTTGTCTGCTTCTGAATATGATCCTGAAGCATTCTATGAGGGTGATTGGGAAGGAGCTGAAGATTATGAAGAAGAAGAGGATTATGAAGGCCTAGATGAGCCAGTAGAGCCTGACATCTCCCAAGACAGGCCTTCCAATGTGTTTCCTCCCAGGCTTTCTGAGCTCTCTCCCATTTCTTTGTTCTACAAGAAAGTGGCTGATATTCTTCAGCTCCCAGTGGAAGAGGCTGAACAGGATCAGGAGGAACCTGACTATGTTGAGATGACAGATGTCCCAGAGTCCAAAATGGTGTCTGTCCTCTGCATAAATCCCAGGGAAACAGACACAGAAAATTCTTCAGTTTCCAACATCCATACCTACTGTGGACAAAAGATGGACAGCAGGTATGCCTGTCAGGTCCTGGGATGGAATTTCTTACAAATAATTGCAGCCATGCTGGGTAGTCGAGCTGCAGCCTGTGGCAGGCTAACATTCCCTGGCATCTCACCCCCAGATAAGGATTCCAGGAAAGTGGATGTCATGGCAAAGAAACAGTACTGGGCATCCTCTTTGGGCTCAGGTAATCTAATTACATGGCATATATAGCCAGATACCAGAAGCCTATGTGGGATACAGTTCTGGAGTTGGCTAAGAATGTCCCTCCCAGCTGGCCAAGGAGCTGGAGCAGGTGGCTGTGGATGGTATTGAGGCATCAAAGGTCCAGTTTCATGCTGCTGTTGACTCAAATGTTGTACATTCTAGGTCATGGCTACATCTGTCTCCATGAGGAGATTTGCTTGGCTCAGGTGTACCAGTTTATCATAGGATATCCAGACCAAGGCCATGGATTTTCCTGTCACTGGTAACTCTCTGTTTGGGGAACAAACAGAGGCTTACATGAAAAGATGGATGAATGCAGGACCACCTACAGGAGTGCTGCTGCCAAGGAGAAGCAGGTCACTCTCAGAGGCAGCAATCTAGGCTGGCAGAGGTAGGCCTTTTCAAAGGCCTTTTACCAAGCCCAGGCCTCCTCTTCTTTCCAGCAGAGGGGTTCTTTAGGGAAGAGGCAGATGGGGATAACCAGGACTTCATCCTCCACTCAGTCCAAGCCCACTGCCAAACAGACACCCTGATGTGTCAGTCAGGTCACCTCCTGGTTCCAGTAGGGCAGGCTGGCTCACTATTTCCAGGTCTGGAAGTCTATTACCTCAGACAAATGGGTCCTGGAAGTAGTGAGCCAGGGACTTGCTCTCAGCTTCAGAAGGTTCCCAAAAATGTGAGCAAAGTCCTTCAGTCCTCCCTCTCCTGTGGAGACAAAGGCTTTAGAAGCAGAAGTCTCTGCTCTACTGCTCCTGTGAGCAGTAGAAAAGGTACCTTTCAATCACAGGGGAAAAGGACTGTAATCTAGATACTTCCTTACCCCAAAAAAGACAGGGGAGTGGCGACCCATCCTAGATCTACGATACCTAAACAAACACATACTAAAGCCAAAGTTCAAAATGGTGATTCTGGGAATAATTCTCCCCTCTCTGAGACCGGGAGACTGGCTAGCCTCCCTGGATCTCAAGGATGCCTATTTCCACATACCTATCAGACATTCCCACAGAAAGTACCTCAGGTTCAAGTTGCCCTCAGGCCACTACCAGTTCAGAGTAATGCCTTTCGGCCTAACATCTGCTCCAAGGGTGTTCACCAAGTGTCTAGCAGTAGTGGTGGCCTTTTTTAGGAGACAAGACATCATACTGTTCCCTTACCTGGACGACTAGCTCATAGTGGGTCAGTCTTCAGACCAAGTGAAGTTAGCTCTAGAGAACACTCAAAAGCTTCTGGACTCCTTAGGATTCATCCTGAATCTAGAAAAGTCTGTTCTGGAACCAGCCCAGCTTCTCACATTTATAGTTGTAGAGCTGGACACTGTCTAGGCCAAGGCCTTTCTTCCTCTCTCAAGGGTTCAGTCCCCTCATCACTCTGGTTTCCTCTTTTTGTCCACTAGTATCTCGGCCAGTCAGACATTTCTCGCAGTTGCTAGGCCACATGGCAGCTTGCACTGCAGTAGTGCAAGGGGCAAGGTTTCAAATGAGAGATATTCAATTTCATCTAAAATCTTTTTGGTCTCAGAAAAAAGACCCCCCTCTCCAAGTTAGTTCCAGTGTCTCAAACTCTGGTTCAGGTTCTCCAGTGGTGGCTGGAGGAGGACAACCTGAGACAAGGTGTCCCCTTCCTCAGTCAGGCCCCAACAGTGATTCTCACCACAGACGCTTCCCTGCTGGGATGGGGAGCCCATCTGGATCTGCTTATTGCTCAGGGAACATGATCTCATCAGGTGTCTCTCCTGCACATAAATCTTCTCAAACTCAGGGCTGTCTTTCTAGCACTTCAGACATTCTCAAACACAATTCAGGGGAAAGTGGTGCAGATCAGGATAGACAACACCACAACCATGTGGTACATCAACAAGCAGGGGGGCACTCGGTCCTTGGCCTTGTGCACCGAAGCCATGAAGATATGGTCACTAGCTTATTCCCTGCAGGTTTCCCTGATAGCTGTGTATCTCCCAGGGAAGGAAAATGTACTGGCAGATGCTCTCAGCAGGATTTTTCAAGGTCACCACGAATGGGCCCTGAATCCTCTAATTCTTCAGATCATTTTCAAAAGGTGGGGCACTCCAGAGATAGATCGCTTTGCAGCCCCGGACAATCATCAGCTCCTCTATTCTGATGCAGACAACCTCTTTGGGGTCTGTTTCTCAAGATGCCTCTCCTCTTGGATTGGACAAACAGGTTTCTGTATGCTTTTCCTCCTTTTCCTCTGATTCTCAGAGTTTTGGTCAAGATCAGGTCTCAGCCTTGCACTGTGATTCTGGTGGCACCGGACTGGGCCAGGCAGCCTTGGTACCCTACTACTGTCAATGTTAGTGACAATTCCTCTTTGTCTTCCCAGACAGTTCAATCTTCTCACCTCATTTCAGGGCGGATACTGTATCCCAACCTTCAGACTCTCAGATTCAAAGCTTGGCTCTTGAGGAGATAGAATATGCAGGTCTGCATCTTTCCCAATCAGACCTGGGCATTCTTAAGGCTAGCAGAAAACCTTCCACTAGGAAAACCTACAATTCCAAATGGAAGAGATTTGGTGTTTGGTATTCTCATAGGCATATTCAGCCAGATTCAGCTGACATTGCCACTGCTTTGGACTATTTGGTGCATCTTAACAGTTTAGGCCTCAGGCCTACAACTCTCAGGGTGCATTGGGCAGCCATCTCTGCTTTTCTTTCAGCTGGGAAGGGTACTTACTTAGCCTCTCATCCAGTTTTCAAGAGATTTTTCAAGGGTTTGGTTCATATATATCCTCCTTTTAGGGACTCTACTCCTGTTTGGGATCTGAATATCTGCATTGCACAGCTTATGCAGCTTCCTTTTGAACCATTATCTTCAGCTGAGCTAAAATACTTGACTTGGAAAACTGTGTTCCTGGTAGCCATTACCTCTGCCAGGAGAATCAGTGAGTTACAGGTTTTATCAGTGGAACCTGATTTAATTTCATCTCACAGGGATAAGGTGGTCCTTCGAACGAATAGAAAGTTCCTCCCCAAGGTGGTATCAGACTTTCATCTGAACCAATCTATGTAATTGCCTGTATTTTTCACTGACCATTCTTCCTCTGGGGAGAGAAGATTACACAGTCTTGATGTAAAGAGGGCCCTTAGTTATTATATAGAATCCACTAAGACCCATAGAAATAACTGTTCACAGCTGTTTCTCACTTATGGAGTAGTGGGAAAAGGTAAACCTGCCACTAAGAGAACTATTGCCAGGTGGATTGTCTCCTGTACACAGTTTTGCTACTCAAAATTGGGGAAGGAGCCACCCTCAGGCCTGAGGGCTCACTCCACCAGAGGTACAGCTGCTTCGGTCGCAGCAGCCAGAGACATACATTTAGTGAAAATCTGTAAAGCAGCCACCTGGAAAACCATTCACACATTTACCAAGCATTACTCTTTCAACATCCAGTCAAGAAGTGATGCTAGGTTTGGCACAGCAGTGCTGCAGAACCTGTTCCCAAAATAGGTTCTGTAACTCCCTCCTCCAAGGAGGTACTGCTTGGTAGTCTGCAATTAGTCAGAATACAGCAAGACTTCATGTTGTTTGAAGAAAAATACTCACCATAGTAATGTTGTTTCTTCTAATGAGTGTTGTATGTCTGACCTCCCTCCCTGCCTCCCCTCCTGGAACCTAGTTGTTTTTGGGATGGGTGGGCAGGCTTAGTGCTGCACTCCAGGGTGCACCTGGGTTACCTCTTCTTAGGATGAGGTTTTTGTTGTTATTACTTTAAATATATATCATTAAATTTTACTACATACTTGGATTCTTTTTGGGGTTCTCAACTTGAGTCTTTTGGACCCTAAAATCTGTTTATTGCCATTTGGCACAAAATTTTAGAAAAACAATTTCTGTTTATAGTTAGTTAGCATAGTGCCGTAAGAATCTGATGGTTACACTGAGGAGTACCTGGGACAGAGGTTTGAAAACCGAGCTCAAGCTCAGTGTTCTAGGTCTTGGCATAGAGTTAACCCTTTCTCTCCGGAGCAGTTCAAGTGCTGGGGCTAACTGCATATAGTCAGAATACAGCAAGACTCCATTAGAAAAACAACATTAATATGGTGAGTAATTTTTTTCTCCCTCAATCTAGGAAAAGAGGTAGCCACAACCAATACTCAGGTCCTGGACTTCAAAGAGCAGACTCTGGCAGGATGGGAAGCATACTGGAAGAGCATATAGCTAACATCCGCCCACACATCGACACCAAGCAAAAATGGGTGATCATCAAGATGGGCCTCACTGAGGCCATTAGCACATCTGTAGAGCCAGAGCAAGAAAACAGGATCAAGAAACCAAGCTGGATGAACAGGGAGTTTGTGGAGAGGTTGAGGGAAAAGAGGGCTGCCTTTAGGAGCTATAAAACATCCAACCGTGAGGTGGATAGGGAAGAATAGGTGAGGAAATCCAGGGAGGTGAGTAAAATTGTAAGGGCTGCCAAAGTGTTGAGAAAACTGAAGCTGGCACATGGGATGAGAGAGTGGGAAAAGGATTTCTTCAGGTGTATATATGGGAGAAGAGAAAGAGTAAGGACCAGATTGTTAGGATGAAGAAGGGCGATGACTGGGCAGAAAAGGGGGCAGAACAGGCAGAAGTACTCAACAAGTACTTTTGAGAACTTATGTTCAGTATTTACCAGACAGAGAGGGATAGACTCATGTCTAAGGGGAAGGTGGGATGGGAGTGGGGGAGGAGAGTACGGATGGGGAGATCCCAGTGGGTAGGATGTTGGAGGGACTTATGTCTGTGAGGGTGGATAAGGCACCTGGGCCACACAGAGTTCACCCTAGAGTCTTTAGAGAGATGGCAGAAGTCCTGGCAGGGCTGCTGGCAAATCAATTAACACCTCCCTGGATACTGGGTGCATACCCAGGACTGAAGGATAACACATGTGGTACCACTCCTTAAGAGTGGGCCCAGGGACAAACCAAGGGAACTACAGACCAGTGAGCCTTACTGCCATTGTAGGAGCTAATGGAGGCTATCCTCAAAGAGAGACTGGTGACGTTTCTGGATGATAATGGTCTCCAGGACAGCAAGCAACATGGGGTTGTCTCTGGCAGATCCTGCCAGACAAACCTGGTTGAATTTTTGATTGGGTAACAAGGGCACTGGACAAGGCCATGCAGTGGACATCCTTACCTGGTCTTTAGCAAGGCCTTTGACTTGGTGTCTCATAGAAGGCTGACCAGCAAGTTGGGTAACCTGGGAGCAGGGAGAAAACTGGTTAGATGGGTCAAGAGCTGGCTACAGGATAGGCAGCAGAAGGTAGCTGTGGGAGGTGAACTATTAGAGCCCAGAGCTGTGACAAGTGGCGTCCCACAGGGATCAGTGTTGGGCCAGTGTTGTTTAATGTTTTCATTGCCGACATATCAGATGGGATAAAAAGTAAGATCAGCCTCTTCGCAGATGACACTAAGGTCTATGCAGAAGTGGATGGGGGGGAGGCGGTAGAGTACTCCAGGAGGATTTAGCAAGATAGGAGGGCTGGTCAAACACATGGCAACTAGGGTTCAATGCCAAGAAGTGTAAGGTCAAGCACTTAGGGGCCAAAAATGTAAACATGTATTTATTCTTATTTATTTATTGAATTGTTTCACCAGGAAAGATACACTGAGCAACTTAATGCTCATCTCACGGGCACGTCCTGGGGAATAGGAGAGGGATGTACAGAGTGTGAGTTCAGATACATACATAACAGATGGTGAATACATACATACAGCTACAAAACAGGTTCATGGCAAATGAGTACAATATAGGCTGTTGCAGCAGTTACTGTGTTGGCAGTTCATGGGAGCAGCATGCATATATAATCAGTACAGGGACCAAGCATAGGATGCAAGGTTGACAATGCATACATTACAGGCAGTACACTAGTGATGCAGATGCAGCAGGGTGAACACATAGGATCCAGTCACCCTTTTAAGAGCTAGTCTATAAGGGGTAGTATAAGTGCAGGCAGGGTGGGGGTGATGAGAAAGAGGAGAATAAGAGGGAGAGAAAAAAGTGAGAGGGAGACAGGTATGCAAGGAGGGGGTCAGAAGCAGGTGCAGGTAGGTGTAAGGTAATTGTGCAGTGCAGAGGTAAGGGAGTAGAGGGAGGAGGAGTGGTGGATTTGTGGAGGGAGTGCATTCCACATTTTAGGCAGGTGGTAGGAGAAGGCTTTTGGCCAGAGAAAGTGGTTCTGCAGGGAGTGAGAGGGCATGAGGCCTGGGATCTCAGGAATAGAGGGAGGGTAAGGTGCCAAGAGAGGAGGAGATATAAAGGGATAGATCCAGCCAGAATTTAGAGATGAACTTAGCACCATGTAGCACATGCCAGGAGTGTAGGGAAGGAGGTTGAGAGAGTGGTAGAGGTCAATGATGGGTGCGGAAAGGGCATCAAGAGCAGAACGACAGAAGGAATTGAAGAGAGAGTCCAGTCTGGATAGGTGGAACTGTGGGGCTGCATCGTAGACTATGTCACAGTAGTCGAAAATGGGCATGATCATCTTCTGTACCAGCTCACGCCTGGTGGTGAGCGGGATGCAGCTGCAGTTTCTGTAACGCCCCAAGTTTAGGCCTTAGTTTTTTCAGAACGGCATCGATGTGTACAGAGAAGTCAAGGTGTCTGTCCAGCCAGATGCTGAGATACCTGAAAGAGGAGGAGTCCTCAAGAGTAGTCCCATCAAGGGTGTGTAAGGTGGGGAGGTGACTTAGCCTAGCGAGTCTCTGCCTTGTGCCAAAGGACATGGAGACTGTCTCCTTGGTATTTAGAAAGAGTTGATGAGAACTAAACCAGAGTTGGACTTTGGTGAAGTCAGATTGGAGCCTGGTAGTGACAGCAGCAACAGTATTGCCAGAGGCAAACAATACTGTATCACCTGCATACATGTGGATGCTGGATGTGGTGCAAACCAGGGGGAGGCCATTTAAAAAGATGGAGAACAGGACTGGGCCTAGCACTGAGCCTTGGGGGACTCCAGTGGTTATAGGCAGGGGGAAGAGATAGCATCAGCAATTCTTATTGATTACGACCTTCCAGACCGGTAGGCACTGAACCATCCTGTAGCAGAAGGAGATAGTCCAGCAGCTGAAAGGCTGTGAAGGGGGAAGGGGTGAGAAACAGTGTCAAAGTCTTTGGCCAGATCTACAAAGATAGCTGAGGTAATGTGCCCTTTGTCAAAGCCTGAGGAGATGGTGTCAGTTAACCTTAGAGAGAGTTGGTGGTAGAGGATTTCCTGAAGCCAGACTGGAAAGGGGTGAAAAAAGCAGAGTCAGAGAGAAACAGGGAGAGTTGGTTGAGGGCTATGTGTTCTTGTAATGTAGCTAAGGTTGGCAGTAGAGAAATAGGATGATAGTTCCCAGGAGAGAAGGGGTCACCACCCTTCAGGAGGGAGAGGACAACAGCATGTTTCCAGACAAAGGGCACAGTGGCAGTCGCAAAGGAGAGGTTTAGTAACAGGGAGAGAGGGAAGGCTATGGCAGGAGTAGAGAGGTAGAGGAGCCTAGGGTCAAGGCCATCAGGTGAGGAGCCTTTGGTAGGGTTGAGTGCCAGGAGAGCTTGAAGGGTAGTGTTGGGAGAGACAGGAGAGAAGGAGAACAGAGAGGGAGATGTAAGGGGTTCAGAGGAGGGGAACGGGGCAGAGGAGCGGAGGGGGAGGGGACAGGATGAGGGGGTGACATGGGGCAGGAAGAGCAGTGGGGTGTGTGTCAGTGTAAGGGGTGTAAAAGAGGTCCAGCGGGGGAGGGAATGGGCTTGGGAGGGTGCTTAGCAGGGAAGAGGCACAAGTGGCAAAGTGGGAGTCGAAACATTCAGCAACGGTGATAGGTTCTGAGAGTACAGGTTGATTGTGCCTGAGGATGGGAGGCGGAGGGGTAGAGGATGTCATGAAGAGGGAGTGAACGACCTTCCTGAATTTAGAAGGGTTGTTTGTATTAGTTTGGAAATTAGACTTGAAATGCTCTGCTTTGGCAAGGCAGATTGCTTTAGTGCAGCCATTCCAAAGTTCACGGTAACGTTGGTGATCACCAGGGCAGTTGGAGACTTTAGCTTTGCATCACGCAAGGTCACAAGCACGTTGGCAGGCCAGAAGCTCAGAAGTGATCGAGGGGAGGTGCCTGCCGTGGACCCTGGTTTTGCAGGGCAGGGCATGGAAGTTCCAAACCTGGAGAAACTTAGAGGTGAAGTAGGCAAGGGCCTTGTCAGCTGAAGCTGCTGTGATAAAGGGGGACCAGTCAGCTTGTGTAAGGTCGAGGAGCAAGGATTGCAGGTCAAGTGATGCGAAGAGTCTAGTGAGAATAGTTTTAGCTGGGAGTTTAGGTCTATGTATTTTCTGCACTACAAATGTCATGTGGTGGTCACTGATAGAGTCTGGTGGAAGCCCTGAGGCCACTACACAATGGGGATGGGAGGTGAGGACCAGGTCCAGCAGGGAGTGGTTTAGTGCTTTAAGGTTTAGACAAGTGGGTTCCAGAATCAGCTGATGGAGGTTTAAGGCTTCGATAGTGGAGTGGATATTAGCCAGCAATGGGGCCAGCCAGTTTAGATTTAGGTCTCCCAGGATGAATAGTTCACCACCGCTGGCAAGCGAGGAGAGCTTAGAGACCAAGTCAGTGACGATGGAATATGGCTGACCAGGGCGACAGTAAACTCCAGCGATGAAGATGGGGACTGTGTGAGGACAGGAGATTTTTAAAAGGAGAGCCTCGTGTGATGACTGGACAGAAGTTGTGAAGGAGGGAGTGATCTGGAGGGTAGAGGAGGTATAGATAGCCACACTGCCACCTCGCCCGGTCCTGTCCTGTCTAGAAATAGTAAAGCCAGGGCTAGCTATAGCATGGTCAGGAATGGATTTGGACAGCCAGGTTTCAATGATCACAATGATATCAGGGCCGCAGGCATGGACCAAGGGTTGCAACAGGGAGATTTTGGGAACAAGACTTCTATGTTTAGGTGGATGATTTTAAGTCCATTTGGTAGTGAAAGTGAATTTGTGACTGGGTGGGCACCGGCTGGTGGATGGGCAAGTGCAGGGCCAGGGTTTGGGTGGATATCCTGCTGATGCTAGAAGAAGCAGGAGAATAAGGAGTTGGGGTAGCCTGCATCCCTTGGGTGAGCAGTAGAGTAATTGTTTATTAGTTTTTGGGGGAAGAGTCAGAATGATAGGTGAGGATACTATCTTAAGGAAGGTAATAAGCTGAGTGGGCGCCAAAGTGATCGTGGCACAGGAGAGTGTAGGGCAGTGGGGGAGTGAAGTAGCAACCGGGTGGAGCATTGTTCCACTGGGACAGGCTGAGCTGTCAACCAACGTTGGGGGCACTAGTAGACTAGGTTGGTCTATCGGCAGCTCAGTACAGAGTGAAAGAAGTATGAACGGTATGAACCACATTTTTGAAGTCGGCCTGGACTCCATAGTACACACAGTGAGGGTGAGAGAACACTGGAGGGTGATGGAAAGAGTAAGTGAGCTGCAGCTCTAGTGGGGGGAGCCAAAACATGATGCCTCTAGTGGTAGAGAAATATTGTTGTTGAATTCTGCTGACCTGGTAAGCCCACTGGGCCTAGAAGTCCCTTTTTCAGGGGTGACCGGGGGAGGGGATACAGATGGTAAGCAACTGAAACGGAATCAGATTAAGCTGTTGGTGGTATTTTAGTGAATGAGGGAAATCTGGCCAGAACACCAGGGAATTACCTCCTACTCTTTCGATAAGTGCCATGGGATCTTTTAACATCCACCTGAACTACCACCAATCCAGGCAGATGGGACCTTGGTTTAACATCTCATCCGAAAGACGGCACCTCAGAAGTGCAGCACCTCTCATGCTGCACTACAGTGTCAGTATTGGGATAATAACCTAAGTGCCAGATGTGGGAACTGAACCACAGCCCTCTGATCTCCGGCCTCAGAGGCGATTGAGCTACCTTCCTGAGCCACTGATACTGACAACATTAGCATAAAATATAACGAGCCTATGGGGAACTGGGTAGATAGAAAAAGCAGATCAGATGATCAGTGTTGATTATAAATATAAGTGTCTACCATGGGTGGGTGGGCGGTGCCGGGTGGGGAGCCGCGCCAGCAGGCCGGGTGGGTAGAAATGCTGGCAGCTAGTGCCATACCTGGAAGGCTGAGGATCCGGGCAGGAGGACTTGGGTGGTGGCTCGAGGAGCCAATGGTCCGGGGCCAAGTGGGTCAGTGGTTGAGCCTGCGGTCCTGTGAGGGTGGTCCCAGCTGGAGAGAGAAGAGAGGGGGAGAGATTAAATATGCTGGCTGAATGCAAGCGGCGCAGTCAGCACAGCAGGGAGCCCAATTAACACAACAAAGGGACCAGTAGTTTGGGCGCCAAAAGGTCTGGGCTTGAATGGAGCAGCAACAATTCCATGAGAGAACTGCAATCACAGCCCTTTTCTCCCTTCTAGTGTCCAGGGAATACATATTGAGCTCCCTCAGTCTCTCTTCATATGGTTTATCTCCCAATCCCAGGATCATTTTCATTGCCCTGTGCTGCACCCTCTCCATGAGCAATCCTGGCAATAGTTACTGGCTGGGGGGATTGAAGTTATCCACATCAATGGAGGAGAAGGATCTGGGAGTACTAATGACAGGGGACATGAATCACTCAGCCCAGTGCACGAAGGCAGTGTCAAAAGCCAATAGAATGCTGGGGTGCATTGCAAGGGGTATTATCTCTAGGAGAGGGGAAGTCATCCTTCCCCTGTACAGGTCCCTGGTGAGGCCACACTTGAAGTATTGCATGCAGTACTGGCACTCCTACTTGAAAAAGGACATCAAGCTCATGGAGAGGGTGCAGCACAGGGCAACGAAAATGATCCTGGGATTGGGAGATAAATCATATGATGAGAGACTGAGGGAGCTCAATATGTATTCCCTGGAGGATAGAAGGGAGAGAGGGGATATGATTGAGACCTTCAAGTACCTGAAGGGCATAACAGAGTAAGCACTGAGAATATGTCCAAGTTAAAAGGTGGGAGGGAAACAGGGGTTACAGTCTGAAATGGTAAGGAGGACGATCAGGAGGGAAATGAGGAGGCACTATTTAATGGAAAGAGTAGTTAAAGGATGGAATGCGCTGCTGGAGGAGGTGGTATCATTGAGGACAGCGAGCAGCTTCAAGAGGGGGTGGTACAGGATCAAAGGGAGGGTCCAAATTGAGGTGGATGGGGTTGTGTGTAAAAATGCAGGAGGTAATATGGGGAGCAAGGGCGGGTGGCAACTGCAGTCTAAAGGGCTGAAGTGCTGCACACTGAGCAGACTAGATAGATCGAAATGGCCTGTATCTGCTGGCATTTTGTATGTTTGTATGTTCTTATAATGTGGATTCACAGGGGAGATCATGACAAATGAATTTGAGGGATTTCTTTGATTGGGTGACCAGGAAATAGAGTAGGGAAGGCAGTGGTTGTATTATCTGGACTTCAGCAAGGCCTTCTGTACTGTGCCACACAGGAGTCTGATAAAGAAATTGAGCAGCCTGGTGGCAGGATCTAAAGTGGAGAGCGGATAAAACTGGTTAACAGATGTCTTCTTGAAAAGCATTAAGTGAGAAACCAATTGAGGCTCTGTAGAACCTTTGTTTCTAGGGACAGCTTGGCTATGTAAGTGGAACTGTTTTTGTATCCACTTAATCTTGCACCTTAGCTGAAAAAGGAATATAGCTAACTGAACCTTGAACTTGTGGTATGGTGCCAGTTTCTCTGGGCTTTGATGTTAACAGATAGAAGACAGAAAGTGGCAGTAAATCACATTCACTCGAATGAGGGAGGAGTGACCAGCAGGGTGCCAGAGGGCTCAGTACTGGGATGGGTCCTCTTCAATGTCTTCACAAGTGATATTGCTGAGAAACTGGAAGGGAGGGTGTGCCTTTTTGCAGATGATATCAAAATCTGCAATAGGGTGGACACTCAGGAGAGGGTGGAGAGAATGAGCAGGGATCGGGGGAAACTTGAGTGGTGGTTGAGAGCATGGCAATTGTGGTTCAATGCCAAAAAGTGCAAAATCATGCAATTAGGGCATAGGAACCCAGGCACTGAATGTAAGATGGGGGGGTAATGACTGTTATAAAACAGAAAAGGACCTTGGGATTATCATAACTGATGACCTCAATGTGGCAGGGCAGTGTGACAATGCAGTGGGTAGGGCTAGTAGATTCTGGGATGTATAGGGAGGGTATATCCAGCAGGAGGAGGGAGGTGGTGTTTCCACTGTATCACTTGCTGGTGAAGCCCTACCAGGAGTACTGTGTCCAGTTTTGGAGACCACACCTCATAAAGGACATAGGCAGGGTAGAGGCAGTCCAGAACAGGGCTACTATAATGGTGCTGGGGTTGCATGAGAAGTCCTACAAGGAGAAACTGAGAGATCTCAACATGTACACCCTGGAAGAGAGGTGAGTGAGAGGTGACATGATAGAGACCTACCAGTACCTCACAGGGGTGAACACGGTGCAGGAGGAATGGCTCTTTCAAATAAGAGTGCACACCAGGACCAGGGGCCATGTGATGAAGCTGGAGGGGGGGAGTGCAAGAGAAATATAAGGAAATACTTCTTCACTGAAAGGGTGAGACACCAGGAACAGACTACCAACAGAAGTGGTGGAGGCAAAAACAGTGGGGGCTTCAAGCATGCATGGGACAGACACGGGTGTATAAGAAAACAGAAAGGGAGGAGGGAGGGTTGCCTGAGACCAGATAGGGTCTGCAGAGACAGGTTAAGCAGGGAGCATCTGGGCAGATGTGTATCAATGGTCCTTTCCTGTGAACAAATTCTCTGTTTCTATGTTTCAGTCACATCAGGCTGATCCTGCCTGGGTGAAATTTTTGTTGTCTCTGTATCTGCCTGAGGTCTCTGTCAGTTCTCCCCTAAGGAACTGATGATGCCCCACAGAGATTGAGTGAGAGTTCCACCGACACTGGCACGTTCACAGTTGCCAGCTTCCTAACTGTATAAATCTGGCTAGGACTTGGGGCGCTACACCTGGATGAAGTTAAATACAAGTACAGTACACTGTACAACAAATGTTTACCCTTTGTGTTTCTAGCCTTTCTTCTGCCTACAGTTTCCACTGCTTGAACAGAAAGAGGAGAGCACACCTGTCCTGCTAAGGTGTGCTGTGCAGGTACAGGTAGCCAAAACTAGAAAAACAGTGCACACAACATTTTCAGAAAAATAATAAAGTAAATGTATTGGTGCAAAAGGAACTTGAGTGAACAGCTCCTACTTATCACCATCCAAAGTAGCTTCCTTCTGTGTGTATGTGGGGGGGTACAACACCTCAGATTAAATACCCTTGTAACTAATCAATCACTAACATGTGAAACTCATTCAAAAACGTTCTATGAAGGTGCTAGTGTGTACTGTGGTACTGTGTAATCACTAATTGAAACAAATATAAAAAAAACAGGGCTGTTAATAGAACAAAACCAGAGCCATAGAATGCAGGTTAAAGATCATGTGCAAAGGTGTTTGCATATTATTAATAAAGCTTGAATTCAAGTCCCTGTGTCATGATCATAGTTTCCTGAAAATTTCATGCTGTTTGGTTTTGTGGTTTTCTTTAAATCAGCATTTTTTAGCTTGCTCTACAGTGGCTGAAAACAGTTGCATTATTTCTGTCCCTCTCAGTCAGACTTGGAGTGCAATGACATCATTGTGGAGTACTGTAGCTTGCTGCTTCAGATTCCCAATCACAGCAGACTGTAGAGTTAATGGTTTGCTCACCAGGTTTCTTATAAACTCAGACTGTGGTTTGTGTTTAGATAGATTAGCTTAAAATATATCATTTTCTTCTCATAAAAGTTGATAATTTGAGTTTCAGTGCTGAATTGAAGTAGTGGAAATCTTTCTCTGTGAGAGATCAGCTTGTCTGTATCACAGCTCTCCATTCTTTATCAGAACTGATTTTTTCTAACTATATAACACAGGTTTGTTCAATGAATATAAAATAAATCTAAATTTTGTTTATTTATAGAAATAGTTTGTCTTTGATGTAGCCTTCATAAATACATTCATGTAAGAACTTTTTTTTCATGCCAGATTGACAAGCAGGTGCCTGTTACACTCTGTTTCAAGCACATGTACTGTCTGAACTCACAAATTTCAGTTCTTTGGTGGTTTCTGTGTGAAAATTCATCATGTATGTGTATAAATAGAAAAACTGTATGGCATCCTGATGCACCATGTCTCTTCTCCACAGTTGAGACATCTGAACTCTGCTGCCACCTGTCCTCTGCCCCACAAGCCACCTGCCTTCTGCTCCATATTCAAAACTGCTTCACCTTGCTGCCCATTGTCTCCTCCCACAGAGTCAGGGATTGTGCACCCTGCTGCCTCCATCCCCTGGCTAAAGAATCAGGGGTTGCTGCACCCTGCTGCCCCCTGCCCAAACAGTTGAGGTTGCTGCACCCTGCTGACCTCTCTCCCCCACCCCCACAGTCCAGGATGCTGCACCTGTTACACCCTGTTCCTGTCTCCACAGTCAGGGCTACTGTGCTGTGCTAAGCCCTAGAGTTCCAGGTCCCTCTGCCTCCACAGTGAGGCCAGCTGCACCATATTACCCTAGGTCACCTGAGGTGGGGCTTTTGCTGCACCCTGCTTCCCACCTTTCATTGCCCCAAATAGGGAAGGGCTGCTGCACTATGCACTCCCCATCTCATAGTCAGGGCTGCTGCACCCTGATGCCCTCCATGTCCATCCTCACAGCCGAGGCTTCTGCACCATGCTGTCCTCTGTCCTCTGTCACCACAGCCAGGACTGCTGCACCCTGCTGTCTACCCAGTTGGGGTTGCTGTGACCTGCTGTACCCTAGCCCCATGCCTCTGCAGTTAAGGCTGCTGCAACATGCTGCCATTTTCCACAAGAGTCAGGGCATTTGTTTCACCCTGGTATGTGCTTCCACAGTTGAGGCAGTTGCACCTTCCTGCCCGCCATTACCAGAGTTGGATCCTTTGCTACACCCTGTTGCCCACATCCCTTGTCCCAAACAAGCATGGCTGCTGCACCCTGTCCTCATTTTGGACTTCTGTACCCTGATGCCATGTCTGTCTCCTACCCGAACAGTCAGGGCTGCTGCACCCTGCTGCCCTCTGTCCCCATCCCCACAGTCATGGCCATGGCACCCTGTTGCCCTCTGCTCCAGTCTCCACAGTCTGGGCTGTTGTGCTGTGTTACACCCTACAGTCCCATGCCACCTGCCTCCAAAGTTGGGGTTGCTGAAGCCTGCTACACTTTTCCATTGCCCCAAATGGGCTGGGCTGCTGCACCATGTTCACCCTGTGCCACAATCAGGGCTGCTGTACCCTGATCCCCACTTGTGTCCTGTCTAACATGCAAGGCTTCTGCACCATGCTGTCCTCTGTTGCCTGCCACCACTGTGCCCTGCTGCACCCTCTTACAGGAATAGGGGGCAAAAGGGTGCCATGGCCATGACTGTGGGGGTGGAAAAAGAGTGCAGCAGGGTGCAGCAGCCCCGAATGTTCGGCCAGAAGATGGGGGTGTCATCAGGGTACAGCAGCCCAAACTGTGAAAAGAATGCAGCAGTCATGCCTGTTTGTGACAAGGGATGTGGGCAGCAGGGTGTAGCAAAGGATTTGACTCAGGTGGCAGCAGGGTGCAACTGCCTTAACTGCGGAGGCACACAACAGGGTGCAGCAAATATCCAAAGGGAAGGACAGTGTGCTTAGGACAGGGGTCATCGGTGCGTGCCAAGGTAGCTAGGCCAGAAATCACAAATGTAAGGAGTGGGTGCACACTTGCAGGAAAAAACGACACAGCCAAAATTCAACTCAATGAAAATTTATTGCAGACTTGGAGAATGCTGAAAATGGTGACCCCAGCTCTTCAACCAGCAAAGGTCTTCCTTAGGGGCGTGTCACATAGTGGGGTATACTCCCAATTTATATTGGTGCAAAGTCACATGATTCTAATTAATATATGCAAATACTTGTATATGAAGTATAAAATAGAAAGAAAAAAACAAGTATACAAACACAAATTATAAATTGCATACACCAATGTAAAACTTCAAACATTTCACATCATTAAACATATATCTTAAATGAGATGTGAGCACCTGGGCATATAGTTTACAGTAATCACAATAATGCCTCTACTGATGACTTTAAGATTAGGTAGAAATATATGTATATAAAGAAGCATTTTAATTAATTTCTATACCTTTTCAAAATTGTTATTCTATTATTTTATGTGTCACCTAAAAGAATCCCCAATAAAGAAACGTTTAGTTAAATTATGAAATTTTTAATTATTTAATAGTCTTGTTCCTTTCTTATTATTGGAAAATGGAAAAGAAGACAGTATACAAGTTTGTAAGAAAAGAAAACATAGGGGAAAAAAGAAACAAAAAAATGCTCAATTAAAGTAGCCAGGATTGAATTAGAGGCATCAATAACTTCTTAGTTATAAAGCATAGACTGAATAGGAGCCAAAAATTAATTGGCTATATCGTATGCATTTTCAGCAAAAGTGAAAATAAATTCCAATTATCAGAGGCAGAATATCCCAGGCCGGTAGAAAAAAATCAGTCAAGACAGGCATAAGGCATAAGTTGTATCCTTGCAGTTGTGTTAAACCTAAGGAAATTGAGTAATATGTATATTAGTTATATCAAAGGTGAAAGAGTATTTTCCTTAACATTTTTTATGTGACACATAAAATAATAGAATAATAGTTTTGAAAAGGTGTAGAAAGTAAATAAAATGCTTCTTTATATACATATATTACTACCTAATCTTAAAGTCATCAGTAGGGGCATTGTTGTGCATAATATAAACTATATGCCCAGGTGCTCACATCTCTCCTTGTTCAAGTCTCATTTAAGACATATGTTTAATGATGTGAAATATTTGAATTTTTACATTGGTGTTTGCCATTTATAATTTGTGCTTCTGTACTTTTTGTTTTCTGTTTTATACTTTATATACAAGTATTTGCATATATTAATTTGAATCTTATGACTTTGCAGTAATATAAATTGGGGGTATACCCCACTATGTGACATGCCCCTGAGGGAGACCGTTGCTGGTTGAAGCGCTGGGGCCACCATTTTCAGTGTCCTCCAAGTCTGAATAAATTTTCATTGAGTTGAACTTTGGTTGTGGAGTTTTTTCTACAAGTGTGCACCCACTCTTACAAAACAGGGTGCAGCAAATACCTGACTCTTGTGGCAAGTGGCAGCATGGTGCAGCAGCCCTAACTGCAGAGGCATGGGGCTCTAGGGCACAGCAGGCCACAGCTACCCCAACTGTGTAGACAGGAGCAGGGTGCAGCAGCCCTAACTGTGGTGACAGGGGACAGAGGACAGCATGGTGCAGAAGCTTCAGCTGTGAGGCAGGACACATGGGGGCATCAGGGTGCAGCAACCCTGACTGTGAGTCAGTGTGCATGATGCAGCAGCCATGCCCATTTGGGGCAATGGAAGTTGGTAGCAGGATGTAGCAAAAGCCCCACCTCAGGTGGCCTAGAGCAGCATGGTACCGCAGCCCCAACTGTGGCTGCAGGGGGACCTAGGACTCTAGGGCTTAGCAGAGCACAGCAGCCCTGACTGTGGAGACAGAAACATGGGGCAACAGGTGCAGTGTTCCTCACTGCGGGGGTTGGGGAGAGAGGGCAGCAGGGTGCAGCAACCCTAACTATTTGGGCAGGGTGTAGCAGACCTGATTTTTTAGGCAGGGGATGGAGGCAGCAGGGTGTACAATCTCCGACTGTGTGGGAGAAGACAGTGGGCAGCAGGGTGCAGCAGCCTCAAGTGTGAAGCAGAAGGCAATGGGTCTTGTGGGGCAGGGGACAGGTGGCAGCAGAGTGCAGCTGCCTCAACTGTGGGGAAGAGACATGGTGATTGGGATGCCATATAGTGTTTCTATTTATACACATACATGTGTATTTTCACACAGAAACCACCAAAGGACTGAAATTTGTGAGTTCAGACAGGACATGTGCTTGAAATAGTAGAATGTGACAGGCACCCGTTTGTCAATCTGACAGAAAAAATGTTCTTACATGAATGTATTTATGAAGGCTACATCAAAGACAAACTATTTCTATGAATGAACAAAATTTAGATGCATTTTATATTCATTAAACAAATATGTGTTATACAGTTAGAAAAAATCTGAATTTTGATGAGAAAGAATGGAGACCTGTGATACAGACAAGCTGATCTCTCACAGAGAAAGATTTCCACTACTTCAATTCAGCACTGAAACTCAAATTATCAACTTTCATAAGAAGAAAATGATATATTTTAAGCTAATCTATCTAAACACAAACCACAGTCTGAGTTTATAAGAAACCTGGTGAGCAAACCATTACCTCTACAGTCTGCTGTGATTGGGAATCTGAAGCAGCAAGCTACAGTACTCCACAATGATGTCATCACTCTCCAAGCCTGACTGAGAGAGACAGAAATAACTCCACTGTTTTCAGCCACTGTAGAGCAAGTTAACAAATACTGATTTAAAGAAAACCACAAAACCAAATGACATAAAACTTTCAGGAAACTCTAATCATGACACGGGGACTTGAATTCAAGCTTTATTACCAATATGCAAAAACTGTTGTACATGAGCTTTATTCCCCTGTTTACACCAAATGAACAAAAAGGCTGTTGACCTGGGAGAAACTAACCATTATCACATATTATGTTATTTTAAATGGTCTTCCAGATCAAACAACCTATTAAACGTCATGGCTAAAATTGCAAATTCACTTAAAGCTAACAAACAGAGCTTGATTTGCTTACTATAGTTAATTTATTGGCATTAAGCTCTCTCAGCAAAGTGGATCAAAACAGGCTCAAACCCACAAATAAACAAAAATATATAATATAAAACATTGCTGAAGTGGGTGAATATATATGTATGTGCATTATCTCTAAAGCTGTATCATGTCATAAGGGCAAATGCAAAGGGAGACTGCACAATGGCAACAGCAAAAAGGGTGACCGTAAGTTGGGCATTGGACCAATAGGGTGACCAGTAAAAAGGGTGACACATCGCAGAAAAAAAGAAGCATCATTAGGGACACACACAAACAGTGTTTTGCCCCCCGTATCCTCTGCACCCCCTCACTATAGATAAGCACCCTCAGAGCCTCAGCCACCACCACACAAGTGGCATTCTGAGGGCAGCGGAGCTCATCTGACGCACTGCTGTATTGTCCACAGCCACCCAAATTGCTGTTGCCCATTTGACTTCACCCTTTTGTATACATTCTTATCACCTGCCATGCTCTAAACCATACCTGTGTTTTTTTTTTGATGTTTTCCACTGCTGCATGTGAACCTCCTCTTCATGCACGCCATGTCAACAAAATCACACAGTGCTGTACTTTACTGGGAGTGTGGCCAGACTAGAGGGAACCCTGAAAAACTAAGCAATGAGAAAGCATAACTATGAATCTGGCTGCTACAACAGGCTGCAGGCAGCAATGAGGGAGCATTGTACAGCACTCTTAATCACCACCGCACTCGGGCAGGATTTGGGGATTTTGGTTTGCGTCCCTCACTAAACTGAAGAGTACAGTATAATGAATGGCCTTGACGGCCCCAAAACTGTTTGCTATGATGAGGGATTACAGTACCAGCTTGTTATACTTCCAAATGAGACTACTGCACCTGGACTTGGTCTTAAGTAGATTGGGAGCTGGTCCATGTTTTTGGCCCTCTGTGCTTTATGAGAATGCATATCACCCCCTCACAGTTTTAGACAGTGTTCCTTCAACCCTAAATCCTCAGCTTATCTGATACCCCAGGTCATTCCTACTTTCAACAAGTCCATAATATATACTCAAGAATCTTACCATTGACATATACAGGTACAGTATATGCAGTAGCTTGAGTAAATGTTGTTTCCTCCAGTCATTAAGGGGTAACCAGCCAAGCTGGTCAAGAATGCTTTGGTGGTTCAAATGAGGTGCACTTAAAAAAAAATCTGTCTAGTCTATTGAACATGATGTCTAGGTTCTTCAAATGGCAAAATGCAGCATTACTGAATACTAAATCTCCACAGCCTTATTGAGGGTGTGGCCATGATATTATCAATCCGACTTCCTGCAAGCAGGAGGCTCAATACCTCATTAAAAAAATCCAACTTCATCAAAAGACCATGAATGTGGGTATTCCCATTTTAACTGGGACTCAAGCTGGACACCCAAACACTTGTAATTAGGGACTCCCAGTACAGTATCTCCTGCATAGGTCTGTATGGGTGTCATAACATTGGGATTTAGCTTACTGTATGTTAAATAAAAGTAGCTCTGACCCTAGTAAGTAAAGGATTTTATTTTAAACCAGAATAAGACTTCTAAGACGTAAGGTATATTCAGAGTCATCATGTACAGTACATTCTCTCAGTTACCATAATACTATTGATCTAATATAAATATAATAAAATCATAGGATATAATTCTATTACTTAATTCAATCTGAACACAAGTTTATACAATGGGCCCAGATATTCAAACTGCTCAAAAGTAGGCGCAACAGCAGGAGCAAGCACAAACCAGTTGCAAATCGAACAGGTGCGATATTCAAACATGGAGCAGAGCAAATCTGCGCAAGCAACCAACGCCTGAATATCGCACATACTGTGCCATCACGCAACCAGGAAGGAGAAGCTGAGCCAAAATGTTGCGCTATGGAGCAACCAGGGAAGCTCAGCTGAGCATTCCAGAGCTGCCATAGCGCAAGCACAGCCCCCCAGAGCAATGGAACTGCACATCCAGGGAGGCAGGCTGGGGCCCACGCCAGCCATGCCACACATGGGCACAGGAACACACTGCAGAACCACACCACACGGGCACACCCTAAGCACAGCATCACTGGAGGTGGACGGATGATCCACGTGCTCATGGGGACAAGCCAGCATGCAGAGCTGCACCCCAGCACAACCACTGGCAGGCGGAGATTACCCCACACAGAGTTGACAACCACAGTGCACATCAGCTCCCGTATGCACAGCACACCCTGCACTGTGACCCCAAGACACCACCCATGTTCAGTGACTGGCACTGCAGGAAACCATGCAGGTTCCCCAGCACACGTCAGCCCCGTGCAACACAGAAGCCTACAAGCCAGACACACCCTGTGCACCCAGCACTGGGTGGCAGCAGATGGCAAGACCAACCGAAAGTCACTGCCATGCTGGAGATACCTCCCCATGCATACACACACACACACACACACACACACACACACACACACCCAGGACCATACCACCCCAGATGGCATGTACACCCCTGCAACTGAGCACCCATAGCCAGCTGCAAATCAGAGACCAACACAGTATTCATATCAAAATAGAAATGTATATTTAAATATCGAATAGTAAAGAAACAAAGCAATAACAACTATTTACAAGGGGGGGTACTGGTGCAAGGTAGGGGTGTTCAAGGGTAGAGGATGAACAACTTGGAGGGAAGGCAGGGTGGTAGGGATGGGAGAAGTGGGAAGGGTAGCAGCTGCTATGGCCCAGCTGGCTGCTCATCCTCCGCCTGGTCCTGCACCATCCTGTGCCGCCTCCTCCGAAGGCCATGGCGTCTGATTGATTGGAGGATGGCCTGATTTTCGATCGACACCCGTGTGAGGCCCCGAATATCATGGCAAATCCGCCGGAGAACCTCGAGGCCTAGGAAAATGGGAACACAGTCAATGGCTGTGACTGACCACAACCCTGAACACCACCCAACCTGCAAGCCATAGCCCAATGTCCCGCACCTGTGATGGCATACACCCACCCACAGTGAACATGCACATGGCCATCACAAACAGGCGGCACCAGCTATGTGCACCACTGCCCACACACACTGCCCACGTCAATCACAGTACAAACTAGGCTGGCAAGTGACGTGGCAACGTGGTGCGATGCCAGTTACACAGCTATGTGCCCAGTGCATGCCTGGACCACCAGTGACGCATACACAGACGTGCTGTGATACTGCACAGTGATGCATGTCACCTGTGTCGTGCCTACATACATGGATACATAGACAGTGTCGGCAGATAAGGGCCTATGGCCCACCCAGTCTGCCCATTTGAGCTTGTAAGTTCACTCTGTTTTCCTATAAGTCTGTTGCCCCTTACCCCTGATGTCCAGAATTCCTTTATGTCTATCCCGTGCATTCTTAAATCCCGTGACCAAGTCAGCCCCCACCACTTCCTCTGGCAGGGTGTTCCACTTGTCCACCACCCGTTCTGTGAAGAAATTCTTTCTCATGTTTCCTCTGAATCGTCCCCCCTCCAACTTCATCCCATGCCCTCTAGTCCTGGAACATCTTTTACGCTTAAAAATAGTGTTTTCCTGCACTCTGTTCCCCCCTGTAAGATACTTGTATGTCCCCATCATATCCCCCTCCCTCCTCCTCCAGGGAGTACATGTTCAGTTCCTTCAACCTGTCATCATAGGACTTGTGATGCAATCCATGCACCATCCGTGTTGCCCTCCTCTGAACCCTCTCTACCCAGTCCATGTCCATACGTAGGTATGGTCTCCAGAACTGTACACTGTACTCCAGGTGGGGCCTCACCAGTGTCTTGTATAGTGGAATTATGACCTCCTTTCCTGCATGGTCGTGTTGTGCATGGCTGGTGGTCTTCCCCACCCCAGCATGCAACAGCATCCATGAAGTAATGATAACTACCTCCAGCAGCTGGCTCTGCTGCTGCTGCTGCTGATGCTGCTGCTGCTGCTGCTGCTGGGGCACAACACCCCCGGCACTGGGCCCTGGCACGCCCATGTCACCGCTCGCCCTGTGTCCTCAGATTCCGGCCTGTGGGAGACATATGTTGAGACAAACATCAGTGTGACTCAAAAGCAGAGTGCCCCCTGCCCCAGTGAGAGTGCCTGCCCACACAGCCATAACCATCCATCGCACAGCTGCACACACTGACACAGCCAACCGTGTCCAAGCCGGCACCTATGCACAGCCACCCAAGCACACACACACCCCTACAGAGAATATAGGTGCATAGATGGTACACTCACCTGGCCTAGGCACTACGCCCCGCCTGGCACGCGACCGCAGCCGCGACAAAAGTTCTGGCTCCCTCCGGCGGAGGTCACTGTACCGGTGCCGGCACTGCTCAGCAGACCGGCCCTGTCCAGTGATCTCCACCAGGTCAGTGGCCACTTGCTGCCACAGCTGAGTCCTGGCACTGGTGAGGGGCGCCTCACCATACAGGCCATCATAGTGTTGTCTCAACTAGGGCCACCAGGTTGGCCACTTCAATCTGGCTCCAGGACACAGCCCTCCTCCTAGCCATGGCACCAACTTTACAGCAGGCAATATGGCGCCCGCCGCATCGTCTAATGCGGAGTTGTTGCGCAACAGACCACCAGGTTCCAATCGCTTGTCGAACAGCGCCCGTCATCTATGGCGCTGTCACCAGACAGCGCAATAGGGACGAATACATGGCATGCCAACAGCGCCAGGGGTCGAGGGCACACAAGGTCACGGCAATGACGCAGGCTACACACAGCGCCATCGGATGTATAGGCATCCCGCGCGATCGCTGGCTGGCGCACTATGCTACACAGTGGACTATCGCGTTAGTAGTGCCACAGCGCCATATAGTGCCCAGTGCTGTAGCGCCACTGGCACAATGGTGGCCATGGTCTGAATCGCCTATCGTGCTCAGCAGGTCTGCAGCGCGATAGATGCATGCGTAAGCTGTCTGGCATCGCGAATGCAGTGTGGCACACAGCCACAAACCTGCGCCATTGGCTCAGCCGGATCTTCCGTGACAGCGCAGCACAACTACGCCGATATTCAGCCACATATGCAAATCATGCGATCAGCTATTCAAAGGCTTAGGCGCGATTAGCATGTCATTAAAGTTGCGCCACACCTCATTTGCATGTGTTGCGCTATAAAAATGCGACAGTGGGTTGTGCTGGCCAGATTTGGTTACTGCAGGTGAGAGGTAAGTTACATGCTGTGTGATGCTCCAGGACAATGCTCATGGGCGGAGGATGATAAAGGCTGAGGGGGCTGAGCATGAAAGGGCACTTAGAAAGGGACAAAGGGCACCCTTTCTATCAGTATCTGCCATGCGGAGAGGAAACGTGGGGGGCTTCCGCCCCCCCGGGCCGGCAGCTGTGCTCATGGGGAAATGCTGTCGACTGCACAGTGACAGGTGTCCACTTCCACCCATACAGACCACCATGACTGACCAGAGCCAAGCTGAGGGTGTGGACAGTGGGCGGAGGGAGAGCGCCAAACTTCACTGCGGCAGAGACGGAGGCCCTCTTCCAGGCCTACCTGGAGGATGAGCCACTAGTGAGTGGACGGAGGGCACCCTCAGGGAACGCAGCTGCATGGGAGGGGTAGCTCTGGCCATCAACCTGCACGGAAGCCACCAGCGCCCGTGCAGGAATGCAAGAAGAAGATGGGGACTGACCGCAGGAGGCTGGAAGGAAGGTGGCAGCCTTCAGGGCAGCATGCTGGCACTGGTGGGGGCCCTCCACCAGTGGTGTTGCAGCTGACCCCACAGAGGAGACACTGGTCGCGCCACAGCAGAGTGCCATTGCGGGCGTACCAGGTGGAGGATTCCAGACAGGTGGAAGCCCATCACTGCACGGTATGACATGGTGGTGTTGTTGGGGGGCTGTTGTTCACATGCACTACATGTACTCTCTTTCTGTTACAGATCCTGTTCATCTTCAGGAGACGGGTGGTGGTGGTGGGTCCAGACAGTGATGCAGACCTGCTGGACGTGGGAGGAAGGACCATCCACCCGCCACCAGCCTGCAGGCACTGCAGCAGCATGCATGCTGGGCCAACAACTCCGGTGTCAGTGATACGGGTGCAGGGGGTGCACAGCCTGTGTCACAGCAGTCTGGCATGCAGGTATGTCAGCATGCTGTGCCTATGGCAGTGGCACGCACCTGCACCATTGATGATAGCAGGCCTGCAATGGGCAGTGATAGGTGTGTGTCCCATGACGGACACATGGCAGGCCAGCACGTGCCCCTGGGCCTTCCTGGTTCACACCTGTGTACCAGCATGCTGGCACAGTCCCAGGCTGTGCCTGTCAGCACCGGTGGCTGTGCAGGTGTCTGGCACTGTTGTCAGCACGGAGGTGGAACAGGTGGACCTGGGGGCTCAGCAGTTGGAGGGGCGGCAGCAGTCGCACACCAGGTCTGGGGGTACAGTGTCAAGCAGTGGCACATGTCCACCGCCCTGATCCCCATACCTGGTCCTGGCGAACAGCGCCCACCTCAAGGGTGCTGTACACCAGGACCGCTCCACCCTGGGGTCACGATGCCATTGGGGCACAGTACCCATTGGATGCGCACACCCGCCTGCTGCAGGACTCGGTACAGCTGCAGGGGCGGGTTGCAAGGTCCGTGGAGGCACTGTCTGTGTCCGTGGAGCGGCATAGCAGGGTAGTGCTCAGACCGAGCCGAGCTGGTCCTATGCGCGACGGATGTGACCGCTGCCATTGACAGGCTGACCCAGGCAGTGGTCTCTGTCATGGACGCATTGGCCACACTGTCAGGTGCCCCTGTACCACACACCCCACACAGTGCGCTCTCCAATCCCCATTCCCGGCATCATGCGACACCAGGCCTGTCATCGCCGGGTTCTGCTGTGGGCATCCCGAGCACCCCTGGTGCAAGTTTGTTTGGCAGGATGCAGACCCCTGTGCGGGCAAGGTCACGTTCGCGCAGTGGGACCCCTGGTGGTGCACCAGCACCACCCGATGTGGCCCCTGCTCAGCCTGCCAGTGCTTCTGGGCCATGGCGGGGCTGCCCACGCATCCGTGGTGGCGTGGGACAGTGCTACCTGACTGAGCTGTCTCCCGGTGCAGGCCCTGTCTGGTGCTGCCCTTGTGCAATGTGTGTCATGGTGGGCAGTGCACTGCTGGGTGCTCTGCTCACCAAGCTGGACACACGGACCACCTGCACACTCTCTCCCAACTGCTGTCCAACAGGTGCGTGTGCATGATGATGCCTGAATTGCACTGTACACCAAGGTGCAGGTGCCCAGGTCCTGACACACGTGACGTGGACAGTCCAGGTGGTGGGGTGGTTGGTGGTGCTGTGTGTCAAATGTCGTTTCCGCAGTGCTGTGCTGCTGCCCATGTATGCTGCCTGGTGTGTGTGTGTGTCCATATGAGTGCTCACCCTCTCTGATGGTGTGTGTGGTATGCCTGGAACCTTCAACTCCCCTGACCTTCATGCACGGTGTGTTCCCCTGTGTGCCTGTGGTTTGCGCATGGACAGTGTTGCCTGCACATGTCCCCTTGACTTACCTGTGTTGGGCGTAGTGCTCTTCTGCAATGGTGTCCCGGTGCAGCTGGGCCTGCCGGGTCAGTCGGGGGTCCCTCCGTCCTAGGGGGGGCTGCTCATCACTAACATCACCGGCGCCACTGGCGTCCCCATCGCTGTCCCCCTCTTGGACCTGTACGGCTATCCCATGGTCTTTGGCCATGTTATGCAGGATGCAACAGGCCAGGAATATCCCACAGGCCTTTTGGGGGTTGTACTGTAGGGCTCCGCCGGAGGTGTCCAGGCATCGGAAGGCGGCCTTGAGCATCCCAAACACCCGCTCTATGATGTTACGTGTTGCGGCATGTGCCTCATTGAAGCATAGACTGCGCTGGGGTCATGAGGCGCTGGTACGGTGTGTGAGCAGCCAGGGACGGAGTGGGTATCCGCAGTCACCGTGTGGAGATAGTGGAGATCAGTGTCATGTCAGGTCCATATTGCCCATATCCTTGTGTGCCACTACCATGGCACCTGTGTCATTCCCACCCTTGCCCAGAGTTTGCATTCCATACATGTACTCACCCACTAGATGACCCGTGGGGATGTCCCCACTCTAATCGATGGCACAGTGCAGACTGGTGCCATATGAAGCATCATGTGCTCCACCAGGGTGTGTGGCACAGACATTGATAATGCCCCAGTGGCATCACACACCACCTGGCAGTTCACTGGAAAACCCTTCGTTCCGATATGCCTGGCCGTCGGGGCCAGTGGCGGGCGAATGGCCACATGGGTGCAGTCTTGGCCCCTCAGCACGCCAGGCATGGTCGCTACCCTGTGGAACTCCTGCAGGTTTGTTAGTGCGCCTGCGCGGTGCTGGGGAAATGGATGTACTCCACAGCATGAGGCAGCAGTGCGCTGAGGAATTGGGTGAGGATGTGACGTGGCCGACTGTGTAATGCCTGTGGTGTCCTCTGTTGGCCTCTGGAAGGTGCCCGTGGTGAGCAGGCACATGCAGGCTGTCACCTTGGTCTCCACGGACAGAGCGTGACTCCGTGGAGGGTGCCTGCATCACATCACTGCACAGCCTGCAGAGCCGCTCCCCAGTATTGCCCTGTTCAGGCGGTACCGCCCACAATCTCGACCGCCTGTGTACAGCTCTCCTGGCTGATGGTGGCACGAGCTGCCTGTCGGAGCATACCGCCGACGGTCCCTCTGCGCCACGCCCCTGCAGCATGGTGTCTCACCCTCATTACAGCTTCCATGTGGAAGCTGGCACTGTCCATCTCCCTGGTCCTGCCCCCTGGCTGCTGTTCCTGTGTTACCCCCGCTGCCCCCACTGCTGCTTCCACTGCACCAGGCACCCCCACTGGCCTCTGTCCTCCTGGACCCACTGTCCCTCTCTGCCCTTCCAGCTCCTGTCTCTCTCTCTCTCTGTCTCTCTCCCCAGTTTGCAGCCTGCTAGGGTTCTTGCGCGCTTCCTTGAGCCTTTTATTTTGGCTCAATTCCGCTGCTGCGCAACTTCCGGCTGAGCCACTCTTGCGCATTGCGCAAGTGTTCGATTATCGCATTGCGCACTTTATGCATGGACCCACCCCCTTCGGTTGCGCATGCCTTCATTTCCATTGCGCTGTTGCTCAGCATGTTTTTGGTGGCGCAACTGGCCCCTTCTGAATATCGCAGAATGGTGCATTTTTGGAGTTGCGCATGCGAAACCCTTTTGAATATCTGGGCCATGGAATACAATGTTAGTTTAAATGTTTGAACAGCATTTAATTCCCTTATTTTAGGTAAAAGCTTTTGTCATGCCATAGCAGATCTGTATTGAATGGTTATGTGCCGGATGTGGTTGAACCTTTGCTGTAGTGCAATCTGCACTTCACTCACTGTACATTGCTACCTATACAATACAGAACAGTGTCATCAGTGTACAGGTGACACTGATTATCCTACAAGTAGTTTACAATGTCATTTACATAAAGGGAGAACAAAGGGGACCTAGTACGGAGTTCAGAGGGACCCTTTTAAGTACTGGCTTGAATTTTTATTTTTTTTCCCCAATACTGTCACCAGATATTTTAGATGGAACAAATGTGTGAACATCCAACTCAACCCTTCATTCCAGAATCCCAGATTGGCTAGCTTCTTAACCATATTGTCATGATGACCAATGATTTCAAATGCCTCGGAGAAGTCGATGTAGTCAGCATCTGTCAATAAACCTCTGTCCATGGCAGATTGAATATGGTTGGTTACCTTAAAGACTGATGTCATAGTGCTATGCCGGGCTCTTAAATCAGACTGGTTAGTATAAAAGATGTTCTGGGTCAACAGAATGTTATTTATGTGCTGTGTTATCAGCCTCTCCGGCACAATTGACATCACTTACAATAGTGAAATGGGATGAGAATTATTGAGTATGTCTTTTCCCAGACTTAAATACAGGGATGATTATAGCCTTCTTCCAATCATTTTGGAATGCTCCTAATTTGAGGTATAAATCAAATAATACTGAAAGGAGTCTACATATCATAGGGGCAACATATTTCAGTAATCTGCAACCTATTCCATCTACCATAAGTCCCCGGCCTTTGCATAGTTTAATGCTAGTGGTTTCCTCAGGGCAGTACTATGTACTGCTGACACCTAGGATAGCAGGGTTCACAGATGGACCCTCAGAATTCCATATTGGAGTCCACTGGATGCTGAGTACTTGGATCTTAGTGTAGAATGATAATTTCTGCACCCCCTACTGGGCAATGCAGGAGTGGCACCAGCATTAACTGTGAAGGCAGCCACTTGCTTGCTTTCTTATGTGGAGGGAAAGTCCAACTAAGGAAATCCTGATTACTAGGATCAGGAGAGAGGACAATGGGAAAAATAACTTTTAATTTGACAACCAAAAAAAGTCATTTTATAAAAAATGCAGTAGTGTTAGGGTTAGCAAAGTCCAAAAAGAATGAAAATTCAAAGTTAAGGTTTAAAGATTTGTAACTAACATGTTTACTCTTACTATGAATAAAAATTTTCACTTTATGGGAGTGCTAGTGAGCCATCTTCTAGGCAAGATGTACTTCCTCGCATCTCCGCCATTCGTGAAGCTAAATTTTATTAAAATACAGCCAAACTGGTTATATTTATATCTTTCCAATTTGGTACCAGAATTCGACTTAAAAAGTCTTTAGGATCAGAATGATATATTTTTCAGCTATGGGTCAGTAGAAATTGCAAGCACCGGGGCCAGCTAAAGAGCAACATCAACCGGGTACTAGTAAGGCCTTGGGACCAGTCCTGGCAGTAGTGGTGGTGCTCAGGGTACATCAGAGCTGCCATAGAATGCTATGCTGGAATCGATACAGGCAGTGGATGCTAAAACAGAAAAATCTCTCCAGAAACTGGAGATTCACAGTGCAACCATCCAAAAACTTCTAGGAACTGTTGCTGAAACTGAAAAGTGCTCTGTTTCCACTTTGACTGCAGTTGTAACTCTAACTAAAGAAAATGGGCAACTCAGGAGTTGGCTGGAATCACTTGAAAATGAGATTTAATCTGGCAACATTCGAATCATTGGAGTGCCTGAGGGTGTAGAGGGGGCTACTTTGCTGCAATTCCTGATATCCTAGCCGAAAGAAAAGTTGTTTTTACCGGATGACTTTAAGTGGTCCTCCTTCACCAAGGCATATTGAGTCAATCCCCAGGTCTGTGCTGCAGCACAGAATCACCTGCTCACCATTCTTCTTAAACTGACTGGCTCAGAGATTAGGGATGCCTTCATCCTCACTGCCAGAGCTGCTTATCCTTTAGAAATATCTGGATCAGATGTTAAGCTTTTTCCTAATTTATCCTTCCAAACCAGAGCACGGCAAAATGCTTTTGATGTGGTACAGCAGAAGTTAAGGGTGCTGGGGTGCTGGGGATTATTCACTCTTTCCTGTTACCAGCTTGACTTTGAGTGATTTATTGGGGTAAAACCTGGCAATTTAGTAACCCCCAGGATGCTGGTCATTGGCTTTAAAAAAGGTGGAAATATAGTTTGCCCGTAGCAAAGATGTCCCCAATTCCACCCACCCTGATTCTGCTACAAAATTCTTTTTCAAAAGACCGTTTGGTTGAAACGTTAGAGAGGTTTTTATTTATTTTTTATTTATTTATCAAGTCTAGGATAACAAATACCTTTGAGCCTTGGCTCTTTTACAAAGGTTCCACGTCAGAGAAATACAAATTATGGGGAACATCGAGACAGACATTACAACAACGTGGACATTGCAAACAGAGTACAGATGAATACAATTCAAGGGTAGCATTGTAACAAGGCAGCCAGCGGCATTTGTCAGAGAAAATAGAAAACAGATAAGAAGTGCCAGAGTCATAGGGAGAGGGAAGGGAGGGGAGAAGGAATGTAGGAAAGGGTGTGGAGAGGGTGAAAGGTGCAGCATTGGGTATACCAAGATGTGAGGATAGAATCCAGTGGGGGGGGGGACAACTACAGCAGAAAGGGAAGTGGAAAAACAAGGTTAAGTTGGGCAGTCACAGGAGCTGTTGGTAGTGAGATAGTCCCGGAGCCTAGTTTTAAACATACCAACTGTTGGGGCAGAGGAGATGGTTGGGCTGAGGCCATTGAACCAGAGTGGCGCTCGATAAGCAAAAGAGCATTGTCCCTGTGAAGTGTGACAGTGGTTGTTTGTGGGATGCTGTTACCTTCAGGTGTGTGGCCTTCAGCTTTTGTAGTGTGATGGTGAATGCATTTTTGGTGAATTTAAAGTATTTTTGTGGCCTTGTTCTTTGAAGTGCAGAAGGGTGGAGTGCCGTGGCCAATTGTTTTAAGGTTCTTACTTTCTTACTCTCTTTTCTCACTCCATGATGATTTGTTAGTATCAGAAGAAGGGGTTTCTTAGTATCAGAAGTCAGCTGAAATATGAATTAAGCCCAGCCACGGACGACAAGGTGAAACACATGGATGGGTACCTACTCTAACATTTAAATTTTATCTCACTAATCTGAGATGGAATTTTCACTGCTTATCTCTGTTTTTTATGTGAGACTACTCTTAAGCTTTTCAATGTTTACTTTTATGTACAAAGCAGAGTCCTAGAACCCCGTATGAGGAATGTGGATGCTTGCTAATAGAAAGTGCCACACCTTACCCAATTAACAAACAAATCAGGATGAAAGAAGCTCTTTTGTGGAGGGTAGAGCTTGTTTCAGCCTGATTAGTTTTTACAACATGAACAAATAAATAAAAATGTGAAGCTGTACTTGCTAGTCATCCATGTCTATCTGGGAGGGTGCACTATGTATGGTTGGGTGACTGTTGAAGCCAGAAGGGGAGGTGGAGATCATGGTGGTAGAGTGCTTAGGATTTACTTTAGTGGTCCCTCTTGTAAAGTACACCTGCCCTTCTGGAGGCCTCTGCAACTTGCAACCTATGCTGTGTAGGTTGACCACACCCCTTGGCTGCCCCATCCATTTGCTGAGATCTAGATATCAGTTCAGGCCTCTGCAGGGGGCTACTTTGGTTCTGTGGCTACATGGAAGCTTCTGCATGTGCAGAGAGGGGCCTTATAGTAGAGACCTTACTACACATCCACATAGGGGTGTGTAGATTTTTTTGGATTGGCCCTAAGCACCTTTCCACAACAAACAACTTATAAATTAAAAAAGCACCAGAACATAAGCAATTAAACATGTTAAGGCAATATAAACAACTCCTAAAGTGTAATACTCATACACAACATGCAATATTGTTAGCCCAAACCTATTATCCATATTCCAACATGCTGAATATATTTACAGTCTCCTACCAGCAGTAGCACAGTCTATTCATACTGATGAGGTTCATGCACCCCCTTATTTAGCCTTATGACAAAGTCTGCCAACAACTCTCCTTACTTCAACCAACTGTCAAGTAAACCCTACATTCATTGTTATTATAGGATATCAAAAATTACTCCAAACACCAACATAAACCAAATGTTGCAAGCCCTCAGACCAAGAAATACAAATGAAAACACATAACCCTTCACTAGCCTAAAGAACAATGTCTCCCACCAAACCTGAAGAACAGAGAAACAAAAAAGACAAGACACCCAAACATGTCTGTGGTGCTCCCTGGACCAATACAGACACAGAAATGACCTCAGACTAGCCACAAACATCATACAGCAGAGTCAGCCACAGTGCAATGCAATAACTTGTCTAAATGTATGTGTTTAACCTGATTGTATTTATATGTTGTACTTATATTTTGATTTGTTGTATGTTTATTTGTATTTTATTCCTTGGTCCTCCTTGAAAAATGGGCATTTGATGTTCTAAGGTTCTTACCCAGTTAAAAGAGCTGCTGACGCCGCAAAGAAAACTGAAAAACATGATATTTAGGTACAACTCAGCTTACATTCCATATATATTCTATAGCTTTCTCCTCCCCATTATATATTACTGAGGAAATCTGCATGAATACGTGATCTTTATACCTTAGAGTTCATCTGCCTCTTTAGCTTACTCCCTACTTCAAGTCATAATCCTGTGTTGTTGCATCACAACCTGTTGCCATGGGAGTGACTGTGATGCCACAATCAGTATATTATGATTTCAGGTAAGGAGAAAGCAACAGGAATAGATGAACTATTTGGGAGCAAAGATCCTGTTTTCATACAAATTACACCAGTAATAAATAATGGGGAGAAAGAATACAGAAATAATGTGAAATACAAGCCAAACTGTGTCTAAATATTATGTTTTGTTAAAGTTCTCTTGAAGGCGTCAGCTGCTCTTTAACAAATCAAATACAGTTAATCAGTCCATCCATCCATCCATCCATACTAGGATTCATACTAGGAAAAATAGGCATACAGAAGGCCGTGGCCCATTTATGTATGTCTCCAGCCAAGCGGGTTCATCATCCCATTGTTATAAAAGAAAGTGGTCAAGATTCTGTTTAAATTTTGAATAATTAGTGTTTTCCAATAAGGAACTGGGGAGAGTATTCCATGAGGGAATAATTCTTTGGGTAAAAAAGGATCCCCTTTTGTTAGTTCTAGGAAATGTTAATGCCAGTTGGTGTTTGTGGTTTCTAAGGTTACGGTCCCTGTTACAGTAGGACATCCCCAGCTGAGTTAATAACTCAGTATCTGTGTGAATTTTATACATTAATAGCAGATCCTCTCTCTTTCTTCCCTGCTCCAGGGAATACAAGCCCAGTTCCTTCAAGTCTTACCTCATAACTCTTGTCCCACCTATTGGTGACAAGTTTAATTACCCTCCGCTGAACACCCTCCAGTCTATTAACATCTCTCCTAAGATACGGACTCCACAAGGGTGAGCAGTAGTCCAAATGTGGTCTCACGTATGACCTATAGAGAGGCAAAATACATCCTCTATCTCGAGTGGTAAAACTCCTCTTGATGCAACCAATAAGTTTGTTAACACGGCTAATAATATGATTACAGTGACTGTGTGATGTTAAATCTGAATTAGTTATTGTACCTAGGTCATTGTGTTGCACTATTGGAGTTAACACCTGACCATTTAGCATATACTGATTTTGTATGTTGGTATTTCCCAGGTGCATAACAACACATTTGTCAACATTGAAGGCCATCTGATTTCTATCTGCCCATTCCTCACGTTTTCTCAGATCGTTAGCAACATTACAAATATCTTCATGTGTCTTTATGGGTTATACTATTTTAGCATCATCAGCAAATTTAACCGCAAAACTATTAATACTGTTGGTCAGGTCTGATATGAAAATGTGAAAAAGCATTGGGCCCAAAATAGACCCCTGTGGAACTCCGCTACTCACAGAGCGTGACTCAGACATGTATCCCCTTATACATACATGCTGGGTGCGATTATTTAACCATTCTTCAACCCAGTTAGTGATGTTATTATTTATTTCTAACAGTCTCATTTTGTTTATTAAAATCAAGGTAGATCACATCCATGGGTATGCTATTTTCTAAAGATCTACTGATGAACTCATAGAAGACCAAATTTCCAGTCAGGCAAGGTCTATTCTTTCTAAAACCATGTTGTGTTTGATCCATCAGCCCTTTGGTATTTAAATCCTCCTCTAATCTAGTTTTAAGTAGAGACTCGAAGATCTTTTCTATTACGCTGGTCAAACTAATTGGTCTATAGTTGGATATATCTGATTGGTTTCCCTTTCTGTAAATTGGTGTAATAATCGCTGTTTTCTAGTCATTTGGTATTTTATAGGTTGACAGAGACATATTAAATAGTGTATGGAGGGGTTCCACTAGCCCCTCTTTCATTTCTTTTAATAGTCTGGGATGTAGTTTATCCAGCCCTGGTGATTTATTTATGTTAATATTATTTAGTTTTGCCATGATCTCATCCTTAGATATTTCCAAACCATCATCACCTGTGTTTACTATGGGAGTATTGTTAGTTTTACTTTTGGTGTTATAAACAGAACTGAAGTATTTATTGAATTCTTCAGCAGTTTCCTGGGGGGCTGTTATTACTTTTGTCCATCCATCCATCCATCCATCCATCCATCCATCCATCCATCAATATCTTGCAGTAAGTAACATGTCACAAAATACTGCATGACAAAAGGGTTTAATTGTCATTGAATTACACTGTTCCCTGTAGTATACTACAACATTTTGTGATATACTGTAGTATTACTACATTGTATCCTGGCTGGTGCCACTGTACATTGCAAACCCTCACAAATGCAGCAATTCAACAACAAAAAACAGGGACACAAACAGATCTAACAGTAATGATATCATCAGAAGCCTAATAGCAGCACTCTAAATATTGCAAAAGCCACAAAAATATCTGACTCCTTTTTCACTAATCTCTCACTGAAAAACTGAAATAAATTCCAGCAGAAAGCAGAAAAGGTCACAGAATAAAACACATGGGGCCAGATATTCAAAAGTGTGCGCTGGGCAGAAAACGTTTTTTGCAGGGTTAGCGCAGGCCCACTATATTCAAAAGATCAAATAGCGTGTGCAAACTGCATTAGCACTGGCCATTATTATAATGTATGCAAGGGGCAAACTGAGGGGGCGTGTACATAAATATAGGCGCTATGCTGTATTCAGCGAATAGAGCCATGCAAAGTGTTCTTGCGCAACTTAGCGCAACACTGCGGTGCAAATTACCGCCCAGGAAAAGGTAGTCTTAACTCTGGGCAAACCAGCTTTGCGCGACTTTGTGGCTTTGTGCAGCTTTGCATGAGTTTTGTACGGCTTTGCGCGACCCTAACTAGTAAGTATGACACATAGAAATAAGCCACACAGAGAGGAAACATACTGCTCACTGATGGCATCCCTATGATGCCATCATCTGTCACCCGTCCCAGCCATGCCAGGCTTTAAGTGGTGACCCAGCTCCCAGTGGACACCATGGCAGTGTGGCCATACAGCACACATCTGCAGACCACCCTTCGGTGGACAACAGACGCCAGCACACACATGCAGCACTGTGGGCACGGAGGGTGTTTAGGGGAGGGTATAGAGCACAAGTGGCCAGGCTGTACCACAGATTGGGTGCGGCCACAAGGCTGGGAAAAGCCATGTAGCGCACATGGGCCAGTGTTGGGAATACCCCAACACCAATATGCCTGTCTGATGGTATGTGACCCCCCCAGCCACATACTGCACATCTGTACAGACACCACAGCACACACAGCCAGCTGTGTATATGTCACTGTGAGCATCGTATGCCAGTGGTGCAGCTTCTGAGGGTTGCACAAGAGCATAACAGTAATGTTAATTTTAGTAGCTTGTTAGATGGTGTTTGCACCCTTTTTGTCCTGTTACATATGGTGGCTTTGGCTGAGGAGCTGCCTGCCTATGAGGGGGGAATAGGGTTTGCACCAGGAGCTTCAATCTGTGGTTGAAGGAATGGTGTAGAGAAGAGGGGTTCAGCTACACTGGGGGACTGGGGAACAACCTGGAAGGATATGGGCCTATAGAGAGGTGGTGGCCTGCATCCATCTGGGAAGGAAACCACACTTCTCAGTGGATGGTTTAAATGTTACTTTGCTGAACATTTAAACTTTGCTGAAAGGGGTGGCAGAAGAAAAAAGGGAGACATAACCCCCCCCCAACACACAGAGTGAAGCAGAAAGAAGGGAGGACCCAAGGGAAAGAGATTCCCCCAGGGAGCAGGATAAAGGGAAAAAAAAGCAGCGTGATAGAAGACAAGGGAGACAGGAATAAAGGTTGCAAAAAGAGAGGAGAAAAGGGGTGGAGCAAAAGGAAAACAAGAGGGATTACAGGCAGAGTGGGAACAAGATGCAGAAGGCCATGCGCGCAAATGCAAGTAGTCTTGGAAATAAAATTCTAGATCTGGAGACTGTCATGCTGGAAGCAGACCTGGATCTTGTGGCCATTATTGACTTGTACTGCACAGGTGACCATGACTTGCACATGGCCATACCAGGCTATACTCAGTTCAGAAAGAATCGGGTGGAAAGAAAGGAAGGAGGAGTGGTGCTGTATGTAAGGGAGGGTATCAAAATGATGGAAACAAAGGGAAACCAGGGTGGGGAATGGAGGGGTTGGAGGTAGAATGGGTCACCCTGGAGACAGGAGCCAGAGCCAGTATTCACACTAGCATGATCTATAGACCTCCAGAACAGGGAATGGAACTGGGTAAGGCTTTGGGGAGTCAGTAATATAATCACAGAAAAAAGGGAGGTGGTGCTGCTGGTGGGGGACTCAATCTGCCAGATGTAAATTGGGGCCTCCCAGCTGCAGCCTCAGCTAGAAGGATGGACATCCTAGACTCTCTGCAGGGGTCATTTCTTATGCAACTAGTTAGGAAGCCCATTCATGATGGGGCAATACTGAACCTGGTGCTCACAAACAGGGACAGTATTGCAGATATCAGGGTGGGAGGTCACCTGGGGACCAGTGATTACCATACAGTGTGTTTGAACATAAAGATGACAGTGGAAGCAAACTGCACAAGGACAAGGATCCTGAACTTCAAGAGGACAAATTAAGAAAAAAAATGGGTAAATCTCTCAGAGACTACCTCGTAGAGGGGGTGGCCTGGTTGGAGTGACGGAACAGTGGGTCACGTTAAGGGATGGGATAATGAAGGCAACAAACCTCTGTGCGAAAGTGAGCAAAAACAGGAGAATAAAGAGGTCATTATGCTTCACAAGGGAAGTGACTGAAAATGTTAAGGCCGGAAGGGTAGCAATCAGGAGGTACAATGAAATGCAGAGGGAAGAGGATAAGGAGCTGTACCAGGAGAAGCAAAGGGAAGTAGGGAAAGCTATGAGTGGTAGCGCAAAGGCCCAAACTACAAAAAAGGTAGCCCAAGGTGGTAGCAAGGGGGGCAAGACCTTTTTTTGGTTACATAAGTAAAAAGAAGACCAGAGGAGGGATTGTGAGGTTAAGACAGGTGGAGGGGTGGAACTGTGAAGAGGAGGGTCCTGAAAAAGCAGGTATCCTGAACAGAAATTTGTATTCGGTCTTCACAGAGGAAGTGGGAGGGAAGGGACCACATAAAAGTCACAAGAACATTGGGGGGGAGTTAGATACAAGTTCATTCACAGAGGAGGGAGTCTTGAAATGACTTGCAAATCTGAAACTGGACCAAGTTATGGGACCAGATTGGGTACAGGGTGTTGAAGGAGATAAGGGAGGGAACTGGCTGCACCTCTGACAGCCCTATTCAAAACATCATTGGAAAGAGGCTTGGTTCCAGAGGACTGGAGGAGGGCAGATGTAGTCCCACTTCATAAAAGTGGTGGTAGGGAGGAGCCTGGCAACCATAAGCTGGTCAGTCTGACATCAATGGTGGGGAAGTTAATGGCGCCTCTGCTAAAGGAAAGACTTGTGGAATATCTTGAATCCAGTAGATTCCAAGACTCGAGACAACATGGCTTCATGGGGGGGAGGACATGTCAGACAAACCTGATAGATTTCTTTGACTGGGTGACCAGGAAAAAAGATCAGGATAGGGTGGTGGACATGGCCTACTTAGACTTTAGCAAGGCCTTCCGACATATACCAACTAGGAGGCTCATAAGGAAATTGGACAGCTCAGGTGTAGGTCCAAAGGTGGTAAACTGGGTACGAAATTAGTTAATTGATAGGTGACAGAGGGTGGAGGTAAACAGCACTCACTCTGGGCAGGGGAGAGTGACCAACAGGGTACCTCAGGGCTCAGTACTGGAACCAGTCCTCTTTAATGTCTTTACGAGTGATATTGCAGATAAGTTGGAAGGGAAGGTGTGCCTCTTTATAGATGACACCAAAATCTGCAATAGGGAGGACACTCCAGGGTGGAGAGAATGTGCAGAACCCTGAGAAAACTCGAGGAGTGGCCAAGCATATGTCAGCTGGGTTTCAGTGCAAAAAAATGCAAAATCATGCACCTAGTGCACAGAAAACCAGAGGCGGCATCTAAAATGTGGATGAGCTATTGACAGTCACCAAACAGGAAAGGGACCTTGGAGTAATCATATCCTGGCCTGTATTTTTTCATGGCAAAAAGTGGACAATTTCACGGCACCAGTATGGGAAAAAACAGTTATTTCATGACACATTGTAAAATGCTGATAAAAAAATGTACTATCAGTGTGTGCAGCTTTTGATTCACTGTAATTTATCACCACTGTGTAAAACAGTATGTAGGGACAAGAGTTTATGAAAATAGATAACCCCAGCTTGCTCCTCACAAGCCTAATTGTTCTCTCTCTTATTCCCCTGTCTTATCAACACTAGGCCCATCCATCCCCTTATCCTTCCTTTCCCAACCTCGGATAGGAGCTCACTACCACTGGGTTGTGACATCCTACCATGCCCCGTACTTTATAGCATTCAATCCCGGGGCTCACACATACTCCTTTTCTCCATCCACTTTCTCTACATCCCATTTTACCAACTCCTCTGTGCACCGTGCCCTCCTAGCCTTTCTCCCCTACCTCCCTCCCTTCCCCCCCACCTTCGCCTCTACCTCGTGTATATTTTTATTTTATTTTTTTTCTTCCGTTACTTCCTCCTGCAACCTTAGATAACCTGCTTCATCTTCCTATAGACACTTTTATGTATGTAAATACCCTGTAATCTGTATAATATCTGTATAATTCTATGTATATATGAACTTCTTTTTCTTCCTTCTGTAAACAGTATTATCTGTATTGCCTTGTAAATACCTGTGTTGACCTGTATATACAATTGTTCATGCTCCACCCAGGTCCATCTTGCAAATGAGCTTCTGCTCAATGATGAACGCCTGGTTAAATAAAGACTTGATTGATTGATTGATTGATTGATTGACTGAGAATAAGGGTCCCAGGCACTAAATTCATATTAAAACCTTGCCTGCTCATGTTTTTGTTTTATTTAAAATCCTGATGACCAGACAGAGACACAGATTTGAAGCCCATCCCTGCACCAAAACTCACTTTGCTTCAGTCAGAGGAAAGGGGCCACAACAGATGTCATTCTTCTTCTTGTACAGAAGCTACAGTGGCTGATGATCGTCGGGATCTCCATGTGGTCGAAAAATGAATGTTCGCACTGGAATCCTTCACTGAATATGAGCAACAAGGGACCTCCACACCATTGCCCTTCCCCGATTACACCAATGGGAGCTGGATTTAGAGAAAAATTGGAGGACGTTGACCTTAAGAACCGCAATCATAGGAATAACCTATGCGTTCATGGAGTCCCCGAAAGAAGTGAGTTTGGGGACATGCTTAAATTCATGGACAGTTTCCTGACAGAAGTGCTAAACCTGGCTCCCACAAGGAAAAAGGAACACCCTTTTTGGAACTACTGGTTTCACGACAGGGATGTAATTTCACATAATTCATGAATTCCATGATGCCTGTGAAAAAAATACAGCCCTAATCATATCTGATTATCTTAAATTGGTGAGGCAGTGTGTAATAAAGCATTAGGAAGGGCCAGTGGGAAGCTGGTGGGTATAGCGAGGGGTATCATCATCAGCAAGAAGAAGGAAGTGGTGTTGCCATTGTACAGATTCTTTTTTTACACTTCTCTTTATCACTCATCCTCAGCCTCTCTCAAGTGTGGGACACTCAGCATGACCTGTTCCCTCCTTCCTGAAGTCCCAGTCCCTACCTCTTGAGTCCTGAAGGTCCTCCTCGCATCCTCTGACAACCCAGTCTCCCGGATCTAAGCCCACCCACCGGGGCGAGACCGCCACTCCTCCAGTGACCTTTCTGAAATTTAGACAGGATGCCGAGGAGCAAGTGGAGTACAAGGGCAAGCTGTAGACCTGGCACTGGGAGTGGAGGTCGGCCACGGGTCCCCACCTTCACCTACCGAGGATCAGGGCTTTTTGCCTGTAGTCCCCCTCCCCAAGGCTTGGACGTGCAATGTGTCCAGCATGGGCACTCCGTGCACACCTACAGGATCGCCGTCGCAGCCAATGCCTGTGGTTGCTGGATCGCAAGCTTGCTGTGCCCCAGCCACCACCAGAGCCTGGGATCGATGCCCCCCTCACTCCCAGGACAGGAGAGCAGTCCTCCAGATGCTCAATCCTGTCTTCCCCTGCTTACCCCTGGTGGCCTGAGCTCATTCCGGAACCTGTGTCGCCGGCATAGTGTGAGGTGTGGCGTCCAGCGCCTCAACCCTCAGTGCACCGGGCTGTCTATTGTACAGATTGTTGGTGAGACCACACCTGGAATACTGTGTCCAGTTCTGGAGACCATAGGCTTCAGTTTCAAAAGCAAAACTATGACATAAGGTGCCCGTGCCAAACAGGTATGATGCAAGTGGCACCTTGTATCATAGTTTGCAGCAATCTCAATTTTCGAATGCTGGCTGTGTCAAAATTGGGATGCCATGTGGAAAAGTTCCCCTGCAACACCCTTGTGGCAAAAGTACCTTCTCATCAGGTCACAAGGGTGGTTGCACTACAGCAGGGCTGCACCATCCCCTTATTTGGTATTCTAGAAGCCCCACCATTGTTGCAATGGGGGGCTCAGGTTAGACCAGCCAAGAGGTGGTCTAAGGACCTTGCTCCATTGCTGGGCATGGTGGAGATTGAGGGGTGGGCTGCAAGATGGTGACCTGGGGCAGATGGAGCATAGGGAGTGGCATAGGGAGCCACATGGGCATGGCAGCAATGTGAGGGTGCTGAGGTGGCACCCTGCGAGGATGCCCTGTGCAAGTGTAGGCAGTCAATTGGCCTGAGTATGGGAGTTTATCAGGAAGAGACCAGGACCCGACCTCAGGTGCATACAATGATAGCACCTGCTCCATAGGAGGGAAGCACCAGTGCAGTGCGATGGAAATAATGCCGACATCCCCCACAGCGACACCAAGGAACTGACACACAGGACCCCTGCACATCCCACTGTGAACACCGCAAACTCGACACTGCAGTCACACAGAAGACACTGATGAACCACAATGTGCACAGGACAGCACTAATGCAGCAGCAAATAACACCCTAGCCTTTCCCCAGTGGTAGAGCCAACAGGCAAACTAGCAACACAGGCGGACACCTGAGGGACAGGACAGGCGCAATGGAGCTGACAGCAACAGCGTCACAGGAGTCGGGCCCCCATAAATGGGCACAGGGTGATCAAACGGCAGCACAGGAATTGGAGGACGCATGGTGCACCACTGATGGGTAGGGCAGCAGCATGGAGTGCAGAGGCCATGGAGGGATGCCCATAAAAGTCCCTTGGATCAGGGACCTACACCTGAAGGCTAATATTTAATGCCAGCCCCATCAGGTAGTCCCTGCGGCTTCTAATACCATATGACCCGACAATGTTGGTGATACACCATGCACACTCTCTCCAGTACCTCCAGGAGCCCCACAGCCTGGCCAGACTGGACCTGCTGCAGCTCCACCTCCGTCAGCCGCTGTTCCCCCCTCAGGATGTCCAGGAACCACCACAGGGTGGGGTGCTCCGCACCAAGCAGGGCATTGAATGCCCGGTGCCAGCCCTCGATGGCATTATTGGTGCAAGGCATCCCATCCCTAACAGAGGAATAGCAGTTCCACACAGGGATGGGGAAGAGAGGCTTGTGGTGGTGGCCACTGTGGACAGGCCTGCCCAGCCAGGTGTCCTCAAAATAATCGAGGATGGGGGCAAAGCCTTCCTCTTGGGTGGTGAAGAACTCCCAGCCATGGAGCTCCTCGTACATGGTGCACACATCAGCAGGGGGCATGAATGCAAGGGCCAGCAGCATGTGGAGATGCATGGCACAGATGTCATCCGTGCAGTATAGACGTGCCTGTTTTGCATACTGCTGGATGTGCCACCAGACGCACTGGCACAGATGGAAAAAAACAGCCATGAACGTCCATATGTGGCAGCACTGTGCAGATAGCCCTATAGGCAGCCAGCTCAAAATCTATGAGCATGTGGTGGGGACCACCTGTAGGGCACAGCTCAGCTATCTTGCTGTACATGCCTGCGTAGTCTGCCACTGTCCTCCTCACCATGAGGACATATATTGCAGGAAGTACAGTTGCCCTGTCCACCCCATGCAGCATCTACAGCTGCTGAAACAGGCTTGGGCTGCAGTGGAATGTGCCATCACTCAGCCATGCTGGGCTGTGGCCCAGGAATTCAAGGTTCCTCTCAGTGCTGAAGATGAGGAACGAGTGTTCCATGCTCCCTCCTGTGCCCTGTCCTGAATCATACAGCAGAAATCGCTCAACTGCTATGGTCCTGGTGTAGTCCTCTGGTATGGTGAGCTCTGACAGGGATTGTGGGTCCACAATTGCTCACCTGCTGCCCCTCCGGACAAACTACGCCACCCGCTTCAGGAGTGGTACAGGTGGTAGGCATCTCCCTAATGCCTCATTTACTCCGGAGCAGCATGCCACCACAAGCCGCTGGCTGCTCTCATTGGTGTCTTGGGCCCTCCTCTTAACTGCTGCTCACACCTTGTGCACCCCAATGGCTGCATTGTCAGGCACATGGTTGTGGGTACCCGACAACACCAGTGTTTCCTTGCCCACAGTAAGCGCATGGCCCCTGCACCCATCTGCTGCATATTCACAGCATTTTCAATATGTGCGGTCTCCTCTGGTTCGTTCCCACTGGTAGGTGTATCCGGACACCATCAGCAGTCTGTGCCCCATGGCACTCTCCAAGTATTCCACCAACATTTTCCCACCGACTGCGTAGTTGGGTCTGCAGGTGCAGCACATGTCTTTCATGTCTCTGCCTGTGCACCTGCTGATGCTGTGGGGAGGATCAGTCTCACTGATGTGTCGCTGTAGCAGCGTGCAGATGCGATGATCAGTGTGCGGGTGTTGGGGGTGTAGTGTCGGTACGACACCGTGCTTCCCCATAGGAGCAAATTACCCCAACACCATAGGTGGGCAGCAGCCTACCTCCACATGGGGAGCCAACCAGAGCACTGTTGTGGTGCCTAAGGACCATTACCATCCACCACCTGCACCTCACACCCTGCAGTCACTGATGCCCACCTGTGGTGTTGGGGTCATTGGCATCTATGGGGCAGGTGCCAGGGCTGTGTGCACTTGAGGCCAGGTCCCAGTTCCTTCCTGCCAAACCCCAGTACCCAAGCCGATCAGCTACCTACACTTGCACAGGGCACCCCTGCAGGATGCCACCTCAGCACCCTCACACTGCTGCTGTGCACCCGTCACTCCCTGTACCACCCACCATACCCTTCTGCCCCTGGTCCCTGTCTTGCAGCCATATTCACCTCCCCACCTTCGCGGCCCCTTGAGTGTTGCACTGGACAGTGAGGTTGACGGATCCTTCTGGCAAACTCCGCAGGTCCACTACTTCTTTGGTGCAACTTTGCAGCTGTAGCAATCTTAGGTCTTGGGTGCATGGACCCTCATTTTTATAAAATACAGCACAGGGTCCCTGAAACACCACAGGACTGCCAAAGCCCTGGATTGCTGCAACTTGCGGTGATCTAATGGATCTTTGAAAACTGAGCCCCATATCTCAGAAAGGACACAGGCAGAGTGGAGGCTGGAGTGGAAGCTGTCCAGAGTGCACCAAAAATGGTGCAGAGACTGCATCAGAAGCCTCAGGAGGAGAGACTGAGGGACCTCAATATGTACACCCTGGGAAAGAGGAGGGAGAAGGGGGACATGATAGAGACCTATTAATGCCTCATGGGGTTAAAGATGGTACTGGAGGGGAGTATTTTGCAGAGGAAAAGATGCACAAGAACAAAAGGATATGCAATGAAGCTGGATGGGTGAAAATTTAGAAGAGATGAGAGGAAGTACTTCTTCACTGAAAAGTGGTGGATGCCTGGAACAGTCTTCCAGTGGAGGTATGGGGGGCAAAATCAGTGGTGGGTTTCAAGCATGTATGGGATAGGCACAACAGAATTTTAGTTTGGAAGTGGAGGGAGGGAGCCGGAGAGTGAGTAGGGTGTGCTGTGACAGTATACAGTAGGTAAGGATAAACTAGGCAGACTAGGCAGGCTAGACAGTTCTTGTCTGCTGTCAAATTCTATGTATTTATGTTTCTGTGTTACATACACTACCAGTCAAAAGTTTTAGAACACCCCCATTTTTCCAGTTTTTATTGAAATTTACGCAGGTTAATGTCTCAATGTACTCTGAAATTAAAGCATAGAACAAATAAACAATTGGAGATAAAAAAGAAATCATTGAATCATTTTGTTTAACAAAATTTAATCTAAATTTTTGACTTATCAAAGTAGCCACCTTTTGCAGATATACTGTAACCGCCGAACACACTCGTGGCATTCTTCCTACAATGGACATCAAATATTGTTCGGGAAGTTCTTCCCAACACTGTTGCAGAAGTTCCCACAAATGTGTTGCACTTGTAGGTTGCTTTGCTTTCACCCTTCTGTCCAGTTCATCCCAAACCAGCTCAGTGGGGTTTAAGTCTGGAGACTGTGCTGGCCATTCCATGATTGAAGCCTACCGTCTTGCTCTTTTCCTCGAAGGTAGTTCTGACATAGCCTGGAGGTATGTTTTGGGTCATTATCTTGCTGTAGGATGAACCCCTGACCAACTAGGCGTAGACCAGAGGGTATTGCATGGCGCTGCAAAATGCTGTGGTAGCCCTTTTGGTTCAGGGTGCCAGTCACTCTGTGCTGTTGTCCTGTGAGCCGCCTATCACATAAGCTGTTGACTCTCAGAAACTTGTCTTCTGATTCTGTTGTGGCTTTGGGTCTGCCAGACCTCTTCCTGTCAGAGTTTCCTCCAGTTTCCAAGTGCCTTTTGATGGTGTAGGAAACTGTACTCACTGACACCTTGGCTTTCTTTGCAATTTCTCTACAGCAGTTTTTGCTAACCTAAACTTTTTTTTTTAACCTCTAGCAGTTTACCGCTTACCTTTGTACCATTTCAGGTTATTCACTGGACTTGAATTGCTTACATTTCAATAAAAACTGGAAAAATTGGGGTGTTCTAAAACTTTTGACCGGTAGTATAGATACATAGAAATTGTTGGCAGATAAGGACTGCTAGGCCTTTCTAGTCTGCCCATAAGCCCTAAACTTGTATGCAGTCACTGACCCTAAGTGATCAATGGCTTTTGATCACTCCCTCCCCACCCAATTTTCCCTTGTGTCTGTCCCAGGCATGTTTAAACCCCTCCACTGTGCTTGCCCCCACCACCTCTTATGGCAGACTGTTCCAAGCATCCACCACCCTCTATGTAGAAAAACATCCTCGTGTTGCCTCTTAATTTACCCCCTTCAATTTCATATTGTGACCCCTCATTCTGATATCTTTTCTACATTGGAAAAGATCCCCCACCTGCACATTGTTTATGCCCTTAAGGTACCTTAAAGTTTTTATCATGTCCCCCCTTTCTATCCTGTCCTCCAGTAAGTACATATTGAGGACTTTCAGTCCATCCTCATATGAAACAGTTAAATGGAAAACTGCCCTAGTCACACCAGTCTTCAAAAATGTTGACAGAACTAGCATGGGCAACTATCGACGAATCTCTATTTTACTTCCCCTTTCCAAGGCCCTTGAGAGGTTGGTGTTGGACCAGCTCACAGAATACTTGCACAGCTTCAAACTACTTTGTCCACAGCAGCATGGGTTCCATAAAGACCACAGTACTATCACAGCTCTCACGGACTTCACTTCCCATCTCTATGATGCCCTAGACTCTGGTATGATGGTGGGGTCTATTTTTATAGACCTCACCAAAGCAGTCAACGCCATCAACCATAAGATCTTACTCGAAAACCTCTCCACCATTGACCTGTCTACTGACACAGTCTCTTGGTTTTCAAGTTACCTCACTAATAGAAATCAGCACATCAGGATAAAGGGAACCATCTCTGAACCTTGGAACGTAACACTTGGGGTTCCCCAGGGATCAGTCCTAGGGCCCCTGCTCTTCAGCTTCTTTATCAACTCTCTCCCTAGTGCTTGCCCTGCCAAAATGCTGCTCTATGCAGATAATGCTGTGATCTCTGCCCCTGGTCACCACCTGCATGATATAAATAATGCTCTCCAAGACAACTTCTCAAAACTCGAGGCCTGGTTCTCACATAACAGGCTCCTATTAAATTACAAAAAAAACTAAATCTATGCACTTCTCGTCCCAGTGGTCCAAAATGATTGCCTGCCCCTTGATCATCCTAAATCATAATGGTGATATCCTAGATCAGGTCTCCAACTTCAGATATCCTGGTATCCACATTGATGACTCCCTGTCCTTTGCTTCCCATATAGACCACGTCATAAAATCTGCAAACTTCAGACTTGGGATCCTATACTGGCACAGAAAAGTGATGACCCAGGAGGCCCTCAAACTCGTCACTCAGAGCTCCATATTGTCAATTATTGACTATGGCCTAGTCATATATAGTGCAGCCTCTGAGACCTCACTTAAACGCTTAAAACTTCTCAATAAAGCCTGCCGGCTCGTACTGGGGGCTGATCACCACACACATACCTGCAGCCTACTGTATTTTCCTTGACAGGGTGGCTTCCCCTTATCCTAAGGACCAAATACCAAGCCTGCCTACCTGGGAAAAAACCTTGCTAGAACAAACACCTGACTCCTCTGCTAAACTATTCCAACACAACCTAACCAACAAAAATACAAGAAGCTCAGTGAAGGGCCTACTTCATGTACCATTTAAAAGAATCTCCCAGGCCCAGTGTTCCCTCTCTTACCATGGCCCAAAATGGTTTAATGACCTACCCTCCACCGTCCTGAAACATGAAACCATAGGCCCGTTTAAGAAAGCCCCGCATCTCCACCTGGCCGTCACCAACAAATGCGACTGCTATGCTTAGCAATCTGGCCTCTTCTCATGCCTTCTTCCCCAAGGCATCCCCTTTTCCCATCCACTCCTAATCCTACTCTTCTTCACCCCCCCAAGGTCAGGTTTGTGGATCCTGACCTGGTGACCCTCTCCATGCTGCCCCTCCTCAAACCCTCACCTCTATGCCATCTCCACAGCTAAACCTGGTTGTCTCCCCCCCATTCCCTACCCCCCTTTTCTCTTTCCTCCTACTCACCCCTTTGGAATCTGCCATGACAAAGCCACCTCTGGCTACTATGTCTCCAACCTTCAGTACTTAGCAATTGACTTCTCTGCAATTAGCAACTGGCTTTGTTTTATATGTGTCTACTGTTCTGTTGTTAAGTTACTTATCCTGCTTGTACACAAATCGGCATATGTTTTTTTCTATTTTTTGTCTCATATGACCAGCAGTTTTAATCACAACTACCTACCCTGTCTGTTATTGCCATTGCAAGTTGTTTTCTTTCTGTTTTGTGTTATGTTTATGTCCATGACATGGAGCCTTTGTAAAAGAGCCTCCTTGGCTCAAGGGTTGTAATTCCGAAACTGAAATAAATAAAATAAAATGTTTTGTGATGCAAGCCATGCACCATCGTTGTCGCCTATCTCTGGATAGCCTCCACCCTATGTCCTTACGCATGTGTGGTCTCCAGTACTATACGCAGTACTCCAGTTGAGGCCTTACCAGTGTTTTATACAATGGCATCAACACCTCCTGTCTCCTGCTAGTAATGCCTCTGCCTATGCACCCCAGTATGCCACTGGCCCTCCCTGCAGCCTTTGCGCACTGCTTTGGTACCTTAAGGTCATCAGATATGATAACCCCTAGGTCGCTTTCCTCTCTGGTGACAGTCAGCACCTCCCCCTCCCATTCTGTAGCTCTCCCCAGGGTTCCCCCTACCCAGGTGCATTATCTTGCACTTTTTTGAATTGAACCTCAGTTGCCATGCCTCCAACCATCTTCGAAGCTTCTCCAGGTCCCTCTTCATTTTCAGCACCCCTTCTGGATTATCCACTCTGTTGTAGATCTTGGTGTCATCTGCAAATAGGTAGACCTTTCCTTCCAGCCCCTCTGCAGTGTCACTAATGAAGACATTGAACAGGACTGGTCCCAGTACTGATCCCTGTGGTACTCCACTGGTCACCTCTCTCCCCCTAGATCGGATCCCATTTACCACCACTTTCTGTCTTCTGTCCATCAGCCAATTTCTAACCCAATGTATCACCTTATGCCCCATGCCGAGATTGCTCATCTTGTTAACCAGCGTTCTGTGTGGGACAGTATCAAAGGCTTTGCTGAAATCTAGGTAGGCGACATCTACTGCCCCTCTCTGATTCACTTCCCTAGTCACCCAATCAAAAAAATCAATCAGATTTGTTTGATAAGACCTTTCTGCTGTGAATCCATGTTGCCTCAGATCTTGGGCACCATTGGGTTCCAGGTGTGCCACTATCCTTTCCTTCACCAGTGTCTCCATGATCTTCCCCACCACTGAGATGAGGCTGACTGGTCTGTAGTTCCCCGATTCCTCCCTACTGCCACTTTTGTGCAGTGCGACTACATGCACCCTCCTCTAGCCCTCTGGAACCATTCCTGTGTGGAGTGACTCTGTGAACAGGGTGACCAGAGGCGCTGCTAGTTCCCTTCTCAGCTCCCTTAATATCCTCGGGTGTATGTGGTCTGGCCCCATGGCTTTATCTACCTTCAGCTTTGTGAGTTCCTCCAGAACTCTCTCCACTGTGAATGGACTGGTGTCTGCTCTCCCCGCTCCATTGCCTCTTCTCCCCATCTGTGGCCCTTGACCCTCTCCCTCCTTAGTGAATACTGAACAGAAGTATCTGTTCAGTATTTCTGCTTTGTCTAGATCCCCCTCCTTACACACTCCCTCATCCCCATTGAGCCTCACAATCTCCCCCCCCCCCCGGGTTTTCTTCTATTACTGATGTACCTATAACATGTCTTGTCCCCTTTTTTCACAATCAATGCTAACCCCTCCTTTGTCTGTGCCTTGGCTCTCCTAACAGCTTTTCCTGGTTCCCTTAGACTTTCCATGTACACCTCCATGCCCTCCTCCCATTTGGTTCCCATATACTTTCTGAAACTTGCTCTTTTAGCCCTTATTTTGTCTTCTACCTCTTTAGAAAACCATAGTGGTTTCCTTCTTCTTTTCCCTTTGGCCACTATCCTAAGGCATTGGTTAGTTACCTCCACTATGGCTCCTTTTAGTTTCCCCCACTGTTCCTCCACTCCCTTCATTACCTCTCACTTCTCCAGGGTGGTTCTTAAACATCTACCCATTTTACTGAAATCTGCCCTCCTGAAATCTAACACTTTTGCCCTTGTGTGGCTTAATTGAGTCCCTATCGCAATGCCAAACCACACCATGTGGTGGTCACTGGATCCCAGCTGCCCTTCCAACTGGACTCCTTCGACTCTGTTTCCATTGGTCCATACCAGATCCAGAATAGATTTGTCTCTGGTTGGCTCATGCACCAGCTGTCTGAGTCCAACCCCCTGCAGGGATTCCAGGATGGCCATGCTTCTGGCTGAAGCAGCCGCCTGGGTGGTCCAATCTACATCTGATATATTGAAATCCCCCATCAACAGGATTTCACCTTTAGGTGCCATGTTGTGAATTTCCTCCATTAGTACCCTGTCCACTTCCTCCTTCTGTGCCGGAAGTCTGTAGATCACCCCAGTACTTATTGCTGTGCCATTCTCTGATTCAAGGGTGACCCACATTGCCTCAGCCTCACCCTGTCTTCTCTGTACTTCTGTAGCCTTTATGCCTTTTCTGATGTACAGGGCTACCCCCCCCCACCCTCCCTGTCCCTTCTAAATAGTGTATAGCCCGGTACATTGACATCCCAGCTGTGATTAGCACCTAAAGGTTGTAGATTTCATATACTGTGTAGTACTTGTGCATGTGGTATATCTCTTTTAGTGGTTCTACAAACTCTTTAATATTATCTCCTTTTTCTTGCTGTCACCAGCCTCCAACCATGGCTATCACACTCAGCAACAGTATTTTAATACTGGTTGGATCAGGATTTATTGCACCTCAGATGTCAAGCTTGCCTACTTGAGTATATTTAAGAAATGCACTATCTTATTTGTCTTAGAAATTACTGTTGCCTTCTGGGTCTTCCAGGTTAGATCTATCAATTCAGTTCCCCCAAAACGTTGCTTGTTTTACTTACTTACTACTTGCCAGAAGAAACAGGCCACACGGTCTATCAAGTCTGCTTGAGTGTGCAGCTAGCACCCCACTTTCTGCAGTTGCCCCTACCCCCATCCCCCACACGGATGAATGCTGACAGACCTTGAACCAGATTAAGCTGTTAGTAGTATTTTTTTTTTTTTTTTTTTTTAGTGAATGGGGGAAATTTGGTCAGGACACTGGGGAATTTCCCTGACTCTTCCTGCAGGGGGCTTGACTTCCTGTGAGCAGAGATGACCCCTTTGTCTGCTGTTAATGGCAGATGACAGGTCAGTTGGTGGTGGAGAAGCTGGAAGAATGTTTAAATCTTCAATGGCAACTGCAGAGGAAAGTCCGTTTGTTTTGGGAAATAGTGAACATCAAGCTCCTCCTACTACTAAGGATACAAGGATGGAACAGGAAGAAGTCATGGAGGTACAGAATATTGCAGCTACCTTTAAACAGCCTGTGTTAAGTGAGAAAGTATGTCAAAGTCAAGACATTCCAAATAATAGCCAAGAACTGCCTATCAATACTCAAGAAGATATTTTATGAAATGCACTGAAATCTAACAGAACATTTTTGCTAAAACTATTGCAAGAAGAAGATAAGTCTACTACTGAGCTGGACGATTTTTTCTCTGCCCCAGGGACTAGTTCCTCTGTATTTTCTATACCCTCACAGCTCACTCCAGTCAATGTGAGGACTCTTCCCTGACTCACCAGATGTTTGGCCTCAGGACTGCACTTCTATCCAACAGCTACCACTATGGAAAAGATGAACAAGTGAACCACAGGAGAGGGACACACCCTGGTCACTGGAGGTCACTCTGAGCGCTGTGGGCTGGCAGTGCGAGACTGGTCAAACTATTTGGACATCCCCTGGCCTGGTTCAGGCCAATGATATTATAAAGAACTGCTCGATCCCTTGTCAGGACATACCGAAGGAAGATTCCGTATGTATACAAAACCCAGAAAGTTTGCCTGCCGGTACTTATGTTGAGAACAATGCGGTTGCTATGGACGTGCCTCTGCATACGGATTCTGCCACACAGGGAACTCCTCATTGAGATTCTGTCCCGGAACAAGAAGAAGAATAGCCACCAGCTATTACTGCTTCTACCCTGAGTGTACCAAAAAGACTACACTTGTCAAACTTGTTTAAAAATATGGGAGAGCCAGCACAGCGTAGAAATGCTGTCCAGTTAAAATTTAATGGTAAGTTCAGTACTGGTTGAAACAATGGTGTACCATTCTGGAGGCCCCTACCCCCATCCTGGATGAAGATCTAGTTTGGACAGGGAATTGAAAAATTAAAGTGCAGTTGAAACATTCTGATCAGGGCATTGTGCATCTTCCAGGGAGTTTTTATATAGGTAGGAATAGAGGTTTATGTTTCTATCAAGGACAGCCCAAGACGCGCCACAAGTGTGGTACACTTACATATCTTAGCTCCATGTGTGACAAGCCTAGGTGTAATCTTTGCTTGGAATTTGGACATGTGAGCTTGGGTTGTCCAAATCCTCTGAAGTGCAATCGGTGTGAAGAGGAAGGGCATTCTTAACAGTGGTGCCCCAGGGCAGGAAAAAATAGATTGGACAGGGCTCAGCAGGACCCTGTTCAGATGACTGAGAACTGTCAGGTTCTAGAGTCAAAGAAAAAATCAGTTTCAGTTGCTTCCCTTGCTGCTGAGTCCATTTCTTCTCCTACAACCCTAGTTGGTGAAAGTACTCTAATGGTATCTGAGGTCATTCCCTCTTCTAGTGGACTGGTTCAGGAACCCCTCCCTCCTCCCTTACCACCAGTGTAGTTAGTACTGTCCCTGTCATGCCACCCCCCCCAGCACAAACACCTTTTACACCAGTGGCTCCTAAAAAGAAAGAAGGTGAGAGAAAAGCAGAACACACAGCCCCAGAGACACACTGTGGTCACAAGAAATAGGTACCAGGCTTTGGCAAAAAGAAGGCAGTGGGGGGTACCGAGGAGGAGGAGGAGGAGGAGGAAGAGGATGATTCAGACTCCTCTTCTGTGTCCTCGAGACTGGATCTGTCTTCAGATTCACAATCTGATTCTTTAAAAAAAGAAAGGGGAGAAATATCATCAGAAAGTTTCTTAAGAATGAAAAAATCTTGTTTCTACCCTTTCTTTTGAGACATGGGAGGCAGTCAGAGGTTTTTTCCTCTCACCTTAAATGTTTGTAGCATCAAGGCCTACAAGAAGCATCTGACCACCCTTCAGTTTCTGAAGGATCTTCCCAATGATATTATATTTATCCAGGAAACCAGGTTAAAAACTAAGGATGAAATATTTCAAGTAAAACACTCCTGGACTATGGGCCCATCTTTTTGGTCTCAGGGCTCAGATCTTTGTGATGGGCTGGGAATCTTACTAAAGGGATATGGTTTTTATGTTCATAGAGTTGTGGATATTAGTCCAGGTAGGGCCTTATTAATGGATGGTTGCCTTGGAGAAATCTCATTTCGATTTTTGAACATATGCTCACCCCAAAGTATTGCAGCCCGATCTGACCTTTTTAGGCTAATACAGCTATTTTTGCATACCAGAAGACATGTCATACTGGGAGGTGGTTTCAATTGCCCACTATCCATTACTGACAGAGGGGGATGCACAACCAAACTTTCTGGTGATACCAATTGTTTGAAATCCATCCTAGTAATGGCAGGTTTTATAGATGGGTACACAGAAGTTCATTAAAAAGGGGCTAAGACATTTTCAAAAGGCCTGCTTGTGACTAGAATTGATTATTTGTTTCTATTCAATAATCTACAGCCAGTACAGGCACAGATCATTCCTTGTGAAACCTCAGATCACCTAGCGGTTTCTGTTTCTTGCATTATTGAACATAACACATCTTTTAATAGAAGAAGGGACTTCAGAAGGAAACTAAATAATTCACTCCTATCTCAGTCACACATAGAGGAACAATTCCTTTTTCTACTGGTAGCCAGATATTTGGTGCTAGAGGCCTTTGAAAACATTACGGATTGGTGGATGGATACAAAAAAGGAATTTAAATCTTTGTTTATTCACTCAGCAACCAAAACTTCTAAATCCACTTATTTTCGTTATCTCACTATAAGAGAAAAAATATTTTCCACAGTTTCAAGAGCTCATGAAAATAAGTTGGATTTATCAACTGAGATTAACAATATTAAAGCAGAAATGGCCAGGATACAGTACAATAGAGCTGAATCTTTGAAGTTGGAGGCATAGTTTGGAACACAAGGTTCTAGACCATCTTTGGATATTTTTAAAGGTTGTCAAAACAGAGTACAATGTGCCATTATTGATCAGGTTTTAGATTTAAACATGCAAAGGTGTTATTCAGATTCAGGTCAAATACAAAAAAATTTCCTAAGCATATTTAAAGGAAATGTTTGGATTTTCTTCTTCTGCTACATTGGACCCTGAGTATTAACAAACCTGGATATTCCAAGTTTGGATACTGCAGTCAGATCTGCGTTACTTGTTTCGGAAACCCCAACAGAAATCTTGAAGGCCCTGAATCAACTAATAAAGATTTGACCAGGGTCAGATGGCCTTACAGTAGAATTCTACCTTACATTTGCCCAATATTTTGGTCCAGTATTGTCAGATGTCTTTTCTGAAATTCTTAACTCAGAATTTCTCCCAGAAGGATTGTCCCAAGCTCTAGTAATACTGTTATACAAAAAGGGAGATAAAAGAGATTTGAGAAATTGGTGGCCCGTAAGCCTTTTAAACATAGTTTATAAAATGTTAGCTTCCATTCTTTTGTCTAGACTTTCCTCGGTTGCAGAAATAGTGATTAGTCCTGTTCAAACATGTGCAATTAAAAAAAGGTCCCTGTTCAATAACTTATCTTTCTTGAGAGATATTATCACACACAGAGAAGGACTGGATTCACAGCACTTGATCCTGGCCTTAGTCTAGGAGAAAGCTATCGATAGGGTAGATCATGAATATATTTTCCAAGTTTTACATACTTATGGCATTCCAGATAGAATCATTAAATGGATATCATTTTTGTACACTTCCTCCATCATTACTCCTTACATAAATGGTACCCCAGGGATTTCTTTTCATGGCGTTAAAGTTGTGAGAGAAGGTTGTCCTTTCAGCACCCTCCTATATATCTTTCAAATTGACCCCTCCTTAGGAAAATCTTAAATCATCCTGATATTCCAAGAATAATCTTTCCCGATAATAGTGCTGCTCCGAACATTTGTGCTTATGCTGATGACCTCTGCATCTGCACAGCTCCCTCTATAGGTGAAAACGCATTACAAAGGGTCATCTCAGACTTTGAGAATATTTCCGGTTCTAAACTTAATGATGGAAAGAGTCAAGCTTTTGTTTTTCCTCCTTTACCGGATTTCAGGGACCACACACATTTTGCTAATATTCAAGTTACATCAAACCAGTGAACATTTTGGGGTTGCAGTTTGAGAGCCAAGATGATGCTGCTCTAACAAGGACCATACTTAGCTAACTATTTGTATGGGCTGCATCTTCCTGAATTGATAATATATTTGTATCTATGTAACTATGCTCCCCCACCCTGCTTAACTAACTCTTTGTATAGGCCACATCGTCCTAAGTCTAAATGTACACTCTGTAACTGCCTTAATGTCTTGTACTATGTAACTGACGTGGAGCCTTTGGAAATGAGTCTATGACTCAAAGGTGTGTAATTCCAATGCCTGAATAAGTAAATAAATAAATAAATTGGTCCCAGGCGTCACAGAAAGCAGAACAAACTATGATGTCATGGAAAAATAAGACAATTTCAAAAAAGAAAAGGGTTTCATTATTGCACACACTTATAATTCCAGTATTTTTACATTTTGCAAAATTCCCTTACCTCTTAGTTTAGAGACAAAAGTAATGAACATTTTTTTTTCGGGGTTCTGGGGTAGTAGGTTAAACCCCATAAAAAGGTTGCATACCTACCATGATTATTGCTTGGATGGTGTATGTATGGCACAACCAGTCTTATTTTTCTTCTGTATTTTTGTGTACCAGCATTTTCTTCCTGTATTATCTAATTCCTGTTCAATATGGCGTGCTCATATGAATTCCTTATTGGAGAGGTTTCTAACAGCTTGGAGATCCTCCCCTCTTACACTTCCAAGAACCATGAAACATTTTAAAATCCCATACTATTTTTCCTCAACTTGTAATAAGATAAAGGAATGGAAAATTTCTCCACAACTGCTATCTAGTAATTCCAGGTGGTCCCTTTATTCTTTTACTTTAAATTTAAATTTCTATGAGGTCCCGTAAAAGCTATTACAATATGAGGAACACATTATGGACATCTTCTCACAGCTTACAGATAAAAGACTTCCTATGAAAGTTTGGGGTGTCACCTGGCTTTCTTGCCATGGCAGATTTGGGGTAAGGAATTCCCACAAGCATAGGGTGCTAGAAAACCGCATGTGCCTTAGACCCACATGCAAGGGTCTTCTGGAAACTCAGGAACACTTTTATTTACTTTGCCCGTATGCTCAACAGTTTTGGTATTTGATACTTACCTCTTGGGGGGATGTTAATTTTACCCAGATAACATATGAGGTTTTGGTATTGGGTTTATTTCCCACATGTCTATCTAGGTATCAGACAAGCACTATGAGACTATTTTTTTTCTCTTTGTAGATTTTATTTGTGGCAAGCAAGGTGTGCTCTTTTATTGCAACAAAAATAATATAGTATAAATCAGGTTCTAATACAAGTTATACATAATCTAAAAAGAACCTATGAAATTGAACAGAAAAGGAACCTGTTGAAGCAAGGGTTTACTGGAAACATTTTTTATGGTTTAAAACACTTGCTATTTGAAGTTTTTCTATTTTTTTTGTTTTGTTTTTTTCTCCTTTTTTGATTGCTCATGTATAAATATACTGTATCAAAAATTGTATGAATCTGTAGTTTGAGTGATTTATGAGTTTAATTATCTTTTCTAAAATAAAAAATTCCCTTCTGTGTTACATAGAAACATAGAAAACATAGAATTTGATGGCAGATAAGGACCACTTGGCCCACCTAGTCTGCCCATTTTCCTACCTAACAGATAAGCTGCAGATCCTAGTTAACCAACAGCTTACTTCCTCCTATCCCCCACTAGGACTGCCTTATATCTGTCCCATGCATTCTTGAATTCCTCCACTGTACTTGACTCCACGACCTCCTCAGGGAGGCTGTTCCATGCATCCACAACCCTCTCTGTGAAAAAATACTTCCTCACATTACCTCTGAGCTGCCCCCCTCTATCTTCAAATTGTGCCCCCTTGTTCTTGCACATCTCTTTTTCTGAAAGATGCTACCCTCTTGGACTTTGTTGATTCCCTTGAGGTACTTGAAAGTTTCTATCATGTCCCCTCTCCCCCTTCTTTCCTCAATGGTATACATATTATGCTCCTTTAGTCTTTCTTCGTATGTCTTCTGGTGCAGACCCTGCACCATTTTGGTTGCCCTCCTCTGGACAGCCTCCACTCTATGTCTTTGTGGAGATGGGGTCTCCAGAACTGCACACAGTACTCCAGATGGGGTCTCACCAACTGTCTATACAGAAGGATAACAACTTCCTGTTTTCTACTATTGATGCCTCTTCCTATGCATCCCAGTATCCCCCCAGCCTTCCTTACTGCCTTCTCACATTGCTTGCCCACCTTTAGGTCATCTGATATAATTACCCCCAGGTCCCTTTCCATTTTTACTGTTGTCAGTATCTCACCCCCATTGTGTACGCTTCCCCTGGGTTTTTGTTTCCCATGTGCATTACCTTGCACTTCTTTGCATTGAATCTGAGCTGCCATACATTTGACCATTCCTCCAACTTGCCAAGTCCCTTCTTATCCTTTCCACTCCATCTTGTGTAGCTACCCTGTTGCAGATCTTTGTGTCATCTGCAAAGAGACATACTTTTCCTTCCAGTTCCTCTGCAATGTCACTTATAAAGACATTAAAAAGGACCAGTCCCAGTACTGAACCCTGCGGTACCCCGCCAGTAACCCCGCTTTCTTCACTGTGTACTCCATTTACTACTACCCTTTGCATCCTGTTGTCTAGCTAATTTTTTATCCAGGCTACCACCTTGGGACCCACTCCAAGGCTGGCTAACTTGTGTATTAATCTTTTGTGTAGGACTGTATCAAATGCCTTGCTAAAATCTAGGTAGGCCATGTCCACAGCCCCTCCCTGGTCTACTACTTTGGTCACCCAGTCAAAGAAATCTATTAGATTCATCTGACACAACCTTCCCATTGTGAATCCATGCTGCCTTGGGTCCTGTGCCCCACTGGCCTCTAGGTACTCAACAATTCTTTCCTTCAGAAGTGATTCCATCGTTTCCCTACCACTGAGGTCAAACTAACTGGTCTGTAGTTTCCTGCCTCTGTTCTGCTCCCACTTTTGTGAAGAGGAATCACATCTGCCCTCCTCCAGTCCTCGGGTACCACCCCATCCTCCCATGATTTGTTAAAGAGAGTAGTCAGTGGTGTCACTAGTTCTACCCTTAGTTCTTTTAGAATTCTTGGGTGAATCCCATCAGGCCCCATTGCTTTGTCCACCTTGAGCATATGGGCAATGTGAGGAAGTATTTCTTCACAGATAGGGTTGTAGATGTATGGAACAGCCTTCCTGAGGAGGTCATAGAGTCAAAAACAGTTTGGGAATTCAAGAATGCAAGGGTCAGACATAAGGCAATTCTAGTGGGGAGTAGGAAGAAGTAGAGGCTTACTGTTTTCGAGAAGTGCCATGGAATCTTTAACTTCCAGCTGAACAGGCAGATGGGACCTCAGTTTAACATCTCATCCAAAAGACAGCACCTCAGAAGTGCAGCATCCCCCTCATGCTGCACTACAGTGTCAGTATTGGGATATTAACCCAAGTGCCAGGTGTGGGAATTAAACCCACAGCCCTCTGACAACCCAAGCATCAGGTGTGGGAATTGAACCCACTACCCTCTGACAACCCTCTGATCTCCTGGTCTCAGAGGTGAGTGTGCTACCTGCTGAGCCACTGACACTGACAGTAGGCACATACTGTATCTGCTTAACAAACCAATGCCACAGTGCATGTATGTGTGACCTAGATTCTTCACCACTAAGTGCCTTGTAGGTCCCCACATTAAATCTAAGCTCCCATTCCATAGCTCACCACGTGATTTATGTTGGTCTCCCTGCAACACATCCCTCTGTGCTGTAACCACTCATTTTTGCATTAATCTTTTTATTGGAAGATTTCAGACTTATTACATAGCTTTAACCATTGGGCCAAATGGCTGACAAAGTGGTTTACAACATTACCACTTAATACACACAGCCGAAATAACTCCAGGTCTACAGTACAGGACAGGCATATCTACAAGCATTACCACTGATTATTCAAACATCTTTTAAAGGTTAACTATAAACCTGGTTGACTGTGTTACGGAAATATTAAGAGACAACCCAAAGACAAGTTACATACTCACTGTACAAATAGGTGGTAACCGGAGTGGTTGAGTTTCTTCACAGAAGGTGAGAAACCGGTAGTGGAGGGAACCAGAAATTAATCATCCGGAAATGGAGCACACATGATAGCTATATAGACAGGAGCAATAACAGTGTTTAATAACTATACAACCATTGCTACTGGGGAGTCAGGGTGGTTTCAATTTATCCTTCAAATATCTGGGAGACAACATTCGCTTATTAGAGTCAATATTTAGCAGGTAGGGGCCCATATCTCAGCAAACTTATGTAGACACTGGTTCCTATAACATGATATCCTAGTCAAAGTGACAATCCTTTCCAAAGCTACAAGCCATTCTGAGAAGAGAGGGGACCTCTAAAGTTCTCCAGCGATGTATAATAAGTTGTTTACATTCTACCGAGGCCTGTATGAGCCATAACATAGAAGCTTTGGGCAGGGAAAGAGTGTCAGGTGTTAGGCCCAATACCCATAGACCCGGATCTGCCAGGAGGGTTGACTTTAGAATGGCAGAGCAATGCTGTATTACTGCCTCCCAATGTGCCTTCAGGGGTGTACATGACCACAGGATGTGGAGCAGATCTGCCTCTGGGGTGTCACACCTCCAGCAGTAGTCAGTGGAAAGAAGACCCATCCTTTTTTAGTTGGGACTGAGTGTGATACCAGAGATGTAGTATTTTGTTTTGTAAAAGGAGGCTCTGGAGGATGCAGCAGGCCTGGTGAGTTCTCAACCAGCACTGTCGCCATTGTGAGTCTGTAATGGAAGTCTCTAGTGCAGTGGCCCACTTGTCCTTGGCTGGCAGAGAGGGATTGGGAGCACTGTCTCTGAGGAACCTCTGTATAAGACCAGCCATACCTTTGGTATGCGATAACCATTCTTTAAAGGGAAGTAGAGGAGAATGAGCAGTTTTGCATTTTTTACAAGAAACACAGGTACATCTTCTTCTAACCCAAGATTGGTAGAGGCTTCTCATTTGAAGGTATTTCCAAAAGTCACTATGGGGCAAGTCGTACCTGACTTGTAAACCTTGGAATGAGTCCATATCGGAGTGTCCCGGGTGTTCCAAATCTCCAATACTCATTATCCCTTTAGAAGCCCATCCCATCCAGTTCATGGGGGAGTTATTAATACAGAGGTAGGGATTCTTCCAAAGTGGAGTGTAACTTCCCAAACCTAGACAGTGGGAGGTTTTAAGGCCCAGTTTTTGCCATGCCAAATGAGCCTGTTGAATGGAAAGCCAACCTCTGTGGTGTTTGGGTAGGGGATATGGCGCAAGAGCGGACACCGAGGGGCCCTTCAAAACGTCTCTTTCTATTTGGATCCAGGCTGGAGGGTGGTAGGGGTGTTGGAAGCCTTCACCTTTTAGTGTCATTGCTACGTTAAACTCAATGGAGTACTGATAGAAATCCAGCAAGTTCCACCCCACTCTTAGGTTTTGAGCTCTGAATTTGTCCCTACTGTATCTGGGCCTGGTAGAGCCCCAGAGAAAGGAACTAATCAGCATGTTCAGCTTTTGGTTCCATATATCAGGTAAGAGGAGGGGAATATGAGATAGTAAGTGATATACTCGGGGGGGCCAGCATCATTTTAATCGTGGCGATCTTGCCTGCCATGGAAAGATGCAGATGTGCCCATCTGTTCATAGCAGTTCGAAGTTTGGCCAGTAGGGGTTTTAAATTAATTTCCATTAGGGTTGAAAATTTGGCAGTAAGCCAGATACCCAAGTACTTTATGTCCAATTTAGCCCAGGCTAATCCCTGAGTTCTCACACCAACCGACGAAGTGAGGACATTAAGAGGAAGAATTTCTGACTTTACCACATTAATGTGTAAGCCAGAGAGTTCTCTGAATGTTTGTAATGTGGACAGAATGCATGGAAGGCTGTGTGGAAGGTCTCGGGTTAGGATCAGGCAATCGTCGGCATACAACTTGGTGGTGTAGAATTTATCGTTACTCTGAATACCATAAATGTGTGGACGGTTCCTTAGGGCAGCCGCAAGAGGTTCGATAGCTAACACAAAAAGTAAGGGGGACAGTGGACAGCCTTGTCTGGTGCTCCTTTGCAGGAAAAATGGATCAGACATGGCATTGTTAGTAAGAACCCTGGTGGAAGGACATGCATAGAGTATTTTTATCCATGTAGAAATATAAAGGCTGATGTTAAAAGTGTTCAGAACTGCATGTAAATATTCCCAGCTGACCGAATCAAATGCCTTTTTGAAATCAATTGTAACTGCTGCCGCTGGGGTTGGGAGTGAAGCTGCCACCTGCATTAAGGATACTAGGGTCCGAATGTGGTCCGAACTGATTCTGTCCTTAACAAACCCCACCTGTGATGGATGAATGATGTCTGGAAGAATCTCCTCCAATCTGGTAGCGAGGACTTTGGCCAGAATTTTGGCATCAGCTTTAATTAATGAAATGGGCCTGTAGCTAGCAGAAAGAGAGAGATCTTTACCCTCTTTCCGAAGTACGGTAATTAGGGCTTCAGATAGAGTAGGAGGAAGTTGCCCACACGAGTATGCAACGTTCAACATATTCGCCAGAGGGGGTTATAATCAAGGGCTGAATCAGTTTGTAAAAGTCCACCGAAAAACCATCCCCCCAAGGGCTTTATGAGGAGCCATCCTAGTAATGGCTGTGTGGATTTCGTCCTCCGTGATGGGTGTGTCCAATGTATCTTTCTGCAAGTCAGAAAGTTTGGTGAGGGGTAAGGTCTCAACAAACTGAGCATAAGAATTTTCATTCCAACACCCATGGGAGAAGTAGAGTGTTTTATAGAACTTGGTCATAATAGTGTTAATTGAGGAGGGGTTTAAGGAGAGCTTCCCTGACCCATCCCTGAGACTGATGATAGTTATTTCAGCTTGTATTTGTTTTAGTCGATAAGCCAGCTACTTGCTAGCCTTCTCACCCTCAGCCTGGTATCGGTGTTGGACTCTATGAATATGGAGCTCAGCCTTCCTACTTACCAGCATGTTAGTTTTTATTCGTATGGCAGATAGGGCGGATATAACTGATGGTGTCTGAAGCAATGAGGGCTTCGCTTTGTATTCAACCTCCATACTTTTTAGAGTGTTCTCTAACTGACCTAGTTCCTGGTCCCTCATCTTCCGTTTGTGTGAAGCGAAGCTAATGACTCCTCCCCAATGGTGGCCTTATAGGCCTCCTATATACTTGCTGCAGAGGCAAAGGAAGGAGGATTGTGTTGAAAGAATTCCTCTGTGGCTGTTCGAAGCCACTGAGCAAAGTCCTTGTTGGACAATAGGAAGGGGTCGAGCCTCCACAATAATGATTTGGAGGTACGAATAGCAGGTAAGAGGGTTAGGGAGACAGGAGCATGATCGGAAATATAGACTTGAGAGATCTCAACCCCAGAGGTAGCCGTAGACAGGTTAGGAGAGGTGAGCCAGAAATCTAGCCTACTTGCCATTTGGCGTGGAGCAGGAAAAAAGGTAAAGTCCTTTACTGAGGGATTCAGAACCTGTCACACATCAGACAGCTGGTGTTAAGACATAAGGTCCTTCAATGCCTGCAGAACTCTGCAGTGTGGCTTCAGTCTGGCATTGGATCTGTCCAGGAGGCTATCCAAAACCAGATTAAAGTCCCCTCCTATTAGCAAATCAGGATTGTCGTAGGAAATATCCATACGTTTTTGAGAAATGGCATGGAAAAATTCTGGAGAGTCCTCATTGGGGCCATATACATTTGCCAAGATAAGGAGACCTGAGGGGGAAGAAACCTTCATGATGATCCACCTACCATCACCCCCTCTATAAACCTCTTTGGGTTGCCATTGCAGTGATTTATGCAACAAAATGGAGACACCCCAATTAGCTGATTTTGCCGTCCAATGAACTTCGGTACCCACCCAGTCCCTCACCAATTTCGAGGCTTCTTTGGAACTTAATTTAGTCTCCTGCAAAAAGGCTGCTTGGATTTTCAGTTTTTTCAGCCGAGCCAGAACCGATTTCCTCTTTATGGGAGAATTTAAACCCCTGACATTCCAAGTAGTGGTTGTAATATTCGAGACATTAGCCATTATCAAGATGATTCCATTTTGCATGCCAACAGCTATAGGCAAACACTGTAACCATCCTAGGTGACAGTGGTGCTTTAGCATAGATACTCCAATATAAAACTAAGGGTCCCCACCCTAGATTAAGTAGTGCAGCAACTCTAAACATGGCCACAAAGTGCCCAACACAAATCCTAGCAACTTCTGAAATAATTTTTGCAGGTGTTATTATCTCTAATAGGATATTGAAAGGACAAAAGAGCTGATATACCACCCTGGAGTGGGCCAGATGTATCCAGAATGCAATCACATCTCAAGGGGTTAAGATAGGAAAGATGGAGAGGGAAACCTCAAATGAAAGGCAGGTCAGCAGAATAAATATTTGGACTACTCCAAAAGAGTGGTGAGAGGTCTAGTTGGATATCTTGTTGGGGTTGTAGTCTATTATCGGCCAGGGAGGAGGGAAAAGATCTAGTACCTCCCAACAGCCCAAGACTCTCCCCGGGGGGGGGGGTTGCGAATAAAGTGTGGGTTCCAAGCCCCACATCCTGGTCAGCATATTACATGCAACAGTGACCATCAAGAAGATTGTATGGAAGTTACCAGCTATCCATATCCTGGAATAAAAGCACCCATTTTCACCGTAGACTGGCCTATGGCCATGGTTATACTGGGAAAAGTAAGGCCAGAGTGCAATTGGTAGTAAGTGGATTGTAGTAAAATTCCTGCCCTATACCATATAGGTTTGTACCTGTACCTGGAAGGAAACTAGGGGATGCCTATATCTGCACATTGTTCCTGTAACAAACTCCTAGTGTTAACCCTCTGAAACCAGCACCCCTAGGTGAGTCTGGAAGCATGCACAAACTTGCTTGACATCAGATGCTAGGGGCACTGCGAGTGGGACCCGGACTACAATAAATGTGCATATACACAGTATATCTACATTAGCCTTTGTAACAAAAAGGGCAACATACCAAGACCTTATAAAACCCTATTAAACCTCAGCTTAATAACAAAGGAGCTTGTCCCCTAAATTAGGAATCTGCCTGCAATTCTTCCACCTTGGATCCTATTTCAATGCTAACCATAGGAGCTATCCCTTAGCTACCCGGACACCTTGTATGTCCAAGGCAGCTTTCCCAAATTGTAGACATGGCCTTGGGGACTAGCAAACCAACAGGGACAGAATATTGTAATAGGGGCTGATAAATCTAGCAGCTACGACAAAACCGCTCATCCACACATGCAAAGACACGGTGTCTGGGTACAAAATCCTACCAGCAGGGTCAAGCAAGTAAATTCTGCAATATTAAAAGTTCTTGTCTGGCATTATCAAGTACATCAGCCCCTCAATGGAGGGGAATTAAAATGCATTAAAACAATTGACAAAACTGATCAGCCCGGAGAAACAAACCAGCACAAATTCTTCGAGTCCTGATCTGTAGAGCTAAGCATCAGAAAGCAAGCAGTGTAGTGTGGCTGCGGCGTGCTGAGGAGACGGGGGCAAAACTCAGCCCCGAGATTAAGGCAGGAAAGCCCGGTGTTCGTACACCGCAGAGGCTGCTGGGCCTTGCAGTTGGACAGGAGGCACCTTGCACACTAACAGCAATAACTAAAAAGACCTAGGCCAGAACTGTTTATGCAGAAAAGACCCAGAGATTTCAACTGCACCACTTACTTAAGCAGTCCCTGATGATGTTTAGCCCTGGATCCTTCACCCTTCTTGAGAGGTCGTTGGCAGGTTCATAGCACTTTTACCTGCTTGGGGGCTCCGCGGTTCAACTGACCAGTCCTTATCGATGGAAGCCCAGTTGGTCACTACTTCCGCTTGATTCAGGGGTATGGCATCTTCATGGCTAATGCAGCTCTCGGGCAAAGCTAGGGCTGTTGGCAACAAATCCCCAAGTGGCTCATACCGATTAGACAGCTTAATGGGCGTAGAAAAAGCGGAGAAACCGCTGCTTCCTGAAAGTTGTTGAGTGCGTTGCCGACTACTCGAGCGGTTTCTCTGCTGCCAGTGGGAAGGACCTGCCAGATCTACCGGATGCTTTCTTCCGCTGTTTGCCTTTATAATGTGCTTGCCAGTTGGACCTTTCAGTTGGCGCTGGAGGTGGTGTGCAAACGTGACCAGGAGAACTGTTCGGTGGAATAGAGGTGTCCATAGGTGGTGTAGTTTCACCCTGAGGTTGAGGAGCATGGTCTTGGTGCGGCCTAGAATCACCTCCAATATCCTCTAGGAAAAGTTCCACCTCAGCAGGGGAGTTAAAGGTAAGGTATTCTCCTCTGTACAGTACCCAGAGCTGCGATGGATATCTTAGAGAAGTAGGTAGGTTTAATTTATAGAGGGTCTGTTTTACCAGTCCATAGGCTCTCTGTCTTCGGGACAGATTGTATGAGTAGTCCTGGAACATCTGAACAGGAGCCCCATCCCATCGCAGTGTTCTAAGGTACTGTGCAGCCTTCAGGCATTGTTCTTTAACTGGGTACTTTAAGAATTTGCACAGTATTGGATGGGGTTGATCTCCAGGCTGGGGTTTTGGGGCTAGTGACCTATAAGCCCTTTCCAACTCCAGGGGAGAAAGATGGTCCAGCTTGAGCATAAGTGGGAGAGATGTTTGTAAAAAAGAAATCATATCAGGGCTCTCAGCCACTTCTGGCAGTCCCACAATCCAAATATTTTTTCTTCTCCCTCGATTTTCAAGGTCATCGACCTTGACCAGTAGATACTATATTTGATGGTGGTCCCGAACTTGTAGGAATTGGTCATGTAGAATTTGATATTGTCATTCAACTTGTAGTTCAGTGTTCCCCACTCTGGAAGTTAGTTTTTCAATGTCCTTTTTGGTGGTAGATGTAGTAGAAATAAGTGCAGCCATATCAATTAGTACTTTATTTAGCATGGAAGTTATGTTGCCCAGTTGTTGCTCCACTGTTTGGGTAAGGGAGATCTGCGGATTGAGAAAGTGAGCCATCCTCAGTTGACAGGGGTGCTTATCAGCTAGAGCCCAGAGGTCTGTGAGTGTCAAAGAGGCCTGAAATGGCAATGAGGTCGAAAGTTCAAAGTCCAATATATTTGCAGTCCCTTGTCCGATTTGTCCACTTTAAAGATGTATGGCTTCAGCTCGATGTGTAGAATGCAAATCTGGAAAAATATCCCGAAGAGATAGGTGCTGAGATTCCGGATGTAATAGGATGGATAAAGCTGGAACTGCAGCAGATTAGTTACACACCTTCCATCTTGGCTGGCTGGCTCCGCTCCCCGTAACCACTCATTTGATGGAATCAGTGTACAGTGATCAGCAAATGTTAGCAGACTGCTACTGATGCTCTCTCCAGTTTACCCGTGTCTATGTGGAAAAGCGGTGAACCCTGCAGTGACCCCCTTTGGTACTTTATTCTACTAACATCACATCCTCAGCTTTGAATGTGGACCATCCACCACCACTTTGCTACCTATTGACCTGTTAGCTTGATTGTTATTTAACCTCAGTGTATTTTATGGACCCCATATTGTGCTATTTTTTTCATACATTTTTAATGTAATACAGCAATGAAGGCCTTGCTGAAGATAGAATTGACTACTGCATATTCATTACATAGCCCTTATCTTTGCAACCAAATGGTGCAGAGTCTGCACCAGAAGACATGTGAAGAAAGACTAAAGGAGCTCAAGATGTATAGCCTCAAGGAAAGGAGGGAGGGGGGTCATGATAGAAACTTTCAAATACCTCAAGGGAATCAACAAAGTCCAAGAGGGTAACATCATTCAGAAAAAGAGATGTGCAAGAACAAGGGGGCACAATTTGAAGATAGAGGTGGATGGCTCAGAGGTAATGTGAGGAAGTATTTCTTCACAGAGAGGGTTGTAGATGCATGGAACAGCCTTCCTGAGGAGGTCATAGAGTCAAAAACAGTGGGGGAATTCAAGAATGCATGGGACAGACATAAGACAATTCTAGTGGGGGGTAGGAGGAAGTAGGCTGTTGGTTAACTAGGATCTGCAGCTTATCCATTAGGTAGGGAAATGAGCAGACTAGGTGGGCCAAGCGGTCCTTATCTGCCATCAAATTCTATGTTCCTATGTTTCTGTGTCTATGTTTCTTTGTGTACCTAGTTATCTCCTCTAAGTAAGAAATTGGGTTGGTTGGGATAGTTGCTTCTTTTGTAAAGCCAAATTGTTTACTTGAAAATACTCATTCTCTTCTACAGTATGTACTGATCCACCGTATCCTTTAAGATGGGCTCAAACATATTTCTGTTTACTGAGGTCTGTAATTATGTGGGCTAAGCTCAGACCTTTCTTGGGTACACAAAATAAGATGGCACGCTTCGACTACATAAAGCAAAAATATATACATCTCAGTTTCCAAAGAACTACCACTCCTTTGCCATACTGGTGGCACAGGAACCTTCTTGAGCAGGGTTCCAACCCCTTGGGCAGACTGGATGGGCCTTGCGGTCCTTATTTGCCGTCAGCTTCTATGTTTCTATGTTAAGCTGCTGAAGGACCATGGGTCCCACAGCTAAAGGCATTTTAGAGAAGTTATCCAGAGGGAGAGATGTGAGCCACCAGATGAGGAGGAGAAAGGATGGTAGGAGGAAAGAAATGAGTATTTTAAGTATACTTGGGGCATGCATGCTTATGTTGCACTCGGTGGAAGTGTGGTGAATGCTGCTCACTGCCCCTTTGCACTCCAGGCATAGCCTTGCAATCCGCTAGCTCAGTGTGCAACTAAGTATTGAGTTATTACTGTGGTTGACTGCTAAATTAGTTACTACAGTGGACACCTGTGCAACACTGTATAGTGCTTGGCAACTGAATTGGATGAGGTTACTGAGTACTGTCACTAGCTCAGTACTGTTTGTAGGAATACTGTATTGTTGGCAGAAGCCAGAGGATTGTGATAGTCAGTAGGATGTGTGAAATATGTATGGTCTTTCACATTATCGGTTCCCAAAGAATTAGCACCATTTTGGGGCACCCTTGGTAGTGATGAAGATTAACCCCTGAAGGTGTAACAGGACCACAAGCCTCTTGGCTAAATATACCTTTGGGAAGATGTGCAAAACGTCTGAGACATATTCATAAATAAAACTGTCAGAACATCATCTTCCACTATGGAGAGGGGGAAGGCCATGGTGCTGAACATCAGTGAGGAAGTGAAGGAGAGAGCCACCATATGAATTCCAGCTCTCCAGGTGGAATGGAACTAACAAAAATTAGCTAACTTATTTTATGACCTTCAGTACGGAGGAATGGAAAAACACCTTTGCGGAGGAAACCTCTGAGGAGTCAATGCTTTAGGTCACCATCTCAACAAGTTCAGTGTAAACCTATTAAAATCCTAGTGTGAAACTGAACCTGTAACATATCACTGCAAAACTGAGATTAAATGAGCTTCTCCTGTCTTTCTGAGACTTCCACGCCATGAGAGGGCTCCGGTCCAGTGCATAGCCCTACAACCAAAGGACCTGGACAGAGAAGCTTCACCCTTCTTTGTCCACATAATTTTTTTAATTTAATTTAAAGATAAACAGCACAAAGGTAAGTAACCATATAAAAAATGCACATACTGTACAATTGAAATCATATAATTTCATGATTAAACACTGAAAACAACTGAAGACAAAGTCAATATCTTATGGCTATAAATATTTATGTTTTCCTAACTTGTCCAACATTTAAAGCATTGTTACATTAATCCCCTGTTCAAGTTTAAATATATTTAAAAAAAACAATTCTGATTTAACTAAGAAAGAAAAAGAATGTAGAAGAAAAATGGAGATTATAGAAAACACATTAAGATAATTTAATTGAGGATAATGGTATTAGAGCAAATAGAAAATGGTAGAATCAGGCCTGGATAGAAAAGGAAAAGTCTTCACATATACAAATAGTTCCTTTATGAACGAATGACAGAAGAACAGTAACCCAATAGTCTTCCCCAATTTTCTCAAAATGAGTTTTGTTATTATTTGTCCCATGGGTTATCTGTTATACCTCAGTCTGAGTGCCTCTATTGTATCTCTCTTCCATTCACTTATGGATGGAGGTTAACCTTCTATTTACTTCTTTAATATTAAGTTCTCAACTACAATGGAGATTAGTGTAATAACACTTTTATCTTCAAATAATAAATGTTTCCATTAGTCAAAAAATCCAATTATGCAGGAATCCATTGGTCAAAAAACTTTCAATTATTCAGTAATTAAAGTCCATAATTAGCTTAATTTGGGACATATTAACTATGTAGTATTTCATTTGGACCCAGAGATTTTGGGTTAAGCCACAATCTCACATCATGGGCCCAATTTTCAAAGGGTGACATGGTGCTTGAATCAAACCCTGTGTCAGACCCCTTTTTTTTGGTGCAGTTGTACCAATTACCTTTGCAGCAACTATGCCCGATTTAGGTAGGGTGAGTGCAGTTACAACCCTTTACTCAATTTATGGCAGCTTGCATGAACTCTTTTTCCTTTATTTTAGTCTTTGGTAACCAGGTAAGGCCCACTAGGCACAAGTGCCTGTTTTCAGGAGTGATCTGGGAGCACTTGGGAGGTTAGGTGACTTGCTCAGAATCACACAGTATGCAAGTGGAGGCTGTGGGAATCAAACACAGGTCTGCTGTCGCCACTTGCGTCAAACTTCCTGCTGCAAGTCTGTTGCGGCAAATACAATCCTCTTTAAAACTGGGCCCATTTGTGAATTATGCTAATATCAGCCCCACTGTATAGGTACCAGGTGAATAAAGAGCAATAAGAACAGCACAAGAACAACTGCACTGTGTAAAGTGTGAATCCTTTCAGAGCAACAGGGGTATAATAACGATAGAAAACAACCACTACCCCTGTCGCTGTATGAAGGAATGGGGAAAGGATGAAGAGGCTGCAGGAGTGAGGCCTGGTCAAGCTGTTCTCATGGCTGAGTGGCTAAGGCACTAGACCGTGCAGTGGGGATGACTAGGAGATCAGGGTTTAATTCCCTATCTCCCAACATTTTCTTTTTCTCTTTCACCGAGAAACAACGTTTTCCCCCTCCCAAGTTGCAACATACCTCTGAGGTCCACACCCTCTCAGAGTTGATTATAATCATTCCAGGGGATGTGGGGGCACAGCCCCCCATGAAACAAGACAGCTGTTCCATTACCCCTATTGTTTGAATGGGCAGATGGCATTTCTGTGATAGCCGGTGTTTTGACCGATGTTTTTTGTGCAGGCAGCATTTTGCCTGCAAGGTTATGTGCTGCACTGTTATTGTGCACGACATCATGACCCTGTGCCACTGTACACTGGATCCCAAGTTATTACAGGAGAAAAGGGTAAGCCAGAGAATGACTTGCAAACAGGAACTACCATAGGATGCACCTTTTAGGTGCTACAAAACAGTTTTAAAAATCCAGCCACCCATGCTGTAAATTCAACAGTAGACTAGCACATTGCTCTCTGAGTGTGACCAAACATCAAAATACTGCAAATACAGAAAAAGAGGTATGGATAAGACTGAATGTGGCCAGGAGGAGAAAAAGCTGCTAAGTCATTCACTTCTAGATTTCTGTGAAATCTGGGAATAAAAACCACTGGCAGGATGAATTAAGCATTTGCCAAACATGCTTCAGTGGCGAGGCAGGATTGTTTTTGGGGAGGTGTTTGGATATGATGTTTGTGAAGTGGGACACATAAAAGCTGGGGTGAACTCGGGGGTTACATGCTCTGTGGTGAGTTTTGGGATTTTCTTGAACAAAACACACTTTTGTTACATGTTTCTTACCCCTGATTTCAGGGAAAAAAATGTTCCCATGTAATCAGGGGTGTGGGAGACGCTGGCTGGCATTAGAGTCTGCAGCTGCAATTGTGGACAATTGTCTGACCAACAGTGCCATCAAGGACCTGTATGCATTTTTGTAATATATTGTGAAAGATTTCTATATAAGGCTGGGTGTCTGGGAGCTGCTAGGCCCCTAGAAGCTCTGGGTGGTATGCATGCTCTGTGGTAATTTTGGGGGGCTTTTAATAAAGGTAGAACATACTTTTGTTACATCATCCCAGACCATGATCTTGTAAATCTCATGCAAAGCAAAAGACAGACAGACACTGGTGTACTGGGGAGGAGCATGCTCAGTGGAACAGTCAAATAAAAGGCAAAACTAAAAAATGAGCAGCTCATTACCACACACATTTTTAAACATTTATAGTTTTGTTAGGTAGCCATTTCAGGGTCCAATCATTCATAAGTGTTACATACCACTTGGCGCTTTAGCAAGGTGAGTGGTTATATTGTATAAACATAGAGAATAATGAATGATAACTATCGGTAACAAGCTGGTCAGTTCATCGAGAGGTTTCTATGGTGACCGCTTGAACCTTGAGAGTGTAGCTCAGTCTAATGCCTTAGAAATAAAATTTGCCTTGCCTTGCCAATGTGTTGGGCTTACTTCAGCACTGTAAAGCCCCAGACATCCACCCTTCCACCAGCCAACATTGTTGTTTCTTTCAGCCCCCAAATGGAATGTGTTGAAGAAAGGGATTGTGAATGGAGAGCAGGTGGAAATGTCTAACACCCTCTGCACCATTGTAAAGCAGCTCCAACCTCACTTTGAATGGCTGTTCTATGCCTCTGACAGACTGCAGTGCAATACCGCTTTCTGTGGATACCTCTGGGTACATATACAGCATAAAACTCGATATCTGTTTCTGGCTAAAAGATAAGACTCACACTGGCTGTGCACTGCTGATGATCTGGTGATCCACTCGAGTCCCGACGCTCACTGTCGAAACTTTGGTCCATTGCTTCTCACAGTCGCACACTTGTCTTGCTCTCCACCATCCACACCTGGCATGCCGCATGTCTTTCACTGAACAAATAGTAACAAAACAAAGTTGTGCAGGCTTGCCACTGCAAATCGCCTGTGGCTGCTACTGTGACATCGGGGCAGGTTGTGACCTCAGCAGCTACAGGTCACAGGCTTACTGGTCTCCTCTGTCTGATGTCCTGATCTTGTTGTTGCTTGCTGTATGGGGGGTGGGGGTGGGGGAACTGGAGAATGACACTGTGTGCCATGCAGACAGAGACCCCGCAGTGTGAGCTAAAGGCAAAATTGGGGTGGGGGCACCTGAGCTGCGGCTTGAACAAAAATTTCAGAGGTAATTTCAGGGGGTGTTTGAACACCCTGAACACCCCCCCCCACCTACACCACTGCTGTTTTAAGTTAGAACAGCAGCAATATCATACCTCATTCCAGTTTCATCTGGTGGCATCTCCCCAGCCCTGTGCCTGATTTCTCATAGACAAACAGGTTATCCACCAGTCACCCAGAATCACAGTGTGGTGGGTGGCCAGTGTTGTTGGTTGTGTGAGAGCCTGGTGGGACAGCATGGATGGCTGACATTTCCTCCTGTCACCTGGTGTTCTCCACTGGGGTGGCAGCATGCAGTGAGGCTGTTGTGCATACACGGGGTGGCATGCATGCATACAGGCATCAAGCAGCAACCCCTTCCCTCTTGGTGCTCCCTAGCATGCTGCTAACCAGTCTGCATGAGTCAGCAGTCATGCAGTGGTAACAGGCTCCTCCCATCCCCAAGGAAGGAAAGACTCCCTGTGGCACTCAATCCTGCCTCCTCCTGCCAGTCTCTGATGGGCCGTGCTCATTCACAGACACACGTTGGTTGCACAGCAAGTGGTAGCACTAAAGCTGTGCTACCGGGCAGCTTGGGCTCCTGCTTTTATCCATTTTTAAAATGTATTTTCCTAGCACAGACCAGCTGAGATGCAAGATTTCATTTTCAATGGGTTCTGCTTGTATCCATTTTTACACTGTATTTACCCAGGATAGCACAGTGGAGATGTTCTCAGTGGGGGCTTAGCTTTTTCACCCATGTCTACAATGTGTTTACTGAGAATAGATTAGCTGACAGTCAATATCTCGTTGTTAGATGACTTCAACATTTTGACCCCAAATTTCCGACATATAGCTCCCCTGAATGGTGCAAGGGGCTTGAACCACAAGGAATGGTACAAGGTGCAGCTTGTGCCACAAGATATACTGGGAGTGAATCACAAAAGCAGCATGCAATCAATGCAGGCCGTGTGCATCAAAGGGGGCTTGCGCCAGCCTTGTGCCACAAAATGGGCTGGGGCATGGTGCTAGAGTGCTTGCGGCAGACGAGAGCTGCCATATTCCTTGAGTCAGGATTAACAAAACCCTTCCACTTGAGAGAAATTTTAAGTATCCATAGACAAGCGGAGGGCTCCCTAAGCCGGGCTAGAAGCGGGAAGCCTGGCGGTGCCTGTGCAGCCGACCATGGGTTCCAGGAGGCCGGGAGAAGCAGGCAGAAAGGTACGGGCAAAGCCGCAAACCAATCGGAAAGCGACCGCAGTCTGTGCCTTGCTTCCGATTGGTGCGCCTTCCCCATAGACTTAAACTGGGGTTTGCTGCACTATTCTGGCAGGATTTCTGCTTTTCTTTAAATTATTTTGAATTCCTCATAAAAAGTGCTGTTTTCTCTTACTTTGTGCCTGATTTATGGGCTGTTTTTCTGTATTTTAAAATAAGTGTTACAGTCTTTTGAAATGTTGTGTGGGCTAGACGCTTAGGCGCCTAACCCCCATACCCTCCCAGTCTATTGTTGTGCAAATCTTAAGTTTTAGCACCTTATTGCAGATTACTGCAATAAAGGTATCTTGCTGACTGCCTTCTCCTCTGTCCCCCACCTTGTAGAAGGCGCAGCCCTCGAGGTCCAGGGAGCGGAGGGGCTCCGAGCCGCCAGCGGGTCGGCGGCGCCTGTGCAGCCGACCAAGGGTTCCAGGAGGCCGGGAGAAGCAGGCAGAAAGGTACGGGCAAAGCCGCAAAATTTTTGCCCGCCCCCCCTCTTGGTTGATTCCTTTTATACACTTTCTCCCACCATTTCTTAATCCACGCCCACATCCCTTTCCCTTCCTCCCTTAACCCATACCTAACCTCCACAATGCTACTTTGCTTCCTTTTGCTCCTGAGCCTCGCATCTCACCCAATCCCTTATGATATTAATGTTATGCCCAGTGTCAAGATAAATAACTCAGTTAATCGTCCTGCCCACTTCTGCCATCCACAATGGCCAACCAGATTCCTTATTCACCCCGAACCACGTTTACAATGCAACCTCTGGGATATCCTACATAAGGCCACCCTAACAATTCAGCACAGCCCTGGCACCTTACTTGTATCATGGCTTTTTATTAACCCACTATGCCTGTCCATTAAATTATTATGCTATGATAAAATTCGCACCTATATATCAGGACCATCACTCATCTCACAGCAGGCACCCAGGATTAGGAGGAAACGCTCTGACCACTCACTATCCCTGTCCCTTGGTACCCTCCTCAAATTAATCTTCTACCTTCTGATCTGTTTTGGTACCATTGAAATAAATCCTGGCCCCATTGAAGTTTATTTTCCCCTGCTGATCTATCCTCTATAAATGGCCTAAGCTTCCTACACTCAATGCCTGCAGCCTCTTAAAAATTCTCCGTAATACAGGCCTGGGTGGCACATACCCTGCCCGACTTTCTGGTCATCTCTGAATCTTGGCTCAGACCTTCGACCAAGACAGTGTTGTAAACCTTACCAACTATCAGCTCTTCAGAGCAGATCGTCCTTCCAGGGGTGGTGGGTGGCCATATACATTAAGGACACCATCTCTGCTACCTGCCTCATCAACACATCCGAACCAAAGGAATTTGAATGTTTGTCAATCAAAATATCCTTCCTAACTTGTCTTCATTTAAATTGATGGCTGCTATAGGCCCCTCAGCAGGCCTCAAATTACTATCTCACCTGGCGTCAATAACCAATCTAGGCCCTGAAGATACCATCATCCTTGGTGATTTGAATTTAAACTGGCTATCTAATGCATCTGCTCCATTGGTAACCTTTTGTGACACCTATGGCTTTACACAGCTAATTAAAGACCCAACCAGGGTTAATCTAAAAAATTCGAGCAACAGCTCACTCCTGGATATTATGTTGGTAAACAAGCCTCACTTATATCGCATGCAGGAGTACTACCGAATGATGTAAGTGACCATTGTCCCATAGCTGGCATAAGATCTTCACTCAAACCACCAACCCTGCTGAATTTGTCCTCAAAAGGTCAAAAGAAGTTCAACATACCAGGATACCTCCATGACCTGAGTAACACAATATATTGGCAAGATTTCTACCTTACAACCTCAGTGGAAACAAAGCTCTCCAGATCCTAAAGGACATTATCACTAATGCTCTCAATATTCATGCACCATTCACCAATATCAGAACTAAAGCAAGGTCCTGCCCTGGTTACCACTGATCTTAAAACAGCCTTGCTAGCCAGAGACAAACTGTGGAAAAGGCAAGAAAACTAAGGATTCAGAGATGGCTAAATTTCAGAAAAGCAAGAAACTCATGTACAATACAAATAAGATCTGCCAAAGCTGCCTATTATAGAGCTGAATTGGATGCCTCCTATAATAACCCAACCAGGCTCTGGGGAACTATAAAAGGGTATCTTGGGCCAAAACTCTACTCCTGCCTTAACCTGCAAACTGCTACTAAATAACACAGAAATTACGGACAAACAAGAAATCCTAAATACCTTCAATGACCACTTCACCACAGCTGGACTAGCATTTGACTCTTCACCTGAAAATCTCCTGAGATCTTCCTTGAACCTTCAATCCACCGTGGGTCAAAAGGCTACATCAACCTTCTCCTTCAACCCAATATCCTTGAAAGAAGTGGAAGATCTCCTCTCCAATTTAGATACTTCAAAAAGTGCAGGTACAGACTCCCTGGACCCCTACTTCCTCAAGATTGCATCTCAAGTCTTATCTGCCCCCCTCACTCATCTCTTCAATCTTTCCCTCACCACTGGATCCATTCCCTCCACTTGGAAAACAGCTCAAGTAGTTCCTTTACTCAAATCTGGTGATCCCATGGACCTCAATAATTACAGGCCCATTTCCATCCTATCAGTTCTATCCAAGATGCTCGAAAAGTTAGTAAACTCACAATTAAGGGACTACCTGGATAACAATAACCTCCTAAATACAGCACAATCAGGATTTAGATCAAGGCATAGCACCATTCCGGCCCTAGCCAAAGTAACCAACGACTGGCAGATTGCTATGGATAAGAAGAACAGTACCTGTGCTGTGTTCCTGGATTTGAGCAAAGCATTTGATATGCGTGGATCATGAATCATTAATCACCTCCCTTGGCTCACTAGGGTTGGATTCCCCTTCACTCAATTGGTTCAAGTGCTATCTATCAGATAGATCACAACTGGTAAAAAATGGAATCTACCTATCCACCTTAAAACCACTGTTAAGAGGTGTACCGCGAGCTCTATTCTTGGCCCCATCCTCTTTGCCATCTATATTAATAATATTGATGCTAACCTCACTCAATCCAACATCCATCTGTTTGCTGATGATACTGTATTATATGTTAGCAATCCTTCATTATCTAAAGCCTGTGAACTGCTACAATCTGAATTTTCCATCCTACAACACAACCTACTGGATAAAAAACTACTTCTAAATGCCAAAAAAACAAAAGCTATGTTCTTTACCTCAAAGAGTTGCTCTGCGTCTACCCCACAATCCACCACCCTACAACTAACCACCTTACTTGGAGAGAAGTTGGAATTCGTTGATAACTTCAAATACCTTGGAGTCTGGATTGATAACAAGCTTGACTATTCTGTCCATATTGAGGAGCTACTAAAGAAACTGAGACAAAGGCTTGGTTTATTTTTAGAATAAAGCACTACCTCAACAGAGACTCCAAAAAAGATTAATCCAGGCTTCATTCCTATCCTCATTGACTATGCTGACTTTCTGTACAGACATTGTTCCCCCCTCTTAAATAAACTGGACACCCTATACCACAGGTCCATCAGATTCATTACTGACCTTCCCTTCAGCACCCATCATTGCTCCCTTTATAAGGCAGTTAACTGGACATCATTACAACACAGAAGAAATAGGAATGCTGCAATTTGGATATTCAAAGCCTTATCAGGCAAGCTACCTACCTATATCTCAGACTGTTTTACTTAAATTATTCTAGGCCATACAACCTAAGGATCAGCAAAATTATCATTCTTAAGGTCCCCAATGTCTGCAGCCAGTTTGGGAGGGCTGCTATCAGCTACTCACTAGCAATTGTTTGGAATTCACTCCAAAAAACCATGAAGCTAAATAACCTCCTACCCTTAATATCCTTCAAAGACTATTCACCACCCTATTCCCAGAACTCTGCAACTGCTTCCACAAGGCCTAAACCCCGGCCCTACCACCCCCGTGTTCCTATATGCTGATAAAACTCCCGTTTCCAGTCCCAAGATTCACCCTCAAAATGCCTGCTAGGTCCTATAATCTACATATTACTCTGATGTGCCCATTACCTTCTGTCTCACAGATTAAAAGTTTTAATGTGCCTTGTACATATGTATATTGTTATATATTAGCACTTATGTCATTGTATTACTGTTTATGTTACCCCTGTCATTGTATTACTGTTTATGCTACCCTTGTCAATGTAATAACACTTGCACTTCTTGACCACTCAGGTCCATCTTGTAAATGAGCTATGCTCAATGATGTTCGCCTGATTAAATAAAGATTTTGATTGATTTTGATTGATTGAAGCCAGGGCAGGTCTAAGGGTACTTAGAAGTGTGTCCTCTGGGAGGGTTTCAAACCGAGCACCAATGTGCCGCAGTCCCCCTTCCCAGCCCTGATTTCTTTTTAGTAAAAAAATCATGGGCTAGATTTACAAAAACTTCCCTGGTGGTCTAGCAGACCCCCCATCCCCAATCTGCCCATATATTAAAAGATGTTTCCCTGGTGGTCTATTACACCCCCTGCCCTGATCTGCCTGTATATTAAAAAATCTAGTAGACCCCCTCCCTATCCCTGATCAGCCCTTATGATCTAAATACATATTTCCCCAGTAGTCTAGTGAACCCCCACACCCCAGCCCAGAAGACAGTGCCCCACGACCCCACTTCCCCATCCCATCCTGAAACTGGTGACTGGCACAGACCCTGTAGACTCCACCAAGGCCAGCCACTGACTGAACTGTCTAGAAGCGTGTACTGTATACAGTATGTTTTCATTGATTGACAGACTGGTTGGGGATGGGGGGGCACTAGACCACCAGGTAAACAATATTTTAATATAGGGGCAGATCGGGACTGAGAGGGTCCGCTAGCCACCAGGGACTGCTGTCCATGGTTCTATTGCAATATGGCTGCCCCACAGCATGTGGCAAATGGCGCATGGCCACAGTTGCTGCAAGCTGTGGGACTTTGCCACTGGGATGCTACCTGATAGCAAATTGACAGCAGGAGACCTGGTGCACTGACAATTAGTGCAAGCTGCCTTAGGAGCAGCTTGTGCTGACCTTTGTGAATTAAACCCATAGTCTTTTTATGACCTGAAATTATGATAAAGACAGGTGGGATTTTTAAAATCCCATGTGAAAAATTATTTGTGGAGCAACTACAAAAACAAGTTTTGAAGGGGATTTGAAAAATGACACCTGCCAAGTTCGGGGGGTTGGGGGTGTAACAGAAGAAGTATGTTGAAAGTTTGGGGCTAACATCTCCAACAATAAAGTCATGAGTAAACATTGGAGAAATTCAAGGTTTCTTCACAACTTAGTTGTTTTTTTCACATTTTAACACCACATTTTCAACATAATCATTTTATGACTCCACCTTATGATCAACACAGGTAAAAAAATTTTAATCCTGTTTTAAAGGTGATTTTGCAGAATGACTGTGAAAACATGTTTCAGAGGAAATTTATAAAATGACACCTGTCATGTTTATTAGGTTGTGTAGCAAAAGGGCTATGTTGCACATTTGGGGCCAAAATCTGTAAAAATCACAAAATTATGAGTAAACATTGAAACATTTAATGTTTCCCCATAATGTATTTTTTTTCACATTTTGACACCACGCTTTCAGCATAATCTTTTTAATCTTATTTTAAAATTTCTTAAACGGTTGGGCCACATGGCCCTTTTACAGGATTGACCAGGAAAGACAATGTATAAAACCAACTTGTATACTTAAAAACACATATTATACCTCAAGTACACAATACAATTCTTAGAAAAAAAAGTTCACTAATATATACAGTTTCCTAATCATGGCCCACATTTTCAAAGTCCGGAGGATGCCCAGCACATCTAGGTGCACTGCCTAAATAAATGGGTCAGTGCAATAAAATGCTATATTCAAATGAGATGCATAATCACACATCCTGTCTGAATATAGCAATTTTTCCACGTGACACAAATGGGGGCCAATGACAATGTGCCAGCGCATCCCCCTGGATGGCCTGAATACCTGGAATGGGGATGATCGACGCAACTGCAGACGCACTAGGCCCAAATTCCAGATATTCAACCAGGAAAATGCAAATGAGGCCATTAGGCATGTAAGGTGCAGACGGTCCATTTGCATGTCATTATTGCCTCATTTGCATGGCGTCTGCAGGGAATGCACCTGGCAGGATTCGCTGAGAGGCCTGCCCCCCTGCCTAGTCCCATGTAAAACATACCCAAGCCCCTTCCATCCTGATCCCCACCACAAAGTAAAATAAATTAGTGCCCCTGTCCTGGTTCCACAGTGTAGGGACCCCTCTCCCATTCCGATCCCCATTTGAAATAAAAGAAACATACAGTCCGAACCTTTTTTCTATAGTGTAGTGTCCCCGCTCCCAATCCATGTTTAAAAAAAAATAAAAATATGGCCCGATCACTTTTTCCATAGTGTAGTGGCCCCCCTCCCCTTCCCGATCCCTGTTCAAAATAAAAAATAATGTAATCCACTGCCAACTTTTCCATAGTGTAGTGGCCCCCCTCCCTGTCCCCATCCCCATTTGAAATAATAAAAATGTAATCCCTTGCCCACTTTTTTATAGTGCAGTGGCCCCCCACCCTCTCAGACACCCACATCCCACCCCGTGCCCCCCCATCCCAGCATGGCCAGTTGGCCAGTCAGCCGGTGAGCAGAACAGCCCTCTGCACACCTCCGCGGCTGCCCGCTGACTGAACTATCATTGAATGACAGCTTACTGTACACACCATAAGCCTGCTTTTGGGAGTCCAAGAGAGCAGCAGTAGGCAGCCAGGGAGAGGAAAAACGTTTTCTTTATTTATTTACAACAGCACTGCTGCCTGACAAGGGGGGGAGAACAAATTAACAATGAGGGGTCCTAGCACACTACCCTCTGTCTGCCCACACTGCCCAATGAGGGGCACTCTATTTATTTTCTGTGGTGCCCCCATTCTCTGGGACATTACGCTTCCATGCTAACCTTGTTTATACCTTTAAGGTGCTTGAAGGTTTCGATCATGTTCCCCTTCTCTATTCTTTTTTTTTTTGTATTTAATTTTTGAGAGGCAATCACACAGCTACTTACAAAAATCCAGTTAGTAAACTGTTACAGTTGAGCTACTGAAGCTGCAGACATTTAGGGTTCCATACACATTGATGACATTCACTTATACAGTCTCTTTAAATATTCGTAAGACATTTCCACAATATTCACTAGTAAAGGGATATGCAAGAGAAACTCGGCTTTATTGGCTTAACATTCCCCAGACCCATTCCATCCTGATTAGAGCGGCACCCTTCCCGTCTCCCTCATTACTGTTTCTACAGAACAAATGTTCCGTCTGTTTGGGCCATGTACCATATCCACCTCTGCCACCTCAAATTAAAATCTGGTAACTTGTCTGATAGGCCAGCCATTAATTTTTCCCAATTGGTATATCGACATTAGAATTTGTCTTCAGTCTGCCACTGTTGGTATCATTGGTTTCATCCACTGCCTAGTTACTGCTTTCTTGGCTGCCAATAAAAGTATAGGCAACAAAGTTTTATACCACAAGGGGGAGTGAGGGAGGCATTATCATCAACAGGACCATTTAGTCTGTCAATTCCACTGATTCCCCCAAGCATTCTAGCTCATCCTGCAGGGAACACCAGAAAGGGGTTAATAAGGGACAGGACCAAAACACGTGGTCTACGAAACGTGTTTGCTGGAGATGGTAAAAGTCCAAAACCTTGTTTACCTGCCATTCCCTGCATTTAAACTGAAAATATTTATATTAAACATGCAGTAAACTAAAAGAGGAAACAACATTATTGTTTCCACCACCAAACTACTTATACCTTTAAACCTTTTTGAGATATTGATCCCTGAATGCCAGTTAACCCTCTGTCATTGGCAATGCCGGATGTCACTTTCATGGGGTAGGGGCTCAACGAAGACAGGCTTGTATCTTGGTACCTGCCATTGACCTAACACCACAAAATGCTTTTCCTGAAAGTTCAAGGTCATACCTAACTCATGAACATGACAAGTCTTCTCTAACAGGGGGGTGCAACAAAAACCTAAAATAAGACCCTCCTGAAAACTGGTCGCTAGACATATCTATATATATATATATATATATATATATATATACAGTATATATATATATATATATATATATATATATATAAAATAGGTAGTAAAATCACATCTGTTGATTGGTTGAAACACATTACATGACCATGTGTATATCAGAGCATGACTGCACACCCTAGAGTGGGTTTGTTAACTTGTAAAATGGCAAAATTGTTTTGGGGGTGAAAGTCCAGGTGTGTGGTCACACTCTGATATACACACAGTCACGTGATGTGTTTCAACCAACCAACAGAGATAATTTTCTTACCCATTACATATATATATATATATATATATATATATATACACACTAATATATATATATATATATATATATATAATTACTAAGTTACCTTTTTTATTTTTCTTTTTTTTATTTTTGTCTTTATCCTCCTTCTTCCTACCCGGTGCCCCTCCTTCCATCTGCTCATGTCCCCCGCTACCTACCTACCTTAGGGATCTGCCCTAGAGTGCCCTTCCTCCTCTCCCTGGCACATTGGGGTCTGTCCTTGTAGGTGGTCCGGAGTGAACTTAGGGCGGACTTCATCTAGGAGCAGCCAGAGGGTTTTCTGATTTCTCCCCTTATGCCCGTCCCTGGGATGCCTTGTGCTTGGGACGGTCGTCCCAGTGGCGACATGCTGCGCACGCCAGCCCTCATGCGCCCGCGACGTCCCCTCCCGGCTCTGACGAGCGAAGCCACCTCCATCACTTCCTTCTGCCGGTGCTTCCACTGGCTATGGAAAGGATGCAGAATGCAGAGCGTTCTTGGTCACCCGCCCCTGAGGGAGGAGAGCATCCATTGGGACGCTCAATCCTCCCTCCCCCCAACGACCCCCGGCCGCCCGAGTCCGTTCCAGAACCCGGGCCACCGGCGTAGCGCGAGGTGTGGCGTCCAGCGCCTCAACCCTCAGCGCCACCGGGCCGGCTCAGGGTTACATTTTTTTCAATAGAAAAAAACATGTGTTAAATACCGTAACACCTGAGTTGGTATAACTGCATTCATGTAGCTTCTTCCAATGCCTAATGCGCTCGAGACAGAAAGAGAAACTCAGAGCGAGCCTCACACTGTCCATTTAAAGCTACCAGAAAAAAAAACTAAACCCTTCAATTATATACAACAAAGTATGGGGTGCAGTGTGTTTCACTCGAATTTAACACACACCCCTGTTGTTGGATGGCTATTATAAACCCCTCGGGCTTCACCCTCAGGGTTTACGTGCCATCCAACAACTCGGGTGTGCGTTAAATTCTTGTAACAATTGCACCCCATACTTTATCTATATATATATATATATATATATATATATATATATATATATTCTTTGCAAAAAAACTCTGTTAATGCATCGTTTGAGTGTTAAAAGCACAAAAGCGTCGGAAATTAGACCTTTAGGGATGGCCCTACCCCCTTTCATGTACCCCTCCTCCACAGACTGACAGATGCCAGGGTGTGTCATTGGGAGTTGTGAGGCTCAAATGTCACGCCATTCCATGTCTAAGCATGTTGACATGCCACAGTAAAGAAGAATGGGGTGACATTTAGGTCTTACAAACCCAATGACGCACCCCGGAGTCTGTCAGTCTGTGGAGGAGGGGGGTACATGAAAGGGGGTACGGGCCATCCCTAAAGGTCTAATTTCCTGACTTTTTGTGCTTTAACCCTAAAGGATGCATTAACACAGTTTTTTGTAAAGAATTCCTTACTTTTTGAGAAAGCATACTAAAGTACAATGTTGTGCAAGTTGGTGGGAGCGCAGGGCCCCCACCAACTTGTAAATTTCTGCCTAACATAACAGTACAAGTACTAAATAGCATATGTATTGCTGGGAGCGTGTATTGGTGGGAGCACGGGGCCCTTCAGGCCCCATGCTTCCACCAGCTCAAAATGAAACAAATTTTTATTCATTGGAGTGGCAAGATTCCACACCTGTTTACATTTTACACACCTAACCACTGCAAATTACCTCATTGGCAGTAAGGCTAGCCACCCTATAAATGTCAAGCCACTACCACAATAGAAAATGCTATCCTCAAAACATAAACTGCTTCACACAATATCTCCACAGCAAATTAATGTTCTGACACCTAAACACATAATTCACATCTTCAGGACATTCCCCTTAACACCCTTCAAATTTCAAGTTAAAAGACCAAACCGTTTCCGAGATATTTAATTTTAAAGTTTGAGATTTTCATTCATTGGAGTGGCATAATTCCACACCTGTTTACATTTTACACACCTAACCATTGAAAAGTACCTTTGTGGCAGGAAGGCTAGCTGCCCTATAAATTTCAAGCCACTACCACAATGCATAACACTATCTGCAAAACGTAAAGTGCATCACACAATATCTCTGCAACAAATAAATTTTCCAACACATAATTCACATCTACAGGACATCCCCTCAACACCCTCCAAATTTCAAGTTAAAAGACCAAACCATTTCCAAGATATTTAATTTTAAAGTTTTAGCACCTTTAAAAATTCTTTGATCGCGAGAATTGACTGCAAATTCATGATCAAAGATCATTTTTGATCATGAGAGGACATCTAGTCATGAAATTTGGGCTATCTGATCCCTCCCAGAGACATCTGGTCCAGCAAAAATCTGCCATCTAGTCCCGCCCTCGCGAATGAAGCTTGCGATCAAAGAATCTCACGATCAAAGAATTTACAGGCTTGCGACCAAGGAATTTGCAGGCTCACTAACAAAGAATTAAAAAACATTAAAAGTCAATTTTTTGACACTATTACATTAAACCACAGGCATGGCTTGATAGAGGGAAGCCCCCTGAGCAAAACCCATCCTAGTTTGACTTCACAAGTCACCCATGGGCTGAGATATTTGATTTTTTCCATCCATAAAATCTGGCCATTTCATCCCTCCCTCACAAATGAAGCTTGTGATCAAAGAATCTTGCAATCAAAGAATTTGCAGGCTTGCGACCGAAGAATTTGCAGGCTCACGATCAAAGAATTATAAAGTTTAAAACTCTATTTTTTGGCGTAAGTACATTAAACCACAGGCATGGCTCGATAGAGGGAAGCCCCTGAGCAAAACCCATCCAAGTTTTACTTCACAAGTCACCCCTGGGCCGAGATATTTGTTTTTTTCCAACCCCAAACTGAAAACAAGATGGCAGCCATCGCGATCAATAAATTTCCTGCGATCAAAGATCCTTTGATTGTGAGCCTGCAAGTTCTTTGATTGTGAGGAGTGACCAGATGGCCAAAACCCCATTCTTCTTTCACAAAATAACCATGTAAATGTTCCCATAGACTTATAATGGGAGCTAAAAAGTTTAATAACTTTTGATGGATTAATATTTTTTCACCAAACAAAAAGTGGTATGTTCCTTGACCCACACTCTTTCTATGTGCCAAGTTTCAGACTGGCAGACCACTCAACGCCACACAGCATCACAGACAAAATCCAAAAAACTGCCCACAGAACTGGTGAAAAGTGCATTTTTCAGCGTTTTGCTGTGCACAAACTATAACTGTGACCAAAATGCAACTTGGTAAATCAAGAGATCTACCATGCCCCACCGTGCATACCAAATTTCATGCAAATCCATTGAACGGGTCCAAAGCTATTAATGTGCAAAATTTCAAGTTTAACATAGAAGTGCCTTCATAATCCTAAATAAAGGGGAGCGACTGTGCCCCTATAATATATATGTACATGTATATGCATATGTGTGTGTATATATATATATATACACCTGTATATATACACACACAGTGAAGCCCACCAGGATGAAGCTCAGTGACACAGATTTCCTGCACGACTAAAGGGATTAACTCCCATTGAAATTGCATTGTTTGCTGCAGTAAGTCTACTGCAGAATTCTGCAGAGTTGGGCTTCATCCTGGTGGGCTTCACTGTATATATATATATATATATATATATATATATATAAATAAATATATATATATATGTGTGTGTGTGTGCATATATATACATATATAAATATACACACACACACAATAGGGGTGAGTGACAAATGAGTGAGATAAAACAGTATCATCCACTGCAGTGTGATATTTTTACCCTCTGCTCTGCTGTGATGATATAAACCATTTATACACACAGGTCACACAAAGGTCACTGATATCACTCTAGGCAGCTTTCCCCTCAGCATGCAAGAAACACCTGTGCTGTTACCATAGACACAATTGCAGAACTAAATGAGAGGTTTCACTGCTGCCTGCAGCTGACTTAGCATTACAAAACACTCACACCTATTCCCCACTCTAACTTCCAGCTCATTACTGTGATATTCTCAGCTTGACTGCAGCCAGAATTCTAAAGAGCACAACTTCACAGAACAATCTGATCCTTACTGCTGCCTGCAGCTAACTCAATTACCACTGAAAACACTCTCACTTGTTTCTCAGACTCTGACTCTCAGTCCATTAAGATTACTGTGATACTCTCAGCTTGACTGCAGCCAGAATTCCAAAGAGCGCAGCTTCACAGAACACTCTGTTCCTCACTGCTGCCTGCAGCTAACTCAGTTACCACTGAAAACACGTTCACTTGTTCCTCAAACTCTAACTCTCAGCCCATTACAATTATTGTGATACTCTCAGCTTGACTGCAGCCAGACTTCTAAAGAATACAGGTTCACAAAATAATCCGTTTCTCACTCCTACCTAAAACTAACTCATTTAGTATTGCAAAACACACTCATCTGTTTCCCAGAGTTTTTAACACTGCCAGCCCATTGAGAAAAACTCACACACAGAATGAGCAAACACATAAACAGGAACAGAATGCAAGACAATATAACAATACTTCTGAAACTCCTAGCCCTATTGTATAAATTGAATACATGATGTGCAGTTCGTGTGCTATGGCAAATATTGTCACTCCTGCATCATGAGCTCTGGATATCTCACTCTGCAGGCGTGACAATATTTGCCATATCATACTCTATATATATATGTGTGTGTGTGTGTGTGTGTGTGTGTGTATGTATACATATATACATATACATATATATATTTATAAAATGGGTAGGAAAATTTATCTCTGCTGGTTGGTTGAAACACATCACATGATCATGCATATATCAGAGCACGGTCGCACACCTGTACTTTTACTCCCCTCCAAAATAATTTTGCCATTTTACAAGTTAGATAACCCACTCAAGGGTGCGTAGTCATGCTTTGATATACGTGTGCCTTGGGTGGTTGATTCACTAGGCCTGAGGCCTCGTGCGTAACAATGCACACCGAGGCATGTATATATCAGAGCATGATCACACACCTTACAGTGCGTTATCTATTATATATACTGTATATATATTTATTTATTTAAAAGTTTTACCAGGAAGACATACTGAGCAGACAAACTGCTCGATTCCAGGTGCAGTGGAGTGGAGTGGGGAAAAAAGGAGACAGTACAAATAATAAGCAGCTTACAGAAAAGGAACAGTACATTTTACATAGATACAACAGATATTATGATACAGTGCAGTAGGAAATTACCTATGGTATAACAATCACAGAAGATTACAGCGAGCCCATATGGGTATGGAGAATTCTGCATCCTGATTGGCTGATAGGTGCATGTGGCCGTATCCTTATAAGGGTATATTGTGGCAACTGGCACCTCTTCAGCCAGTAAGGGGGCAGATAACAATAGAAATTACTGTGCCCAAGTCTGTTCTGTCCGAACTGGAACCTTCCAGAACTCCATCCTATATACTGTGGCCGACCTACAGTCCCCCCCACCCCATTCTGTAACACCATCCAATAATACAGTCAAACAGTTTTGTAGAAAACTATGAAACATAGAAACATAGAGGCTGGCAGCAGATAAGGACCACAAAGCCCATCCAGTCTGCCCATTTCTTTTTCTGCCTTATAAATGTGCCATTGGCCTTTGCTCTGTCAGTGGCCTATCTATTCATACTCATCTGTACTGCTCCCTTATGCCTATCCCATGCCTGTTTGAAGCCCTGCACTGTATTCATAGCCACCATTTCCTGAGGTAGGCCGTTCCATGCATCCACCACTCTTTCTGTGAAAAAGAATTTCCTCACATTCCCCCTTAATCGGCTTCCCTCTAATCTCATGCTGTGTCCTCTTGTCCTGCTATTTTTCTTATATTTAAACATGTTAGACTCTTTCACCTTGTTAATGCCCTTAAGGTTTTGAATGTTTTGATCATATCACCTCTCTCCCTCCTTTGCTCAAGGGTATACATATTGAGCTCCATTAATCTGTCCTCACATGTCTTCTGATGCAGTCCCTGCACCATTTTGGTTGCCCTTCTCTGGACTGCCTCAATTTGGTTAATGTCCTTGTGAAGGTGTGGCCTCCAGTACTGCATGCAGTACTCCAGATGGGGCCTAACCAGTGTCTTGTAAAGAGGGATTATTACCTCCCTCTTATGACTTGTGATACCCCTACTAATACACCCTAACATCCCACTAGCCTTACCTACTGCTTTAGAGGTCTGCTTGGATGATTTCAGGTCATCAGTGATGATGATGCCCAAGTCTCTTTCTTCCTTTGTGACTGCCAGCAACTCCCCTCCCAGCCTATAGGTGGCTTCAGGGTTTCTCTTCCCTATGTGCATGATCTTGCACTTCTTTGCATTAAATCCCAGTTGCCACTCTTCTGACCATTTTGCTAGTTTATCCAGATCTCTTCTCATTTTGCCCACCCCATCTAGATCATCTACTCTATTGCAATCTTTGTGCCATCTGCAAACAGACAAGCCTTGCCCTCTAGTCCATCTGCAATGTCACTAATGAAGATATTGAAGAGGACTGGCCCCAGGACTGATCCCTGAGGTACCCCACTTGTGACTTGCATCTCTTCTGACTGTATACCATTTACCACCACTCTCTGTTTTCTGCCCGTCAACCAGTTTGCCACCCATTTGACCAACTTCTGACCCAACTTATTTATCAAACTTCTATGTGGAACAGTGTCAAAAGCTTTGCTGAAGTCAAGGTAGGTGACATCAACTGCTCTCCCTTGGTTCACTACTCTAGTTACCCAGTCAAAGAAATCTATGAGATTAGCGTGACAGGACCTTCCTGTTCTAAACCCATGCTGTCTTGGATCCTGTACCCCTATGGATTCCAGGTGTTGCACTATCCTTTCCTTAAGGAGTGCCTCCATAGTCTTGCCCACTACTGAGGTAAGACTGACTGGTCTGTAGTTCCCTGCCTCCTCCCTGCTACCACTCTTGTGGAGCGGGATCACATGAGCCCTTCTCCAGTCTCTCTTTCCAGACTTCTGCTCTCACAGATTCATAGAAGAGCCATTGAAAAAGTCACCGAGGAAATCTGAATAAAAATAAAGCCGCCAAACATTCTCGCGCATGTTGCCAAGAAATGGCTTTCAAATGGAAGCCTCCCCCTCCACCAGTCCTGTCAAACAGTTTATAAACAGTATTGGAATAAAATGCCCTAAATTAATTGTTTTAATTTTTATGTAAGTGAACTGCTGGAATCCTTTCATACAGTGCTTGTAGAAATATGTTTACTGCAGTGGCTGAGCTCTCCTGCACACTCTCGGTGCTGCAGCTCCACTCCCCGCTGTGCTCCTTTCCTTCCCCTCCAGGCAGCTCACAACATCCGCTAAAGAACAACACCACAGTATGGGAATTACTGGTCTGGAGAAAAACTGTTTTATGCCTTTCCCCTATAAAACATAATAAAAATGCTGACCTCTGTTGCTTCCATCTCAGAAAGAGCCCTTGACAACTTCAGATACAGGAAAAGAGCCACCTGCAATCCACTGAGTATTGTCCCACGTGCTGCTAAGATACAGCTTTCAAATGAAAGTTGACACTGAGCCTCCAGCAGCTGTTTCAAACACTGTCTAATGAAATAATTGAAACATGCTCAAAATCAATTTTTCTGTTCCTTTTTCAACCCTGAGTGAACTGTTTGCATCCAGTCACCTAGGAAAGCACTCGCATGAAATGCGTTTAGCATGGTGGCTGGTAAGAGACACGCTCACTACCAGAATCAGCAAAAAAAACTTAAAACAAAACACCTTGTGACCATATGAAGCATGCTTCTTTCTATGGGCATGGGAGGCATACAAAAATTCACTGCAGAGGGTCTTTATGTCTGTATGATGGTTGGGAAGGGGGGGCAGAGACCCATTAACTGCATGTTTCATTAAACAAGGACTACTTTTTTACCAAGTTAAGTTTTACAATGTTTGTTATTTTTTTTATTTAGATTTGTAATTTTTTTTCTGTTCATTTACTGGTGGACCCATTTTATAAGCAGAATAAGACACTCCGAGGTGTAGTTTATGGGCTCATGAGAGCACTTCCCAGGTGCTAAAGGCGCTCAGCGTAAGTGCCTCGTACCTCATTACGCACCTGGGGCATGCTCTTATCAGCCCATGAACTACACCTCATTGTGTCTTATTCCTTCCATATATATATATATATATATATATATATATATATATATATATATATGCTTAACCTTTATGCAATAAGAGAGGGAGGAGCAATCTTAGACCTGGTTCTCTCAAATGGAGATGAAGAGAGGATCACAGATGTAGAAGGGTAGCCATCTGGGAACTAGCGACCATCGAACAGTATGGTTCACAATAAACACAGCAATAGAGTCAAGCCATACAAAGGCAAAAGTACTGGACTTTAGGAGGGCTTACTTTGCCAAAATGGGTGAGTGCCTAAGGGATGCACTAGCAAATGGGCAGGAAGGAGGGGTGGAAGAACAATGGGGAAAAATAAAAACTTCCATCACAGAGGTAACAAGTCTTTGTGTGAAGCAAATAAACAAAACGAAATGATGTAAGAAACCACTATGGTTCTCAAAGGAAGTGGCAGTGAAGGTTCAAGAGAAAAAGAAAGCTTTCAGGAAGTACAAGGAATCACAGAAGGAGCAGGCCAGAGAACTGTATCAGTTAAAGCAAAAGGAAGCTGGGAAGGCAGTCAGAACAGCAAAGGCCCAAACCGAGGAAAAGATAGCCAGCTCAGTTAAGAAGGGGGATAAAACCTTTTATAGGTACATCAGGGAGCGAAGGAAGACCAAGGGAGGGTTAGTAAGGCTTAATAAATAGGAGGGAGGGTGGGCAGAGGGTGACTGTGAAAAGGCAGAGATACTAAACAAATATTTTTGCTCAGTATTTACAAAGGAAGTGGGGGAGGTACCTAAAACAAACAGTAGAAACACTCTGGATACAGAAGTTGATACCAGCCCATTTACAGAAGAAGGGGTTCTAAAGAACTCTTAAAACTGAAGGTGGACAAAGCAATGGGGCCTGATGGGATTCATCCCAGAATTCTAAAGAACTAAGGGTAGAACTAGTGACACCACTGACTACCCTCTTTAACAAATCATGGGAGGATGGGGTGGTACCCGAGGACTGGAGAAAGGCAGATGTGATTCCCCTTCACAAAAGTGGGAGCAAGGCAGAAGCAGAAAACTACAGACCTGTTAGTTTAACCTCAGTGGTAGGGAAAATGATGGAATCACTTCTGAAGGAAAGAATTGTTGAGTATCTAGAAGCCAGAGGGGCTCAGAACCCAAGGCAGCATGGATTCACAGCGGGAAGGTCATGCCAGACAAATCTGATAGATTTCTTTGACTGGGTGACCAAAATAGTAGATCAGGGAGGGGCTGATGACATGGCCTACCTAGACTTTAGCAAGGCATTTGACACAGTCCCACACAAAAGATTAATATACAAGTTAGCCAGCCTGGGAGTGAGTCCCAAGATGACAGCCTAGGTAAAGAATTGGCTGGAGAATAGGACACAGAGAGTAATAGTAAATGGAGTCCACTCTGAAGAAAGGGGAGTTACTAGTGGGGTACCGCAAGGTTCAGTATTAGGACCGGTCCTCTTCAATGTCTTTATAAGCGACATAGCAGAGGGACTGGAAAGAAAAGTATGTCTCTTTGCAGATGACACAAAGATCTGCAACAGACTTGATGCACAAGGTGGGGTGGAAAGGATGAGAAGGGACTTGGCAAGGTTAGAGGAATGGTCAAATGTATGGCAGCTTAGATTCAATGCTTAGAAGTGCAAGGTAATGCACCTGGGAAACAAAAACCCAGGGGAAGAGTACACAATGGGGGTGAGATACTAAGAACAACAACAATGGAAAGGGACCTGGGGTAGTCATATCAGATGACCTAAAGGTGGGCAAGCAATGTGAGAGGGCAGCAAGGAGGGCTGGGGGGATACTGGGATGCATAGGGAGAGGCATCACCAGTAGAAAACAGGAAGTTATTATCCCTCTGTACAGACAGTTGGTGAAGAAGAAGAAGAATCAGGATTTATATAGCGCTTTTCATACATCCAAAGCGCTTTACAAGCAATGCTAGACTGGTAGTGAAGTGACTGAATGTGTGGTGGCGGCCATATCACACATCATCACCCACACACAGCCTGGATAATTGCATGAACCGGTTTATGGGAAGGGGAATGTTGGCCAGGACACCGGGAATGTTCCCTACTCTTTGCGAGGAGTACCCTGGGTTCTTTTACTTCCACCTGGACACCCACCAGGACAACACCAGGATGGGCAGAAGGGACCTCGATTTAACATCTCATCCGAAGGACGGCACACCCCAGCAGTACAGCACCCCCCAATACTGCACTTGCATGCCAGCGATTTTTAGGTGCATGTCCAATCCCGGTGTGGGACGAGAACCCACGACCTTCTGGTCCAGAGGCGGATGTGCTACCAACTGAGCCACACTGACCCCATCTGGAGTACTGCGTGCAGTTCCGGAGACCCTGTCTCCGCAAAGACATAGACAGGATGGAGGCTGTCCAGAGGAGGGCAACTAAAATGGTGCAGGATCTGCACCGGAAGTCATATGAAGAGAGACTTAAGGAGCTGAATATGTATAGCCTCGAGGAAAGGAGGAGAGGGGACATGATAGAAACTCAAGTACCTCAAGGAATCAACAAAGTCCAAGAGGGTAGCATCTTTCAAAAAGAGGTGTGCAAGAACAAGGGCACAATTTGAAGATAGAAGGGGGCAGCTCAGAGGTAATTTAAGGAAGTATTTTTCTCAGAGAGGGTTGTGGATGCATGGGCAGCCTTCCGGAGGAGGTTGTGGAGTCAAAAACAGTGGTGGAATTCAAGCATGCATGGGACAGTCATAAGGCAATTCTAGGGGGTTGGGGTAGGAAGACGTAGGCTGCTGGTTAACTAGGATCTGCAGCTTATCCATTAGGTAGGGAAATGGGCAGACTGGGTGGGCCAAGCAGTCCTTATCTGCCATCAAAATCTATGTTTCTATGTTTCTATAATATGAGAAGTATTCACGTACCTATAGTAAAACACTTCAGTGCTTGTATTTCTAAAGTATTATTGAAACAAAAAACATCACTTTCAGGATGCATTAATTTACATCATTGTTACCATTTGCTTAAAGCAAGGAAGAAAGAGAAGAATGTGCTTACCAAATCCCCAGTGCCTTCTAAAATGCCAGTGCTCCACTCATGCTGAGCCAATATTTCTGTTTGAGAAAGGCTTATAAGCCTATTGGGAGCTGGGTTGAGTGAATGTCATTCGTCTCCATCTTGATGATGTCACATGATGTGCAGCATAATGATGCGGTGCTTCCTATCACATACTCCAGTGCAGCTCAGAATGCACTCATGCTGTGCTTTGACATGGCAAAAAGCTTGCCATTAAAATCTTTATTACTGGTAAATTGTGACTGGCCAGAGACCTTGATATGGCATTAGACACTGATCTAGATAGGATGGACCTGGGTACCCATCTGGAATGATAAGTTATGGCACATGTGACCACCTCCTTTCATGCCTAATGACTCCCTAACAGGCTACCCATCCTGGATAGATGGACTATTCCTTCTATTCTGCTGCACATTACTCCCACAGCAGGGGAAGAGGAATTTTTTTCACCAGGAAAGGCACACTAAGCCAGAGCTTGTTGCCAGGCGTCAGCTGGGGGCACAAGGAAGTTAAGGGACTTGCTTGGGGTCACACAGTATGCAAGTAGGGGCTGATGTGATTCAAACTCTGGTCTCCAGGTTTGCAAATCAGTACCCTTAAACTCTGCTCTATTCTGCCTTATTACAGGAGGATCAATATTATTTTTGTTTCCCATGTTATTGACCAGGGTATGGAAGACTGAGCTGATGAGTGTTCTCATTTCAGATCATGATACAGTGTTTCTGACTCTGATGTGTGGTAGGGCATCTATATCTCAGAGTAAATGAAGGATGAACATTTATCATCTCCAATCTCCTCAGTTCTGAAACCGGCTAAGGGAGGAACAAGAGAAATACTTTGAGCATAACTGTACTCCAGGAGTGTCTTAATGCCACACTGTTGGAGACAAGGAAGGTGTTTAGTAGAGGTAGCTGAATTACACATGCCTTCTGCCTTCATAGGGAATGGGATAGAGACCTCAGGGAAAAAAAAAACAAGTGTATCTTTGTGTCCTGGAACAATCCCAACTTGTGTCCCCAGATACTTGGAAATAAATACTAGGATTGTGGGCCAAAATTGAGTCTGTCTTACATTATAAAACTAAATATGCCCTGTTTCAGATAAACCAAAAATATAGTTGGGGGAGCAATTTGGTCATCTCTTGGCACATTGTCTCCAGGTAAAAGAGACTGAGAAGTGCATTCTGGTGATCCATATGGCTGAGGTCATGTGTTGACCTTCCCATCAGAGATCAATGAAGAGTTTGCCACTTAAGAGCTATACATGACAGGTCCCCCTGACTTCCTTTTAAGCTCTGAGGGTTTTTTTTCTTAGATATTGCCTTGCCTCAGATACCAGTTGCAACCTTTACAGTGTTCACATCTCCCATTTCAGCAGAAGAGGTGGGAGATGCAATAGACTCCATGTCCCTTGACAAATCTCCCAATTTGGATGGAAACCCCAGCAAGTTTTATTTGGCCATCTCTCTCGCTTTGGCTCCCTATCTGGCATTGGTGTTTACTGAAGCATAGAGTAGAGGGTGTACCAACCACAGGCCGACCGACACTGCCACAGTGAAGATCATCACAGCGACAGAATTCAATGAAAAGCATCGGGTCACTGTGATGGTCCCCGCTGGCACTGGTACTGCATCTCCCAGTGTTTCGTCCCCTCCCCAAGACAACTCTGACTCAGAGTTGTATATCTAGGGACTGGGGTGCGTGGGGGCAGAGTCCCCCACATGTGGGATTCAGGGGGGCACAGCCCCCCGTAGAAAACACACTGACATCTCCGATAGTACAATGCCAGCACTCAGCATTTTGTCTGTTGCTGTTGCTGTTGAGGATGTCAGCTAAAAAGGTGTCACCGTGCCATGGCAAAACTGGAGTAGAGGCTCACTAAGCCCCTCCACCACCATCACAAATTTATGCAGACCCTGAATACCTTTATTCTCAAAAAGGGAAGAAGTAGTATTTGCTGTGCAAAGCACCATCCAATATCTCTTATCAGTGAGAATATGCAATTTTTTGCCAAGGTACTATCTGGTGAAATGGGGGTGGTAATCCCAGATCTTATACTTTCAGACTAATTGGGATTTGTCTCATGGCACTTGGTTCTTGACAACACCTGGAGGCTGTCTGACCAGATTTGGGAGGTTAAATCACTAGATATACCCTTTACCACCCTGTTGTTGTACTTTGAGGACTCCTTTAACAAAGTGGCAAGGCACTTCCTATACAATGTACTACAGAAATATGGCTTCCCCCTTCATTTGTGTCACTAATAGAATTATTCTGTCAAACCCCAGCAGATGCAGTATTTTCAAATTTGGTAGTGTCACCACAGTTTCCCTTTAGCCTGGATACTCGCCAGTGGTGCCCATGTCCCTTTTTATATTCTTAGTATCCATAGAACCCCAGTCATTGAAAATAAGGGCAGCACTGCATTTCCCAGAAATTGAAATTGGGGTGTGTATCATACAATTCTCTCCTTTTTTCAGATGAAATTACCATGCTGTTAACAAACATCCCTGCTCCCTGGCCTGCTTAAAACAAATAGTCCATGTTTACTCAGGACTATCTGGGGATAAGCTGAATGGGGACAAATCCCAGGTCCTCGTTTGATTGTACTGCAGCCATATTCATTGGATGTCCCTACCACTAGTGCCCAGAAAGAGTCATGTGCTCGGGAATTTTGATTAAGTGCACTGTACGAGACACCATTTGGAAAATCTGGTGGCTGTACTTGAGAAAGTGCAGGCAGACACCCACAGGTGGGGATCACTATGGCTTTCTTTTGGTGGTTCAGTGAATGGCCTTAAGTTAATTACACCTCCCAAAGTCCATTACATTCTGGCTAATCTCCCCCTACAGGTCTCAATGTGCTTTCTCAGGTCATTGGATACAGTTTGCTCACACCCACTCCATCCCCCTTTATGTTTCACCTGAATGGTGAATATTGCCCATAGTTTTAACTTTATTGGTTCTGAACTGAGACTTGCAAATTGATCACCATACAATATTCCTTTGGTTTGTAGGAATATTAACCTTTCAATGTACAAAGGGTTTCACTTCCTAGGTGGATGTGTCCTCTGTTCATGGGTGCTACATTTATGGTAGTACATTTATGCTGAGACTTTTAAAGAGGGAACACCATAGACAGGCTAACTCTACCCCTGCAGGAGCAGCTAATTAACAAGTACATAGGATAAATAAAAAATAAAGAGGATCTGTTTTTACCTATAAACAGTATGTTGTCAGTCTCAGGTTTCAAGAACCTCTATGGTTTAACCTAATCTGTTTTAGTAAGATTAAATAATTCATAAATAGACTTTGTTAGGTTTGTATTAAGCCTGTACCCATCTTATCAATAACTATTCTGATCCCTCCCCCCCATTTTGAGAAGGACACGTCCCTGTAACTGTACATTGTGTTAAAATGTAAACATTCAAAAACAATCTTCATAAAAAAAAAAAAAAGAAAACATTATCAGCCTGTCTAACTTTTACCCATGGTTAAACCTGTCCATTTCCTAAATCATTTTAGTAGGCCTTGAAACACTGGATTTAATTTGATTCACTCACCTACTATAGCCATGCTCAGACGTAGAACTAAATCCTATTAGTATGCTCATGTTTTGTATGGATGGATGCTTGCTGTTTCATGTACATTATGTACACTGGTGACACATTGCATGTTCAAATTTGTCATTTGGCAGTGTGGCAATACCCATCACTGCTGCCATATCAACCTTTTAAACAACAATACCCAAACAAACTTTTTTTTAAGTAATGGTGTGCTTATTGTGTTGTGATGAGGTGTGACAGGATCTTCCAGGATCTGGTGTGTGGCAGATTGGAACATGCTGTGTGTCGAAACTGTGTGTTTGTATTCATACATTGAGCAATACGTCTGAATTACCATACTCTGGGTATTGTGTTTATAATCTGCTTTTGGGTAGGAGCTTATCTTAAACAAGCTATCCAGCTCACCTGCAGTATTGTGTTGACATGCAGTATCTTTTAATGAGTAAATAAATAAGTCATTTAATAAGTGTTCCAAACCATAGAGGCACAGTACAGCAGCAGCTGGGAAACAGCCTGGGCATTATTAACTTTTCTACTCAATCTAATGAATGAATGTATGGAAGAATCGGTATGCCACCATAACAGCGACATTTCTATGGTGCCATGCATCGATCTCGACAACAGCGCCATGCCACCTTAGAAATGCCACTGGAAGGGGGAAATCACTTCCCCCAACCTGCATCCCCTTCCTGAACTAACTCCGACCTGCAGTTAGAATCCTTTAGTTTGGGGGTAGGGGCTAAGCTCCTGTGGTGAGGGTTCGGGCAAAGCCCCGATGTAAAAATAGAGCCAAACCATGCGGCTTAGGTTACCACCTTTAAGAAACCCAAAATGGGACATTTCTTACTGAAACATCATTTTTCGCAGGACAATATGAAACCTCTACCAATGCAACAGCCTTGTTTTCTCTATATTATCAGAATTAAGACTAAGTGTTGTTATTTTTTTAGCTGTTTCTATTGTTTATTATCATTTTAAGGTATTATAGTTTTTTTGCAGCATTTAGAGGAAAGTCAGGAAATATTTTTTTCTACTATAATGTCAGGACTCAGGACATTTAGGATGTTTCATGTTTTTTTTGCAGGACACAGCTGCCCAGATCAGGACTGTCCTGTGAAAAATGGGACAGGTGGTAACCCTAGTGCGGCTCCATGCTGACTGCAACTTGCAGTCGACATGAAGCCCGTCGCTGTAAAGCTGGTAGTAATCTTTTTTGTCGCGTTGGCATGGTAGAGCCGGAAGAATCAATAAACATTTGACATGATACAGTGCCTTTTATAGACTAGAAAATATGAATGTGGTTCTCCTTGATTGAGTACCACTAGTAGTTCCCAGTGTAGCAGCTAACATTATATCAAATATTGTTTACCTCCATGTAAAAGTTGGACTCCTGCTTCTTTATACATGTTAAGTGCAGTGAATCATCTTAAACTAAGTAATGTTATGGTATAAGTGTACTGATGTGTGTGCATTGACACATGAACCTGTATTGGCAGGATACAGCTATGCTGTCTTAGGAAGTTCCATTTAACAAGACTTTTGTCTTACTTGGGGCCTATCTTACAGTATAGGCATAAAATGTTAAATAACTAAATAACAAAATAAACTAATTAACTAACTAAAAAATATTGACCTGACTCAAAGTTTTAATTCAAAAATGTAAGTTCCTTTCACATATGGTTGAAAAATCAGACCTCAAAGGAACTGGGCTGGCTGTTCAAACAAGCATTTGGAATTTGCGTCATGATTTGTCTATATCCCTGACACATGTACCAATACATTAGATTATTTGCCTTATTTGCACAAGTGGCATGAGTTGCAGCAATATGAGTAGCGAGTGACTGTGTCAAAAAAGTGATGTGGAAAAAGTGAAATCCATAAGAAGAAGCAAAGAAACAGGTGCACCAGCCACTGTACTTCAGGTTGTGAAATGTCTGTTTGACATCCTCTGTGGTTCCACACTATTTTTTTCTGAGCCCTGTTAGCATGACTTTTGCATAACTTCTTGTACTCTCACTTTGAAGCAAAATAAAGGAGTATCCTTGTCTGGAAACTTGAAGAAGTGCGCTTATTTTGAGCTGTGACTGATGGTGCACTGACTGGTGTACAGTATCTGTGTATTTGCTTCTGCTCTTTGACTCATCAGGTGACATAGTCTTTTCTTGGATGCTGCCCACTTCATGACTTTGTTCAATTATGGCGAAGTCCTGTGGATTCACTTTCAATGTAATGCTATGCAGAAAATGCTCCTTTTCCATATTGATATATTAAAGACATATTTTACTTTGGGCAGGCTGTAAATCTCCACTCAGATCTCAGCGCTTGTATTCAAGGGAAAGCTACATTTATTTGTTAGCAGCAGCAGAAATTGCCATAGCATCAGATTATATGGACAAGCCATCAGCTAACGAGGAGAACATTTACAGGACTGGCACCAGAACCAGGTTATTCAATAACTGTTTCAACTGCTCGACTGCTCAGTTATTCCAAGATGTGCCATTATGCTAGCAGCAGCAGCATTGATCCATGGATTGCCAGAAGTGTGAAAGTGCATGCCAGGTGTCTGCTATGTGTGGCAGTGCAAGTTCATTATAACAGGTTGTAGTTTAAATGCTCTAGTAGAATTTGGATTTTAGCAAACATACTTTGTCTGCTGTAAGCCATTGTCTGTTTTGGCAGCAGACTGTATAAGAGGCGTGCACTGTACCGGAAATATATCGACAGAAAGACATTTCATAAAAAATAAAATCTAAAACACTCTTTTTAACAGTTTTGGATGGTTGATTTATATGGAAACAAAACAAATACCAGTGATATGATTTTTTTATGAACATGAGGTTCCAAAGTGGTTTAATCACATTATTGTGCATAATAGCCTCAGTTGTTTCCCCTTTGGGAAACCACCAAATCTTCCCACGGATTCACAGGCTATGCCTGCAAATAAATAGGAAGATAATAATGTATCTCATAGCCCTTTTCAAAGATAATTGTTCGATACTGGTAGTGTATGGTCTGTATGGCATTATACAGCTCAGTTTAGTACTTTATACTGGCATCCACACAGTCATAAGCAACTAATCCTGCCGTCTGAGTGGCCCTTCATGTTTAAGCTTGTTGGGTCAGTGCACAGCTGCCTGCACACTGTGGTCTGGATTTTCATTGGTCCATACATATCTTAGAAACTATTTGTTAGTGCTGTAACTCATCTGCTAACCTTTGGGACCCATGCAGCAAATTTTGATGCAACAACTAAATTTATGACAGGCCTGGCACATAGGAGATAGATTTTAAAATAAACAGTCTACCACTAGAGCTGTGTAAACAGTTACTAACCCCAGTGAAGTGTGTTTATGTCATCCACTTTGCCTTTGCATAGCATGTGTAACATTTTGACTACTTTGCAAAACATTATGCTTGTGTTCCTCCCACTATAGCTCACCACCCAGCACCCCAAAGCACCTTTGCCAGAAAGTCCAGTCACCCTCCCACAGTCCTTCCACTGATTCCCCTCAACCTTCTACCTCAAGATCCTGGTCTCCCAGGACCTCTCAGTGCAGTCCCACACTACCGACTTTCAGGAAATCACCCCCACCACCTTCGGTTCCATGAAAGTACATGCTGAGATATGTCCTGAGGTGGTGTTAGGAAAGGGAGTAGACTTCCCTGCCTGTCAAGACTGGTCCCTCACCTCTCAGTGATACTAGCTTTATATATTTCAACTCCCTATATAACTATCCAAAGCCTGTTTGAAATTATCAAAATCCTTGGCTTCTACTATGTTTTGTTCTGCAGTAATGCATTCTGTATGACAGCCACTCACTTAGTGAAAATGTACTTCCTTTTCTCAGTTCTAAACAATCTGCTTAGTAGTTGGAGTCTATGCTCTTGTATTCTGTGGCCTGGTCCTTTAAATTTAAAGTTGAGGTTCTCTCTTAGTTATAGTCTGTCATCTTTATTAAAGAGCTAGTGGAACTAAAACAGACAGACATGAAAATCATACAAATCTTAAACAGCATATTGCAACTTTTTATTTCTGAAGTATTTTTCTTTTTCCTTTCACTCATTAGAAATTTTTTTATGTGATAATATTGTGTTGGATGTATGGAATATCTCTCAGCCTGACAGCTGACATATCCATCTCTAGTCCCCCCACTGCATCATCAGCATTAGGAGCTCATTGACAGTGACATCACAGGTGACTGACCTGGCAGCTACTGAGTGACTGTTCCTAAGCAGCAGTGATGTCACAGTCAGTGAGATCACAGTGCTAATGATGTAGTGGGTGGAAAAAAGCTAGATATGTCAGCTGCCAGGGAGAGTGCTGTTCCACCCAGTGCACATACTAACATCAGGTAAACAATCTTCTAATTAAAACCAGCAAACTGGAGTACGCACAAGGAAGGTGGTGCTTCAAGACTAAACAAGTAAAATATCACAAACTGAAAAGTCGAGCACTCTTTTAGCCTTTGAAAAAGGATGGTCTGCCATCTGAAATACGTCAGGCAAGTTCATGCCTCATTTTAAGCAATAAAATATTTTTTTTTCTTTACCTGAGACCTGTGCCCTTGTATTTATGAGGTTGGTGAGTGCTCGACTTTTCAGTTTGTGAAATCTTCTAATTAACTAAAGTGAAAAGCAAAAGTACTACATATATAAAAAGTAATGGCTGACTGCTTTTAAAAAAGTATTAGTTTTAGGCAGTATACTAGCTCTTTAATGTAGAATATAAGCAACAGATCCACCTTTATTCTCTCTCCATGCTAAATTAGCCCAGGTTGTCAAGTGTCTGGTCGCAAGCCAGGTCTTTTAGACCATGTATCATTTTTGTCATTCTCCTCTGTATCATTAACAATCTGATAACGTTCTTTATTGGATATTGGCACCAAAATTCTGAGCAGTTATCAAGATATGGCCTTACAAAATGATCTGTATAATAGATTTCAAGTCCCAATTGTGGTTCAGTTTGTTATTGTTTTTATTTTTAATTTTCTATTTTTTCTTGTGTCCTGGAATGCACTTTAAGTAATGTGATTGATTGGTGAGAACTGAGATAGCATATTATAATACCTACTACTAACTGAATATTAATGAGACTAGCAAGGCTTCTGATTGGCTCTGGACTGGTCATTAATCTTTTGGAAATGAGCAATCCAGCTACCAATCATTAATCTCTTAGAAATGAATGAAGCAGCTGCCGATCCACATACATACGGTATATCACATAAGATGTCCTCACTCTGAACCACTCTTGCCACAGCTTTCAAAACAGAAAGGTAATGACAAAAAAATTAAAATGCAAGGTTGTTATTGCAATTAGACTTACTGTGTAACTGCACTTACAACCATAAAGCAGGTTATTTCCTAGGATTAATAACTAACTAGTGGGAGGTGGCTTTCAGCTGCTCCTTGGATCACCCATCCCCCTATCCAGTCATTTATTACTATGAAATGACTGACTTCTTGGTTATTTAAATAACCTCACACTCCTCTCATCTGCATCTTTTATAGCCACTAACCAAATGGCAAGGCAGCTTTAACAATGCTTAGAAAATGGGCATGAAAAATAATACATGTTGATTGGCTAAAAGCCTACCCAGCCATGCATTTATTTTTCAACAATGCCTGCTAAATTATGAGTGCAACTTCAAGGTACCCGATCACTTAAGTTATCTTTGGGCCACCCTGAAGTTTAAAACTTGTCAGCCGCTATTTTTTTCCTACTCGATAAGCGAGCCAACATAGCCCAGGTTGTGCTCATTGTACCCACGCTCACCCACAACACAAACAGCTGCAGCAACAGAATAGTGAGTCTGTTTAAAAAAAATCACTTTCCTGCCTTACATATTCCATCACAATTCTGCTACACCTCTAACTTAGTTGCCAATGGTTTTTGGTCAGTTTGCCGACCGTACTCACACTCAATTACTTCCTTTCCCTATTGCCATGACAACACCCGCCAGTCCGATCAAAAAAAATATATATAATTTTTTATGCATAAGTGGATTGCCACTGAAGGGGGTTGTAAGTAAATATAAGTAAATAAAAACATGTGAAATCTGAGTGGAGGGTTACCATGACAACCTCCTCCAAACTGAGAACTACAGAGACTCCAGTTGGACAAAAGTCCTTTGCTCAATAAGAAACCACACATTGCAGTGTAGACATAGGAACTATTCTATGCTACAAAAAAAAAAAAAAAAAACACACTAATAGCTTCAATATTTGAACATAGCATTTTTTTTCATATACAATATACTGGCCCATTTTCTAAGCTCAATAATACCCTTCAGGGTGGGACTTATTGTGATATAATAGACCTTCCAGGGGCCATAAGGCCCTCTGCCTGCGGCGTTGGGCCTCATTATGCTCCTGGATGGTCCGTTATATCCGAATAACACCCACTCTGTTGGGTATTATTGCTTACTTGATGAGATCACAGTCCAACTGTGCTGCACTCAAATTGAAACACACTCAAACTGAAACAGTTGGCTACAACTATAAGTACAAAAGATATTCATTTTATAAGTGGAATACGACACTCCAGGATGTGCAGTTGTTGATATATATACATTTTATATATATCTCTGCACTTCTTGGGTGCTAATGGCAATTGGCACTGGCCCTATGCCAATGCACTCTAGGTGTGTATACTGTATATCTCAGCAGGATAGCACACCCTGTTGCGTCTCATCCAGGCCCATTGCTAGGTGGGATTCATCAGGTTCAAATGAACCCCCCCTTTTGAAACTCCTCCCCTTTTTCATTATTTTGTGACTGTCCTGGAGTGCTTGTATAAACGTGCTGAACCCTGGATGTGCCTTCCCTCTTCACGTGCCCCCTCCCCCGATCTGCCACCAATCAGCTCACTCAGTGCCAGTGAAATGACTGGAGCTGCCTTGCGAGTCTTTTGGCACCCCTCCCCCCATGATTAGCTGGCCAGTCAGTGCTTATGTCAGGACCATGAGTGCGACCAGAATGCAGCACAGCCGCTGCTCACAATTCACACTGCCAGCTAGCATATGATGAGGATGGAGCGCGGAGGCTGATTCAGAGATGACATCTCCAGAAGAGCTAAAAGAAGTAGAGGATGTCGGCTTATAACATTATATTTTCAGTCATCAGCAGGTACATTTTGCTGGTCACCATTGCTGAAGATGTGTGTCCCCTAATAACTGTATATCAAGGGTTAGGCTTTACAGTTGGGTGAGGGAGCCATTCAGGCGGTGGACTGCTGTTACCGCAAGTGACTCACAGTTGGAGAAAACAACATGAGAGGGCACTGTCACTGATGGACTTATGGCAATTAAAATGGATTTTAAATAAAAATTTAATTTATACAGAATGCTGAGCCCTAATCTGCCATGTGGCCACCTGAACTGGACATAAACCTCAGACTGCAGCATGCAGAATGGAGTGTGGCATCAAAGTTTTTCTATTTTTTAATTTGTGCCAGTATTAGTTTTGTGTGTTGATATTTTCTGCAACTTAAGGTAAAAAAACACTGGGTTCTGTGTCATTGTGTGTGGAGACACTCAGGGGTTCTTTGTTATGAGACCGTTTAATGTGTGCCATATTAGATCCATCCCAGTACTACTGACTGCTTATAGGAGAATAGTCAAGCCCTCACATGTAAGGCCATTGTGTGAAACAATGCAAATTTGGGTCCAAGCCCCACGCTTGGGTGTGGGGCTCTGAAGTACAGTACTAACGTGTCCCATTTAAAAATAATTGCCTTATGGCTGTTTCTAGTTCTGAACATAGCAGTGTGGCATGCATTAACTAAACAAATGGAGGTTACACTACATATTAGGTGTGAGCGGTACAAAGTTCCAGGGTTCATGACATAGTTATCTATATTGGATGCTGACCCACTGGGTAAACAAATAAGTTAAGGGTCAAAAATAATGGATCATAATGTTCAACTGAGTCCAGATTGTAAAATAGCAGTTCCAACAGCTTTATATGAAGTCCGAACTATCCACTGCTTAACCCGACACAAAATGGCCTCCAGGTGATAATGAGTTAAAACATTGAAAATGAGCAGGTTTGTTGTCCCTAGGTAGAAGGAAATGTGGGTCAGAATTGAAAATGTTTGTGGCAATTGTCCCAGTCCCCCTGTCTGAAATGAACGGTGGATTATGATAACTATTTAGTGGTGTGGCATCACAGTAAAAAGTTACCGTCTCAATCTCGACCCCACCTCTGCAATTAGAAAATCCTGTGAGCATGTTATGAAACATTTGAGGAAAAAATCTGCACCACACTCAGCTAGCAAAAATCATTCTTTTATTCAATTAATATCAAAGCATAACATACCACCAGGCAGTGAATGGGTCCAGAAACCCTGACCAGTTTCACAATTTCTGCATCATCAGAGGGAGGTCCACTTGAAGATGCTGTAGTTGCGAAACTGGTCAGGGTTTCTTTGGATCCTTTTACTGCCTGGTGGTATGTTATGCTTTGATATTTATTAAAAGCATTTTATTTTTGCTAGCAGAGTGTGGTGCAGATTTTGTTGCTCAGTCGTCTGTTTTTTATCTGGCACACACGTGTTAGTGGAGCGATGTTTGTTGCTATAGTTCAGTGTTATGAATATACCCTCTATACTTTTGGAAGAATGGTGGGGTGTGAGACTAGGCATTGAGGAGATGGTAACTGTGCACTGGGATTCCACACCACTGTCAAGTTACCTTTCTTCTCACTCCCTTTGTCATGCCTACCACATTGGGGAATGGGGATTGGGGCAACAAGTGTGGTACCCAATTTTGAACTGAGAAGTTGTGTCACAGATTTTCTTCCAAACAAGGTGCCTGGTATACTGACAGTTCCAAACAGGAACTGCAACTGCAGGTACAGGTGGGTGCTAGCACAACAGGGGTGGCCAACCCACACTTGAATCAACAAGTCCAGAATGGTGCTGCACAGTTTGAAAAGTCAAGGACACTTACTTTAAATAAAGTCCAAATGTTTTTTGTTCATCCAAACATGTAAGTTTATTTGGGATTGCTTTGCTGAAACTACAATAGCCTTTGCCCTGGTGCTTTGGCTGTCCTAGCCTTCCTCAGGGGGCGTGACTTGAGGGGCTCACATGTTCCATTTAAATATCCGGTTCATGTTAATGTCACTATTACATCATATACAACTTAAGTACAATGATACAAAAAATCAACTACAAAACTAAATAAGATCAAATAACAAAAATTTGTGACATTTGTAAATTCCTTTTGGTTTTCATGGTAGCCAGCTCTGACTGGTTTGTTGCCTGCCTCTGAGCCTGCTGTGTACTAGCTTGTCTTTTAAACTGGGTGCTTTGCTGAAGCTTACCCTAGGTTTAACCCCCACACTCTCACCCACCAGCTCCTCTCCTAACAAAAGAGGCCAATTTGTTAATATTATGATTCCAGTTCTACCAGCTAGATTATTAAACTCAATAATGAATGCCACTGGTTGTGTGCCTGAGATTTTCTTCTGTTTTTCTAATAGCTGATCTCTATCCAAACCCATGGCCCTATTTTTTGCTTCTCTTAATAGCTCTGAATCATAACCATGTTTCTGGAATCTTTCTCTATCTCTTTATTTTAGACCCCTTGTAACAGTGAGTATTACAATGTCCATGTGGAACCAAAAATGAATTGGTTTACTATTAACATTTAAACTTATCCTTGGGTCTCATTTGCACTAGGGTCCCATACTACCATATATGCGATTGCAGAAGAATATGTCTAATAAAAGACTTAATATGACTTAATATGATTTTGTTTAGCAACAACTATGTTATTTGGGTCTCATTTGCACTAGGGTCCCTAACAGTTATCTATTTGCAATTGCAGTTAAATATGACCCTATAGGCAGCTATGTTATACAGTGTTTGATTTTGTTATTTTATCTTATTTAGTTTTGTAATTGATTTGTTGTATTATTGTACTTAAGTTGTATACGATCTAATAAGCAAAAGAGAAGCAAGAAATAGTGACATTAGCATGAACCGGCTGTTTAAATGGAACATGTGAGCCCCTCAAGCCATGCCCCCTGAGGAAGGCTAGGACAGCTAAAGCGCCAGGGGCAAAGACTATTTTAGCTCCAGCAAAGCAATCCCAAATAGACTTACATGTTTAGATGAACAACAAACTTTTGAACTTTATTTGAAGTAAGTGTCCTTGACTTTTCAAAATGTGTAGCACTATTTTGGACTTGTTGCCTGGTATACTGAGTTGGGGGTGGGGATCACATCAAGAGGTGGAGGGGAGCTCAGATATGAGTTATTTAGATCCAAAATTAGCCACAAAATGCACCACAGGGATTCTAGTAGCCCATGGCTTCTGGGGGCCTATCGGCTCCCATACCCCTGCCCTAGAAGCAAGCAGGCACACCAGCAAGTTAGTATTGCACAATACTCAGCCAAAACCAGCTGCAAACTCTGTCCTGAGGTACAGTACATTAGCATTTTTCTAGCCTCAGGTATTGAATATATATATGTATACAATCTGAGCCACCCAGATAGTAATAATTGTCCTTAGAGCAGGATGTGGAGGGGAAGTCACAGATGAGCTATTTTGCTTTAAAATAAGTCACAAAATAAATCACAGAACATCTAGTACCCCGGAGCTTCTGGATGCCTGGTGGTCCTTAGACCCCTGACCTGCAAATCAGCAGGCACAGCTGCATATATTAATGCTGATAATGTAATATATCTAAGACAATGCCTCAAGTATATTAAATTATCAGCATCCTGCTAGCCTCAGGTACTGAATACATATAAATATAAATATAAGTCTAATGAATTATTCATGAGCCTAGGGAGGCTCTGAATTGACTACTGGATTGATCATTAATGTCTTAGAAATGCCTGATCCAGCTGCAGATTGATGCTGTGTGGCAAACATGACTGACGCCACACAGCTAAAACCTAAATAAAACTGGCAAAAATGAAAGTTGTTGCCAACCCACTGGCACAGAGGCAAGGCATCCATCTGCGGTGTCGACATCCCAGGTTCAGGAACAGACTCGTGAGTCGGAGGGCCAGCCGGGAGGAGAAGGATTGAGTATCCAGAGGACTGTTCTCCTTCTCCGGGGGAAGGGAGGCTGAGTGTCTGGTGCACTAAGGACCCCTGGCAGAGGCTGGGGGTTCCACAGCAGCCAGTGCCATCATATATGGGGGGGGCAGGGCAGATGCTGGACGTTATTGCATGTCCCCACTCCCAGAGCTTTAGTATCAGAAAAAAGCCGGCCCCCGTGCATGACGCCAGCTTTACTGCCATCCCTGCTTTCTACCAGTGTCTGCCAGGGGGGTCCCACTCCCGTGGCCCTGACCCGGGGGGAAGTTGGGTCTTGCCGACCCCAGTGTCCATTGGGAAGGGGTGCCTGCCCAGTGGCCCTGCTCAGAGGAGCAAGCCTGAGCATGGGGGGGCAGTCAGTGGAGTGGGGTTGAGCTCTGATCAGGACTTCAGAACAATAACAAAAAAAAACCCAAAGTTGTTATTGTGATTAGACTTATAATCGCAACAACAACCTCAAAGCCAGTCATTTCCTCAGATTAATAACTGCCTGGAGGGAGGTGCCCTCTGTTGTGCCTTGGGCCACCCATTCCCCCAACCAGTCATTAATCCCTTAGAAATGACCGGGTTCTTGGTTGTTATTGCTTAACTATTCACCCTGCAGCCAGCCAGATATTAATAATTTTCCTTAGAGCAAGGGGTGTAGAAGAGCTCAGTTATGACTTATTTAGCTTCAAAATAAGCTGCAAAATGCACCACAGAGCATCTAGGACCCCAGGGCTGGCTTTTTTTGAAAATGTCACAGACTGAAAAAAAAACCCTCCCTTGCAAAAATGCTGGCAATGGGCCTGTCATCCCTAACATAATTCCCTCTTTTCCTTCCTAGGATGACTACTTCCTGTTTCTTTTTATCTCGCAGGGATATCTCCATCATATACCATCAGGATATGGTCCTACCCTTGCTGGCAGCCAATCAAGACCTTCACCATGCCTTGCACCAATGAGAAACTCCCCTCGTGGTGGGGCCTGACCCGGAGGCCACTTCAGAGCCAAGTGAGATTATCTGTTCATGTAGCAGGTTGAGTGAATCCAGAGTAAGGAGCAGAGCCCAGTGATTTGTGCCAGGGCCATATCATTAAGAACACTACGACTTTTCTCTTTTATGTTCCACTAATGACTCACCTGTAGTAGGGAGGGCCAACAGTGGATAGAAACTTGAAATCTGTCATCAGAAAAGGACTGCTTGACCCACAACCTTTCCAAGTGTTCTCTACCCATTCTGCCTGTGCAGGCCCAAACTGGTTTCCAGTTGCCCTCCCCCCTTCCTGCCTCTGTTCTACTATACCCATGTGTTTATTCCACTCACTTTTGAAGCCCACCACTCTTCTTGCTCCACCACTTCTGCTGGCAGTCAGTTCCATGCATTCACCACCCTTTCAGTGAAGAAATATTTCTTCACATCCCTCCTGAGCATCCCCTCCTTCAGGTTTCAGTGCATGCCCTCTAGTCCTGGAGCTCATCCTCATTTGGAAAAGGCTCCCCTCCTGCACCCTGTTCACCCCTGTGAGGTACTTGTATGTCTCAATGGATGGGAAGACAGTCACAGAATTAAGGCCACCCCCCCTCGCAGGAGTAACTTAAGCTGTGGGATGAGCACCACTCTCCCCTGTGGTCTGAAAGAGCTATTTCAGTAGCATTTCCAGATTCCACCAGCTTGGGGAATGGAAAACAAGCTTGCAATGTGAGTTCAGCCTCCCACATTGAAGCACAACATGCTATCCCTGCTCCACGTGGCTGAGCATTTACCTATACATTTACATAGTTGTTTATCATTCCACTACAGGATTTGTGATATATTGAAGTTCACTGAGACAAAGGCGTCATTAACAGTGGGAGTGGTGCAGTTACACAATGCAACAGAACTGTATCGCTGTAAAAAAAAATAATCCTGATGGGGAAACTGCGTAATCTTTGTAGAAATTACTCGTAGCATCCAAAAAAGTGGCAGGACAGAGAATGGTGGACATGGTTTGAATCAATCATATTTTTGTCCTGAGAAAAATATTTAGATGGATTGTGATGATCATGGAAATGAAATTGGAAGATATTAAAATTAGTACAGTCACCTTTTATCCATTAGCATGCATGTTTGTCTTACTTATTGCATTTATATATTTGAAAATTGGTGACCAGGAAAGGCACACTGCACCAAGGCTTATTTCTAGGTGAGACCGGGGAAGGAAGGGGGGATCAATATTGCAGCAAGTTGACATGAAAGTGCCATGATGCTATAGATGGTTAAATGTAACAGGTGAAGCTTGTTCCTGGTAATTGTAGTAGGGCAATAGTGCAAAGGACACTGGTTTACCATGATTTAGCAAGGGCAAATTCAGTTTTGCAGTTGGGAAAAACTGATCTTGTCACCGGTGTCTGCAACGCCAAAATCAGTTTTTACTGGTATTCTATCCTTGTACCCTTTTGGTATGTATATAAATAGTCAGAATAAAAGAAGGCTAAATGTACATCAAATTAAATAGAGCAAAAGGAAAATAGTACAGGAAAGAATTTATAGAAAAATACAGTTTCTGAAGTTTCACTGCTCTTTTAAAAAAGATGGCAAATTCTGTGAAATGCTTTGTTTTTACCAGTGTACAGAAAGACCAAATGCAGGAATTTTACAGGATTTGCCAGTAAAAAACTGAAAATCAGTGTCCTTGATAATAAATTACAACAAAATACAGCCCCTCAAAAGAGTGGGCAAAAAAATAGAACACAGTCCCAACTGGTGAGTGCAATAAAAAAAGACAAGCTAACAAATGGGCACAGAAGACACAAGGGTTGCACTGGGGGTGATGAAAACATGATGAAGTAGGATGTGGTGCCCAATGTGTGTGGACAGGAGCAAGCAGAAGAGAAATGGGACCTCAGCAGAGGTGCAAGGACAAGGTAAAAGGGGAAAAACTAAATGGCGTGGGGAGACCGTTTCAGATTGAAAGCAGCCTAACTGAGAAAATGGACTGACAAGTAGATGTAGATCAGGGAGCATTAAAGGAGCAAGAGTTAACGGAGTAGAAGAAATAAGAGGAGAGAGTACAAGGAGAAAGGTCAGATGGGAAGGAGGGAAGGAAAGTAAACCAGCACTTAGACAGAAGAAAGTGCAGTGGGATAGGCACCAGAAGGACAGCGAGGGAAGGGCAGAGTTAGCACAGGATACAGTGTTAGGTAAGAAAGGGAAAGTCAGTAGAAAAACAACAGAAGAAGTGAAAGATGGGGTACAGTCTGGCTTGGGCAGATTTGGAAATTCTACCATAGACCACATTTTAATAGTTACATATCGTAAGAATTATTTTAAGAATAATCTTACACCAAACTATGAGTGGAAGACAGGATTTGTTCCTATAAAGTGCATCTAGTTTAGGGTGTACATTTTTTGATGACAGCATTGATGTGAACTGAAAAGTCAAGGTGACTATTAAGCCACACCCCAAGGTAGTTGAAACAGGGGACTGGCAGAAGGGCAGTGCCATCAGTGATATAGAGAATGGATGTTTGACTAAGTTTATTAAGCTGATGGTGCATATCAAATAGCGTGCATACAGTTTTGTGGCATTAAGAGAGAGCTGATAGGTATAAAACCAGCACTGGACTTCATCCAAATCATGCTGTAGGGACTACCATAGTTCAGCTGTGAGATGGAAGTTCCAGAGGAATATAGAATTGTACTGTCAGTGTACATATGTATATTTTCTGAGACAATGGCTGAGGGGGGGAGGAGGAAAAGAGAGGGGAGGATCAGGACCTAAATGGAACCTTGAGGCACTCCAAAGTCAATGGGGAGGATGCAGACAAGGAGTCTCAACCTGGGCAGACTGGCTATGACAGTGAGGTAGGAATGGAACGAGTCAACAGCTGATACTAAGAACTCACCACCCCAGAACTTATCTAGAAGTAGGGAATAGAATCTACAGAATCAAATGCCTTTGTCAGCCCAATAAAAATTGCGGCTGATACATAACCTTACCCATGCCCTTTAGGATGGAAACAGTGATATACAAGAGGGAGAAGAGTGTAGAATGGGCTTTCTGAAAGCCAGGCTGAAAAGGTGTGAGAAAAGAGGAGTTGAGAAAGACAGACAGCTGAGAGAAAACCATCTTTTCCTGGAGTTTAGCAAGTGAGGGTGGGTGAGAAATGGGGCAATAATTCCTAGGAGTAAAGTGTTACCCCCTTTTCAGAAGGTGAGAACTGTTGCCTGTTTCCAGCAAGCAGGAAAAGAGGAAAAATGAAAGGAGAGATTTATAAGCAATGCAAGTGGCAGTGATGACAGGGGCAGAGATGTGATGAAGTTTTGGATCCAGACCATCAGGGCTTTGGCCTTTGGAAGGATTAAGGGAGAGAAGAGCAAACAAAACATCAGAGGCTGAGACTGGAGTGAAAATAAACAAAGAGGAGGAGTGTCTGGGAGCAGCAGCAGAGGCTGACACTAGAGTGAAAATAAACAAAGAATAGGGGCGTCTTGGAGCAGCAGCAGATAAGAAAATAGGGGAGGGACTAGCAGGGAGGGCACAGGTGGTGAAATAAGTGTATACTGCACTGTACCAACTTTTTCCAGTTTAAAACATGACTATTTTCTATTTATTTTTACCTATATTAAAGCTTTACTTTTGTTCTGTTGATGATCTTCTTTTCCCAAAGATTTTCTTAGTTTTTCAAATATTCAAAATTTTTATTGACAGAAGGGTAAGGCTGCAATGACAGTTTAAAGCATTTTTCTCTCCATCCAGGTCCTCTGTAGCTCCACAAAAAGTTTATTTTCTTTAAATTAGAAAAACAAAACAAAAACACAAATATAATCAGATTATCTTGCTGCCCCTCCTCTCCTCAAGAAGTCCCTTGCCTATGTTCAATTGTCTTCTTTCATGTGCTGCTGACTGTGGCGGGTAGTCCCACCCATCTCATGCATCATGGTGTTTCAGTTAGCGCTGCTTTCTTCAGAATGAGCACCCTTCTTTGAGCCTGGCCTTTCCCTCCTGTGGGCTAGCACAGCACAGTAGAACAGCTGACATAAAGAACCACAGTTTGAGCGTGGCTGAACACAGTGGTGATCTTGTAACAACCCGGACATTTTATGTCCGTAAGATAAGAGGACTCTGAATCAGATGCTTCTTCTTGTGCTTCCCCTTCTTCTCAGGAGTTGGGTACAACACATTTTTTGCAAGAGTTATGTTGTCAACAATTGAGCTGTTGCTGAGAAGGAAAGATTTTCTGTATATGTTTGTATTGCCAAGATAAAGATAGTTTACTAATAAAGTAGAAACAGAAATCATAAAAAAATCTTTATCCTAACCATTCACCATATTTTTTCATCTTGTCTTCTTTTACTTTGTGCATGTCTTTTTTGTCATATGTATTTATTTTACCGGGGATAAAAGAAACTTAGTCACTGAGGTAAACTCCTCCTTTAGAGGAGTGCCCTGGGGCCATTGCAAGTGATCAATGCACTGCAGCAAATATTAATATTTTGCAAGACAGATAGCATTATTTAAATTATGCTTGCAAAGAGTCTACTTAAATCCTACAAAAATGAATCTTCATCTGACTGGTAATTGGCTCCTTGCCTGCTTAAGGTTTATTGATTCAATTTAACTTTATGCCAAGGTACACAGGTGTGCTGCCTGTCTGTTCTCAACTTCCAAGGCACCCACGTTTGGCAGCATAATAAACTGTTGCATAATAAGACAGCTCCTGTTGCTTTAGATTTGGAAAATTAAAGTATTTAGATTCTCTTTTGAAAGATGAATGAGTATGTGTATATAAGTATGTCTAATATATAGATATATGCATACATACATGTGTGTGTGTGTGTGTGTGTGTGCACATACAGTGAATATGTGCTCCTGAATATGACTGACAGCCCCCTAAAATACAGACATGAGTCTTATTTGTTTAGTGAACTCTGTTGCTTGTATGAGACATTTGATTGCATTTCTTTGCCAAGTCTGACAAGTACCAATCATCATAATCATGTGCTTCTGTTTGAGATATTTGTTTCCCCATTTGTGTTCTTCAAACTATACTTAAAGCATGGAATAAATCCTGCTTATTCCAGTAAAACTAATGAATTTTGTGCTAGACTTCACACTACTTGTAGAATGCAGTTTAGGCTTTGAAATCATGCAATAATGTTATTGTCCTATCATGACTGTAACTTTTCCTTTCCTGGTTATATTTTTGGAACAAATGTTAAAATATTTAATGTTATGCTATAAGAAACCCACTAATACATTTTAGGAGGCAGTGTAGTCTAGTGATTAGAACATGGAACAGTAAACTGAAACATGTAGGTTCAAATCCCACTAGAACTACGTATAAACTCTGTGACCTTGGGCGTGCCACTTAACCTCCCAGTATTTTAGCCTGCCCACTATAAAGCTGGGTTGAACTGCAGTACAATGTGTATTAAACTGTCATGCCAATGAGTTGGCTTTGCATTATTTGCAGGTGCCAGCAGGTGTAGCTTGTAGTACCTCCTGTAGTCATGCATACTCGTTTCTACATTTACTAGAGTTTAAGGTTACATTCACTCTGTGATTTAGTTGCTGATGTCAAAACTGATGTCATTGCTAGCATTAATAAGGCTTGGAATAGTTTTTTATATTTTTTATTTTCCTTTTTACCAGTCAGGTCCTCTGTCATACTTCTTATTTATTTATTTAAAAGTTTTACCAGGAAAGACATACTGAGCAGACTACCTCTCAATTCCAGATGCGTCCTGGGGGTAGAGGGAACGGGATAAGTACATTCAAGTAAACATACAGAAATTATAGAACAGCAAAAGTTTACATAGGTTACATACAGTATGTACAAGGTTTTATAATTGAGTGATAAAAATCTAGAAATAGTATGTACAGGAGGCAAGGAACAGAGAGTGCACAGCATAATAGTAGGCAGAATATGTAGAGAAGGTAATGGCAAACAAAACTTGGTGGTTAAGCATTTGAGTGGACAGCATAGATTGCATTCGGGGGTTGGCCCTTTACATTGTGCACACCAATTGACAAGGCTCATGCTAGTGCACATCAAGTTGACATGAGCAGCTAGTGGGGACTTGCCCTTTTAGAAGGGAGATTTGTTGCCGAGGGGAGGGGAAGAGCCAGATGACAGCCGGCAGAGAGTTCCAAAGTTTCGGTAGACGGACTCTGAAAGCCGACTGTCCAGCAGAGGTAGCCATGTGTGGGATTTGTAGTAGACGGGAGTCGAAATTTCTGAGTGAATATGTTGATGGTGTTTGAGCTGTTAGGGTAGAGGCTAGGTAGGAGGGCAGTAACTGGGTCCAGAATTTGGCTGTAAGTCTGTTACAGTGGTGAAGGCGCCTATTGATGAGGGAGGGTAGGTTAAGGTAACTGTAGAGGTCACAGTAATGAGTGGAGGGAGGACAATCCAGTGCAAAGTGGCTGAAGGAGTTAAAAAGAGAATCCAGTCTAGCCAGGGTGGATTTAGGGGCAGAACTATAGACTACATCCCCGTAGTCGAAAATAGGGAGGATCATTTTCTGTAGTATCTCTTTGTGGGCAGGCAGAGGGATGCAGCTGCAGTTCCGGTATAGTGCCCCCAGCCGAGGGTGTAGTTTTTTGTGGGTTGCTTCGATGTGCGTAGAAAAGTCTAGGTGTTGATCTAGCCAGACCCCTAAGTATCTGAAAGAGGTGTAGACTTCTAGAGGGGTCCCATCAAGTGTTTTGAGAGTGGGGAAAGCGGGGAGGTGGGAGAGTCTTTGTCTTGTGCCAAAGGTCACGGAGATCATTCTTTTGGCATTTAGAATAAGTTGATTTCTGTGAAACCAGTGCTGGACTTCTGTGAAGTCTTGCTGGATCTTGGATGCACTTCCAGCGGGGAGTGTCCTGAGGCATACAGGACTGTATCGTCTGCATACATGTGAATGTCAGCATGCAGGCAGGTCAATGGAAGGTCATTGAGAAAAATGGAGAATAAGATAGGGCCGAGGACAGAGCCTTGGGGGACACCAATGGAGACAGGGAGGTGGTTTGAGGTGGAGGTGCCAATTTTTAGTGATTGGAACCTGCCACCCAGGTATGAGTTAAACCAGTGTGTAGCCACACTGGAGAGGCCTGCCTTAGAGAGTTTCGACAGAAGGAGGGCATGTGAGATTGTGTCGAATGCCTTGGCTAGGTCGATGAAAATGGCAGATGTGATATGGCTTTTATCAATGCCTGTGAGGATGGAATATGTGAGTCTGAGGAGGGACGTGACAGTGGAGTGGGATTTTCTAAAGCCAGACTGGTAAGGGGTGAAGAAGGAGGAGGAGTCAAGGAAGGTGGTGAGTTGCGAGAGGACGAGATGTTCCTGGATCTTGGCTAGGGTGGGTAGAAGGGAGATTGGACGGTAGTTGCTGAGGGAGGATGGGTCACCACTTTTCAGGAGGGGGATGACAGTGGCATGCTTCCATTTTGAAGGTATAGAGGCAGAGGTGAAAGAGAAGTTGAAAAGAGACACTAGAGGCATGGTGATAGCAAGTGCAGAGAGGTAGAGCATTTTGGCGTCCATGCCTGTGGTGCATCTACCCTTGGAGGGATTTAGGGCAAGCAGGGCACTTAACCTCCCAGTATTTTAGCCTGCCCACTATAAAGTTGGGTTGAACTGCAGTACAATGTGCATTAAACTGTCATGCCAATGAGTTGGCTTTGCATTATTTGCAGGTGCCAGCAGGTGTAGCTTGTAGTACCTCCTGTAGTCATGCTCTACCTCTCTGCACCTGCTATCACCATGCCTCTATTGTCTCTTGGTCCATGGTCATGGCTCCTGGTGCTCCCACCAACCGTCAATTACCATCATTCTCCCAGTCACCCCCGGCTTATCCCCTGGAGGGTGGGGCCATGGCACCGATTCCCCAGTTCTGGTACCACGGAACTACTAACTGCTTGGGAGTGCTGGCGATGGTGGCTAATTGAATCCTGGGGAAGGCTTCATGGAAACGGAGGACCTGCCCCTCTTTATTTTCTATTTTCCTCTGGGAGGCGGGGACATGCAATGATGTCCAGCATCTGCCCCGCCTCCATTGTGTTCAAGTGCCAGCAGCTGCATGACTCCTGGCCTCTGCCAGGGGTTCATCATGTACCGGGCACTTCCCCACCCTCCCCCCAGAGAAAGAGAGCAGTCTGTAGGATGCTCTATCCTTCTCCCCCCTGGCCGGCCCTCCAGTGACCCGAGTCCATCCCTGAACCCGGGTTGCCGGCGTTGCAAGTACAAATCCAACCTCTGCGCTGACGGGCCAGCTTTAGGCTTGGAATAGGTTTTCAGAACATAGATCTGTTCATTCTATGTTACAGACCTCAACTTACAGTAATTAGTTCTGGCTGAGGCTAGTGTGTAGGTTTAAATATAACTTTTCATAGGAGCATGTGATTTGTAGAGAATTAATTTATAAGCTCTATTCCAGTTGTGTATGTGTACGCATGTGAGTTAGAATTCATATACAGACTGGTACACAGTAAAGAAAAACATTGGTAAATGCTTTAATGCTTACTTGCATGTTGTACATTATTTTGTCTGTTTTTGCTACACATTGTGATTCACTTAATAAGCAGTGGTTAAAAGTACACCAAATGTCTAATTGTCTTCTTGATTGTTCCTAGTTGCAGAATACTCAATACCATAGAAAGGATGTCTGTCTGTCTGGAAACATTATGTCCAACCACATAATCCTATAGCTCGGTGGTAGAGCAGTGGATGGTACTTTGTGGGCCTGGGTTCAATTCCCAGTGGGCCACATTTCTTTTTTCTTACCACAGTTGTTTGTTGTATAAGAGAAGCTGTTATGCTTAGTAAATGAAGAGTAACTGTCAGCTTTATTATGTTTTGTTCTTTTTTATGAAGTAGTTACAAAGGAAAACTCAGCAAAGATGCAGTATCTTTACTCTTAAAGTGTGGTTCTGCTTTTACTCATTTTTAAAATGTATTTACCCAGGATAACCCAGTGATGCAGCATCTCATTGTCAGTAACTTGCCCAGGGTCACACAGTATTTGGCTGTAGAAAGGTCTGAACCTGCCATCTCTTGATTCCCAACAGTGTTCCATCCACTGCAGTAAACCTAACTGCCTGAGGGGGTTACTGGGAAAAGCCAGTGCATGGCAGCTATGTTTGGTTTTTGCTTTAACAATTTATTTACCAATAATGATCCAGCTGAGATGCAACATCTCTGTTCCACTGGTGTCTGCTTCTATTCATTTTTACAATGAATTTACTCAGAATAGTGCAGCAGAGATGCACAATCCCAGGGACATCATGCCATGAGAATTTCTGGGAGGGGCACATAATCCAACATTAATCTAAGGGGAACATTAAATGGCACTTTTACAGGTTTCTTTAGCTCTGAATGTGCTTTATTTATGTGCAGTTGCAGGGGTACATGTCCCCAGACTTTATGGGCATGACAGCCCTGCAATGTCCATTTTTTTGGGGGTCCTACTTCTACTGATTTTTGCTGCTGGGTGGACTAGAGCACTGTGAGATTAAATGATTTACTTAGGGCTTGTCAGTAAATCTTTCTTGCAAGCAGGGATTGTGCCTGTGATTTCCTGGTTCCTAACCATTCTCTAACCATTAGGGTGAAGGGGGGACCAGGTGAGTCAGGTGCTGGACAGAGGAGTGGATGGTGGTGTATGCTGAGTGAGTGGACTGGATCAGGGAAGGAGGATGTCATTTTACAACATGGACCAGGACAGGAGGGGTTACTTCTGGACTACCAGGGCAAATTCTTTTCACATTGGGGTTGGGGTGAGAGGAGGATACTATTGGCCTACCAGGGCAGTTTCTTTTTATATTGAGGATTATGGTGGAAAAGGTGTGCCATGGGTCTACCAGGATAATTTCATTTCAAAATGAGGAGCAGGGTGGGAAGGGGGCACCACAAGACTACCAGGGATATTTCATTTCACAAACGGGATCAGGGTGGTTGGTGGGTACCACTAGACTGCTTGGGATTTATACATTAGTGTACATGGATCTGGTGAGGGTTGGGGCAATGGCTGAAGATCTGCACAATGCGTCAATGCATACTGTACATATATGCTTGGAGGCTTGTGCCGAGCTACTAATGACCACATAATGGTACACAAATGGCCCCTTAGCATCTTGCATGCCATATGTGGTTATTAGCATGCTGGCACCCAGGAGCAAAGGTGCTTCTCTGCTTGGGATGGGCCATCACCCTTTGATCAAGGCTATCTGTGGCCAGCAGGGAGCTGTGGTGCATTGCACCATGCAGCTTTTATGGTGCTGCCACAGCCTAATAGTCAATAGTCATGCTTGTTGCTCTACACAGTAAAAATGCCTCCTGATGACCATGCACTAGTTTTCATCGCTCCAATGGACATGCATGAATACGGGGGCCTCACTCTCTAATAAATGTTTATTGCAATGCTGGATGTTTAACTAGCAGGACCGAACATTTAAAATTCTGTGTTTTTGGAAAACCAAAGATAGTGTACTTAATAAAACAGCTAAAATACCAACACAGAACCCAGGCACTGTGGTGATCGGTACACATGATCCTTTGCATTCTTTTTTCTTTACTGCAAAGCAATTGCATTTCCTTTTGGAATTTAATTTGAGGTGGAGCAAAAAAAATTACTTAATAAACAGTAAATGTGGCTCCGGTTGTTTGAGAGCATCTCACTGTAATTTCTTAGGTTTCCAGAACCATTCATCTTTGTTTCTGTTTCGCAGTTTTTAGACCTTCAGTATGAAGGCAAAAGGAAACACTCTTGATTAGCCAACAGACATCTGCAGAGTCCATTTACTTATAATGAAGTTAGATATATTTTATTTATATAATACAATTCACTTCCTTTGGGGCCTGTCAGTATCTTTGGTGCTTTATGTTAATGTTGCCAAGATTAATGTTATATTTTGTGTGAATTGTCTGTGTATCAGTTGTATGATCTGTGTAGTTGAGCAGTCAGTGGACTATAGTGCTGGTCGCAATTTTATCTTATATAGTTGAACAGCAGGAAACTAGCAGGGCAGCTAACACCATTCTGCATGCCACAAATCAACATCCAGAAAGTTTAATCCCATTTATACCTTGTGGGTAAACAATACAGCTATAAAGGAACTGTTCCAAACCACAGATATGTGACAGCCAACTGGAGGATTTCAAGAAGATATTCAGACAAGGAGGGTACACTGAGCTAATGCTGCAGAAAGACAGTGCACAAACCATGGCACAACCATGAGGACACTGAGAACCTCTACCTAGACCACAGGTACATATTCATTGAGTACTCGTGCCTGGATCTCCAGGTGAAGTTTGCTGCACTGGTTCAACTGCAACAGGGCATCCCTTTTGAAGGTTAAGATTTGTAAGCAGGGGGAACAAAAAAATAACTTTCTCCACCCAAAACAATTATCTGGCAGAAGACATAGGAAACATCCTAGTAAGGAATTGACCAATCTTGATGACATACCCATTTTGAAAATTGCTAGGGAAAAACAGAATGGGTCACTTCTAGATGAGGCAGAAATGTAAGGGACATGCTACATACATACCAACATACAAACATATGAAAATTGCCAGCAGAAGCAGGCCATAATGGTCTATCTACTCTGCTTGAGTGTGCAGCCCAATCTATTTTACAGGAGCAGTCCCCCTGCCTCCCCTCATTATTCTCCCCCTTCCTCACTTCCCCCCTACCTATCATCCCTTCCATTGCAACCTTCTTTTTCACCCTGTACCACCCTTTTTAAAAACTTCCCACTGTGTTCAAAGATATCACAGCCATTATGAAGAACACAAAAGTAGACAGGGATGGCTGTGTACTAAACCATTAAACCATTTTTGGATCCTGTTAATTTGGTGATGGTCAGTTGGGCAGATAGAAAGTTATAGAATGTTGAAAGTAAACTATAGTTTCTAAGACCTTGTTTTTGCTTATCTGCAACACAAAAATGGCTCAGAGTTGCAACCTGAAACTTTGAGGTTCGTTACAGTTTGGCCCAAGGAGGACTCATTCTATGTAGCATTGTTGAGACATTTGTAGATTTTAAAACATTTAAAAAATAAAATAACATTTTTTCATACATGCAATGCTTCTTTTTATGAATTTTGCATAGCTGGATTTTTTGTGAAAATGACAAACACCCTACACCAATTTTGTGGGCAGATTATGTCATTTTCATAAGGGATTCTGTCCTTATTGTGATTCATTGTGATCACAGAAATGGCAAATTCCATTGTCACCCCAAAACACATTGGGGGGGAAGGTGAATACAACCTGCTGAGTCAAGTCCTGAAGTATGGTACTAAAATTTGCTGATCTAGCCATATTATGGCCATTTTAAAACCTCTATGGGTGCCAGACTTAGTTTTTTGTTACATATAAAAAAGGATCAGTACTCTCACCTGTCTTGTGTAGTGACGAAGCACTCATATTTTATATCAGTTGCCTCCTTTATTTACAGAATGAGTGCAGCATGCAGTATATAAGGACAAAGGCAAAAGGATGCGACAGCATCCACTGACATAGCATTTTGCTCCCATGAGATGGATCTTCATCAGATGTTAATGGGTTAGTCACAGACCAACATTTAAATACAAAATCCTAAGGTCATGTGACATAGATACAACACATATTATCACTACTCACTAACTGTACACCTCACTGGTATAATAAAGTTCTAGTGCTGGGATTTAAAAACACAAACACAGTGTATACACATATATCCAATCAGTTTCAATGACAACTTAGTATGTGTAGATAGATGTAAGACGTCATGAGGTACACAGTACTTTCAGACCATGTTCCAGAAATTCCTTTTAGACTGGTACATAAAGACATTTAAAGGCAAGAACATCAAAATCAGTCTTCTGTGAAAATCAATATTTATTACACTGATAAATAAGTAAACTGAAATAACAAATAATGAAAAGATCAACAATCCATGCAAATGGTGACCACCACAATTAATTATTTCATGTATTTCTAACTTCCCACAACCATAGTCTGGATAGTCACAATATATATATAATAGAAACTGACTAGACCAGTCATATATATTAATAAGAGAGTTATTATTAAAGCTGGTCAAATATTTATGCATTTGAACAGTTCTTTTTTATCACAAAAAAGTTTATTAGGTTTTAGGTTTTACAAATAATCATATAAATGCAAACAACAGTGTCAGAATCTGGATGAACTTCTGAGAGAGTTACAAAACATCTCTATACTGCTTTTAGCCAAGGCCAATATAACTATGCATCTGAAACTACTCTGTAAAGTAATAGTAGATATCACATAACTGTATGGTGTAAACTTTTAAAGTATTGTAATAATGTTGTACTATAACAAACCTGTCAAAACATTCTGAATAGGCATTACAAATTAAATATACTAGGTACCTGCACATTCTGTACTGGGTCTTCTTGCCAGGAATTATCTCAAATGGAGACCATGGGATTATACCTAAGAGAAAAGGGGGGTAGATTAAGTAGTGGTAGTCTGGTGTTAAGAACATTCAAAGAGGTGGATTGCCAGGCAGTGGTGGTGGTGGTGGTGGGGGGCACTGAACAAAGATGTGAGTGCAGCTAGGCTACCCATTTCATGATGTATTTCTGCATCTGGTTAGAATTGGCATAAGAGAGCTGTTCGAAAATGGCAAGTCTGGCCAGTGCAGCATGCCATTTCAAAAGAGATGGATGTGGCTGTCTCCACTTAATTAAAATGGCTGTCTTGGCCTCAAGAAGTACTGCCATCATGCATTTCTTCATAGGTCCAGGGAGAAAACCCAATTGGGAGGTGTCCCCAAGTAGTACAATCAAAGGGAGGGGAGAATTAGATGGTCTGTCACTTCTGAGCAGCCCTCCAACACAGCAAACCAGTATGAGGACAGTGTGGGGCATTGTCACAAAAGTGCAGCAGGTTGGCCTGTTGGATATGGCATTTCTAGCATTTAGAGTGATGTAATATACCCATAGCATGTAGGGCTGCCAGTGTACAATACCAGAATAAGAGTATCTTCAGCTTTATCAGCTGACTTCTAGTATCCCTGTATGCTAGGTGGGCACTACAAATGCATCGAGACCAGGTGTCTTGGGTTATGCTGGTTTGTGGGTCTTGCTCATATCTAATCCAACACTTGTCCATGTTATCTGGCTGTGCATCTTTATGGAGACTGTAGATGCTGCCAGCAATACCCTTGGCCTTTCAAGGCTTATGCAGCTTTTCCAACCATTGCCACTCCGGTGTCATGATTCTGTTCTCTTTAAACCTCTGGATAGCGTCCTGAATCTGAAGATATTTCCAGAATTTCTTTTTGGAGAGACTATATTGCTCCTGAAGTTGTTGAAAGGATTGCATTACCTCAGTTCCCAGGAGTAGAAGGTCAAAAATTGTTCAAATTCCCCTACTTTTCCAAGAGTGCCATGTGATGGTTTCTCCCTCATCTGGATGTGCGGATTACCTTATAATGGGGTGTATCGGAATGGTGGTGCCCAGGCACCCCTAGGGGTGTGTATTAGAACCATACAGGAGCACCATGTTTTCTATATCTCCCATAGGACAGGGGATGCAGCCTCCTTAGGGTGCTTTCCTGGATATACCAGTGTCCCCAGCCACACGGTGCCTGTGATATCTGTTTCCAGGGTAACCCATATTGGTGAGGTAGTTGATAAAGGAGTAAACCACCTGGTGGCTTGGGTTACTCTGTAGGCCAAGTAGTAATCCCTGGAACCAAGGGAGGTCCAGCCCTCCCCTCATCCAGTGTGCACAAAGCCTGACTCTACTGAACCAAGGAGGTTTCCCCTCCCATAAAAAGGTGGCCACAAGTCTGTCCAGTATCTGCAACAGTTTCGAGGGTAGTCTGACTGGCAGATTATGAAATAAGTAGGCCACTTTAGGGAGAGTAAACATCCCTAATGAATACAAAATCACACATGCCTCCACAATGCAAAGCACCATGGGCTGCATATGCAAATCACCACAGAATATTATGCTGGTTCAACTTTAAGAAGATATGCATGGTGCCGAAAGGCCTCTCACACAGTTTGCAAAGGGTGCCAACAGAAGACATAGACATGTGTTTCGTCCTACCAGGACTCATCAGTATGCCCCATCTGTTTGACACCCCAGTGGAATGAACCAGCTACCCTAAGATAGTCTATCTGGGTTATGTTGTGGTGAACCCAATTAAAAGAAAAAAACAATTTAAAATACAAAGAACCTCTATGTGTAAGCACTGAGGCAATGGTTACCCCAAAGGGCATTTGGCTGGGAAGCCAAGTTTCAAAGAAATACAAAATCATACATGCCCCCACAATGCAAAGCACCATGGGCTGCATATGCAAATGCAATATTCAATATTGGTATGGCAATATTCTGTGGTGATTGCATATGCAGCCCATGTACTTTACGAATGAGAGCATATGATTTTATTTCTTTGAAGCAACTATGTCTGCTAAAATAATACAATCTTTACATAATTCTTCTCTAATGAGTCTACTTTACCCTTTAAGGAAAGCTTTAGCTTTAGCCAATGCTGGATCTCCACCATTATGTTAGTAACCAGAGGGCCATAATTGGCACCTGCTAAGTTCCTCCAGTGGACAGATATTGGTATACTCAGGTAAGAGAACCCTTGCAAGGCCCAGACCAGCGGGGTACTCTGTAGGCAGTCCTTTGTGCAGGCTAGATTGAGTGGGGATAGGGTAGTGTTCTTCTGGTTCACCGTAAGATCCGAGAATTGAGCAAATTCTTGGAGGATCCTAAGGACCGGGGGGAGAGATTTTACTGAGTTGGAGAGTGTTAGGAGGTGATCGTTAGCATGAGAGTTTACCAAATATTGTTTCCTCTGCACTTCAATACCCTGGATGTCTTGTGTTGTCAAGAGCTTTCTGGCTAGTGGGTCCAGCGCTAACAGAAACAATAACGATGAGAGTGGACAGCCCTGACGTGTTCCTCTCTGCAGTGCAAAGGGGGAGGATAGGTTACGGTTGGTGAGAATTTTGGTTGTGGGGGAGTTGTATAGACCATTTGAACAGTTCTTATTAATGGAACAAAGGCATATCACTACACTCGAAATGTTTAAGATCAATAAATATTGTCTAGGCCAATGCGACTAGTATTTTACAAGCACCTATAACTGGGATCAACATTCCATGCAATGTATTCACAAATGAAAAAAACCCTAAGACCATAGTGTTCATATAAACCAATATGGTAAACCTGCCAAGGTAAAGTGTATGTGTGTGTGTGCTATTGGAGTATAATAAAACCCCTCTTCTGGTGTTTTACAACCCTGCAAACCAAAGATCTAACAAACACAATACATCTCCCTACACCCACTCTTGAGTATTCTACATCACAAAATACTTCATTTTTTCAAAAATAGTGCCATTTCAGATTTACCATTCAGACCAGAACTTTTCAAAGCTCCAATATGAAAATCCAGTACTGTTCTTTTTAATTCAGGACATTTTCACAATCACCCCCTCTCATTTTGTTCCAGACTTTTTCAATGCCAACAGCTCTAACAAAATGATCTCTCCTTGTCTGGCAACTATTAATATGTACAGCCATTGCATAATCTTTGTTATTCACCTGAATAGCTTTAGGATATTCAGTAATTATGGCTTTAAAATGTCTCTTTGTGTGTCCGACGTAATAATGACTGTAAGATCAAGTCAGGAGATGGAGTACTCCCTCTGCTTCACAATTTGTTTTACCCTTGGCACTTTCAGTCAGCTTCATTTTGGGGTTCTCAAAAGTTTCAGAGTTCAATATTGTATGGAAAACATTAAATTTCCCATATGGTACACAGCCCCAACCTCCCTATATCACATTCTTCTGTATCTTAGGTTGGCATGTGTACCAATTAGTCACAGATTTTATATTTTTTTAGCCAGGAAAGACACACTAAGTGGAGGCTTGTTTCCAGGTGCTTATGATCACACAGTATTCAAGTGGTAGATGAGGGATTCAAACCCAGTTCTCCAGGTTTGTAGCTCAGTGCTCATAACCACTATGCTATACTGTCTCTTACCCTTACTTGTATGAAACACATAATGGCTCTTCTAAATATCTATTCAAGGTAGGGGTAGCTTGCAGAACATTCACATTTTTCTTTACTATGTCAAGCATCTCCTTGGTACCATCTCCAAAAGTGGTTACAAAAGTTAACCTCCCACCACTGCTGTTATCTTTATTGTGACTAGTTAACAGATCTTCCCTACTCATTGCATCCACTATATTCCTAGCTGACTGTATATCTGCATCTCTGTCACCTCAACATGTACACCCTGGAAGAGAGGATAGGGAGAAGGGACATGATAGACACCTACAATTACCTCATGAGGATGAACAGGGTGCATGAGGGTAGTATTTTTCAAAGAAGGAAGAGCACCAGGATTAGAGGGCATGCAATGAAGCTGGGGAGGAGTTAAAGAGGGATGTAGGTAAGCACTACTTCACTGAACGAGTGGTAGATGCCTGGAATAGACTGGAAGGGGTAGAGGAGAAAACATTAAGTGGCTTCAAGCATGCATGGGATAGACATAAGGGAATATTAGTGAACAGGCAGTGGGGAAGGACAGTTGCCGGAGATCAGTAAATGTCTGTGGAGGCAGACTAGGAAGGGACTATTTGGGAAAATGGGTGGGCTAAGCAAACCTTTTCTGCTTACAAATTCTATGTTTCTAACCTCTCTCAGTCAGACAATTTTCAAGTTCATTTGCCCTCTGTACATATAATGTCTCATTCCTAAAATTTCTTCTGACCCTCACAAATTGACCATTAAGTAGGTTTTAAGTGTATGCCTAGGATGGCAACTATTTGTCTGTAGCAAGCTACTCTGGTCGGTTGGTGTTTTAAAAAGATCAGTGTGAATGCTGCCATCCAATAGCATTTTTAAGGTTAAATCAAGAAAACTGACTTTGGTTAAATCTGCAGTCACTTTAAATCTAAGATTCTCATTTGCATTTTCCAGCTGTTCAACACATAGTGACAACTCATCCTGTGCACCTTTTCAGATAATTATATGATCAGTGACTCTTTCCTGTGGAAAAAAAAAGATTCACTGTGTCAAAATAGACAAACTCATCCTCCCGCTTCCCCATATACATGTTGTCAAGACTTGGGGATAATGTCACCCCTATTGCAATGCTCCAAATCTGAAAACAGTTTTTTCTCTAAAACATAAATACATTATTTTTCAAGACTTAACTTTGTTAAATTAATCAGCATATTAATATTCCTCTGGGGCAATGTAGTGCCTTTTAAGAAAATGTAGTCAATGGATTCAAGAGCCTCTGTGTGTGGTATATTAGTGTGCAATTAATTAACATCCATTGTAACAAACCACCAATCATTATCCATTTGTACTTCCTTCACAACATTCAATCTCTTGGTAGTGTCTCGGACCTACTGTAACTTCTAACATTCTGTACAAGGAGCCTTACATAACTGTCCACAAATCTGGCTAGTGGTTCTGTCAATCTGCTATAAATGGATACCCAGGCAGATTTATGAGTATGTGTATATTACAGGTTTAGTAGGTGGAAGACAGCCAAATAATTCTACTTGGGGTCAGTTATCAAGTTCTCTTGCAACAAAGTTAGAAGATAGAAATCAATCTTCTTTTTTAATGTTGCTGGTATGGTCAAATGTCAATAGTTTGTAAAACTGATCATTGTTCAGTTGTTCCAAAATCTCAGAAACATACTGGCTAGAGCTGTGGCTCACAATACTACAACCTTTATCCACAAATTTACTTTTAATATTTGAATTCCTTGCAATGTCCTTCAAAGCCTCTCTCTCTTTCTCTCTCTCCCCCTTCCTCTGTCTCTCTCTCCGGTTTGAAATGTTACAGTAGCCAGTACATTCTTTATTTTCAAATTTTTCTTTTTCAGAATGTCTCAACTGTGGCACATAATGGTGGACAATATGTAGAATGTGGCTTTAATGATCTAACCCCAACTACTTGCTGATCACTCTTTTTCTGCCTCTTCCTCCCCCTTGCCCCTGCTACTCCTATGTTTTGGTTTTCTGCAAACCTGACTGTTCTTGGGCTGCTGTGCACCAGTCTCTGAGGAAGGTGTAGTAGTAGTAATAGTAATGGTAGTAGAGTTTACTTCAGGCACCCTTCCACATAAGCTCAGGGCCCCCTTACAACAAAATATAGAAATACAGCAATAAGGAACAGTCAGCATACAATAAATACAATTTTACACAAATCCCATAAAATCTAAAACAGACTCATTCCTAAGCAGTCTGATGGTCCCAAAAATAAATTCCTCAGGTCCCAAAGGCCTGCTCAAACAGGAAGGTCTTAAGATACCTTTTAAAAAACTCTACAGATGGCGCCTCCTGGAGGTACCCCAGCAGTGAGTTTCAGATGACCAGGGCTGCCACTTCAAATGCCTGGTCCCCGGAAGATTTTAACCTAGCCCTGATGACCTCCAGGAGGGCATCTCCAGCCAATCTAAGAGAGCAAGAAGAGGTGTAGGGATGCAGAAGCTCCTTCAGGTAGCTCAGATCCAACCTGTGTAAGGCCTTGTAGGTCAAAAGACCTACTTTAAAGGTGATGCACCAGTGCACCAATGGCCAATGCAGTTTGTACAGCACTGGTGTAATGTGACTGAACCTCGAGTGTCCAGTCAACAATCGGGCCACTGCGTTCTGCAGAAGCTGCAGGTGCCACATCGCACCTCCTCTGACCCCAAGGTAGAGTACATTATAGTAGTCAAGCCTCAAGGTGATGAAAACATGCACCAGTGTGGCCAGGTCATCAGGGAGAATAAGGGACTTAATTTGAGTGATGTTGTGGAGATGGTAAAACCCAGACTGGACAACAGCCGACACCTGAACGTCAGGTGTCAGCTCATTGTCCAGAACAATGCCCAAATTCTTCATCTTTGGGGAGGCCTCCAGTTCAGTCAGGCCAATAAAAATCCCCAGCCTCTCCCCAGAGACCCCCATGCCTCCCCTTTGACCCAGCTCAACTAGCAGTACCTCAGTCTTCCCTGGGTTATGTCCCAGCCAGTTCGAAGACGTCTAAGCCTGGATCTCGGCCAAGCACTCATGCAGCATGTCGACCGTGTCTGATCTCCTGGGTACAAAGGACAGGTAGAGCTGAGTATCATCAGCATAGCAATGAAAACTCAACTCATAGCACCTTATAACCTCACTCAGGGGCAGCATGTACACAGCGAACAATGTGGGGGAGAGGCCAGAGCCTTGGGGGACTCCACAGGGCAGATCCGTTGGTCTGAGAAATAATTCCCCAGTATCACCTGCTGAGACCTGCCCCAGAGAAAGGACTCAGACCAGCTGATGACCTTGCTGGTGAGTCCTACATACTCCCTCAGCCTGTCTAACACCTCATGGTCCACAGTGTCAAATGCTGAGGAGAGATAAAGGAGGACGAGAATAGTTCGCTCCTTCTGTCCCTCACAGGTTGATTTTTTGACTTCCTATAAGGGGCTAACAGGGACTTGTTTGGGGAAGTTGAACATTTGAAACCTATTTTGGCGTGATTTAAGTGAGGCTGTTATTTCTTTGAATTAAGAACCTATTTCTTCCAATTCAAACCTATTTTGGTGTGCTTTTAGTGGGGCTGTTTTTTCTTGGCCGTTTTTACTTGCTGTTGAAAATTTGAAACCTATTTTGGTGTGATTTAAGTGGGGCTATTATTTCCCTGCTGTTTTTACTTGCTGCAGATTTTGAGTCTTACCGTACAGCCACGTCCCTGGATAGGGTTGGGTGAAAGTTGTAAATTCCGCTTTAGCGGAACTTTCGCAGAATTTTACAACTTTTGTGCAAATTTACAAACTTTCGCCTTTGGCAAAATTGTATGTTCTGAAAATGTTTGGCAAATGTTTGTCCTGTTCTGTGAAATTTTCTCACTGAGCTGTGGAATAAAACACATGAGATGTGGAACTAATACATTAATCCGCAATTCAGGTGATTATTACTCAGTTTGGTGATCAGTTCTGTGCCGTCTCCACATAAAAAAAAATTACCAGGTGTCCAGTGGCACCCCTTCCCCTAATTGCTTACCCTGGCTGACCCCTATTTATGTTTCCCTTGTGTCTAGTGGCACCCTGCACCCTCCAATCACTTGCCCCACCTGTATCTATGTTTCCCGCCCTGATGTCTAGTGGCACCACCACCCTTCAATCACTTGCCCTGCTGGTATTTATGTTTCCCTGATGTCTAGTGGCACCCCCCCGGTCACTATTCCCCCTGCATTTATGTTTCCCTGGTGTCTTGGGGTAACTCCCACCCTCTAATCACTCAGCCCTGGTGTCTAGTGGCACCCCTCACCCTCTGATTGCTCAATGACATTTCCTGTATTTGTGTTTCCCTGGTATCTAGTGGCACCCCTCCACCCTCTGATCACTCATCACTGTTTAGGTCCTGCCATCACCCCTTTAAGTCCCTGGCTTCTAGTGGTCCTCCCACACTGCCCACACCGGATTGGGTACACCAACCTGCTGCCACCCCCTTCCATAGTCATTGGTGGTCAGCTGGGTTGGTGCCGCCTGGAGCCCATGTGGTGACTGGCACAGCCCTCCTCTCACTATCTTGGCAGGCCACTGTATGATGTGACAGAGAGTGTGTTGTGTGCTCCCTGACATTACATATGGTGGGCAGCTGATGTGGTGAGAGGAGAGCTGTGCAACACTGACCCACCTGACCACCAATGACTATGGAAGGGAGGGTGGCAGGATGATGTGCTTGACCCAGTGGGGAGGGGGGCCACTAGACACCAGGGACATAAACTGGTTATAGTGGGACTTAAATCGCAGTGAATGATTGGAGGGTGGAGGGTGCCACTAGACACCAGAGAAACATAAGTACAGGTGGTAGGCTGAGTTATTGTAGGGTTGGGGGCACCAATAGACACCAGGGAAACATAAATATGGGTCTCAGGGCGAGTGACTGGAGAATGGAGGTGCCACTGGACACCAGGAAAACAAATATGGGTGGCAGGATGAGTAATCAGAGGGTGGGGGTGCCACTAGACACCAGAGAAACATAAATATGGGTGGAGCGAGTGATTGGAGGGTGGGGGTGCCACTAGATACCAGGGAAACAATACAGGGTGCGTGATTGAAGGGTGGGGCATGCCTCTAGCCACCAGGAAAACATAAATAAGGGTGAGCGATCAGAGGGTGGGGGAGAGAGTGCCACTAGACACCAGAGAAAAAAAATTTATATGGGACCAGCAATACAAAGTTCAGTTCATACCATACTTTCATTCCACAGTTCAGTGACTCACTGAACTGTGGAATGAATGTATGAATTGCAGAGTAATCTTATTATTTAAATTGCCAAAAGAAATTCTGCAGGACTGACTTCTGACAGTGATCAGTTCTGTGGAACGTTTTTCTGCAGTTTAGTACATTAATCCACCATTCATACATTTATTCTGCTGTTCTAAGTCAGAATTTCTGAGAAAGTTGCCAAAATGATTTCCGAACTTTCGTAGAAGCGAAAATCTGACTTTCGCACAAATTCCGCTGGCTGAAGTTTTTTTTGCACAGCCCTATTCCTGGAGCCACTAAAAGAACAGAAGAAGAAGAATAAGTAACCACCATGGGCTTATTTGGAGATTCAATGCATTCAGCATAAAAGGAAGAAAGTCATATTTTTATTAAATCCATAGTAAAAAGAGACATTATATGCTATGAAAATGTATTTCTAAAAAATATGTTACTCAGTTGGGAAATGATTACTAGAAACATAGAAACATAGAAAAAAGATGGCAGAAGGAGACAAAGGGTCCATCTAGTCTGCCAATGTGTTCCTTGGACCGCCTCAGATCCCAAGACCTAATCCCCCGTCTGCCTAATGCCTCCTACTGCTTCTGTTGTTTTTGATTGCGCTTTAACCTTGTCCCACCCCAGCTTGAATGATGTCATGGACTTTGCTTCCACTGTCTCAGCTGGCAGTTTATTCCATGGCTTCATGGCTCTTTTTGTAAAATGGTGTTTCCTAAGCTCCCTCTTGAAGCTCCCCCCTCAACTTCCACTCATGCCCTATAGTGTTAGAGTTGGAGATTGTTGAACAGGTCCAAGGACAGCACCTTATTTATTCCTCTCAGGAACTTGTATGTTTCAATCATATCTCTCCTCTCCCGCCTTGTCTCCAGTGAGAACATATTTAATGCTTCCAGACGCTCCTCATACAAGTGCCCTTGAAGGCCCTGGATCATTTCAGCTGCTCTTCTCTGAACTTCCTCCAACCTGTTAATGGCCCTTTTCAGATGTGGACTCTAAAACTCACCTCTTATCTATCTGGAACCTCCTTTTTCACCCCTTTCTAGTCTGGTTTCAGGAAAAACCACTCAAACACCACCTCTCTCCTATGGCTCACAGACTCCATTCTAACCGGGATGGACAATGGCCAAATTACCTCTGCCATTTTTGTCGACCTTGCCAAGGCTTTTGACATGTCTCTCACTCTCTTCTCCTCTACTCACTCCCAGCAGCTGGCCTATCTCCCTCCACCACAAACTGGTTCAAGGCCTACCTTATTGGCAGAACCCAATCAGTTAAGATCTTGTATGCCACTTCACCGCCCCTTCCCTCCCAATTAGCACTGGTGCCCCCAGGGCTCTGTATTAGGGCCCCTCCTATTCTCCATCTTCTTAAACAACCTTCCCTCTGTTTGCTCCCCCTCCACCGCTATACATATGTATGCCGATGATACAGTCCTGTATGCATCTGGCTCCTGGCCTGCTGAGGTTACAACCAGCTTGCACCGAGACTTCAACAAGGTTCAGCTCTGGTTTGCTAACCATCAATATTTCCTCAATGCCAAGAAGATTGTCTCCATGACTTTTGGCACAAGGCAGAGATTCTCTAGGCTTCCCTTGCTACCAACTTTCCACACCCTTGATGGGACTTTACTTGAGGACACATTTTCCACACTCTTGATGGGACTTTACTTGAGGACACATCCTCCTTCAGGCACTTAGGTGTTTGGTTGGACCAACACCTAAACTTCTCTGGACATATTTATGCCATCCAGAAAAAACTGTGCCCCAAGCTTGGTGCCCTGTTCAGGAACCATAGTTGGATCCCTTCTATGTCTAGGAGTGAACTTGTTCAGAAGATGATAATGCCCATTTTTGACTACTGTGATGTAGTCTATGGTGCTGCCCCTAAGTCCTCCCTGGCCAGACTGGATGCCCTCTTCAATTTCTTCTGCCACTTTACCCTGGATGCCCTCCCATGCACCCACCACTGTGATCTTTATCATGCCCTATCCTTCCCCTCTCTTACAAATAGGTGACTCTCCCACTGTGCTAAATTTACCTCCAAGCACTGGTTGGGTGAGCTCCCTTCCTATCTAACATCCTCCTTTATAACAACCGCCCCATCCTCCCATTCCCTTAGATCAACTGACTCCCGCACCCTGGTAGTCCCCTGCAGATCCACCCTAATCAGCATATCCACTTACTCTCACCACCTCCCAAAAATTTGGAATGCACTCCCACCTCAAATCTGGCACTCATCCTCCACATACTCTATCAGCTCTGCCCTCAAAAATTACTTTGTGCCTAGCTGTTCCTGCCATGTCCCTCCCTAATTCCCTCCTATAAGCTCTGGATAAACCCTACCCCTCTACCGTCACATTCATTTTACCCTATACACCCTCACTCCCCAAATTTCTAGCTGTCCTCCCCTTCCTCCAAATTGCTCCCCCTTAGTGACCTCCCTTGATCTCCCACAGAATGTAAGGGATGCCAAATGCTCTCCATGGGTCCCTCTCCTATCCCCTCAGGGGCTTGTATCACTCATCTACTCCCCTTCCCCTACATCCCTCCACCTCACCCTCCCTATCCTTTCCCCCCTTTTCTTTCACCTAAGCACTTGTTTACTTACTAACCCAGCACTCATTATTGTTCACCTTTCCTACATATTATGCACAACTCTGTTTTAACACTGTTTGTAGCACCTGCCTTACAACTGTATGTTAATGTTGATCTTGTAACTTGAATGTAACTTGAACATGACTCTTCCCCCTTCCCCACCTTACACCTCCCTCTCCTTTCCCCCTCTCACCACCCCCCTTTCTTTTCTTTTATGTAAGCACTTGTTTACTTATTAACCCGGCACTTATTTTTATCCACTCTTTTTACCTATGCGCAACATTGTTGTGCCACTGCTTGTAACACCTGCCTTAGAACTGTTTGTTAATGTTAATCTTATAACTTGAATGTTTAATGTTTCACTTCTATTGTACCCCTCCCCCCCCAGGTTGTACTAGGAGATGAGCAACTTGTTGCTCAGTGTGCCTTCCTGGTGAAACATTTTGATAAATAAATAATAAAAAAAAAACTGGACACAGTACTCCAGATGGAGTCTTACCAGGCACCTGTAGAGTGGCAGTATTATCTCCTTCCTCCTGCTGTTGAATTCCTTTCCTAAGCACCTCAGCATTTTGTTGGCCTTACTATAAGGTTTGCTGCATTGGCTTATCTGTTTAAGGGTGCTGCTTATGATTTCACTTTGGTCCCATTCTTCCTGCATGGTGCTGAGCTGGACTCCATTGAGGTGGTACTCTATCCTTGGTTTCCCTTTACCCAAATGCACACCTTACATTTTTTTGCATCGAACTTCAGATGCCAGATGTTGGACCATCTTTCCAGCCTCTGTAGGTCTTTTTGTAGGTCCTTAACCGCTTCCTCGCTGTCAACCCTTCCTCCTAACTTGGTATTGTCTGTGAATAGGGCAATTTTGCCCTGAATACCTATGCTGATGTCACTGATAAAGGCATTAAACAGGACTGGTCCCAACACTGAGCCTTGGAGCACACCACTAGTGACCGAGCCTTCATCAGACCTCACTCCATTGACCACTACACTGTTTTCTGTCCCTAAGCCGATTACCTACCTAACTGACTATGCACTTGGCTGGTCCCAGCTCCTCCAACTTTTTCAGCAGGCAGTTGTATGGGACTGAATCAAAGGCCTTACTGAAATCAAAGTAGAGGAGGTCCACTGGGTGGCTTTTGTCTAGTTCCCTAGTAACCCAGTCAAAAAATGTGATTAGATTCATTTGGCATGACCTTCCTGCCATGAACCCATGTTGCCTATCATCCTGAAGACCATTCTTATCTAGGTACTCTACCAAGCCTTGTTTTATTAAGGTTTCCATTGGTTTCCCCACTACCGATATAAGGCTGCCCGGTCAGTAGTTGCCTGCTTCCACTCAACTCCCTCCCTCCCTTATGGAGAGGTAAGACATCAGCTCTTCTCCAGTCTCCCGGCACTACTCCCATCTGAAGTGATCTGCTGTATAAATGCACAAAGAGACCTGCTAATTCACTTGCTAGCTCCTTTAGGACCCTCAGGTGTATTCCATCAAGCTCTGGTGACTTGTCTTCCCTGAGTTGGTGAAGGGCTTCTCTAATCCTACTGCTGGTGATTAATGGTGTTTCTGTTTGCAGAATACCTTTGTCAGCAGCTTTGATGCCACTTTCAGGTACTGGGCCTTTGTTTTCCTCATTGAACACAGTGCAAAAAAAGGTTTTCAGAACAGTGGCCTTTTGCCTATCCTCCTCCACTACTCTGTCACCGTCTTTGAGTCTAACTATTCCTCCCCTTTTTTTCTTTTTTCTTATATATATATATTGAAAAAAGTGTTTGTTCCCTTTTTTAACCCCTTCCAGAAGCCAAAGCTCCATTGTGGCCTTAGCTGATTTCACCATACTCTTTGCTTCGTTGTTCTTCTGAACGTAGATTTCTCATGCGCCGTCTTCCTGAGTTCTTATATAGTTCCAGTAGGCCTCCCTTTTGGTTCTGATTGCTGTCCTTACCTGGTTACTGAACCATGTTGGTTTTTTGTGTTTGTTCTTTTTGGTCACAGTTCTTGTACACATCCTGGTAGCCTCTAAAATGGCTAACTTAACCAACCCCCATATTTCTTCCACATCTAAATGCTTCAGGATCCTTAACAGCTTGCTTCTGACTACACCCCTCATTTTGTCACAATTGGCTCCTCTAAAGTTTAAAACTTCAGTCTTGGATTGTGATTTTTCTACCCCTAGGGCCAACTCAAACCACAGCTGTGGTTGTTGTTGGCCAGTGGCTCCCCAACCTCTGTAGCCTTTACTACCTCCGAGTCAGTGAAGACCACATCCAGGATGTTGTCCAGCCTAGTTGGGGCTCTAACTATTTGTGTCAGTAGGCAGTCAGGTAGGGCATCAACCACCATTTGGCTCCTAGTAGAACCTGCCACTGGGATGCTCCAGTTAGCATTCGGAAAGAATACAAATGAAAAAAAAAAAATAATAAACTTTCTCCCAAATGGAGGAATACCTTTCACAAAACCTCGAATAGCTCATATTTTAAGATTTTGGAGCAATTTGACATATGTTTGATAGAAGACTGCACTGTAAGAAGTGTGAATGATTCTCCAGTGACAGGAGTTGTTTCAGAATGTGGTAAGAACCACTACCCCTGTCACTGTAGGCTGCCATTAGGGAACATGAAGGACGCTGCCTGGGATGTGTCTGGCTGAGCCACTCCCATGGTGGAGTGGCTAGAGCACTGGCCTCCAGCAGTGTCAGGGACCTGGGACTGCAGTTTGGTTCTTCCCAGGTCCCACTGTAGTGTGTTTAAAAAATAAATAAATAAAAAAAATGTTTCCCCGGTCCAAGCTTTCTTTGTTCCCTGAAGCCCACGACTCCTGGAGCTGATTATTATAGGTCCGTGTGTGTGTGTGTGTGTGTGTGTGTGTGTGGGCGACAGTTGCTGTTTTTTCAATGGCATGCATGCTTGTTATTTTGGTCGGGATTTTGTCCCAGTGCTGTTACAGCGCACACCATTGTGTCTGCGATGTTCTTTGTTTTGTCTGTGACATTTTGACCCCCATGACAACTTATTCCAGGGCAATACATTTAAGTCATTTGAGCAAATAATGGAACAATATGCTCTACCTAGGAAATATTTTTTCAGTTATTTACAAGTAAGGGCAACTCTTGAAGAAATATTGGGAAATCATAAGCTTTATAATAGGAGACATGAACTATTTCATATTATATATTTGGCACCTAATATAACTAAACTAATATCTAAAATTTATGGTTATATTATTGAACTTTGATATGCAGATCTTTCTATATTGGCAACTAAATGGGAAACTGAATTATAAGTTGTAATGTCATTGGATAAATGGGACATGATCTGCTCCTCATGGAAACTATCCATGAATAAAAGATTAAGTGAATCACTGTTGAAGGAAAGGATTGTGGAATATCTTGAAACCAGTGGCTTACAAGATCCAAGGCAGCATGGATTCACTGGGAGGGGGACCAGGAAAGTAGATTGGGGCAGAGCAGTGGATGTGGCCTACCTAGATTTCAATAAGGCTTTCAACACAATTCCTCATGTGAGACTAATAAAGGCAAGGCAAGGCAATTTTTATTTAAAAGACGTCCAAACCTGGAGGCTCTGGGCACCACACAAGATGAAATAGACAAATAAATAAACACAAATAAATTCATAGATGAATATCATTTTTAACATTAAAATCCATAAGTAATAAAATAAGGTTTGTCACAGAAATAAACTAAAAAGAGGGATGCTGGGAACTAGATCTAAACCATAGCACTAAAAGCCAAGTCAGGAAAAGCCTGGGCAAATAGGAGGGCCTTAAGGTGGGCATTGAATACCTCCAAAGTTGGGGCCCCCCTAACCCCTAGGGATAGCAAATTCCACAGGGCGGGGGTGGTGACACTAAAAGCCCTGTCGCCAGCCATTTTTAAACTCATACTGGGAATCGCTAGGAGGTCTCCACAGGAGGAGTAGAGGGGGATGGACCAAGAGAGCCAGTGCAAGAAGGTCCATCAAGTAGCCAGGGTCCTGGCTGTGTAGGGCCTTACAGGTGAGAAGACCCACCTTAAAGAGGATCCTCCACCTGACCGGCAGCCAGTGCAGTTCATGCAGTACCAGTGTACTGTGGCAATATTTAGGCTGCCCAGTAAGTAACCAGGCAGCTGCATTCTGCACCAGCTGCAGCCTGTGGAGAGATCCTCCTGCAACCCAAGGTACAGCACATTACAGTAGTCAAGCCTTGATGTCACCAAGGCATGTATCAAAGTGGGGAGGTCCAGAGGCAGCACAAGAGGCTTTATCCTGACAACATTCCTAAGATGGAAAAAACAGGACTGGACAGTGGAAGACACCTGCACTTCCATCATCAAACCCCTGTCCAGAATGACACCAAGATTCCACACCTCAGAGGAGGCCTTCAATGGGACAGATCCCAGAGCAAGTACAGTCTCTGCACCAGAGGCCATCCTATCCTGCACTCTGTTCAACTCTACCACTAATACCTACATCTTATTGGGATTCAGCTGTAATGTAAAAATCAAGTGGCAAATTTGTCACACTTAATGGTATTATTCTCTAATCTTTATGGCCCAGATATTCAAAAGGGTTGCGCCATGCGCAACAGGGTTGTGCCATGCGCAAGTCCAAAATGCGCCATTCTGCGATATTCAGCAGGAGGCAGTTACGCCACTGGCAACAGGTTGCACAAGAGAGCAATGCAAATGAATGCATGCTCAACAGGAAGGGGAGGATCCATGCATAACCTGCGTAACCCGATATTCAGTCGGGTTGCGCAGAGTTGTGCATGCGCAACCCCAACCTGCGCCCGCACAAGCTTGAGCCAAAGGCTTGTTGAGGGCCACCATTACAGGTGAGCTGCTGCATTGCAGGGCTAACACAGCAGCTGCCACCCCTGGCTGGCCCCTCAACTCAGCCCTGTGCCCCACCGCCCGGCCGCAAGTGGGTACAGAGATGACCCCCCTCATTATATCTTCTACAGCCCGATCGCTGGCAGAACATCGCATATGTCCCCCCACACACACATATGATCATTCACAAATCTGACTGTCATGTACGGTATAGGCTGCACGCCATTGGCTGTAGCTCTGCACCACGGGGCGTGCAGCCTACCAGACAGTCAGTCGGCGGGCTGGCGGGCGGCAGGCGGGTGGATGCTGTCGCCCGCCGCCGCGGGGAGCGGGTGAGGGGCTTCGTGGTGGGTGGGGGGGACACTAGACACCAGGGAGATGTTTGGCGGGGGTGTGCTGTGACATTCTGCCCGGATCAGGCTTTACGGTCCACTGGACCACCAGGGAGTTATTCGGGTTGGGGGAGGAGTTACATTCTGCCCGCGATCGGGCACTGGGGGTTCATACAGGTTCTGCCCGCGATCGGCACTGGGGGTTCATAGGTTCGCCCGCGATCGGCTGTGGAGATGTGTGGGGGACATGTATTGTTCTGCCCGCGATCGGGCTGTGGAGATGTGTGGGGGACATGAGTGTGTTCTGCCCGCTGATCGGGCTGTGGAGACATGTGTGGGAGGTGTCATAACTCGTGCGTCCGCGATCGGGCTGCATTAGGCGTTGTCCCCGACGGCTGCTGCCTGGCAGGGTGGCCAGAGCAAAGTCTCGGGATCGGGCGCATCTACATGCAAATGGCATGCAAATGGGGTTACAATAGATGCAAATGGCCCCGCGCCTTGCATAAATTATGGCCCCATTTGCATGTCACCTTTGAATATCGGAAATTTGCGCGTAGGCGCAATGGTACTAACGCCACCGCCAAGTTTAATGCTCAACTCTGGCAGCTTTGGTGGCGCAGGATTCCACTGCGCCCGCTCGCGGGTGTTGTGGTGGGTGATATTCAAAGGAGTTGCTCAACAGTGCAACTCCTTTGAATATCACCCCGGCCACACCCCTGTGCAACTATTTTGAGCAGCGCAGGGGCTTGCGCCTCGGACTGGCGCAGTTTGAATATCTGGGCCTATATGTATGGGTAAGACATTTTTAGGTTAATTAATCTCTTTAACACTAACTTATACATAGAAGTAGAAGTATGTCTATTAGGGTCAACTACTTTAGAAACTCTTGCAGAAGGAGCTAATCTTAAATTATTGAATATGACATTTATTAATGCAAGGCGGTGAATAGCTAGAATGTGGAAGTATCACATAGCCCCTACTTGGAAACTTTGGAGGGATGTTTTATTAGAATGTATGAGAATTGAAAAGCAACAATATTTCACTTCCAGAAATATTTACAAAAATACAGGGAGAATTGGGGCTCATTACAATGTATAGAGGTCTTCTGCAGATGGAAATATTGTGAGTTTAAACATATCTAGATATCTGTTTAGAAAACATTGCTATCTCCTCAACATGATCCATTTTATTATATTTATTCCTAAGGTATGTTAACCAATATATGCATTTAACAAATGGATTGAACTTGTAATGAATGGTATTTTCTACTTTGAAATTCAAGTAATGTATGGCTGTATGTTATATAGTTTTCTTTTTATATGTAAATAAAATATAGTTAAAAATGATTATAACTGCAGTGGCTATGATTTTGTTTTAATTCATGCACAAATTATTTGGTACAGCATAGCCTAATCATTAGGACATAAAGCTGTGATCCAGAATGTTTAACTTTGAATCCTGAGTTCCTTAAAATTCTTTAGTGGCAGCATTTAAAAAAGCCAGGGATAGACACTAGCGAATCACAGACGAAAGTAAGGGAGTAGAACGGTCAGTGCCTTGTCTACTACAGGTCTAGCACAATGTATGTGACAATGCCGCTGCTTCACGAGTGGCCATCTTAATCTACCACAGGTCTAGACAATGCGTGTGATGATCTGGGGGCTTTGCGACAAATACAGTGTTCATCATGGAGTGTAAAAAAGGCTGAAGTTGTCAGTTGTTCTGTATCTCTTCTAAAGGTAAGGAAATAAATGGCAAAAAAACTATGTTAAAGGAAACATTTATGTACATTGGTTGACATAGCTTGAAAGCCCATGCAAAGTTCTTTCAAATGAGGTATTGGACTCATCTGTAGCTGGAACCACTTCAGAGATGTCAATGACTGAGTCTGTTTAATACCACACTTCAGCCATTTTTGAGTTTGCACATGCGTGTCAAACTTCTTGGCAGAGTAGGCTTTGAGGAGTGTGACACTGTCTGTCCAATGCAGAATGCTCTGCATGGGGCTCAACAGTATCACACCAATCCTCAGCCAGGCAGATTCTGATGCTGTTTTGCCTGCAGTGGTCTGCACATGAAAAGAAAAAGCTGTGCCAATCAGGAGCCAGCTTTTTCCTTTCATCTGCAGGTCACTGCAGAGCAAACAGCTGCTTGCGTCTTGAAATCCCGCTCTCTGCCATGTTAAAGTTTCTCCCAGCTGTGCGGAGCAATCCACAACCTAAGCTTCATATGGGCTGAGGGTATTGCGTGCCCGAAGGCACTACTGTAAGCGTGATCAATCATGCTGGCTGGGAGGAGGTGCTTTTCTTGTCTGCCTCTTCCACGTCCCTCTCTCTGCCATCGCACTGGTGAACCCCCCCTGCCTGACAACACCGAGGTGCTCAACCCCCGTGTGGCCTGTCCCCGCCCTTCAGTAACCTGGTTCCAACACCGAGATGCCTACTCCCAGTGTCGGATGCGCCCCCACACACATATTCTCTGACCTTGGGGTGCCCAATCCCCAGGCCGGCATTGATCTGGCACACTGGGAGCCCACCCCAGTGTGCCAACATCCATTATTTTACTGTAAAAAAAGAAAACAATCCTATAAAGTCTTTTTTTTTATTTTGAAACCTGAAAAGAAAGAAAATGGTCCCTCGTGGTTGTTACCGGCCCCCTCCCCCAACCTGCACCCTCCCTCTTCGCACCCTATTTCCCAGCACCCCCCTCACCCATACTTACCTCTGGAGTTTGGGAGCAGTGATCCTCAGTGGACCGGGAATACATCTGCACTCTTCAAAAGCCAACTGCAAACTGAAGAAATGACGGTAAGTCCTATAATGGCAGTGAATGGGGTGGTTCAATTTAGGTTGATGTCGCAGCCATTTTTGGGAGTTTTGGTCCCAAATTTTCAGCAGTGGGTTCTTGGAACCCGACCTCATGAACACAGTCACTGTCATTTCATTTCTCGGTCCCGAAGGTGATTTTGCAGTCACTGTGCGAAATCACCTTTCCAGACCAAGTAACAAAATGACAGTGCCACTGTTCATGAGGTGGGTCCCAAAAGCCCTTGTTGCAAATTTGGTAGAAAAATCCCAAAATGACTGTTACATGAAAGCATCGCTGTACAGTTTATAAGCACGCCGTAACGCCACTTAATTTTAAGATTTTCACCAAATTTCCAACATTGCCATTTTTTCACACTCCCTTATAAACAGTACAGCTGCCATTTTTTGTGTCCTTCCCAAAATGTGTTTTTGCACCTGTGGCGCAGAATGGCACGGTCACTATGCAAAATCAACTTTTGAGACAGATTAACAAAATTCCAGTGCCACTGTTTATGAGGGGAGGTCCCAAAATGGCCATGTTGAAAATTTGGTGAAAACATTCCAAAAAATGACTGCATTACGAGCATACGTTACGCAGTTTCTACACACACTTGTAACTCTCTACACTTTTTCATATTTTCACTCCAGATTTTCAACATTGCCATTTCTTCACACCTCCTCATGATCAGTACAGCTGTAATTTTTCACATCCTGCCTGAAATGTGTTTTTGCACCTGTGGCACCAAATGGCACACTTGCTGTGCAAAATCACCTTTTGGGAATGAGTAACAAAATGATACTGGCACTGTTCATGAGGTGGTGTCCAAAAAAGCCCATGCTGAAAATTTGGAGCAAAAGTACCAACAAACGCCCAGGGCATTAGGGCTTCCAACCATAACACCCACCCTTAAAATACAAGACAGAGGAACATACAGAGAAAAATATGGGAGGCATGTACAACAGCAAACTCTCAGCATTGGCAAATGCTTGTTAAATATTTGTGATGTCGTTGATGAACAAGCTGTGCTTGAATTAATGTAGTTAGGCACAGCTTGTTCCTCAATGACATCACAGTTTTCCAAAAATGGCTGCAATGTAGTACTCATATTGGACATACTCTGTCATCTATGTCTCTGGAGTGCTTCCAGATACTGGTGAGTTTAATAACCTCATTTGAAGGAACTTTTCATGGGCTTTCAAACTATGATAGCCACTGTCAAAGAATGTGTCCCTTTATTCAGGTTGAGGCACAAAGCAGAAAGAGTAGGTAAATGAAAAATAAGGGTAAAAAGTCACTGGAACCTTGAGGAATCCATGGTGTGGTGTTCTTTGTGGTTTGAAAGATCATGGGATGCAGTGTTGGCATTACCTCAATATTGGCAAGGTCTTGTCAGACAAAATAAAGTAGTGACTGCAATGCTTGGATACAGGAGGCTGATATTATTGAAATGTGAACACTGCATCACATTATAGTTCAACATTCCAGGGATTTTATGCCCTAATTTTTCATTTCCCTTTTTTTCTGCTTTGTGTGTCAACTGAAATTGTTGCATTAATGTGTGTTTTGTTTGTAATTTATGCATATTGTATATGCTGCTAAATAAATATACCAATATTTAAGATTATGAAAGACCCAGAACTAATGGAAGAATTAGGAATAGAGATAGTGGATAAACCAGGAGGATTAAGAAACCATAAGTATCAAATAAAAATAGAGATAGTTAAAAGAAACTTTAGATATTATTCTTTTGTACAGAGAACAGCTAAAGTGTGGAATGCACTGCCCAATTATATAGTAAATAGTAAAAACTTGGAACAATTCAAAAAAGAAATAGACAAGTTGATTTATTTCAGGAATTGGTGTGCCCGCTGTACGGGAAATGGTTTAATGGGCCTAGAGACTTCTTCCATTCTATCACCTAGTATAAGACCTAGTATATTAATACCTCATATGTGTCTTAAATTGTACTGCTATTACCACCTTAATAAGATTAGTTTTGGACACACTGAGGTTAAAACATAAGAGAAATAGGAAGTGTAAAATTATGTCATGCCTAGTAGCAAGACCAAATGTAATGTCCCACTTTAGTGAGTAGACTGCGTTTATGGCAGTGATTCACATGGGTCAAATAAGAACAAGATCATTTACTAGCAAACATAAATGATGTTAGAAAGTACTGTATATTATGCATCAGATCTTATCTGCAAATTTGTGTAAGAAAACCTAATTTTTTTGTAGTCATTTTACCTTGTGAATGTGCCATAAAAAAGATGTGCACCATAATTGTCTTCCTGGATAAAATCTTATCTGTATGCTATTTGAGTTGTGTCTGTATGGTGGGCTTAAAGATACAGAAGTCTTCCTCTGAGAAGCTGGCACTTCAGATGGAAGTCTGGGACTAGGATGTTGGGATACTGTCTGCTTTATTTTGTCCCATAAAGTGTAAATTAAGAATTGTCCATCACTGTCATAAGAACATCTCTAATGCTGAACAAAAATAGTCTGAGTTGCTCTTACTTCACAGCTTAGTACATGCAAAACTGCAGCCTGGCTCATACAGAAAAATAATAATTCAGTGACATGACATAATGTCAGTAAACTATGACTTATGTGTCAATCACACCAGTCATAATTCACTGATATCATATCTGTGAATTTTGATTTAGCTATCAGTCATATAACTCACATTTTTATTTAAGGGATCCAGCTATTAAACAAAAACGAAATGGAACATCAGTGAAAATAAATAATTTCAGGTTGGGGTTCTGATGAAATTCTATAACAATCTTGAATTTTGCTTGTCTGCTTTATGATGTCACCAAAATCATTCGATAGAACGATCTCTTTGATAATTCCCAGATGTTCATCTGTCATTCTATATGTCATTTTCCATTTTATTCCTGACATGTCTGAATAACAAAAGATATGAAAGTCAGAGACAGAGATACACTAAAACCAAACCAAATCTTGTTTTGCAAAAAAAAAAATCCTGTTTACAATTCAATAAGGCAAAATCTTTTGGGGCACTGTATAAATAGAAGTTTTATTGATGTTGTCATGTCAGTATATCACTCCTGTTAAGCAGTGTTTTAGAAATTTAGTCCCAAATACTTTCTTAGAAACTGCATGATTTTGCATCAGAGGAACCCGTTTCTTACAGTATAGTATATCTTGACAAAATAGTGGGTACAAAGAACAAGGACTTTGAAAAAATGTCTTATTCAGAAAATGGCATAGTCTCGGCAGCATTACTCAAACATGAATATCATGTCTGATGAAAACTAAGAGCCTGATCCACAAAGGTGAACAAGATATGCAAAAAAGCAAAGCAGATGCTGCACATATCTTAACTATCATTTATCAACTGTGCAAATCGAGTCACAGTGGTAGTGGGATGGCCTGATGAGAATATAGGGTTATGTGGAGCAGTGTGGAAAGGTATGGGGCTGTATCTGTGGAGTGCCCAACATGGCTGTAAATCACTCTGTAACCCCACCGTACCAGGAGGTTGAACACCCTGTGCAGAACCACCATGGGAATGTTAGCTGTGAATCATTCAGCTGTTGGTACCATGCCAGATGCCACCAATTAGATATTGCTGGTTACACAGAAATTGGAGCAGTATATATTGCTTCTGTCCCCACAGCCTAGGAAACACAGTAGAGTAAATGCTTTAAGTCCCTCCTTTGGAATCAACACCACCCTATTGGTTACAGCACTTGACCTCATCACACAGTCACATCTGACCAATCTGACAGTACTCCACGAAAACACTGCAAATGCATAGTAACACACTGCATACAAGCCCAATGGTGTCTCTCCCACAACCTACCCTCCACAGTGTATAGAACAGTTATCCACCACCCTATTTAGCCATTGTCTGCTGGCTCCATGTCCAGCAGGCAGCCCAGTTGGCATGGTCAGGGGACATGAAAAATCCCATCACCATCCACATTGACATCTGTATGGACTTCACAACCAGCAGGCAATGGCACCCGGCACCCAGTTAGAAGAGCACTTCCTGAACAGTGCATGTTAAGAACAGCACTGTAAGAAGAGTGAAACAAGGACAGCAACAGGGGTAGAATAGTGAACAGCAGTTACTGCTACCCTGCAGCTGTCACATCACAGGAAGTGACTGGAGGATGTAAAGAAGAGCTGGAAAAAGTTGGTGGTTGTTTGAGCTGCTCCTGTGGTAGATAGGGCTAAGGCATAGTGCAGCTTAAACAGTGTGGTTTTGAAGACCAGGGTTCTGGTCCCAGTCTCTGATTTTTCTCAGTGAGACGGGTTTACACAATTTTTTACAAGTCCCATTTCACAGTCCCCCCTCCCCCTCCGAGTTTCACATTTCCTCCAAAATCCAACTCCCCCTCAGAGTAAATTTAATATTTTGTTTTACATCCTTGGTAGCAGGCCTCAGTGTGTGTTGCTGCTATGTGGATGTGTGTGTTTTCACTGGGCGCTGTTTTTGCAGGCATCATTGTTATTGCACTGTCCTGGGTAGCACTGTTGTTTTCATGATTTAAACCTACTGCCATGACAACCTGTAGCATATGCAATGTCATATAGCATGGAGAAATGCAGCACGCCTTCACATATGACAGCTGTAATATGTTATCTCTTTTTGTTAGGCATAGGAAACACTTATGCAACATGCCAAATACCCAGAATTGTATACACTGAATGTAGACCATGCTGCTGTGGTGTAGGTAAGTAATGGTGCACACATGTGGCAGGACAAGACAAGGAGGCAGTATAGCGCAGTGGTCCAAGGCTCTGAGCTGCAAATCTGGTGACATCCAGCAGACCAGACCTGGGTTTGAATCCCACAGCTTCCACTTGCATACTGTGTGACCCTGAGCAAGTCACTTAACCTCCTTGTGCTCCCAGGTTGCTCCTGTAAAAAAGCTTTCAGCTTAGTGTGCTATACCTGGTTAAACAACTAAAAAAATTAAAAACATGTCCTGTATGTATTACCTATCACAACTGTGTCAGACACATGGATATCGATGAGTGACACATCCCAGTGTCATCATCTGTAATCAGTACTACTAGCCACTGCAGGGTTGTGCTGTACAAAAGGTCACACCTGCATTTGTGGATGAGTGCCCAACACTATAAAGACCTCCACAGTGCCTGCACATATATGTATATACAGAACACCAGCATGGGTGATCTGTTGTGTAACCAGAACACGCACCTGTGTGCCACAGTTTTTTTTTTAAACAGGAGAGACACACTAAGCTGAAGCTTGTTTACAGGTGTGACCTGGGAGCACAGGGAAGTTAAATGACTTGTTCAGGATCACACAGTATGCAAATGGTGGCTGTGGGATTCAAATCCAGGTCTCTAGGTCTGCAGCTCAGAGCCTTAAACCACTGCATTGTACTGCCTCCTATTATTATTAATGTTAAGCTGGTACTCATTCACTGCAGGATGGGATGTGTACTTTGTCCACACAGCCTCACTGCCTGTAGATGCACTAGCTCTTTAAGGGCAGGCCACATCTGTTGTCCAGCCATGGGGATATGATTACATACTGCGGTGGTAGCCATGGACTGCACTGCTTCATATAATGCCAGCACAATGGGTGAATGAAAAGTTGCCAGCTGAAGCCCAAGTTACTGCCACTCACTCACTGGTTTCCAGATACCTTAACCCTAGAGGTACAAGAATAGGTAGAGTAGATATTGGAGGATGGTTGACCATCTCAGGATAAGTATGCACAGTTACAGTGGAGCCTGCCAGGATGCAATGCAAAATACTGAAAGATTCTGCAGAGTTACATCAGGAAACAGTGCAATTTCATGTCCCGGTTCTTCTTGAATAGGGTGTCCTCTATAGGGCTGAGATCTCACCAAGTGAGCCATCACAGCCCAGCAGTGTTGAGCCTGTGAGTATAAGATGCAGTTAGTGGTGTCGGGGAGAGTTTCGGCCACTGACAATGAAAGAGATGAGTGGGGTGATTTTGGATCTGCAGCCAACTTTTTATGATCTAGACCCAGGCCTGACATGTCTATTTGTGAGATGTGTGGGGAAGCTGAGGCCAATGCTTGGTAAGATTATCTGGTGGTCAGAGGGGGTGTTCCTGGTGTCTCTGAAAAGTGCATTGGTAAAACCCCTACTAAAAAAGCCATTTTTGGACTTTGATGTCCTGGCAACTGCTCTTTTTGAACAAGGTTATTAAGTAGGTAGCTGGGCTGCAGCTTGAGGCACATTTCACGGCCTTTGACATCTATGACTTTCTCCAGTCTTGGTTTAGGTCTAGGCACAGCACAGAAACCAGACTAGTTAAGGTGCATAATGACTTGCTTATGGGAAGAGATAAGGGATAATGGTTAAACCTCATTTTCCTTGATCTCTCCTCTGCATTTGACACTGTGGCCCATGGGTTGCTATTGGATTGGCTTAGGGAGTATGTGGAACTCACTGGCTAAGTCTTCTGCTGGTTGGAGTTCTATCGCAGTGGCAGGACTCAGAGGGTTGTGGGGGAGGGTTCTTCTCACTGCTCATGGTCCTGTCCTATGGCATACCCTAGTGCTCAGTCCTTTCACCAATGCTGTTTGTAGTGTATATGCCACCCCCGGGCAAGATTATTAGACAATATGAGCTTGGGTTTCATTGCTATGCAGATGATACCCTGCTCTATATGTCATATGCATCCAGGACACTGGGGATGACTGAAGTGCTAAATAGGTGTGTGGCCGAGATCCAAGATTGGATGTCGTTGAGCTGGCTAGCCTTGTATTATTGACCCTCATCCTTAGATCACTATATTTACTGTATAGTTGTGTTATGTTTATACTTGTTGTATCCTTTGACCTACACTTGCACATATCTCGCTGTTAAAGTCTCCTACTGTTTACTTATTGTATAAATTGTATTTTTTTTATTTTTAGTTATTAAACTCTAGGATTACAAATACCTTTGAGCAAGAACTACTCATTTACAAAGGCTCCACGTCAAAGGATGGAAGGTTAACATACAAACAAAGGTAAACATTAATACAGAGTCTCAGAAAACAAAATACTGTATTTCAAGCGGAGAGACAGCAAAAGGATAGTAAGGCCAGATGAGCAACCAGTAGGAGTGGGGAGGGTGGTGGTGGGGTCAAGAAGGAGTGGGCAGGCTGAAGGCCATTGTCTGGGAGGGTGGTTGGTATGAGAAGTGCAAGGTAGAGGGGACAGAAGTCTGAAGTGCTAAAAGATGGGAGGGTGTGGGTGAGGTAGGGGAGGAATGGGGAGAGGGGTAAGGTAAGAGGGAGGAAAGTGGAGAACAAGGATAATTGGCCAGAGGGAGTTTAGGGCCACACGATGCCAGGCGTGAGTGTAGAGGTTGACCAATTAGGAGAAGCAGTCACATTGGCTGGTAGTAGAGAGGTGAAGTCATAGTTGCCTTTTAAATGGGCCTAGCGTAATAGCTGAAGGGATTCCTTGTTGAGTGAATTAAACCACTGGGGGGCCCTGTGGGTGAATGACCTCTGGCCAATAGTGGTCTGGCATCTGGGGACCTGGAAGGTTTGACTCAGCATACTTCGGGTGTGTTGGGTGTTGCTGTGGGCAGTCAGAATCTTTTCAACCCCAGGTGGCATGAGCCCAAGGAGAACCTTTTTGGTTAAGAGGCAGGTCTGGTATTTGATCCTGCTGATGAGATGGAGCCACCTAGACTAGGCGTACAAGTCACAAGTATGTGTTAGGCAGGCACCACCCATAAGAAGTCTGCATGCTTTGTTGAGCAACACAGATATCCTGTGGAGGGCTGTAGGAGAAGCAGAGCCATAGATGACAAGCCCAGTCTATGATGGAGGTGACAGAACTGCAGATAGCCAGTCTAAGGGCCTCCGTGGTCATACAGTGTTCTTGCCTGTGGAGCAGGCCAATCCATATGTTACCGGCCTTTGCAACATTGTCAATGTGCTGAGCGTAGGAGTGGGAACAGTCCAGAGTAACGCCGAGGTATTTGAACTGAGGAACCTGCTCCAGTGTAACCCCAGAATGGTTGGTGATGATGAAGGGTAGAGAGGTATGTTTGCTCCTTGCATTGCAGAAAGTCATAACTTTTGTCTTGCTGTAGTTCATGACAAGTTTGTGTGAGCTGAACCATTCCTCAATGCATCTGAAGTCACGTTGTAGCTGCTCTTCTAGATGCTTGGTGTCATGATGGCTAGAAAACAGGACTACGTCATCTGCATAAAGTATTTTCTGATGGCAGATGCTATGGAGGCTATTCAGGAAGAAACTAAAGAGTAGTGTCCAGGGATGGACTCCTGTGGTACTCCTGAGAGGACTGGTTTCTTATCAGAGGTGACATCAGCAATCTTAACTTGCTGGACCCTTCCCTCAAGGTAGCTTGTTATCCAGAGCAGGGCATCCTTGGACAGCCCGATAGTTGACAGTTGCCTGAGTAGCAGTGGATGATTGATGGTATCAAATGCCTTTGTAAGGTCAATGAATATTGCACCCACACAGTTTCCTTGGTCAAGGGTGGTGTGGATGAATCCCATAAATTCCAGTAGTGCAGTGGTAGTGCTGTGCCTTTTTCTAAATCCATGTTGTTGAGGGCATTGGATGTCATAGTTTACCAGATACTCGGTTAGCTGGTTTAACACGATTCATTCCAGGGCTTTAGATAAGGGGGGAGGATGGAAATGGGTCTGTAGTTGGTATGCAGTGACCTATCACTGCTTTTGTGTACAGGTGTAATGGCTGCCTGTTTACAAAATGTAAGAAATTCTGACTCCCTTAAATGCATCTCTTGTACCATGAGACAATCTGTTTTGTGTTTTCTGATACATGACATAATTCTCTTCCTTTTGACAGGATTGTTGACGCCAATTTACATTCCATGACAAATTATTAAATGTAATTATTTTTAACCCAATTTTTAAACTTTAAATTTCAAAGCCACCTCTTTTAAAAAGTTGTAACATACTTAGACTGATCGTCTCAGATCTATTTTGACCACTAAATTTCTTCCCTCTGTATAATCTCCTTATAAAACCCAAATTCTTCAATAAAAGTCCCTGGCACCCTCGACCCCAGACTCTCCTATCTTTCCCCTTCTCCCCCCTTTTAAGATAAGGCCTATCCCAGTATAGACCTAAACAAAAGGCATATAGTACAATATGGGCCTCCCAACCACAAGCTACAGTCTGCATGAACTCTCTTGTAAGATTCTATTTCCTGAAATCCTCAACTATTTTATCTCCAACCTGGTGTGTATAAGAAGTGCAGGAAAAAAAATTAGGGAATTTTATTTTGTCATCATATTGTATGATTTATCTCATTATTCTAAACTTCTCTCAACCATCATTGTTTAGATCGAGTTATGTCAACTACCGTTTGTCAAGTTTCACAACTTGGGAAACATATTCTTCCACTTCTTTTGGAGATTCCAATATCTTGACTTTTCCCATACAGGATATCTTCAGGGTAGCTGGCATGGGATGTGATAATGGGATCTGTTTTTCCCAGAGAAAGGACTTGATATCCTTGTAAGCACTCCTTTTTTTTGTAGGTCAAGACCTACAGTAGCTCTGGAAAGATAAAAATGTGATTTTCTTTTATATTTAATGCTTTTTTCTTTCCTGCTTCTCTTAAAACTGTTTATCTCTCCTGGAATTTATGGAACTTTACATAAACCACTCTTAGATATTTAAAGTTGGAGTACCAAACCACTGGTTACCTGTGTGCTCTCTCTAACCCTATTTTCTCTTCCGGAAATTTCTTCCCCACTAGCCATTTTTCACAAAATCCCATAATAACCGACTTTTAAATTCCTTCTGGAAGTCCTAGGATCTTAAGGTTATCGCATCTAGATTACTATCCTAATCCATTATCTTCTCTTGGAGTTTTCATATGTCTATCTGGTGAGTCCCAATATCCTTTTTAAGTAGAGATACCTCATCTTCCAATTCCACCATATGGTCTTCATATTGGGACATTCTGCTGTACATACTTTTTACTTCCCTTTTAAAACCTTTAATCTCATTTTGTACATCCAGGATTTTAGTTTCCAGTCTTTAAAATCCTATTCTTATTTCTTCCATGATATCCTTTAATTTTTCCTCTTGTTCTTCTCTCCTTTTCCTGTTTTTCCTCTTCTCCTTTGGTTTAGCAACTTGGGCTAAATATGCTGGGTCAGGAGTATTTTTGGAAGCATTCTGCTCCTTTTCATGGTCTAAAAAGGACTTGCAATTCTTGGTCTCATCTTCTGGTATATACCCATGTTGAAATTGTGCTTCTTTATTCATGGCTGTGGGCTGGTTTCCAATAATAGCATTTTCATTATGATGCCATTTCCTTTGCTCAGCCTCTATTCCCATATCTTTTCTTCATCCCTGAGGACCTTGACAAGTATGTTCAGACTCAGCAATGTTAGTTTCCTCACTTTCCTTTGTCTGTGGAAGCTGAAGTGCCTTACTAGCATCTTCTTGTGATGAATCCTGAGAAGTTCTGTTCTTATTCTGCTCTGTTTGTAATAGGGGTATTGTTTCAATATTCCCCATAGCTGCCTCAATAATCGTAATCCCCCTCTGCTGGGGAGTAAACGCTAGTGAATATTCAGTAGCAGCTTTCATCTGTGCCTTCAGATTTTCTTTCAAATCCGAGCCCATTCTCATTTTTTCTACTATTGGGGTACTCTCTATTCCTCTGCTCCACGTTTGCTCCCCTTTTGGTAGGCTAAGTTCAAAACCAATTCAACAGCTGCCCCTGGCAAAGCCACAGCCTGAGGAACCACCACCCTGCACCGTGCTCCCACTTCAGTACAGCAAGCCCAAGTAAGGAAGCCATACATTTTTCTAGATTGAGAGCACTGCCACTATATGTTTATACCCATTTCACTGCCAATCTCTCTCATTGCCTGTCAAGGGCTTTGGGGGAACATGTGCATGACAAATACTATATACATAACATAAATGAAAAACACTATATACATTAATACTATATAAATGCTAATTTTTCTTCTTTGCCTGTAGTTACCTATGGACATACTTTTTGGGCTTATTTGTGATAAGGCCTGTATACTGCAACCAAAGAAAAGTAGGGTCCAGGAAAGAAGGTGTGATGTGAGGGTCCTGAGCCACCATCTCAAGGTAGTGGGCTGATTGTTTGAGGTCTGGGGATTTCAGAAGCTCCTACCAGCTTTGTAGTACCTGGCATGTAAATGTGGAGTTAATGTCCTGTGTCTTGTAATAATGGGTGGTGGAGGGGTAAATTGTACCATGCGTATCTGCTCAGTATGTGTCACATATTCCAGATCCTTCCAGTGCAGACTAGAGGAATAATCAAGCTAATGAAGGGCATGTACAAACAAGGCATCTTGGCAATATTCCATTAAGTTTGGGAGGGTTAGACTCCCTTTGATTTTGCTCAATTGTGGCTTTTTGTCTGCAATACAGGGTATTTTCCCTCCCATGTGAAACACATGATATGTTTATCCCACCTGTCAAAATCTTCTTTCAGAGGAAGGACGGGGAGGGTTTAAAAGATATGTATTTGTGGCAACATATTCATCTGTATGACTTCAACTCTATGGATTAAGTGGAGAGGGAGGTGCATCTATTCTCCTGGAGTACTCTTTTGAGGGTATCATAGCTAAAGATATGCAGCTGTGTTCGGGTGTTCGGGATGTTGATGCCTAAATATTGTATGGATGGGCAATTCCATCAAAATGGGAAGGTGGTTTTCAGGGTTGGGGAGGAGAGTAATTAAGTTATAGAACTTCATTTTTTCTGGGTTCAGTTTATACTTAGCCAGCGCTTCCATTTTGTATAATTCTGTGAAGAGGGCTGGTAGGGAAGTCACTGGGTGTGTAAGGTGTAAGGTAAACCAGTAGGTAGTTTGCTTAAAAGGTGAACTTGTGCTCCATTCCTCCCAACTGTATCCCCCTGATTGAATCATTCCCTCTGATAGCATACGCCAGGGGTTACGCACAAAGGGTGAAAAGCAGAGAAGGCAGGGGGAACCCCTGTCTCGTCCCTCACTCCTGGGGAATCTGTTGGAGTACATGCCATTAATTTTGACTGTTATCTGGGGTGTGGTTTGAAGTGCTTCAATCAGTTGACTGAATGACTCTCAGAAGTGGAAGTAAGTTAAGACACAATGGGAGAAACTTCAGAGACACCCGATCAAAAGCTTTTTGGGCATCCATACTGAGAAGAAGAAGTGGGTGGCTGTTCTAGTTACATTGTCTAGAATATATAATGTTCTTTCTATGTTGTCAGTGATTTGACTTTTGGAGACAAAGCTAGCCTGGCCCCTGTGTATGAACCAGTGTCAGGGAAACACCTGTGCCCAAGTAGTTGTAGAAGGGTGCCATATCAGGGAAGGCTAATCCCCACAGAATACAAAAAGAGAAATGGTGCTGCACTGCTTTGTTACTTGAAGAGTCTGAGAGAAAAAATCACCAGGAACTCCAAAGTTTTACTGACAATTTATTGCCTAAACAATTAAAAAATAAACACTGTCAAACACAAGCCCATCACCTGGGAGGAAAAGCCCCAGTGCTTTGCCAGTCGAGGCTTTGTCAGGGAGTGGGGTTCCAGAGACTGCCAGACATTTAAATACAATTCAGATAGTGACATCATCAATTACATATTAGTGCATAGTGCATTTCTCAGAATTCAGTTGTTTTCTATAAAAAAAGCCAACACAGAGTCCTAGCAAGTGAAGTCTAATCTAAACAAAGTAGAACAGAATTATGTGCAGAAAACAGATACAGACCCTTGCTGGCTAAAATAAGCGATCACCCAATATCAGAAATTTTTACGGAAACGGTCCTGGGGATCCATTTTAATTTTTATCCAAAAGATGGATTGTAGTTTGAGGAAAGATGGAAGCAGCGAGGTCGTACTCAATTAAACCGGAAACAAAAGAACAAAAGAAAAGAGATTAAATTTCATATTTCATATAAGAGGTTTTAAGTCCCACATTTCATTTAATCCATATGGTCCAACTGTATTTAGGTTTAAAATCCATAAACTTTCTCTCTTCAGCAGAGAAACCCAGGAGTATCCAAGTATTGTATCATAATACTGGTGAATAGCTTGTAGTCTTGGCTGAACACTGATACAGGCTTGTATGATTTGCACTTTAAGGGGTCTTTTCTGGGTGTCAGTACTGCAGATATGTTCAAGTATTGCCAGCTTGGAAGTGGCAGGGAGTCACTGGCCAGAATAGATTGGAACACCATTTCTAGAACCTGGGGCAGGTGGTGTTTGAAGGCCTTAAAGAATTCCAACGGGTAGCCATCTCGGCCAGGGCTTTTGTTATCTTTCCTTTTCCAGATAGCAGTATATATTTCTGTCATGGGTATGGGTTACATGAGTGTTTCCTGTTGGTCCTCTGTAAGTGTGGGTAGATTTAGCTTGCCCAGATTTTTATGATGTCAGCCATCTGCTGGTTTTGGGCCTTATGTGTAGGGGGCACAGTAAAAATCTTTAAAGCTGTCTAGTATACCTTTTGTGTGGTATGTGGGACAAATAGTGTGTGGGTGAAAGATCTTGGTGATCATTGCTAGCTTTTGTTGTGTTGAAGGTGATAGGCGAGGACCTTGGTGGCCCTCAGTCTCCTCTCATAATGCATTTTTCAACATGCAGAAGTAGTGCCTGCTCTGTTTTGTAGTTCAGCAAATCTTGCACGTTTGTTTTGACATGGGTCATCTGGGGGAGAACCTCCTAATCTCCCTGCATGTGCACAAAGTTCAGAAAAGGAAGTTCCTCTTTTAGGTCTGCTTGTAGTTTCCTCCTCTGTTTTTTTTTTAGCCATAGCCCAACTTAAGATTCCCTCATAAAACAGTTTTTACTGTATCCCAGAGTATTGTCTGTGAAACATCATGAGATTGATTGTCACTAATTATTTGAGGAAGTCTAGTTTTCATGAGATCTCAGAATTGTGGATCTCTGAAGAGAGTGAGATTAAAGAGCCATTGCCAAGGGGAAGGGTCAGATGCTAAGGTTAGATCCAGCTGGATAGTGGCATGGTCTGATAGCAGGATCTGTGTGACATCGACTTGGTGGACCCAACTGAGATGTTTTGAACTAACTAGGAAATAGTGTAGTGTGAGTAGGTGTTATGAGCACTGGAGTAAAAACTGCATTGTTGGAGACTGGTGTAGATGTCACCAGACATCTGTCAACCCTAAGTCTTTATCAGTCGTCTGCCATGTTGCTATCCTGTAGTTGATTTTTGAGGGTGTAGATTAGAACGGATCCACGACAGGAGCTCGACAAAATTTTTGTTGAACGCCCCGACAGCGACACCAGCAGGTCAACCGCATTCTGCAGTCAGCTGCCGGTTCGCACTGTCCGTCCTTGTTTTCTTAGGGGGGCTTTGTCCCCGAACCCACCATGTAGGGGGCTGCACACCCACACCCCCCACTTAAAGATTATCAACTCTGAGTTGGAGCTGATTGGGGGGTGCAGGACCCCCGACAGACAGCACTGGGTTCCAGCGGGTTTCCAACAGTGGCATGATGCTGTAGTCGCTGTGGGGGACCTCTCTGGTGAAATGTCGCTGTCGGGGGGTAACCGGATTAGAACTATCTTTCCCTGCATCCATAAGGAGGTTGAGATCTCCCTCCAAAATCAGAAGGCCTTAAGTTCTAAAATGTTGTTGAATAGTCACTGATATGTAGAGGCATCTGAACCTGGTGAGATACAAAGACTCCCCGCCATACAAATATTAACCAGAACTGTACCCACAGCCAAAGACAAACAGCCCTCTTTGTCTATGTATGTCGATTCTACCTGAAAGAAAGAGAGTTTAGGGATGAGTATGGCTGTCCTTCTTTTCCAACCCTGCTGGAATGTATTGTCAATTACCTGTGCCATGCTGTACTTGGCCAGTTTTTGGTGCTGTGCCTGGGATAGGTGTGTTTCCTGCAGCAATATCAACTGGGACTGATGTTTTCTAAGATGCATCATAATTTTAGTCCTCCGCACTGGGCTACTAAATCCGTTTATGTTTTTGGATATCACCCTGAACTGCTTGAGGGCTGTCATCAGTATACTTGTCAGCAGTGGGAACTCTCCCTCTTGATCCCTTCTCAGCCAATTTGGGAGCCCCTGTGGGCAGCTCCCCTTCTACCATGAGTACTTGTTCATCTCCCCATGATCACAGTTCATGAGTATAGTATTGATCATCAAGGTTCCATTTAAAACAGGTGTAAGATCTAAAACAGGGAACAGGAGAGAGTGGTGGAAGTTGCCAACAGGCCTCTGCCACTGAAACCAGGGTATGTACCCCTGGGAAACTGGGGACCAGAATCGAACTTTATTACAGACAGATGTGACTTCCAATGGAGGGGAATGGGGAATCCCACACCACAGTCTACCTAGCGGGTGCCATGGTATGCGACATGTCCCACTGAAAGCAGAGACATATCCAAGGCTAGTGATAGCCTTGACCTTGAGAAGGAGCAGAGGCTCCCTAGGGTGAAAAAAGAGGAGAAACAGCATGAGCCAAAGGGAGTACTGGTGCATACTTGGGAGGTGTAAGTGGTAGTCGTTGGACATCATATAGTGGTCTGCATCAGTCTCGTCCCTCCAATAAAGTAGTAAGCTGAATTCACAGTGAAGCTGCCAATATGGTAGTAGTATCCTCTTTTAGTATTAGGTGGGTAGTGTGGTACTGATCACTGGTTCACTCCTTGCAAAAAAATCCATGCCTCAGCAAGTCAAGAGCTGTCTGCATACTTTACAGTCTAACTCCCATTAGAGACTGTAGGTACCAATACATTGATAAACAGTGAAATGATAATGAACTGCAAATATTAATTATATTAATGAACAGTAAACATTGTCAATGACTCAGCAAAGTTGGCCCTGTATTGCGAGTCAGTGTCCCCTATTATCACAGCCGGGCAGCATACTGTATGTCCAGTTCTCTGCCTGCATTTAGACATTGTCTCTGGGTTATTGTATCAAAAAAGTGGCTGTAACTGTCTTGGATTGCTCTGACAGTCAAGACGTCCAACAATAACTTGATCCAAAAGGAGACTGAAAAAGTTCAGTAGGCAAGAAAGTTCTGCCCACTTGAGTGGAATACCTCCTACATTCTGGTAGTGGGCCCAGATTATAACTACATGTGGAAATAGAGTATCAAGCTCTGTCCTGGGATGGGGGACTTTGCCTGGGAGGGAGGGTAAATGTGGAGTGGTGTTGAGGATAGGGAGCCACCCCAATGAGGCACTGTGGCTATCTACTAAATTGTACTATGAGGTCGATAAGCCACTGAAATCTACCTGTGACAGGGTGCAGCGGGCTTCCCCCACCACCAACCCACATCCTGCAGTTTAAAACAGGAAATATTCATGGCTATGCAGTCACTGGTCTAGGATGCATGGGAGGTTAGAAGACTTTACTCAAGGATAGTGGGAAGAAGTCTGCCAGGCTCACCAGCACTCAAGGATAGTGGGAAAAGGTCTGCCAGGTTCACCAGCACTCAAGGATAGTGGGAAAAGGTCTGCCAGGTTCACCAGCACCCCCCCCGCCTGGATTCCATCATGTATGTTGGCTAGGGGGCCTACCTTGAGGCTACATGTGATATCCCTGCTGCTGCAGCAAGGTAGTTAGGTGAAAGCCACATTTTTGCTTACCCCGTATAGGGAGAACCAAAAGCAGGTGTGTGGTCAGCGATAGAGAGACAGGTCCAGCAGCCTCCCATGTGCTGGGCCCCACCTGACCCCACACCAACTGTGTCCCCCCAGGTCCATAGTTGCCCTCCCTCCCATGGACACCCCTTCAAAGTACCTTACTGACTGTAGAAATCTTGGACCTTCTTGTCATCAGTTCAGGTCATACATAGTGCTGGGTCTCACCTTGTAGGCTGGAGCTGTTTTACAATATTTGTGATGGTGTCTTCTGCATGCCTCCTTCTGCTGTACTATCATGCTACCTAACTATCTGCTATCAGGGAGCCGGAGAATCTGTAGGTGCTCATTTGGGAGGGTCCACATGCTGCATAGATCCCTTCTCTTTTAAATGTGTGATCACCTCTGAGGCCAACTGGTAGGTTTTGGCCCATAGGCAGCTGATGTACTAAAAGTGCAGAGTGGGAGGGGGGGTTGAATTTTAAATTTTGCTTGCGAAAGCCATGAAGAATTGATGTATACTCACTGTGGCTTTTCGTCACCGCTGGTGAAAAGTCATTATCAAAGAAGGTTCTATCTTAACCATAAAAGACTTTCTTTTTTTACTAGGCAGCTTGTAAAATAAATTATTTTACGGCCCAATTATTAAAGAGCACTATGATCGAGTAGGGTCTGGCCATTGGGTTTCAGGCCTAAGGCATGATGAATATGGTCAATGTCCACTTTGACTCACTCCTTCAGTTCCAGGGTGGCTCAGAAAAAAAGCCTCTGGGAATTCCAGCAAATTCATCCTCTCTGAGTTCTCAGGGATGCCACATAGGCAAGTATTCTTTCACCTTGCCCTGTTTTCAGCATCCTCCTGGCAGTTTGTGTCTTGCAAGCAGCTGTGCTGTCAACTCCAGTTTGTCCAGTTGGTCATCCACAGAAGTGAGCTGAGAGTCCAGTGCATCAGCTCTGGATTTTCAGGAGTCAATGGATCCCCTGGTGCCCACCACGACTGTATTCTTATCTGCTTGGAAAGCAAGTAGTTCTTTGAATATGGTGTCCAGTTCAATTTTTCCTTGCCACTTTGGGAGTGCTATAGAGGAAGCAGCCTTCTTTGAGGTTGGGTGGTACATCACGATTGATGAAGTCAAGGGTATTAAACTCACTGAATCTGTCATTTCTGAGGTCGTTTTCTGGATTTTGAATTATTGTCTCTAGCTGAATGAGTAGGATAATTGTTGTAGTATAAACAGTTTGTTTTGCAGAGGTTTGTTAATGAAGAGGGAGAGAGAGCCATTAGGAGCTGCTGCCGATCATTCCATGAGATCACCAGAAGTCCTACTTTTGTCCAGCCTGATGTTGTCCTGTGCACTACTACCCACTGAGTGCTATTGCTGAACTAGCTTTCTAGCCATTGTGCTGTATCACCAGTGATTCCAGGTTTCCTTAACTTTGTACTCAACATCTAGTGAGCAACTGTGTTGAATACTTTACTGAAATACAGTTGACTCACTATTAGCCGGTAGCACAAGATAGCAGTGCTAGGGATTGGGCACCTACAATAATGGCGACCCAATCCCCAGCGCATGTCTCCAGGGCTACCGTAGGGTAGGGTGGATGGATTGTAGGGGTCGGGGAATATAGCAAAGGGATGTCGCTATACGCATGTGCATGGGGGGGAGCGAGCATGCACAGCGAGGGGCGGGAGGGAATGTGAGGGGTGGTGCAGTGGTGGGTTGCTGAACCGACCCTGTGGCATGGTGGGTGGGTTGGCAGCATTGGTCAGCAGGGTACTGGGTTTGGGTCTGGCCACTGGTTCTGCCCGGCCCAAACCTTTTTTTTTTTTTTTTTATGTTCTGCCCCCCAGCATGCACCCCCTGGAGTTGAGAATCCTTAAAAAACAAAGTCCCCGGTGCCATTTTGGTGTGCGCTGGAGTGTCAGAGTGCTGAAATAAATTTTCGGCACTCTTGACTTCTTGATAATGGTGATCACCTTTAGGCTTTCGCTGTTATCACATGTAACCCAATTAGCCTAACCCCCCATTAACCAAACCTACCTATTTAATGAACTTCTATTCTGTCCCCCAGGTTTTACTGTTTTGTATATAGAAACAAAACATAGAAATTGTCAGCAGATAAGGATCGCTAGGCCCATCCAGTCTGCCCATAAGTCCTGTACTTGATTACAGCTTTTGACTCTCTCACCATGTAACCTCTATGGTTCCCCTATGCCTTTCCCATGCATGTTTAAATCCAACCACAGGGCTTGCTCCCACTACCTCCTGTGGCAGACCATTCCATGCGTCCACCACCCTCTCCATGAAGAAAAACTTCCTCACATTCTCTCTTAACCTGCCACCTTCCAATTTCACTACATGCCCTCTAGTTCTTGTACTCCTCCTGTATTGGAAGATTCCCCATTCCACAACCTGTTTATGCCCCTGAGGTACTTGAATGTTTCTATCATGCCCCCTCTCTCTCCCTCCTCTCCACCAGCAAGTACATATTGAGGTCCCTTAATCTCTCCTCGTAAGTCTTGTGGTGCAAGCCCTGTACCATCTTAGTCACCCTTCTCTGGACCGCCTCCAGCTTGTTAATGTCCTTTCAAAGGTGCGGCCTCCAGAACTGCACACAGTAGTCCATGTGAGGTCTGACCACAGTTTTGTATAACGGCATCACTACCTCATGCCTTCTGCTAGTGATACCTCTTGCTATGCACCCCAGCATGCTACTGGCCCTCCCTGCTGCCTTTGTGCTCTACTTTGACATTTTCAGGTCATCTGAAATAGTAACCCCCAGGTCTCTTTCCTCTTTGGTGACTGTCAGCAACTTCCCCCAATCTTGTAGCTCTCCATAGGGTTACTGTGTCCAAGGTGGATAATTTTGCACTTATTTGAATTAAACCTCAGTTGCCACTCTGCAGACCATTTCTCAAGCTTCCCCAGGTCCCTCCTCATTTTCTCCACCCCTTCAGGAGTATCCACCCTGTTACACATCTTTGTATCATCTGCAAACAGGCAGACCTTTCTTTCCAGCCCTTTCTGCAATGTCACTGATGAAGACATTGAACAGAATTGGTCCATGGACTGATCCTGAGGTACTCCACTGGTCACCCTCCCCTTCCCTTCCCAGATTGTACTCCATTTACCACCACCCTTTGTCTCCTGTCCATTAGCCAGTTCCTTGCTCAGTTTACCACATTGTCTCCCATGCCTAGACTACCCATGTTGTTAACCAGCCTCCTATGTGGGATGGTGTCAAAAGGTTTTCTGAAATCAAGGTAGGCTACATCCACCGCACCCCCCTGATTTACTTCTTTCATCACCCAGTTGAAGAAGTCTATGAGATTTGTCTGACACGACCCACCTGCTGTGAACCAATGTTGCCTAGGGTCCTTGGCACTGATGACTTCTAGATGTCCCACTATCCTTTCCTTAAGTAGTGCCTCCATGATCTTCCCCACTGCCGAGGTGAGGTTGACTGGCCTATAGTTGCCCGCCTCCCCCCTACTGCCTGATTTGTGTAGAGGGATGACATGTGCCCTCCTCCAGTCCTCTGGCACCACTCCTGTGTTAAGTGACTTGATGAACAATGCTGCCAGAGGTTCTGCTAGCTCTCTTCCCATCTCCCATAGTATCCTTGGGTGTATGCCGTCTGGTCCCATTGCTTTGTCCACCTTCAATTTAGTGAGTTCCTGCAGGACTCTCTCCCTCATGAATGGACTGTTGTCTACCTCTTCCCCCCTTGGCATCTGATGCTCAGCTGTGGTCCCTGCCCCTTCCTCTCTTCTGTGAATACTGAACAGAAGTATTTATTCAGTATTTCTGCCTTATCCATGTCTCCCTCCTTGCACTCCTCTTCCTCCCCTTTATATCTTACAATCCCCCCCTTGTTTTTCCTCCTTTCGCTGATGTACCTGTAGAATGTCTTGTCTCCTTTCTTTACTGTCTGAGCTAAATGTTCCTCAGTCTGTGCCTTTGCTCTCCTCACCACCCTCCCTGCTTCCTTTAGACACTCTTGGTACACCTCTCTGTCCTCCTCCTCCCTTTGGGTCTCCTTATATTTCTGGAACCCTGCCCTTTTAGCCCTTACCTTTTCTTCTACCTCTTTTGAGAACCATAGTGGCCTTTTCCTTCTCTTGCTTTTTAATACCAATCTAATGCATGTGTTTATTACTTTCACTATGGCTCCTTTTAGGTTCTCCCACTGCTCTTCCACCCCCTCTCCTGTCCCCCTATTCTCCAGGACATTTTTTAAAACTCTCCCCATTTCAGCAAAGTCTGCCTTCTTGAAATCAAAAAACCTTTACCCTAGTGTGACTTGACTGAATCCCTGTCTGTATGCTGAACCTCACTATCTGGTGATCACTGGATCCTAGTTGCCCCTCCACCCAGACATCAGTGATTCTTTCCCCGATGGTCATTACTAGGTCAAGAATTGCCCTGTCTCTGGTGGGATCAAGCACCAGCTTCCCGAGTCCTGCCCCCTGTAGGGAATCCAGGATGCCTCTGCTTCTGGATGAAGCAGCTGCCTGGGTGGTCCACTTCATGTCTGGCATATTGAAATCCCCCATCAGTAGAATCTCACCTTTCATTGCCATTTCATGTATTTCATCCTCACGGTCCCTGACCACTTCTTCCCCCTGACATGGAGGCCTATATAGTACCCCTGAGCATATTGCTGTGCCGTTTCCTGGTTCAAGGGTGACCCACAGTTATATGAGTCATTAATTGTAGGTGGATTAGTAGTGCTAATTGCAGTTAATAGTGTTATAAATAGAAAAGCATAAAGGCCAACCCTGAAGCTGCTAATTGTCTGTTTTTTGCTTTGGCTAACAACCAAATGGCATGCAAGAGAAAACAAGTGGTGCTTACCTTATCCCAAAAGCTGAGGATAGTAGAGCAGTTGGTGAACAGTGAGAGAGTCACTCTCACTTCAGAAAATGGAGTTGGCAAGTCCACAGTTTTATACATCAAGGAGGTGAAGGCAAAGCTGTAGGTGTTCACCTCTACTGTGGAGACTGAGGATGTGGATGAGGACCATAAAAACATATGGACAACAAGTGTGACTTTACCATTTATGTCTAGTTTAGACTTAAAAGGGATGCTAATACCAGGCCTAATTCTAAAAGTTAAAGCCTTTCAGTTCAACAACAAAGCCCCTATATACAGCAAGTGATGGCTGGCTTAACAGGTTTAAAAACAGTGGAAGCATGGCTAATCTTAAAACTAAGACCATTCCCAAGACTAGGGCAAAGTCAGGCATAGGGATTGGTGACATTAATCGTCCTTAGGCAGCTTCCTGGGTTTTAGGCATATTAGATAACTGCTTCAGCAGCTTAGCTTAGTGGCTATGTGTGACTGTTTTGGTGGGAGGCTAGTGGGGTCTATTTTGTGTGTATATTATTTGATGATTTCTGCATTACTGTATTATTTACACTAACTGTTAGCTTTGCATTCCCAGAACCCTGGTTCAGCCATTTTCCTAATAAAACCTAACTCCTGTTTGAATGTATAGATTGTGTTCAGCTGGATTATTGCATAGTATACAATAGCAAGAAAGACTGCTGGAACACATGCGTGAAGGAAATCACTAAGTGCCTCTTTTTATACAATGGAAAATAGGTTCCACGAGTGTTTGTGATTGGACACATTCCCACAAGAAACATTGAGAAGTACTTGTACTGTAATGTTTATTTATACATAAAGAACAGTGTGTTAAGTTACATAAACCACTATCAAGTGATTTTCTTAAAGCTTTAGATGGACATGTAGTTTAGTCTCACCTTCAAAGGAACATTTAGCAAAGAATTGTTTACCATCTATGGTGGAATGATTTTTATGTTTGTAGGGGAACATTCACATTGGAAAATTTGCACAGTGGAAAGGAAGGGCAATTTGACTCTTTTTTTTTTTTTTTATTGAAAAATAAGGGGTGGGTGTTAATCACTTTTAAGGTAATGCACTGTTGTTGTTTGGTCCTGGGTAATAACTTTTAATTACCACTATAGAAACTAGAGGCTCATCTCCTTTAATATCTGCAAGATCTGTTGATCTGTTTTATTTAAAGTTATAATTTTAACTGCATTCATTTGGGTTTTAATTGGGTCAGCGTTTTGTACGTAGCAGAGCAGCAACAAGCTGCGATCTATTAAAAGAAAATAAAAAATGTGGAAACTGGATGGGCCTTGCAGTCCTTATCAGCCGTCAACTTCTATGTTTCTGTTTCTATGTTTCTATGACTCTGATTGGTCCATCTGGGACTGAACCCAGGATGTTATCCCAGCATAAAACCCCAGCTCTAGTCCCAGCACAATCAAGACCGCATTAAAAGTAAGAAAAGAAAAATCAGTCTGCAGCCGTCCCTAACATTGGCTTCACCGGTCCCTGCTCCCAGCCCAAGTAAAACCCACGTTCCTGATTGGCTTCACATTAGTGGAAATCCTTCCAACTCAGTTTTGTAAGTAAATCCCCAGAACACTTTTTATATTCAACTTCTGTTTTCTACAGTACTAACAAAACAACGTCCCGCTAAGAGGATCGGATGCCTTCACAAGTCTCCCGCTCATATCCCGGTCCAAAGACACTGAGCGCGAGACATACCACTTCCATTCTCCCGCCGCCATGAACAGACTCCATCATCACTGAGCACGTGTGTTGAAAAGCACACTGTGCTTCAAGTACTTAACAGTTTCTTTACTTGTTTTCTTCCCCTGGTTGTACTGAGAACATCACAACAATGCCAAAATGAAACCCCATGACAGCGGCTGCTGGGGGTGGGGCAGTTTTTGGCATGACAAAAAACAGGAAGCAGAGCCACAGTAACACTGCAGCAGCTACTCCTGTTGGCCAGAACAGTCAATCAGAACTATGTTTTTTTAAAACGTATTCCTACCCATTCAAAAAAAACCCACCAAAAAATAGATTTCAAAATGAACTTTTTCATCTTTTTAATTTTTGTTTTTTACACAGGAGCCATTGTATAATAAGCATAATGGACTGCAGGGTGGGCGTTATGCTGGGATGACATCTCTTCTTGTGTGTTGGATGAAACCCCATGACAGCGGGGCTGCTGCGGGGGGGGGGGCAGTTTTTGACATAACAAAAAACCGGAAGCAGAGCCACAGTAACACTGCAGCAACTACTCCTATTGGCCAGAACAGTCAATCAGAACTATGTTTTTTTTAAAGTATTCCTACCTATTCAAAAAAACACACCAAAAAATAGATTTCAAAATGAACTTTTTCATCTTTTTAATTTTCTTTTTACACAGGAGCCATTGTATAATAGGAATAATGCACTGCAAATGGGACCAGCACCTTTGCAAAATCCTGTGCCACAGCCCAATTCTGCTGGCCAGTAACCCAATAACAAGAATAACACAATAAAGGAATAATGCACAACAGGCTGGGTGTTATGCTGGGATAACACCCAGCCTGTTGTGCATTATTCCTTTATTGTGTTATTCTTGTTATTGGGTTACTGGCCACCAGAATTGGGCTGTGGCACAGGATTTTGCAAAGGTGCTGGTCCCATTTGTAAAGAAAATGCATGACATGAGCGCTGGAGCCACATCCTTGAGCCAGGTGATCACTGTAGTGAAGATACTAAAGTACTAAAAAAATTCATTAGGGCAATTGCTGATCAGGATCACAAAGATCCTGTTCAGACTGCACACCAGGTAACTGTCTTTACTGAGCACCTGAAAGAGTAAAATGGAGAGTTCAGGTTTTCAGTGTTGGACAATAGAAATAGCATTTTCACCACAATGCTTGACCCTTGTTTTAGTGACTGGGTTTCAGAAGCAGCTGTGCTCTGAACTCAGTTACAGCATGTAGAGGCATTGACAATAGTGGTGCATAAAGTAGGTGACAGCCAGACAACAGTGCAATGCTACCTGTTACAGCTAGTGCAGAGCTGACACAAACAGCTCATGCCACTACCCAGGACCGTGAATGTGCAGAAATCAGTTACTCCTTGCAACTAGGGCAAAGGAAGTGAAATAAAACTGTACCCTGCTATTTTATTGAGGTTGTTAGAGATTTCTCCAGCTACTGGCATCCTGGAGCAAAAGACTCACGTCATCCCTAAAGTTGGTAGAGCTGGTAACTAAATACCTCAGCTTCACTGCTATCACTGTGCTCTCAGAAGATGCTCAGCACTGCCAGTGATGTGGTGAAGCCTTGCTGGTCAGCACTGGACCCTAAGTACATCCTAACTTGTTACTGTAGAACTACATTTTCTAATTCTAAGGTACAAATCTGATTTCCCAATTAAAAATTGTTTAGGTGATCATACTTACTTTTACACATGTTTTCTGCCCTGCCCTGTCTCTGGCCTTTATGCCTTAGGAAGGAAGTTCAGGGAGCCATGCTAGTGAGCACAGTTTCCAAAAGAAACCCCTCCTACGACAGAAGCACAAGGCCAGAAGCTAAAAGTTCTCCACAACCACTGGGAGTTTAAAGCAAACATGGTGAAGGGAACCACTCAGAAATTCTGACCTCCTTAAGGAACGGGATTAACTATCTGGAAACACTGCTGGGTTGAAAGGCTTTTCTGAGAGACATACCTCTTGAAAAACAGAAATAATATATATTTATTTATTTAGTTTTTTGCTTTGATTTGAATATCTGGTGAACGAGTCACATTTCCAGTGTCCTTCATTTTTTATGCTGCTAATCCTGGCCTCCAAATCTGAGCAGACTGCAACTGACTTCCTGAGATGGCTTTTCTTAATGTAATCAATAGTCCATGGTCTGGCCATTTGCACCATGCACCCCTTAGTGCTGCATGTGAGAAGGCACACAGTTGGCCAGGGCAACATTTCCAGACAGGCAGTGTGCTCTGACTGGTGCACATTGCTTTTCTAAGAATTGAATCTGTGGTACCACAACACACAGTGACTTTGGGCTGCACTGTCACAGTACCCTGCAAGACAATGGCTTACAGTGGCAAAAGTGCACCCCAAATGGAATACAGCCTTTGCCCCTCTGAGCCATTTTCAACTGCCATCATGCGTATAAACCCATAGGGCATGCAAGGCACTAAGGGGCTATTTTCAGGCTATTATGGGTTCATTGGCATCTCCACACAATGCCACCATGGAAGAGAATGTGGAGGTATTATGTAGAGCTGTGCCAACCCATTACCACAGTTCAGATGCCCCTGATCCTTAGCATAAAGTCATGTCTGGCATCTAGTGGGATCCCACCACCACTCACCACCCAGGTACCCAATTCCTATAATTAAATAATCCATGGCATCTAGTTATACCCCCGATCCCTGTATTAAAAACCTTTTATGGGGTTTTGTGACCCCCCCACTCCTTGCTCATTGTGCAGATGCTCCTGATCCTAATAATTACATCATCCTTGGAGTCTCATGGTGCTGGTCAGATGCCCTTATCCCTATAATTATATCATCCTAGGCATCTAGTGATCTCCCCACTCCTGATCCCTGTTCAGATGCCTCATATCACTGTAATTAAACACCTCCCTGGCATCTAGTGCCCCCCACCCACCAATCGCTGTTCAGATGCCCCTGATACCTGCATTAAATATAACCCTGGTAGTCTAGTAGTTCACCACACCCCATCACCAGTCTTTATGATGGCACACATTCCCTGGTAGTCTAGAGGCCCTCTACCACTGATTACTAGTCCCTATGGTGACAAACATTTTGTGGTAGTCTAGTAGCCCCCTACCATTTGATAACCTATACCTATGGTGGAACATATTTTCTGGTAGTCTAGAGGCTCACTCCCCCCCCCATCGCCAGTCCTTAGGGTGGCACAAATTCCCTGGTAGTCTAGTGGCCCCCCCTTGATCAAACATCTGACCCCACTTCCTGTCTCACCTACTCAGAGTCTTTCACCCCATCCTAGGACCCAGGAAGTCACTCCACTGCTGTGAGTCTGTGCCTGGCCAAACAGTAAGCAAAACATGCAGAGGAAGCCGACACAAGGCTACTGATATGAACCACAGTGTAATTTATTAACTGTGTGAACATGTGTAAAGAATGAAAAAAATATGCTTACATTACTCAGTATTCAAGAACTAGTTTAAAAGACACTCTCACAGGTAAAAGAGCCTGACCTGTTTCACTATCAAAATGTCATCAGCCCACTCCCCACTCCTCGTCCATGGCCCTCCAGTTACCCAAGCAGGCAACCCCTTCCTTGGGATGGCAACTGGCAGTCTCATTGCTCATCACCTCAGCTATCTGCCATCAGAGTGACAGGGAGCAAGTACGAGCCTACAACTGTTTCTAAGATAGACACGTACACACTCTCTGTCACTCAGATGGTGGCTGACCAAGGTGGTGAGCAGAGAGACTGTGCCAGTGACCATCACAGGGAGAGGCTGCCTGTTTGGCTAAGTGCTAAGTCAATGGGAGTGGGGGAGGTGGTGAAGAAACCTGAGTGGATGGGATGGGGGCTTGGATTTATGATCATGAGTGTGGGTGGGGGGGTCACTTGACTACCAGGGATATATTTAATACAGGGATCAGGGGCATCTGAACAGTGATTGGGGGCTGGGAGGCCCACTAGATGTCCAGCAGTATTTAATACATGGATTGAGGGCATCTGAACAGCAATTGGAAGTTAGGGAGACCACTAGATGCCAGGGAGGTATTTAATACAGGGACTGGGGCATTGGAATGGCAATCAGGTTGGTGGGCAATGTGCCCTGCTGTGCACTCCAGTAATGATAGGGTTTTGAAAGTGTTAACAGCACTGTGATTTTGACAGAATTCCAAAACCTCCATAAATATTGGTGTACCCTGTATGTAGGAGGGGATCCCTCATTATCATTGGTGCAGCTGTGCAGCATATTAGTGTGTATGCACTGCTGGGTTAGCGCAGTGCACTGGGGGCTGCTGAAAATGGCCCACTCCTCATCCAACTGTGCTATTTCCAGTTAACATAATACTTAAATGTTTAACATTACTCTAACCTTCTAAAAGGGGGGGCATAATTATATTTTCCTCTAATCACCTGTATTACCTACATGTAGTATGTTATCTGGAATTGGAACTCTTTCTGAAGGAAGCAAACTTGTGTGTTAGTAGAATGCTTTCATAATTCCTGTTTTAATTCAGTATGTTTTGTGAAATAGAAACATAGAAACATAGAAGATGATGGCAGATAAGGACCGCAAGGCCCATCCAGTCTGCCCATTTATTTTTCTACCTTATGAATGTGCCATCAGCCTTTGACTGTCAATGGCCTATCTATTCATACTCATCTGTATTACTCCCTTATGCCTATCCCATGTCTGTTTGAAGCCCTGCACTGTGTTCATATCCACCACTTCCTGAGGTAGGCCATTCCATGCATCCACCATGCATCTACCACCTTTCTGTGAAAAAGAACTTCCTCACATTACCCCTTAATCAGCCTCCCTCTAATCTCATGCTGTGTCCTCTTGTCCTGCTATTTTTCTTATATTGAAACGTGTTAGACTCTTTCACCTTTTTAATGCCCTTAAGGTGTTTGAATGTTTCGATCATATCACCTCTCTCCCTCCTTTGCTCTATGGTATACATATTGAGCTCCATTAATCTGTCCTCATATGTTTTCTGATGCAGTCCCTGCACCATTTTGGTTGCCCTTCTCTGGACTGCCTCAGTTTGGTTAATGTCCTTGTGAAGGTGCAGCCTCCAGTACTGCACGTAGTATTCCAGATGGGGCCTAACCAGTGTCTTGTAAAGAGGGATTATTACCTCTCTCTTCTGACTTGTGAACCCCCTAATAATACATCCCAACGTCCCCCTATCCTTACCTACTGCTTCAGTGGTCTGCTTGGATGATTTAAGGTCATCGGTGATGATGATGCCCAAGTCTCTTTCTTCCCTTGTGACTGCCAGCAACTCCCCTCCCAGTCTATAGGTGGCTTCAGGGTTTCTCTTCTCTATATGCATGATCTTGCACTTCTTTGCGTTAAACCCCAGTTGCCACTATTCTGACCATTTTGCTAGTTTATCCAAATCTCTTCTCATTCTGCCCACCCCATCTGGATCATCTACTCTGTTGCAGATCTTGGTGTCATCTGCAAACAGACAAACCTTACCCTCCAGTCCATCTGCAATGTCACTGATGAAGATATTGAAGAGGACTGGCTCCAGGACTGATCCCTGAAGTACTCCACTTGTGACTTGCATCTCTTCTGACTGTATACCGTTTACCACCACTCTGTTTTCTGCCCATCAACCAGTTTGCCACCCAGTTGACCATCTTCTGACCCACCGTGAGCCTACCCAGCTTATTAATTGATCTTCTATGTGAAACAGTATGGAAAGCTTTGCTGAAGTCAAGGTAGGCGACATCAGCTGCTCCCCCCCTTGGTCCACCACTCTGGTCACCCAGTCAAAGAAATCTATGAGATTAATTTGACAGTACCTTCCTTTTTGTAAACCCATGCTGTCTTGGATCCTGTGTTCCTATGGATTCCAGGTGTTGCACTATCCTTTCCTTAAGGAGTGCCTCCATAATCTTGCCCACTACTGAGGTATGACTGACTGGTCTGTAGTTCCTTGCCTCCTCCCTGTTACCACTCTTGTGGAGAGGGATTGCATGAGCCCTTCTCCAGTCTTCTGTTGCTCCTGCAGCATTATCTGGTTGAAATAATCCTCCTTTTCCCCATCCCAGAAACTAAGTATTCCTATTGTGTATGGCAGTTTTTGGTGGTGGTGCAATGGAGAGTCTGCCACACCCTGAACTTACACCACCACCAACTGCAGCTGTGTATCAGGTCTCTGCACTTTAGCATGCTATGCTCAAATAGTCACTAAACTGTTTTGAGGTGCTATTTCTCAGCGTGTCAGTCTCACAGAGTAGCAGACAATTGTCTGCGAAAACACCCTGTCACAAAATTGAAAAACATGCAGTCACTGAATACTGCATTTATATACTATTTCTCAACACGTACAGTAGGTCGTACACAACAGCAGCCACACATAGACTAAAGTGTAGGAAAAACCCTGCCAAAGTCTAGAAAAAAGACCTTGCTACAAAGCATTCAAACTTGCATTTTATTATGCACAAAACAGTCACTTATAAACTGCTTATATATTGTACACTATATTCTCTGCATATAAGCCTCAAACTTAACGTGAACAGTGGCAGAATTAGGTAGAACAAATATGTAACCAAACCCCTTCCTGTAAGAAATTCTACTGATGGGCACTGTAAAGTGCACATTATTCTGCTAAAGATTTCACAGTTTAAGGGCTGTTAAGTAGGACAAGGCCATTTTATTTTTCCAGAGCTTTATCTCAGAGGCTTTGTGCACCTTTTAGACAAACTTAAAGAGCAACTATTATAATAAAAAGTTTAAAAACACTAGATTTACACAAATAATGTTTTAACTTTTTTTGTTTTCTAGTTTTTTTTTTTTTTTTTGTTTTGTTTTCTTTCCCCAGCTGTTGGTCTGCTAAATGCTGCAGATAAGGAAGCAATTATTTTCACTGAGTCTTTTAAACTGTATCGGACTCTCCCTGCTAACCACATAATTGCTGTTTGTGACATCACCGTCTGTTGTCATGGTGAGCACTTGGATTCCATAAACAAAGGCACTGTGAGGTAAACAGGGGACAGGTAAATGTTTTCAAGTGTTTTCTATACAGATTTGTTAGATGAACTACCAAGATATGCTGTAAATTTTGGAAAGAAACATTGAAAATGAAAAAAAAATGGATTCTCTTCTAAATTGTAACAGCTGAAATATCTTATTTATGAAAGCACATGTTGAAGTGCAGAGTTGCTCTTTAAATAAACAAACAAAAAAATAAAAAAAAAGTAACAGAATTGGACATCAGCAAATGATCATAAAAGATTACTGTAGACTAGTTCAAATAGATGACACTTCAAACTAATTTAAAAGCCTCCCCAAGGGGGTACTACAAACATGAAGCTGCAAAGAATTTCAGGTCAAATGGGCAGCCAAACCAAAGGTCCTGTCCCCAGATAAATTCAGTCTTGGCCATGAGGCAGAATGTTGGCCTACCTTGGTGGAGCAGAGAGGACCGATAGAAGCATATGGTATATAGACAGTCAACAAGCATATACATGTATTGATGTTGATGCACCATCAAACTGGCAACCAGTGTAGGTCACACAGTTGTGTAATGTGTTCTCTCTGAATTTTCCCGGTATCCAGCCAGGCTGCTACATTCTGCACCAGATCCATGGGATGTATCACGTAAAATTTAGCAGCAAATTATGTTTCAGGCTGTCAAAGAGCATACATCATGTCTATCTCCTTTGTCTCTACTTGAGAAAGAGACAAGATCACATGCTCTGGCTGTAGTGACTTGTGGAAACAGCCTCCAGCTGGCTAAGGGGCTCTGGAGAAATTTTGAATTCTTGCTGAGAATTTTCCTTCAAATAATGAAAATGACTTCGTATCTCACTCCAAATATAAATCAGGACCCTTTTATTCATTATATTTGGGAAACAATATTTGGGGCATGCACACCATTACTACCAGGTATTTGAAGAACCACACCTACTCAAAATCATGGTTATCCCTTATATGGATGGTGAGGGAGGCATCCAGTTTTCAGATGTGTAGGTAGGTGCCAAAGACTTGGGATTTTTTTCTTTTTTTTAACCAGGAGAGACACACTAAGCTGAAGCTTGTTTACAGGTGCAACCTGGGAGCACAAGGAAACAGAGAAACATAGAATTTGATGGCAGATAAGGACTGCTTGGCCCACCCAGTCTGCCCATTTCCCTACCTACTGGATAAGCTGCAGATCCAAGTTAACCAGCAGCCTACTTCTTCCTACCCCCACCCCCTAGAATGGCCTTATGACTGTCCCATGCATGCTTGAATTCCACCACTGTTTTTGACTCCACAACCTCCTCTGGAAGGCCGCTCCATGCATCCACAACCCTCTCTGTGAAAAAATACCTTAAATTACCTCTGAGCCCCCCACTCTATCTTCAAATTGTGCCCCTTGTTCTTGCACACTCTTTTTTGAAAGATGCTACCCTTTGGACTTTATTGATTCCTTGAGGTACTTGAAAGTTTCTATCATGTCCCCTCTCCCTCCTTTCCTCGAGGCTATACATATTAAGCTCCTTTAGTCTCTCTTCATATGTCTTCTGGTGCAGACCCTGCACCATTTTAGTTGCCCTCCTCTGACAACTTCCATCCTGTCTATGTCTTTGCGGAGATTGGGTCTCCAGAACTGCACGCAGTACTCCAGATGGGGTCTGACCAGCTGTCTGTACAGAGGGATAATAACTTCCTGTTTTCTACTGGTGATGCCTCTCCCTATGCATCCCAGTATCCCCCAGCCCTCCTTGCTGCCCTCTCATATTGCTTGCCCACCTTTAGGTCATCTGATATGACTACCCCCAGGTCCCTTTCCATTTTTGTTGTTGTTAGCATCTCACCCCCCATTGTGTACTCTTCCCCTGGGTTTTTGTTTCCCAGGTGCATTACCTTGCACTTCTTAGCATTGAATCTAAGCTGCCATACATTTGACCATTCCTCTAACCTTGCCAAGTCCCTTCTCATCCTTTCCACCCCACCTTGTGCATCAACTCTGTTGCAGATCTTTGTATCATCTGCAAAGAGACATACTTTTCCTTCCAGCCCCTTTGCAATGTCGCTTATAAAGACATTGAAGAGGACCGGTCCTCATACTGAACCCTGCGGTACCCGACTAGTAACCGCCCTTTCTTCAGAGTGGACTCCATTTACTATTACTCTCTGTGTCCTATTCTCTAGCCAATTCTTTACCCAGGCTGTCATCTTGGGACCCACTCCCAGGCTGGCTAACTTGTATATTAATCTTTTGTGTGGGACTGTGTCAAATGCCTTGCTAAAGTCTAGGTAGGCCATGTCCACAGCCCCTCCCTGATCTACTACTTTGGTCACCCAGTCAAAGAAATCTATCAGCTTTGTCTGGCATGACCTTCCCACTGTGAATCCATGCTGCGTTGGGTCCTGTGCCCCTCTGACCTCTAGATACTCGACAATTCTTTCCTTCAGAAGTGATTCCATCATTTTCCCGATCACCGAGGTTAAACTAACAGGTCTGTAGTTTCCTGCTTCTGCCTTGCTCCCACTGTTGTGAAGGGGAGTCACATCTGCCCTCCTCCAGTCCTCAGGTACCACCCCATCCTACCATGATTTGTTAAAGAGGGTAGTCAGTGGTATCACTAGTTCTACCCTTAGTTCTTTTAGAATTCTGGGATGAATCCCATCAGGCTCCATTGCTTTGTCCACCTTCAGTTTTAAGAGTTCTTTCAGAACCCTTTCTTCTGTAAATGGGCTGGTATCAAGTTCTGTATCCAGAGTGTTTCTACTGTTTGTTTTAGGTACCTCCCCCTCTTCATTTGTAAATACTGAGCAAAAATATTTGTTTAGTACCTCTGCCCACCCTCCCTCCCTTTATTAAACCTCACTATCCTCCCTTGGTCTTCCTTCGCTCCCTGATGTACCTATAAAAGGTTTTATCCCCCTTCTTAACTGAGTTGACTATCTTTTCCTCGGTTTGGGCCTTTGCTGTTCTGACTGCCTTCCCAGCTTCCTTTTGCTTTAACTGATACAGTTCTCTGTCCTGCTCCTTCTGTGATTCCTTGTACTTCCTGAATGCTTTCTTTTTCTCTTGAACCTTCACTGCCACTTCCTTTGAGAACCATAGCGGTTTCTTTCATCATTTTGTTTTGTTTATTTGCTTCACACAAGGCTCGTTACCTCTGTGATGGCAGTTTTTATTATTCCCATTGTTCTTCCACCCCTCCTTCCTGCCCATTTGCTAGTGCATTCCTTAGCCACTCACCCATTTTGGCAAAGTCAGCCCTCCTAAAGTCCAGTGCTTTTGCCTTTGTATGGCTTGACTCTATTGCTGCGTTTATTGTGAACCACATTGTTCGATGGTCACTAGTTCCCAGATGGCTACCCAATTCTACATCTGTGATCCTCTCTCCATCTCCATTTGAGAGAACCAGGTCTAAGATTGCTCCCTCTCGAGTGGGCTCCAATACTAGTTGTCTAAGGCATGCCCCCTGTAGGGCATCTAGAATAACCCCACTCTTCGAAGTGGCTGCTGCAACTGCACTGCAGTTAACATCTGGCTTATTCAGATCACCCATCAGCAATATCTCCCCTTTTTCTGCCATTCTAAGTATACTTTCTATCATTTCCTTGTCCATTTCCTCCGCCTGAGAAGGGGGTCTGTATACAACCCCTGTGCGGATTGTGGTGCCATTGCCTGTCTCCAAATTAAGTTAAGGAAGTTAAGTGTCTTGCTCAGGGTCTCACAGTATGCAAGTGGGGGCTGTGGGATTCAAACCCAGGGCTCTTGGAATTGTGAAAGAGATGTTCTCATAAAACCAGGCTTCTACTGCTGCAAATTATGTTTAGAGTTTATTCTCCATGCAAGCTAGTGTTGGGGCACTGCAGTAGAGAATCATGTCCATCAGTGTATATGTAGATTTGTACCTTATTTGGCACACACTAGGTAGGTAGATTGTTAAAGAAATGTCATAAAAGTAGTGTACCTAGACTAGAACATTATTTTAGTCCATTTTTTTCTCTTCATGGTCACCCTCTCAGTTCTTGGGCCACAGCTTGAAGCTGGAGTAACCTCTCAGCCCTGTCTGCCACTGCATTTATCATCCTCTCGGTGGAGATCTCCACTGTGCAGGGCCTGAGAGCACCCACAAGTGTCATGCTGGCAACCCGGTGGTTGCTCTCCTTTTTGTTCTCCTCCTCCTCTCCACCAACTTGATGGTGACTTCTGCCTTCTGGTGGCCACAGGCCTCAAAGGTTCACCTTAAGAGGAAGTAAGCTCCCTTGCCTACCACAGGGGTTGCTGCAGTGCCTAACACAGTGCCTTGCCCTGCTTGGACTGGGAAGCACTGCTGTTGGCAGCACTGTCTGCTAGCCGGGCTGCCCAAGCAGCACACTGAGTCCACTCCCAAACCTGGGTTGCCTGCATGGCAATACAGTGCTTTGTTTATTGGCAGATGGGTGCCCTTCCAGGATAGAACTTTGAAGCATGCTCAGCTTTAGGAGCTCATACTCAGAATGGGCACGGCTAAGAGTAATCTTCTGCATCCTCCCCCAGGTAATAATAAGTTATATATCATAAGTAGCCTAAGAGCAGCTGTCTTAGTTTTCAGAGGGGAAGGTGCAGATTGGTCAGCCTAATAGCTTTGGTCAGCTTGATTTTGATTTCTTCACTGCCTAATGAATATTGCTTTTCACCATGATCAGGCAGTATTGTTGTAGTAGAATGCTTGGGACAGAAGCCAGATTGGACAGGAGATGGCATTTGGCTTTGGAGTAGGTAGTATAAAGTATGGGAATGTACACCTCTCTCTAGAAGTGTGGACACTACAAACAGGATGAAGACAGACCAATAGTTGTTGGCATCCTTTCTGTCTCTACCTTAATATACGTGTGTGACCTAATCCCTCATCAAGATTGCTGGTAGGGAGCTTGACGAGAGGAAAAAGTTAAAGATGTGATAGATGCACCAATGTCTGTGGGGGGCATGCTTATGGAGGTTCTACTCCAGGTTGCCTGGCCATGCACTGTTATGAGGATTACGGCTTAGGAGGCAGAGTACATGAACACAGTTACATTATCCAATTTTTTTTCATTTTAAACATTTGTAACATACAGTATACTTCCTCCATTTGAAAAAGGCACTATAAGTTGTCATTGAGTGTCATGATTGATGGCAGCTCTGAAACCGCTTTAAAGAACTACTGTAGCTGTATCCTTTGTAAATAGTAATAGCAATTCCAACTTTTTCCATGTCAGTCTTTGCACATCTTCTTATGGGATTGTTTTTACCTGTGTCCAGTATTTTTCAACATATCATTGGTGGCAAGACAGTACTGACCTCCTAGTGCATCCTGATTATAAATGTTTGCTGTATAGTGTCCCAGTTTTATAACAGGATGGGCTTGATGGTACTAGAAATGAAGGCACACATTATCCTCAGGCAAGATACTGTATGGTACAAGCAAGTGTACTGAAGTGTTCCATCCACTCTTCTGTCACTGAACCTTTGTACTGACTTCTGTGGACTAACTCTTTTAAATAAGAGGACTAGTTAGTCACATTACATATCTACTGTAATCTAGGGCTAGCAAAACAAATGACATTGTACTGTATGGAGGTCTTTGAACTAACAACCAGTTACGGTATATCCAACAGTCAAGCTTCTGACACAGCAGACCTGACCCTCTCATTTAATGTGTAACATTCTTTATTCCAAAAAGCACAAATAAAATTTATTTACAGTCTCCTGAAAGATGGCATTTTTTATATTAAATTGCTGCAACAGCTTGGATGATGCACGATGGACAAGCTACCGTAAATAGTTTCTCTCGTGTGCTGTTTGGATTAAAGAGTGTTACATATTAAACAACAGAGTTGGATATTACAGTGTCAGTGTCTCAGGAGGTAGCATGCTTGCCTCTGGGACTGGAAGATCAGATGGTTGTGGGTTCTAGCCCTATACCAGGTGCTTGGGGCAATACTCCAATTAACATTTTTGTGCAGCACGGAGGGGGGGTGCTGTATTGTTGAGGTGCCATCCTTGGGATGAGATGTTAAAATGGGGTCTCTTCTGCCTGTCTCTGGTTACTGTCCAGGTGGAAATAAAATATCCCATGGCAATTATTGATGAAGTGTAAGGGAAGTTTTTATTGACAACAGATCAAACAGAACATAATACAGGTATTATCAGTCACTGACATGTACCATCATGCGTAAAGTAGAGAAACAGAGTGAAAATGAAAAAAAGGGAAAAAAAGAAAAAGGGACATAATCATCAAGAAAAACAAAACAAACAGAAGCACTATAAAAAAATAGTAAAAGAAAAACATCTCCCTGGTCTGCTGTAACAGCGCAGATACATAGCTAAGGTGAGAGGGAAAAAAAAGAATAGAGGAATGTTATTGTCAGAAAATATCAAGCAAAAGAGAAATACCATTACTGCTTATAAGGAAAAAAAAAAAGAATTCAGTGACAAATCAAGCAAAAATAGCATGAAAACCAGACCACAGTTTTCTAAATGATGAAACACGTAAAGACATCTTGTCTTTCCTATAAAGCTGTTGAAGACAAAGGTGAACCATCTCAACAATGGTGACAGGGGGAATGTTCTTTTGCTGTGATGTAAAGGAACAGTGGACCTGCCAAAAATAATATTTACAAATAGCAAAACAAGATGGTAAGATACTTGAAGAAAAGCAGTGCCAAACTGGTGGATAAATACCTAGTAGATCATTTCATAAGTGATAGTAGAAAAGACAGGAAAATGCCATTTGATGCTTACTTGTTTCCAGAATAAACAACTTGGTAGAAATTCCTGTAGAACGTGTGACTGTGTTTCAAGTACCCCTGAACAGGTGTATCGTGGGCACATCCTTTCTGCTAAAGATTTATGCTTCAAGGAATCCTTGACTGCTAGTTTTCCATGAATACTGAGCCATAGTATATGACACTTATGAAGTAAGTAGCAAAAAAAGGCCAGGGCCCCAAGATACGCTCCTATCTAAGAAAAATAGTAATAATCTATACCCCCTTTGTTTGCAATGTATGTGTCCAGTCTTTTTTTGAACACTTTTATATTTTCACTGATAATTATATTTTCAGGAAGTCAATTCCACAAATTAGTGGCTCTTAGCGTGTAAAAATATTTCCACTTATTGGTACTGAATTTGTTTGTTCTGACTTGCAAAGGATAACCTCTTGTGACAGAGCCAACATTTTTTATATTCCATTTGTAATTCTGTCATTAGACTATCATCATACATTATAATAAAAGAGCATGTCACCCCTTTTACTCCTAGTTTCCAGACTATGAAGACTTAAACTATTGATCCTTGCAGTGTAGGAGAGATCTGATAGATTTTTAATAGATTTAGTATATCTACGTTAGATTTTTTTCAAGCTTATCAATATCACCTCTCTTATATGGGCTCCAGAGTTGACTTGCATACTCTAGTAGTGGTCTGACATAGGACATATAAAGAGGCACCAATGCCTCCGTACTCTTGCTCTTTATATTATTTTTTATTGCCAAGATAGTTTTGTTTGCTTTTATCACTAAGTTTACATAATGTTCTTTAAAGCTTAGTTTATTATCCACCACAATGCCCAGGTCTCGCTCGACCATCTTTGACAGAAGTAACTCATTTTCTATGTAATATTTTGTGTTCTGGTTATTTCTCCCAATATGTAGAACACTACATTTTTTGTTGTTTAACAACATACCCCACTTCTGTGCCCATTTAAATATGCTATCTAAGTCATTCTGTATTCTGTCAGTTTGTTCAGAGATTTTGCAAGAACCTCACAGCTTAGCATCATCTGCATACTTAGTCATATAACTCTCCACACTACTGTCAAAGTCTGCTACAAATAATTGGAAAATTATTGGACACTAAACTGATCCCTGGGCACTCCACTAGCTACCTCTCTGGTAATGGAGAGGTGACCTCTAATTGAAACTCTTTGGGTACGGTGTAAGGGCCACTCATCTATCCAAGAGATATAATATTTGTCTATTCCAAGGTCATTTAACTTTTTATTAATAGCCCAATGAGGGACATAATCAAAGGCTCTTTTAAAGTCAAGTAATATAACATGTGCAGACATTCCCAAGTCTTGATTATTTACTGACTTGCTCATAAAAACATACCAAATTACTGGGATGAGACCTAACACATTTGAAACCATGTTGCCCAATATCAAAAACTGAAATAATGCCTAGCTGTCTGAGAATTTTATCTTTAATAATGTGTTCTAATATTTTACAGGGTATAGAAGTCAAGCTGACATGCAATGTGTAATTTTTTTTATTAGTAAGTTAGGCGAGGGCGAGAGTAAGTTTATCAGGTGGGCAAAGCTTTAAGTCAACAGGAGACGTGAAATTTGATTTCATAATAGAAAAATATAATCCTCATCTTTGTAATATAGTACAGTCAGCAAAAGATAGAAGCCATTACATCCTCACTGGGATCTTTATATATGAGGGAAGGACATGGACATATTCTCATCCTGGAGGCTGGATAGCAGCAGTGTTCCAGAATGTCATGACGGGCAATAACCAGTCTTCGAACAAAAGGCCCACTGAGATGGAACACTACAGAGAATTGGAGTGAATTTGCAAGAGAAAAAAATACAAAAAAATAAACTATAGGGTTCACCATTTGAAGACATTTCTTAGCTTTAGTCTGATATGTGAAGTCCCATTTTACTGGGTTCAGTCATGATCCCCATAGACCTTGGAAAAAGAAACTCAATAATCTAGTTACAAGGGAAGGAGGGGGTCTGAAAACCTGACTGAGGAATGTGAAACAAGGAAGCAACAATGTTGTAATTAAATGCACTCTTTTCAGTTTAGCCAAGCTCCTGCTTTTCCAAACCGCAAACGTTTTCTCCGCTTTCTAGAGGCACTTTTCCCAATTAAAGGAGACCATATCCTAGTGATTAAAGTAAATTCCCAGTAGTGTTACAAGTTCATCTCAAATGGATACCCCAACATTTTCAAAGGGATTATGCCGTGAAGGATTACCAAGAGGCACAGCCTCACTTTTTTAATAATTAATTTTGGAATCAGATATTATTGAGAAATCCTGTAGCAGAGAAGCTTCCTTAACACCAGAATCCAAATTGCATAATATGACACATAAGTCTTCAGCATATGCCAATACGTTGAGTACATATGTATCTGGTGTGAGTTAAATATCCCTTATTAAGTTGTGATTTTGCAACATACGAAGCAAAGTGTCAAAGGAAAATATATATATATATTAAAGGCCTCAATGGGCAGCCTCATCTCACTCCCGCTTATGAGGAAGTGGTGCACCCAAACAGGAAATGACATAAGGGATCAGGAGGGCTTGAATATAAGAGTTTTACCAAAGATACAAAAAGAGGTGGACTACCATAACAATGCATTACTTCAAAGAGGTAGCGCTGATTGACATGCTCATATGCCTATTCCTGGTCAAGGGAAAGCACATGCCCATGACAGCTACCATGAGTACCCCCTCTCAAACAATTCTCATAGTAATATTAGGTTATCTGATATTGAGTAGGGATTGCACAACATTAGGACTGGGAAATAAGGACTTCTTTTACAACAAACAACTGTATATTCAATAATTTAGCTAAAATGTTATAATCCATATTTAGGAGGCACAGAGGCTGCCAATTCTCTAATGAAGTTCTGTCTCCTTTTTTATACAAAAAGATGGGCAATGCCTCTGTTAAGGAGGAAGGTAATTTACCCATAGCTAATATTTGAGTATACAAAACTTATAGTGTAGCGGCCAAATAATTAATAAATGCTTTATAAAATTCAGGGGTGAGACCATCAGAGCCAGGAGCAATATTAGAAGGCAGACATTTAATTGTGCCTATGACTTCAGACCTATACTTTAGTATAGGTTGTGTCAAGTGCAATTGAATATGATCAGGCAAGTCAGGGAGGTGAAGTACAGATGGTGAAATAAGTGAAATATTGCTCAGACTTGGGGAATAAGATGTGCCAGGTTTTTGCTAGACATGATCATGTACAGTATTCATAATAGATGTAGAATATTCAGTAGGGGGATTATGAATAGATGTTCTTAGCACCCACATGTCTGCAATGAAGCCTGACAGTACAGGACTTATAGGTATATGATTGCTTTTTCCTTTGCATGCCACATTTACCCTCAAGTTCTTAAAGAACTAATGGAAGAGCTAGTAACACCACTGACTACCCTTTTTAATAAATCATGGGAGGATGATGTGGTACCTGAGGACTGGAGGAGGGCAGATGTGATTCCCCGTCATAGAAGTGGGAGCAAGACAGAGGCAGGAAACTACATACTTGTTAGTTTGACCTCAGTGGAAGGGAAAATGATGGAATCACTTCTGAAGGAAAGAATTGTTGAGTACCTAGAGGCCAGTGGGGCACAGGACCCAAGGCAGCATGGATTCACAGCAGGAAGGTCATGTCAGACAAATCTAATTGATTTCTTTGACTGGGTAACCAAAATGGTAGACCAGGGAGGGGCTATGGACATGGCCTTCCTAGACTTTAGCAAGGCATTTGACACAGTCCCGCACAAACAATTAATAAACAAATTAGCCAGCCTGGGAGTGGGTCCCAGGGTGGCAGCCTGGATAAAACACTGGCTGGACAACAGGACACAGCGGGTAATAGTAAATGGAGTCCACAGTAAAGAAAGGGGGTTACTAGTGGGGTACTGCATGGTTCACTACTGGGGCTGGTCCTTTTTAATGTCTTTATAAGTGACATTGTAGAGGGACTGGAAGGGAAAGCATTATTCTTTGCAGATGACACAAAGATTTGCAACAGGGTTGATCCGCAAGGTGGGATGGAAAGGACGAAAAGGGACTTGGCAAGGCTGGAGGAATGGTCAAATGTATGGCAGCTTAGATTCAGTGCAAAGAAGTGCAAAGTAATGCACCTGGGAAACAAAAACCCAGGGGAAGAGTACACAATGGGGGGTGAGATACTGACAACAACAAAAATGGAAAGGGACCTGGGGGTAATCATATCAGATGACCTAAAGGTGGGCCAGCAATGTGAGAAGGCAGTAAGGAGGGCTGGGGGGATGCTGGGATGCATAGGGAGAGGCATCACCAGTAGAAAACAGGAAGTTGTTGGCCCTCTGTCCAGTCAGTTGGTAAGACCACATCTGGAGTACTGTGTGCAGTTCTAGAGACCCTATCTCTGCAAAGACATAGACAGGGTGGAGGCTGTTCAGACGAGGGCAGCCAAAATGGTGCAGGGTCTGCATCAGAAGACATATGAAGAAAGACTAAAGGAGCTTAAGATGTATAGCCTTGAGGAAAGGAGGGAGAGGGAGGACATGATAGAAACTTTCAAATACCTCAAGGGAATCAACAAAGTCCTAGAGGGTAGCATCTTTCAGAAAAAGAGATGTGCAAGAACAAGGAGGCACAATTTGAAGATAGAGAGGGAACGGCTCAGAGGTAATGTGAGGAAGCATTTATTCACAGAGAGGGTTGTTGATGCATGGAATGGCCTCCCTGAGGAGGTCGTAGAGTCAAAAACAGTGGGGAAATTCAAGAAGGCATGGGACAGACATAAAGGAATTCTAGTGGGGGGTAGGAGGAAGTAGGCTGTTGGTTAACTAGGATCTGCATCTTATCCGTTAGGTAGGGAAATTGGCAGACTATGTGGCCAAGCTGTCCTTATCTGCCATCAAATTCTATGTTTCAATGTTTTTATGTTAATAATTTTGCCCTGTTGTACTGATATTGCCGCATTTGAGATTTAATTGACTCAGTTTCAGTGGTGAGATCTATGCCTGATTCAAACATATGAGAAATAAGCAGTTGTAGTTTAAACCTCAGATTCAAGTACTTTAAGAATTTAGAAACGTGTTTCTCTTTGAAAAAAGGAACAGAATGCACATTTGGAATCTTTCCACCATTCTCCCAAATCGTCATAGGTGCATAGGATGGACCACCAGGCAAAAACATATCCAGCCAATGCTTTTGAACAGAGGTATTCTCTAATAAAGTGCAGTTAAGCTGCTACAACCTAATTATGGGTACAGTAGAGGACCCCAATGTGCAAGAACACTACACTTCTAGGTGATCATAAATTTCAACTGGGAATACATGAGATTGGGAAATTTTGAAACCAGTGGACACAAATAAAAAATCTATACGAGTAACCAATTCTCCTTTCAAGAAAATAACATGAGGGAACTGATTGAAGATCAGCTGGTTGCTTTGCAATTTAGCTGTAGATATCATGTCCCTAAGACAAGCAGAATTGCAAAACAACTTGGATGTGTTGCCATCCTGATCTTTTAAACTTAAGCAACAATTTAAGTCTTCCCCTAATATTAGTGGTTTGCTAGTGTAAAGGTAAGGATAGATAACATGGAATAAATGGACACAGTCAGATTTGGATTGGGGGCATAGACATTAAGAACCTGTAGGGAAAGGTGGCCAAAAAGTAAATCCAAGAGCAATGTTCTACCAGGGGATATTTTGATCAATTTGCTGAATTTAAAATTATAACCCCTGAGCAGGACTCCCACACCATCGCCAGAATCCATGCCCTGAGACCAAAAGGAAGGTCCTTGTTGCCATGCTTTTTGTATAGCTGAAACATCAAAAGATGTTTTTATTTGTGTGTCTTGTAAAAAAATAATGCTGCCTGGCAGAGTATTCAGAACAAAAAAAGGTGGATAACTGCTTTCTGTATAACTTACTACTGTTGACGTTTAATGTCAAAAAAGAAAACTGATGCTGCTAGAACATCAAAACAAAAAAAAAAAAGGGAAACCTCCACCCTTTCCCAACTGGGAACAAGTCCTACCTCGAATCCATTTAGCCAATTTTTCATCTTGAATGTCCTCAACATCAGAAGGAGCTTCCTTCTGAGAGGACGGTAAAGAATTGTCAGTAGCCCCCCCTTTTTTCTCTGTGTCACCCCACTGTGTGTGAGAGGCCAAAACAGTGAATTTATTACATAAGGATGTCAGGATGTTTTGAAGATTTTGGTTTTGATTTTGTTTGATGAACTTGTTTTTTGGCAGAGACCTGGAAAAGGTTGGGATCCACAGGAAGGGTTGGGGGGGGGCTTAACAGTAGAGGACTCAGTCATGGCATCAGGGGCCACAGTGGATGTTGAACATACATACGAACATACGAAGAAGCCAGCAGAAGAAGGCCATTTGGTCTATCTAGTCTGCTCATATTGCAGGGTCCACAGCTTGAGCTAATGTCCCTGCCCTCCCTCCCCACTCCTATCATCCTCCCTACCTATAATCCTTACTTTCCCCCATGCCTATCCCAGTCTCTCTCAAAGCTGCCCACTGTCTTCAACGAGATGACCTCTTCTGGCAGTGCATTCCAAGTGTCCACCACCCACTCTGTGAAGAAGTGCTTCCTGACCTCCCTCCTAAACCTCCCACCCTCCAGCTTAAGACTGTGCCCCCTTGAGTTATGGTTGCCACGCAGCTTAAAGAGACTCTCCTTATCAACCCTATTTATCCCTTTCAAGTACTTGAAGGTCCCAATCATGTCCCCTCTCTCTCTCTCTCTCCCCTGTTTTCCAGGGAGTACATCTTCAGTGGCTTCAACCTCTCCTCATATGCCTTACCCTGCTGACCCACTATCATCTTTGTTTATTTATTTATTTGTACATATCAGATTTATAGACCTTTGAGTCAAAGACTTGTTTACAAAGGCACCTCTTCAAAGAGAACAGAGACAAAACATAATTATGTAAGTCAGAGACGTTGACAGTTACAGGGTTCTGGCATGCATTACATATAGGATAAAGTATTGGGAGAAGTGTGTTACGAGAATTTAAAACACACCCGAGTTGTTGGATGGCACATAAACCCCGAGGGCGAAGCCCGAGGTGTTTATGAATGCCATCCAATAACGAGGGTGTGTGCTAAATTTGAGTTTGACACACTTTTCCCCATATTTTATTTTATATAATTGAATATCTCCATTTGAAAAGTCTGAGGTCGCTTTTTGTTTTCTGAATTGTGTTGAGGTTTTCCTGCTCTTCAATGAACTTTTGTCTTTCAGTTTCGTTCGCTGTTTGGAATCGGCTTAACTTTTTTTTTTTTACTTCTAGGTGACGTGAGGCTGCTGGAGGCTATTTGGTATGGAAGTAACGACCGAGAAGTGTGTTTTTCAGTCAGTGCCGCTTGAGGTGATAAGGACAGTTAGAAACTTGCGCTATGTTTAATTAGTTGTCTCGAGTGCTTTGTTGTTGAAAGGGAGCGTGTGAATGCCGTAACACCTACTCAGGCTTTATGGTATTTAACACACGGTTTTGTCAATGGAAATAAACGGAGACCATTAATTATAAGCGAGTAATTGCTGCAGTGATACATGAACAGCTATAAAGATAAGCATAGTACATAGTGTACATTGTAAAATAGTAACAGTGCAGGAAGATTGATTAGACAGGTAGTGCTGACAAAGCATCGGTACATGAACAGAGGTCTAAGCATATACCCTGTGTGGAGCCAGGACTATTAGTTTGAGAGATATGAGTGGAGAGAGAGGGGAGATGTGGAGAAATTAGCAGTCCCAGAGACATTGTCAGATCCGAAGTAGTCTGGCAGTTAGATCCCCCAGTAACAGGTCCAGAGGGTATGGGCAGCAAGACAGATTAGATACACCTTTGTAGCCCTCCTCTGGATCTTCTCCAGCAGGTTAATGTCCTTTTTGAGGTGTGGGCACCAGTACTGAACTCCATACTCTAGATGCGGCCTTACCAGTGACCTATACAAGGGCTGTATAACCTGTTCTCTCCTACTACTGATCCCCCCTAGATATGTATCCCAGCATCTTGTTTGCATTTGCTGCTGCTTTCTTGCACTGCATTGAGTGCTACAGGTCACTAGTGATCATCACTCCCCGGTTCTTCTACTCCTCTGATGCAGATACTCGGACTCCAAGCAGGTAGTACTCTGTCCTGGGATTCTTGGCTCCAATATGCATAACTTTACATTTCTTGGCATTGAAGCCAAGCTGCCAGATCCTGGACCACCTCCACAGCTTTTCCAGATCTTCCTATAGGTCCTGTATCCCTTCAGCTGTGTCCACTCTCCGCCAGAGCTTGGTGTCATCTGCAAATAGGCACATTTTACCCTTAATGCTGTCCCCAATGGCATTGATGAAGACATTGAATAACACTGGCCCCACCACAGAGCCCTGTGGGACCCACTGGTTACCTCTCTGGTACCAGATAACTCTTCCCCCCCACAACCACCCTCTAGGTTGTGTCCCTCAGCCAGTTTACCACCCATCTGGTCATCTTTTCCCCAACCCCGAGATCCACCAACTTCCTGATCAACCTTTTGTGGGGCACAGAGTCAAAGGCCTTGGTGAAATCAAGATAGAGGATGTCTACTGCTTGGCCCCTGTCTACAATCTTAGTGACAGAGTCAAAGAAGTCAATCAAATTCGTTTGACACAATCCCCCCTAATGAACCCATGCTGCCTCGCATCCTGGAGACCATGCTCTTATAGATATTCCACCAACCTTTCCTCTAATATGATTTCCATGAGCTTGCCCACAATGAAGGTCAGACTGACTGGTCTGTAATTCCCTGGGTCATCCTTAGGACCGTTTTTTTAACATTTTTTTTAGTACTTTTTGTGTGCCCCTGAGCCGTCGTTGTCCGACCGGGTCAGGGACCCCCTCGACTCCACCTCTGCCAATTGCTTGCACTCCCCAGTCACCCCTGGCTTACCCCCCAGAGGGCAGGGGTCTCGGCACTGTGGGCCCTCCAGCACCGAGACGCTAGTAACTAGTCGGGGAGCCAGCAGCGGAGGCAATTCAAGGAACGGGGGCAGGTCTTCATGGAGACGGCCGGAGACATGGAACATTTTTCCCCCTGTAGGCAGGGGCGGGGACGTGAAATGATGACAGTGTCTGCCCCACCCCTGATGGTTCTACTTGGCATTGGTGCATAGTGGAACACCCAGCCTCTGCCGGGTGTCACCACTGCACCCAACACTCAGTCCCCCCTCCCCCCGGAGAAGGAGAGCAGTCCAAGGATGCTTGATCCTTCTCCCCCGGCTGGCTCTCTGATGACCCGGATCTGTTACTGAACCGGGGTCACCGGCGTCGCAAGCAGAAATCCTACCGCAGCACCGATGGGCCGGCAAGGACTGCTTTTGTGGAGGGGCACTACATGTGCTGTTCTCCAGTCCTGCAGTACCATGCCTTACTTTAGTGAACTATTAAATAGGTCTGCCAGTGGCCCTGCCAACTCCTCAGCCAGTGCCTTTAGTACCCTTGGATGTACTCTGTCCGGGCCTGGTGATTTGTCTACCTTCAATGCCAGCAGCCCCTCCCTCACTCTATCCTTCTCTATCACTATATCTGTGTTCCCCTCCCTCCCTGCTCCTCTTTTCCCTCCTGAAGGCACTGGTCCATCCTTCTCCCTGGTGAAGATGGAACAGAAGTATTCATTTAGTATCTCTGCTTTTCCCCATTATCTTCCACCCACTCCACCCCTTTCTTAAGCCTAACAATCCCTTCCTTTTTATCCCTTATCTCACTTATATAGTGAAAGAAAGCTTTCTCTCCCCTTCTTAATTCCTTCAGTTATCTGCTGCTCCTTCTGTGCCTTTGCTCACTGGACTTCCTTACTTGCCTCACTAGCCAACCTTAGGTAATTTTCCCTATCCACCTCTCTTTTGGTCTTCCTGAATTTTCCATAGGCTGACCTGTTTTCCTTTACTGCCTGGGCAACCCCAGAACTGAACCAGCTGGATGCTTTGGCCCTTGTGTTCTTAGCCCTGAGTCTAATGCACTCATCTGTGGCAACCAATATTCCTTCCTTAATGATGGACTACCTTTGGTCCACCCCATATCTGCTCTGATGCCCACCAGATGGCTCCCTAGCACTTCGCCCATTTTCCTGAAGTACGCTCTCCTGAAATCCAAGATTTTGGTCTTAGTTGGGATGCTTTCCCTGCCCATATCCAACTGGAACCACACTGTGCAATGGTCACTTCCACCCAGTGGATCCCTGGCCATTATTTCCTGTACATGCTCCCCATTTGTGAGCACCAGATCAAGAATTGCCTCAGCGGTTGTTGGTTCAGTGATGCCCTGAGTCAGGAACCCACTCTGCAGTCCTTCCAGGATCACTTGACTCCTAGTACATGTTGTGGAGGGTGTGCTCCAGTCCACCTTGGGCAGGTTGAAATCCCCCACAATTATCACCTCTCCTTTCCCTGCAGCATCCAATATTCGTGAGCTCAGTTTCCTGTCCCTCTCCTCATCCTGATTAGGTGATCTATAAACCACCCCAACCTTACCTTTCTCCCTCTATTGGACCTTAACTGAACCCATTATGCCTCCACCTCCCCTTTCTCTGACTCCTCCCTCTTGCAAGTTATTCTCTCCCTGATATAAACTGCCACCCCCCCTTCCCGACTACCCTGTCCCTCCTGTATAGTTTATATCCAGGGATCACAAAGTCCCAGTCATGGTGTGATGTTGCCCAAGTCTCGGTTGCTGCAGCTATGGCCACCCTCCTCTATGCTAATAGTGCCTACAGGTCATCCATCTTGTTTCCAAGACTCCACGCATTCAGAGACATGACCCTCCACCTAGAATCTGACTTTTCTTCTCTTCCCTCTATTCTTCTATTTACATTTATCCCCTCTATGTGCACCCTTCCACGTACCCTTGTTATGTGTTCCTCTCCCCTACACCCTTTGCTAACTGTGTTCTCGCCCCTTCCACCTCCTCCCTCCAAACCTCTTCTATCACTGTGGAGGGGGGAGGTTCACTGACCTCCTCCTCTCAGAGTCTGTGGACCTGCACACCCTCTGCACCCCCTCAGTAGTTTAAATTAAGTGTAGTGGTTATGTATTCCCCCAGTCTGTCCCTGAGTACCCTCAAAGCTTCCCTACTGAGGTGTAGCCTGCCTGGTGAAAAGAGTGCTTTGTCTGACCAGGTCTCCTCCCAGTCCCCAATACAGATAAACATCTCCTCCCTGCACCATTTCCTCGGCCAGTTATTAAAATCCTCTATTCTTCTTTTCCTGGCTGTGCTGGCCCTTGGTACTGGTATCACCTCTGAGAAGGCCAGCAAACTTCTTTCCTCCCTGCAGATTTTCCCTAACTCCCTGAACCTACTTTGCACTACCTCAACCTCTTCCCAAATGTATAACTAATTAGGGTTTCCTCCAACCTCCCTTACTATTTCTCTTATTCTTGGGCCCACCTTTCCTGCTGTCATCCCTGGCATACAAACCACCCTCCTGCTTGCATTTGGGTTCCCTTTCCTTCTCCAGTGAATATCCTAAATTATGGAGTCCCCTATGATTGCTACCCTTCCATCCCCTGCACCCGCGCTCCCCGTCCTTCCTTTCTTACCTTCAGTACTAGCTGATTCCCTGTCTAACTGCTCCCTCTGCACCCTTGTGAACTTATCTCCACATCCACAATGTAGCCCCTTAACTGTTTTTCCATCTCCCACTCTATCCCTCCCTTCTGACTATCTGTATCTGCTTTCAATTTTCCCTCCCCTCTTCCTTTCCTTTTCTCTCTCCATCCCCCCATTCTCTACTCTGTTTTGCCTGCCTCCTCTTCCCTGCCCACCTTGATTAGTTTATTCATTAATTGAATTATGAATAAGTCTGTTTTCATGGTTTTGCAGCCTTTAAATTCAGATATGGATAGCCATGTGGAGTCCAAAATTTTATTATATAATGCCTTCCTAGATTTATCTGCAATATGGGACCTATGAACTCTCAATTTATATAATTTTTGCAATGAAGATTTTAAAACAAATCGGTACCTCCCATCTAGGGTTAATTTTGAGGGGAATCTCCATCCATGCAGTGAGAAAAGGACCTAAATTATTAAAAAGACATGTCTTTGCTAAGGAATCCTCATTCCTAACAGCTAGTTGGAGAGATCCCAACCAAAATATTGCATGAAAAAATGCCACTGGATTCCGCATATTTAAACCTTCTTTGTGTTTAGGCAGATAGGTTACCTCCCTTTTTACTGGGTTAAGCCACGATCCCCATAACATCTAAAAAAATAATCTTAAAAGTTTAGTTTCATTTCTAAGAGGTAAAGGGATTACTGAACTAGCATATAATAAACACGGCACAAGAAACTGTTTAATAATTAAAATCTGTTTAGTTTTGTACAATTTCCTATTTTTCCATCTATTTACTTTCCCCTTGCAGATATTTAGACTATCTTCCCAATTTTTCTGTGCCATATCTCCTTCACCAAAAAATACTCCCAGTATTTTAATAGGTTCTGGTGATATGGTAATACCCGCTATTTGTGGGTGTCCCATTTGAGACATCCTGACCCACATACCTATACTTTTGCTTATATTTAACCATGCCCCTGAGATTTTAGAATATTTCCCCATGTGCTTTAATATGGAGTCTATGCTCTCCTCACTGTCTAAAAAACGACAGAGGTCATTAGCATATGCCACCAATTTAATCTCCTTGGGTTCATATATGCCTCTGATTCCATTAATCTCAGGATTATTTAAAATATGCTGGATCAAAGGGTCCAGTACAAAAATGCACAGTAATGGGTTTAGGGGACATCCTTGCCATACCCCAAGTTGTACTGAGATCCAATTTCCCTCTTTACCTGCAATAAGGGGAGTTATTGCTGCAGACCTATATATCCTCTTCAGGCAGTGCATAAAATGTAAAGGAATCCCATAGTATTCTAAAACTTGAAACAAAAAATAATGACTGACCTTATCAAATGCCTTGTGTTGAGCTAAGCAGAGCACCAAGCCCTCTTGTCCACTTCTATTACTGTCAATTACATCTCTAATTATAGAGAAGTTCTCTTTAATGTTCCTACCTGGAAGTGAGCAAGTCTGAACAGAATGAATCAGGAGTGGTGCAACCTGTCTCAACCGTTTCTGCAATAATGAGGTAAGAATCTTGAAATCTGAATTCAAAAGGCAAATTGGTCTCCAATTATCCAAATACCTCCTGTCCCCTTTTTCATAAAGGAAAATGATTAAACCTTTTGAAAAATCAGGATGCATTATGTTGTGAGAAAAAAATAATTATATTCTTTGGCTAAACAAGGGGCTACAATAGCCCCATATACTTTATAAAAGGAATTGGATAACCCATCCCTATCTGGGGACGTTCCATCCTTCAGGGTATGTATAACAGCCAGAATTTCCCAAGGGGTGATTTGACTGGTTAACATATCTTTCACCTTTTCCTCTATCTCAGGGATTTCAATGTCCTTTAAATATCCCTGTATCTCTACCCGAGATACCAGATAGGTTTGGTTAAGGGTGAATAAGTCGTTTTCCACTTCTTGTCTTATATCCGAAGCTGTTGCTAAAATAGTCCCTTGTGATGTCATTATCTCTGAAAAGCTAGAATTTGTCCTTTTTTCCTTGCAGGCCTCACAAGGATCTTTATGCAGAATTTTTTTTGAATATTAAAGGTAATTTCTGCCTGTACAGAAAATGCCCTATCATTTGTAACTTTGTCATCAGTTGTTTTAAAACTGTAATTTGTCTAGAATAATCCTGGTTAGCACTATAAGTAAGTGATTGTAATTTTAATAATTGAGTTCTCAGTTTTATATGGGTTCACAGCAGGAAGGTCATGTCAGACAAATCTAATTGATTTATTTGACTGGGTGGCCAAAGTAGTAGACCAGGGAGGGGCTGTGGACATGGCCTACCTAGACTTTAGCATGGCATTTGACACAGTCCCACACAAAAGATTAATAGTCAAATTAACCAGCCTGGGAGTGGGTCTGATGGTGGTAGCCTGGGTAAAACAATGGCTGAACAACAGGACACAGAAGGTAAATGTAAATGGAGTCCACTCTGAAGAAAGAGGGGTTACTAGTGGGGTACTGCAGGGTTTGATACTGGGTCCAGTCCTTTTTAATGTCTTTATAAGTGACATTACAGAGGGACTGGAAGGAAAAGTATGCCTCTTTGCAGATGACACAAAGATCTGCAATAGGGTTGATACACAAGGAGGCGTGGAAAGGATGAGAAGGGATTTGACAAGGTTGGAGGAATGGTCAGAAGTATGGCAGCTTGGATTCAATGCAAAGAAGTGCAAAATAATGCACCTGGGAAACAAAAACCCAGGGGAAGATTACACAATGAGGGGGAGGTAGTAACAACAACAAAAATGGAAAGGCACCTGGGGGTAATCATATCGTATGACCTTAATTAAGCAAGCAATGTGAGAAGGCAGTAGGGAGGGCTGGGGGGGATACCGGGATGTATAGGGAGAGGCATCATCAGTAGAAAACAGGAAGTTGTTATCCCTCTGTACAGACAGTTAGTTTGACCCCATCTGGAGTACTGCATCCAGTTCTGGAGACACCATCTCCGCAAAGGACATAGACAGGATGGAGTCAGTCCAGAGGAGGGCAACTTAAATGGTGCAGGGTCTGCAAGAGAAGCCATATGAGGAGAGACTAAAGGAGCTTAATATGTATACCCTTGAGGAAAGGAGGGAGAGGGGTGACATGATAGAAACTTTTAAGCACCTCAGTGGAATCAACAAAGTCCAAGAGGGTAGCATCTTTCAGAAAAAGAGTTGTGCAAGAACAAGGGGACACAATTTGAAGATACAGGGGGACAGCTCAGGGGCAATGTGAGGAAGTATTTTTTCACAGAGAGGGTGGTGAATGCATGGAACAGCCTTCCTGAGAAGGTTGTGGGGTCTAAAACTATGGAAGAATTCAAGAACGCATGGGACAGACATAAGGCAATGTTTGTGGGGGGGGGGTAGGAAGAAATAGGCTGTTGGTTAAATAAGATCTGCAGCTTATCCTGTAGGTAGGGAAATGGACAGACTAGGTGGGCCAAGCGGTCCTTATCTGCCTTCAAAGTCTAAGTCTATGTTTCTATATATTCCCAGAATTTTGTATTAGATGTTTGTTTCCCATGTTTTTGGAGCCATTCTATTAGATCTTTTTTCGTGTGCTCCCACCACAAACCCAAGTCCTCATATAAATCTACTACTGAAATTCTAGCCATGATGATAGACGCAATGTTCAATCTAACCACTGGTTCCTTAAGAATGGAGGTGTTTAGTCTCCATTTAGAGGTGAAGGGTGCTATTGTTTTATCCACTGGTATATTAGTTTTAAGCAGTAAATGGTCTGAGAATTCAATTGAAATAGTAGAAGTGTTTTTTGTCAATAGTTGTTTTGATACCAAAATATAATCAATCTTAGATGTTATTGTATTTTTAACAAAAGTATGAGTGATCTTAGAAGCTGCATGTACTGAACAATCAGTAAGATCTGCAGTATCTACTAAGTTTTTAAAGGCCACCGAGTCACAGTAAACTTTTTTGGCCCCAGCTGCTGTTTCCTGATGTCCAAGGTGCAATTAAAATCCCCTCCTAAAATAATTGCTTTAGCAGTGGCCAAAAAGGATTGTAACTGTTCAAACAATGCAACTATGACTGCTTTATTCTGGGGTGCATATATTGAAATGAATCTGTAAGGGATATCCTGCCAAATACCATCTACCAACAGAGCCATTCCTGGGATAATATCCATTAATTTTTTTAATGTGAAGTTATACCCTGAAAATAATATGTCCACTCCATCAGCCTGGTCTGTCCCAAAAGACTAATGTGATGGTCCCCAGACCCAATTGTTCTTAGCAAACTGCATAGCAGAATATGTATTTAACCAAGTTTCTTGCAAGAAAGATACTGAAATACCTAAATCATGCAAAAGGGAAAAAAATGCAGATTGTTTCCTAGTATTTCTTATGCTATGAACATTTAGAGAGGCAACTGAAAGAAAGGCATAAGAAAAGGTTATACAAGAATTCCCATTCCCCCTTTTTTTGTTTTGTCCTCAGTATGGCTTTCTTCTCTTCTTTTTTTCACATTTCTGAGATGATGGTTGGTCCACCACCACAGCCCCAGATCGTGATGAAGCATCAGACACTAAATCATCCCGCTCAGATTCCCCCCCCAACTTTTAACAGATAACGCCTCATATTGATTTTCAGTCACCAGTTCTCCTCCATCTGTTCCAACTTTAGTAAGCCTCAAACTGTGTCTTCTGGGTTCAGTTTAGACCATGCAGCTTGGCGTGGAAACATATCAGATGCTGTGTTATCCTCTGTAGCAATGGGGTTTCATTGGGCTGTGACTTCTGGGAGGAGCAACCGCCTCCTCGGATCGCATTTCCTCAGGTCATTCTGGTGAGAGAGGGGGGTCCAAAATGCAGTCTTCCACCAGAGTTCTATTAGCCATATCAGGATCTGGAGGAGAGGTAGAGTGTTCCTTAGGCTCCACCAGGTGTGTCCTGGATGGAGCGCCATCAGTGCCTGTCGTAAATGATTCATTTTGGGCTTTCCTGACCAAGTCATCAGGATTTACTGTTCGAGTTTTATTACAGACCACCCAGGAGCAATCCTGAAATAGATGTCCATGCTCTTCACCAAATTGCATTTGGAATGATTCATGCACTTAGAGCTTGTATGATTACATTTTCCACAGATAGTACAACGCAGTCTGTCACAAATGTTGGACAAGTGTGTCCCAGCCTCACATTTATAACAAGCCTTCAGCTGGCCTGAATAAAACCATGCTCCTTGATCTTTTCCCAAGAAAAAACTATTAGGAATATGAGGAAATCCCTTCAGCTGTTTGCTTCAATTTTACCCTGAAATGCCAACCCCCAGTCCAGAAAGCTTCCAAATCCAGAATGGCTTCAGGTGCACTTAAAACTTCACAGTGTTGCTGGTGACAATCATAAATGTCACAGATGTGAATATTTTCATTTCTGAACATGATTGTTACCAGTTTAACCAGAGGTTTAGTTAAGGGGATGGCAAAAAAATGGAGTCCATAATGGAGCAAACTTGATTTGGTTGTAGAGCATCAAAAACTTCTCTAGACCTGCTAGTGTCCTGAAGCTGATGTGAAAAGTGTCCTCTCCGGACACATGTATTAATGCATAAACATGTTGTGCTGAAAATCTCAAAGATTCTTTTAGAAGATTCTTCCCAACATATAGTCTGTCTGGATGTACTTCCAGACCCCCTTTGTACTGTAGCCTAACTGCGTTCCTATGAAGAGTGGACTCAGATCTGTTAAAAAGGTCTGAAAATCTTGGCCGGGGTGGGGAGTCAGCATTTCGCTCCCCTGAAGGTTTTTGATTTTTATCCTGTGAACCCTGAGGAGAATGCATAGAATCTTCATTTGGGGCCCTCCTGGGTTCATCAGGTACTTCCGTATGGTCAGGGGCTTCATTATTCTTATCATTCAGTGCTGGAAACTCTGGTGCCAGCAGGTCCAAATTCTGAAGTGGGACCGACTGCATGTCTGTCCTCTGCCCCTGTATTTGTGCTGGATTATAATTCAGGACTGAAGCAGTACCGGCAGATAATTCAAGTTTTGGGAACAGTACCAGATTTTCATAATTTTTATTCAGATTCCGGTCCATCAAGGGGTCTATAGCAACAGGGATATCCCGGATGCCTGATGTGGGGGAAGGATGTGTTTGTGGCCCTTCAGAATCCTCCATTTTCCTTGCCATACTGTTTTTAAATGTCTCTGGGACTTGTTCCTGTCTCATCAAACCCCCTTGATCATCTGAAGAAGTACCTGCTTGTGATGATTTGTAAATTGGAGGAACTCAAGCAGAATTTGCAGCCGTAACATGAGTCATATATACAGATCTGAGCAATACTGCCTGACTCATAGCAACTCCTGTCCATTCTAAAGTCCCAATCCCTGCTACCTCTGATGGTAGTTGTGAGGCGTCCCAGTCAGGATCCAAGTTCCATCACCAGCTGGTCTCCAGCCCGCTTCACTGAGAGCTCTATCCTGGAACCAAGTATCACCCATGGCAGATATGTGAGCAAGACCAAACTGTTTAGTAATATGCTGTCTAGTGGTTTTCATATTTGTAGAAGCATTATTTACAGCAGAATCATAAGTAACAGATGTTTCTGACCTGATTTCAGTAGCCTTGGTAGTGGGGACTGCAGGGACTATAGCTTTTGTTCTATGTTTTAGAGCCAGTTTCCTTTTTTCATAGCATCCTTCATCTTCAGCAAACATGCTTAGTATCACTGTCCATTGTTCCTCAATGTCCTTCTCTGGTTGGGCAGCAGCAGCTGTGATATCAGTGGTTTCAGAGACAGCATTGGAGTTATCCATCAAATTTTGTGTAGCAAACTCATAACCGTCCTCATCCTCATCCTCTTCCATATATTCCTCATTTTCTATATCAGTTTCTGCATTACCTGTTTGACAAACCAAGATTGTGTGAGAGGATAGCTCCCCAGCCTGCAGTAGCACTCCCTCCTCTACTGCAACCAGATCCGCCATCTTGGAAAAAAGGGGCCAACAGAGCCCACTCCCAAGAGTAGTGGAGTTTCCTCACATTCATGGCCAACAATCCCCCATGAATAAAACCAGTCCATGTGGCTTTGTGCATCTTTCCCTGTCAAAAATTGCAAATACATAAATAAATACAAAAACATATAAATAACTAACTAAATAATAAGAACACAAGAAAGTAGCCAGCAGAAGGAGACCTCCTGGTATATCTAGTCTGTTTGATTTGTCATAAGGTTTTATATTTTACCCCTACACCTGTGTCTCTGACCCCCCTTCCTTTCCCTTCCCCCTTCCTTGGTCCCATGACTTCCCACTGTGTTTGTCCCAGGATCTTTTGAATGATCCCACTGTCCTAGCTGTTACCACCTCCTCTGGTAGTTCATTCCAGGCCAATACCACCCTTTCTGTGAGGAAGTGCTTCCTCATCTCCCTCCTGTATCTTCCCCCCACCAGCTTTAGGCTGTGTCCTCTGGTGGTGGTGTTTTCTCTCTTGCTGAAGAGACCCCCACACTCTACTTTGTTTACTCCCTTCAGGTACTTGAAGGTCTTTATCATGTCCCCCCCTTTGCCTCCTCTCCTCTAAGGAGTACATCCTCAGGGCTTCAAGCTTCTCCTCGTATGATTTGTCCTGCTGTCCCTTGATCATTTTAGTTGCTCTCCTCTGCACCCCTTCCCGCAATTTAATACCCTTTTTTAGGTACGGGTGCCAATACCTCACTCCATGCTCCAAGTGAGACCTTACCAGTGATCTATATAACAGCAAAATAACCTTGCTGTGCCTGCTACTGGAACCCCTTACAATGCATCCCAGCATCCTGTTGGCTTTCATCACTGCTTTTTGCATTGAGTGGATTGCTTCAAATCACTAGTAATTACTACCTCTAGGTCTTTTTCCTCTTCAGATGCAGCTACCTGTACCTTTCCTATGTAGTACTCTGCTCTTGTTTTTTTGCCCCGATGTGCATCACCCTGTACCTTTTGGCATTAAACCCCAGCTGCCAAATCCCCGACCATTTCTCCAGTCTGGCTAGGTCCTCCCTTAACTCTTGTATCCCCTCCTGGGTGTCCACCCTCCCACAGAGTTTGGTGTCGTTAGTGAAAAGGCACATTTTGCCTTGAATGCCCTCCCCAATGTCACTTATAAATACATTAAACAGTACTGGGCCCTGTTTGAGGAGGTGCTTAACTAGGTATCGCTGGCTGCCAATTAGTGGAGCACAGAGTCCCTCTTTAGTTATTGCAAGTCATGTGCAACTGTGTGGTGCATTTCTAATGTGGACTCCTATATATGAGGACATGATCTAAAGTAACCTACAGTTCATTTTACTTGTGGGCAAAGCCAAGGTTCAAGCCTTGGTACCCAGAAGGGAAAGGCCTATGTTATTTTACAGTAAACAGCTGAGGTCATTTAACATAGTTGTAGCATCCTGCAGATCAGAACAGAAATGCATTTTATAGTAAGGCAATTACAGACTTTCATGATGTCAATGGTAAACTGCTATAAAATGCACTTGTATGTTTGATAAACTGCATTGTTATCTTGGCTGCTATAAAACATATCACATAGTTCAATCTAAACACCTGTTGTGTACAAAAATAGAGTGTAACAATATGGTAATTTAAACAAGAATAAAACTGATTAAAGCTAGTTAAAAATCTGTATATAATTGCATGTAACACCTTTTTTCTCAGAAATTGTTTCTGTATTAGAAAAATTAAAGTCTCATTTTTGCTTTTGAAGGCAAAGTAAAAAAAATATGTGGTAACTACAAATGAATGTCTGAGTACACCAAAAGTAGATTACAAGGAAAATGAGTAATATCTTGTTTGTCATGATTAAACAATATTGTTTTTATAGCTTTTCTTCAGCATCAGCCTTAAGGGTTGCTGCATCTTTAATCTGTGTTTATGTACTACAACATGTTTCAAGGCTTGATATAATGTGCTGATTATAATTAAAATGTCAGTTATAAAACAATGATCATCCTTCACAGAGTAGAGCAAGTTTAAACTTAAAAGGCTCCTTTAAGTTACTATATCTTCAAAAAGGAGATGAAAAGTCTAAAAAAATTTCTTATAAGGAAAACTCTGCCCTTTTAAAATGTAATTATAACTATGCCCAAATGATGATGGATTGATCATATAAAACAGGGATTACAAAATAAAGTGCATCCTATAAAGACTAAAACAAGTTACTGCTCATCATTGAACTTAATTACAACATATCAAAGCTTTCCAGAGTTTAATCAGCCACCACATGCAAGGCCTAACCTTTTCACAGTTGTGCCCATATTCCTGATTTTTCACCTGCTTTAGTGAAAGATGATAAGAACATTTTGATGAGTGCGACTTGTATACAATGCAAAAAAAAAAAAAAGAGATTTGGTGCTTTCATCTCCACTTTTTTTTTAGGCCATGTGATAGATGGCTTTCTGTGCCACCCCAGTATAGTTGCTTATTGTAGCTACTTGATAAACAGATAATGGGAGTCATTATAAGGTGATTAACACGTTTGCTTATGTACTATAAGTAGAGCTAAAGTAAAACAATCAAATCTTTCAACAGTTCTGTATCCAACCATGTTATAGACACCATTTTACTTGTGCTTGAAAAATTAAAATCTGTCATTTCAGGGATTGAAAGTACGAATGGATATAGAGCCATCAGATCAATCTCTTCAAGAGGATTTTTCCCCAGATTTTTACACCTGTATCATTGTAAAGAAATTGTTGAGCCTTTGGATTATGACTTACTGACACTTTGGCACCATGCATTATGTCCTGGTGACAAACACCATGGCTAGTCCCTACATATCCTACGCTATTCATTAAGGCATTGCAAATACTCCCAATAAGGTTTGACTGGACTATCAATAATTGTCCTTGTTCACTCAATCTACAGTTTTCTGGACATTTAAAAGTAAAACTGCACTTGTTTCATTCTGCTGGTGACAATTTCAAACAAGCAATCAAAATGATGACCTCCTGGACTGAAGCTTCAAGTCATCAATTCTGGTACAAAGTAAAACTCCAACAAAAGTTTGGCAGCTTTACTTTTCATCAGTATTTGGCTATAAAACCAGTTATTGACTCTTACCAACTACTGTACATATCAGCACCAAAGTATAACAACTTGCTGGGCAATTTCTCACAGTTCATTGTACTATGGTCAGGAATGTCACAAATGCTGCAGCTTTTTTGAAAAATGGTCAGATGCAGTCATTCCTTGACTATACTGTATGTTCATTTTGCTACAAGAAAAAAATGATAATCACAATTAACTGAGGTTTAGTAAAACACACTAGTTAATTTTGTTAAATTATATGCTGTTCTTAATATGTGTTGCAGGTACTGTGTATTTTCTTTAAAATCACTTATTAAAATGTGAAATCTAACCAATATCTTTTCCTTGCAGCATGCATAGTCACTGATGTACCCTTGTTTTTCTTTAGCAGCAGTGATTTGTTTATTTGAAGGCAACTATTTATAGTCAACCTGTTGTATCAATCTGTTTCAACAGGAATCTTAGTAGAGGTTTTACTGTAGTCACTGCATATATACAGTACATCTAGATAAATCCGGGTGGCCTTGATGGACCACTTGTATTTTTCTGCCTGTATTCTATATTTCTATGCGTATGTGTTGGATTGTCAAGTGAAGGATCACTGTGACCATCTCCCTAAGAAGCACATTCAAGTTCATAATCAGCAGGCCCATTCCAAATACGCAGATATTTGAATCAACATCTACTCAAAATGAAAGCATGTGTACATGGAAAAATCTATTCTGCCACTCACAAGAAGGCTCAGCTACTGTTCCATTTAGGTGAATTTTATATATTTATTTAAATGTTTCACCAGGAGGGCATACTGAGCAGGGCTGCTGTTTTCCAGATGCGTCCTGGGGGGACGTGGGAGGAGGAATACAATTGATATGCATACATTTGTAACAGTTAAAATAATAGTAACATAGAGCTGATAATTACAGCAATAGTACAGTAGTATATTACAGCATGAATAAAATGTACAGAAATGGATAGGTGACCTGCTTATAACAGCAGGTGCAACATTTGATAGAACATTGCTATTGACAAGCTAAGGTACATGATAAGGTGAATAATGTACACCTTTGCTGCCCTCAGTTGTTTCAATCTGTATGGCAACAAGAAGTTTTCTGAAAGACTGCCTTAGTACAAGATGTTAAGTGTATGAAGACTACCAGACTGTTCACACCTAACCTGGCAGATAATTAAGTGATAACATTTAGTTAGTTGGAGTATACAAAGCAATAAATGGTTTCTGGGGATGATTGATTTAAGCCAGTTACCGTGCGTATACTCCAACTAACTGTATGCTATTACTATTATATGAGTTGGCGTGGTCGGCTGGGGGGGGAGGTTGAAGAAGACACCATGTTTGTGTGTTTTCCTATGGTTTGTTTTAATGTAGAGTATTGCAGAATCAGGAGCTCTGTATGGTAAAAGGTCAAACCTGGTACAGTAGTTTGCTGTCTTTTCCCTGTGTCAATATTGGAAGGGGACAGCTGTTGTGAGAAAAGAATCTGTTCTACTTCATAGCAGATGCCAGTCATTATTGTGTGGGTGGAGCCTATTTGCCATCTGACAGCTGGTGAAAGAAGATTAATGATTTCCATTGCGCTATCATTATTTTTTGTTGTCAGGTATTTTTATGTAACTTACTGTATTTAAGTTTCTGTTATGTTTTTCCTATGTGGTGTGTGGCAGCATTTCTGTATTGAAGATTGCTGTTCATCTCATTTATGTGGTGGAACGTCTTTCTTTACACTTCTCATTTTCGGTGATGTCTCTGCATAGACATCATTTGGGATTCACTGAGGGCCACAGAGTTTCTTTTGAAAGGTATTCAGGAGTGCATTTGGATGTCTGTGGGTTTTTGGGACTTTCCAGTTTAGTGATTTTTTTGAAGAGCAAAATTAGGTAGCAGTGTGTTTTGTATACAGTAAGAGACCAGGAAGTGCAGTCTTTTGTTCTGTGAGTCTGAATGGCTTTGTCCATGGCTGTATAGTGTTTGGTACAGATTTGTGTAGTGCAGCTCTTATAGCTGAATTAGTTTTCATTGACATAGTTAAAAAGTGCTGTTATTTTTTATTTAAAATGAATGGGAACTGTTTTTGGCGGTGGAGGTTTCTAATGCAGTCTTCGTGTTTCAGAGGTGAAGGGTGGGTATGCGGTGTGGGTGTCAGGCAGTGTGAGACACTGTTATCAGGTGTTTCTGTGCATAAACTGGAAATTTTGTGAAATTGTGTTTTTGTTTAAAAATGTGTTTCTGTGTTTCACTTCTAAGTGTGTAATGGTTTATCATTACTGTTTTTGGTTCTGAGGTAACAGCGTTTGTGTTTACTTTTTACAGGGAGAAGTTTTGATATAAACCTGATAGGAAATACCTTTGACATATTTTTTTGCCCATTTCAGTTGTTTTTCTGTGGTTCTTTCATCTTTTTCTGACAGTATGGTGGCTTTTTCTTCTTCCATCAAGCTTTGAAATCTGCTTGTGTGTTCAGAAGCTGCTGACGTGAAGGGCTGTTAGGACACCATTTTTTTCTCTTTTTTTTGATGTCCAAGGTGTGATTAATTGACTATGGGCATGGCTACTGGTTCGTTAACTGACTGTGGGTGGGGTTTAGGTGAATAACCAGCTCTGGGGGTATTGTTTTGAAGTTTGTGGCAGAATAACTGATAGTAACTCTATTCTGATTGGATGAAAATAGGTAGCTCTCTTATAATGGATGGCAACTAACATTAAGGGAAATTGTAATGTTCCAGGAGTGACTATGGCAATTGGTGGATACTAAGGGTGGCAGATAATTGAGGGAATTACTATGGAGGATGATTGATATGGGGGGAAAAAAACTGTAGAGAGTGTGGGAGGTGGGAGGTGGGAGTGATAAATGAATAACATTGTACTTGACAAAAAACATCTATTCTAAAAGTTCAACAACTGACAGTTTTGCAGGACTATCACTGGCTTTCAAAATCCAACTCCTTGAGTTTGGTTATTAAACAGCTAGTATATCATAGGCTTTAACATATTTTTTTGAGCGGGATCAGCAGTCTAGTAAAGCAAACATGCATAGTAGAAATCCTGCTTACAACAGTTTAATTGTTTAAAAATCTCTTGCAAAAGTACTATTTTTCATCTTTAAGGCAGCTTCCCTGATAACACTGAGTGTCAGCTATATAGAGAATATACTTTTATGATGGGGAAAATTAGAGGAACTGCAGCAAATTATGATTTTTTAAATCCAAGAATGCTTAAAGTACAATGGGGGGAGGGGGAAGCCAAGGCAGGCTCAAACCTGGCTCAAGTCTAATGCTTGAAAAAACAAACTGCAAGGCGGGTTCCAACCAGCTACACACTGGGCCCAAAAGTGACACCAATGCACTCGCAGGCTCAAACAACTTGGCTCCTCGGTTTCCACTTCTAAAGCAAACACAGCAGTGCTGTGTCATGGATTATTTCATTGTAAATAAAGACAGCAGTAAGATGCACAATGCATCCTCCCAAAGTGCAGCCAAAAACTGTACTTTAGGAGAGTGCGTTGAGCATCTTACTGCTGTCTTTTATCTACAATAAAGTGATCTGTGTTACAGCACTGGTGTGTTTACTTTAGAAATGGAGACCGAGGAGCTGAGCTGTTTGAGATTGCAAGTCTAATGCTTGGTTCTGTCTTCTCTTGACATGTATGTCCAATAAGGAGCCATGGTCAAGTCAAGCCAGTTACAATCAAAGGCATGTATTTCTGTCAGCCTCAGACATTAGTGCAGCACATTTAGCAGGGCTTCTTGCTTGTCCACTCCAGCAAGAAATAAGAAACATATATCTGGGTGATATATCGGCTAAAACTTGGCTGGAACCTGGTCTATTTTTGTTTTCCCTACTTGAAACTAAGGATGATTCAATTACTGCATTCTCGGTTAAAACTCAAGGGAGCATGTCCAACTGAACAGAGCACTCCTCTCCTCTGTACTTGAGACACTCTTATTATGTAAAATGGTATATGCACAGGTGCCCTGGAAACTCAAACGTTTGGGAGAGGTTTGTTGAAACTGTAATATATTAAATTTATGGCAAAAAAAAAACCCTACATTAATTCTCACTAGGGTTGCTACCACAGAAAACACAAATTGCACAAAGGTAGGAAATAAACTATTAGGGTTGCAGAAAATGCCCACAAAGTTTGGAAATGTGCTATTATGGTTCTTATGTGTGACTGCCACCCATCCTACCATGTTCCCTATCACCATGACCTCATGACAGTTTGTAGGTACAGGGCCATACTTCAGTGGTTTGGTACCACATACAGGGTCAACTATTCAAATTTGTATGTATCAACCCTAATTCCCTCCCCTCATTGCATTTGGGCAAAGCACATATTATTGGGGACCTTGTACAGGATAAAAGACCTGTTAACCGATGAGATCTGCAAGGTGATTGCCCAGAGCAATCTACTTTCCATTCTAGATTATGGAATTATGGAATTGTGGAATTGTAGTTTGGCGTGCAGCCACGGCTAGTGTATTTAAAACTAAATACACCTCACCATGCTATTTGCAAATTTGCCCTTAGGACAAATAGATTTGAACACCAATGTAGTATGTATACAAAACCTCAGTGGCTCTCTGAACAAGAGAAAAATATGCTTAGCTTGGGACAGTTAATATTTAAAAGTATCAAAAAGGGGAAAGGTAGTGTCCACTTCATGAATTGCAGTCAATACAGAAAAACGACCATGCTCTAAGATCAAATTAAACTGTGTCATTGGTTCTTCCCTTGTAAAAATCAAAAACTGGACACAAAGCATTTTCTAACCAATCACCTTATATGTGGAATCACCTACCATCACAAGTTAGGAACTCTGGTTCAATTAGCAGTTTTAAGGAACATCTTAAGAGTTATTTGTTTGAATCAGTGGTTTGCACTTGCTTCTAAATCATTTTGGGTTGTACTGTACATTGTATTGTATTTTGTGCATATTATTATCTTATGTCTGTATTTCTATATATTGTGTTGCATGTTTCTGGGTTGTGTCTGAAAATGGGCCACGTGGCTCAGTGTACCCACCCAGTAGTCAAATAAAAATTGAAAATTGAAGTACATGTCAGAAGACATGCCACACTGGTCTGGTGTTTCATATGCATTGAAGATCTGTAATTAGACTACTTTCTGGGTGCAGATCTGAGAAGATTTACATCCATTACCTCCTGTGCTTTACGTGGCACACAATATTGTACAGGTCTTGTAGAGCAGGGGAATTGTTACACATTTGAAACTACTATACACATTGCACAGTTGTGAGCTGCTCTTTTTAAAATACATACTGCACTTAGAAACAGTCAAAGCAAATTTTATGTTTCGGAGATGTATACTATTTTATGCAGGATCTTATTGCAACTGAGTAAACAACCCCCTAGCTTTTCCTTGTAGGACAGTGCTAGACTTGTAGCTTAGCCTTAAGTGGTATCCACCACTGACAGTGACACCTTTACAGTGACTGTCAGTAAAGCGACTACCGCACCAGGTCGCTGTACAGATGGTCGCTGACCCAGTCACTGTATTTGGGGGATTTGCACTTCTGTCCTAATCAGCGCCTGATTCAGGAGTTGATTATAAAAGTGGGGGTTGTAGGCACAGCCCCATGTGGGGGTTCAGGGCAAGCCCCCAAAGAACACAAGTTTCCAACTTGGAAACCATCTGCCAACCACAAATGCGGTCAACATGATGGTTTTGCTGTCCGGTCATTCAACAAACTTTTTGTCAAACACTGGTCGTAGATCCACCTTAAGCCACCACCATGGTGGAAGACATCAGCTTCTTAACTGGTGGTCAGTTTGGCTAGTAGACATAGGTTCATAGGTTTCATAGGTTATCTTTGAGCGTAGATTGGCAATTTGCCTTTTACGGCTCACATTGTTCAGTGGTTATAACCCCTCTTACCAATATCTAGCCAATATTTATTCAGTTTAGTCTTGAGCTTCTCTATATTCCCACTTCCTAAAGTTTCCAGAGGGAGACCATTCCAAACTCTCACCACTCTCTGTGAGAACCACATTCCTCTATTTTTCATGTTGTTGATTTCATTATGCAGTTTTAGGCTGTGTGATCCAGTTACAAACTCCCCATCCTTCATCTCCAGGCCAGTACAGTCCCATAGGTCATCATTTTCAAATGCCCTGTAGACCAAAGATAAACATCTTCTCATCTTCTTGTATTTCAATTAGTGAATTCCCAATGTATTCATTCTGTCCTCATAGCTCAATGCCTTAATTCCTGATATTCTCCTTGTAGCTTTACTCTATACCCCTCTAACCCTCTTATCCCTTCCTTTGTATATGGTGCCCAAAATTGACTGCAATACTCAAAATGCGGTCTCACCAATAATGAATACAACAGCATCAAGACCTTCCTATCCCAGCTATGTATGTGTCTTCAAATACAACTCAGTATGTTATAACATTTCTTTGCTATTTCACTGCACTATCTTTTAAAAGAGAAATCATCTGTAACTACTGTTCCCAGATCCCTTTCTTCACTTGTTTCTATGAGCTCTTTTCCATTTAGTGTATATTTTGCTTTATTATTGGTTCTGCCCAAGTGCATAACCTTGCATTTTTCTGTGTTGAATTCCAGCCCATGTTTCACTGCCCATTTCTCCAATGTATGTAATTCCCTCCTTAAATTTTTTATTTCATCCTCATTTCTGACTACGGACCCCAATTTAGAGTCATCTGCGAATTTAGTTAGCCATACTGTGCCATCACAGCTCATTGAAGACACATACATCTTGAACAAATACAGACCCAGTACTGATCCCTGCAGCACAACACTCATCACCTCCATCAAGTTAGATACTGTAGTTCATCCCTTAGTGAGATCCTTTGTACTCTTTCAGTCAGCCATGACTCAATCCATTTAATCAGCCATCCATTTCCTCCCATGTTCTCCAATTTACTTATCAATTCAGAGTGATCAACCATGTCAAAGGCCTTTCTATAATCCAATAAAAGTATATCAACTGGAATCCCTCTGTCCAGTGCTCAACTGACCTCATCGTAATAGCTCAATAGATTTGTTAAACATAACCTTCCCCTTGTGAAACCATACTGTATTCCATCCAGCAGTAAGTTTGTACTTACAAATTTCTCCAATTTCTCTTTCACTCTTCTCCAACTCCTTGCCTATGACAGACGTCAAGCTCACTGGTCTGTAATTACTGCACTGTCCTTTGCTCCCTTTCTTATAAATCAGTATAACTATTGCTTCCCTCCTTCTGGGTATAACCTCCTCATTGTCCAATGAGGTTTAAAATATTCTAGTCATTGGAGCTCCCAACTTATCTGCCAGTTCTCACAGCATGGGCCCTATGCACTATGGTGTGGAGTAGCTATGCGCCATGTACCCATCCTGCATAACCACTCTGCACCCATAGCACTCCTCATGTGGCCAGCCATGAGATTCTCAATGGGGCACACAGCCCCACCACCAGATCGTGTGGAGGGCAATGTGGTTTGGGCAGGCTGGGGGCATGCCTGCACTTCACACCATTCCCAGAGGTGTGGAGTGCTGGGCATGGGGGGGTGCATGGTACACAAGGGTCATCCTTGCTGTATGGGGTGCACGCCTCCTCATGAGTTCTCCCCGGCCACCACGAGTAAGGCGGGGCATGTATGCTCCCACCACCATGACGCCCATGCCATGGTGGCTGAACATCAGTCCCGGCCAACCAGGCACATGCCTGCCTCCTGGCTGCTGCGCACAGCACACTGGCAGCCATTCATTCATACCTGTGTGTTCAAGGGATTTAGTTGCAGACCAGGGTGGACGTCCCATTGGATGCATGCCCAGTATGCTTATTGGTCCTCTACGCTCCCATGCACTGGGGTGGGTGGGGCCATGGAAAGGTGCACACCGATGGGGCATACCCCCGAGTGTGCACCTGTCTGCAGGTGCCGCCCTTTGCAGGCAGAATACATGTCTGTGGTGCATACATCCCACCTGTATGTGCATAGGGCCCAATATGTGGATGCAAATCATCAGGTCCTGGTGCCTTGTTAGATCTAATACTTCTTAATTTCTCTCTAATTTTGCCTTCCTCCATCAATATTCTCCAATATTTGGTGCAATCGCTCTTCTGCCCTATCCTATTATTTCTTGGTTTAAATACTGTACAAAAATATTTTTTTTCAAAACTTGCTCCATTTGCTTATCATCAAGTCACTGTGTTACCACTATCATCATCTAATGGCCCTACCTTTTGTGCCCCTCACCTTTTATAGTTTACCTAATCAAAAAAAGGATTTGTAATTGTCTTTAACCCTGCTTGCCAAATGAATATCTTTATTTCTTTTAGCCTTCCTTATTCTTTTTTTACACTGCTTGATCCTGCTCCTGTATTCCTCCCATACCCCTTCACTATTCAATTTACAGGCCTTCCTATATGCCTTTTCTTTCCCCCTTATTATCTTACTAACCCCTCTATCCATCCATCTAGGTATTCTCCTTTTTGCATTATTTTTCTCCCTTTCTGGGACATATTTAGCTACTAGCTCCTTTATCATCTGAATCAGTACCTCCCACGTTTCATTCAGAGATTTATTCTCAGATCTAATCTCCCAATTCTATTCTTTTAGTGCTGTTCTCATTTTGTCAAAATCTGCATTATTAAAGATTTAATCTTGTATTTACCCTTTGTTTTGTATTTCAACCCCCTGATGTTGAACATAACTCAGTGGTTCCATAATCTCGCATTTGTTTACCTGTTTCACCACATTACTTAATACTAAATCCAAAATATGTTGTTCTGTTGTTCCTGCCTCCACAAACTGTTCCATTCCTAAACAATTTACTGTTTGGACAAATACCTTTCTAATGGTGTTCCTCTTACTCTGGTCTTCCAGTTTAATACCCGGCATATTAAAATCCCCCATGAGTACAATCCTATCCTCTATTTCCATATTGTTTAAGGTGTCTAGCATCTTTTCATTCAACTCACCATTCTGTGAGGGTGGTCTGTAAATTAATCCTAGCAAGGTCTTCTTTTCTTTTTCTGGAAAGATTTTCAACCAGATTTGTTCCAGATCACTGTTATCCTCTGGTTCCACCAACTGTGCTATTATCTCTTTTGCCACATATATTGCCAGCCCCCCTTCCCTCCTTCCTATTCTGTCTCTATTGTACAGATTAAAACCTAATGTGCTTTTATCTCACCCACCATTCACATTCCACCATGTCTCCATCACAGCACATATCTGTACAGCCTCCTTTCGCATACTGTCCTCTAATTCATCCTTTTTTCTAAGCAAACTCCTCATGTTTGTCAGCATTACTCTCAAATCCACTATTCTTCCCTTTTTTTTATTTTTCCCTGATTCATTGGGTTCGCTGCTTATCTCTTGTTCTCTGCTTGTCTGGATATACCCTCTCCCACATTTCCCTCGCCCATTAGTTTAAACTCATTTCAATCGATTTATTTATTTTGTTACCCAACAATCTTGCCCCATCCATGTTCAAATGCAATCTGTCCCTCCTATACATTTCTGCATTACTCATAAAATCTTATCAATTTTTCTGAAATTTAAAACCCTCCCTATCACACCACCTTCTTAACAATCTGTTTAAAGTGACTATTTCCTGTAGTCTTCCCATTCCTCCTCTATGTGTTGGTAGCACTTCTGATATAATGATGGTACATCCGTTTTTCCTTTAATCTCCTCCCAACCTCCTCAAAGTCATTTTGTATGTCCCCCTTGTTTCCTTCTTCCAATATCATTTATACATATATGCAACACTGTTATTGGTCTAATCTCCCTCCCATGAATCTCTCCAGATTGTTTCTAATGTCCAGAATCTTAGCTTCTGACAGGCAGCTTACACAAGTTGTTTCTTTCCTTCCCTTACAAATATATTTATCCATGTATCTTATGATGGAATCTCCCAAAACTACAATTTCCCTCCTATTTGCTGTTACTCCCCCGGATTGTTTCTAGATTTCTTCAGGCTGCTTACTATTTATTAAAGGCCTATACTCCCTTAATTTCCAGTAGTATCCTCAGTTCCAGATTGTCCTGCATCTTGTCTATCTTCTCTTTCATTTCCATCCCCTGTATTACTCTTCTCATCTATTGCAGTGCAATGTACCTGTTGCTCAATTCCATTTGATCCTTTTCTTTCTCTTACCTACATTTTCTCTTAATCCCTTCCCGCACCTACTCTTTTCCTCTGCAGTTATCTCAATATCATTATCCTGATCCCCTTCTGCATCTCTTTTTCTCTTGTCTCCCCCTTCTAAGCTAGTTGCAGCCTCCGTCCTAAGATTCGCAATAGATTCGTCCTGTTGGATTGACTTCCGCTGCTCTCCTATGACATGATCATGTTCTTACAACTCCCTTTGGGTGCTCAACTGATTTTTTAATTCCCTGTTTTCCTCCAGCAATTGTTCTATTCATTTACATTTTCACAGAGGTAATTCACAGTCCCATCTCCCCTTTCATACATATGATACCCCATACACTGCCTTAGATTATTCCTCATTTCAGTTAATTTTTTTTTACCTTAATACCTTTCTCTTTATACAGCTCACAGATTCCTGGCCTGTTGTCTGTCTGCTTTGGCTGACACAGCAGACACAAGCACGTGTCTCTGCATGCTTCTCCACACATTCACCTCACTCACACTCACCCACTTGCTATGAGTGTGCTTTTTATCTCTCAAAACCCAGATGTATCTCAGGTCATCTCCTAGCAATGCTCAGTCAACACTTCATTCCCCTCAGTGACCGCGTTCCCAGTTTTTCAAAAGAAAAATATTAACCCTTAGGCTGTTGACAGAATTAGAACATATAGGAATTCTGGACTGATATATCAGTCCGTGGCCCTGTAAGGGATAATTGTTAAAATTTACTTAATGTTAGTGCCAGCAGTCAATCACAATTCCTTTTTATATCTCTTCTTACTCTTTCCTCTCTAGGCTTCAAAATGTTTCAGCCACTTCAATATATTTTTGTGGCCAACATTTTCTGGGGATCAGAAATCACCTCATAGGCAGGTGTCCAGTTGGCTAGTAAGTATCAAAATGTGGTAGCAAAACCATCTATTTTACTAGCCATTACCCACCTGGTTAACTAATTTGTACCAACCTGGTTATGAGGGGAAGGGAGAGGAGGGAGTGGCATTGGGGATTAGGGTTGCTATATACAAATTTTATTTGTTGACCCTCTATGTAGATTGCTGAGGATAGTTCACAGCAGAAGGAAGTGGAGATGTTTGGGGGCTGGTGGGGGGCTATAGCGGGGGAGCCGATTGGGGTGGTGGGAACCAAGAGACACCCTGGGGTGAAATGGGCTCTGGAAGAGGGGTCCTTCTTGCCTGGTGCCCATACCCAAGGGCTCCACAATTGATGGGCAGGTGACTGGACCAGCCTCATCGACCCAGCCTTCTCAGGAAGTGTTGTGCATTGCCAGATCTATTAAAAACAAGATGTTAATTACTGCAGATCTTGTTGTAACATCTGATCTGGTGTGCATCACTGAGACCTGGTTGGTGATAGTGCCAGTCTTGTTTTTGAATCGGCTATTCCAGCCGGGTACTCAGTGGTGCACTGCCTAAGAAAGGATCATGGGGTGGGGGTGTGGCCGTATGTTTCAAGTTGTACTTGAACCTCAGAGCCCTCCCAGTAGGAACAAAGAGATCCTTCAAATGTGTAGCCATTCAAGGGTGTGAAGATTCAGGTTGCAGAATCCTTCTCCTCTACCAGCCACCTGGGGCTAGGAAGGAGTTTCTGCAGGAAGTCACTTACTTCATCATCTAAATGGTATTGGAGTCAGCCAGATGGATTATTCTGGGCAGCTTCAATGGCTGGATCGATGATAAACTCTCGCAGTTTGGTCAAAACTTTCTCCAACTCATGTGTTCATTGGGCCTGACACAGGTTGTTACCTCTGCAACCCATATACATGGCCATTTATTGGACCTTGTCTTACTGCTGGGAATAGAGTTCTTTGACCTTATGGTGGAGCCGGTTGCTTGGTTTGACCATGATAATGCGAGGTTCTTGTTTGAGGCCCCCAAATAGACCCTTCCCTATGGAGATGGTCCAGTACTGCCCTTTAAGGTGTTTGACCCTACAGGGTCTGATGGAGGTGCTGGATCTATTAGGACTGATGAGTGCATGTGAGGAGCCAGGAGAACTGGTTCTGACCTATAATAGGGCGATTGCCAAAACCCTTGGCTCTATCGCACCTGTCTGTGTTCAACCCCTCACCTCACACCAGCAGTCCCCCTGGTTTGATGGAACTCTCAGGAAGATGAGGGGGGTCGATGGTTAGAGCATTGCTGGTGGAGGCCTGGTTTGGAAGAGGATAAGCTTATATTGATGGTCCAATATAGGGACTTTTGATCAGCAATCTCCTGTAAGAAAGCAGAATTCCTGTCCAAGGAGGTTGCTGCAGCAATTAACAGACTGATTTAGCTCTTCCGCACTGTGGACAGGCTTTGTAATCCAGCCTGTCTTCTGTCTGGGAGACAAATCCAAAAAAAGGGCAGCACCAGCATCCGTCTCAGTTTATGAAAACAACATTTATTGTATTACATGCCTGTAAAGAAGCAGTGGCAATAAAGGCAGACTCACAAGCCCCGACCGGTTTCGTGCATACGCACTTCCTCAGGGAGCTCCAGTGTGGAGCTGCTTTTTTGGTTTTCCATTCTGTCTGGGAGAGCCTTTTTGCCATTGAGATGTGATGAGTTTGCTCTGTTTTTTGCTGATAAGATTGCCTCTATCAGATCATAAATCCAGTCAGCACCATCGAATGGGCATTGCAGTGAAGGGTGTGAGGTTGCAGGCACTCAGTCTGTCTGGTCTGACTTTGACCAAATAGCTGTAGTAGATGTTGTGAGGGTCATCCAAGAGTTATGGCCAATCTACTATAGTTTGGACCTGAGACCAGTGCTCCTCCTTGTGGGGAGCATTGATGCCATCAGCCCAGTCCTAGTCAAGATAGTCTGATGCTCTCTGGTGTTGGGTTTTTTTCTGGAGCTCCTGAAGGAGGTGGTTGTAAGGCCCCTCCTAAAAAAACCCTCACAAGCTGTGGACTGTCTAGCAAACTACAGACCTGTCTCTAGCCTTCTCTTTTTGGGGAATGTTATTGAGTAGGTAGTGGCCATTCAACTGGAGACCTATTTAACAGCCCACAACATCTACAAGCTTCTCCAGTTGGGATTTAGGAAAAGGCATAGTACTAAGACTGCCCAGGTACGGGTGCTAAATGATCTCCTTGCAGTGAGGGATTGGGGGAGATGTTCCATTCTTGTTCTCCTTGCTTTCTCAGCAGCGTTTGACACTGTGGATCATGGGGTGCTGATGGAGTGCCTGTGGGTATGTTGTGGACTTATGGGAACAGTCCACAGTTGGTTTAAATCTTACCTCACTGGCAGGTCACAGCATGTGGTGTCTGGGGTTTATTCCTTAGCCCCCATGCCACTGCCATGTGGAATTTATGTGATAATGATGAAAGCCTAAAGGCGATCGGTGTTATCGTGAAGCCAGAGTGCCAAAAATCAGTTTCGGCACTCTGATTCCCCGGAGCACAGCAAAACAGAGCTAAAGACTTGTATTTTAAATGTCTTACGGGGGGGGGGTTGTGCCTACTTTAGGATTCTGTACTCCGGAGGGGGTGCAAAAACATTTGAAAAAAATAATTTGGGCCGGGTGCAACAAAAATGCACCAGCGCCTGGATCCAAATCCAGCAGCCTGCCCACCAAAGCTGCCAACCCACCCTCCATACCATGGGGCCAGCTCAGCAACCCACCATGGCACCACCCCGGCCCTCACAATCCCTCCCACCCCTTGCTGTGTGTGCTCACTCCCCCCATGCACGTACATATAGCGACATCCCGTGCTATATTTGCCGACTCCCCCCATCCGGTAACCCTACCCCGTCGGTAGCCCCAATGACAAGTACCGGGATTGAGTTGCCGTTATTGCAGGTGCTCAATTGCCAATGCCCATGTCATGGGCTATCACCATGTGGGGTCCTGCAGGGCTCTGTTTTGTCCCCCATGTTGTTTGTGGTGTATATGCTATCACTAGGGGACATTATAAGGCAGTATGGGCTGAGTTTTCACTGTTATGCAGATGATACTCAGCTCTACATGTCCTTTGGACCCAAGCAACAGGAGACAGTCTCAGTACTGAAAACCTGCCTGGACAAGATCCACGACTGGATGAGAATGAACTGGTTGAGGTTGAACCCAGATAAGATTGAGGTACTGGTTGCTGAAACCTGGTTGCCAGGGGATGAGGGTGCAATCTGGTTGAGTCTCAGGGTTTGGGCTCATGGACTTCCAGTTGCTTACCTCTGATCGGATGAGGAATCTTGATATTGTCGTTGACTGTGGCCTGACGCCTAAACCACAGGTGTTGGCCATGGTCAAAACCTCTTTTTACCATCTGAGGAACATCACCAGGGTTAAACACCTGATACCCCCGGCTGATCTGCCAGCACAAGTCCATGCCTTTGTGACATTGTGCCTGGACTACTGCAATGCTCTGTACCTGGGGCTAGTGGGGGTAGATTTGCGATGCCTGCAGCTGGTGCAGAATGCAGCAGCCAAGTTGTTGATCAGTTTAACTAGATCATATCATTTTACACCTGTGCTGCTAGTGAGGTGAAGGATCTCTTTCAAGGTTGGTTTGCTGACCTATAAGGCCCTACACGGTCAGGGTCCCAGTTACCTGCAAGATCTTCTGTGTCCCTACTGGCCCTCCTGCCCCCTTCGTTCCGTGGATGAGGGTCTGATGGGAGTTCCTAGGATTTATTTAAAGACATCGGGGGCTTGTACCTTTTCATCTGTGGCCCCAGTCCTGTGGAATTCCTTACCTCACCAGACTTGAGAGAGCCAAACAGTTGACATCTTCAAACAGGAGTTGAAGACCTTTTTATTTAATCAGGCTTTTATGAGTAATTAATATATTTTTGTTGGTAATTAACATTTTATATTTATTTGTATGTTTTGTTTGTATTTTTAAAATTTGTAGAATTATTGTAAAATACATTGAGTCGCAAGGTAGAAATGTGCTATATTAAATAAAATAAAACTGATTGATTGATTGATATGAGGTACCATACCACTGATGTACTGTATAGCCCTGTATCTGTAAAATGTCTGTGGGTCATGAGGGTAGGGGATGTGGCAGAGTGGGTGGGTGGGAGGTACACATAAGAACCCTAATAGCATATTTCCAAGCTTTTTGGGCATTTTGTTTGCAGCCATAATCCTGTAGAACTGAAAATATTCACACCCATTGTAGTTTGTTAGGGCTGCCTTTCAAACACATAGTTCCCGAATATCTTCTGATGACAAGCACTGACACTGAATGACATGGACAGTCAGCTGGAAGTCTGCTTTGCAATGTTCCACAACTTGCTCTGTGATGATCAGTTTCCACTCACAGCCCATACCTCTTGCTTATCACTCTCAGGTGCAGGTACAGTACAATAGCAGCAATTTCAGGATCAACCACCTGTTAATTGTAGGTGTTAAATTGCATTGCTCCCCACAAACTGCTCACACCCCAAACCTAACAGTCTAGAGGTGTCAGTTTGCTTTGCTTGCTTATTGCTGAAGTGCTGAAAATGTCTATCCGGAGGTGGGTATTAAAAAGCCTGTAAAGCATACAGTAAATACCCATTGGATGCTTCTGTCATTGAGCCTGAAACTCAAGCAGGTTCCTCCAGTGTGGATGGCTCAATTGCCACAGCCACAGCCACAGCTGTAGTTAAGGAAGCATCAGCCTACACTCCCCATCCTGAAAAAGGTGGCAGCCTTCCACTTATGTGGGCTACAGTGCAGATTTGCTTTGAGTCCCGGCGCTATGCTTGTGACAGTGTAGTTGTGGCAGCGGTTTGTTTTTATCTAGGAAAGTACAACAGCTCCGTTAATGAAAGCACTGTGGGAAAGTTTAAGAGTGATTATCTGAGCCAGCAGCAGAAAACCCCAGATCCCACATAGTTACCTACCACACTACCTATTAAGCCCCATGAGAGACTAACTCTTTTGCTGGGTGATTTGGAGGACCAGTTTAAAAAAAAAGTCATCCAGAGTCTGCATTCATATATCAGGTCACGTTTCTTAAAGAAAAGTTGCAAAGCAGTCCTTTATGAGGATAACTACTTTTAATTATTGCTACCTAATTCATCATTAATTTATTTACCCCCAAAATTCATTCTATACCTCCTCACAAACACTTAACTGTAACTCTTTAGTGTTAGGTATTTAAAAAGTTACATTAGGTTAAAGTTTCTGTTTGTGCAGAATATTAAAGTAAGAAAAAAGTCACTGTGTAGTTCTAGCTAATTTTCTTGGTAATTTGTGAATGTGTATGTGGGACCAGTTAATTCTAATTAACTTAAATATTAAAGGGCTTCTTCCCATATGAAACCTACAAAACCAAAAAGTTTCAACTCTGAACTCTTTGCCATTTTTATGTCTGCTGTCCACAGATGCGAGCAAACATATTGTTAGGAGAGTGGGTTTTGAGACGTGCATCACTGTTGTCCAATGCAGGACAGTCTGCAAGGGGCTCATCAGTGTCACACCAATTATCAGCCAGGCTGATCATTACACTGTTTTGGCTTGCTTGGCAAAAGCTTTGTGAAGTTTAAAGGAGACAGCCTGCAGCTCCACCCTGCAAGCACAGCTGATCTGTCATGATCAGCCTGCCATGGCCCCTCCCCTTCAACATCATCCCAGGTGTCAGCTACAACCCCCCACCCTTCCCATTTTCATTATGGAACACAAGGAAGCCCATCCCCAGTGCAGCCAAACATAAAACCCTTCCTCAGTCTCCCCCCATCATGTTAATATTCTGGTATGGGGTGCCCAATTCCCCATGCCAGCTGCTACCCCCACCCTGCCTATTTTGATTGTGCAACTCTGAAGAGCCCACCTCCGGTGCCACCAGACATAACACTGACACTGGGGTGCCCAATTCTCAGTGTTGGTACCTGAAATAAAGAAAACCATCCATCGTAGGTTTTTTTATTATGTAAAATACACCCTGTAAAAAAGAAAACCGTCAGTCAATGTCTGTTGCTGCCACTACCGTTACTGTCCACCCATCTGACCCTCCCACTCAGCACCCACCATCCCACAGACCCTAAACCCTCACTTACCTATCAGAGGTCCAAAGCCATAATCCTTTCTGGATCAGAGACATGTCTTCACTCTTCAATGCCAGACCACAAACTGAGGAAATCAGGTATGCGGTTCAATATATTTCAATGGGGTTTGAACTTGTCTTCATAACTTGGTCATTTTTGAATATTTTTGTCCCTAATTTTCATCATGTCTTTTTTAGACTCCACCTCATGAACAATGACAGCAAACTTAGGCAAATCTGTCCCCAAAGGTGTTTTCACAGTTACTGCACAAAATCACTTTTTGGGCAGGATATGAACATTTTCTCCATCCTTGTTCATGAGGTGGGGTCGTAAGAAGGTTATGTTGAAAATTTGGGGTAAAATATTAAAAAAACAACAATGCTATGAATTTATATTGAAAAGTTTCAATACACTCTCATAAGTGTGGTAATTGTCAGTATTTGGACTCAAGATTTTTAAAATAATTATTTTTTTCACACCACCTCATGAATGTGACAGCTGTCATTTATATAGTAAAAATGTGTACAAGCAAGACCTGATACAACAGCAATACCAACAACAAATATTCAACATTGACAAATTCTTGCTTAATTATGTAAGGACAAAAATTTAAATAAATCAGGCAAAAATACAAAATTTAAGCCATTAATATTTCACTAACTGAAAAATGGAGCTTCATTAAATTTATCATGTTAATAGTCCCTAGAACTGAGAAGGTGCTTACTAAATTTCTCAGTCCTGGGTTCTAAAGCAGTTATGATATAATGGTCTCAAAATGGCAATTTTTAATGAAACACCAATGCAACCATAATATACAGGTTCTACCATGCCTGCATAATAACTTTGATAAGCAATATATTAATATGGCCAGAGAGACCACTCTTAAGGTTGTATAAGTAGCCTCACTTACATTCTTTTGGTGTTAGAACTGTTCTCTTCTGGTTCAGTTTCACACCCCGTAAAGGTGCATGAGACCACTCTTATAATCATAAGAGTGTTCTCCTTAATCATATTAACATCCATAAAACTGTCCTTTTTCCTTGAGTGTAGAAAAAAATATAAAGAGAATGATTTAAAATCATTGTTTGGAATAGATGGTGGCTGAGTGAAAACTCGAGTTAGGACTGTGATGAGAGCTGGAGTTTTCTTTGATATTCAAGGTGATACTTATTTAGAATTGGTATGCCATCTACTGCTTAGAACTTTAATTCTGATTTCCAAAGAAATTATTTATTGTTTCCTTTGTGGATTTCTAGTTTTCAGTGTACTTAATTAGGTATGTCCAATGTAGAAACCTGAGGACTCCAAGGAAGTTGAAGCAAGATGGCTGACTTGAGACCCCCCCAGAGCAGATCCTGTTTGCTTCCAGAAAGGTAAAAGTGTATAACGAACATTCAACAAACACATGGAGAATATATGGTAAAGCAACAGAGAATACAAATAGACATACAGAGAAAATAAGGAGAAGTTAAGGAGTCCCTTGTTCGTGCTTTGTGGAAAGGAGAAGAAAATGATTTTTGGTCAGTTTATTCTGGAGACAAGAAATATTGTAAAATTAAAAGACTTTGAAGGAGAGGAACCTGAAAGAGACAGTAGGGATAGATTATTGGAAGGAAATTTGTGATCTCTAAATGGGTTAGCAAGTCACTAACATTGCTTAGTGTTCACAAAGCAGGGGGTTTGCAAAACTCGGCATATTGAATGGTATAGTTAACAATTGCCAAATGCTTTATGAATGGCCCTAACATATGCCAGTGCACCTCTGCAAAGCAGCTGGATGTGCTTTTCATTTAAATGCACTGGCATAGTGGAAGGTTTAGAGAGGCGGTAAACAGCTGTTTATAACTGACTATTTACAGCTTCCCCACACCAGATCTCACAGCCCTGCATGATCACAAACACACCCTCATTGTCCACCAAGTAACCTTTACCATGTTTCCTGGTGTCTAGTTGCCTCTCTGCCCCCCAACTGTCCAGTGGTAGCACCATAAATAAGCCCTGGTGGTCTAGAGCACCATCCCCATCACTCACTCACTGGTAGCATCCAAAATAATCTTGGTGACCTAATGTTCTGGTCAGAGTCTTGGTTCCATGTGATTAGGGCGATTGCCCAATGGCGATCATCTTTATCGCGAGTGCACATTGCAGAAATTCAATTTTGGCTCTGTGCAACTGCAGCGCCAATAAAAGCAGCGCAAAAACATGGGATTTTGCCTTAATGTAGAGGGTTGCACCCCCCTGCACCCCAAAACCCTCCCACCTTTTGCTCAACATGCTTGCTCCCACCCCCCACGGGTGTATATCGGCACAATATCTTGTCGCTGTCTCGCGAACCCTCCCTATCCGGTCACTCTCCCTACATCCTCACCATTGGGCAGTCGCTGCAAGTGGGTCACTGTTTTGGTAGGTGCCCACTTGTGGTGAGCCCTATACACGGTATACCCAGAGTCTCAGGGGTGCTATGACTACTAATATGATTGCAGGGGACAGGGGCTAGAAGAGGGGCCTAAGTGGGCAGGATGAGGAGGAGGTCTTTTATTCTACTGGGAGAGTGTGGGGTACACTGGAAAACTGGGACAAGATTCATTGTTAACAACAGGTGGAAGGCACAGAAGACCACCAGGGCTTATTCACAGTGCTACTGGCAGGCAATTAAGGGGGGTACTCTAGACCACTGGGACCTTTCACCATGCTATCAGCAGGCAATTAAGGGGTGAGGGCACACTGGACCTCTAGGATTTATATCCCATGTGGGTAATCGTGAACAGAGGGACCTATGAACCACCAGGTTTTTTATTTCTTTATTTAAAAGCTGCATAAAATACAAGATGAGTTCTATGAGAAACAAGTCTCATTTACTGAATGTCCCAAGTCATAATGATAACAAGACAACAAAAACGAATATACACAAAAGGTTTTGGTACAGTGTTACCTATAGGCTAGTGGGAGGCATACATGACTACCAGGGACAGCATACACGAGGCAGCCATGATAGGCACCAGGAGACACAAACACTTTTTGCTCCAGGCTGTGATAAGGCCCTGATGGAATGTAAATACACCATAGAACCTTTCTAGTGCTATGGGGTGATTTAGATAGGGATGTGTTAATACGGCAGAATGCTCTAAAGGAGCAATTGCACAGAAAAACATAGGAAGCACCAACAAACATGATTATATATTCACTTTATTTTCATTGGCCACTTGTTTCCTCAATGTTTCACTCAGTGAGGTTAATCATAAGATGTGGTCCATTGTATCAAGGTGCAACTCATGATTTATTTGGCCTTATTTAAATCTTGTTTCATGTTGCTCTGGTATGAATTATTACTTTGAGAAAACTCATGGCTACAATGTGCTTCTAGGGTGGCTGACACCTTCTGTCCACTTCCTTAGTGTCTCTGTATTTGTATGTTGTCAAATCACTTGACAAGCAGTATCATACAAAATTGAAATAAGGCCAAATATATCCATACAGAATGGCATCTTGCCACTATGGACAATATCTCATGATTAAGCTCATTGGGCCTGATTCTACAAGGTTGGCACAAGTCACCGCCAAACATGAATTACGCCAGCCACAACTGCAACATTGACCCTGCTCCCCATTCTAAAAGAGGCAGGGTCTCTGCAACTAAGTCCAGCGACTTGCGACATGCGGCCAGGTATGCTGAACAGAGGGCGTACCTGGTGAGCATGTTGCAAGCCACAACCGCAGGTCGTAAGTGCCTCCCCATGCCCAGCAAGCCATGAGGTGCCCCGCAGGGCTGCCCACACCCATAGCCCCCCAAAGTGTACAAATAGAGCCCAGCAAGGCTGTCCACATCCCCAGCCCCCCGGAAGTGTACAAGTAGAGCCCCGCAGGGCTGCCCACACCCCCAGACCACTGAAGCCTCCAGTACATGCCCTGTAGGGCTGGCCACACCAACTTCCCCCCGAATCCACCAAAGATTTGCCCTGCAGGGCGCAGAACAACCCCCACACTTGCCCCAACCTGAGTCACCTGCTGCAAATTCAGCATATACCCAGACAAGTCCTGGTAGTCTAGTGGCCCCCCACCCCCACAGCCAACCATGCCAGTCCACCCATCACCCCCCCACCCATCCCCAGCTAGTGACTGGTACAGCCCACCTCACACCTCCAAGGCCAGCAGCCGACTGAGTGCTGTGGGCGCTAATGTAAAAACACACTTAGAAATTAATTTCTGAGTGTGTCTTTACATTAGCACTCCTACAGCACTCAGTCAGCGGCTGGTCGTGGATGTGTGAGGTGAGCTTTGCCAGTCGCTGGCTGGGGATGGGTGAGGGGGGTGATGAGTGGACTGGCACGGCTGTGTGTGGGGCCACTAGACTACCAGGGCTTGTCTGAGTGTATGCCGAATTTGCGGCGAGCGACTTGGTTCGGGCACAGGTGGGGTTGACTGCACCACCTCAATGCAGGCAAATCTATGGTGGATTTGGGGGGGTTAGTGTGGCAGGCCCCTGCAGGGCACTTACTGGAGGCTTCGGGGCAGGGTGGGCAGGCCCTGTGGGCTGCTACTGTGTGGGGATATGGGGGCATGTATAGTACGGGGGATGGGGCAGGGGTGTGAGATGCGCATTGGGGCACCAACGGTGGTGGTCTGGGCATGGGGGAGAAGGCACATGGACCGGGTTCTACAGGACCCTCGGAGGACATTTGTAAGTTACACCAGCTAAATGTAGGTGTAACATATGTTGCCAGTTCTCCTCCGGGGATTCTTGTAGAATCCCAACATTGGAGACTTTGTTTCTGCCCTTCTGGAATGGGGAGCAACAGCTGCTGTAAACCCCCTAGTGCCGTGTTGCATGGGGTTTATGGCTCAACTGCTGGCATAACAGCTCTTTGGCCCAAGTGGCCTGTGACTTGTCGCAGACCACTTTGTAGAATAGTGCATGTTGCAACTGCTGGCATAAGTTGCTACTTGCGCCATTCTACTTGGCCCAAGTGCTGTTACGCCAGGTGTAACTTTTCTAGAATCGGGGCCATTGAGTGAAATATTGAGGAAACAAGTAGCCAATGTAAATAAAGTGAATATAATATAGTGGATGTAAAGGCTTCCTGTGTTTATGTGTGTAACTGGACTGGTCATTGGGAAAACCACTCTCACTTATACATACTGTATAAGAAAGATACCCATTAGGGATGTGATCAGCCTGGTACATTGTTTCCAGAGGAGCAATTGCCATTTGTGGGTTGTAACAGTCCAATTACTCCTGCAAGTTCCATAGCTCCCAGTTGACCACATATAGAAGTGCCAGCCAGGATGCAACACAGAAATGCTACAGTATATCATAAATAACATTGTGGCTGGTTCTACTGTACCTTATGCGGCCTGTAAGTGGTTGTGGTGTGTTGCAGCAATGGGGATAGTGCCCGACACCTGGTAGGTATATTGGAACATGCCATTAATGCTCACTGTGTACTTTGGCCATGTTCCCATTTACAAGTAGTCTGCTCCATGCATTAATTTGCTCCTGGTGCAAATTGGTTGTAGGCACAATCCAGGTTATTTGAATGTCCTGGTCTAGATGTACTATGTACTTAAACTGGGGGAAACCCGAAGGAAAACAAGCATAGTTCATTAGTGCTATAATTTATTCCTAGTAAAATAGCTTATATTAGAAAGGTTTCTTCTTAGGAATGTCACTTTTCATTTTTAAAATAGAAATACGTATATATATATATATATATATATATATACACTTTGGAGTAACCATTGTCTCAGTGTTTGAACACCGAGGTTCTTTGTCTTTTAAATTGATTTTTGTTTTAATTGGGTTCACCACAACATAACCCAGATAGACCATCTTAGGGTAGCTGGTTCATGTCACTGGGGTGTCATACAGATGAGATATACTGATGAGTCCTGGTAGGATGAAACACGTGTCTATGTTTTTGGTTGGCATCCTTTGCAAACTGTGTGAGAGGCCTTTCGGCACCATGCATTTCTGCTTAAAGTTGAACCAGCATAATATTCTGTGGTGATTTGCATATGCAGCCCATGATGCTTTACATAGTGGGGTCATGTCTGATTTTGTATTTCTTTGAAACTTGGCTTCCCAGCCAAATGCCCTTTTGGGTAAGCATGTGGTCTAAAAGCAAAACAAAATGGTTATATTAAATGCACACTGAAAATAGAAAATAGAGTTAAAAATCTACATTTCGACCTTAGGTCTTCTTCAGGAAATATCTAAAAGAGAAAAAAAACAAAGTTAGTGTAGAGGGGAGGTAAAAAGAGGGATATATATATATATGGGGAAACGAGAAAGGGGAGGCTCAGGGAGAAGAAATGATAAACGGTAAGATTAAGAGAGAATCTGTGAAACAAAAAGACGATGATGGAAAAGATAAAGCATAACAGGAGTGAAAGAGCTAGGGAAGTTCCCGGGTGGGGACTAATTAACAGGGCCTAGTAAGAAGGCTGAAAGGTGACAAATGTCTCTTTTAGATATTTCCTGAAGAAGACCTAAGGTCAAAACATAGATTTTTAACTCTATTTTCTATTTTCAGCATGCATTTAATATAACCATTTTGTTTTGCTCTATATATATATGTAACCCCCCTGCAAATGGGGCATCCCAAAAGTCTTCCAGGATCTTGCCTGAATGCTCCAAGTCTAGGTGGTGTTCGGCGTCTGAGCTGTTTAAATGTGGTTCCAAGTGAGTGCTATTTGAGCCTCCACGTACTGTCTCTTTAAGAGCTGTCTGCTTGCAGACTTAATTAGTTTGAATGGGGGAACTGTGTGTTCTAATGCCTGAATCCTGCCCGGGCTGCTGTCAATTCGCTCCGTTTCTGCCGTTGCTACATGTGCAGAGGGAGCCTTGTTGAAAGATATAACTGTTTGCCAGAAATCATTTAGAATGACTGAGAAAATGTAGTTTGTCTAACCTGTCTTCCTTTCAGCACGAACTGTTTCAGTGTAGCTTTTTCATTTTGGTTCTGAATAGCTGACTTGGACTAATCAGGATGATAGGGAGACCCTAAAATGGAGCCTGTGGACGAATTGGAACTTGGAGTCTCAATTTTGAGCCAGCCACAAGGGGATTGTATGGGCAGTGACCTTGGGAAATGTAGTTTTAACCTTGGAGCCTTTTTCTACCAACAGAAGGAGTCTTATTGTGAGTGACAGCTGAATCAGCCAACAGAATAGTGTGGAGCTAAAGGAAATGCCCTGCTCTGTGCTGGAAAGATCAGACCAGTTGTGGCAGTGAAGAGAGAAGGAGCTGTGTGCTTCTGCGGTGTATAGTTTCGGGCTGGAAGTGTGTGTGAGGCCCTGAGTTTCGGTCTGCAGCCTTTGTGAGTGCCAGTTTGGACTGAATCTGAGCTGTGAGGAGAAAGAAGCACTAGAAGTGTGGAAACCAGGCTCACCCTGTAGAAGACTGGAGAAATTGCTGAACTGCACTTGGTCTGTCAGGAACTGAAGCTGCTGTGTGTGCTCCCAGGTATTTTGCAGTAATTGCGATTAGGATCGAGGATCAGCCTGCCTGGTATAGTACTTTCCTTTTACATATGAATGTGTGTAGTGCCTGTGGGGAATCACTATTTCCAATCCCCTGTGATGTGTGCTGTGTGTTGAAGCTGGAAGCAAACCCCAGCTTGTCTCATACTAAATCCATTGGCTATAAACTGCAGTGGGTTCTAGTCACAAGGACCTTGTCTCCATGCCCTGCTGTTTCTGACAATCCAGAAGAACATCCACCATCTGGTTCTCAGCTTGGATATTGTGAGTACAAATCAGGGTATTCCCCTGCAGCCTGTTTTCAATCACAAGTGTGTCATCTAATTCTTCTTGTTTCACTGTTTCATGGACTGAGCCCTCTGGCTCCAGATTACAATTGGGTGTTGTGCATATATTTTCTTCTACGGGGCCCTATCCATCTGCACCTGCTGGCCAACCCCGGGCAACGGACCTGGCTAGCCCTCCCCAACCTAGGTACCTAGAGTGTGACTTTTCAGACCCTGTATGTGTGCACAGTACTGTGATTTAATGCCACTAATTAACCTGATTTCCCCCTCCCGTGTTACTGTTCCCTAAATAAATCAGATTTGTTGTTGTTGTTAAACTTTAAACTGTCTGAAGTGTCAGTACCTTCATGCCAAGCGCTGTATTGGTTTGTGTATGCTGCTTAACCTTATTTTTCAGGGGGTTCTCAGAGATGAACCTGCGAATCAGTCTTGAGGGTAAGTGGTACCTTATGAATGAACAGTGTGTACATGTGGGGTATTGGTACTGTAACTCCTGTGCATCGTGTGGGCCATTAGAGGGATTAGAAGGGGGTCTCAGTGTCTCAGAGGGCTGTGACTAAACTAGACCAACCATTATAAACCCTGACCTCTGGGTGGAGGCACCCGCCATAGAACCAAGGCCCCATAACCTGTCAGTAGTCAAGCAGGCAGGGGTAGTAGTCCTTGGGATAGCGCCACCTGGGGGTTACATCTTGGAGGCTCACCGCTGGGATTTTGTGTCCTCTAATGGCCACATTTACGAACCACTGTTAAAAAAATAAATGGGTACCCTGACAGAAGTGGCTGTGCACCGGTTGGTGGAGTGGTGTACTGGGGAGGAGATCGCCCCCCAAAATGCTATGCTTATCCTGGACATCCCCCTGTGTATCAATACGGACACTGTACAGGGTGTACTTTCCAAGGTGGGAGGTTTACAAAACCCTGTGGTGGGTCGACATGCGATCTGCTCACCCACACTTTCATGGCCCTAGTAGAGTAAGAGGACTCCATAGATAGCTCCAAAGTGCCACAGACTATTATCCCAGAGGGAGCCCTCACTGCCTGGAGAGTGATAATTAAGGACAGTAGAGACCCGGGGGGGGGGAATGAACCCCCCCCCATTATCTGAAACTTATAAGGAAAAATTTGTTAAATTGTTGCTGGAGGAAGGGAAAACTGTGGAGGACTTGAACAAACTATTCTTGCCACCTGGGGGTGTTCCTTTCCCAACACCTTCTCCTGCTCCAGTACCCATTATGGTGGCTGAACCAATGCAGGCTCCTATTTCTGCACCTGCCTTTAGTCATGACTCTTACCGAATTTGAGGATCTTCTCTGGCACCCCTCCCACCCCCCCAAGGGGAGGATGATTGGGACACCTGGATAGATTGTGTTGCCCCCCTGATACTTGAATGGCAGTGTGTGGAGGCTGATAAATGAAAAGAATCATAGAAAGTCTGAGGGGTCCTGCCCTAGAGGCCATTAAATTTTTGAGGTCCACAAATCCTGATGCATCTGCCCAGAAGTACCTATCTGCACTTGAAGGCAATTTTGGGAGCATTGAGTAAGGGGAGAGCTTGATGTGGAAATTTCAAGGTACAAAACAGTGGCCAGGTTTTTCTGCATGTTACTCATCTGGAAAGAGCTCTGCAGAAGGCTTGCCGAAAAGGTGGGGTAGCCGCCAGTGACTTAAACCGTGTAAGGTTGGAGCACCTACTACAGCATGCAAAGTATTCTAAATTGCAGCTCCTTCAATTAAGGCTCCCAGATAGAAGGGGTAACCCACCAGATTATTGTGACTTAATAAAAGAACTTCGGGAGGTTGAAGATGAGGAGGGGGATTCTAATTCTGGGGTGAGCACAGCCCAGGTGATCACAGCATTGGAAGGTCCTGGTGAAGTGGGGACCAATGAGGGTGTGCCACCATGGGGTGAACTGCTGAGAGAGATCAGGGAATTCAAAAACAGTCTCTTTATGAAGGCCACACCTGCAAGTACAGGCCCCGACCTATATCCGACTGCATCTGCTATGGGGGTGGGGGTACCCACCCAGGCATCTCCTGCTGACAACAGCTCAAAGCTCGATGTCTTGACCATGGAAGTGGGGAAACTGACGAGATGCCTCCAAATGCTTATCACGCCACAGACAGAGATAGCACCAAGGTGTCCAGTTAGTAGTACCCCCGTCCTGGCTCCCAGTGTGATGCCTTGGCCAGCTCAAACTCCAGAAAGTATGTTTTGCTATAATTGTGGGAAGGATGGGCACATGAAGAGAGAATGCTGGTCCCCAAAAGACACAGGCAAAGTTGTATATAGGTTACAAGGAGAGCTTTGGAGAACAAATCGGTGGTTAAGAGGTGCATGAAATGATGAGGGTCCCAAAAATGCTAACTCACGTCCCTTTGTGGCAAGGTCAGTTGCCCAGACCCCCGCTACCGCCTCTCCAGACTGGTCCAGAATAGTGGGTCCCTCCATGGAGACCACTGTAAAGGTGAATGGAGTGTCTACAAGAGCTATATTAGACAGTGGCTCCCAAGTGACAATTATGTTTCAGGATTGGTATCAGAAGCATGTGTCAGACGTACCCTTACAACCATTGGAAGGACTGCATGTATGGGGGTTAAGTGAGAAGGCCTACCCCTACTCCGGGTATATCCGAATTTGGCTGTCTTTCCCCACCTCCGTGGCTGGAGTGGCAGAGCAAGTAGAGACCCTGGCCTTAGTGTGTCCCCCTACTGGACTGTATTATGGGGTTCTGCTACTAACTGGGATGAATGCACATATGTTTGGATGGTTGGCGCAGTTGTGTTATGAGAAACAGGGGTCACAGACTGGTAGAGCTTTAAGAATTCTGGCATTGATCAAGAAGGCCTATGATGCCCAGAGAGAAGCTGACAAAGTGGAACCAGAGGAACCGGTTGGAATTGTCTGGAAAAAGGATCCTGAGTCCATATCAGAAAGGATGTCAAGAATAAAATCCTCATGTTGGATGCTCCAGGCGATGGGAAATTGCCAGAAGGACTGCTGGTCAAGCCAAGTATTTTGCCTGCTAGAGTCCATGCTTATGCCAGATGGGTAATGGTCCAAGTTCATAATGTGTCTGATAGAGAGACTCGAGTAAATAGAAGTTGCACTCTGGCTAATGTGCATTGTGCGGATACTGCAGTGTAGCCTAGTAACAAGTGTTCAGGGGAGAATGACAGAGTGATGCCCTACTTGTTTGATTTTGGTGACTCCCCGTTGCCAGCCAAATGAAAGATGAGAATCAGTAGAAAGCTTGCCCAGAAAGACCAATTTTTTTCTTTCAAAGAATGGGACATAGGATGTGTTGAAGGAGCTGAGCACCATTTCCGGCTGCATGATGAAAGGCCATTTCGTGAGCGGTCTCGACGCCTGACACCTGCTGACATAGATGATGTGAGACGGCATCTGCAAGAGATGCTTGCTGTTGGTGTAATACAAGAATCCAGAAGCCCATATGCTTCACCTATTGTGGTAATGAGAAAAAAGAATGTGACAGTAAGGATGTGCGTGGATTATCGCACCTTGAACCGGCAGACTATCCCTGATCAGTATACAATGCCCCGCATCCAGGATGCTTTAGACTGCCTGAATGGTAGCAAGTGGTTCTCCATGCTGGATCTTCGCAGTGGGTACTACCAGATCCCGATGGCCCCGGAAGACCGAGAGAAGACAGCCTTTATCTGTCCACTTGGCTTCTATGAATTCATGAGGATGCCTCAAGGGGATTTCAGGTGCCCCAGCCACTTTTCAATGACTGATGGAGTGTGCAGTGGGGGACATGAACTTATTAGAGTGCCTGGTGTACCTGGATGATGTTATTGTGTTTGGCAGCTCACTGGAGGAACATGAGATCAGATTGTTCAAGGTGTTGGACCAACTGGAAGACTTTGGCCTAAAACTGTCCATCGATAAATGTCAATTCTTCCAAACATCTGTAAAGTATGTGGAACACATAGTCTCCACAGAGGGGAACAGAGACTGACCCAAGTAAAGTTGAGGCCTTGACCACCTGGCCACAGCCCCACAATCTGAAAGAACTGCAAAGATTCCTGGGATTCTGTGGCTACTATCGCTGTTTCATCAAGGACTATTCAAGAGTGATCCGTCCTTTACTTAATCTTACTCAAGGTTACCCTCCTACTCACAAAAAATACAAGAGGTTGGTTTCTTCTGAGCCTGAGTGAGTGTATTTCCATCCCAATGAAGTATTTGGAGCCAGATGGACACCTGAGTGTGAAGCTGCTTTTCATGAGATTATATATCAACTTACCCACACTCCTGTCCTTGCCTATGCAGATCCAGCGAAGCCCTATGTCTTGCACACCGATGCTAGCCTGCAAGGCTTGGGGGCTGTATTGTACCAAGAGCATGAGAATGGCCTGAGACCAGTGGCCTTTGCCAGTAGAAGCCTGACCCCATCCGAAAAGAACTATCCTGTACATAAGTTAGAGTTCCTAGCTTTGAAGTGGGCTATTGTTGACAAGTTCCACGAGTACTTGTATGGGGCTAAGATACTAGTAAAAAACTGACAATAATCCTTTGACCTATGTGCAGACTTCAGCTAAGTTGGATGCCACTGGCCATAGGTGGCTTTCTGCATTATCTACATATGACTATGCTGTTGAATACAGAGCAGACCTAAACCACATAGATGCTGATGCTCTCTCCCCGGAGGCTTGTTCCCTGGAATGACTGGGTCAGACTGTCAGAACCTGATATTCGAGCACTCTGCCAGAAGTTTGACAGGGAAGAACAAATGTCCACGGATGCAGTAGACTGTATGGTGGATTGTTTGGGACCCTCTGCAAATTGCATACCTGCTGTTTATTGCCACTTTTCTGCAATAGACATTGGTGCACTGCCTCAGCTGGACAATGACAGTATTCAGCGGGCTCAATTCTGAGATCCCATGATCAAATCAGCTTTAGAAGCCCTCTATGCAGGGAAAGATTTGTCCAAATTACGCTCCACTGATTTGAGAACTAGATTGTTATACAAGGAAGGTCCTAAGTTGAAACTGATCAATAGACTGTTATACAGAGAAACAGTAGACAGAGGGGGACAAATAGACAAACAACAACTAGTGCTGCCCATTGCCTTTCGAGAGTCAGTACTGAGGTCCTTACACAACCACATGGGGCACCTTGGTATAGACAGAACACTTGACTTGGTGAGATCCAGATTCTATTTGCCTAAGATGGGGGCTGATGTTGAGCAACACATTCGAACTTGTAGTCACTGCTTACAGAGGAAAGCTTTGCCCCAGAAGGCAGCCCCCCTTGTTAACATCACCACCAGTGCACCCATGGAGCTGGTCTGTATTGATTTTCTGAGTTTGGAGTCAGATCAAATAAGCATTAGTAATGTGTTGGTGGTCACTGGCCATTTTATGAGATATGCCCAAGCTTTCCCCATCAAGGACCAGAAGGCATCCACTGTGGCAAAAGTACTTGTAGAAAACTTTTTTGTTCACTATGGGGCTCCACAAAGAATCCATTCTGATCAAGGGAGAGACTTTGAGAGTCATCTGATCAAACAGATGCTTTCTCTGTGGGGAGTGTGAAAGTCCAGAACCACTCCTTACCACCCCCAGGGGGACCCACAGCCTGAACGTTTCAACTGTACTTTGCTAGATATGCTAGGCATCCTCCACCCAAAGGACAAGCCTAGATGGAGCCAACAAATTAGCACCCTGGTACATGTCTACAACTGCACCAAAAGTGATGTCACTGGGTTCTCCCCCTACCACCTGATGTTTGGAAGAGAAGCTCGACTGCCGGTAGATGTATGTTTTGGAGTTTCTCCTGATGGGGTTCAAGCTGACAACTATTTACAGTAAGTGCAAAAGTTAAAGGCCCAGCTAAATCATGTGTACCAACTGGCTCAAACCATGGCTGCCAAAAGAAATCTAGCCAACAAAGAAAGGTATGATAAAAAAGTGAAAGCACAGGAACTCCAGGAGGGAGATCGGGTATTGCTAAGAAATCTGGGGCTTCATGGCAAACATAAGATTGCTGACAGATGGCACCATCTCCCTCACATTGTAGTGGGCAAACTAGATGATCTGCCTGTGTACAAAGTAAGGCCTGAGAATAATTCAAAAGATGTTAAAACAATGCATAGAAATCATTTACTGCCCATTGGACAAATCTTGATTGAGTCTGAGCCCCCAGGAAGTGCTCCCTCTGGACCAGTGGCCGAGCTGCTGCTAAGCAAAAGCAAAGAAAGTCTGCACCTACAGATGCTGAGTTAAAGTGTTCCCCACAACAAGTCCCAGTTGAAAATGACTGTCAATCCATGTCAGAGGAAAGTGAGTGCAACTTTGGGTACTACCCCTCTTATGAACTGAGTCAATTGTTTGGGAGCAATCCCCTAGTCAATCCTGGAGATGAAGCTGGGCCTTCTGGACTGTTTAAGTTCCCAGCCTTGTTCCTGGAGTCAATGCTGCCAGAAAGTGAAAAAGCATCAAGTCAGATGATATGGAATCACTGTGTATGGTTGAACTGTATGAGCTTTCAAAGGAGGAAAATGATGGACTGGAACAGACTGGTGATATACCAGAACAAGAAGAGTATTTTGAGTTCCCTGACGGTCCACTGCCAGTGTCCGGAAGCTCTCCATGTGAGACAAGTGTTGTGGACTCAGAGGTTGTAACTCCTGGAGCTGAAAGTGCCCCAAGTTCTAGCCTCTCTACCCCAATGGAGACTCCCCTGACAAGTGAGGACAATGCTGAAAATGAGGCTCAGAGTGCAGAGACTGTAACAGTTCCCCCTAGAAAGACTGGTCGAGCTGTAAAGCCTGTGGTGCACCTCAGTTATGATTTCCCTGGGAGGCCTGTGGACTTGCCTCTCAATGTTGTCCATAAAGGAGTGTATGTGTCCCCGAGCTCATTGGCCAAACTGAACATCGGTGCTAACTCCAAGTTACTTGTGTTGCCGCTTTAGGTATGGTGCCGCTGCCCCATACAGCCATAAGGTAGCTGATAGGGAAGGGCCCCTCTCTTCAGGTTTCATGTACAGGAGGTGATAACTTGAGTTATGGTACAATGTGTGTATAATACTGTGAAAAAAGTGATATACTGAAAAGTTTCAGAAATGTGTTTCTGGTAAGGTGATATGTTGACTGATGATTACATGTATAAGCCTAATGTGATACTGATGTAAATGTATATGGTTGTATTGAAACTTATGGGGGTACTTACTTGACGCGGATGCCAAGTTTTTCAAGGCCAGAAAGGGTGTAACCCCCCTGCAAATGGGGGTTCCCAAAAGTCTTCCAGGAGCTTGCCTGAATGCTCCAAGTCTGAGCAGGGTTCGGCGTCTGAGCTGTTTAAATGTGGTTCCAAGTGAGTGCTATTTGAGCCTCCACATACTGCCTCTTTAACAGCTGTCTGCTTGCAGACTTAATTAGTTTGTATGTGGGGACTGTGTGCTCTAGTGCCCGAATCCCACCCGGGCTGCTGTCAATTCGCTCCGTTTCTGCCGTTGCTACATGTGCAGAGGGAGCCTTGTTGAAAGATATAACTGTTTGCCAGAAATCATTTAGAATGATTGAGAAAATGTAGTTTGTCTAACCTGTCTTCCTTTCAGCATGAACTGTTTCAGTGTAGCTTTTTCATTTTGGTTCTGAATAGCTGACTTGGACCAATCAGGATGATAGGGACACCCTAAAATGGAGCCTGTGGACGAATCGGAACTTGGACTCTCAATTTTGAGCCAGCCACAAGGGGATTGTATGGGCAGTGACTATGGGAAATGTAGTTTTAACCTTGGCGCCTTTTTCTACCAACAGAGGGAGTCTTATTGTGAGTGACAGCTGAATCAGCCAACAGAATAGTGTGGAGCTAAAAGAAATGCCCTGCTCTGTGACTGGAAAGATCAGATTAGTTGTGGCAGTGAAGAGAGAAGGAGCTGTGTGCTTCTGCAGTGTATAGTTTCACGCGGTAAGCGCGTGTGAGGCCCTGAGTTTCGGTCTGCAGCCTTTGTGAGTGCCAGTTTGGACTGAATCCGAGTTGTGAGGAGAAAGAAGCACTAGATGTGTGGAAACCAGGCTCACCCTGTAGAAGACTGGAGAAATTGCTGAATCACGCTCGGTCTGTCAGGAACTGAAGCTGCTGTGTGTGCTCCTAGGAATTTTGCAGTAATTGCGATCGGGATCGAGGAGCAGCCTGCCTGGTATAGTACTTTCCTTTTACATATGAATGTGAGTATTGCTTGTGGGGAATCGCTTTTTCCAATCCCTTGTGCTGTGTGCTGTGTGTTGAAGCTGGAAGCAAACCCCAGCTTGTCTCAAACTAAATCCGTTTGCTATAAACTGCAGTGGGGTCCAGTCACAAGGACCTTGTCTCCATACAATCCAGAACAACATCCACCATCCGGTTCTCAGCTTGAATATTGCGAGTACAAATCAGGGTATTCCCCTGCAGCCTGTTTTCAATCACAAGTGTGTCACCTAATTCTTCTTGTTTCACTGTTTCATGGACTGAGCCCTCCTGCTCCAGAATTCAATTGGGTGTTGTGCATGTATTTTCTTCTACAGGGCCCTATCCATCTGTACCTGCCAGCCAACCCTGGGCAACGGACCTGGCTAGCCCCCCCAACCTGGGTACCCAGAGTGTGACTTTTCAGACACTGTATGTGTGCACAGTACTGTGATTTAATGCCACTAATTAACCTGATTTCCCCCTCCCGTGTTACTGTTCCCAAAATAAATCAGATTTGTTGTTGTTGTTAAACTTTAAACTGTCTGAAGTGTCAGTAGCCTCATGCCAAGCACTGTATTGGTTTGTGTATGCTACTTAACCTTATTTTTCAGGGGGTCCTCAGAGATGAACCTGCGAATCAATCTTGAGGGTAAGTGGTACCTTATGAATGAACAGTGTGTACATGTGGGGTATTGGTACTGTAAATCTTGTGCATCGTGTGGGCCATTAGAGGGATTAGAAGGGGGTCTCAGTGTTCCAGAGGGCTGTGACCAAACTAGACCAACCATTACAAACCCTGACCTCTGGGTGGAGGCACCCGCCATAGAACCAAGGCCCCTCAACCTGTCAGTAGTCAAGCAGGCAGGGGGAGTAGCCCTTGGGATAGCGCCACCTGGGGTTACATATATATATATATAAACTGTATATATATATATATATATATATATATATATATATATATATATATATAAATGCAGCTGCAGATTAAGTGATATGAGGACTAAAAGGTTAGTTTTTAACTTTTTGAGGTATTCTGTAGGAGATTTAAAATATATTTTATTATATGATCTTATCTTATTGCATTTGATCTTTTAAATGTGTGCCATTGGTCACATGACCTGGGTCAGATAAATAGTCAGTTTCATATCAGTTCAGTTTAGCTTCAACATCACCTTCATTTACTAACCATGCTGACAAGTTGATTATCTAAACAGAAGAAAAGCTGTTAGAGGGAGTTCTGGTGCAGAGGAGGACAAGATGGCAGCATAAGTGTTCAGCTCCGTTCAGCCGTTGCCCGTAATTCTTCAATCCTTGTCTTCAAGTGCCCTTGTTTGGTGAAGTTTTGGACTCAGTCTGATTTATGGAGCTAAAGAATTGCATTGCAGCTCTCTTTATGGTCTGGCTGTCCCGATAAATAATGTATTTGACTGTCTGCATCACAGCCTTCACTATGGCTTGGTCCAACTGTGGGATGGAGTCACCAGAGATCTCTGTTGTAACTAGAGAGGACATCTCGGACATCAGGACGATGTTGCAGGCCCTGGTACAAGACATCCCCACCATAAAAACTTCATTGGCACAGTTGGAGGAGTGGGTGAATGCCGCAGAAAGTCAGATTGCTGGGACAGAATTATTCTATATGCAAGTTGAGTCTGTGGCAGCCAGGCAATCTGATCATATTGCCAAACTGGTGAGGCAGGTACAGGCCTTGTCTATGAAGGTGGAGGACATTGGAAACTGTGGTTGAAGGAATAATCTTCAAGTTATAGGGCTTCCAGAAGTAAATGAAGGGGACAATGTCTCTGCTCTCCTACTGGCATTTTTTGTTCACGGCTTCTAAACTTCAGTTGGGACTACCCACTAGAGATTGAATGGGCACACCTCTCCTTGGGCTCCCATCCAGCAAGGGGAGCTCCTCTGTGGGCTATTATTGTGTATTTTATAAGATACACTATTAAGGAGCAGATCCTAAGGTTGGCTCAGGAAAGAGGGCCACTTAAGTGGAATGGCTACTCCATCCACGTTTTTCAGGATGTCTCAAAAGGGGTGGCTGATCAGAGGAAGGCTTTTACTACCATCAAGAAAGCTTTGGCTGCTAAAAACATCAGATTTATTTTAAAATACCCTGTGGTACTTCATCTGTGGGGGGAAAAGCGCTGACACAAATTTGACCCTCCATTGGATGCTCAATCTCTCTTGGGCTCTCTTCAGGGACATCCTGCATCACAACTACATGATCCCTCTTTGCATCAGGAATTGCGGAAATGGAAGAACAACTCATTGAGATTGTGCAGCAGGTCACCACCTAAAGCCCCTAATTCAGTAGCTACTGACAGTGATCACTTGGGGGATGGAGATTTACATCAGGGCCCAGCTACAGGATGGCAGTACCACAAGAGACAGAGAGATTGTCGGAAGGGCTTTACTTCACATGCTGAAAGGTCTTCAAGCTGCTTCAGGGGTACGGGGCGGTCTATCTGTCTCTCAACCCCACTCTCCTGTGGATATTAAGGAACTCTCCCCCAATCCAGACCCTAAACATCCTTGCCTCTCCCAGACTTACCGTATGTTTATTTGGATCGTGTTGGGATGCTGTGGGCAGACTACGGGGAGAAGGAACTGGTAGAAGCCTCACAGTCTGTGCCAGAGTTTGGGCCATTCGGATCCCCGCTGAGCATGGCCGTGGCTCCAGTAGCCCACCACTTAGCCACCTCCATCAACCCGCCTACAGGACCAGCGCCAACAGGTAAGACCTCTGCCTGCAGTCGGTAAAGCCATGAGTGGCTGCCATTGGCTCTCAGCGACTACAGTTTGTGCCTGATTGGACCCCTGTCTCCTAGACTGCCGCCAATTGGCTGGCTCTGTTTCTCCCTGCCTTGCTCTGCTCACTGGGTGCTGCGCCCATTCACTTGCATTGCATTTTGCTGTAATTTTTGCCCGCTCTGACTCTGCTTCAAACTGCTGAATTTTATTGTGCCTGTATTTACTGTATTGCAAATGTTTAAACTGTCCACGTAACTTGTCTGAGTACTTTAGCCTGTTTGCTCTTCACTTACTTTTCTTTTGCTTATTTCTCTGCACTCTCCTCCCCTGACCTCTGCTTTCACTACCTAACTACCCCTCTCTACTCTCTGCTCTGCACCCCGCCCCCAAGGCGCCAGGATCAGCTCCACCGATTCTCGGTCTTTTGTCCTCGGCTGCCTCCCCAACCCCCTCCGCTATTATTCCCCTCTAACTGTCTGGCTCTCAGCTCCCCCGACTCCCTGCCCACTGATTTAACCTCTGTGTCACCCTCTCTCAGCTCTCCTCCTCCTCAGATCTTAATCTCTTTCTCTCACCTCTCTCTCCTCCCTCGGATCCAGCCCCGGTTTGGGCCATTTGGATCCCCGTCGAGCACGGCCGTGGCTTCACTAGCCCACCGCTTAGCAACCTCCATCAACCCACCTACAGGACCAGCGCCGATGGGTAAGACTTCTGCCTGCAGTCGGTAAAGCCGTGAGCGGCTGCCATTGGCTCTCAGCGACTACAGCTTGTGCCTGATTGGACCCCTGTCTCCTGGACTGACGCTGATTGGCTGGCTTTGTTTCTCCCTGCCTTGCTCTGCTCACTGGGTGCTGCACCCATTCACTTGCATTGCATTTTGTTGTAATTTTTCACCCCCTCCCCCTCCCCCTCCTTCTCCTACCCTAGTTAAATACACCTAAATCCTGCCTACCCACCATATCTCACCCCGCCTCTCTCCCCCATTGGCTCCCCTCTATAGCCACCTCCTCTTCCCTCATGCCTACTTCCTACCCCCTCTCTCGTTCCTTCCTTAGGCTCTCTCTGTTTCCTTCATGCCCACTCTGCCATCTTCAGTCAGCTCATCTCCCCATGCTCTCTCACTGACTATACTTCTTCGAATTCTCCTACCCGCTGTCTCCTTTACTTATGCCAGTCATGGCGACACTACCCCACCTGTTTCTTCTGCCTCTGCTACTTCTCTCACTGCCCTCTATCTTCTTCCTCCCTGGCCCCACTTACCCTCACCCCCTCTCCCCCAGCCCCATTTTCCTTCCAAGTACTTATTGCTACCCTCAAGGTACCCTCCTTTACCCCACATACCACCTGCTTGACCACCATCTCAGTAATATCAATATACCCCTTACATTTGACAAACATCACACGGTTGATGATCTACCTACACTATACCAAATAGTATCTCACTGGTATGACCGAACGGTGACAGCCTATTATTCATCCAGGAAGCAACGACTGAAATTATCTCTCAAGGCTCTACGCCTTTGCTCTCTTAAACTGATACTCCTTCTCCTACTGATAGCAGGTAATGTCCACCCGAACCCTGGCCCTGCTCGCCTAAGCCCTGAGAAATCCTCTGGGTCACTAACTGTGGCAACTCTAAATATCTGCAGCCTTCTTCCAAAGATTGACACCCTTCAAGCTTTCATCCACCAACACAACCCTGACATCCTTGCTGTCATAGAAATCTGGCTGACAACTAAGGTTCCCGATCGGGCTTTAACCATACAGGGCTACAACATCCACAGGCTGGACTGGGTTGCAAAAAAAGGGGGCGGATGTGCCATCTACGTCAAGGACTGTCTCACGTGACACCCTTTTGACACTGTCTCACCTGCTATTTTGGCCCAGATACTACCAATCAAAATACTACTAGGTCCAAATCATAAAGCCCTCACCATCATCACTGTCTACATTCCTCCCAGAAACTAAAGATCTGGGCTACACGATGTTATAAGCTTCGTAAACTCTCTCCCCCCTTACTCTGAACTTATTCTACTTGGAGACTTCAATATCAACTGGCTGTCACCAGATGCAAGTGCCCTCAAAGACACCATCTCTGCTGCCAACCTCTCGCAGATGGTTACGTCCTCTACCAGGACTAACTACAAAACAGGGACCAGTACCCTACTTGATTGGGTTCTCATGAACCACCCTGCCAGGATCCATCGCACCACAGTTCTGTCAGACTCTCTCAGTGACCACTCACCAGTCATCTGTGAATGGACCAACAAATTTATAAAGCCTCCTCCAAAAATCATCTCAAGTAGAGTGCTCCCACGTGGCAACCTTACCCCTCTTAAACAATACCTGATGCTTCAAGATTGGTCACCCATATTCGATACAACAGATGTTAACCTGGATCTTGACTATTTCATCCTGACCTTTAACACAGTGTATGATCTCTTTGCCCCTGTAAAAAAGCATAAGGCTAAAACTATCTGCAACCCCTGGATCACTGCGGGCCTCCTTGCACAGTTGAAATGGAGAGACCACCTCTGGGCAGTAGCTAAATTAACCAGAAAGCAACCGGACAGTCAATCATATAAACAAGCCCGAAATGCTTGCACTAAAGCCATATGGCTAACGAAAACCTACTACAAAGATGCGCTCACTAACACCTGGGGCAATGGACGAGCTTTCTGGGTGAATATGAAGGACATAACAGGGAAGCGGCCTGAAACCTCCCCAACCATGCTTGTAGTCGACGGATCCACTACTCTTGACCCTATGGTCATTGCCAACACCTTTAATATGGCATTTACTGACCTCAGTGCAGTCCTCCCTTCAGACTACTTTGATCAATGCACCTCTTCCCTCGGCCCCCATCATACTCAATCTCACCTACCCCTCTTCTACTTCAGAGAGGTCAGACCATATGTTGCACATCTCTACACTGCTATGGCCATTTCAAAATCCAGAACTAGTGGTGATACTTTGGACCTTAAGCTCTTATCCCTCACCCTCGATGAGCTTCTTCTCCCCTTAATAAAAGTTCTCAATCTCTCCCTTTCTAGTGTTATATTCCCGGACAGATGGAAAACTGCGATTGTGACCCCTGTCCTCAAAAGTGGGGACAAGACTAATCACTCTAACTATCGACCTATCTCAGTTCTTCCTCCACTCTCTAAAGCCCTTGAGCAGATTGTGGGAGATCAACTCACTGACCATCTGGAGAAATACAACATCCTAACCACAAAACAACATGGTTTCTGAAAAGGTCACAGCACCACCACTCCCTCCTTGAGCTCACTGGAGCAGTTCACAAATCGCTTGACAATGGACAGTTCTCTGGGGCAGTTTTCATCGACCTATCCAAGATCTTTGATACTGTCCATCATGGACTCCTTATTGATCAACTGCAAACCGCTTGTCTGTCACCTGACTCCACACAATGGTTCAACAGCTACCTGAGTCACCGGAGCCAAAGAGTAAAAATTGCCTCTGCTCTCTCGGACAACCTGCCCGTTCGCTCTGGGGTACCACAGGGCTCCATCCTGGGAATCCTCCTTTTCAGCCTCTTTTTGAACTCATTACCACAATCATGCTCGATGCCCATTATATTGTATGCTGATGATGCAGTAGTCTTCTCATCTCACAAAGATCCCTCGTCTGTACAACGTTCTCTCCAACATGGTTTCAGCTCCATTGAGTCCTGGTTCCAAAAGCATAAGCTGGTGCTTAACCACAAGAAAACCAAATCCATGCTTTTTCACAGTGCAAAAAACCTGCATAAACAGCACCAGCTGGTTATTTCCACTGCAAATGGTAACACACTCGATCATGTCCAGTCTTTTAAGTATCTTAGGATCTTACTGGATCCATGCCTCACATATGTGGCCCACGTTGACAATGTCGCCAGAACTGCTAACATACGTCTTGGTCTGCTTTACAAACACAGTCAACACCTTACCCCAGAGGCACTAAAGATAGCCGTACAGAGCTCTGTGGTCTCGGTCATCGACTAAGGTTTCATCATCTATAGCTCTGCCATGATGACAACCCTCAGACGGATATCAGTTGCTTTAAATAAGGCCTGCCATCTCATCACCAGCGCCCACTGTCTTACCCACACCTGCAACCTGTATTCTCAGACCAGCTGGCTCCAACTATCAAACCGCATCAAATACCTCACTTGTATTATGGCAAAGAAAATCCATCTTGGCCTGGCACCCCCTGGCATCCTAGCCCTACTGCCTGCAAGTACCAGTCAGTGGAGCTCCAGGAGATGTAAGTGTCAGATTCTGAAAGTCCCCCGCTGCCGTATAGCCTGGGCCAATGCTCCTTCGCCTACAAAGCGTCACTCTGGTTAAATGACCTCTACCACTGTATTTCCTCTGCCAATACCATTAGAATATTCAAAACCAGCCTTTGACTACACCTCACAACTACTAGCTCTTGCGATTGCTTCTCCTGAGTTGCAGAACCACATTCTGAGCAGATTGTGGCACCCCACACCAATCAAATCTGCCTCACCCTGCATTCATATACCCAACTTGCACTTTTCCCCACTTCCTCTCCTTGCCTCCCATCCTCTATTCCTCCTTCTTTAATCCCTTCAATGTTTTGTCTACTCCCCCCTCTTTCACTCCTCCTCTCTCACCTTATCTAAGGATATAGCACTTCCCGGCTTACCTAGCCCGACAAATGCCACTGGCTACATCACTGTCTCTCCACCTTTTGTTAAAGCTTATGGTCCTAATAACCATTAAAAAATGTATTACTCAGTGAAATGTCAAGTCTCCTTGTAATGTTACTTTTTCACTATCTCTGTATTTTCCTGATGTGGAACCTTAGTAAAAGAGCTTTGGCTCAAAGGTATTTTGTAATCCTAGATCTTAATAAACAAATAAACAGAGACAACCTCTGCATCAAATTAGACTGTAGCGCTGAAGTCTTTTTCAACGGCGGAGGCTACATTGACAGAGGAGGCGACTAGGGCAGAAGCCCCCCTCTGGACAGTCACGCTGTGATTTCTTTACTGTATCAGTGGAGAGCTGGATTTCACTTGTGTAATGTGGTAGTTTCTTTCTTTGTTGCCATGAAGATGGTCCCAACTTCTTTCAGGAAATTTACCAATTTGGAGTCGGTTTTGCTAGAACCCCCATGTCAGGAATATATGTGTCTGTAGAATTATGATATGATGGGCTATCTTGTCTGGGAATATATGGGACACAATGTGAGTTGTGGGCTGTTACCATGAAGTTGTTTTAGGAGGCATCCAACCTGTAGCCTGTTATTTTTGGACTGGTGGGTAGATGAGGGGTTGGGTTTCGCTTGGTTGGCTCTTTTCAACTTTGGTTTTGGTTACTTTATGGGTTTGGACTATTTTTGGCACAATAGGGAAATCTTTGAGCATTGGGACTGCATCGGTGATGTGCAGGGGTGGCAGGAGCTGGGCACTGGCTAGGCCATTACAACACTGGCCATTGGGTGATAATGCCCATCTCCTCACCTGCTGAGGAGTGAGTGGGCATTGGCTGTGGGGTGTCACTGCCTGATTATTTCTCTCTCCTCAAGCATGTGTTTTGGGAATCATGGAGGGGGGAGGGTCTGGGTTAATATACATGTAGTCTATCTATATATTCTTCAGGTTTTATATGGGAGTGGGTGGTCTGGGGATATGGTACACTGAAGCTTTTGGAAGCTGTGGGTATGATTCTGATGGAGTATTGTCTACAATGTGTATACGGGCTCTTACAAGTTGGTTACCAGAAGTTTTTTGTGGAGGGGGGTGGGATTTCTTTCAGTACTTGGGCCATTGTGTATTTCTCTTATGGAGGGTGTTTTATTATTCCAAATATTATTTAGGGACATAGGTGTATCAGAGTGCTGGATGTTGGGGGGGGGGGCAGGCTCCTACCTTCTGTTCTGAAAATGTGCTATTTATTATTGTTTTGGTTCCAATGTTCTGTGACAGATGTGTTCTGTCTTTTAACACTTGGGATTTATGGTTCATTTATCACTGATGACATGGAATGTTCAAGGTCTGACTATCCCCATAAAGAGAAAGAAAGTATTTTCATTTTTGAGGTCTTGCAACTGTGATATTATATTTGTACAGGAAACTAATTTATTGCAGTAGGATGTGGGACAGTTAGAACGAGGATAGGTGGGGAAAGTTTTCTCTAGCTCATCTTTCTCTACACAAAGGGGAGTTTCCATTTTGGTAAAGAAAGGGTGTTTCTTTAGTGTGAAGAAATGGGAATGGGATAAAGTAGGTCGCTGGGTGATGGTAATGGACAAAACTGATAATATACCAGTTCTTTTCTTAAACATTTATGCTCCCAATGAAGATTCACCTGATTTTTTTTTCTCAGTTGGTCCAGATTATTTCTGACTGGTATTCTAGCTCTATGGTGCTGGTTTTGTGGGGGATTTTAATCTTGCTTTGGATCCATTGGTAGATTAGGTCTCCCTTGGATAATGGAGTCCCATCCCATCAGAGATCCTGAGGGGTTTTGTGGCACCTATGTGAGGAGTTAGCAGATTGCTGGAGATTATTGAATCCTACAGTTTGAAATTTTACTTATCGCTCCCCAAGGTTCCAATCTTATAGTCATTTGGATTACTTTTTGTGTAGATCTTTTATTTTGTCAGATTTGGTTGAGGTAGCTCATAGAGCGATATTATTATTGGATCATGCTCCTGTGAGCTTGGTATGGGAACCATGACAGAGTGTTCTAAGAATGCCTAGGTGGCACTTCAGCCTGATTTTGTTAGGTATCGAAGAGTTTACACGATGGTTGAAAGGGGAAATCAGTTTTTAATTTCTTTCTAACGCCTCTCTGGATATTACTCCATTTGTTTTATGGGATGCTTTCAAGTCCTATATTGAGGGCCGTATTATTTCCTATGCCTCTTATGTTAATAAGCAGCTTAAGGAGGAGGTTGTGACTCTTGAAGTCCAAATTAGACAGCTGGTAGGGAAAATCTATCCATCTCCACTGGATAAGGAGGAGAAAGTTCAGGAATTGTTGGGTTATAAAGATCAACTGAATTCTGTTCTCCATCAGAAGGTGCAAATGGCCCTTTTTTTTGTTAATCAGTCCTACGGGAATCAGGGGATAAAGCGGGCAAACTTTTAGCCTATATGCTGTGGAAGAAATCCATGGAAGCCCAGATCCCTTATCTGAAAGTGGATGATGGGAGCTTGATATCAGATGCAGGATGTATTGCTGGTAAATTTCGTGTGTTCTATTTAAACTTATACGAATCTTCATTCATCCCCTTGTCCGAAGACTATGAGGCTTTTTTTCTTCAAATTGTAATGCCTAGTTTATCAGAGGAGATGCCTGCCCCTCTGGAGGCAGATATTACTTTGTCTGATGTGTAAGAGGCTATCAAGGCTCTTACCTTAGGTAAAACACCAGGACCAGACAGGCTCAGTTCTGACTTTTATCAGGCATTCAAATTGCAAGTTTCTGGCTGGCTGTTGAATGTATTTCGTAGTGTTGGTGAATCTGGCTCCCTACCAGCAACTATGAAAAAGGTGACTATCAGTGCCCTGCCCAGACCCGGTAAAGACCATACTGTATGTGCAAAATCTCTGCCTATATCATTGTTGAATGTTGATTGTAAGGTGTTTGTGAAGATTTTGGCCATGCAGTTGAAACGGGTTTTACCACAGTTGGTGAGTAAGACTCAATCTGGCTTAATGAAAGGGACACAGGGCAGTGATGATCTGTGGGCAGTAATCGACCTCATACAAGTGGTGGTACGGGGTCTGGACTCGGCAGCACTGGTTGGGTTGGACACTGAAAAAGCATTCGACTCTGTTGAATGGCGATACTTGCAATAAGTGTTGGCCAAGTTTGGTCTTGGTCCAAAATTTTGACGCTGGGTAGGGTGCCTGTATTCTTAGCCTCAGGCAAGGATATTGGCTAATGGAGTATTGTCAGACTCTTTTTCTCTGTCTCGTGGCACAAGACAGGGGTGTTCACTGAGTCCTTTATTATTTCTATTGGCCATGGAACCCCTGAATTTAGCTCTGACCCAAAATCTGGAGGTTACTGGTATAACAGTGGGTGGAAAATCCTTTTCTACGCTGTTATATGCTGATGATTTACTCTTGCTGCTCTCATGGGTACAGACATATCTTTTGAAGGCTTGGTGTATCATAGATTCCTTTAATGGAATTTCTGGGTTACAGATCAATTGAGGGAACACTGAGATGTTACTTTTATTTAATCCTGATCATGCCTGGGCCTCCATGGGTTCTTATACCCTTAAATGGTCTCCTGATGGAATTAAATATCTGGGTATGTTTATTTCAGGTCAAATCCAGGATATGTGTTCCAGAAATATTCCAGATATTCTTGAGGAGGTGAAGAGGGATTTTTGTAGGTGGAAAAAGCTTAATTTGTCCCTCCCTGGTAATATTGCCACCATTAAAATGATGGTGTTTTCACACCTATTTTACAAGCTGTGTAATCTCCTCCTTATTATTCCAATGGGTTTGTAGGCTAAATTAGATAGGGTATTATTTGATTTTATTTGGAATGGCTCTCCTTCCTTGTTTTAGTAGGTGGACTCTCCGTGCTCCTGAGGTCTTTGGGGAATGGAATATGCTGTGGCTGTGGGCCTACCATGTATGTCAGGGGTTAAACAAACTCTGAGTTGGGTTTCTCCTTCCTTCTAAGGGTCACCCCTTTGGGTAGAGATTGAACAGGCCTTGCTAGGTGTGGCTCCTTTGGTGGGCCTTTTGAAACCTCCAGTTGTGACTTCTCAAGTGGAGACTCTGCCCATGCGTTTTTCCAGGCAGATGTGGAAAAGGTTTTTTAAAGTGTTTGAATGGGACACTACCTTTTTGGGGGGTTTTGAACTGTTGTGGCATAATCCAGCAGTATTTGTGAGGCACAGCCAGTTATATTGGTGTATGTGGGAAGCAAGGGGCCTTAGGATTTTGGGTGACTTAGAGGAGCCAGAGACTGGCTATCTGATATCTTTCCAAGACTTACAGGATAGGTATAATATCCCATCAAAGGATAGAAACATAGAAACATAGACTTTGACGGCAGATAAGAACCGCTTGGCCCACCTAGTCTGCCCATTTCCTACCTACAGGATAAGCTGCAGATCCTAGTTAACCAACAGCTTATTTCTTCCTACCCCCACAAGAATTGCCTTATGTCTGTCCCATGTATTTTTGAATTCTCCCACAGTTTTAGATCCCACAACCTCCTCAGGAAGGCTGTTCTATGCATCCACTACCCTCTCTGTGAAAAAATACTTCCTCACATGGCCCCTGAATCGCCCCCCTCTATCATTAAATTGTGTCCCCTTGTTCTTGCATGTCTTTTTTTCTGAAAGATGCTACCCTCTTGGACTTTGCTGATTCCACTGAGGTACTTAAGCATTTCTATCATGTCCCCCCTCTCCCTCCTTTCCTTAAGGGTATACATATTAAGCTCTTTTAGTCTCTCCTCATATGGCTTCTCTTGCAGACCCTGCACCATTCTAGTTGCTGTCCTATGGACAGCCTCTATCCTGTCTATGTCCTTGCGGAGATGGGGTCTCCAGAACTGGACACAGTACTCCAGATGGGGTCTCACCAACTGTCTATACAGAGGGATAACAACTTCCTGTTTTCTGCTGTTGATGCCTCTCCCTATGCATCCCAGTATACCCCCAGCTCTCCCTACTGCCTTCTCACATTGCTTGCTAACCTTAAGATCATCTGATATGATTACCCCCAGATCCCTTTCCTTTTTTGGTTTTGTTACTACTTCCCCACCATTGTGTTATCTTCCCCTGGGTTTTTGTTTCCCAGGTGCATTATTTTGCACTTCTTTGTATTGAATCCTAGCTGCCATACTTCCAACCATTCCTCCAACCTTGCCAAGTCCCTTCTCATCATTTCCACACCTCCTTGTGTATCAACCCTGTTGCAGATCTTTGTGTCATCTACAAAGAGGCATACTTTTCCTTCCAGTCCCTCTGCAATGTCACTTATAAAGACATTAAAAAGGACCGGACCCAGTACTGAACCCTGCGGTACCCAACTAGTAACCCCTCTTTCTTCAGAGTGGACTCCATTTACAATTACCTTCTGTGTCCTGTTGTCCAGCCAATGTTTTACCCAGTCTACCACCCTGAGACCCACTCCTAGGCTGGTTAATTTGACTATTAATCTTTTGTGTGGGACTGTGTCAAATGCCTTCCCAAAGTCTAGGTAGGCCATGTCCACAGCCCCTCCCTGGTCTACTACTTTGGTCACCCAGTCAAAGAAATCAATTAGATTCATCTGACATGACCTTCTCGCTGTGAACCCATGCTGCCTTGGGTCCTGTGCCCCACTGGCCTCTAGGTACTCAACAATTCTTTCCTTCAGAAGTGATTCCATCACTTTCCCTACCACAGAGGTCAAACTGACAGGTCTGTAGTTTTCTGCCTCTGTCTTGGTCCCACTTTTGTGAAGGGGAATCACATCTGCCTTCCTCCAGTCCTCGGGTACCACACCATCCTCCCATGATTTGTTAAAAAGGGTAGTCAGTGGTTTCTCTAGTTCTCCCCTTAATTTTTTTTAAGATTTTTTAGGATTATTTAGAATTCTGGGGTGAATTCCATCAGGCCCCATTGCTTTGTCCACCTTCAGTTTTAGGAGTTCTTTCAGAACCCTTTCTTCTGCGAAAGGACTGGGATTGACCCCCCTATCCAGAGTGCTCCTGTTAATGGAATTAGGAACCTCCCCCTCCTCTTTTGTGAATACTAAGCAGAAATATTCATTCAGTATCTCTGCTTTTTCACTATCCCCCTCTGCCCACCCACCGTTCATTCTATTCAGCCTCACTATCCTTCCCTTTGTATTTCTACGCTCCCTGATGTACCTATAAAAAGTTTTATCCCCCTTCTTAGGTGAAGATGTTTTCAGCTCAGGCATGCTCTGTTGATAAAGTTTTTTTTTAATTGTTTAACCTTATTGAAATTGATTCCACAAAATGCTTGAAAAACTGGCTTAATCTTCCTCGGGGGCATATTAGTTTATTGTACAAAGAATTATTAAAAGCCTATCTTCTGGATTGGGATCCTCATAGGATAAAGTGGGGGACGATATGAAGGTGGAAATGGATTTGGAGGGTTGCTGAAGATGTTGGTATATGGCCCACAAGGCCTCTCCTGACCCTAAGCCACAACTTATTCATAGAAGGTATTAAGTAGATGGCATAGAACACCAGTCCATTTAGTAATGATGGGAATTTTGGACTCCAACCTATATTGGCATTATCAGGAGGGATCCGGGTCAATTTTTCATATGTTATGGGATCCCCCTTATTAAAGTCATGGTGGGTTGATATTTTCAAATGTTTGGAAGGTGTCCTACAAATCCCCATCCCAAAATCCCTGATCTTTTGGATCCTTGGGGATCCAGGTTTACTAGATATAAATGTTTTACTTTGTAAAGGGATTCTTTTTGCTGCTGCTTTTGAAGCAAAGAGATTACTGCTTATAAACTGGAGATCTACTATAATACCCCCCTGTAGAGGTGAAAACATGCAGTATTGAAAGTAGTAGTTCATTATGATTTTTGCATGGAGGAATGCCCTTCCTTGGCTTCATAGAACATGGAACAATTGACTGGCCTTAATGGGATTCAAGCTTGGGGACTTGTGAAGAGTTTCTTCAGGGTTGTTTAGGATGTTCTTACCTCTTTTTATAGAAACATAGACTTTGATGGCAGATAAGGACCGCTTGGCCCACCCAGTCTGCCCATTTCCCTACCTATTGGATAAGCTGCAGATTCTAGTTAACCAACAGCCTACTTCCTGCAACCCCCCACTATAATTGCTTTATGTCTGTCCCATGCATGTTTGAATTGCCCCACTGTTTTAGACCCCACAACCTCTCCAGGAGAGGCGGTTCCATGTCCACCACTCTATCCATGAAAAATAATTTCCTCCACATTACCCCTGAGCTGTCCCCTCTAACTTTAAATTGTGCCCCCTTGTTCTTACACATCTCTTTTTCTGAAAGATGCTACCCTCCTGGACTTTGTTGATTCCCTTGAGGTACAGTACTTAAAAGTTTCTATCATGTCCCCCCTGTCCCTCCTTTCATCAAGGGTATACATATTAAGCTCTCTCAGTCTCTCTTCATATGGTTTCTGATGTAGACCTTGCACCATTTTAGTTGCCCTCCTCTGGACTACTTCCATCCTGTCTATGTCCTTGCGTAGATGAGGTCTCCAAAACTGCACGCAGTACTCCAGCTGGGGTCTCACCAACTGTCTGTACAGAGGGATAACCACTTCCCTTTTTCTACTTGTGATGCCCCTCCCTATGCATCCCAGTATCCCCCGGCTCTCCTTACTGACTTCTCACATTGCTTACCCACCTTTAGGTCATCTGATATGACTACACCCAGATCCCTTTCCATTATTGTTGTTGTTAGTACTTCCCCTGCTATTGTGTACTCTTCTTCTGGATTTTTATTTCCCAGGTGCATTACTTTGCACTTCTTTGCATTGAATCTAAGTTATCATATGTCTGACCATTCCTCCAACCTTGCCAAGTCCCTTCTCATCCTTTCTACCCCCTTGTGTATCAACTCTGTTACAGATCTTTGTGTCATCTGTAAAGAGGCATACCTTTCCTTCCAGACCCTCTGCAATGTCACCTATAAAGACGTTAAAGAGGACTGGACCAAGTACTGAGCCCTGAGGTACTCCACTAGTAACCCCCCTTTCTTCAGAATGTGTTCTATTCACTATTACCTTCTGTGTCCTGTTGTGCAGCCAGTTTGCTACCCAGGCTACCACCCTGGGACCCACTCCCAGGTTGACTAACTTGATTATTAATCTTTTGTGCAGGACTGTGTCAAATGCCTTGCTAAAGTCTAGGTAGGCCATATCCACAGCCCCTCCCTGGTCTATTACTTTGGTCACCCAGTCAAAGAAATCGATTAGATTCATCTGACATGACCTCCTGCTGTGAATCCATGCTGCTTTGGGTCCTGTGCCCTTGGCCTCTAGGTACTGAACAATTCTTTCTTTCAGAAGTGATTCCATCATTTTCCCCACCACTGAGGTCAAACTAACAGGTCTGTAGTTTCCTGCTTCTGCCTTGCTTCCACTTTTGTGAAGGGGAATCACATCTGCCCTCCTCCATTCCTCAGGTACCACCCCATCTTCCCATGATTTGTTAAAAAGTGTGGTTAGTGGTGTCACTAGGTCCTCCCTTAGCTCTTTTGGGATTCTAGGGCGAATCCCATCAGGCCCCATTGCTTTGTCCACCTTGAGTTTTAGGAGTTCTTTCAGGACTCTTTCTTCTGTAAATGGACTGGCGTCAACCCCACTACCCAGAGTGCTTCTACTGTTTGGTTTAGGTAACTCCTCCTCTTCTTCTTTTGTGAATACTGAGCAAAAGTATTCATTCAGTATCTCTGCCTTTTCACTGTCTCCCTCTGCCCACCTCCCCTCTCCTTTATTAATCTTCATTATCCCTCCATTAACCTTCCTATGCTCCCTAATGTACCTATAAAAGGTTTTATCCTCCTTCTTAACTGAGTTGGCTATCTTTTCGTCGGTTTGGGCCTTTGCTTTTCTGACTGCCTTGCCCACTTCTTTCTGCTTTAATTGATACAGTTCTCTGTCATGCTTCTTCTGTGATTCCTTATACTTTTTGAATGCAGCTTTTTTCTCCTTAACCTTCCCAGACACCTCTTTTGAGAACCATGGTGGTTTTTTATTCCACTTTGTTTTCTTTATTTGTTTCACACAAAGGCTTGTTGCCTCCATGATGGCTGTTTTGATTTTTCTCCATTGTTCTTCCACTCCTCCTTTCTGGCCAGTTGCTAATGCACTCCTCAGGTATTTACCCATTATGCCAAAGTCAGCCCTTCTAAAGTCCAGTATCCTTGTCTTTTTATGGCTTGTCTCCATGGTTGTGTTTATTGTGAAGCACACTGTGCGGTGGTTGCTTGTTCCCAGATGTCTACTGACTTCTAAATTTGTGATCCTCTCTCCATTTGAGAGTACCAGGTCTAATATTACTCCCTCCCGAGTGGGTTCCACCACTAGCTGTCTAAGGCATGCCCCCTGTAGGGCATCGAGAATGACCCTGCTCTTGGATGTGGCTGCAGTCCATGTCATCCAGTTAACATCTAGCATATTCAGGTCCCCCATCAACAGTATCTCCCCTTTTTCAGCCATTTTGAGAATGCTCTCTATCATTTTCTTGTCCATTTCCTCCCCTTGAGACGGGGGTCTGTATATAACCCCTGTGTGAATTGTGATGCTATTCCCTGTCTCCAAGGTGACCCAGAGTGCCTCTTGTTCTCCCCCTTTACTTTTTAGTTCTGCAGCTTTGATCCCTTCCCTTATGTACAGAGCTACTCCACCTCCTCTTTTTACCCTCCCTGTCCCTTCTGTAGATTGTGTACCCTGGTATGTTGACATCCCAGGCATGGTTCTCCATGTACCATGTTTCTGTGACTTCCACAATATCCAAGTGTTCCTCTTCCATCAGGGCTACTAGCTCAGGAAGCTTGTTTCCCAGACTACAGGCATTGGTACTCATTGCCCTCCATTTAATGTTGGCTTTATCCTTTTTTTTACCCCATCCCTGCTCTTATTGCCCTTGTCTATGTTTCCATTTACCCCTGTCCTGCCCTCTGTCAAGCTCTGTACCTCAGTGTTTACCCCACTACCTGCCATGTTTTGTGGGGGGAGAATTGAACTTTCCTGTTTCCTATCAGCACCTCCCCCCCGTGGCTAGTTTAAAAGCTTGCCAAGGAAGCCTTTAAACCTGTCACCTAGGAGCGTGCTTCCCTTCTTGGACAGATGCAGACCATCATGCCAGTATAGACTTTCATCTCTCCAGGTGGACCTCCAGTCCCCCAATGAAGCCAAAGCCCTGTGTTCTGCACCAGTTTTGCAACCATTCATTAAACTGCATGGTGTGCAGTACCCTAGCCTCACCCCTGCCATAGACTGGCAGCACCTCTGAGAAGGTTACCATGCTTGCTACCTGTCTGAGGCCCCTCACCAACTCCACAAATTCATCCTGCACTGCACTGATCTCATGCCTAGCTAGGTCATTTGTCCTGAGGTGGACAATGATATCTAGTTCCCTCTCCTGTGATGCTGCTTCTGCAATCCTGAGGATTTGCTTCCTGTCCCCTCCAAGCCATGGCACCAGGCAGGCACCTTACTTCCCTCTCCTCTCCCTTCCCCAGGTCTACACCCCTAACAACTGAGTCCCCTATCAGAAGCTGTTTCTTTCCCCTGTGGTGTCCCTTGCCACTCTTTTGTGGGTCTCCCTTGTGGATGTCCCCAGCATTCTTCTTGGTCTCCACTGAGGGTGTCATCATAGAGGAACCTTGATTTGCCATACTGACATATGATTTGTATAGAGGTACAACTCAGGGGCTACGCCTCTGTTCCACCACCCTCACCCTCCCAGAATCTACTGTGGTCCATCTGCTCTTCACACATGGCAACCTCTGAGGCAGTGGTTGTGGAGCTGGTGTTCTTTGGGTGGGGGAGGCCTCTTTAGTCCTTGCCAGTTCAACCTGGAGGTGGGCAACCTCCTCCCTCAGAGCTGACAGTTGCCTGCAAATAGGGCAGCAATGCAGGTTCCAGAATGTCTCCCAGAAAATTGCTGCCCCACAGCCAGTGCATTTGCACCACTCCCCACATGTCCCTCTTCCTTATAATATGAAACTGCACAAGTACTCTGTGGTCTCCATTTTTGAACAACTGGCATTTCCTACAGCTAAGATTTACATGTTAAGGTCTGACCAAACATACCAATCAGATAAGTATCTTTGTTTAATTCGGAGGTTTCCTAGTGACTCTAGGGGGAGCTATTGAGGATCCAAGATGGCTGCACACTAGGAGGCTGTGGAGGAGTCTCACAAGCAGGAGCTGAGAGAAGCATTTCATTTTTTAAGTTATGGTATGCCACCGTTGCCTCATTTATTTTTAAACTCTCTGCTCTTTCCAGTTCATCTTGTGCTGTCTGGCTCCAGTGTTTTTCCCCTGCTTTTGCTCTTTCCCATCGCAGCAATCTGGTGAGGAGTCCCAGTGGTGGACAGGGAGCCCCGGTACTGCAGTGGGCGAGCCGCCCTGCGAAGGGTCGAGCAGTTGTAGAGAACACCAAAGAGAAAGTTCCCTACTATCCTGACAAGTTTGTGTGGTGGTTACTGCATGCGCCGGACTGAGCATCTCTTCTGGAGTTTTTAGAAGCAGCTCGATCTAACACATTCCAGCGTCAACTGCTGTGCAAGCTCTCCCTTCAGGGAAGTATATCCTGTTTAATTGATTACCTGCTCAAACTTTTCTGTGGTTGCTACTTTATACTATACTTGGATTCCGAACTCTGGACTCTTAAGAAACTGTAGATTTCACCTGTGGATTCTTGCTGCTTACCGCTTTTGCTATTTTTTGCTTCGATACTTATCAAGGCTTATCCTGCTCTGTTTTCAGTGCTCTCAGTGTTTTTAGTGTTTTCAGTGCTTCTAGTGTAAAGCTGCATTCTTATTCTGCTGGCGGAGCATCACAGAACTTTGTTGACTTTTAAGTATGCTCTGTCTCTAAGCCTTAAATCTGTGCTCTGCCTGAGCCCCTGCCTTTTGCCCTTTCGTTTTTATATTTTATATTTTTCATCTCCCTATTCCTAAAACAGAGTGGTCCAGACAAACAAGATTAGCGAGTAGACAATCGCCAGTAGACAGTAAACAATAGAAGTTGGTAATCAGCAGCTATCAGATAGCAGCTAGCTCAGTCTACTTTGATTGTTTATTGTTGTCAGTTCTGCTGTGCTTCCTATTCCAGTTTTTGATTATTTTCCTGATTGTTTTTTAGACCCAAAGGCTTGGCTTTTTTTTACTTCCATACTATATTTTTTCTTTCCCTATTCTCAAAGCTGACGAACTGATCGCAAAATCTGCACGCCCCAAGTTGAAAAGATTTGAAATAGTGCGTGGGCAAGAAATTGGGCACTAAGACAATTCAGTTCACACTTCTTACCACTTATTTCTTACTATCCTACCAAACTATTTAATTACTAAATTACTAAAGGCACTCAGCTGACACAATATAAATATAAATTCAAATTATTATTGGCTTATTTACACATCTGTCTCGCCTACTTTCTGTTATAAAATATAAAAAAAAGGAATAAGCTTATGAAAGCATAAGAATAAGCATGAAATAAAAGCTGTGCTCTAATTGTGCTATAATTGTGCTACAATTGTGCTATAATTGTGCTATAATTGTGCTAGCAGCTCGTTTTAACCTAGCTAGGCTTATTTTAATTGAACACTTGGATTTTATCTTTGGTGTATCCTCCAGCTAATAGATATATTGTACCAAATTGGTAAAGAACTATTAATGTCAAACGATCTTTATGGCATAGTCATAGACAGTATCTAACTGTATCTAACTGTTGTTCAAAAGTTGTTTTTTTTTGCTGGTCTTAAAAACAATATAGTTAACAGCTAACTCAAGAAAAACTCAAACAAGTAGATTGTAGGTTTACTAGACTTTTAGACTGTTGTATTGTCTGCTAGTATTAGCCTCCTGTGTATCTGTGCTTTTTTTTTAGAACTACTATTTCTATTACCATTACTATTGTGTTCCTATTGTACTATATAACTATCAGAACTGCTACTTTTATTGCACTCACATTTATTAGAAATGCCAGCTACAACTCGTAGCATGAACTTAAACTTATATGTGCACATGACATATGGTTCTAGTAAGCTAAAACTGAGAGCGGAAGGAGGAAAGCATAAAGGGCCCTTCGTTTTAAAACTATGGGAATGAAACAATTGGGTAAAAAACAAAAACACAATGAAGGGTCGGTGTTTAAAAAAAATCAATAAACCCCTAGTAGATAAAATGGTAGTCGGCAATGAAGCCCTGTACCTGGTATCTACACCTAATCTGATCTCCTCATGTGGGGATATCAGAAAATTGTTCAGCACCACCCCACTTAGGCAAGGTTTATCAGGACAAGACTCGGCCATCCCATCAGCCCATGTGGAAAATACAATCAATAACAATACTGACCAAGCTAGATTTAAAGGATTCACTGCCGAAGACAGCAGGGATACAAAGATAGACTTCTCCCATATATTTCATAACCTGTCAGTACTGGATACAGAGGTCCAATCCCTAAGAGAATCATTAATAATAGAGGAGGCCATCAGAGAAAATCACTGAACTAATGCTCTATTGCGGCCTCAAAAAAACAACACCTGGTTAAGATCCAAATCTCAGGAAGATAACTTAAGCTGCATCTTAAAAAAACAGCAAAATATAAATCTGAGTCAGGACAATAACCCCTGTAATAGACAGGATAGAGGTAGTCCAGAGGAGGGCAACTAAAATGGTGCAGGGTCTGCAAGAGAAGCCGTATGAGGAGAGACTAAAGGAGCTTAGTATGTATACCCTTGTGGAAAGAAGGGAGAGGGGGTACATGATAGAAACTTTTAAGTACCTCAGTGGAATCAACAAAGTCCAAGAGGGTAGCATCTTTCAGAAAAAGAGACTTACAAGAACAAGGGGACACAATTTAAAGATAGAAGGAGGGCGGTTCAGGGGCAATGTGAGGAAGTATTATTTCACAGAGAGGGTAGTGGATGCATGGAACAGCCTTCCTGAGGAGGTTGTGGGGTCTAAAACTGTGGGAGATTTCAAGAATGCATGGGACAGACATAAGGCAATTCTTGAGGGGGTAGGAAGAAATTGGCTGTTGGTTAACTAGGATCCGCAGCCTATCCTGTAGGTAGGGAAATGGGCAGACTAGATGGGCCTAGCGGTCCTTATCTGCCATCAAAGTCTATGTTTCTATGTTTCTATGTAATAAACTTTTCCCCCCCAAGAGAGGGCTCCATTATGCCCAATATCCGGATACCCCTGAATGCTTCCCAGGGAACACCTCCCATAGACTTCAGCTCAGATTCATGGACAATGAGTCCCGGGTATTTGGAAGACTCAGTTTGTGGAGATATCGAGGCAATATCCAAGGAAGTCTTAACAGCTTTAAGGGATCCTGTTAAAGCCAATATACTGCTGTTTAAAAAACTAGTATAATGCAAACAAGATGTTTCATTCATCAAAGGAGTGTGTCTGGAAAATAGGCTGAAATTAGGACTAATTGAAAATAAGCTATTACAAAAGGAATATAAAACTGATATTATGTATAAAGAACCTGATTCCCAATACAGTCATTCAGAAAATAAAGGAAATTATATAAACAAACCTTGCTGTCTACAAACCAACCTTGAGTTGAACAAATCAAATTGCTCAACAAATCTTTTAGAATATGTAGCAAAATCTCCAGAGAACCCTTTTGGAATCGACCATTGTAACATTAATAGCAATAACTCTGAGTGCGTCATGCTTCCAGCAGCTGAACTAAGAGATAGTAGTATTTGCAGGGAACTCGCCCTCAATCATGCACACTTGTGGCGTAAAGGAGAATTACAGGAAGCATCTGATAGAAAGGATAAGACTCATAGGGAGACTAGCATCTCCAAAAAAACAAAGAATTCAGGCAGCAGAAAGGATACCATTCAGAATACTCCCTACCCTTTGATTTAAAAAAAAGGATAGATCCAAAAAGTCCGCAAACAAACTAATTAACGAAGTATCACCGGATAATAGCAATAACCTTATTAATATGCAGACCAAAGGGAAATCAAGAAACGGTACAACAAACCAGAAAAAAAACAAAGAAAAACATTATCAAGGACAAAAAAACAAAAGAAAACAAGAACTCAAACAATACTGACAAACAAGAATTAATGAAAGGCCCAAGCAAGGTAAACACAGAGAATCTGACAAAAAAATCTGAAGTCCCAGAATCACCAAAGATAATTAATCAAAAAAAGGGAAGTGCTGACACTAACTCAGTGGTAATGATTGGCCATGGAGAAAGTGACAGCCTAAAAATTAGAAAGGCTAATACTGACCATAGTGCTAATTTTGATCTCTTTCTATTAAAAACTATGGGCTCTGATTTTGTACTACCCCTTTTTGGGGTGTCCCACATTCCCAATGAATCACAAAGTAAACTAGAAGACTCTGTAACTACACTACTGTCTTTCATACTAAAGGGATGCTGTATTTTGAAAAATTCAGTCAGTATTATAAGACCGATACCGGAGAATGAATTGGTCTTGGTTGTAACCAACCAGTTTTACATACTAAAAGTTATTACAGTTCATGCAAAATCAATTCTAGAGGGTGTGGGCAACAGGGTGGGTGATATCACCACCCTGATGGACCTTTTGCCTGAATATTACACTAATCAAACTTGTTTAAAAGACAGCAAACAGGACTTAGTCATTTCTATCTTTGGACTGAGATTACCCACAAAATACCCTAGAACTAGTTTAAGAGGCAAACTGACTGACTTTCTCAACATCTGTTTGGAAATCAATATTAGCAATCATAACATAGGGAAAGTAATAAGATTGGAGCTTGATGGGCAAGTGATATTCCAGGTCAATGAATCCTTCATAATTAAGGAATTATCTAAGAAACAGAGTACAGTGGACAAACTTGGAATACACTTTGTTATAGAGAATGAGGATGCATATGCTATGACAAATTCCGACAATGCTCACATAGCTTCCAAGAATTGGGAATATTTAATAGAGACTTCAAATAAATTTGAGTTATTAGCAATCTCTGATGAATGACAACCTAAGTCAAGTAGCTTGGGGGGTGGGGAGACCTCGGATCCAACCTAGAATCAGGATCACCACTAGAAATTATATTATTGAAAACAATCTAATCAAAGAAATGATCTTGGACAAGAATCCATTTAAAATATTATCTTGGAATTCTTCAGGATTGAGTACAAAATTAGGTGATGCAGGCACATGTAATTACCTGAATCAATTTCACATTATTGGCATACAGGAAACTTGGGCAATGGGAAATCTTCTTCTAAGCGGTTACAAGGCATACTGCAAAAAAGCCACCAAAAATAAATACTATGGGAGGGGAATTGGAGGACTGGTCACATTCATCAAGCTTAATAGCAATATTAAAACAGAAGAAATCACAACCCAAAGTTCTAGTATCCTAGCGATAAAAGTAATAGGGAATTCTTCAAAACAAACATGGTTTATGATAAATGTTTATGCTCACCCTACAGGAAGCTCTTATGGTGATACCAATTTTTTAGACTCATTAGAAAATCTAACTATTAGCTTACAAACAGATCACCCAACAGCAAATATAGTAATTTTTGGTGACTTTAATGCAAGGATGGGAAAATTACAAGGCTGCTCGAAGGACCTGCTAGAGGCATTGGCATCCCTACAGCACTCATTTCTAAATACAAAAAGAAATTCTAGAGACTCAGCTACAAACAAAAGAGGAGTTATGTTACACAGAACAATGTGCAGGAATAATATGCTGCTTTTCAATGGCAGGTCCAATACCGACCAAGAAGGAGAATATTCATTTACAGGAACAAAGGGCTCCTCTCTGATTGATTATAGATGGGCTAATTTTAATTTGCTCACTAGGAGCATGCATTTGAAACTAATCTCCAGAGCTGAAAGTGAACATAGAGCTTTAGAACTAGAAATCAGGCAAGGGGAATTCTTCACTGATAAAGGAACTAAGGCCCCAGGTGTGTTGTCTAAAAAAAGGGGTATTGAATGGACCCTAATAATGAGTGAAAATCTTATGGATCACCTAGAAAGTAGAGGGATTCTGTCAAGATTAGTATTGTTAGCCGACCAACCTATGGATCCCTTCCTAATCAATGAATTTAACTCCATTATAAATATGACAGCAAACATAATAACAAAAGAAGCAACAATAAAAGAACCAAAGGGTGAAAAATGGTAAAATAAAGACTGTCATGTTGCAAGGAAACTATTGAACAAAAAGTTTAGAGACATAAAACAGTTTCCAAGTAAGAATAATAATAAATTAATGAACAAAGCCAGGAAAGAATATAGGGAGACCCTTAATAGAAAGAAGCAGGAATATATCAAACAACTATAGAAGGAACTCCACATTGTGGTTCTTAACAGGACAATAAAACATTCTGGGACATTGTATGCTCTGGAATGGGTAATCACTCTCGCATTAATACTCACATTGAACCAGACACATGGACAAAGCACTATAAGCTTCTGTTTTGCAGGGAAGACCCAGACTATTTAACTGGGTTAACAGCAACCAAATACAAAGGTAGGAAACAAAGCACAGATACTGAAATTTCACTATCGGAGCTAGAGGAGACTATAAACTCATTCAACAAAAGAAAAGCACCTGGACCAGATGGGGTACCTCTAGATGTAATAAGCAGAACCAAATCATATTGGATCTCTTTTTTACTCAAACTTTTTAATTACATCTGGAGATCAGGGGATATCCCCAAAAGCTGGAAACTAAACATTGTTGTCCCAGTCTTCAAGAAAGGTGACAAAAAGGAACCTAGTTGCTATAGACCTATTAGCCTATTAGACTCCTTAGGAAAGGTCTTTACTAAAATTCTAAATAACAGATTAATGATATGGGCAATATCAAATAACATAATAGATGAAGCCCAGGCAGGATTCCGCAGAAACTATTCCACAGCAGATCACGTTTGTTTTACCTCACCTGATACACAAATACAGGATCATTAAAAAACAAAAGATATATTGTACTTTTATAGATCTCAGATCTGCTTTTGATAGGGTTAACAGACCCTTACTCTGAGTCAGACTTAGTGAACTGGGGCTTGATCCATCCTTACTGGAAATGATCAGACTTATCCATCAAGATAACTACACCAGCATCAGATTCGGTAACTCAGGGGAATTAAGCACGTGGTTCATAAACAACATAGGGGTTAAACAAGGCTGCACATTGGCCCCTTTACTGTTTAACCTTTATTTTGGCACTGTCTTAAAGGACCTGTACAATCCGGACTTTCATTTACCAAAAATAGGGAAACGATTGGTATCATAGCTAGTTTATGCAGATGACATTGTACTCTTATCACTCAGTCTTCTGGGCATGTGCAGAAGCATAGGAAAATTCCAACTCGAATGTAAAAATGCTGATCTGTCTGTTAACCATAACAAAACTAAGGTTCTAGTGTTTGAGGGTAACAAGAGAGGTTACAACTATTACATCAACTCCTCCAAGATTCAGGTGGTAAAAAACTTCTGCTACCTTGGGCTTATGGTAAGCCAAACTGGCTCCTGGAACCGCCACTTAAAAAGTATTAAATCCAAGTTGGAAGGATTTTTTTCCAATCATAACAGCATTTTCATACAAATATGGGGGGCGATCGGTAGATGGAGTATTAAGAGTCTCAAGAGCCAGAACTAAAAGGGCCCAAGGATTTTGGATTAAACAAATTCTATTAAAAGATATTAGGCTTCCCAAACAGTGCACCTTCTGCCTTGGTTAGGACTGAGATTGGAGAGTTTCCCTTAGAGTGTGCTTGTGTCCAGAGACAAATAAACTATTGGATTAAGATATTCAGAATATCTCTTGACAGGATTCCATGAATGTGTCTAGAAGAGGCAAATCTTTATTCCCATTCTAACAACAATTTTCCAAGTATGGTGGTCTTGGAAGAACTTATTAAACCATACGGACTCCTATACACAGTTACTGATTGTCTAAGGCTTCCTATTTAAGTACATCAAAACAATAATAAACAATAGAATTAAAGATAATTTTGTTCAGAAAGACTTAGAGTCCTGTCGACTATCCAAAGCATGCCCATGGCTATCAATTAACAAAAGAGAACACACATTTGAAAGATACTTCCAAATTCTACAATCTCCCCAGGATAGGACCCTTTTTACTAGATTCCACTTTGAGGTATTTGAGAGTAACAAAAGAACTGGTTCATATTTGGGGGATAAAAACAAGAAATGTAAGTGTAAGTGTGGCTTGGGAGAAGATAACCTATTGCACTTAATAATTTTATGTCCCCTGTATGAGAAACACAGGGCCATCTGGCTGGGCAAAATACTCAAATCAGAATCCTACCAGCCAATGCAATTACTGACATATCTGTTTACAAACACTAATCCTGTAATTTTAAACTCCGTGATCTCTCTCCTTAAAATAATTGACCAGAGAAGGCTTCATTTGATTAAATAAATCTGAATCGACTATTAAAAGGGCAGAGCATGTACCATCTGATTCAATTTAATGAATATTATCTATCTGCACAAACTACCTCCCCTGAATAACCAGGTGACTATCAACTTTGGGGTCACTACTGTAAAGGCTAAACTTTCTGCTATTGATCTTATAAGCTTTAAATGAACTTATTATTTATATTACTATCAAAATAAATGTGTTTTTATGAAATAAACTGACAGCATTTTAATGTGCAATAAGTTTTTATGTTATTCAAATGCAGACTACTTCTACTTTTCAATTGTTTTTTTTATTGTTTTAATTATTTACTTATTTATTTGTAATGGCAATGTTGCCGACCAATAAACTTGAACTTGAACTTGATAATATACAATGAGTAATATATAATGTTTTTTTTTTTTGGTGTGTACTTACCCTTTATACACTGTGCTGGGTAATTAAGAATATGACAGTTCTGCCCCAAGACCTGTTGAGGAAGTGATGTCAGAGCCTTGGCTATAAAGGAAATGCCATAACCACTGGTGACTGTTAGGAACAATCAAATACACCACTGCTCCACCAGCCTGGTGAGTACTGCCCTTTATAGTAAGTCAACCAACACCACAATTTACTAGATCACTGCTCCTACACAAACCACTCTACTGAGTCCAGGGATAAAAACAAACTCACTGCTCAGCCAACAGGACACTTCTAAAATGTTGCACAAATATCCTTCCAAATCCTAGGTGTCTAGCACAGGAATCAAGCAACTTCAGTTGTATTTCACCCCTTCTGGCTATAAAATTACTACACTTTAATAGAATCCTGCAATTCTCTTCTTAATGCCAATAAGAAAAAAATGAAACTTTCTGTAGAAAGCGTAGCTTACCTTCCTAACAAGTCCCCAACAATATTATGTTTTACCAGGTTCCCAGTTCCTCAAATGCATTCTAGTTTGTTCTCTGCAGTATAACAAGTTTCTCAGCTTCCAACAGAAGCAGGCAAGTCTTTTCTGATTGGCTTCTCACTGTGTAGTTTGCGTAAGACAGCTCATTGATAAAAGCCCCACCCAGAATCAATTGATTGACTAGTGACACCTGTGATGTAAGCAGGCCTTTCAGTGAAGACAATTTGCAATGTCTGCTTCTAATACACAAACCCTTTATCTGAAACCAGGGATAAACTCACTGCTCAGCCAGCAGGACACTTCTAAAATGTTGCACAAATATCCTTCCAAATCCTAGGTGTCTAGCACAGGAATCAAGCAACTTCAGTTGTATTTCACCCCCTCTGGTTATAAAATTATTACACTTTAATGGAATTCTACAATTATCTTCTTAATGCCAATAAGAAAAAAATGAAACTTTCTGTAGAAAGCGTAGCTTACCTTCCTAACAAGTCCCCAACAATATTATGTTTTACCAGGTTCCCAGTTCCTCAAATGCGTTCTAGTTTGTTCTCTGCTGTATAGCAAGTTTCTCAGCTTCCAACAGAAGCAGGCAAGTCTTTTATGGTTTATGAAGGTAGATGACTGAGGGGTGGGGGGATCCCGCACACTTTGGGTGGATGGTTCTGTTTATACTTTTGATGGTTAAAAATTGCATAATGCTCTATCTGTTTGAGTAGGTCATCATGTGTATGTGTTTAAGGTTCCTATATTTATATTTCTTAATGTTAAGGACCTTTGTGAACTGAATTTCTTCTGGGTTTTTGCATTGCCTTGTGTATCAATCTACTTTCAATAACATGTTTCTATACCAAAAAGAAAAGCTGTTAGAGATGTTAAGTTCTTTTGGTGTCCTGGTACCTTTGATTAACAGACTGTGATTCTGGTTTAAAATAAAATATGAAAGCATATAGATACTAACACTGAATACATTGACGAGGATTTATTTTCACCTGTTCAAGCAACGTATTGCACGGTTCAGAGTCCTTGGAGCACGAACTGAAGAAAAGGCCAAATAATCTGCAGATTGCTTTATTTTTTTTAACATAAAATTAGCAACCTGGATATAGATTAAGTATATATTTGCTACATATATAGAAAGAAAACTGATTAGTATGTATTTTACTGAGTTAAATTCAGACTACATAAATATATAATGATACATATTAAAACTAAGAGCACATTTGGTAGTACAAGTTACGTTTTCAACATAGATATGGTTTCCTTCTGTTTAATGCTCTTGCTGCCAATCTAGTGACCTCTGGAGTTGTGACTGGTTGAACAAGAAATGTGTATTGCCTCCTAAAACCAGGAAGTATCCAGGTATTTACGTGGTTTTCTGCCATGAATTTGATTGTTTTTTTGATTATAGGAGTGATCTGGCAACAGAGTGAGTTTGCCATAAGGAAAAGACACCATAATTGCCACAAGTGGAAACCTAGAAAAAAACTAAACATCAGGACTGATAAGGACTTAAGAGGACAAACAGCCAACTAAAATGCTTGAAAAGATGGAAAGCGAACAGAAATGTTAAACATTTATGGGGTATTTTATAATCATGTATTTGAGCAGACATGTTATTATTTTTAAAAAGGAGAGGAAATTTACTTCTTTGGAGTTACTGTATTGGTTACCACCTTTATTTGTGAAACTAGACAAAACTGGACAAATATAATCAATTAAATACTGATACAGCTTTCAAAATCACAAGATAATAATTGTAATTTTTTTACCCTTGAAACATTTGCCCTATTAACAGACAGCTCTATCTTATTGAGAGTTCATTTGGGATTTTTTACTAAAAGACTATTTATAATAATAGCCTTGATGTCAATGGTATAGGGCAGATTTTTTATTTTTGCAATTAATCATCTTTAATTGAATTTTCAGCATTAACAAACATCCATACAGACAGATACCATGGATGTAGAAGTACACAAGTAGTATAGAATCAAGTGTAAATATAAGTCTGCTAACAGAGGAACACAGAGCTTGTCAGCAGAAAAGGACTGTTTGGCCCACCCAGTCTGCCCAGATGTTCCCTGCCTAATCTGTCTTTGCAGATCATAACTGGACTCTTGCAATGCTCCTTCTTCCCTGCTTGTTTTCTAATACACCCATATGTCTAGCCCATGCATGCTTGAAGCCCCCCACTGGGTGTTTGCCTCTACCACTTCTGCTAGCAGTCTATTCAAGGCATCTCCCACCCTTTCAGTGAAGAAGCATTTCCTCACAACTCTCTTAATCTCTCCCCTCCAGCTTCACCACATGCCTCCCGGTCCTGGTGCTCCTCCTCATTTGAAAGAGACTTCCCTCTGGTCCCTGTGCACCCCATGAGGTACTTGTAAGTCTAAATCACGTCACCTGTTGCTCTTCTGTCTTCCAGGGTGTACATAGTGAGATCCCTCAGTCTTTCCTTATAGGACTTCTCCTGCAACTCAAGCAACACTTTAGTTGCCCTTCTCTGGACTGTCTCTACCCTGTTTATGTCCTTTCTGAATGTGGCATCCAAAACTGGATTCAACACTTCAGGTGGGGTCTCACCAGTGAGTGATACCATGGCAATACCACCTCCATCCTTCTGCTGGATATACTACTCCCTATGCACCCCAGCATCCCACTAGCCAAACCCCCTGCTTTGTCACACAGCTTTGTCACCTTGAGGTCATCAGATATGATAACCCTGAGGTCCCTTTCCTGTTTATTGACTGTCACTATCTCCCTCTATCCTATAGTCAATGCCTGGGTTCCTTTACCCAAGGAGCATCATCTTAACTTGTTGGCATTGAACTCAAGCTGCCATGCTTTAGACCACTTCTTGAGTTTCCACTGATCACTACTCACTCTCACCATCCCTTCTTAAGTGTCCACCCTATTGCAGATTTTGGTAGCTGCAAAAAGGCATGCCTTCCCTTCCAGTTTCTCAGCAATGTCACTTATGATGACATTGAAGAAGACCAGTCACAGTACTGATCCCTGTGGCACCCTGCTGGCCATTCCTCCATTATTCAAGTAAGTGCAGTGTACTATTGCCATTTATCACCTATCTGTTAACCAGCTTCTAACCCATTTCACCTCTTTGAATCTCACCCCTAGGCTTCTCAGTTTCCTTATCAGCCTCTTGTGTGGCACAGTGCCAAAGGCCCTGCTGAAGTCCAGATCGGTCATGTTCATTGCCTTCCTGTGATCTATTCCCCTGGTCACCCAGTCAAAAAAATCCATCATTTCATTTAGCATGACCTAAAAGTCAGCAATACACATAAACAAGATAATAGTAGTGCCAACACAGCAATAGTAGTGCTATGGTATGAGGCAAATTACTGTAGTCATGAATATGCATAAGTAAGCATTTCAATATGCTCACTTAGCTAAACTACTAGAACTCTTAGGGGTTTCTATGGAACAATCCAAAAATTAATAGGGTTGTTAGAGGGAAAAAAATAGAAAATATGATAGGATAAAAAACATGACCAATTATAAACAAATCAAAGTAACTGAAACATAAACAATGAAAATGTCAGCAGCTTATCAAGCTGAAAGAAACCATAGAGAGACCTGGGGGGACAGAAAACAATTTCCAGGTCATATCGGGAGGCATTTGGGAGACAGGAGGAACAGGATCTGCAAGGTGGCAGGTAATCCCCCAATTTGGCAGGGGGATTACACTCTCCCATGGCAATGAACCTTGGCATCCATGCCAACGTTGTGTAAAACATGGCACACCTGGGTACCATCTAAGCAATTTGCAAAAAACAAACAAACCCAACTTTCAAAAATACTTTGTCTTGTCTAGGCATTATGGCTTCCTAACTAGCATTGATTACCATACATCCTGTTCTACACACATGTATTCTATTCTAACCACAAAAACATTTTTTAATCATGGTGAGCATTAATCAGTTGTTACATCATATGGGAGCCCTTAATAGTACAAGATTTCAAACTGCAAAACATTTTCAGTGCAATCCCACTTTCGGCCACTAGGGGTGCACTCCCCTAACTTGTCATTGAGCCAGCAGTGAACAGACGACTTGCAGCAGTTTTGGTGCCAAATCACAGTTCTATCAGCTAGGCAGTGGCAGCCATTTTAAGGTCCCAGTACATACAAAATGGAGGGGGAATCTATGCTGGTTTGGAGCAGGGCATACAGTACAATCCCAGCAGTGCCTCCATTGTGTAACCCCTAGGCAGTGCTACTCCTAGAGGTACACCCCTGCCTACTACTTAGGATTTAGGCTGAGGGGTTTGGGTTCCCAAACTTACATTAAAATGGTGCTTCTCAATTAGGTTCTATAATGCACAGTGCCTCCACCCCGGGTTTAACTTTAAAGTGGGCTAGCTGTTACCTGGTATAACCTCTGGGGATGTCATACCACCCACAATTACCATTTGCCACCCCAACACCTGACCCAATTTACAATTCCCCACATTTCAAACTTTTGATAATTAAAGACTCATTCTAAAAATATGCTCATGACAACCATTTGCAAAAACAGTAACAATAATATTCATTTAGGCGACATGGGAGTTAAGAATAGGGAAACAGGAGGAGCAGAGGTTATACATTGATTCTATTATTTACAAAATGTACAATTAATTTGGTTTGTGCTGTTGAAACCCTCCAGCTGGGTAAGTGCCAGATTACCCTCATGAATCTATAGATTGGGGTTCCGGCTCATTAATATTCATGATCCCCTATCAAAATCACTTTGTGGATCTCTTTAAATTTGTAAGTAAGTGGGTGCTTAGGGCCCTGTCCATGGTCGCCTGGTCCCACTTAGCTGGTGGGGATCCCGGGACCGACAGAACGCTCTCTAGAATGACTGCAATTTTGGACGGTCGAAGATCAAAGGCATCGCTCATGCCTGTGTGATCCCTGCTGCCCTGAGGGAATGCTTCAAGTTGGAGATCATGGTTGTGGCCTCTCGAGCCCCAGAGGGCTGGATTTTACAGGGGCTGTGACTAGGGCACCTGGGAGAATCAAACAAGGCCCAGGGGGACAGAAAACAATTTGCAGGCCATATCGGCAGGTGTTCAGGAGAGAGGAGGAACAGGAGCTGCAAGGTGGCAGGTAAGCCCCCGATTTGGCAGGGGGGGTTACACTTAAATGCCAATTTTGCCAACATTAACATTGGCCACCACCACCAACTCCACCACATGCATCCAGACTGAAAAAAGCCATACTCTTAAGCCAGCATAAATGCCATTGCCAGCCATGCAGACCATGCATCCTCCAGCAATCAAAGCATCACATCCTTCTCTGGCCTGCTTGTGTCTTTTACATCCACAAGCAACATGGGCCATCACTGCCTCCACTGCATGCATCCAGACTGAGAAACCTGTACTCTTAAGTCAGCATAACTGCCATTATGAGACAGATCTCCAGCTGGCCAGGCAGCCCTCAAACCAAGTCTCCTGCCAGTCAGCCCATCAAGGCAGTAAGACCTGAGGCCATGGAAGGAAGTTAGTGGGAACAATGTTGTCTGCTATGATGGTAAGTTACTTTCACTGTCATTATTGTTCACACTCCTGGTCCTCACTGTTGGTGGTGAGTCAGTCCTTGCACAGGAGGGGCTTCCACCTTGCTAGCAAGACATTAAAATGTGTTCCTTTTTTTCCTTTTGTCTCCCTATCACTGCAGGTTTGACCATTCATAGAGATGACTGGCAAGCTAGTCACAAAGGCAGAGAGCCCACAAAGCAGAGACTTAAGTTGCCTCTTCCTCCATCATCCCTCTCTGTGGCACCATCATGCCAGTACATGACGTGGCCCTCACTTATTTGATGGCAAGTATCATTACATTTTTATTTCTTTTTAATTTTTATTTTACATGTTCCTTTCCCAGGTACATAGTGACACTTTAGTCAAGTCAGATTAAATTTATTTTTTTCTTCACAGGTGACAGGTATTTTAAGACTGGGAGTGGACAATGGATATATACTATACACACATCTTGTCACCCACAGTGGCTAATTGAACATAGTCTAAATAATTTTCTGTTCTCCTCACATGTCTCCTGTATTGCTGTCTTCTCATTTAGCAAGCAAGACTTCTCCTCCTCCTCCTCCTCCTCCTTCTTTTTCCAGGACACTTTTGTGCCATTTTAAGTCATTGCCATCACCAATGTGATGGTAAGTATCTTTTCCAAAAGTTATTTTTTTTAATTTTTGTTTTATTTCATCAGTATAACACAATAGGGAGTGTACCAGTCTAAATAATTTCTATAATGTATTCACAGCTCTCTTTCTATTCTGTCATGAAGGCCTCCTCCACCAGCAAGCACACCATCACCCTTCTCCAGCAGATTGTTGATGTGTTCAGGATTGCAGACTCATGCTCAGACCTCCACCTCTTCCACCAATGTGCGTGGTCTTATGAATGTCAACCTATCCTCTGTATCCAGTGTGAATACCAGTCATCAACTTGCTGATGCTGCCTGACTTTATATTGGCACACAGCTGAAAAATCCTTGAAACAAAAGAAGCAGGGGCATAAAACAGACACTTAGCATACAAATATTTAAAAATTTAAAAACCAAAATAGACAAAATGAATACTTACCTTCTCTGGTAGGAAACAGTGCTAAATTAAATAACCAGATCTGGGCTGGATCCATGCAGCAACAGAATTTACTCACCCTAGTGAGAGAAACAGTAACAAAAGATGATTAGAAAGATGTTGTTTGCACTCCCCCCTGCCCACAGTTAAAAAGTTAAAAAAGCTTACCTTTGCTGGTAGGACACACAGCGATACTTGAAGATTATCATCTGGATCTGCACCCCAAACAAGCACTGTCATCTCATGAAAAAAATATCCAGAACTTCTGGTCACTCCAGTTTATTAGGACAGGTGCAGTTGTGGGAGACTTGCACAGTGCAGAAGCAGTATATTATTTCAGGGAGCCCATCTCATGTCATTTCATTATGAAAAAATTTCCAGACAGGAGAATTTATTAGTCTGAAAATTTCTTGCCACTAAAGTTCATTCCCTAAAGTGCAATACAAGAACTGTGTTGGTGCGATTGACATAGAGTGTGGCACCATGTAACAGCATGCAACAACCTGACTTTTTTTCTTGTCATTGAGAAAAATTATTGGAGCATAGAATTTATGCATGCTGTTTTTTCTCACAATTTCCCTAATGTGCATTACAAGAGCTGTGGTGGTGAGACTGATGCACATCATGGCACCATGTAGCAGCATGCAGCAGCCTGACATTTTTTCTTGTCATTGAGAAAAAGTCTTGGAAGACAGATGTTCTGTATATGCTTTTCACACCATTTCCTCTAAAGTGCATTGCAAGAACTGTGGCAGTAAGACCGACACACAGCATAGCACCATGTAACTGTAAGCAGCAGCCAGACATAGTCATTCTGCTAACTGAGAAAAGTTCTGGGAGCACAGAATTTATGTATATTATACTTTTCTCACAATTACCCTAAAGTGTGTTACATGAACTGTGCCGGGATGTTGGGGGGGGGGGCACTGGCACACAGTACAACACCTAGTAGCAACATGCAGCAGTCTGATGTATTTTTTTTCTGGCAGTTGGGAACATTTCAGTAGCACAGAGTTTGTGTATATTAGAAAAGACACACAGTGTAGCAACATGTAGCAGCATGCAGCAGACTGATGTATTTATTCTGGTAGCTGAGAAAAATTCTGGGAGCACAGGATTTATGTATATTGTACTTTTCATACCATTTCTCCCTAACTGCATTACAAAAACTGTGGCAGTAGGACAGGTACATAGCATAGCATCATGCAACAGCATGATACAGCCTGACACATTTATTCTGATAGTACAGCATGATACAGCCTGACACATTTATTCTGATAGTACAGCATGATACAGCCTGACACATTTATTCTGATAGTTGAGACAAATTCTGGGAGCATAGAATTTATGTATGTTGTGCTCTTCTCTCAAGTTTCCCTAATGTGCCTTACAACAACTGTAGGGGAGGGACTGACACACATCACAGCACCTTGTAGCAGCATGCAGCAGCGTGATGTATTTTTTTCTGGCATGTGAGAAAAATTCTGGGAAGACAGAATTTATGTGTGTTATGGATTTCTCACAATTTCTCCTAAAGTGCATTATAAGAACTGTGGTTGGAGGACTCACACATAGCACAGCACCTTGTAGTGGCATTTGGCAGCCTGATGTATTTACTGTGGTAGTTGAGAGACAATCTGGGAAGTACAGAATTTATGTATGTTGTGCTTTTCCAAAACTTTCATCTGAAGTGCGTTCAAGAACTGTGGTAGGAGGACTGACACACAGCACAGCACTTTGTAGCAGCATGATATATTTATTCTGGTAGCTGAGAAAAACAGTGAGAGGAGAAGAAGACAGTGATAGTAAAGGACTGCACAGTTGCACAAGAAAGAGAACAATATACAACACAGACGAAATCAGAATTTCATTTCTTTCATTAAGCTGGAGGAGGATAACTGATGGCAGAATTTAGACAGGTAGAAGGAAGCAATGTAAGAAATCAGGACAGAGTGAAATGAACATGTAATTTTTTGTTGTTTATTTTTTGGTTCTTTTTTTACCTTGAATTTTTTTTTTACAACCAGTGAAGAGAAGAATAAAGGAGACAATAAGACAGATAGCATATCTAGAATCAAGGAGTGTAGAGACTGAATGACTAGAGGTATGGCCTGGGGACATAGGGTGCACTGCCACCATACAGTTCTGCCAGACCTTCAAGAAAGCTCTGCTAGTTTTGGAGCAACACCTCCAAAGTTTCTTTCATGGCCCGCAACTTGCCAGGAGAGCGCCCCTATGTCCCTGCACAGCTGCACCACTTCCAGTCAGATGGATGTATGAGGAGGAGCTGAGGCTGGTCCCTCAGGTGACCACTGTAGCACTCAAGTCCACCTGCAGCTCCCTCTCCTAGTCCCCTTTGTCCCTTCTGTTTTCCTTTTGGGCCCTGCACACCAGGTGATGACCTTCCATATTGCCTCTTTTGTGCTGTCCACCCTGCAACATGGAAGGAGCACTAAGGGTGCCGTCACCTCCACCCCTCTCAGCTGTCTCAGTCTTTCTTCTCCTCACATGCTCCTCCCACTCCTGGAAGTGCCTCATCTTAAGGCGGGTGCACTGCCTACATTCTGCCAAATGACTGCCCTGTTTTGCATGCCTAAGAACGGTGTGGCACAAAGTGCACGTCACCACACTGTTGTCAGCAGGGTCAATTACAAAAAAAGTCCCAAACAAAAAAATTTTGCTGCCGACAAAGGGAGGAGCCAGATGGTCCTGGGAAGGACTACTCATGGGACTCAGGTGGTGGAACAACCATGGGAGGCCACAAAGGCAGGTACAGGATGTACCACAGCAGGATCAACTGGTGGTGGTGGTTTCACTGCATTCTGCTGATGGTACTACATTGTGGAGAGGGGGTGGGTTCCACTTCCTGGTGCTCCTGATGCCAAAACTGGCCTTATCAGACAGTATACATTTAGAATCCCGCAGCTCAAAATCCCACCACTCACCTGCCAGGGCACTACTGCCTGTCAGCTGCACTATCCTTACTCCACTGATCCTGATGTGTATATGCCTGACAGGGAGGAAGCAGATGCTTACAGGGGTAAGGTAGTGAAAGTGATGGACCACTACCTTACCCCTGCTGATGTACTAGAAAGAACAGTCAGATGCGGAAGCTGGTCAAGCTGCTCACATGGTGTGGAGGGCTAAGCCATCAGTGGCTTGGCCAGCATGCTCTGGTGGATCCAGGTTCTGTTCCCAGCTACATATTTGGCTGTAAGTAAATTACTCCCCCGTAATTAATTTCTTTTTACTGCGTGGTCTGCTCCCCATTGGAGTTTGTAATATTAGTTATGGGGGTGTGGGGGGCTATGCCCCAACATTACATTTGGATATATGACTTTGGCTTTCCTTGCGTGTTTCCCGAACTTGTGCCATCAGGCATCTGGTTGTTGGGGTACAGTAGCATCAACAGACACTGCCAGCTATTTCTTCAAATTTCTGTGATATTTCCTGAAACATCTCCTGCTTTCTGCATTTCCACAGTAGGGGCAGCAGAGAGAAAGTCTTTAGAAATTTGGCGAAATATCTGGAAATAGCTGGCAATGTCTGTGGCTACCACTGTAGTTTGAATTTTGAGACTGTGAACTCAGTATCTTGAGTGTTGGGATACCGAGTTTCAGTCTTTCATTATATATGCCTTTAGACAGATGGAATGGCATGCTCATCTGCAGCCTGCATGCCTCTCTCCTTGCTGGGACTGATCCCATTCCCAGTCCTCCCAGTCGCCATCTCATCAGTCCACTCATTCTGAATAAGAGTAAGAAAAGTGAGAAAAAGCATGAAAAATAGAATAAATAAAGGTGGAGAATATAAAGAAAAATATACAGAAACAACAACTAAATAAATCAACACAAACTGCTAGCTCAATAGAAGATGAAAATTTAAGGAAAAATCTATAAAAGTAAGTTTTTTAAACTCTCTCAAAGCAGAAGATCTGACTTCCTCCAGTAACTCACTCAGACTGCAAAACAAGGCTAAGTCTCAGCCTATACATAAAAAAGCAGCATGTGGCCTGCAGGAGCTATTTCCACATAAACTACAGGCATTTGTTTACCAGAAGCCTTAATTTGAGTAAACGTCACCCAAACTCACCCAAATAGTGAAGCTGATGGCATAGTTGCCAGGCAACATTACAAAATGTTGCCTCTCCTAGTACATGGCAAAAATTTGTGAGTTGATTCATGATGGCAAAGTTTGTGACTTTGCTGGAAATTCACCAGCAAATTACATTTTGCAATATCTCTGTTTAGGATTACCAGAGCAGGATTACTGGCTGACAAACAGCAATGCAGGAGTCAAGCAAGCTTGTATGTTGGCTGCTACTCTTTTAATCATTTATATTAATAAAATATTACAAAAAATGGAGGAAAAGGAACTTCATAATCCAAAATTGACCATGTTCCTATTAAGTCATTAGTGTATGTTGGTGATGCCATATTATTATCAACATCATCTTTAAGTTTACAGAGGAAAAATGATACATTTTCAAACTTATGTAAAAAGAAGAAAATAAATTTTCACAAAACTAAAGTAATGGTTTACGCTACTAGATTTTGCAGTAATGAGGTTTTCATTGATAAAATAAAGGTGTATCATTTTATGACTATCTGAGTTTCAGATTTTCATTTAATAAAAATTTGAACAAATACTTTATGACTTTAACAAATATAAACACTCAAATAATGTAAATTCTAAGATTCAGTAATAAGTAAAAAGACAACTCAATTCAAGGGATTCTGAGAGCAACAAATGTTAAGATATCAGCAAAAATACTATGCAGATGTGAGGTATGGGGATTACAGAAGGATGACATAGATTAAATTAACCATTTAATAATATCTATAAAAACTGTTAGGTCCATTGAAGTCTACACCAGCAGCTGTGGTCAGATCTGAATTAGGAATGGTCAGAATTCAAAATATGGTTCATAAAAGATGGATTAATTATTGACTGAAAATATCTCATCTTTCTGAAGACAGGCTAACTAGGAGAGTTAATACAGAAACACAATAAATCAGCTCAGCTTTCTAGTGTGAAGTGCACATATCCAAGGGGGATGAAGTACATCAAGCAACAAAGGCAGTCCAGGGACTGACAGGCTGGGTCAGCACCTTCAATGTCAACTGATTTGTAAATTTGCAACAGTCAAGAGTCACAACTCCTTTTCCTACTCAAATGAGAATATCTTTTTTATTCAACATACTACTTCATAAAATTCTTGCAGACAGTATACATGCTGGTCCGTAAAATAGTTCATACATGTCTTGCAGGTATAGCAACACACACAAACCCCATACAATCCAACAACACCTTGGCTCAGGTAAAGGGGCTTTACATGAAAGTTTTAAACAGCAGCCAATCTAGCTTGCATTTGCAATATCCTGTGGACTCAGCCATCCTAGTCTGTATTCAGCCACACCCTGCACACAGACGAGGATGGCTCTGATATGAACACTTAGAGAGACCTTTGTACATGAATGTAAAGTAAGAAATCAGCAAATTTAATAATAATAATAATATTTTTATTTATATAGCGCAATTCGTATTTCAAAGCGCTGTACATACATAAAATATCTTAACAATTTAAAATTAAACACAAATTCAGCATTGGTTTAAAAACATCCACAGCTTTAAATATCAATTATTAAAAGCTTGCTGGAAAATTTAACCAGAAATAAATTTTAACTTTGCAAAGATTCACCAGTGTGTGTGTGTGTGTGTATGTATACACTGAGTCTGTTGTGGCATGCCAGAAAATCAATAGCACTCCTCACAAAATGTGATTTGAACTTTGTGAACTGAACAAGGATGGTGCACGTACGATTTAGAATTTGTTAAGCATTTGGGAGTTGTGTGACACTCCTGTGACATGCTTACCTTTAATCACCTATGAATTTCCTAAGTGAAAACACTTTACTTTAAAGAAACCTATTTAGGCAATACAGACTATGTAAGACAAGGTACTGCAGGCAGTTCATAATTAGGACCAAACTGTAGGGTTACACCTTGGTGTCTGGTGGTTTGGTTTGATTCACATGAGAGCTCAGATAAGAAGACTAAGACAGCATCTGTTTCATGGAGATACAGCAAGAAACTAGCCAATTTAAGCAGAAAGAAATTCTTCAAAGACTCATTATGGGCCGGGGGGTGCACTGAACTCTGTTTATTGCTACATGCCACAAAACCAGTAGCACCACTCATGAAATGTGATTTGAACTGTGTGACTTAAATAAGGTTAGAGCATGCTAGATTTGGAAGTTATCAATATATGTTAGTCCGCCAATATTTCATCATGCAATCTTTTAGGAAAATATATTTCTGATACCTTTTTTAATTTTCCAAATATTTGAAAATCAACTGTTACAACTATTTTTGTAGTTAATGACTTAAGTAATTAAAGATGGCCACTAGCAGTTTTTAACAATCTCTTCTGCTGAGGTTAGCTGTTCAATGTACATACTGTATTTGTAATGTGGATGCATTAGGATGGTGCTGCCACTTTTTTTCAGATGGTAAACAGCACATCACCACACCAAGATATTTATATTTTTCATGATCCCAGATCAATATGCCACTGGTAGAATAGAGCGGCAAGAATCACGCTGTGTAAAATGCAAAAACATTTAGAGTGACAGTGGTATAATAGCAGTAGTGAATTACCACTACCCCTGTCGCTGTGCATCGAAGGTAGGGAGAGATCAAGTTGCTGTTGGTGTGGTGCCTGGTCAGCTGCTCCTGTGGTAGAGTGGCTAAGGTACCAGCACATGGCAACATTGGAGACCTGGGAACATGGTTCGGTTCCCCCCAGGTCTTGTTAAATAAATACATTTTTCCCCCTCCCAAGTTTCTCCCCCTCCCCAAAGTCCACACTCCGTTGGAGCTGATTATTTTAAGTCCGGGTGGTGTGGGGGGATGAAGACCCCCATGTTGGAGGGTGTGGGGGCAGAGTCCCTCGCAAAAACAAAAAGGTCCCATTATTTCCTATTGTGTGCACTGTGTTTGTGATGGTCGGTGTTTTTACTGACCTTATTTCGGCACATGGCAGTTTGCTTGCGGCATTGATTGCCATGCTGTTTTTGTTCATGGGGTTCTAACCCCATGCCATTTTTCATGCTGGGCATGGCACGGGAAAAGGAACTTTTAAAAACTTCGGAATCTAGTATCTCAGTTCAGAAATAATATACATTGAAAAGAAAAATGGGTATATTGATGTGTTTGCCAGAAGTACATTATTGCTGAAAAAAAATAGATGGTAACTAATAAATACTGCAGCTTTAAATGCTTTTTTGAGAAATCTAGTAACAATATTCATTTTAGGAGACACAAAATGAAGGGCTTATTGCTTTAGAAACATACTGGGCAGGATGTTCGCACAAGATCTGTCAACCTGATTATTCAAAGCCAACTTCTATCTGCACTTTTACACTGTCTAGACTGTCCTTCCTCCATTGTTCTGACTCTGTCTGAGTAGCTCTTTCTGGTTCCTCAGGTCAGATACTCCCACCCAGTTTCTCCCTGCTTTGCTCTCCGCCCCTTATAGCACCTACTCCCCTGTGTAGTCCCACCTAATCTTTTGTCCTGCTCTCATCCCACCCACTGTCTCAGCCCTGATCTCTACTATAACTGGCTGTATCTGTAATCTCTCTCTTTCTCTTTCCAGTTCCTGTGCCTTGAGCAAGCTCACCATCTACGACTGTGGCTCTCTGCACAGCCAGCCACAGTCACCATTTCCAGCCTGTCTGCCCAAAGATCTGAACTAGGTAGGCTCCTGCCCAATTGAAAGGCTCCAAAGCCGTTGTTCCCATTGGCGCACTCCGGCTGCTTTCAGATGCTGATTGAACATTTCTGCACTGGGAGCAACTCTTCATTGGACTGCACTAACTTCTGTACTTAGCGGCTGCTCATTTCTAAATTGGACTTGTCCTCTTACTTGATTTTTTGGCCCACCACCCATCCACCCCTGACATCTATTAAATACACTAAAACTCCGCCCCATCTACATGCTTCCACCAATTTTTCTTTGTGTTAGTACACCCTCCAGCCTCTTGTCTGTCACCATGTTTCTATTCCAGACCAGGAAGCTACTCCTTTTGAGTTCCATTATGGCCTGTTTCCATCTATTTGAACCATTTATTCCAGCATGGTTACTTCTTCCCCTAACCAGGCACCCTCCCTGCTCTCATTCCCCCCAACAACCCCCCTCCTTTCCCTTTAACCAGGCCCCCCATGCCTTCAGTATTTTGCCTTCACCCATCATGAAAAAACGATCCTGCTAGTCTCATGGACCAAGCATTTTTATAAATCACCCTTCCTCCATCCCCCTCTATTCAATCTAGGCTATGCTTGTTCCTCATGTCTGGTGACATTGAACTGAATGAACGCTAAGCAAAATCTCTTTACCTCGTGCCCTTACTGGTCAAAATTAAAAGGGCTCAAGATTGCCCATATGAATTTGCAAAGCATCAGGCATAAAATGGCTGAAATGGAGGCCTGGGCTCTTCACTACAAGCCAGATGTCCTCTGTATTACCGAGACCTGGTTAAAACCTTCAGTCCTAACACATGAGGTCTCACTACCCGGCTTCTCCTCTTTTAGATCTTCTCGACCTGCCAAGCGAGGTGGGGGTGTACCGATATACATCAAGATTGAGCTGGATGTTAGTGAGCTTAATGGTAGACGGTTCAACCCTAATAATGAGCAGTTATCTATCTCAATTACCTTTGGTCGAGTCATATGCCTAACTATAGGATGTGTTTACCTGCCCCCCAGGACTGCTTCATCATCCATTTCAGACCTCCTCTCCTGTCTTGACTCTCCCCCCCAATGATGCCATATTCTGTGGTGATTTCAATCTTGATTGGATGTGACCAAATTATGACCAATATCTAGATGCGCTCATGGATGCCAAACTTGAGCAACTAATTGATCAGCCAACCAGGCTTAATCAAAAATCTGGAAATCATAGTCTTCTGGATTGGATGCTCACCAACAACAAGCCCATATCAAAATCGCAGGGACACTTCCTGACACACTCAGAGACCACTGTCCTACTTTCTGTGTTTGGAAAAACAACTTCCCACATGCACCTCGTAAACTTATTAAGTCAAGGGATCTATCTAATTTCAACCACATGGCTTTTCAGCAAAGCCTGGCTTCTGTTGATTGGTCTCCCATCACCTCCCTTCCTAATATAAATCAGGCCCTGTAATACCTCATTACCACCTTTAATGCAATCCTAGACTTCCATGCCCCCTACAAACTGAGGATTGCAAAAGGTACATATTCCCCCTGGCTCTCTCAGGACCTGAAGCATCTAATGTGCTCCAGGGACAAAGCTTGGAAGTCATTTAAGAAATCCAGTCTGCCGTTGGACTGGATTCTCTACCGCCAACTAAGGAATACATGCAAGGCCAAAACTAACAAATCAAAGAGGGGCTATATGCTTTCAATACAAGATTCAAGTCTCTCCAACCCCAAAAGTTTTTGGACTCAAATAAATGCCCTCCTCAAGGGCAACAGGAGGAGCACCCCCAATACCATGAATCCAAATGGCAACTTAACACATTTGCCTCTGAAGATAGCCTCTGGTTTTAATCATTTCTTCACCAACCTAGGAGCATACAAAGCAGGTTTACCAACTTCCCACTCTGCTCCTCTTCACTCATCTCTAGAAGCCTCTCATCCACTCTTCCACTTAAAACTCACCTCAACTATGGAAGTCCTCAGACTCCTCTTGGGCCTCAACCCTGATAGTTCTCCAGGATTTTACTCTATCACCTAAATTCCTCAGAACTGGAGCACCCATGCTTGCTTGGCTGATCGCACAGTTAATTAACAGATCCTTTCTAACCCAATCTAGCCCCGATAAATGGAAAACCACAATCATTGTCCCAGTTCATAAAACCAGCCCAACAAACCTTCTTGGGAACTACTGACCTATATCTATCCTTTGCCCTATTGCCAAGATACAGGAAAGAATTATATACAACCAACTCTGCTCTTTTCTTGAGGAAATCAGTGCCCTCACCAAACACCAACATGGCTTTCAAAAATCACATGGGACTGAATCCACCCTTCTGAAGGTCACCTCAGATTTATATCAGGCCATGGATCTTGGATGGGCCACAAGGGCCATCTTTATTGACCTTACAAAGGCCTTTAATCTAGTTAATCACCCACTCCTCCTCTCAAAGCTCCACTGTTTCAGCTTTGATCCCACCTCTTTGATCTGGTTCTCTAACTACCTATCCAGTAGGTCACAATGTGCTAAATGGTCTGGTGTTCACTCCTCCTTATCTTCTATCACTGATGGGGTCCCTCAAGGGTCAATCCTTGGGCCCCTCCTATTCTCCATCTTCATCAATGAGCTGCCTATGAATTGTGGTGGGGCCTAGTTGCAGACGATGCCATTCTATATAGGTTTAACACCGATGTATCCTCCATTAAGACTGACCTTCAATATGATTTCCAGAAGCTGGAATACTGGTTGAAGGAGAATCTGTTGGTCCTGAATTAAAAAAAACTAAAACCATGCTGTTCCATTACACCTCCTTCACTATAACTTCACAGCCCCCTCTGGTAATCCATACCTGTTCTGGTGAGCCACTAGAAGAAGTGAGCTCCTTCAAATACCTGGGACTGACTCTGGGTGTGCATCTATCCCTTGAATCACACACAACAAATGTCATCAAGGTAACGAATCAAAAACTTGGTCTATTATACTGCGTTGCCCTCTATCTCTCACCCCATGTTCGAAAGACCATTGCCTCAAGTACTCTTCTTCCTGGGCTCTTCTCGGCTGTCCCTATCACTCACTTGGCCAGGACCCCTATCCAGGCAAAATGTAAGCAGGCCTATCACAGATCTGACCGCTTCATGGCACACTCCTGCTCTTGGGCACACTACTGCAATGTTCTCCGCATACTGAATTGGTCATCCTTCAAGGCCAAAATGGATTTTCCAGTACTATATACTGTCTTCAAACTAATCCACCTTCCCATCTCTCTTCCCATCCTCTCCAATCTCCTCTCACTGAAATTCTTCTCTAGGACACTTAGAACTTCTCATCTCCCCATATTAAGTATCCCCAAACCCCGCTTAGCTATAGGCAACAGATCCTTCCATGTTGCTGCACCTCAAAAATGGAACAAACTCCCACGCAAATTACTCTCCTGCACTTCTCTTCCTCACTTTAAGAGACTCTACAAGGAAATCTTCTTTCCACCTCCTACTTGCAGCTGTCACTAATTTGTGATGCCTCTACTAACTACCTTCCCACATTTCTCCCTTTCTCCCTCACCCCTGCTGTCCTCACTATCTTCACCCACCCCTTCCCCTCCAGCTCATATTCTCTTCTGTTGCACTGTAGGCTGAGTTCCAACCTACTGTACTTTAGGAGGAGACTGAAACTCCCCCACCAGTATGAACTTGATGTTTGATTTAATTTTAATTTATTTAGCTTTTGTTTACCAGGTAAGCAAACTAGACAGTCAGGTGCCTATTTTCAGGTGTGACCTGGGAGAATTACAGGGTACAAATAATAACAATAGAGTCAGGCACAGGTACAGGCAAAGAACAGTACAGAGTCAAGGAACATCAGTCAACAATGGACAGTGGGTACACGTTAAGCAGTACAGAAGCAAAGTACAGCAATCAACAGGGAACAGACAAGAAATAACATCATATAGCAGCTGGGCAGGTAGGGTGAGGGTATCCAGTTAGGGTACACATGGGGCATAGAGTAGTGGTCCGCGAGCAGTGGAAAAAAAAGGGGGGACATTGGCATGGAGTTGTACCATGAGGGAGGGGGCTAGAGAGGGACAGCTCAAGGCTGCACCAGGTAGGGGACACTAACCCCTAACAGTTTGAAACAGAGTGAGGTCAAGTGCGATGCAGGAGCTAAAGACTAGGCATCAAGCATGACAGGCCAGGGTGCTCAGGGAGAACACAGTGGAACTCTGACCTGTGGAGCAGCTGGCCAGAGACCAAGAAGCACCGCCTAGCACTCCCTGTGGGGTGGGGGCGCTAAGTGCAGGAGCAGGTGGAAGCATGCTTCAGGTGTCCTCAGAGGGAGGACCTGAATATGGTGTGGGAGGAAGCTTCTTTTACCTGGGCAGGGAGGAGGTTCCATGTTCTAGGAGCAAGGGCAGCAAAGACCCAGTCACTTGTGAGGAAGCTAGTTTTGGGGACCTTTAGGGCCTTGGAGTCACTTGACTTCAGCTGGTAGACAGGGGGGACAGGCTTGAGCAGATCTGCCAGAGCCAGAGGGGTGGACGATCTGACAGTGTTGTCAATGAGGTTTCCCATGACAAATGTTCAGTGGTTGTCAGGAGAGAGCCACTTGAGCCTGGAGTAGAGCTGACAGTGATGCGTGAGGTGGGGAGCTGACAGGGTAAAGTGACAAATGTTATTGTACGCTGTGTCCCATTTTGAGAGCCAGGTTTTTGGAGCATTCAGGAAGGAGGGGAGCTACCATAGCAGAGAGTGGGGAGAAGTACCCCTTTTGCAAGGACAAGTCAAGCAGCAGGTGTGAGGCAACTTTTGGCTCTGTAAGCCAGGTCCAGCTTACAGTTAGTGGCCTTACAAGAGTTGCAAATGTGGAGGGAGAAGTCACGTTTGACATTTTCTTGATTTCTCACTTTAAGTAATGTTTAGTCTGATGTAGAGATTTCTTAAGAGTTGGTTTAAGTTTGAGAGAGGTTATTAAGGTAGTGTGATTTTGCTATCTGTGCTGATCCCTGTGCCCCTTCTCTTAGAGCTGTAAGCCTGTGGGCTGCACCCTTGATCTCTGTGTTCCATTGAGGCTGCTGCAGTGCCCCCCCTCAAAACTTGCTTCAGAACCTCCCTGCCTGTTCTTTTTTTTTCAACTCTGTGCCCCAGTGTTTTGTTTTTTTTAAACAAGTCTTTATTCATTTTTTGGTTTAACAGACAACAAACAACCATACAAACATAAACCCAGTAACCGGGGTACACAGTCCCAAACTGACCATGTGAACTATATCCATATAACTATATACATACGAAGAGGAAGCATTGCCCCTCCCCATCCCTTCTGTCTTTGCTTCTTCCCTTATCAAAGTTAGGGTCTACAAGCTACCTATTTCCCCACCTCTTTGCACCGTACTCCTTAAGAATCCCTGCAGCCCCATAGATATTCCTTCTCCTCATTGCTTACTTAGTTATAGCCCAGGTAGGGGTGAGTTCCCTCTGCGTCCCCCGGGAGAGAGAGAGTCCCTGATCCCTCAATTGGTCTAGCAGACCCCTAACTATTATTATCTTCTAAGTCCCAACCATGTCCCACTTGGGCCTCCAATAACCCTTCTAACCTTATCTAAGGATTCTAACACCCTTTAGACAGTTCACCCAACTTTCTCCAGCTAGTCGCAGCCCAACAGACAGACCTGCGTTGAACCATCTACTTCTTGTCTGTGCCCCAGTGTTAATCAGAACCCCTTCCACAGCTGTATTGAGGCTACTGCTCTCTCCTGTTGAGCATACTGCAGTGTCTTCCCCAACCCCCAACTTGCTTCAGGACTTCCCTGCTTAAACTATCTCTGTTTAATTCTCAACCCCTCCCAAACTGTTAATTTCTCTTTTGTTTTCTGACTGCCCTCCCCTCCAAGCCTGCTATTTAATTTCGTCCTCTCACCTTATCTCACCAGAGTACTACTGTGCCCTTTCGGGGCTGTTTTCTCTCAAACAAACAGCATTCTGCAGTTTGGTAAGCAGACTAAGGAGAAGCTGCCCAATGCTCACCCTCCAAGCAAGGTACGGGTTGGAACTTTGAATTTTGGCATCTACCCCTGGAGGAATCTCACTTGCACCTGTTTGCCAGTGTTTCTCACACTATGTGCAGCAATCCAGAAATCTTCTAGGAACTGCTGCCAAGAAATTAATGCTAGGACTGACCTCTGCTTGACATTTTCTTGATTTCTCACTTTAAGTAATGTTAAGTCTGATGTAGAGATTTCTTAAGAGTTGGTTTAAGTTTGAGAGAGGTTATTAAGGTAGTGTGATTTTGCTATCAGCCCTGAACCCTGTGCCCCTTCTCTTAGAGCTGTAAGTCTGTGGGCTGCACCCTTGACCTCTGTGTCCCATTGAGGCTGCTGCAGTGCTGACTTTTCCATTAGCAGATTATATCTTTTAGCCACTAGAGGGCCCAGTTATTAGCACACTTACCCAATCCAACACAATACAGTTCCTGTCTCATCTCACTTATTGTGTGGTCAGTCTATCGCTATTGATCAGTCTTTGCCTCCTCCCTCTTCTACTGATTAATACTGATTTTTCCCATTTGCAGCTTATACTCTTTGCCCACTAGAGGGGTTTTCCCCCAACCATGCCAAAGCTGCTCTACATCTCCTTACTCTCTACTACTCCTGGACATGCTTCCTTTACTGCTGAGCTGCTATGGGTACCTACACTCCATTACTAAGTCTGCTTTCCTTCACCCTCTTGGTACAGACCTCACACCGACCAGAGCACCTTTCCTCCACACTAGGCACCTCATCCCCAGACTACTCCACAGTGACTTTGCCCTCCCCCAACCTCGACACACCCATGACACCCCAACACCCCCACCCTGCCAACACCCCCACTCCCTCTGCCCTCCAAGGCCCGACCTGGACCCAGCTCTCCCCTGCCATTTGCACCCTTCACACTTTATCTATCCCATGCACCCTGACTGTAAAAAACCGCAGCTGGGTGTCGATCCAAGGGTCTCCATCGCCACTGGCAACTAACTAGAATAATTACACTGCTATTATTATTATCTGGTAATGTAAACCCAAACCCAGGACCTATGGCTTCCAGCCCTTCTAAACCCTGTACTGCAACTGGCCTCCACGTTACATCCTTAAACATTTACAGTCTCCTAAAGAAATCTGCTACCCTCCAGTGCTGGGTTGTTCAACATCAACCTGGCATAATTGCACTGGTAGAGACTTGGCTCTCCAAATCCACCCTTGACTCTGCTATCACCCTTCCTGGATATACCAGCTACAGGGAAGACTGAGTAGGCAAACAAGGTGGTGGTTGCGCACTACTCGTACAGGACTCCCTTATAGGTCAGGCACTCCCAGCTCCTAAACTTGATTATGGAGCTCGCCCACCTGAAATATCACCTGACCCCTTAGGCCCTCTCTTCCTCACAGTCTCCTCATCCCTGAGGAATCAAAACCAGCGGTCCAGTCCCTCATTGACTACTTCACATCTCTCCCTCACAAAGTGGAGCAAGTCATCCTAGGTGATCTCAATGTTAACTGGTTTGCCTCCACTGCCTCCCATATAAGGGACTCCTTTGCTGCCCTGGATATGTCCCAGTTAGTCACCTAGCCCACCAGATTCAACCACTCTACTGGCACCAGCACTCTCCTAGATGTTGTTACATCTAACTGCCCCTACAAAATCCAGGATGCCACTGTCCTCCCCGACTCTCTTAGTGATCACTTCCCAGTCCTCTGTCTCTGGTCATCCTCCACTCTGAAGCCAGTGTCCCAGGTCACTCTATGCCATCGTTTACATCCCGGTGGCCTCAGAAAATTAAAACAATACCTAGCCCAGCTAGACTAGTCCCCTATCCAGCGCAGCCCTGACATTGACTCAGCTCTTGACCACTTCACAAATGTCTTCTGTAAGGCTTGTAACCTTTTCACCCCCCTCACCAGTATCCGCTCCAAAAATGCAATGACCCATGGATCACCCCACCCCTCCTCCAGAGACTCAAAAACAGAGATAATCTCTGGCACATTGCTGTAGAATCTGGAAAGGCATCTAATAGACAGGCCTACAATGCAGAACGCAATAAGTGCACTTGGGCCATTAGGCGGGCCAAGGCAGAGCACTACCAGACCACATTCACTTCCACTTGGGGTTACATAGATACATAGATACATAGACAGTGTCAGCAGATAAGGACCTATGGCCCACCCAGTCTGCCCATTTGAGCTTGTAAGTTCAGTTTATGTTTTCCTAGAAGTCTGTTGCCCTTTACCCCTCACCTCCAGAATTCCTTTATGTCTATCCCATGCATTCTTAAATCCCGTGATTGTTTCAGCCCCCACCACTTTCTCTGGCAGGGTGTTCCACTTGTCCACCACCCATTCTGTGAAGAAATTCTTCCTCACGTTTCCTCTGAATCGTCCTCCCTCCAACTTCATCCCATGCCCTCTAGTCCTGGAACATCTTTTTCACTTAAAAATAGTATATACCTGCACCCTGTTCCTCCCTGTAAGATACTTGCATGTCTTTATCATGTCCTCTCTCTCCCTTCTCTCCTCCACGGAGTACATATTCAATTCCTTCAACCTGTCCTCATAGGATTCAGCCCGGACCTTCTGGGATAATATGAAAGAGCTAAATGGGAAGTCCCGCTCCCCCCCCACCTTCTCAGCTGTCCATCAACGGCACCACCACCACAGATCCACTCCTTATAGCCGATTGCCTTAACACTGCCTTCTCTGACCTAAGCTTGGTCCTCCCCAGCAGCTTCTTTGACCCAATCCCCATCTCTCTCCTTCCAGTCCTGCATCGCCCACCATTCTACCTGTTCACCCTATCCCTCCAAGAAGCCAGGCCACACCTGCTAAAAGCCTTAAGCAGCAACAACCCCAGCAGTGACCCCCTCGACTCTAGGATCCTCCGTATGGTCTTGGACGAAGTCCTAGTCCCCCTGACTGACCTTCTAAACAAGTATCTATGCCTGGTCAGTTCCCAAGTGCTTGGAAAACTGCTGAAATCACACCCATACATAAGAGTGGGGACCAGTCCATCCCCAACAATTACCAGCCGAACTTCATCCTCCTCCTCCCACTCTCTAAAGCCCTTGAAAAAGTGGTGTTGATCCAGCTCTCTGAATACCTAACCAAGTATGACATTATGTGCCCAGAGCAACATGGTTTCTGCCCATGACACAGTACAACCATGGCTCTCCTGGAATTCTCCCAACACCTGCATGCAGCTCTCGACTCTGGCAGCCTTGAAGGAGCAGTGTTCATTGACCTCTCCAAGGCCTTTGACACTGTCTGTCATCCCCTTCTACTCGACTCTCTCCACCAACTTGGTTTCTCTGGCGGTCCCATTTCCTGGTTCTCTAGCTACCTCTCTGCTAGATTCCAGCATGTCAAGATCAGTGGCTCCCTCTCCAGCACTCTTCCTGTTCACTCTGGGGTCCCTCAGGGCTCCATCCTGGGTTCAATACTTTTTAGTCTCTACCTCAACACCCTCCTCAGCTTATGTACTGGTAAAATGCTCCTCTACGCTGACGATGCAGTCCTTGTTGCCTCACATCCCAATCCCACCTCTCTCCAATTATCCCTCCAGCAAGCTTACAACCAAGCTGAAAGATGGTTCAGCGACCGCAGACTGGTCATTAACCTAAAGAAAACCAAATCAATGCTCTTCTCCCACCACCAAAATAAAGCTAAAAATACCCCCCCTTTATTATCCCCAGCACTCTGCGCCTGCTAGAACAAGTGACCACATACAAGTACCTAGATATCACGTTCGATACTGCCCTTTCCTTCCACATCCACATTAATGCCCTGTCAGCCACCATTAACTCTCGGATTAGCCTGCTATACCGGCACAGGGACTGCCTGCCTTAGGTTGTCCTTAGGCTGGCCATCACCTCCTCCGTCTTGTCCCTTGTGGACTATGGCTTGCCCATCTACGTTGCAGCTGACAACACTGCCCTCTCCAAAATCCAAGTCTCCATCAATAAGGCCTGTAGGCTTCTGACTGGTGCCCCCAGCCGCACTCACACCTGCCTTCTCTATACTACCACCAATCTGCTCAACTTTGAGGAGCGACTGCTCTACCAGACCTGCCTTCTCGCTAAGAAATCACTGCTAGGACTCTCCCCCCTTGGGATCTCCACCTCCCTACAGCAGTCTTCATCGTCCATCACCACCCATAGCTCTGTTAAGGCCACTTTCAAGGTGCTCAGAACCAAGATCTCTCTTGCCCAGAGATCCTTCCTCAACCGAGCCCCCACCTGGTTCAACTCCTTCCCTAGCTGCATCTCCAACTTGCCAAAAATTGTCTCCTTCAAAACAGCCTTTTGGAACTATATCTTTAATACCCACTGTTGTAGGTGCAACTGTTGTAACCCTGTGGTACCCGCTCGCCTTGTCCCCTGGCTCGACAATGTCCACTGGACAGTCTCTCCCTCCCCCAGACCCACTCCTTCCCTACTAGGTCCAAACAGGGATGTAACCCACTGTCTTCTCTGAGGACCTACTATATCCATGAATGTAACTCACAATTTTGTAACACTATGTAACCTAAGTGACATACAAACTACTACATTATGTAACCTAAGTGTATCTATGCTAAATGTTCCTTTTACTGCACCTGTAATGTTATCCTCTGTTTTAATCTGCACTGTAATAACCAGGGGCACTGGAAAATTGCAGATGCTATTTTCATGCTATTTCCATGATTTGAGGGCCCTCCCGCAACCCCAGCACGATATTGTTAATAGTCTGGTCTTTAGTGGGAGGCAGGCTCCTTTCTTATCCCTGCTTCATGCTGCAGCATGGTTCAGCACTTAAGTGGCTCCTTGTCCTTGAGATGTGCCTTGCTCCACCCCCGAGGTTGTTCCGCCCTGCCCATGGACATCACAAAGAGGGCGTAACACCTCGATGCATTTTAAACCTTCATGCTTTTTTTTTTCCTGGCCCACCTCAGGTTCACGTAAGCCCTTTAAATGTGGCTTGTTTAGACGGGGGACAGGTACCTCACCTGCCTTGCTAAGTTCACAGGTGAGACCCAGTGACCTAGTGAGCCAGCAACCCAGTGAGCCAGCGACCCAGTGACCCAGACAGCCAGTGACCCAGACAGCCAGACCACCACCGAGGAGTGAGGGGAGTGAGGAGCGAGGCTTCTTTAAAGGGATGAGGGATGTCCGAGTGAGCCATCGAGCCAGGTGCCAGGAGGAGTGAGGACTAGTGAGGAGCGGAGCTTGTTTACAGGGGCCAGCCAGCCAGGAGCGAGGAGCCAGAAGGAGCGAGCAGCAAGCAACGAGGGAGATGCCAGAAGCAAGATAAAAAACTCCAAAAAGAGCTGTGTATTGCTTTTTTTTGCTGCTGCTTGTGTCTGCAAATTGCCTTTCCTGCATCCAGCCATCTAAGGGACTGAAGGACTGCCCAGAGAGCCTGACTGAGCTTGGTAAGGTAAGAAAGATTGTTTAATTTGGCATGTGGAGTGAGGAAGAGTTTGGGGGAGGGCATGGTAGTGAAATTATGTATTTTTTTCTACAGGGGGCTGGGGGGGTTGATCAGTTTCCTGTGGCCAGTCATTCTCATTCATTGTGGTCAGGCCTGGCCAACTGATACATGTGCAATAAAAAAAATTGTTCTGGCCTTGGGTGATGGTGGGCATGGGGCAGACAAGCAGACTGGCCCAGAACAATTTTTTTCTGCATGTGTACCAGTCCACCAGGTCCATGCCAAGCTCCAGTCACTTGTTGTTGATGGTCAGTGGAGGGTCGGGCCTGGCGGACTGGCCCACATGCAGAAAAAAAAATTGTTCTGATCTCGGGTGATGGTGGGCATGGGGCGGACAAGCAGGCTGGCCCAGAACAATTTTTTTCTGCATGTGTACCAGTCCACCAGGTCCGTGCCAAGCTCTTTTCACTTGCTGTTGATGGTCAGTGGAGGGTTGGACCTGGCAGACTTGGTCCACATGCAGAAAAAAAAATTGTTCTGGCCTCGGGTGATGGCGGGCATGGGGCGGACGAGTAGGCTGGCCCAGAACAATTTTTTTCTGCATGTGTACCAGTCCACCAGGTCCGTGCCAAGCTCCAGTCGCTTGTTGTTGATGGTCGGTGGAGGGTCGGGCATGACAGACTGGCCCACATGCAGAAAAAAAAATTGTTCTGTCCTCGGGTGATGGTGGGCATGGGGCGGATGAGCATGCTGGCCCAGAACAATTTTTTTCAGCTCGTGTACCAGTCTGCCAGGTCTGTGCTAAGCTCCTTTCGCTTGCTGTTGATGGTCAGTGGAGGGTCGGACCTGGCAGACTTGGCCCACATGCAGAAAAAAAAATTGCTCTGGCCTCGGGTGATGGTGGGCATGGGGAGGACGAGCAGGCTGGCCCAGAACAATTTTTTTCTGCATGTGTACCAGTCCGCCAGGTCCATGCCAAGCTCCAGTCGCTTGTTGTTGATGGTCCATGGAGGGTCGGGCCTGGCAGACTGGCCCAGATGCAGAAAAAAAAAATAGTTCTGGCCTCGGGTGATGGTGGGCATGGGGCGGACAAGCAGGTTGGCCCAGAACAATTTTTTTCTGCATGTGTACCAGTCCGCCAGGTCCGTGCCAAGTTCCAGTCGCTTGTTGTTGATGGTCGGTGGAGGGTCGGGCCTGGTGGACTGGCCCGCATGCAGAAAAAATAATTGTTCTATCCTCGGGTGATGGTGGGCATGGGGCGGACGAGCAGGCTGGCCCAGAATAATTTTTTTCTGCATGTGTACCAGTCTGCCAGGTCCATGCCAAGCTCCAGTTGCTTGTTATTGATGGTCCGTGGAGGGTCGGCCTGGCGGACTGGTCCACATGCAGAAAAAAAAAATTGTTCTGGCCTCGGGGGATGGTGGGCATGGGGCGGACAAGCAGTCTGGCCCATAGCAATTTTTTTCTGCATGTGTACCAGTCCGACAGGTCCATGCCAAGCTCCAGTCACTTGTTGTTGATGGTCGGTGGAGGGTCGGGCATGACAGACTGCCACGTGCAGAAAAATAATTGTTCTGTCTTCGGTGATGGTGGGCATGGGGCGGACAAGCAGGCTGGCCCAGAACAATTTTCTGCATGTGTACCCAGTCTTCCAGGTCCATGCCAAGCTCCTTTAAACACTGTTGATGGTCGGTGGAGGGTCGGACCTGGCAGACTTGGCCATGCAGAAAAAAAAATTGTTCTGGCCTCTCGGGTGATGGTGGGCATGGGCGGACGAGAGCAGCTGGCCCAGAACAATTTTTTTCTGCATGTATACCAGTCCGCCAGGTCTATGCCAAGCTCCAGTCACTTGTTGTTGATGGTCCGTGGAGGGTCGGCCTGGCAGACTGGCTCACATGCAGAAAAAATTGTTCTGGCGCAGCCTGCACGTCCGCCCCATGCCCACCATCACCCGAGGCCAGAATAATTCTATGTTTAAGAGCTCTAATTTTCTGTGTGCATTATTTAATTTCTGTAAAATTGTACTATTAATTTAATTGTTATGTGACTGTGCGATCCGTCATGTACTGTGCGCTGTTTCATGTGATACGTCATTGATAGTCGGGACGGACCCCGCAGACTGGAACACATGTTGGAAAACAAACTGTTCTGTGCCTCTCGTCTTGCCTCTTCTTCCCTTCCTCTATCTATCCATCAGTAGTGGCCAGAAGAATTTGTTTTCCAACATGTATACCAGTCTGTGGGGACAGTCCCGACCATCAACGACAGATTTCTTGGTGTAGGATAGAAGGTATGTGCCTGTTGTAGAAGTGTTAAATAAAACAACATACAAAGCTTTCGAGTGTGTGTATACAGGGTTTTAAATAATTGATTAGCAGTTTTTTTCTCGGGACTACACTAACGGTACAGAAAGTATTTCTATATATTTTCTAGAAGTGCTGTGTTTGTTAAACACAGTGAGGCAAGAGCTATGCATTTTCACAAAGATTTAGCACTTTTATAAGCAAAATGCTAATCAATTTTTAGAGTTAAACAAATCCCTGGTATATATTTTTATTTAATTTGAATACAAATGGAGAGTAATATACTAATTACATAATTTCATAGATATATACATGAAAATGTAGTAGTATTCAAACATTAAAAATTCATCCTAAAAAAAAATCATCACTGTACATTTCCAGTCGAGCTCACAAGCATGTCCGCACCACAAGCAAAGCGTCCATGGTTCTCACAGGAAGAAGCCGAAGCACGCCATGTTTCGTATTGTATCCAAGCCAAGGATCGTGTAAAGATGTATCCAGAAGATCTTTATGAGGATGGAGGCCACTTGTTCTGCTGATTTTGCTGCCACACGATCGACTTTCTCCGGAAGCATACCATTGACATCCATATGAAGTCGCAGAGACACCTGGAATGGAAAGCAGAAATAAAGAAAAGAAACAAAGGTAAAAGCACTGTTCTATTCCTTTATTAATTCTGCGTTTATTGCTTTTTCCTGTTTTCCCCAGTCCACTCACTCATCCTTGTGGAGGGATGAACTGTGGGACACCCCCTACTATTAGCTGTCCCTCTACCCAGAGTCTTGTCCATTCTCCACCCCCATGCTCAGGCTTACCCCCCTGGGCTGGGCTGCAGAGGGGGCTTCCCACTCCCTAACAGACATTGTAGACAAGACCTGGATTACCCTCCAGGTCAGGGCCATGAGAGTGGGACCCTCCCATGGGGCATTGGTGGTAGGGAGTGGAGGAATGAGTTAAGCCATCATGTTGGGGGCTGGTATTTTTTTTTTTTCCTGGGGGCATGGACGTTCAATGATGTCCAGCGTCCGCCCTGACCCCCTGAACATGCAGGCATCTGTCGCTGCAGTACTAACAGCCTCTGCCAGGGTCCATCAAGCACTGGAAACACTCCCCTCCCTCCCCTCGGAGAAGGACAGCATTCCTCTGGACACTCCATCCTTCTCCCTCTGGCCGGCCCTCCAACCCCGGTCCTGTTCCGGAATCTGGGTCGCTGGTGTTATAAGAAGAAATCCAACCGCTGCACCAGTGGGCTGGCCAGGATGTGCAATCCTGCTTACCCCCCCCTCTCGACATCAGGGCTTCCTGAACCTGGGCTGATGGCATGGCCTGAGGTAAGATGAGATGCCTCGGCCCTCTGTGACACCAGGCTGGCTCAAAGTGTTCTGTTCCACCTGCTTAGTATTTTGTTTTTCTTTACGTGCTGGTTGTGGAATGTTAGACTAGTGACTATGCCCAAACTGCATAAAAATGTTATCTAAATTATGTTTTTTGTGTCTTCCAAATGCTGTCAGTCGTCAGCGACAACAAGCTCTCACAATATGTCTTGCCAGAGCAACGGCGTCCTCATTGGAACGAAAGGAGTTTGTGCTGGACTTTATTCAATGTCTGACACGAGCAGATATTCCTCTGGAAAAGGATCCAGCTTTTCAAGAGTTTCTTCAGAAATACGCCAAACAAGGAGGAACACTTCCCGGACCAGCACAACTGCGCAGTGACGTATCTGCAAGAACTACCACAACATGAAGCTAACGAAAGAAAAGAAGTGGAGGATGCCAACGTTTTATCTTTCTGGATGAAACCACAGACTCCTGTGGATGCAGCGTGTTAGCAGTTTTGGCTCAGCCTTTGAATAAAGTTGGAAAACAGCCCATTCTGATTGGTGTGGAGTTCCTGCAGTGTGTTAACCATTCAACAATATCACAGGCTCTACTGAGAGTTTTAAATGCCAACTCTGTGAACTTCGACAAAGTACTTGCAGTTGTTTCAGACAGTGCAAGTTACATGCACAAAGCATTTGGTTTAGTTCTCGCTGGAGTACTACCAAATGCTGTGCATGTGACCTGTGTGGCACATCTTCTCAATCTTATTCTGGAAATCTGGGCAGACACCTTACAAGATCTGAACAGCATGGTAACGCTTGTAAAGAAGGTGTTTTGTCAGAGCCCAATGCGCCGGCACCAGTTCCTGTCTTTTATGGAGTCAAAAGATAATGTGACTCCAAAGATGCCGGTATATTCGGTCCTGACAAGATGGTGCTCGTGGGTCAATGCTGTGGACTATTTAGCTGAATACATGCCCATCATTGCTGAATTTCTACAAAGTGAAACATCTGGTGCAGCGACCCTCAAAAGGCTGAAAGTCCTGCTGAAGGACAAATTAACAGAGTTGATGACGCAAGCAACATTTGTCAATGAACATTCAGTAGAGTTGGTTAGGCTCATCGAAGAGCTACAGTCCAACTCCAAGCCACATGGGTACAACATTTATTCAAAATTTCAAACTGTTAATTTCTTTTTAGACTTTTGCACAACAGCTGGTGCTCAGGAGTACAGGCCCCAGACTATGGAATGGTTATCCAGATGCCAAGTACAGGAACGTGAGGCCTGTACCACTCTTTTTCAGACTCTGATGCTGCAGAGCAGTGAGAAAATGACAAACATTGTAAGCCATCACCCCTCCTTGAACATTTTTGAAGCAGCAAAAGTCTTCGATCCCCAGCAGCTACCAGCAGTGGAGAAGAATAAAACTGATTACACTGAACTGATCCATGGACTGCTCAAGGTCTCAAACATGGAATGGCATGCATATGTGGCTGTAGCCCAGACAATTCCATCGGACTTCTACCTGACAGAATGGTGGGAGGCACAGCATGTTGCACTGCCAGAGCTCACTGCCATTGCCAAGCAATACATCTGGCTTCCAGTGAGCACAGCCGATGTAGAACAAACATTTTCAGTGTACTCAGACCTGCTGAAGGACAACTGACAGACTTTAACAAAGGACAATGTAAAACTGCTTTTAATGTTGAAGTACAATAAAAATATATAGAGATTTTTAGAGTGGTTTCTGAGTGGCACTGAAAGGAGAGTGCGTATGAGTGTACGTAAGGAATAAAATTGCAGTATCTGCAATTTGTAGGAAATCAATATTTAAAATGTTTTAATTATCTATATTGCTGGCCTTTATAGTCTAGATATATTGTTAAATAAAGTTTGGGCATTGTTAGAAAATTGGTATTCCGATTTATTTTCAGTGATGTAATTGATTGCCATATATAGCTTTCATTAAAGTTTGGTTATTTTGCATTATGTCTTATTTTTTTTGGTGTTGTACTAAAAGTTATATATCTGGAAACTACGCAAATAGGATGTCAAGGGCCCCGCAATAAATCTGAAAAATCCCCACAATTTGGCCATGATTTTTCCACAATTTTCCAGTGCCCCTGGTAATAACTGTCTTGATGTCTGCCCCTCCTGCGACGAGGTGCCTTTTTAAATGAGTCTCTGACTCAAAGGTTGTAAACCCAATTTGTAATGAATAAATTAATAAATAAATAAAGTTGAGGGTCAAGGGTAGCCCCCAGGTACTTGGAAGAGTCAACCACCCGTAAGGGAGTGCCGTCAGCTCCAGAGATTCGGAGAGGGGCCGGGCATGCTCTTGTCCTGGCCAGAGAACCAAAGAGCATGGCCTGGGACTTTTGGAGGTTGAGGACAAGCTTATGTGCCTTCAGCCATGATTGAATGAGGTCAAGGTCAGTGTTTAGTCTGGAGTTAATAACAACAATGTCCTGTGAACTGGTCAGAATCACGAGGTCATTGGCATATAGGGTAGAATGCCCATGGGCAGGGACTGATGGCAGCTGATTGATGTAGAAGAAGAACAGTATGGGGCCAAGGACGGACCCTTGCAGGACCCCACAGGTCACCGGTGTAGGCACGGAGAGGGCTTTTTGGAATTGTGTGTACTGCTGCCTACCCATCAGATAGTTGCCAAACCAGGCTAGGACTGGGGGGGAGAGGCCAAGGGACTGAAGGGTGGATCCCAGGAGAGCGTGGTTGACCAGATCTAAGGTCCTGGACAGGTCAATGAAGACAGTGCCAGTAAGTTTGCCTTGGTCATTTGCAGAGCTGATCTCAGACGTGACCTGAGCAAGGGCTGTGGCAGTGCTGTGTCCTTTGCGGAACCCATGCTGCACTGGGGAGAGAAGGCTGTGGGTGTGGATGAAGGGTGAGAGCTGGGAGGCCACCACCTTCTTGAGCAGCTTGCTAACAGCTGACAAGATTGCTATGGGATGGTAGTTTTCTAGCATCTTATGGTCACCGTGTTTGAGGATAGGAACCACATGAGCCACCTTCCAGACATCAGGGATAACCCCAGACATGAGGGAGGAGTTGAGGATGTGGGCAACAGGCTGGGCCAGTAAGGAGGCCTCCAGGTGGCGCAGCTTGGGCTCAAGCTTGTTGTGCCCCACTCCAGAGTGAGGGGAGAGTCCAGCTATTAGCTCCCATGTCTCACTCCAGGATACAGTCTTGAAGTAAAGGGAGGGATGAGGAGGCACAGCTGCCCCAGATGGTGCTACCATGGTAGGGGAAGAAGGAGGGGGAATGAGGGAAGACAGGTCAGAGAACTGGGTGTTGAAGGCATTGACAATAGTCAGTGCATTGTTGCAGCTAACACCTCCAATTTGCAAGTCGGAGACCTGAGTACTGTCGGGGCCACTCACAGTGCATTTGATGGTACGCCAGGAACTCCGGGAGTTTTTGGCTGAAGCTTCGAGGGAGGATCTGCAGAATTCACTGTTTGCTGAGCGGATGGCCCTCTTACATGAGTTCCTGAGCTGCCTGTATTGTGAGAAGTCAGAACTATGACCAGAGGCTTTGAATTTATGCCAGAGTTTATCCCTGAGCTTCATGAGGGCAAACAGGCTGCCATGCAGCCATTTGGTGATGGTGCCCCTCACCCTCCTTTTAATGAGGGGGGCATGCTTATTCTGGAGGGGGGAGAATATGGAAAGGAAGCTGTCGAAGGCGAATGAGGGGTCACTAGCAGCTGTAACCAGAGATCAGTTGGACCTGTGGAGGTCGGCAAGGAAGTCATTGGAGTTGAATTTTAAGTAGTCCCTCATCTGGATCACTTTATGAGGGACCCTGGGGGAGGACTTTCCAGATACAGTAGGTGGGAGAGTGGTCCGAGATGGCATCTGGGAAGAGGCCAGACGCAGTGATGCGGTCCAGCCTGTTGCTCAGCATCCAGTCAATGAGGGTGCCATTCGCCCCTGAGGGGGATGGCCTGGTAGGTTCAGAGATAAGTTGCCCAAGGGCAAGGCCCGACAGGAGTGGCTCGTATACCCTGGAGTTGCCACCCAGCCAGTTTAGGTTGAAGTCTCCAAATGCAAGGAGTTCACCTGTACCCACCTTAGGACTCAGGCAATCGAGGAGGTAGACGAGGCCACAAGCGCCACCTTTTGGAAGATTGTAGACACAGACCAGGTGGAGCTTTTTGGAGTTCCCCAACAGCAGGAGTGCATGTTGGAACTCACATGAGGGGTGGGCAGGTTGGGGAATGGCAGACACATTAAGGTGGGTCTTGTAGTAGAGCAGTAGTCTAACCCCTCGTTTGTTTCCCTCCCTGTCCTGTCTGAGAGTGTTGTACCCTGGCAGGGCACAGACAGAGACTGTGGAGGATGGCTTGAGCCATGATTCAGAGACTCCCAGAATGTCCAGATTATAGTGAGTGACCCAGGCGGTCAGCTCAGGGAGGTTAGCCAAGAGGCTGTGGACATTGATGTGGGCAACTTTTAGGCCCTTTTCATGGGTTCACTGGTGAGGGATCAAGGGGGAAGACATGTTGGCAGGAGAGCGTGGAGAGAGAACACTACAGGGGGAAAATTAGCCAGATATACAGGAACTATACACAGGGACTGAGGGAGCTAATGGAGGAGGAGTCAGCTGTGTAGTAAGGCTCCCCCTTCAGTAAGGAGTGCACAGTCTGGCAGATACAGTGGAGGCAGGAGTGTGAGATATAACACTTAATTGCACAGCCAGTAATATGGTGGGAGAGAGAACAGCACTTAATTGCACAGCCAGTAATATGGTCGCAACTCCCATATACAGATTAGACTGGGCTAGAAAGAGCAGGTAGCTGAAGTATGTAATTATAAGCAGGTTCTACTGAAATTAACTTCAAAAAGGAAACAGGTAGGGTTACTGTTAGGGATGAAAACACTGTGCTCTGAGTAGGTAGGAAGGAGAGTTCAGGGGTAAGTCCATTAGGCAGCAGAGAACAGTTTGCAAAGATCAGCTGATCCACATGTAGGTGAAGATGATTGGCCCAACCGAGGAAGTAGGTGTGGTTTCAGCGCAGTTAACTGGAGGACTACCCTCAGTCCCGAGAAGTCCATGGCAGGGGGAAGGGGACCTGAATGCAAGAGGTCTCCCACTCCACCCTAGCTCTGTTGGTGCGATGTCTGCCTAGCCTCGGTGCTCAGGTTCAGCCCTTTTGAGCTGGCTGAGCTAGGTGATATGGTGGCAGGCAGCAAATCAAGCAGCACTGTTATGATTCAAATCTCGCACCTAAAACCAGCCGTCTCAGAAGCTCCGGTCACCACTGAACAGGAGAGATGCAGCTCGGGGAACACAGGTAGGTGCAGCCAGCCAGAGAATGTGCAGAAGTAAAAGCCCCCAAATCCCAGGCAGGAAAATAAAGCATCGCACCCAGAGATTCAGCTGCTCCATGGGCACGGGCTCTGGTCTGACCGAGGTTGTAGGATCAGTCCCCAGAAGTCCATGGCGGGGGAGGGGGACCCAAATGCAAGAGGTCTCCCAATCCACCCCAGTTCCGTTGGTGCGATGTCTGCCTAGATTGTCTATACTTTAATTGTCTATTGTCTCCTGTTTATTTGTACTTTTTAATTGTTAATTGCTTTATATGCTAACGCTGAAGAAGTGTCTGCGCCCACTCCCCTTTTACTTGTTCTTGTTAAGTGTCTGTGTACACTTCCTTTTGGTCCCCTTGTTACCCCTCCCCCGGGTCGCCCCTGAAAAAGGGACCTTGTCTCAGTGGGCCCACCCGGTTACCAAAATTCAAATAAATAAATGTGACCTAGCAGTTTTGATACAAAACATGTAGGTTGCACAAAACAAAAAGGCACATGCACCATTTTTTTCATGCTTGCTTCAATTTGTTAGCTGCACACTGGTACAACTGGTGGAAACTGTTAAAACAACTCATGACCCTTTTAAAATAGGGTGCACTGATTTTTGGCACAACTAGGTAGATGTAGATGCAGGAGAGAAATATATTTGGATCTGCATGAATCTTTTTGAAAATCCTTAACCCCCACTGAATTTAAGGGAACATCCTGATTCATTCCACATCATGTCATTAATCTCACATTAACTACTTTTAAAAGATTAGTAGAGAAGGACATGTAAGCAATAAGACATGATGGGGTGTGCATTAAACAGTTCTAATGCACAACTAAGGGGCATAATGAGGCACAAGGCTGCAGGCTGATGCGTCCAGTCCCCTAGCCATGCATTAGAACTGTCTAATGCATATTTCCGGAGTGGCTTATTGCACGTATAAAATGGGTATGTGTATTCTAAATGGAATTTCTAGATTTAGCCGTGCATTAGACATTTTAATGCATGGCTAACAACCAATCAGATTGCTTGAAATGCTTCACCCATTTTATGAAGAGGCCTTATTTTACCTCTCCCTTAACAACAAGGAAACATGGGGCAAATTTTCAGTCTGGAGGTCACTGAAGCACAAGCTGATTTTCAGCCCAATCACATCCAAACTCTAGCACCTTATTTTTAATGATATGCAAGTTTTCATGACAGTTGCTGTGGTTTGCAGCAACTTTCATTAGATACATTTCCTGTGCATCATTTTGTTGACACAGGGGTTGCTACATTTGTCACAATTTCACACAATTGAGACATGAATGTTTAATAGGAGTTAGAACACTTTTTAGGCTTTCTAGCTCCAGTCAAACTTATGGTAGGATGTAACTGTATGAAACTGCCCTAGAATCACTCTGGGATTCTTTGCAAATCCCCTGTAATAGTTCTGCAAAAAAGAAGAACATTTTAGAATCTTTAGAAAAACTGTAAATGTTCATCGAGTCAGCAGATGGGGATGCAGTTCTGTTTATGGACAGAATGATGTGTAAGCAAGAAGCAATGTGGCGACATAAAATAAAACTTTTTAACAACCACAGTCAGGAAATCCCATGGGTGGTGTCAAACTGTGTATTGATAATTTGATTAAGCAAACCCTCAAGCTAGGGTACTGTAGATAACACAAATGATAATGAGTTCTTACAAATGTACCATCCGATTTATTAAGTTATCTACGTTCTTCCAGAAAGTCACAAAAATGTATAGGATCAACCAGGTCATCCAATACTAACAGCTATTAGCTCAGTCACATAAACCATTTCAAAATCAGCTGATTTTTTAAATCTAGAAAACTGTGAACAATTCTTTATATCTTGCCATCACTTGTGGAATTTTAAGCATTCTGAATTATCAGAAAATGGGTCAACCTCATTATTTAGTCATTTTTGGAATTCATATTCTCTATACTGTCATCATGAACAGATTTTAAGTGTTATGGACACCTTATTTAGAATACAGATCCTGTTACCCTCCCTCTGAATTCATCATGAAACTTATAGAAATTGTTCTGAAAAATAATCACTTTATAATTGAAGGAAAATAGTTCCAGGAAGTCTAATGGTGCCTAGCATCAGATTCTAGCATGACTAAAGATATCCTGATACTACTGGCACAATGTCATCATTCCCAACTAGTTGCAGTTACCACGTGGTGTCACTGTTTCTAAATATTCTGACAACAACACATGATTGCAGGTTTGTTAAGGAGTCAGGAGGTGGAACTGTAGAGAAACAGTGCAGTGCATGTGTGTGCCTCCACAAGCACTACGACCTACAGGGTGTAGTGGTCAACTGGCAAACTGAAAGACAGATAAGTACAAAGTGATTACCTTGACTACTCCAGAGGGTATTTCACTCGAGATACTGATTGACAAGACTAGACAAGAAGGAACCTGAAAGTGAACACCACTGTAAGGGGTTCTAGTTAGTTATTTGAAATTTGTTGACTGTGAGGTTTCACTGAGCTACAAGTCGTTTTCAGACATCATCCAAGGAAGCATTACATGGGAAAAATGCAATCACATATAGCAGCAAAACAGAGTAAATAATCACAGAATCAGCAACAATCACAATATATGCAATAAACAGTCACATTATCAATAAAATGCAGAGTACCCCAGGAGAAATATGAATGTGATCAGGCTTAACCTAGGGACTGAGAATCCAAGACTAGGGAGCTCCAGGAGAAGGCAGAAGAAAATGAGGTAAATAGTTGCTAGCTAGTGCAACTAAAAGAAGGGGGCAGCAGGAGAGAAAAGGATAAGCTACCAGGAAAACAAGTCACAGGCACAGGAGGGGGTAAAGTGAGCTAAGAGGAGAGGTATAAAGGAAGGGAGAGAAGAGGAGAGACAAATGTACAGGGGGAGTTTTTCCAGAGGTGATGGAGATGACAGGAAAAAGGCAGACTGCCCAACTGAGATTTTGCAGTTGGGGATGGTGAAGTAGTGCTCTAGTGGGAGTCAGAGGAGCAAAGGGAGTAGGAGGAATAGATGAAAGGGTGAAAGAAGGGTCGATGCGTAGGAGGAAAGAGTAGAGAACTATATTATTGCAAGAAAGGAGGAATAATGAAGAAGGCACTGAGCCTCAAGGGGAGAGAGACATACTGAGGTAGAGGGATCAGTGATGGGTGGAAGGAGAGGCATTCAGAGCAAAATACACTTGTGCCCAACAGTATGTTATTTTCTGCCATGTGATCATGCAGCAGTGTATCAATTTGGTGCCACATCCTTTCACTCTCTGTGAATGTCACCTCCATGGCACTGACTATATTTATTTATTTTCATTCCAGTAAATTTCAGTGTAATTATTGATCACTACCACAGTATGTAATTTTCGTCTGTCAAATATGTGCATGCACCAACTCCACAGTAATCCACCTGCTTTCACTACAGTGTCTTAAATACAGTATCTAACCTGCTTCCCCTACAGTGTATTATTTAGTGCTGTATATAACCACCTTTACATACACCACAGATTCACTCCTTGAATGCCACTTATACCACAAGAAATTCAAAAGTATACCTGCTTCTGTACAGTATTTGTAAAGGGAAAGCAGTCACTACCTTCAGACAATCAACTGCACTCTGCTTCACATCCACCGTACAGATGCATCCTTAAAAAATACTTTACCCTTTTGTTTAAACCTGGGATTAAAGTTCACTTTAGTGTACACCTTGGGGAACATATATACTGAATTCCATGTTTATAGAACCAGATATTCCAAAGTTATACCTGCTTCTGTAGGGTATTTGTACAGGGAAAGCAGTCCCCACCTTCAGACAGTTGACCCGCACTCTGCTTCAAATACACCATGCAGATTCACCCCTCGAAAACCGCTTTAACACTCAGGGGACATGTATACCAAATTTCATGTTTATACTACAAGAAACTCCCATGCTTCTGTACGGTGTTTGTAAAGGGAATGGAGGCCCTGCCATCAGACATTCAAACTGTACTCAGCTTCACATACACCATACAAGGGCACCCCTCAAAACCACTTTAACTTAACACTGAACGCATTAACACAAATGGCCCTGTCGGACTTCACAGACACCATCTCCCATACTCTTGAACATAAAGAGCATGTGGGGGTGCTGTTTGTGGACTTAACAAAGGTGTTTGATATGGTGGACCACAAAATCTGGGCAAGAGTGTGAGTCAGGAATTATTATTGTGGTTCAAATCATATTTGCAGGATAGAGAGCAACAGGCTGTAGTTCAGGAGGTATTATCTTTAAAACTGGGATTGGTAAGAGGGATGCCTCAGGGTCCCATTTTGGGAGTAAATAACTTTTGTCCTGTTTATTGATAATTTCCCAAACATTATTACACAGCCCATAGTAACAATGTATGCTGCTGATATGGTGTTAGTGAGCTCAGCCCCAAATCTAAATCAGGTTAATCAAAAACTTCAAGCAGATTTTAAAACTTTGATAAACTGGTTGGTGCAAAATAAACTTCTTATAAACATAAAAAACCCCTAAAGTTATGGCTTTAAAGCCAAAGAAAGTAAACTTTGAAGACGGGTTTGATGGACTAGTGATCTATTCAAAAAACAAGGGAAACACTGAACAAGTAAGTTTGTAGAAGTATCTTGGGTTTTGGACTGCTGACGATGTAAAGTTTACAACTCACACTAATAAAATATGTATGGGGATCTCTCAAAAGCTGGGTGCCTTATGCAGATATAAAAGCTCACTGTCCAGTGATTCAAGGGCTAAAATCATCACTGCAGCAATACTGCCCATGATTGACTACGGTAGTGCTATCTATGACTGTGCTAGCAAAAATGATTTATAAAAACCTGACAAGATGCACTCCTGTTTTATCAGATTTGTATTAGGGATATCAAGGCCGTTAGTAAATTTTCATCATTGTACAATGTTTCCAGAATTAAATTGGACATCTTTGAGCATAATAAGGAATAGACTTCTTTATGGAGTTTTATACAAATGTCTAAATGTCATATTGCCAGCATATTTGTACTAAAAGCTAGCTGCAAAAAAATAGAAGAAGAATCAGCATTGATATAGCACTTTTCATATACAATGTATCCCAAAGTACTTTACAAGCAATGCTAGACTGGTAGTGAAGTGGTGACCATATCGCACATCACCACCCACACACAGCCTGGACACTTGCATGAACCAGTTTTATGGGAAGGGGAATATTGGCCAAGGCACTGGGAATGTCTCCTACTCTTTGCAAAGAAGGTCTTGGGTGTGTTTACTTCCACCTGGACACTCCATGACAGCACCAAGATGAGTAGAAGGGATCTTAGTTTAATGCCTAATCTGAAGGATGGCACACCCCAACAGACAGCAACCCCCTAATTCTGCAATCTGGTGCCAGCATTTTTAGGTACAAGTCCAATCTCGGTGTGGGACAAGAACACATGACCTTCTGATCCAGAGGCAGATGTACTACCAACTGAGCCACACTGACACCCGACATAATCTTTGGGATGTAGTGGCAATAGAGTTTAAAGTCCAGAGAATAAAAACATGCTTTGAAAAATTGACTTTTAACTATACCGCTACCTCTCTTTGGAATTTAGACCCCCTCAAATAAGAAATGTACCCACCTACAGGGGGTGTAAAGATGCAATAATAAATTGATGCATTTTTAAGTGTGATTGTTATTAATGTGGAAAAGATTGATATTTATGTAATGGTGTCCTTGTTATTTTTGAAGTGTATGAAATTGCTTGCATTATAACTGAAACATCTCTTATGAGTAGGGTTGGTCCTGAAAACAGGTTTGCATAGTGACCATATCCTAATCATAAATACATTTCAAATTCAAACTTAAGACTAGAGATATTGCAAAGTTTTTTACTTTGCTGGTGAAGTTGCAGCAAAGTTGCAAAATTCGCCTTAGCTAGTAACTTCACGAATTGCCCACTTCACCACTGTACCACATCATATTGACTTTTCCTGGGGAAATGGCATTTTTTCAGGCAAAGTCAGGGGAAGTTAAGGCAAATTTAAGGTGAAGTTGCAACTTTGTCAGCGAATTTGCATAACTTCTCCTGAAGAAGTGACACTTTACCTCCCCAAAACTTCACTAAGTCAGCACTTTACAAATGTGTCAGAATTCATGAATTATAATTATTTGTTAATAGCATCTTCATTTGACATTACATTTCTGCCTTTCTCATTTTTATTTCTTTCTTATTACTTATCTTTATTTTACTTTATTTTTTTACTATAGCTTACTTGTTTTTGTTACTTTATTTTACTTATCTTTTTTAAAACTTAGTTCACTTATTTTTTGTTTACTTTCCATTTCTTTCTTATTGCACATAGAAGTGTCCATATTTTTCTGTCTTTTTGCTTTGCCTTGCTTTTTGCAACTTTACAAAGCAGCAGGGTGCCCTTTTGTGGTTCCATCATATTGGTCCAACACCCATTTGGGTGACCGACAGCACAGCAACATGAAAATGCTGATGGTGGCCATGTCGCACGGCAGTTGGGCTGCCTGAGCGCTATCATGCCCAAAGCACCAGAGCACATCTTGGCTGTTTGCAGAGGGCTTTGCCCCATGCATCCCCCACTGTGGGAGGCTTCACCCACCCCGTGGAAAATAATATATTTACCTCCAGGTCAGAGGTATAGGGGGAAAGAGCGCAACACCCCTGGGGTGTCAATGACAATGGGCGCTCCGGAATCATGATCATCAGAATGACTGTTGCATGGGTTGCAGTGCCCACATTGCCATCACTGTAATGGTTTCACTGCACTGATGGCACACTCCCTTTTGTATTACTCAGGGCTTTCAATCCTCATGGTTTTCAGTCAATGTATTTTTATTTTAATGTCCACACACTATCCTCCAATGCAAGCTGTTCCTCCACCTCCAGCTTCAGAACCTTGATCGTGTCGGGGTCACTTGGGTGGAACCAGTCTTTGTCAGGATGCTGGTTTTGTTCCCTGCCAGAGTCACACTGTCTCAACTTGCCAGCTGCAGGCACAAGACACAGACCTCTTCCTGCAAGGAACTAAATCCCGTTACACACTGTACTGGATTTGTTACTGTGACCTTAAAAGTAAGTGATGCTTAACATTGTTACATGATACAATACCATAAGTACAGTACTGTAACTTAATTTTGCAGTACTTAACCCGTCAGGGTGTGTGGCCCTCCACAGGGTCCCCCAACCCAACATCCTGGTAGAGGTCAGGGCCTACTTTATTGAGGGTTGGAGGGACACTTGCTGTCCCCCATGAGATTGGAAGGCATACAGCATCAAAAGGGCAATCTGCTGCCCCATGAGTATGCTCCTCATGTCCTTTTTGCCCTTCCATGAAACATTTACTTTGTTTTATACAATATATTGCAACTGGAAAACACAGAACTACACTACTGTATATAGACCCACAGTACATATACAAATTGGCTACATAATAATTAAGCCTTATTATTCTACTGTGTATGCATCTTACGAGATACAGTAAACATATCGTACTGCATTGTTTTCTAATAAAATCTTCTTTGTTTACCCCCAAAACACAGAAAATTACAAATCGCTAGGTTACTGTACTGCACATTACATTACTTTAAAGTGGTGTAAAATGCAACTTCAGAGACTACAATTAAACATTAAATGCATATTATACTGCCTTTAAGTTGTCTTCACTGACCAGTGTGGTCAGCTAGATGTTCCAGATTTGGAACTGGGGGTCTGAGTAGGTTCTCCTCTCCATGCGGAGGGAGGAAGGGAGCCCTATGTGGCAGGACAGGGCCACATTGGGGGGGTGGAGACCAAGGAGGCAGTATGGTGCAGTGGGTTAAGGCTCTGAGCTGCAAATCTGGAGACCTGGGTTTGAATCCCACAGCCCCCTAGGTGCATACTGTGTGACCCTGAGCAAGTCACTTAACTTCCTCGTGCTCCCAGGTTGCACCTGCAAACAAGCTTTCAGCTTAGTGTGTCTCACCTGGTAAAAAAAGACATCTATGTGCATTTTATCTTTCCCATTGCTAATGCGCAATGGAGATTTTGTATACTGTATATGGGAAGACTTTTGGGCAGCAATCGCACAGTTACAGAACCCATAAAGTGTACAAATCATGTTGTATCATCAGCCATTTGGGATAATTGTTACACAGAGTGTCTCCTAACAAACACCAGATGCACAATCATTTACAAACCAGGGATTCCATTTACACCCTGTCCCCCATCATCAGGATTTGCAAAACTGAAATCACATCTCTGGGTGCTGCCCAACAAGGTGTTACAATATGACACATCAATGATGTAAAAAAAAATGAACACAATGACAAAATAAAAATTTCGTTTCAGATTTTAATTTCAAATCAGATTACAAAAAAGCTAACTTTATTCTGTACTTCTGTATTTGTACTTTGCTTATGTATTTGTAAGATTTACTGGGCTTGATTTTCAAAACCCCGAGAATGTTGCAGGCCCCTTGTGTGCCGATTGTTTGGCACATTGGGTTTGCGGCATTCTCTCAGCCAGCAATCAAGATTTTCTGTCCTGAGTGTCAAATGCAGCAAGTTAGAAAAGTTTTTCCAGGGTCTAATTTGTGCCATTTGGGGGACCCTTTCTATGGGACTTGCAACAAATCTTTGGAGTGAGCTGCCATAAACTGAGGAAACTGTTGCAACTGCACCCAATGTGCTAAAATTGGGTGCAATTGTGTCAACAGAGTTTGGTGCAGCTGCACCAAAAAAATGGCTTTGACACAAGGCTTGATGCAAGCCTTGCATCACCCTTTAAAAATTGTACCAGGTGAAAATAGTGATGCCATAATAGTGTGGTCAAAACTGCACTGTCAAAATAGTGGCAGCTCACATAATGACAGGGATAGAATAGCACAGGTCAGGTTAGCGCTATCCCTGTAGCTGTATTGCTGTCAGGGATAGGAGGGGAATGGGATGAAGCATGTGCTGGGAGGGGTTCTACTGAGCAGCTGCTGTGGCACAGAGGACAAAGCCACAGGCAGAGAGGATGGTGGCACATCAGTAGCCCAGGGTTCAGTTCCTGGAATGTCTGCTTTTTTTGTGATTTTGTCCCCCCCCCCATCTTCTGTTTTCTTTCCCTTGGTCAACAGCCCCCCCCCCAACATTTGTCGTTGTCCCTGAGTTGCCCTCCCCGGAGGTAGTTATTTTAAGTAGAGGGAGTTCAGGTCAAAATGTCAATGTCTTTTGGTTTTCCATGGTAGAGGTCAGTCTGTTCGTGGACCACTACCATTGGCACTATTATTGCAGTCACTGTTTTGGGCGGGCACTGTTATTGACAGCGCCATTTTGCCCTCGCTGTTTTAGATTGCACTATTCTTGTTTATGTGGTCCTGACCTAGTGCCTGTGAAAATTGAGCCCCTTGTCTTTCTTTGGTTTGTTCATTCATTCATTCATTCATTCATTCATTCTGTCCCTTATTAATTTCATTTGACTACTGCCTACCTCCAAGTTTCTGCTGACAATCATTAAAACGTCATATCATACTGCACTTGCTATTTGCCTCTTTCCCCAGCTTCCATCCGAATTTACATTTTTCCCCAGGACAAATACCAACATTGAGGCACTAGTGTCCTAAATACAAGAGCTGCCAGGTGCTGCGGTCTGCCATTGAACATTGTCGCTAATTCAAGTTCTCTTGCTTCACTCATTGGAACAAAGTGCATTTTATGTGAGGAATATGTCATAGTAATGTTATTGTGCTCAATAGCAGGCACAACTGACACCTATGAGGAGTGGTCTAAGCTAGTTACTGCAGTGCTATCACTGCTACCACTGCTTGTAATCTGCACATCAGATTCAAGAAGCTACATGAATGACACAGGTGACTCACATGGATGTGACAGGATTGCACTACACATGCCACTGTGCATCTGTAACAGCTGGAGCATGAGATCTGTCTTTTTCTCAAGGCTCATTAACCTTTCTGCCATGTTGCATAGTTTAGTCCTGAGTACTAGCAAAGGCATTCCTCTGCTTGTTCAGACACACCTGAAATTTCCTTTTGTTCTGCTGATTGTTCCTCATTAATTCTCTGCTCCATCTCTCTGTTGACCGCTGGTTGTTCCTCCTCAGTTTCCAGCTCAAGTTCTCTGTAAACCTTAGCTTGGTCCTCCTTTATTCCTGCTCTGTTTCTGGTTTAACCTGTGGCTGTTTCTCCTCACTTTTAATTTCTATTTCTCATTCAATCTCTTGTTTTTTGACCTCTGCCTGTTCATCATCACCTTGTGAGTGCTATTGTCTTAACCATGTGTACTATTTTCTTTGCTGCTACTTCATGTTCCAAAGTCATCCATTTTATCAACAAGCTTACACTGTTAGAAATAAAAGAAATAAGTTGCAATATTAATAAAGAAAAATGCATTTATAAATGGTAAAAAATCTATCATAGATACAGATGGTTGATAAGTGATACTTTACTTACAATTTAAAAAACAAAATTTTACCATAGTACAGTAGGTCTATATGCTCCAACTGAGGATTCCCAGCTGTTTTCACAAGTCTCTTGTTGGCCCTTTCTCAATGTTCTGCTCCATATATACTAACAGGGGACTTCAACTTAACCTTGAATAAGAAGGACAGATCATTTGGCAGTATTGAAACAAATAAAAAAAGGGCTGTCCACACTATTAATTAATATATTAGGGACCTTGTTAGCAGATCTGTATACATATGAATATCCAGACACTGAAATATACTCTTTTTTTTCTCCCATGTTCATCATGCACATTCTACAATAGCTTTTATATTAGTTTCTACATCTTTATTGGATAGCATCCACAATTTTGATTATGGTCCAATCATAATCTCAGTCCATGCTTTGATGACATGGGAGGTCATGTAAAAATGGATCCATGCAAAGAGACAGAATATAGAAACTTGATCAGACTATACTTGAAGATCAGAATTTTTAACATTCTTGAGGTGCAGCTAACAAACTACTTCAAAGGAAATAATGAAGATGAAACATAACTCTTTATTACAGTATATGGGAGGCATTAAAACCTATATAAGGGATCCACATGGAGTTTTATACATTTTAAAGGATTAAAAAGCACAGTGAGCAATTTAAGAGTTTGGAAGAACAAATAAGGACAGAAGAACAATTATATCCAATCAGCATCAGGGACCAATTTACAAAATCTGTTAGTGACTAAAAACAAATACAGTACTTTAATGGAGCTTAGGTCTAGAACTGCCTTATATAGCTCTAAGGCAAAATATTATTATTTAGGTGAAAATCCGGATAGGTTACTAGCATGGCAGCTTAAATGTGAAGAAACTAGTCAGATAATTGCAAATATTAAAGGAAATGATGGGATTATATATAAAGATCAGAAAAAAATAGTGGTAGTCTTGAAGGATTACTATCAGGTTTTGTATTCGGTTGAATTTGGATCTACTAAAGCACAAATAGAACAATCATTAAATAATATAAACCTTCCAAAAATAACAGATGCTCAAAGGCAAACTTTGGAGCAGGAGATAATTCAAGTTGAAATTATTGAAACAATAAAAAAATTATCATCAAATTCATCTCCTGGCCCAGACGATATAAAAATGTAATTTTTTGGAAAATATCAAGATATTTTGGTTCCTAAATTAGTTAAAATGTTTAATTTGATAAAGAAAACTCAGACTACCCCCCCATCTTTTGGTGAGGCTTGTATAAATGTAATCCCTAAGCCAAATAAACCACTAGACCATCCATCCTCATGTAGACCAATTTTATTATTAAATAGTAACTATAAAAATATTCTCAAGGGGCAGAATTCTCAAAGGACTTGCACTCGGCACATCTCGGATGCCCCGGCACAAATGAGATGCGCTGAGCACCAATTGTGATATTCACAGAAGATGCACTGGGGGATGCTCCTGGTGCACCTCCTCTGTGAATATCACAGTTGCGCCCAGCCCTGGATGAGCTGGCACAACCCCCTAGTTGGGCCGGGAAACCAATGGGGCAGCACATCTCATGATGCACTGTGCACAAAGTTGCCATTCAGGGCCAACAACATGCAAATGGGGCCATTAGGCATGCAAGGTGCAATGGGGCCATTTGCATGTCATTGTGGCCCCATTTGCATGTGCCATGTAGGGATGCACTGGTGGAATGCACCGGACTCCCTGCATGTGTGACAGTACAGACACACACCCATCACCCCAGTAAGGTGATTGCCACCCCTTTCCTGCCTGAGTCCCCAATCATAAGCTGCTCCCCATGGCAGTGGAGAACCATATGCAGATCCCCCCTCCCTGCCCACATCCTCAGTAGAAAGCTGCTCCCTGCAGTGGTAGTGCCAGATAAGCAGATCCCTCCTCCCTGCCCACAACACCATTAGAATGCCACTTACCATGGTGACAGAGGGTATATGCTGGAATCCCCCCACCCTGTCCCAGCCAAATCACACCAAGGACCTGAAGTTCACACATGCCCAGGTGGTCCAGTGAACCCCCACTCCCCCATTCACTGAGGCACCCTCTTCCTGCCCCACTACCCCATCCTAGCAGGTCCCAATGGTCAGAGGGTGGCACAACCCACCCACATTCCACCATGGCTGCCCACCAACAGAGCTGTCTGTGAATGACAGCTACTGTACAACTGTAAGCCCATTGGTGGACCCTGTTGACCAATGGGCTTGCATTGTATACTGTACCCTGTCATTCACAGTATCCACCAATGGGCTTACAGTTGTACAGTAGCTGTCATTCATAAACAGCTTTGTCAGTGGGTGGCCATGGTGGAATGTGGGTGGATTGCACTACCTGCTGACTATTGGGACCTGCTGGGATGGGGAGAGGGTGCCTGAGTGCATGGAGGGGGGTTGGGGTCCACTGGGCCACCAGAACATGTGTGGACTTTGGGTCCTTGGTGTAACCGGCCCAGGGTGGGATGGGGGTATTCCAGTGTATATACCCTCTACCTCTGCAGTGAGCGGCATTCTAACAGTGTTGTGGGCAGGGGGGGCTCTGCTCATCTGGCACTACCACCACAGAGAGCATCTTTGTACAGGTGTTGTGGGCAGGGAGGGGGGATCTGCATGTCTGGCAGTACTGCAGCAGGCAGCAGCTTTCTACAGGGGATGTGGGCAGGGAAGGGGCACACAGGACTGCCAGGGTGGGCAGGATGCCATGCTGCTGTCTACAGTATGGCAGCCTGCCTGTGGGGTGATCAACCACTTATGTCTACTTGATGTAGACTTATCTTTGGGAGGTGCATCTCCGGACTTGCCCCAGATATGCGCTTCCAAGTTGGGCTGTGAATGGGGTTGTGCACCATATGCATGGACACGCCCCCTTCAGAGCCCCTCCAGATGCACAGCATATCATTATGGGTGGTATGCAGTGCATCTGTAATGTGTTGGCATATCAGGGATGTGCTGGCACATTGGCCCCCTGCCAGAATCGTGCCAGTGCACAAGTCGGGGATGCACCAGCGCATATAGAATGCACTGGGTGCATCCCTTTTGAGGAATCCTGCCCAAAGATTTTAGCTTTACACTTAAATAAAGTAAGCACATCCTTAATAGCAACTGATCAGGTTGGGTTTATAGAAGGAAGAAGATTATCTTATGCTGTCAGAAGAACACTGGATGTAATGAAACTGGCTGAAGATCCAAATGCAGCTTTGATTGTCCTAGATGCTGAGAAGGTCTTTGACAGGGTGGATTGGAATTTGTTTCAGGCCACCCTATTGAAGGCTGGAATGGGCTCACATATATTAGTATGGATCAGAGTTATACATTCATTACCTCAAGCTAATGTCTACGTAAATCATATATTATAAGATGCATTTACTTTGCCTAAAGGCACAAGACAGTGGTGCCCTTTGCCATCAGCTCTGTTTGTACTGTATATAGAACCATTTGTGTGACTTATCCATGACAATTTAAGGAGAATTAAACTGAGAGGAAAAGATTAAAGAATACACTACAACACTTTACATAGGTGATGTACTTATATATTTAGCTAATTTTGAAGACTCATGTAACACTTTGTTAGACCTGGTAGGTACCTTTGCAAAGGTTTAGACAAGTCATCAGAATACAGTTTTGTAGTAGACCCTCAGGAATCATTTTGTTACTTAGGAGTAATAGTAACAAAAATATTAATGATATGTATATAGTAAATTCTAAATCATTAATGAAAAATATCATAAGTTATATGGAATGATGGACTTATTTGCCATTGACGCTGATGGGAAGGGCTAATATATTGTAGAAGTGTTTATTCTAATGCAAGTTATATTTAACAAATACTCTATAATTGGTCACAGCTGTACAAATTTTATTTCAGATTCTGCAATTAGCTCCTAATTCACACCCATTGAAAATATGCAAGTTGGACCAATTAATACCATTCTATTTTCGTACAATTATCACTTGAGCTAATATACCTATAATTATTTTACAGCAAATATAACATGTTCTACAGTAATAAAAAAAATAATGTTCTTCCTAGATAGTTATTTTTGTTTCAAACCCATCCTATCAATGTTCCAAATGAGATCATTTTGGAATTAAAAAGAAAAATAAATATTTTTTTTGTGGGGAAAAAAACCCTAGACTAAAAATAGAAAAAAATATCCTTCAAAGAAACTAGCAGGGTTGATCTCTCTAATTGTAAATAGTATTATTTGGTGACTCAAACTGAAGGTCTTTTGATGCAGTATATTTATTAAGAATATTCAGACTACACAATGGATGGACATTGAATTAAGTACTACTACTTTTTTTGAGTTTAAGGACAGCTATGGCTATGCCACTTTACAATAATACACAATATGGTAAGACATCTGTTTGTTTGTTTTTTTAAAAACTCCACCAAAATCTGCGTTGAAGTGAAAACAATTCTGGGTCAAAAATCTTAAGTTTCAAAATACATGTAAATTCAAACTCTATTTGAAAAACTTGACATTTAAAATGAATTCAGAAAATAGACAATTTACTAATTAATGGAAGGGTACTCAATGTTAAAGAATTAAAATTGTATATAATCTAAACAATAATGAGTATATGCCCTATTTACAAATAAGTTATTACATTAGGAAGTATTGGAGTCTAAAGGAGGAAATTCCATTAACTCCATTAGAGTTCATCACAAATACTGAAAATCATAAAAAAGCTAATAGGAAAAAGTTATGGTGCAATGAAAGAGAAGAAGCAAACACTCCCCAAAGGTTAAAACATCTTGGGAAAAAGAACTAGGCACTGAGACAGAGCCCAAAATATTGCTTAAAAGCAACAATGCACCCAAGTATAGTATCAAAGTCAATTAGATTTAAGTAGATTCAGTTCAGTCTGTTACATGGGACTTATTATACTCCTTCAAAGTTATACAAAATAATTGTATCACTTTCTGAATTGTGTCTTACATGCTTGACTGCCAAAGGCACTTTAAAACATATGTTTGTAGACTACCCCTTTCTGGTCACATTTTGGAAAACAGTTATGAGGTTATTGATAAATTACTAGGAATTAAACTCTATTTTGACCCATGTGGAATTTTACTGGGAATAATTCCTGACAATTTTAATGATTTGGACTTAAATAAAGTCTCCTCTATTACGGCTGCAGTTGGACCGAGCCTGCAGCCATCTTGCAGTAGCTCTAAAAATGAGCTACCGGATTGATACCGAGAACGCTTCTGTTTTGGAGTTTTGGAATGATCCTTCCGCAACTCCAAAACAGTGTGCTTACTCCCTGCCCCCCCCGTGGGCACACTATTTTGCTGGGTGTACATAGTAGGACAGCATATTTATCTGATGATTGGCAGCTAGTCATTTTTCAGTAGCACATCAACAGAGATGCAACCCACTCAAATTTTCCTGTCACTGAGACTTACCCACATGTTACAGTAGTTCTAGTTCTGGGCTTGTGGTCCATACTACAGAAAGTGATGCTGATTTTTTTTTTTAAATAATAGCATTTAAGTTGATAAAGCAAAAAGGGACCCTGCAAAATAAATCCAACCCAGTTTGCTGGTTGATTATTTTGGTAGATTGGAACAAGTAATTTCAGCAGTGGTTCATCTCTTTTACCAGACACCACCACCACCATTGGCTGGTAGCTTAGCAACTACAGTAAATTAAGAATAACCAAATAAGCAGTTAAATGCAGAGGTTTATATCATGGGTTACATCCACAGGGAATCCGCAACAACATACAGTATAATATATACACCTTAAATAAATAATCGCACAGACAGTGTTGGCTGCTTCTTGTGTGCTATTCTGTACATGATCATACTAAGCTCCCAGCCCTTTCAAGGACTACTTTATCTCCTATAAAACTGCCAAGGCTAGACTAGACTACACTACACTGGTCACAGAACAGGCACGACTGTAAGTGCATTTAAGAAAATACCTAGCTGCCTGTCTTATTAAAGACTTTCTGAAATAAACTCATATCTAACATTTTAGCTTAAGATCTGCAACAACATATAGTATAATGTACACACCTTACATGAACAATCACACAAACGGTGTTGGTTGCTTCTTGTTGTGTGCTATACATGAATGTACTAAGCCCCCTGCCCCTTCAAGGACTGCTTTACCACCAATAAAACTGCCAAGGCTAGACTGCACTGGTCACGGAACAGACTTTCTGAAATAAACTCATATTTAGCATTTTTAACTTAAGGTATTATGTTGTGATCTCTCTTTTATGCTTGGGTATAATGGGGCAGCGATGAAACAGAAGACACAAACTACTGCAAAGGGGAAAGCACTGCTGCTCAGCTCACTGAATGCAGTACTCCAAGTGTTCTGTTGTTTGAAATGAGTTCAAATCTCAGCAGAGACCCTTGGATACATGGCGATCTTGTAGGTCCATGGGGAGAGTCGAAAAAATGAAAACACTGCATAGAGTTTGGGACTGTCAACAACACAGACTATTGTGCTGAAAAGATTGTTTGCATTGTGGAAGAATGGCATTTTCTAATCACCATTGATGAAATGCTTAACTATGAGGAGCAGCAAGGCATGCTTGTTACTGCTAATGATTGCCAGCAGATAGGGAAAGTTTAATCTTTTATGTGCTGCCTATCTAAAACTTTACTATAACACTAATTCTTTCATTCTGCTTAAAAATGAGTAAAGTGCTGTTTTAAATAATACAAGTTTTAAGGACCTTGCATACTGATGAAGGATAGCACGGGTAATGTTAAAGATGTGCAAATTAAATCATACCTTACATACTTGCAATGCGTGATAAATGGTGTTCTTCAAGTTAAAGTACTATATCTTACAACTTAATTTATCATCTAACTCCCCTGTACTGTAGGCTGAATTATTCGTACACTTGAGGTCACTATTATTGCAGCGGGTAGACAGATTCGGTGAAGAAGCATTAGAACAGTCAGAAGGAATTAAATGTTATAAAATCTTGTTTCCAGATGCATCCGGTGTACCTAGGGTCTTAGGAGCACTTCTGTGCCAGTGTTAGGAAATAAAATACGTAATTATTGTACTTTTTAAAATGTTTGGTCTAGAAAGTCATAGTGAACAGAAACTCGGGCCCAGATGTCCTGGAAATGCATGGAGATTAAGTCACCTTTTCTAGTTGGCACAGTATGTAATGGAGGTTGTAGGACTCAAACCCAGGTCAACTGGGTCTCCAGGTTCACATCTTGGTGCTCTAACCTGTAGGATATACTACATCTATTTCTTTATTTGTTACTCCCACCTCAGATGTACTATAGATCAATAATCAATGCAACAGTCAATTAAAAGCAGAGGATCTCATTACAAAATCCTTGAGGCGAGGGTCACCCTAGACAGGCACTGGCAAATTTTTTTTGTAAGTTTGTATTTCATACAGTATATACAGTAGTCTCTATGTACTGCATGCCTTCAGTTATCTGGCACAGTGCTGTACTCAGGGGTTAAATTGGGCAGTAGCCAACAGAAGCTCAATACCACTACATCTTTAAAAACATTATGACAGTTCCATCACCTCTGCAATCTTTCTCCATTAACTACTATGGGAGAGTTCCACCACCTAGAAATCTAGATATGAGTTTCACCGCCAAAACATTTACAGTTAACCACTGGCTGTTTTGAATGACTTGCAACAAGGGTACCCCATACCTTTTAGTACATGTATGGAAATGTTTCTCCCTGCTAGAGTGCGAAGCTGTGAAGAAAAATTAGATGCTCACAAGACTGAATAAAACTGCAGCCAATTCAAGAAGTCACTTGATTGTCTTGCTCTTTGATCCTTCTTGCTGTCAGTTTAAATAGACATATGACATCACTGAACAAGAGATCTGGCATCTCAGTTTGTGTGTCATGGGTAAATAAAGTACAGTGTAAAAATAAATCCTAGCAACAGGAGCTAAAAGACAATCAGTTTAGAAATATATGTGCAGCATTTTAATGGGGCTCAAGCTGAGGTTTACTCTAGTCCATGGATCGGGGGAAAGAATGGAGGTAGCAGGGAGAGTTCCTGTCCATTTTTACCCTCATGACCTTACTGCAGTTCTAACAGTGCTTACTATGGGCAGGAGCTGGGGTTTACTTGAGTCCGTGGGTCCGGGTAAGGAAGGGAGGTTGCAGGGAGGGATCCTGTTCATTTTTGCCCTTGCAACCTGATTGCAGGTTTAGCAGCACTTACAATGGGCAGGAGCTGGGGTTTACTCGAGTCTGTGGGTCTGGGAAGGGAATAAAGGTAGCAGGGAGGGTTCCTGTCCATTTTTGCCCTTGAGACCTTATTGTGGGTCTAGCAGTGCTTACAATGGGCAGGAGCTGGGTTTACGTGAGTCTGTGGGTCTGGGGAAGGAAGAGAGGTAGCAGGGAGGGTTCCTTTCTGTTTTTGCCCTTGAGACCTTATTGCAGGTCTAGCTGCACTTACAATGGGCTGAAGCTTGGGTTGACGTGAGTCTGTGGATCTGGGGAAGGAAGGGAGGTAGCAGGGAGGGTTTCTTTCTGTTTTTGCCCTTGCAACCTTATTACAGATCTAGCAGCACTTACAATGGGCTGAAGCTTGGGTTTACTTGATTCCATGGGTCCAGGAAAGGAAGGGAGGTAGCAGGGAGGGTTATTGTCCATTTTTGCCCTTGCAACCTAATTGCAGGTCTAGCAGCACTTATAATGGGCAGGAGCTGGGGTTTCTCAAGTCCATGGGTCCAGGGAAGGAAGGGAGGTAGTAAGGAGGGTTCCTGTCTGTTTTTGCCCTCATAACCTTATTGCAGGTCTAGCAGTGCTTACAATGTGCAGGAGCACGAAGTCCTCTCTCTCTCTGTCTCTCTCCCCCCGCCCATGTGCCACTCTGTTGACCCTTTCCTGGTACATTAACATTTTCCTAGTCAGCTTGCAAATGGTTGTAATGCTATATGTTAGCAGTGCACAGTTCAGAACAGGAAGCGGAGAATATGTGTTAGAGAGTGTGTGTGTGTGTGTGTGTGTGTGTGTGTGTGTGTGTGTGTGTTTGTGTGTGTATGTGTGGCACTTTATTCTAGTCCTACTGGTTATCATAGATACATAGACGCTGATGCAGATAAGGATCACTTGGCCCACCCAGTCTGCCCTATTAATCCCTTTCCAGTGTGAGGCCCCATGGGCAGATTGAACACTGGAGCCCCCCTTACCCCCAGGATAGCCTTGTGTCTATCCCACTCCTTTTTAAATTCTGTGACTGCTTTAGCCTCTACCACCCCCTCTGGTAGGCTACTCCAGGTGTTCACCACCCTCTCCATGAAAAACTATTTTCTCACATTTCCCCTGAGCCTTCTCGTCTCTAACTTTATTTTGTGCTCCCTTGACTTTGAGCATCTCTTACTTTGAAAGATGCTTCCATCCTGTACTCTTTATACCACTGATGTATTTGTATGTCTCAGTCATGTCCCCCCCCCTTTCCTTCAGGAAATACATATTTAACTTCCTTAGTTTTTCCTCATAGGTCTTATCCTTCAGGCCTTGCACCATTTTAGCTGCACTACACTGCCTCCACCCTGTCTATGTCTCAGTTGAGGCCTCCAGGACTGGATGTAGTATCCAGCTGTGGTCTCATGAGTGTCTTATACAGGGGCAAGATGTCCTCCCTCTTTCTACTCATGCTGCCCCTTCCTATGCATCCAAACATCTGGCTAGCCTTTCCAGCCACCTTATCACACTGCCTAGTTTCTCTTAGGTTCTCTGAGATGATAACTCTCAGGTTCCTTTCCTGCTTCATGACTGTCAGTACCTCCACACCTAGTTCATACTTTGCCCCTGGGTTCTTGTGCCCTATGTGCATGATCCTGCACTTTTTTTATTGAATCCCAGTTGCCATTATTCAGACAATTCCTCTATTTCTTTAAGGTCTTCCCTCATTTTTTCAACACCCCCTGGGATATCTACCCTATTGCGTACCTTTGTATAGTCTATGAAGAGGCATACCTTCCCTTTCAGTCCCTCTGCAATGTCCCCAATAAAGACATTGAAGAGGACTGGCCCCAACACTGACCCCTGCAGCTCCCTGCTTGACGCTTCTCTCTCTCTCTCTCCAGAGTGCTCTCTGTTTACCACAACCCTCTGACTTCTGTCATTCAGCCAGTTCTCCACCCACAGATCTATTTTAGGATCCACTCTTAGGCTTTGCAGTTTGTTAATCAGCCTTCTTTGGGGGATGGTGTTGAAGTCCTTTCTTTTTTTTTTAATCACATTTTATACCCTGTTATTTTTTGTGGAGCTGGCAGGAAGGCTCTGGCCTCCTCTCCTGGGGGCTCTCATCCATTAGTGACCGGTGCCCCATCCCCGGGAACACTGCTGGCTCTTCATGGAGCCTGCCATCTTCATTTTCTCCCCTCCCTACTGCAGCTGCAAGTGTGTAAAGGCATGTGCCTGCTGCAGTCCCGCAGTACCCACCATATTCATGTCACTCTCCATCCTGTATTGCCTCCAGGCCTCCATCTGGGGGCAGCCATGTGGCGGAAGCAGCAAAGTCTCTCCCTGGGAGAGTTCAGCTGCCTTGTGGCTGCTCAATCGAGCTCCCCCTCCTCCCCACAGATGACCCCTGATGACCCAGGTTCATACCTGAACCCAGGTTGCCGGCATAGTGCGAGGTGTGGCATCCAATGCCTCAACCCTCAATGCCACCGGGCTGCCTCAAAGACCTTTCTGAAACCCAGGTAGGCCACATCCACCGCAACCCCCTGGTCCACTACCTTAGTTATCCAGTCATGCCGTAGATGAATACAATGAGTTTGTGCAAAATACAGTGCTTATCCTACATAGAATAAATACAAGGGTTAGATGTGTAAGTAAATAAATGCCCTGTAAGGCAGTGTATGTGTGTTAGTGTGTGTGGCAATGATGTGTGTGTAGACAGTGCATTGTTATGTTATATTGGAAGATACAGTGGTAGCCACAGACATTGCCAGCTATTTCCAGATATTTTGCAAAATTTCTGAAGAGTTTCTCTCTGCTGCCCCTACTGTTTAAATGCAAAAAGCATCAGATGTTTCTGGAAATATCACAGAAATTTCAGGAAATGGCTGTCAGTGTCTGTGGCTACCACTGTATCCCACACCGGGAACATGGAATAAATCCAAACACTGACACTGTAGTGCATTAAGAGGGGTGCTGCACTCCTGAGGTGCTATCTTTCAGATGAGATGTTAAACCGAGACCTTGTCTGCCTGTTCCATTGGTTGTTCAGGTGGACGTTAAAGATTCCATGGCACTTCTCGATAAGAGAAGGAGAATTTTATTGGGAGAAGAGGGGAGTAAAATTCAGAAACAAAACAATTGTTTCCAATGTAGGTACACAAGTTATCTGAAATACATTTTACCTATAAATCTCTACTAAAGTCTTTACATTCCAAGGTTAATCATTTACAGTAGCTGATAACATTTCACATGATTTCCACAAATGTTTCAACTTTACTACAGGCAAATTTCTCCTATTGAGTTTGTACACTTGTCATATTGCTATGCTTACAGTTTTCAGAAGGCCATCAGGAGGCATATATTGTTGCTGCAATATCCATTTACATTGTGCTTGCCATATATAATACATTAAAATAGCACAAATTACTTGGAGAGTTTCCTTATGGAATATGTTCCATTTCTGAGAATAACTCGAAAAAATAAATACTGCATAGGTCAATGTACTAAACAAACTAGATCCCCATTTTCTAGATAGAACCCTCCAAAATTATTTTGCGTTCTCACATTCCATAAATAAATGTTCTTGTTTTTTCAGAATCTGATTATAGTGAGCATGAGGACAATACCTTTCTGTTACCTGTTCATGTTTATTATTGTTTTTTACATTAAGCCTGCCATGTATACTGTGCCACAGTAAGTCCCAAGTGAAAGCAAGTATTCTATTATCTGTCAATTGTGATAATGCCTGTTTTATTTGGTCTTGGGGACAGTTTGGTATTATTAAATCACTCTGGCAAGAAGCTTCAATTATTACCTCATATATCCCTTGACTATTTTGTGACTGTATTATATCATAAAGTACTCTCCATTTAATTAATTGCTGGAAAATAGATTTAACATATAGTGGAACAACTTGTGCTCCAGACAATAATCTACTTTTATTCTGCTGCCATGCCTGTTTACAAATTCCTGTCCACTCTGCAACTATCCTTTTCCATGGTCTATCTTCAGGTAAAAATATGTTATAATATAGAAAGAGACTATAGAAAAATGCCAAAGGAAGTGGCATCCCTACACCCCCTTCTGAAATATATCTATATGTAGTCTCTCTTTTAATGGGATTAGAACCTAAATTGGAAGAAATTAGTAAAAACGGACCCAAAATAATCTTTAGAAAATGTAAGAACATAAAAGATTATGTGGTTACGAATATGACACTAAGCGTGGAGAAGAAACAAACACACTTAGGACGTAAACCAAGAGGTACATTTAAATGTGGCAATTGTTTATATTGTTAATACATACACAGTTGCAAAAATATTCTGCACCCAATTACTGGGAGATGTATTGAAATCAATGACATGATTACATGCAATAGTACGGGTGTAGTTTACATGCTGATGTGTGATTGTGGTGTTTACTATGTGGGACGGACCATATGCAAATTTAAGACCAGAATAGGAGAACATGTGAGAGCAGTGAAAAAAGGTGATCTGAGTCATGCTATAGTAAAACATTTGAAAGCATATAGCTCTCAAAAGCACCAATTTAACTTCCTTGGTCTAGAATTGGTCATTTTAGGCCCCAGAGATGGTGATCTAAATAAAAATAATAGGACAAAGAGAAAGTTACTGGATCTTTACTTTGGGAGCACTTTCCGGAAAAGGATTAAATGAAACTAGATCTTTCAGCCTTCCTTAAAAAATACAGATGCTAATGACATCCAAGACGATTACTGTCTGTAGTAAAATGAATGAGTATTGTTTGTATCAATATGAAGTTCCGCCTTCAGTTGTTGCTGGTAACCTTATGGAAAAAGTGCCTAGTCTTTCTAAACAAGTGTCTGGTGTTTATATAAAGCTCCTCATAACTGTTGCATAAAAATATATATTAGAGATAGAAAGAAATGAATTTTATGTAGCAGAAAAATATGTTATAATATAAACTGCTGACACTTTTTACATGTGTACATGTTTGGAAAGACCAAGTTTTGTAGTAGTTTTTTTAAAGGGGTTAAAGAAATATGTGTATTAGCTGGATAAGAAATGTTTAATTAGTTATAAAAGAATCACTTATAATAGTGATTGGCTGAATTAAGTCACGTGTTGATTTTAAAATTGTACTTAATGGCATTTGAAAAAAGTTTTATTCATTCTGATGAAGCCTAGCAGTGGTCCAGGAGAAACGTTAGTCTTTTAGCCACTGAATGTTTGCACATTTGTGTTCATATTCATATTAAAATTACAATGTTATTTGTTACAACATGAGTCCAGTTCCAGTTTTTGCTGTGTGGGCGCTTTCCTTTTCTGCTTGGATTTGCTGTTGGACTTGCTTGGTATATAGCACCACACATTTCCTGGTGCTCCTGTAACTTGCTTCTTTCGGCCCATACTGGAGATGCAAAATTAAGATTCTGCCAGATTCTAAGTCAATCGATCTCATGACCTTTGAATTACTATTTGTAAAAGGTATCACTACCCCACTGCAGGTATAAGTACCTAGTGACCAAAAGGTAGCATCTCTTTGCCATAATTTATTTGCTTGTGCTATTTTAGAGGGATTTCAATCTTACATACTGCAGGCATATATCTGTATTATATCTTGCTAATTCTGACAAGATGGTTAAATGTCTTTTATTATTCTTGATGGTATTGATGTTCAAAGTCAGGATTTTGAGAGATGCCATATAATGAGATAAGAGTTATCTCAACTTATTTTAAATAATCAATTTAGATCTGGTGCTCCATTTCTTCTTTCTTCCATCCTCTTGACCCGTATCCTCCAACCTAGTGGAATGTCCTTTTGTCGAAGAAGCTATAGACGACGAATCTGATTCTATTTCCTTGTCTTCTGTATCTCCCCAAGTAGCCTCTACTGGCAGTACTTTACATTTATTTCCTTCAGGAAATGTTTTCCCAGATGGTGTTTTCCCCTTTTTCTACATTTTCCTTTCTTTCCCTTTAGGTTCTGTTTTATTCCCAGTTTTGGCTCTAGGTCTGTCTTTGTACACTACTGGTTTGAAAGCCTCTTCCTGTGGAGGTTTAGGTGGGGGGGGGGGAATGGTGTCTAGGTCCTGCTAATTAGTAGGGTCTGAAATAGCCCCTGGAACTACAGAGGTAATATCTTTCCCATCTACTTCTTCCATATTCCATTCAGTGGATTCTGCACCTCCAGCCGGGGGGGGGGGGGTCCTACCAAAGCTGAACTGGAAGGTTCTGCCCTGTCAGACTTCATACTACAGTATGTCTTGGGAGATTTATTTCTGCTGTGATACTGTCTTGTCTGCGGTTCTGCTCAACCTCTTCAGCTAACATTGGTCCTTTACCCTTGTCTTTCTCTGTTGTTTTTCCCCTCAGTATGTTTTGCATTCTAATCTCAGAAGCTTTGGCACACCGCTGCCACTGTGCTTGAATGATTAAAGCTTCATATGCTTATCCTCCATCACTGTTATGGGATGCCCATGGGTATTTAGCATAAGAATGATCTTTTCTTCACAAAGGTTACATCGAAATATGTTCATGCATGCAGTTGCCATATGTCCTAATTCTAAGCAATGTGTATACTTCAGTGTATCACACGCATTACTCAAATGCAAGCGTGAACCACACATCCTAACCTCCCCTTTTCATTCATGTGAGCTTATTAGAAGTGTTGTATAGCACAGAGTGCCAGACATTAAGCAATGATCGTACTACACTTTTTTCAGCACTGAGATGCATGATGACATATATTAACTGGCTCCATAACCTCCTTTCCTTGAATGAGTGTCTGCCAGTGTTGCTACACATACTGTACATAATTTCTAACACATACTGTACAATGAGGCATATTTATATAAAATGACATGCTGAAGAGGATTTATCTTTATTGTTTCCATGCGGTGGCAAACGGGCACAATGCACAATGCTGAAGGTTACATGTATTCACGTTATCTTTTATTTAATGATACTTAGATGTTTGGTGCAGTATTAGCCACTGCCAGGCAAATAAGTCACTACTTTTAATGAGAAAGAAATAATGTGACCTACTGGAAATTTAACCCAGGCCCACGGAATACCGAGACAGTATTCTGGGGGCCTCTGTTCAGTTCCCAGTAGGTCACATTATTTCTTTCTCATTAAAATTTGTATCTTTTATTAAAAAAGTAATTAACATTTTATTTATTAATACTATGTCACCACTCCATATTTATGCAGATTGTGTTCCTGAACATGCTCATACTAAGAAAAAAGATAATGCCTGTCTGCCAATGAATATGTCTTTTATGGACATTGTTGATTTTTTTATATTACTGCTATGTCACCTCAGAAAATACATCATGAGCCCCTATGAGAAATGACCATAACATTTCATGTATCTTATATGTCAGTTTGATTTCATACAACAATCCGCATCTAATATAACTAATATGTTTAAAATTAATTATGGAATGGGTAGGAATGAGTAGGAAGAAAGTAAAAATATCATGGGATAAAACACACCAGGTGACCATGCATTAATTCTTAATTAATGCACTGTCATCCTGGTACCTGGCCAATCATGAATCACTTCACCAGTTGGCATTGAACATTCTGTTAAAAAACTGTTGGCAGCCATTTTTTGATTCTCAGTAAAAGCTGACTGACCTGATGATCGGTGCTCAACAGCAGTCCGTAATTCAGTCCTGATTATAAAACACACACACACACACACACACACACACACCTTGCAATGCAGCAGTTCCACTCCCAGTTTATTATTTGAACTGAATCCACTCGCTGTCTGCTGCTCATAGTGTGCACTCATTGACTACTGCCTTCACCTCTCATTGAAAATAATTTCTTTTAAATAAGAATTAGTTTTTGTCCATGATGTAGGTTTGCTACATGTCAGAATCACAGTGCTGCAGCCACTTTCAGATAATAGAAGATGATATACCCGTGTCTGCAGCTCTCCCTCTCGCACTGTGTCTAACTGAAGCTGCACAGTCTCCATTTGGCTTTTATACAGTGCAGGTGCCAAGATTACAGCTACAGAATCCTCCCTCACTCTCAGTCCCATGCTCTATCTCTTGAACAAATGGGTGTGGGGCAGCAAGACAGGGGAACTACAAAACTACCAGACTAACACAAAACTACAACTAAGGAATCCAATACAAGTCAAAGCACCTAAATAAAACCTGTAAATGAAATGTAGTCCCAGCAGGTGGAAAGACTACTGTAGCAAAAAGCAAAATGTAATTTGCATTTTTCTCTGCCTAAAACATGATTCTGAGTATTTTTTTATGTTCAAAGGTAGTACCCATTTTATAAGTGGAATAACCCACTCAAGGGTATGGTTTTATTGAGAATTAATGCATGCCTGGGTAGTTGAAGGCACTCAACCTGTGACCTCATGCCTCACAACGCACCTGGGGGTGAATTAATTCTCAATAAACCCATGCCTTGAGTGGGTTATTCCTTACTTAAATATAAGGTGCAGTCATGATGTCTATACAGAATGATAGTGACAAAGGAATATACATATCTGCTCTGACATGACTGCACATGGAAGCACCAAGGGAGGTCAACAGTGAAAATGCCAACCTCTCGCACAGCAATGGCACAATACCAACTCAGGTATTGTGCCCATCTGGAAGTGTTTTCTGTGAGGGCTGTGCCCCACCCCCCTATGGGGTCTCTGCCCCCACCTCCCTGGACTTTAGGATTATCAACTCCAGGTCGGAGTTGGTCCGGGGGAGGGGGCAGAACACTGGGGGAAAGTGAAACATGGAAAAGGACCATCACAGCGACTGTTGCTGTAATGGTCTTTCTTCGTGTTCTGCCATTGGGGTGTCGACCTGAAGGGGTGCACCGACTGCACACCACTGTGCATTACTTGCTGTATTTGTGTGATGTGTGTTACAGTTACGCACTTATGCTGTTGCTTACAATAACTTGGGCTTTGCATTTTTATTTACCATTACCTATGAGTTAATTCTGGTCATTCTTGCTATTAACATTGTGGTCATACTATTGTGTTGCTCACTGACTTATTAAACATGTATATGGTCTAAACTGATGAAATCATCCTTGAAGACTAAATGCTAGTAGTGCAACTTTTATGCTCACCCTAGCTGGGAGTCATTCTTTTTATGGCTGTGAGCGGAGCCTACAGCTATCCTGCTTTCACTTGAAAGAATGTGTTTCCGTAGAATACATCTTTTATGAGTTTTCAGTGTATCCTTCCATTCTGCAAACCTCTATGCAGTTAAAGAAATACTCCCTTCTTTCTGTTTAACTAGAATGATGGACACAGAACTCCAAGCTGCTTTTTTCTGAGAGCAAATGTGCACACATTCCAAACAAATCTAAATATCTTTAAAACTATTCAAGGTGCATAAAAACAACCAGTGTGAAAACTGTTCTGGGCAAAAAGACCTTTCTCATGAGGGTAGTTACTAATCTGAGATCTTTATATTTTGTAAAATATGATCTTCCAAACAACCTCATTTTTTTTCCTCTCTGAGTGAACACAGTAGGAGTCATGACAAACAAATGTAAATATCTTGGAAAGTATACAAGTTACAAATATCCAGTGAACATGAATGTTGTTCAGGATAAAATTTCCTTTCAAATGAGGGTAGTCACTAATCTGAATTCATTAGATTTTTGTAAATATAGCCATCCGAAAGGTGAAAATTGTGATGAAAAATGAAAATTCAGGTAATCAGACAGCCACAGTTTAAAAAATATAATTAGTGCAGCTTAATGAATAGGCTCATTTGAAAGGTCATGTTGTCCTAAACAGCTGTCATACTGATGGTTTATGCATAACTCATATACTTTTAGAGATATTTATATTTATTTGTTATAACTCCTATGAAAAATGAAAATTGAGGTAATCAGATGGCCATAGCTTAAAAAATGTAATTCATGCAGCTTAGAGAAAAAGCTTATTTGAAAGGTCTTGTTGTCCTGAACAACTTTCATACAGGTTCATTATCTGTAAATTGTATATTTTTAGAGATATTTACATGCGTTTAGTATAACTCCTATTGTACTTCTAAACAACCTCAGCTTTGCAAATTACTACTCCAAGACAAGATCAGTTCCATAAAAAAAGCTATCCCAAGATCAGATTTCACTGACTTGAAAGTTCACTCCCAGACACAAGTTATAAACCAATTGAAGCTTCATTTTAAAACCCTGTGTGTGTGTCTTTGCTAGCATTAGTACATGACAATGATTAAAACACAAGGAAAAATAAACTTAAAGAACAGCTGACACCTTCATGTGAACTTTAACAAAACATAATATTTAGATAATATTCAGCTTATATTTCACATTAGTTCTTTATTCCTCCTCCCCATTATTTATTGCTGATGCCATTTGCATGAAAACAGGATTTTTGCTCCTGAAGAGTTAATCTATTTCTGTTGCTGTCTCCCTACCTTAGGTCAAAATGTACTGCTTATGACATCACAGTTACTGTCATGGCAACAGATTGTGATGTCACAACAGAGCATTATGACTTGAAGTAGGGAGCAAGCAATAGAGGCAGATTAACTTTAACGTAACTACAAGGGATAAAAATAATGTATTCATGCTCATTTTCTCAATAATAAATAGTGGGGAGGAGAAATCTAGAATATACAGTATATGGAAAACAAGCAGACTTTTACCTAATTACTATGTTTTTCAAAGTTTTTTTTGAGGCACCAGTAGCTCTTCAAGCAATACATAGCAAATAATGTTTATAGTCTTAGAAATATTAAAATATATATATGTGCTAAGTAAAAATAGATTAGAAGACAATCTGCCCTACTGTAAGTTAAGTATTCACCAGCTGTTTCACACAGTGGTGTCAATCAAATGTTACACAGTGTACTGTTCAGATACATTTTTCTTAAACTCTGTGTACAATAAGTCCATATTACTCATGAATAGTCAAACTTATGCTATCTTAAACATGATAAATCTGCAATTCTTTAACAAGTGACTAGTGTACATGTACATTCAAAACCCAAACCTAATACAGCCCCCCTTGTAATAGAGATACTTTTATCCTAATATGTCCATTTATCAACATGTGTTCATATGTACCTAATCTGCTGTTGTATTAAATAACAGTTCTATAAATCTAAAACAAAACAAAAGATAACAACATAACTGACAGCTTCAGTTTTTATTCAGGCACAGTTAAAATAGGGATCTTTGAGAGGTATGAATATAATTTATAAAACGGATACATTTCAAACAGCTGCACATAAATAATCAGTTCCTGTTCCCTTTAACTCAAGGGGTCATTTCTAAAATGTACAGATGAGCATGGGGACCACTGTTTTCAGAGCATGCCACCACTGGCAGCAACCACTTCAAGACTGCTACTACCTTCTCCTAATACAATCTGGGGAAAACCAGAAGTAGTCTACTAGCACTGAGATCAATATGGCTAAGGTATATTTACCAGAAATTACAGCTTAGAAAAGAATGAGAAAGTGATTGTGATGATGAGTAACTCTGAGACCAGATCTCTAGTTTGTTAATAGTCTCCTCCTGAGTCTGATTTTTATGGTTGTGTGGGCCAAGCTCCACAGATGTTATGCCATCATCAGATTTGGAAAAGAGCACTGTGGAAGCACTTAACTGGATCACTGTCTGATAATCTGCCCCAGTGCTCCAGCATAGTTTCCAGTGATTCTGTTTATGCTGCCCTTCCCCTCTGCAAGCTGCATAAACATACTCACTTCCTGGTGCACTACTTTTCCTTTCTCCAAGTGCGGATGTGATGGCCGCCTCGTGCAACATGGTGGCACAGACTTAAACTGTGCATGAGCAATATTGTGCATATGTATTTAACCCCTACACCACCTTTGGCTAGCTGGCACCCCACCCTTAAAAGAACTATTGACAATTACATAGCATACAATTTTCTTTTTCAGAACTACACTCATGGTACCTGTCCTAGTATTGGAGTGTATACCAGGCTCATTATCTAGAGGATGGGGGTGGGGGTACATACTAAAATGGACCTTTTCTTTACAACCAGGTCCAGGAGGGAGGATGCTAGGCATATGCTAGACCTAACGGCTGAGAGAGCCCCAATAATGTTCACACTAGAAGCATAAAGTAAAATGTCCTAAGCAGTAACTGGGATTTGGCAGTATGGCTTTATTTACAGATGTTCCTTAAAGCAAGGGTGGTGCCCCAAATGTTTATCACTGCAATACAGGTGCACCCTCTTTTGCAGGACACTTTGCTAGGCAGTACTGTTTTCCACCAAAAACATGTCTAGCTCTCTTCCAAAGTGTATATTTGTGGGATGTGCCACACACTTAAAACATTTTCCACACATTTCCATTTCCAAAGTGTATATATGTGGGATGAGCCACACATTTTAAAATCCTCCTGGTGCATGGTCGTTGCCCAGAGAATACTGGTGCCAATCTATGAACCACTTAACCCTGTCTGAAACTCCAGATGGCATTCCTCACCCTTTGCCCCAAGCAGCCTCTGCCATTCCTTCAGGGTTACACCAAATGAGTCTCCAATCCTCAATGAATTGTTAAAAACTCCCAACTTTAAATATAAATTGGTATCACGTCATAAGAGTGACCCAAAATGAGTGACTAGAAAAATAGTGACTTATTTTGGGTGCTTTTATGGTGGGCTACCCTGCAGAATAGCGAGGGTATTCGATACCTACCAAGGAGAAGGGTGAATGGAAGGGTGAAATAGCAAGGGGAAGGGGAGGGACAGGGAAGGGGTTTTCAGGTACTGGTGTACCTGCTGCTGCTGAGCTAGCTGTGTGGTGTGGTGGTGTGGGAGGCTAGCTCTGGCAGTGCAGGTACTGGATTTGAGACTGGGAGTGGGTTACATTTTGCTGCAGCTAAATTTTGCTGAGATCCAGATTTTTGCTCCCTCCTCGATATGCACCCCCCCTGGAGTTGAGAATCCTAAGTAAGGGGGTGCAGAAGGCAAAGACCCCCATGAGGGGGGCACGGGGGCACAACACTTTTTTTAATTCTGGAAATTGGGTCACCCTGAAGTGTGTATCACCAATTTGCTTTTCGGCTATATACCCTCACCATAATAGCAATTGCTATTTTGCACTCACTATTATGACATGGAACCATTAAATTCAGCACAGTTGCATTGAAAGTGGTCCTGACTGGTGTGATCTAGCCTTATCTAGGGCACACACACCTCAGGCAAGTCCTACAGAGAACAGTCTTAAATTCTGTACTCACAGATTAGTTGATCCTTCCTCCCAGTCACGAAAAGAACAAAAGGCACCTTCCTTTCTTTCTTTCTTTCTTTCTTTCTTTCTTTCTTTCTTTCTTTCTTTCTTTCTTTCCTTCTTTCTCTGGTAGCTGTCAGATTCTATTCATTGTTCTTCCTTAAGGCAGCTGTGAACTTTGGGAACTTCTGGGGATTGCCCCTTGGATCCACAAGAACTGCATTGCCTCTCACTCCCCCTGGAGTGAAATTAAAGAGTCCTGCAGGCAAACTGAAGATTTTACCAAACTAGGGTGAGAAATACCAGCGCTCCCTTTAACAGAGCCACAATGGCAGACCTCCTCCACACTTGAACTTACCGATGAACATTCTAAGCTCCCCAAGAGCAGCTGACTCTAAAATGGTTATGCTGCTGTGAGAGTTCTAAATGACATAATCATCCTTCTCTCAGGCTAGCTGAGTAAACAATGATGTCATTATGTAGAAAGCCCCTAATGACCTCCCCACCTGCTGCCTTTTCCTACCTGCCTAAGACTAGTACTAATGGGATTCTAGTAACCCGAGGGGACTGGGTTCTTACATGTAGTTATGTCAGCACTGCCATGTTGCACAAGGCTGACTCTGGGGCAAACTGCACATGTGCGAGTATCACGCATGCACAGTACTGTAATCGCTGCAGTATTATGGCTGACTCCTGTGCAGTGAGAGCACAGCATATTCTGTTCACCACTCTTGCCACTCCTGAAAGCTTTCAACAGCCATATTGGCTCTGACCAGATTTTATTTAATAACAGGTCCAACATCTTGGGTAAATGAACCATCTCAGTTCATACTAGGAGGCATAATAGCTGTAAACTCTATATGAATTTGTCATTACTAAATAGAAAATGCATATGCTGTTCTGGGCCCTCAACAACACAAATGTACTTAATTATGTTTTACTATACTGTACATGTCTTAAATAGTAATTCAAACATTAGTCATTTTTTTGGTGGGGGGTTTGGTGATGTTTTGGAGGATAACTGTGAACTGTTTATCAGAGAATAGGTAAATAGTAATAACTTGCAGTGTGCCTATTGATATATCTCTTATTTAAATCATCACTTTGTCTGAGATTAAAGTGATTGCTGTAATAATTCTCCTTAGAGTGATTGACTACAACTATTTCCTTTCCAAGTGTACAGTGAGCACTGTGCACAATACCCAGCACAATATCTTTTTTATTTTACAATTTTTCACCAGTCTTTTTTGGAACAGGGTAGTCATAGCATGCTTTATTCTGCTGGAGTGTCCTAATCATGTGTGCTGGATAATACCCAGAGGAGGCTGTACAGGATAAAATGATTGGTGAATTCAGGAATGCATGAGGTAGACAGAAGGCAATCCTAGTGGTAGGAAAGCGAGGGTAAGTTGCTGCTCATTTAGGATCAGGAGTTAAGTAGGTAGGGAAATGGGCCGACTTGGTGGGCCAGGTGGTTCTTATCTGCCATCAAAATCTATGTTTCCATATTTCTATGTTTCTATGTAATACCATAAAATCAATTAACATGTAGCATTACAATTCGATTTAAAAAAATTAAGTTGCAGATAACAGAAATAACTTAACAGAAATAAATGAAGTGTCCTATAATTATTCAAATTAAATATGTATTTTTTCCATTTTAACCCTTCACACCCATGTAACCCCCTAATGATCCACATACTGTCAAAATGTGTACCTAAATCACCAAAACCAGCAGAATCTCCTTGTCATTTTAATTTGCTTTTTTTTACTTTTCAGCACATTACACACAATTTTCATTCAATCATTACTCATATTTATTTTTGAAGTGTAGGTGTTGAGGTGTACCACTGTAACCACTGTGGCAGCAATCGTGGTTGATGCACATAGTTGTAATGTACAGTGTGCCTATTTTTTTAAACAGGCACATCACCCAATACTGAACATGCACCAGTGTTGTTTCACCAGTTGCATTGTGCACCAATCTCCTTTTCTTTTTATATTTTTACACAAGTCCTATTTAAAACTCCTGGTGCAGATGGTTCAGGAGAAACTGGACTAGATTATCAATGGGTCTGGAATGGGATCTAGGATTAGGTAGGGTCCTTGATGGGCACAAATGTGACCTAGGTAGGTAGGGTCCCTGACGGGCATAGAATGTCAAGCAGGAACATTGACCCCAATGGCAGACCCTCTTTTCTCTCCACCCTCTCCCTCTGGTTCCCTTTCCCATCCACTTTCTGCCTTAAAATTCCCAACATTCAACACCAGTCTGGCCATTTTCTGTCCTACGCTGATCCCAATCACAGCCCCCATGTCTGTCTCTCTTCCCTCTGTCTCCAGATTTTGCCCACTTACATCCTGGTGGTCGATTATACCTGCATAAAAATGCAAAGGTCCCAGTGTGTGGTGATTAAAGAAAAACAAAATCACAACATCCAGACTGGCCATTTGTTTTTTTTTAAACAACCCCAGTCACAGTGCAGTGGTGTGTCTATCTTCTGTCCCTCTGTAAGAGTATTGTGGGATTCAAATGCAGACACTGAGGTACAGAACAAAAATAATCAGCTTTCATTCAGCAAACTTAACAAAAGAAAATTAAGGAACAAAATATTTCAACAAAGAAATAAAAAAGAGGATAATTCCAAAGTAAATAAGCTTGTATCAACAAATCTGTAAACCACTAGGAGGTATTAGGGTCTTGATAGGGTCAGCTCCCTGCTGAGCCCTACAGCGATCTGCTTAGTATCAGTATCATCTCTTTATTTATAGTACTAAGAGGTCAGGTGAGGAGGTTAAGTTCTGCCTCTTTTCTTTCTGTTTTCAAGATTACAACATTTCTTATGTATTTATATGTTGTAATACCCTCTATACTCCACACATTAAACATACCCATTTTAGGGTTCAAAACCATGTTTAACTGTATCTACCAAGAAATAATAGTATTCTGGGCAGTTTCTATGTCATACAGACTCCTCCCTCAAGTCCTCTGTCTATAAGAATAATGAAGATTGGGCCAGCCAGCTCTATAGTGTACAAGGAAGAGGCTGAGAAGGTCTTGAAAGCATGAGAAAGTGTGCCAGCTTATATTCAACAATGAAGCATAACATTAATAAATAATAATAATAATTTTATTTATACAGCGCCTTTCAATATATCAAAGCACTGAACAAGTTAATATCATAAATTCAAGTTTCAATACAAAACATAAAAGCATATAAAGATATATCATAAAATATATCATAAACATTGCACAGGTAAACTGGAAAATATGTTTTAAAATTAATGTATTACTATATCATTCAAAGCATATTATCCCAGTGCTTGTTTTCTTCTTTGTTTAATGAATTCAAATATGCAAACACCCAGTTTCACTAAAGCAAGGGTTTGTGCAAGGCTGCAGTGCTAAACAGCTCTGCTACAAACCACCCACTACAGCATAAGCAACAACAACATTTCTTTTTTCCTGCTTGCTCCTTTGCTTGCACCAGAACATTGCATAGCAGCAGGTTTAAAGGGCTCTTTTATAGCCCTGACCAAAATAAGACATTATTTTGCTCTTTTTCTGCATTTAAAACCTGCACCGAACCATGCAGGACTTATGCGTTTTTTCCTTCGTTTTCTTAACGGGACCAAACTGGACTAGTCATGCATGGCAGTAGCAAGTATAGAAACTTGCATTCAAGAAACCTGTCCACATTTTAAGGGTTTAGTTTTATTTATGCAAACAGGCTCTTTTTAAACAGCTGCAGACTCGCTAACACAACGTTCAGACAATCGAGGAAGATCTTTGTGCGTAACATTCGTAGATGGGGGTGTGCTATTCTATGTGCAGGGAATTTAAGCAGAGTACTTTCTAAAAGGTTTTCGAGCTTGCAGAGGCTAGAATAAGGGAATTTAAAGCAAAGAGACAGCAAAGATATCAGACAGGTGGCCTACCTGTAGATGGGGAAATAAAGGTAGGGATGGTAGAAAGAACAGATATAACTTTGCTGTTGCAACAGACTTAAAGGGAGCCTCTGGAGTCCTGCAACTCCTTTCACACCCTCCACTTTCACTTTCTCGACCACTTTCAGTCCTTTATGTGGTTCCAGTAATGCAACTCAGTCTGACCATTAAATATTTCATTTTATTTATTTTATATTGACTCTGACCGCAGCCCCTCTTTTTCTCTCCCCCTTCTCCCTCTGGTTTCCCTTTCCCAAACAGTTTCTGCCTTAAAAAATACCCAACATCCAGCACCCAGTCTGGTCATTTGTCTATCTCTTATGCTGATCTTTCCCACGCACTTTCTGCCCTCTGTGTGGTCACAGTAATACATTTAAAAAAAAAACAATACCCTGTCTGGCAATACTGTAAATTGTTTTTATTTTTCTGTCTTTTACACTGGCCCTGATCATAGGCCCTATGTGTCTCATTCCCCTCTGGTTCCCTGTTCCCTCACTTCCAGCCCTCTGTGTGGTTCCAGTAATGCATTAAAATTCTCTAGCACTCAGTCTGGCTATTTTTTTAAAGTTTTTAGCTTTCTGTCTTTAGACTGACCCCATTCACAACCCTCTGTGTCTCTGCTGCCTCTCCTCTGATTCTCCTTTCCCATGCACTTTCTGCCGTCTGTGTGGTCCCAGTAATGCATTTTAAAATCCCCAACACCCAGTCTGGTGATTTTGTAATTTTTTATTTTTCTGTCTTTACTCTGACCCCAATCACAGCCCTCTATGTGTCTCTCACCCCTCCCTCTGATTCCCATTCCTTCCTGCTTCCAGCCCTACATTTGATTTGTTCAGTACTCAGGTAGTCTGAGTAAAATGCAGACTTATTTTGTCTCCTTCTAGTGCTAATAGCAATCTATTGATCCTCGGTATGTATCAATATTTGTTTTATGTTGTGAAAAGCTGCCCTGTCCCCCACCCCATCCACCTCTGTGACTATCAAAGCTGCCATACAGTACACAAACGAACTACAGTATGAAGTTCATTGCATAATGGGCGAAGATGCATTGAATTGTTTGGCTGCATGTGTATGATTACAGAGCTGCAAAATGGGACTACTGCATATTTCTGGGAGGCAAGGACCAAACATAAATTAAAAATGAGCAGTGTCTTGTTTTTTGTACTTTTATTCAAACAAGATACTCCAACTACAGGTCACTCTACTACTTATAACAGTGGCAATCAGTCAAGTAAAAGAAAAGGGTGCTTATCAGATTGAATATCAATATTCAGTATATGTTTTCCATGTGTATCATAAAAAATCTAGTATTCACATTGTACAGTAATGTATGCAAATTACACTGACCCTGATCACAGCCCCATGTGTGTCTCTCCCCTCTCCCTCCACTTTGTCTTTCCCACTCAGTTCCAACCCTCCATGTGATCACAGTAATGCACTCAAATTTCCAACACTCAGTCTGACCATTTAATGTTTTATTTTTCTGTCTTTTACACTGACACTGATCGTAGCCCCTCTTTTTCTCTCCCCTCTCTCCCTCTGGTTCCCCTTTCCCTCTTTCTACCTTCTGTGTGGTCCCAGTAAATCATTAAAAAAATCCCCAACACCTGGTCTGGCCATTTAATATTTTTGGTTTTCTGCCTTTTACACTGACCCTGATCGCAGTCCATCTGTGTCTACCCCCCTCCCTTTGGTTCCCCTTTCCCACCCACTTCTAGCCCAACATGCGGTCCCAGTAGTGCATTAAAAATATTCCAACACCCAGTCTGGACATTATTAAAGATGTTTTATTTTCCTGTCTTTTACACTGACCCCAATCGAAAATATATCAATAAATACATGCATATCCAGACTAGGTGGGTATTTCTCAGATACACTTAAAATAGCTTAAAATAACCCAGGAAGTACAGAAAGGGGACAAGGTATTTTTCAGGTGTGTAAGTGAAAAGAGAAAGACCAGGGGAAGGATAGAAAGACTTAGGAGGGAAGGCAGGGAGTGCATGGAGGGAGATCAGGAAAAAGCAGACATCTTGAACAAATACTTTTGTTCAGTGTTCACTGAGGAAGGGAAAAGTGAGACACCACAGATAAGGACCAGGAGCATTGAAGGAAGGGAGGTAGACACTAGCTATTTACAGAGGAGAGGGTCATGAAGGAACCCACAAATCTGAAAGTTGGCAAGGCAATGGGGACAGATGTAATGCCTCCTAGTTTGTTAAGGGAGCTTGAGGAAGACCTGGCTGCATCTCTGACAGCCTGTTTAACCACTCACTGGAGATGGGAGTGGTTCCTGATGACTGGAGGAGGAGGGCAGATGTAGTCCCGCTTCACAAAGTGGGAACAAAGAGGAGGCTGGCAAATACAGGCCAGTCAGCCTGACTTCAGTGTTGGGAAAATTAATGAAATCACTACTGAAGGAGAGGACTGTGGAATATCTTGAATCCAGAGACCTTCAAGATTGGAGGCCACATGCATTCACTGGGGGGAAGATCATGTCAAACAAATCTGATAGATTTCTTTAACTGGGTGATTAGGAAACTAGATCATGTTTGAGCAGTGGATGTGGCCTACCAAGATTTCAGTAAGACCTTCGACACTGTTCTACATAGGACTTGTAAACAAGCTAGGATGCCTAGGGTGGAGTCCAAAGGTGGTAAACTGGGTGAAAAATTGGTTGGGGAACAGGAAACAGAGGGTAGTGAATGGAGTCCACTCTGAGGAAGGAGGATGACCAGTGGGGTGTCACAGGGATCATTACTGGGACCAGTCCTCTTTAATGTCTTTATTAGTGACATGCAGAGGGGCTAGAAGGAAGGTATGCCTCTTTGCAGATGACATGAAAATCTGTAATAGGGTAGACACTCTGGGGGTGGTAGAAAAAATGAATAGAAATCTAAAAAAGTTAGAGGAGTGGTCAAGGGTGTGGCAGCAAAGTTTCAGGGTGAGGAAGTGCAAAATGAAGCACTTGGGACACAGAAACCCAGGAGTGGAGTACAACATGGGGTGGTGGGGTGGTATTAACCTATTAACCACCACCAAACAGCAAAGGGACCAGGGAGTACTCAGATTCGATGACTAAAGGTAGCCAGACAGTGTGACAAGGCAATGGGGAGAGCTAGTGGGATGCTAGGGTGCATGGGAGAGTATCACCAGTAGAGCGAGAGAGGTGGTGTTACCGCTGTATAGATCATTGGTGATACCTCACCTAGAATACTGTGTCCAGTTCTACAGATCACATCATAGAAAGGACGTAGACAGGGTAGATGAAGTCCAGAGGAGGACAACTAAAATGGTGCAGGGTCTGCATCACAAGCCCTATGAGGTGAGACTGAAGGACCTCAATATGTACAATACACCCTGGAGGACAGCAGAGAGAGGGGGCTATGATAAAAACATTGAAATACCTCACAGGTATAAATTAGGTTCAAGAGGGAAACATTTTTCAGAAACAAAAAGATGCTCAAGAACAAGGGGACATGCTATGAAGCTGGGGGGGAGACTCAGGGGAGATGTGAGAAAATTCTTCGTCTCTGAAATAATGGTGGATGCCTGAAACAGCCTCCTGAGGAAGCACATTTAAACACCAAAGGTGGAATAGTCAGACTGCAAAAGGCTATAGCGCAAGCCTGGGCGCAGAGCAACTGGGATGTGCCAGGGCGCTGACAGGGTGATATTCAAAGGTGATGTGCCATGGCTCAGCATCATTGAATATCACGCTGTGGCCACCCGCAATGTGCATGATGCAGTGGCACTGCACCAGCGCAAGTGACCAGAGAGGGGCAGGGGAATGTGCTAGCGCAAGTGCCGTTGCGCTAGGCACATCACCCACGATATTCAAAAGTGCACATGCAAATGGGGCCATAATGCATGCAAGGTGCAAATGGGGCCATTTGCATGTCATTATGGCCCATTTGCATGCAGTTGTGCCGATCCCTGGTGACTTGCGCCTGGCGCTCTGCCAGGCTGCAGCCATCAGGGACTGACGCCCCCTGCACAAGCGGCAAAGTGCCCCACTGCCTGAACACAGGCATATGTATAGAATTAAAGGTCCAATATCCCTGGTGGTCCAGTGGAGTGCTCCCAGCCCGATCATGGGCATATGTATAAAGTAAAGGTCCAATATCCCTGGTGGTCCAGTGGACCACTCCCAGCCAAATCGCGGGCATATATATATTGAATTAAAGGTCCAATATCGCTGGTGGTCCACTGGTTGTGTCCAGCCAATCGCTGGCGTCAGTGATAAATATTAAACATCCAATCCATCCCTGGTGGTCCAGCGGTACCCCACTCCCACCCGCCCACTGAGCCCCACCACCCCGCTCCCTCAGTGAGCGGCAGGCGGCAGTTCCCCATCCGCATGCCGCCCTGCCACCTACCGACTGACCTGAGTATATTGGGCTGTCCAGCCCATTGGTCACAGAGTGAGCCAATGGGCATACAACCATACAAATACTGCACAGTCCAGAAATGTGAATGGATCCCATTCACATTTCTGGACTGTTAGTATGGTGCAGGCTGCATGCCCATTGGCTCATGCTGTGGACCAATGGGCGACAGCCCTACTGTACCAGTCAGTCAGTGGGCGGCATGGTGGCATGCGGGTGAGGAGCTGCCGCCCACCGCTGACCGTGGAAGCGGGGTGGTGGGGCTCAGTGGGTGGGTGGGGAGGGGTACCACTGGACCACCAGGGGTGGATTGATTTTAATATTTTATCACTGACGCCCACGATCGGCTGGATGTGGTCCACTGGACCACCAGGGATATTGGACCTTTACTTTATACATATGCCCACGATCAGGCTGGGAGCAGTCCACTAGACCACCAGGAAACTTGGACCTTTACTTTATACATATGCCCATGATTGGCCATGGGGCTACCATGAAGGTGCTGCTGGAGCTGGGTGGCCACCCACAGCTGGCAGCTTCCGTGTTGCGCCCTGCAATATGGCAGCTCACCTGTGGGTGGCCAGCTGTTGCTCCTTTTATTTTGCTCAATGTGTGCTGGCGCAGGTACAGATTGCACCTGCATCTGCTCAGCACATCCCAGGCTGAATATCAGGATGTGCGGAGTATGCATGGGCACGGCCCCCCACTGCGCCACCTACATTGATGATGCTCTCAGTGCATCGGGATTTGTGCCACGCACATTTCTTTGAATATCGTGTCGGGCAAGATCAGTGGGCTGCGATGGTGCAACCGTGTTGTGCCATGTGCAACCCTTCTGAATATCCCACCTGTAGTGTAATGGTATTCAACACTGTGTTAATGCGCCACAACCTCGCTGCCACACCGTACCAAGTGGTATGCCACATTACCGGTCAATTTTCATTTAACTACCACTGTACACTACATCAGCAGTGACTATTGCAGCTGCTGGAATTAATTGGGTCAGGACACCACCTGAATAAGAACTGTACTGAACAGCAGCCACACTACAAAAAGTGTACATCAGATAGAATGTACGTTTTTTGTTTTCTATTTGTCAGCCAGGTCTACAGATATGAATCCAGTTGAGATGGCGTGGCATGCCATGAAAATGTTTATTAGAGAAATTCAAATATGGGCAATAGTACAGGGCAAAGGTTTGCACCGCGCTACCCTTGACCTGACCTAGAGCTTGCTATATTCAGCCTGATAGTGCACTGGCAGTATCCGACTGAGTATAGAGCCCATGTTGGTGCAGCACTAAATCAAGTGCATTGCCCAACATGGATCTGGGCTGTATGCTACCCATAAGGAACTGCAGGAACAGCACAAAAGACCTGATAGCACTTGGAGCCATGGCATGATAGTCAGTCCATAACATACAAATGAGTCCATTATGCATGCAAGGTGCTAAGGGGTCATATGCATGCCCATTATGGGTTCATTTACATGGAAGTGGTGGAAGGTTTGTCTCCTACCTAGCTGGCCACCATATCAGGCATGGTGGTGACTGCCCCCACCATGATCACCTATCCCTATAATATTCATAAGTCCCTGGTGTCCAGTGGTACCCCTGCCTCCAGTCCTCATCACCCTAATCATATTGTTACATGGTGGCTAATGGCACCCCCTGCCCTCTAACCACTCATTCTGGTAAATGTTTGGTGTTTCCCCATGTCTAGTAACCCCCACCTCCAACTGCTCACCATCATGTTATAACAGATGTCCCTAGTGTCTGTGGCACCCCTACCCTTCAATCACCTGTCAAGTAGCACTGGTGCCATTTCTCTGGTGTCCAGTAGCACTCACCAATCACCTGTCTCAGAACATGTCACATATGCCCAGGTGTCTGGCATCCTACTCACCACCCACACTGAGCACAGCACCTGGCCCCATACCTATTTGGCTGGTGGCACGTGGGGATCTGATATGGTGACTGGCTCAGCCCTCCTGTCACCACCTTGGCTGGCCACTATATGGAATGACAGGAAGCCGCATACTGTCTACAGTATAGGGAGCACGCTGATTACAGGGACATGGAGCAGGGGTGCCACTGGACACCAGCACTCCCTATACTGTAGACAGTATGGGCACTCCCTGCCATTCCATTCAGTGGCTGGCCAAGGTGGAGAGAGATGAGGACTGTGCCAGTTGCCATATGGATCCCCACATGGCACGGGCCAAATAGGTATGGCGGGCTGGGTGCTGTGCTCAGTGCAGGTGGTGGAGGGGCTAGACACCTGGGTATACCTGATGTAATCAAAGGCAGGTGATTAATAGGTAGGGGTGCCACTGTACACCAGTGAAACATCAGCATGTACTGAGATGGGCACATTGAGGGTTGGGGTGAATTCACTAGGGATATCTGTTATTACATGATGGTGGGCAAATGGAGGGTAGGGTGACCCAGACACCAGGGACATCTGTTATAACACAGCAGTGGGTGATTGGAGGATGAGAGCTGCCACTAGACACCAGGGACATCTGTTATAACATGGCGGTTGAAGGTGGCATCCATGCCCAGCTGCCAAGACATTTCGGGTGCTAGCAGGGCAGACCATGTGCATTTGTTTGTTACTTTGACAGTTGCATACAGCATATGGTGAGGAGCACAGCATGAAGTTTCACTCCTCTGTACAACTGTCCCTATCCACAGTGTTGGAAGCATGGCATTACTTTCCATGTGATGAATGTTGCATCCCTATGCACCCAATGGAATGGTTAATATGGTGTTGGTTCAGGCAAGTCCCATTAGACTGAGGTGAGACATGCATATAGCATTGCAGTGTAATGACAGGATACTACAGAACACCATCTTATTATGACAGCTCCTGTCACAATGCCCCATCTACAGTTTTCCCTACCTGGTATGTCACAATGGGATTTCATTTATGTTTGTGCTGCAGCCTAGAAATGAATGGTATGTTCTATGTAATATTTGCATACTTACAGTATCCACCTGCATGAGTATTACTGGCCATCCAGTACCAGGACAATGGCAGCACACAGGCCAGTAGGCCAGTTCATTGCTAGCCTAACTATAGCCAGGACCTGAGGCCACAGCGGCGCTTTGAGAATCCCCGATTAGGGGATGTAGCAGCCTCATTGTGGCACAAGCCTTCCACCATGGTGCTCTCCCATGTCAGACACAAGGGCGGGACAGGTCTGGTGTGCTGGTAGGGCTCCCATTTTCACTGCAGCCTGCATTTCAGAATCAGGTTTACACAAGATGCTCCTTGCATCATTTCCATTTGATGCAGGCACCTTGTGTCAATTTCAGGGCTTTCAGAATTGAGCCTCTTGTGTTTATACAGTACCAAGTAGCACACAAAACAGTACATCACATAAAAATATACACTGTAATACGTAGTCATACAGGCCAAGTGCATAAATACATAAAATGGTAGTTCATAACTTGCCAGAAATACAGTTACATTCTCAGCAATGTTATAAACCATATTTTCAGTGTCGAGATCAGTGGGTACTTATCAACCCTACTTCAAAACTGGGCGGATGAGAGTTCCAAATCTGGGGAATGAAGTGGCTGAAAAAATATTTAGATGAATTGATCTTGGCTGACAGGTATGTAAGTTCAAGGACATGCTGTAGCTATTGCACAGGAAGGTTTAACATCCATGATCTTAATTTGTTCAGTCAAACAATCCTGGGCCTACACATTACACATTTGTACACAAAAATATATTTGTGGGTTTCCTTCTGTTTGCTGACGAGGTCCACCACAGCCTTTTATAGAGGACACAATGGTGGGTTTCATGTGGGCAAGCAAAGAGTTACATGTGATACATGATTATACAATGGCCAAGATACTCAAAGGGGTTGCACCTGGTGCATCTGAGTTGCACCAAGCGCAACCCCAAAACTATTCTTAGGGCAATATTCAAATGTGGAATTGTGCAGTGCAATTCCTGATGCACCAGGCACAGAGATAATGTATGCAGCACATCACCAGGGGCATGCCCATGCATATACAGCACATCCCGATATTCAGCCGGGATGTGTGGCGCATCTGCTGGCACAACTCGAGATGTGCCGCATACCTGTAGCTCAAAGTTGAGCCCATAAAAAATGGCTCAAGTGCCCTCCACCCACAGGTGTGCTGCTGTATTGCAGTGCACAACACAGCAGCTGCCAGCCATGGATGGCTACCCTCCCAGAATACCGTGCACATGCACCCACAGATGTCCCTTGTAGCCCAGTGGGTTCCCCCTTCCTGCCCATACCTTTGATTGCCATATTGTATTACAATGAATAGCCCTGATGGTCCAGTTGTTCCCCCTCCCTGCCCGTACCTCTGATCACTCATAAAGCCAACACTGATATCCCTGGTAGTACAGTGGTACCTCCTACCCTGCTGGTAATCCCAATCACCCGTAAAGTAAAGTACTGTAATACTCATTCACAAATATGTGAATGAATTACTTCATTCATGTATTTGTGAATGAGTGTTACAGTATACACTGCAAACCCATTGGTCCAGAGTGTGATCCAATGGGCTTGCAGCTCTACTATAAGTTGTCATTCAGCAGGCAGCTGCAGGAGTATGCAGGTGGTTTGCTGCCCCCAATGATGGGGAGCTCGGTGGGCTGGGGATCCTGTGTGGGTGGGGGTGCCACTGAACCACCAGGGAATTGTTGTAGTGCACTTTACGGGTGATTAGGGTTACCGGTGGGTGGGGGGCCCACTATACCACCACGGATATCGATGTCGGCTTTACGAGTGGTGGAGGTACAGGCAGGAAGGGAACCACTGGACCACCAGAGCTATTGATTTTAATGATATAGCATGATCAGAGGTATGGGCAGGGAGGGAATCACTGGACCACCAGGGCTATTCATTGTAATGACAACGATGATTGGAGGTATTGGCAGGAGGGAACCACTGGACCTCTAGGGCTATTAATTGTAATGACATATGGTGATCAGAGGTACAGGCAGGAGAGGGGTACCACTGGACAACCAGGGTAATTTATTTATTTATTTGAGTGTGCTTTAGGTTGTCTTTTTAATTTATTTTAATACACTGACGGTGACTGGAGATTCAGGCGGAAAGGGGGTACCACTGGATGACCAGGCATAATAAAGTACATCATTACGGCAATCAGAGGTCGAGATTGGGAGGGGTATCACTGAACTACCAGGGATAATATTGTACTTCATTTATGGCACTCGAGGTTATGGGTTGGGGGTTCTACTGCAGTTCCTGGTACAGGGACCGCATGCTGTGAAGGTGCCAGGCACATTTCATTGGCTGGCCCTGCACAATTCATGCAAATGGGGCCATAATGACATGCAAATGGCCCCACTTGCATATCAGTCTGAAGATCTGGATATTGCCATGAAGCGCCTTCTGGTTGTGCTGGAGCATTTCCAGTCCTGGTATTCAGAATGTCTGGGGGATTCCCCAGTGCATCGTATTTGCACCGCACGCATTTCTTGCTATATTCAGAAGAGATGTGCCATGGCACATCCCTTTTGAATATATCCCTTTGTTGCTCCAGGGCAACTCAGTTGTGCTGCCCAACCACTTGCGCCATTGTCAGGTGCAGTTTTGAATATCGGGTCAAATATGTCTAGTTTATGAAGAGGTTCAGAGGAGGCATGTTCATACAGTAGGTCTGCGGGGTGCTAGAATTTAGTCTTTCCTTAACTCTGTAAAGGAATCTGACTCTTTTATCAATTTATGGTACTGCTCTTATCTCATTAACCTCACTACTCTTTGTTAATCTCTTATGGATAAATTGTTATACCTTTGTATTTTTGTGCTTGGTGCTGCATGCACTGTATTCGTTCTTGGTATTCTGCCTTGCTGTACCTTAGCTGACATGCTTCTTACACATAACATCTCACTGTGTAATTTTGCTTGTTGTATATTGTGCATTGTTATATCTTCTTTTGCATTTTACTTTGTTCAATATTTTGTATTGTTGATTACTTGTCTTGTACCCTCCTGGGTTGTACCTGAAAATAGGCATTTAATTGTCTAGCATACTTATCTGGTCACAAAACCAAATAAACAAATAAATTAATAAATAAATATACAAATACATTTTCCCTACAAATTATCAACATGTTTGCTTCCTGCACCCTGCAAGTCTATCGAGACCCCAAGGTATTTATAAGTGTCCACTGACTCCAGAGCAACACCATCATTAGCAACAATATGAACAGCTGAAACTTCTTTCAGTTTTGTGGGATGAACAAATAACATATGTTTGGTTTTAGTTGAATTCAAATTCAACTGAGAATTTAAAAAATGATTACAGTTCATCAAAACTTTTTTGTAACTTTATATGTACATCAATAAATGAACTACCAGAGGTATAAACAACAGTACCATCTGCACAGAGATGGTACTTAACGTTGGTGGCACTTTTGTCCAGGACCCTTAGGTAGATTAGAAACAGAATAGAGCCAAGATCTGAGCCTGGGGAACAGCCCTAGAAATTGTAAGTGTACTAGATTCTAATCTGTTCACAACAGTTTGTTACTTTCTGAAAGACAAACTGTAAACTATTTGAGGGCATCAACACCCAAACCCAATCTGGCTGGACGAGGCAGCAATATTTGGTGATCTACCATGCTGAAGGCATTGGAAAGATCAACAAAGATGGCTCTGGTGATCTGCTGGGAGTCCATAGCTAGGCTGATATCAGCCAAGACATTCAACATGGCAGTCAAGGTGCTATGCTGCTTACAGCATTGAGATTGGTATATATCAAGCAAACCTTAAGTCTTCCAGAAAGCAAACAAGCTGTTTTATGACCAATCTCTTCAACAGTTTAGAAGTAACAGAAAGGAGAGTAATTGGATGATAATAATTTTGCCTGGATCCCCCTTCCCTTTACTATTGGGATGACTTGGGCATGTTTCCAATCATTTGGCAAGACCATCTTAGAAACTGACCAACTGAAAAGGAATGTTAAGGGCTCAGCTATTTGGAGAGCAGAAATTGTAAATAATTGTGGAGTCAGACCAACAGGTCCACCACACTTACAAGATTTTTAGTTTAGAAGGGCCTCAATCACCTCAGCTATTTATGTTTTAGCAGACTTGATGGTACTTCCATCCCCTTCATAACTGGGGATTCCCGAGTCCTGAAGAATGATGTTAATGTTATTCTGTTCAAAAAAAGTTTCCAGCCTCAGTAAAGAACAAATTAAAAATATTGAAACAAGGTTTATCCTGCACCATACAGCCATCAACAAATTGAATTTTAACACTAGTGGTAGATTTCGTCTGTTCATCAAGTTTTAATAATTGATCAAAACTTGGTGGGGTCCCCAGCTGCTTTGTTTTTCTTGTTACTAATAACAAGTGTGTGGCTTTCTTAACCTAAAGTAGATACTGGTTGCAGAATTTCCCATAGGAAACAAAATCTGCATTTTGCATATTATGTAATTTTGTATGCATTTTAATATTTTCAGTATTGTTACAAAGCCACTAAATAATTATGTAAATGAAAGATTTTTATGGTGTAAGTAATCAATGTAGTTGCATATCAGTTAACAATATTATATTGCATGAGTTTTAAGTGGTATGCTTGTGAAAACTGATGTTCAATGTGAAAGTACATCATACATATAGCACTGACAGCTGACAGATGCAAGAGTATAGTATTTACCTGCAGTTACATTGTAGTTATACCTTAGTAACCATTCTTCTGACACATTATTTTAAACGTTATTTTCTGTTCACTTACAGTACTTTGCAAATATATTTTGGCATTAACTGTGACAACAATGACATTGTTTCTTAACCATAAGATTTTAAGTATTTAGGTTTAAATGGGGGTAGATGTGCACCACTAGATGCTTCTAGTCTACCTCCTCCACTGTACAGTGGTAATCCAAAACCCCTCACAGGTGTCCATCTGATCATCCAATCTTTTTTGAAACATTCAGTATTTCGGGCATTGATAACAGATTTTGGTGATTGGTTCCAATATTTCACAACTCATTGTGTAAAAAACATTCCTCTGTTGTTTGTCTTTGTATGGTCAGTCTATGAATTGTTTAGGGTGGTTTCTTGTATTATGAATTTTATCATTTTTGTCGAATCCCATTTCTGCCAATAGACATACATTATTACTAATATTATACATCAGTATTAAATCTCTTATTTGTCTTCTTTCCAAACTGTGCAGTTTAACACTGGCTAATCTGGATTTATAATCTATTTGTTCGAGTCCATGAATAATTTTGGTACATTTTTGTACTTTTTAATTTGCCAGATTTCACCCTTTTGGTGTAGTGACCAAAGTTCTGAGCAGTAATCTAAATAAGGGCTTGCCAATGATCTGTACAAATGGGTGCTCACATTATGCGACAACTTTTAAAGTTTTTCCGAATGCAGCTCAGGATTTTAATAGCTTTTGTTACTACCTCAGTGTTATTTGATTTGAAGGTCATATTTCATTGTATGATTACATCTAAATCTCTCACTTCTGAAACAGTCTTTAATTCTACCCCCCAGTTACATCTAGCACAGCCATTGTTGTTTCCAATGTGGAGCACTACAAGGGTGTCCAGAGCTGACTGGATATTCATGATGTCCTTACTAGTTAGTGTTGGACCACCTATTTTGGTGGTGTCAGTGAATTATTTACAAAACATTTCAGTCCATTGTGCAGATCTTTAATATAAATGTTAAATAAAATGGGTCCCAGGACTGAGCCTGTGGGACTCCACCCATAACCCTAATCTGCTTGATGTGTCTCCCTTTACTCTTATCCTGCGTCCTATCCCAGAGCCAGTCAGTCACCCATTTCACTACTCTCTGGTCTATGTTGAGATTACTTAATTTACATATTAGTTTATCATGAGACACTTTATCAAAAGCCTTGCTAGGATCCATAAAATCATGTCACTGGGTATGCTGTGGTCAAGTAACTCACTGATTGGTTCATAAAAAAAATGAGATTTGTGAGAGTAGATTGACCCTTTTTAAAGCCATGGTGAGTGTCATCTATCACCTCACTAACACTGATGTTATCCAGTTTATAATCCTTCAAGATTTTTTCCATGATTTTGCCAATAAGAGAAGTCAGACTGAAGAGTCTGTAATTAGAAATGTGTTGTTTGTTTTCCTCTTTGTGGATCAGCGTTACTACTGTATTCTTCCAGACCTTGGGGACATACCTGTTTACAGGAGGTTCTAAATATGTCAACTAGAGGAGTGATTAAGGGTTTTGCCAAGTACTTTATAATCTATGGGTGAATATCATCTGACCCAGGTGATTTGTGAGGATTTATTGTATTAGTCCCTATAAATTCTTTCTTTGTTAAAGAGAGTTGACTCTAAGTTGGTGACTGAATTTCCATTTGTTATCAATAGTCCCAAAGAGCTGGTACTGTTTATGTTGAACACTGAGGAAAATATATGTTAAGTTTTTCAGCCATCTCAGATGGTTGGTCTATAATAACTCTATTTCTAAAGAGTCCACCATCTTTTCTCTGCCCTTTAGTGAATTTATATAACGATAAAAGGTCTTGGAGTTGGTGTGTTTGTTGTTTGTCAATTCAGTTTCAAACTTTCTCTTACTATACTTTATTGCCTTTCCACAGATTTTCAGATCTCTGTTATATATTTCCTTATTTGTATCTGAAGGATTGTTTTTCCAGTTTCTGTAAGACCTTTTTTCTTATTCATTTTCCTATTTATGTTTTATGTCATCAACACTGGTCTTACTTGTTTGTTTAGGGTTTTCATGTTTGTTCGTACCCACTTGTTTTGCAGGCTTAATAATTTATCCCTCAGGCACTTCTATTTTTATTTACAGCCATTTGGTTAAATTGATTTTCCATTTCCATGCTGTTAATTTCATTTCCATTTTCCTAAAATCTGCTGTTTTGTAATTATAGGTTATAGTAACTGTTGTCCTGATTCTGTATGTATTTTCCAAGGTCACACTGATCATACAGTAATCACTAGTTCCTAGGGTTCCATCACAGTGGAGTGGGCCACTCTGTCATTAATGTTGGTTAGTACCAAGTCTAGTCTGTTGTCCTCCCAGTTGACTCTTGTACCAGCTGTTCTAGCTCGCATTCATTTGTTATTTATATTAGTTTGCACCTAGGCTGCTTCTAGCTGTTTTGTTTACCCAGTTGACTTCATTAATATTGAAATTCACCATTGTATTGATGTCACTATTAGTTATACTTGTGTGTCTAATAGTGTAGTTTGCAATAATTTGTAACTAGACTTCAAGTTAAGTTACTTCCTGGTGACTGGTAACAGGTTCCTATTATTATTAGTCTTGGTTTAATGTTTATGGTTTAATGTTTATTTCAACCCATAAGTGTTTCAAGTTCTGACCTTCCAAAAAGAGGATCTCAGATCTAGAAGTGGGTAGCCATCTGGGAACAAGTGACCACCAAGCAGTGTGTTCACGATAAACTCAGCTGTAAAGTCAAGCCATACAAAAGTGAAGGTACTGGACTTCAGGAGGGATGATTTTGTCAAAATGGGAGAGTGCCTCAGAAAAGCACAAGCAAACAGGCAAGAAGGAGGGGTGGAGCAACAATGGGGAAACATCAAAACTGCCATCACAGAGGCAACAAGCCTTTGTGTGAAGCAAATAAACAAATCAAAATGAAAGAAAAAAACACTATGGTTCTCAAATGAGGTGGTGGAGAAGGTTAGGGAGAAAAAGATAACATTCAGGAAGTATAAGGAAGCACAGAAGGAGCAGGACAGGGAACTGTACCAGTTAAAGAAGAAGGAAGCAGGGAAGGTAGTCAGAATAGCAAAGCCCCAAACCAAGGAAAAGACAGCCAACTCAATTAAGAAGGGGGATAAAACCTTTTATAGGTACATTAGGGAGTAAAGAAAGACAAAGGGAGGGACACTGAGACTAAATAAAGGAGAGGGTGGGTGGGCAGAGAGGGACAGTGAAAAAGCAGGGATACTAAACAAATACTTCTGCTCAGTATTCACAAAAGAAGAGGAGGGAGAGATACCTAATCCAGTCAATAGAAGCACTCTGGATGAGGGGTCAATATCAGTCCTTTCACAGAAGAAAGGGTTCTGAAAGAACTCCTAAAACTGAAGGTGGACAAAGCAATGGGACCAGATGGGATTCACCCCAGAGTTCTAAAAGAACTAAGGGGAGAACTAGTAACACCACTGACTACCCTTTTTAACAAATCATGGGAGGATGGTGTGGTACCTGAGGACTGGAGGAGGTCAAATGTGATTCCCCTTCACAAAAGTGGGAGCAAGACAGAGGCAGGAAACTACAGACCTGTCAGTTTGACCTCAGTGGTAGGGAAAATAATGGAATCACTTCTGAATGAAAGAATTGCTGAGTACCTAGAAGCCAGTGGGGCACAAGACCCAAGGCAGCATGGATTCACAGTGGGAAGGTCATGTCAGATGAATCTAATCGATTTCTTTGTCTGTTTGACCAAAATAGTAGACCAGGGAGGGGCTGTGGACATGGCCTACCTAGACTTTAGCAAGGCATTTGACACAGTCTCACACAAAAGATTAATAAACAAAATAGCCATCCTGGGAGTGGGTCCCAAGGTGGTAGCCTGGGTAAAACATTGGCTGGACAACAGGACACAGAGGGTTAGTAAACAGAGTCCATTGTGAAGAAAGGAGGGTTACTAGTGGGGTACCACAAGGTTCAGTACTGGGGCTGGTCCTTTTTAATGTCTTTATAAGTGACATTGCAGAGGGACTAGAAGGAAAAGTATGTCTCTTTGCAGATGACACAAAGATCTGCAACAGGGTTGATACACAAGGTGGGGTGGAAAGGATGAGAAGGGACTTTGCAAGGTTAGTGGAATGGTCAAATGTATGGCAGCTTAGATTCAATGCAAAGAAGTGCAAAGTAATGCACCTGGGAAACAAAAACCCAGGGGAAGAGTACACAATGGGGGGTGAGATACTGACAAAAACAAAAATGGAAAGGGATCTGGGGGTAGTTATATTAGATGACCTAAAGGTGGGCAAGCAATGTGAGAGGGCAGAAAGGAGGGCTGGGGGGATACTGGGATAAATAGGGAGAGGCATCACCAGTAGAAAACAATAAGTTGTCATCCCTCTGCACAGACAGTTGGTGAGACCCCATCTGGAGTACTGCGTGCAGTTCTGGAGACCCCATCTCTGCAAAGGCATAGACAGGGTGGAGGCTGTACAGAGGAGGGCAACGAAAATGGTTCAGGGTCTGCACCAGAAGACATACGAAGAGAGACTAAAGGAGCTTAATGTGTATACCCTCGAAGAAAGGAGGGAGAAGGGGTACATGATAGAAGCTTTCAAGTACCTCAAGGAAATTAACAAAGTCCAAGAGGGTAGCATCTTTCAGAAAAAGAGATGTGCAAGAACAAGGGGGGTGCAATTTGAAGGTAGAGAGGGAATGGCTCAGAGGTAATGTGAGGAAGTATTTTTTCACAGAGAGGGTTGTGGATGCATGGAACAGCCTTCCTGAGGAGGTTGTGGAGTCAAAAACAGTAGGGGAATTCAATAATGCATGGGACAGACATAAGGCAATTCTAGTGGGAAATAGGAGGAAGTAGGTTGTTGGTTAACTAGGATCTGCAACTTATCCATTAGGTAGGGAAATGGGCAGACTAGGTGGGCCAAGCTTCCCTTATTTGCCATCAAATTCTTTGTTTCTATGTTTCTGTCTCCTTTTCTGTCTATTAGTTCTTTACTGTTTAGATTATTTTTTAAATATGTTGCCACCCTTGCCTCTCCTGTTAGTTTAATATGTATATTTTTACAAAGCCAATTAGTAATTATGCAAATTAAATATTTTAGTATATAGTTACATATCAGTTAGCAGTATTAGATAGCATGTTTATTAACCTGTAAGTGCGTGAGGAACTGATTACAAAGGTGAAAGAAAACCATCCACAGAGTTGTCAGTTAGTCCATTAAAGTGTAGCCAACTGACGTTACATTGTAATCATATCTTAGTTACCACTATGTTTAATCTTAGTTTTCTATATGATTACCTTTCAAATACATGTCAGACAGCCATTAACTGTTGGACCAATGCACAGGACTTGCATACATGTGTACTTGCATACCAAAAGAAAGATAATATAGAAGTTGCACAATAGATAGATAGATAGACAGACAGACAGACAGACAGACAGACAGATTTTTACTTGTTTGGCATCCAATCGCGGAGGCTCTGGGCATTGTACAATCAAAATTTACAGAATGGCAGAACATTCAAATATGTGTAAACAATCACTAAAAAACAGAGTAAAATAATAAAAAATTCAGTATAAGTTAAAAAAACATCTGCAGGAAAGGCAAGCTGAAAGCATTGAGTCTTCAGGCCCCTCAATATGTACTTCCATAGGGCCTCCCTCAAAGATCTTGGCAGTGAGTTCCAGAGGACTGGGCTGGCTACCCAAATGAATGATCATCTGAGGTTTTCAGCCTGATCCTTGGAACCACCAGGAGGCCACGGTGGGACGAATGAAGGGAGCGAGGCCAGGATGGCAGGAGTAAGGAGGTCTGACAGGTAGCCAGGGCCTGATTCATAGGGCCTTATTGATGAGCAGGCCTACCTTGAAGAGAATCCTCCACCTGACCTGCTGCCAGTGCATACCTTGCAGGACCGAAGTCACATGACAGGACCTTGACAGCCCCATCAGCAGCGTTCTGCCCTAGCTGCAACTAGTTGGGGTTCCCTCCAGTGACCCAGAGTTAAAGAGCATTACAGTAGTTGAGCCTGGACATTCCAAAGGCATGCACCAGTGATGGCAGGTCGTTAGGTGGAATAAGGGGTTTAATTCAGGTGATTTTCCTCAGATGATAAAAAACACTTTTGACAAAAGCCGACACCTGAGATTCAAATGCCAGCTTGTCATTGAGGACAGTGCCCAAATTTCTCACCCTAGAGGATGCCATCAATGGGGTTGACCCCAGGACCAAACCTGTCATTACCCCAGAAGCATCCCCATCATGCCCGTGACCCGACTCAGTCACCAGCACCTCAGTCTTGTCTGGGTTAAGTCTCAGCCAGTTAGAGTTCATCCAATCCTGGATCTCAGCAAGGCATTTATTCAGCTTTTCAATGGCACCATTTGTCCCCAGTGCAAAAGGCAAGTATAGCTGACTATCATCTGCATAGCAGTGAAAACCCAGACTGTACTGTCACTAAGCCTCCCCAGGGGCAGCATATATACCACAAACAGCATCGGTGACAGGAACAAGCCTTGAGGAACTCCACAGGTCAGGGGCATCGGAAGGGGGAGGAGGAGAAATTCTTCATCGCTACCCTCTGCCTCCTGCCCGAGAGAAAGGACTCAAACCAGTTGATGACAGTACCAGTGAGTCCACAATACTCTCTAAGGTGATCCAGCAACACAGTGTGGCCCAAGGTATCAAATGCTGATGACAGATCGAGGAGAATGAGAATTGATGGCTCCCCTCGATCTCTTGCCCTGAGGAGGTCATTATGTATCTGGACTACTGCCGTGTCTGTGCTGTGCCTCGTCCTAAACCCAGACTGGAATGGCTCATAGATGTCAAAGGACTCCAGCTAGGTGTTCCTAATGCTGCAGAGCCACTATCTTCTCAACAACCTTCCCTAAAAATGGGAGGTTGGAGATAGGTCTATAATTCACCAGGACATCAAGGTCAAGAGATGCTCTTTTCAGAAGGGACTTCACCAACACCTCCTTCAAGGCATTGGTGAAGATCCCCTCCGAAAGTGAACACCTGACAATCCCCATGAACACTGGATCAGTGATCTCAATTCAGGCACTAGAAGTCACGTTGGGCCAGGGTCCAGTTCACACGAGTGGGTTGCAGCTTGAAATCACCTTGGAGATTTTGGCCACCTTCACTGGCTGAAACTCCAAATAAACAATAGGAGTGCCCCTGCTCCACCCAAACCCACTTTCATTTAGATCCACTGGTGAGATCCCGCCTGAATAGAAGATACCGTGTCAGAGAAGAACAGAACAAACTCTTTGCAAAGTGCTACTGAAAGGCTCTTTCAGCTGTAACAGACTGGATAAAAGCCTGTCCACAGTCCAAAAGACCTGAGCTGGTCTGTTCTTCCCTGCAGCATTCTTCCTGGACAGGAACTCTGCCTTCTTACCATCGATTGCCCTTTGATAATCAGTATAGTGATTCCTCAAAGCCAGTCTGTCCTCCACGGACCGAGTCCTACGCCAGCAATGCTCCAACCACCAACCCATGGTTTTCATCACCTTGAGAGCCCCGTTATATCATAGAAACATAGAAACATAGAATTTGACAGCAGATAAGGACTGCTTGGCCTACCTAGTCTGCCCATTTCCCTACCTAACGGATAAGCTGCAAATCCTAGTTAACCAACAGCCTACTTCCTCCTACTCCCCACTAGAATTGCCTTATGTCTGTCCCATGCATATTTGAATTCCCCCACTGTTTCTGACTCTACGACCTCCTCAGGAAGGCTGTTCCATGTATCCACAACCCTCTCTGTGAAGAAATACTTCCTCACATTACCTCTGAGCCATCCCACCTCTATCTTCAAATTGTGCCCCCTTGTTTTTGCACATCTCTTTTTCTGAAAGATGTTACCCTCTTGGACTTTGTCCATTCCTTGAGGTATTTTAAAGTTTTATCATGTCCCCCTCGCTCCTTTCCTTGAGGTTATACATCTTTAGTTCCTTTAGTCTTTCTTCATATGTCTTCTGATGCAGACCCTGCATCATTTTGGTTTCCCTCCTCTGGACAGCCTCCACCCTGTCTATGTCTTTGCAGAGATGGGGTCTCCAGAACTGTACACAGTACTCCAGATGTGGTCTTGCCAACTGTCTGTACAGAGGGCCAACAACTTCTTGTTTTCTACTGGTGATGCCTCTCCCTATGCATCCCAGTATCCCCCGAGCCCTCCTTACTGCCTTCTCACATTGTTGGCCCACCTTTAGGTCATCTGATATGACTACCCCCAGGTCCCTTTCCATTTTTGTTGTTGTCAGTATCTCACCCCCATTGTGTACTCTTCCCCTGGGTTTTTGTTTCCCAGGTGCATTACTTTGCACTTCTTTGCATTGAATCTAAACTGCCATACATTTGACCATTCCTCCAACCTTGTCAAGTCCCTTTTCATCCTTTCCACCCCACCTTGTGTATTAACCCGGTTGCAGATCTTTGTGTCATCTGCAAAGAGACATACTTTCCCTTCCAGTCCCTCTGCAATGTCACTTATAAAGACATTAAAAAGGACCAGCCCCAGTACTGAACCCTGTGGTACCCCACTAGTGACCCTCCTTTCTTCACTGTGGACTTCATTTACTTTTACCCACTGTGTCCTGTTGTCCAACAAGTGTTTTACCCAGACTACGACCCTGGGACCCACTCCCAGGCTGGCTAATTTGTTTATTAATCTTTTGTGCGGGAATGTGTCAAATGCCTTGCTAAAGTCTAGGTAGGCCATGTCCACAGCCCCTCCTGGTCTACTGCTTTGGTTACCCAGTCAAAGAAATCAATTAGATTTATCTGACATGACCTTCCCACTGTGAATCTATGCTGCCTTGGGTCCTATGCCCCACTAGCCTCTAGGTACTCAACAATTTTTTCCTTCAAGTGATTCCATCATTTTCCCTACCACTGTGGTCAAACTGACAGGTCTGTAGTTTCCTGCCTCTGTCTTACTCCCACTTTTGTGAAGAGAATCACATTTGCCCTCCTCCAGTCCTCAGGTACCACATCATCCTCCCATGATTTATTAAAAGGGTAGTCAGTGGTGTTACTAGTTCTTCTCTTAGTTCTTTTAGAATTCTGGGATGAATCCCATCAGGCCCCATCGCTTTATTCACCTTCAGTTTTAAGGTTCTCTCAGAACCCTTTCTTCTGTGAAGGACTAATATCAACCCCTATCGAGTGCTTCTATTGACTGGATTAGGTATTTCCCCTGCTTTTCCATTGTGAATACTGAGCAGAAATAGTCATTCAGTATCCCTGCTTTTTCACTGTCGCTCTCTGCCCAACCACCTTCCTCTTTGTTCAGCCTCAGTATCCCTGCCTTAGTCTTTCTTTGCTCCCTAATGTACCTATAAAAGGTTTTATCCCCCTTCTTAACCGAGTTGGCTGTCTTTTCCTCGGTTTGGACCTTTGCTATTCTGACTGCCTTACCGCTTCCTTCTGCTTTAACTGGTACAGTTCTCTGTCCTGCTCCTTCTGTGTTTCCTTATACTTCCTGAATGCTATCTTTTTCTCCCTTACCTTCCCCACCACTTCTTTTGAGAACCATAGTGTTTTTCTTTCATTTTGATTTGTTTATTTGCTTCACACAAAGGCTTGTTGTCTCTGTGATGGCGGTTTTGATGTTTCCCCATTGTTGCTCCACCTCGCCTTCTTGCCTGTTTGCTAGTGCTTTCAAGGCACTCTCCCATTTTGACAAAATCAACCCTCCTGAAGTCCAGTACCTTCACTTTTTGTGGCTTGACTCTACAGCTAAGTTTATCATGAACCACACTGTTTGGTGGTCACTTGTTCCCAGATGGCTACCCACTTCAAGATCAGAGATCCTCTCTCCATCCCTATTTGAGAGTACCAGGTCTAAGATTGCTCTCTCTCAAGTGGGTTCCAAAACTAGCTGTCTGAGTCATGTCCCTGTGGAGCATCAAGAATGGCCCCTGCTCTTGGATGTGGCTGCAGCAAGGTGCTCCAGTCAACATCTGGCATATTCAGATCCCCATCAGTAATATCTCCTTTCTCTGCCATCCCAAGGATGCCTTCTAACATTTTCTTCTCCATTTCCTCCCCTGAGACAGGGGTCTGTACACCCCTGCGTAGATTGTGGAGCCATTTACAGTTTTCAGGGTGACCCACAGTGCCTCCTCTCCTCCTTGTTTACCCTTTAGTTCTGTTGCTTTGATACCTTCCCTGAGAGAGCTACTCCTCCTCCTCTTATTCCCTCCCTGTCCCTCCTGTAGATTGTGTACCCTGGTATGTTGACATCCCAGTCATGGTTCTCTGTGTACCATGTTTCTGTGACTGCCACAATATCCAGGCATCCCTCTTCCATCAAGGCCACCATTTCAGGGAGCTTTTTACCTAGACTATGGGCATTGGTACTCATTACCCTCCATTATTTATGGCTTTTTTTTTGCCCCATCCCTGTCCCTACTGTCTTTGTCTTTTCTCCATTTATCCCTGCACTTCTCCCTCTCAACTGCTCAGTCTTGGTGTTTACCTCACTAATTACCATGATTTTTGGGGGCTAGGATTTCCCTTCTCCTCTTCAGTACCTCCCCCCCTTGGCTAGTTTAAATGCTTGCCATTGAAGCATTTAAACCTATCACCTAGGCTCCTGGTTCCCCTCCAGGATAGATGCAGACCATCGTGCCTGTATAGGCCTGCATCCCTCCAGCCCCAGTCCCCAATGAAGCCAAATCCCTGAGCTATGCACCAGCTTTTCAATCAGTCATTGAATCCCATGGTGCAGAGTACCCTAGCCTCATCCATGCCATAGACAGGTAGCACTTCCGAGAAAGTTACCATGTGTGCTACTTGTCTAAGGCCCCTCCCCAACTCCACAAACTCCTGTTGCACTGCTCTGATCCCATTCTCAGCCAGATCATTTGTCCCTAGGTGGATAATGACATAAAGCTCCCTCCCCCTTGCCGCTGCTCTCACAATCCTGAGGATTCATTTCCTGTCCTTCCAAGCCTTGGTGCTGGGCAGGCACCTTACCTCCCTTTCCCCTCCCTACCCCAGTTCTACCCCCCTAACAATTGAGTCCCCCATCTGGAGTTGTTTCCTTCCCCTCTGGGGTCCTAGGCCACCCTCCTGTGGGTCTCCATTGTGGAGGATCCCAACATCCTCCTTGGTCTCCACTGCAGGTGCCTCATAGAGACCTTGCATCACCAGAGTGGTGAATGAACTGTGGAAGGCACAACTGGAGGGATGCACCTCTGTTCCACCACCCTCACCCTCCCTGAGCCCACAGTGTTCCAACCACTCCTCTTTCTTGGCAACATCTGAGGTAGTGGCAGTGGCCTGGGTGGTCCCTGGGTGGGGAGCAGGTTTCCTGAATCCTTGCCAGGTCAGCATGGAGACGAACAATCTCCTCCCTCAGACCAGAGAAGTGCCTGCAAATAGGGCAGCAACACAGTCTCCAGAATGTCTCCTGGAAGACTGCTGCTCCACAGCCAGTGCATTGCACCACTCCCACATGTCTGTGTCCTTCCAGTAACAAATGCTTTTTTTTTTTGTTCTTGTTTTAGTGTATGCAAGCTTGTGAGTGTCTCTACCCCCTATTCAGTATGCTGTGCCTTTAAGGATATGAACAGGTGTATGTTGTTAGAAGTTTTGGGGAAATGATGTCAGAGTCCCTGCTATAAAGGAAGTTATGCGTTTGGGGTGGGTGGGGTGAGGGAAGGGTGGGTGAGGGTCTCACGTGAGAAGAACTTGGTTGTATACAAACTTGTGCAATAGCATCAAGTGCCCATGACAGCCCTATTATAGGCTGCCACTGCTTCACCCAAGCTAGTTGCACAAGCAGCACTTACACTGGACAAATCAACTACCACCATCAGTCCCTCTGGGGACAATCCCCTCAAAGGGTGATAGCTGATCATCTCAACAAGGGAGGGACCATTGGGGGGCCCCAAATGAGAATTTCACTCTACAGTGATTGGACCATGCAATCCAATCAATCCTGAGGTCAGTGACCTCAAGACTCAGTGAGACTACCAAGTCCAAGGTGTGGCCGTGATGATGGGTCACAGAGGCAACTTCCTGTGCAAGGCTCAGCAATGTCATCTGCTGGAGGAGATCAGAACCAAATTGTGAGGATTCATCATCAATTCAGGCATTGAAGTCCCCAAGAATAAGCCATCAGGGGGACTCCAACACCCCGTCGGCGATGAAGTTCTCAACCTCCTGCAGAAATTCTCCACCCAAACCTGGAGGACAGTAAACCAGGAGAACTCTGCAATGACACACACCCTGGAGTACATTATTCCTATTATACAATGGCTCGTTGTTATACAGAATAAAAAAATAATTTTAAAGATGTTTTTGTGTGGAAAAATATTTTTGTTTTTTAAGAGAAGATGAAACAATCAATCAAAAGCTCAAGCATATGCTCATCTACATGGGTTCACAGTGCTGAGACTAGACCTGTGGTGTCATGCTGGGATAACTCCATGGGTCTAGCCCAAGACTGACCAATCACAGTCCAAGATTCATTCTTGCCATTGTATAATGATTGTTGTTGCAATATGTTTTTCCTTATTATATATTTTTTTGAATATGTTATGCATGTTGTATAAGGGACCTCCTTGTAAATGAGCTTGCTCAATGGAACTTATCCCTTCACAATACACTAAACTAAACTAATTAAATCATCCACTATACAAGACACTAGTGAGGCCCCACCTGGAGTACAGTGTACAGTTCTGGAGACCTTACCTACATGAGGACATAGACAGGGTAGGAAAGGTTCAGAGGAGGGCAACACAGATGGTACATGGATTGCATCACAAGTCCTATGAAGACAGGTTGAAGGAATTGAATATGTACTTCCTGGAGGAGAGGAGAGGAGGGGAAGGAGAGAGGGGATATGATAGAGACATACAAGTATCTTACAGGGAGGAACAGGGTGCAAGAATACACTATTTTTAAGTGAAAAGGATGCTCCAGGACTAGAGGGCATGGGATGAAGTTGGAGGAGGATGATTCAGAGAAACGTGAGGAAGAATTTCTTCACAGAATGGGTGGTGGACAAGTGGAACACCCTGCCAGAGGTAGTGGTGGGGGCTGAAACAATCATGGGATTTAAGAATGCATGGGATAGACATAAAAGAATTCTGGAGGTCAGGGGTAAGGGGCAACAGACTTCTAGAAAAACATAAACTAAACTTACAAGCTCAAATGAGCAGACTGAGTGGGCCATAGGCCCTTATCTGCCAACACTGTCTATGTATGTATCTATGTATTCCCTTGGGCATGCAAGGTGCTAAGGGTCCATTTGCATGCCTATTATGGGCTGATTTGCATTTGGCACAGCAGCCCCTTAGCACCACTTGCAACTTGAAAAGGAGAGCCCTGGTGATCCAGTGGTTCCCCTCACCCCTGATAACCTATGTCCTATAAATACGGTATTCCCTGGTGGTCCAGTGTCCCCAAAAAGCTCCACACCTGACCAGAGGCTTCTAGTTATATTTTTGATTTTTTTGTGATCAAAATATAAATATCACAGAACAGGGCTTATTATTGAGCATCTGAATAAAGACATGGCTATTAGCTGGGTTATTCAATAATAATATTCATTACTCACCAAGTCCTACTGAATTTGTCCTTTACCAGTGATATCACCTTCCAAGTGGTCCAGTATCCCCCTGAAAAGAAACCCACCCAACCTGCCTGCTCACATCCCATCAACCTGTACCCTCTTACCCGGTGTCTGTAGCTCTGCACAGCAAGGTACGGCAACCAGCACAGCCCTTCTCTCACCTCCATGTCAGTGAGTGTGCATACAGTACATTATGTGCACTCACTGACAGTTTAGACAGCAGCTGGCCAAAAAGGGGAGAAGAGGGCTGTGCCTGTCACCATACCTAGCTGTATGGAGCACAGGTAGTGTGATGTGAGCAGGTGGGTTGGATGGGAGGCATTTTGGGTGGGGACACTGAAATACTGGACCACATTGAAGGTCATATTATTGGTAGAGAACAAATTCAGTAAGGCATGGTTAGTAATGGGAAAAGCTTCTATGCATATATAAATCAGCAAAGGAAAGGCAAACAGGGTGTAGAACCATTGGAGGTGAATGGTAAGGAGATTAATGATCCTAGTGAAATGGCAAATGAACTAAATGATTATTTGGGGTCTGTTTTTGAGGAAGGAAATGATGTAAGAAATGTAGTAATGGAGAGGAACCAACAAAATCTGGATATGGTTACTACTAAAGAAGAAGTAGAAAGGATAATAAACAAGATAAAAATATACCAATCTGCAGGACCACATGTTACATCCAAGGTATATTAAGGAAGTATTACCATTAATATTAGAAATCTTGGTGTGGATAATTAATGAATCCTTTAGGACTAGTGAGGTGCCAGATGATTGGAAACGAGCAATTGTGGTGCCTTTATTTAAAAAGGAAAATGATCAATAGTATCAAATTACAGACCAGTGAGCCTAACGGCAATTCTGGGGAAAGTGGTTGAAAGTATACTAAAATTAAAAATAGAGGAAAGTATGAAGCTGATAGGATTTACAGACAAAAAACAACATGGATTTTAAAAAAATAGAGCATGTGGTACAAATCACTTATGCTTTTATGAAAAGATTAAGGAGGATTTAAATAATAATATACCAGTGGATATAATATTTTTAGACTTTCAAAAGGCCTTTGACGAAGTGCCTCATGATAATTTGATTAAAAAATTAAAATAGGAATAGTCGAATTGTTATATGGGTGAAGAATTGGCTGAGTAATAGAGGTCAGAGGGTAAAAGTATTAGAAGAGCTGTCTGAATCAGTGAGGTTGAGGAGTGGGGTGCCGCAGGGTTCTGTGTTGGGCCCCATATTATTCTCATTGTATGTTGGTGACTTACATAAAGGAATTGTTAATCAACTAGTGAAGTTTGCAGATGACATCAAGCTGGGGGTACCAGTAAGAACAATAGGACAACAGAAAAGGATGAAAAAGGATTTGGAAAAAGTAGAAAAATGGGCTAGACAAAATAAGATGAAATTAGCTTAGAGAAATCAGGGATAATGTGTTTAGGATGGGAGAATATAGAAGAAAAGGGGTATATACTTGATGATAAAGAGTTGAAAAAAGTTATAGAGGAAAAGGATTGTGGTATAATGATTGATAGACAACTAAAATTTGACAAACAAAGAACGATAGCCATACAAAAAGCAAATAACATGATAAGAAATATAAAATGTACCTTTAAGAATAAATCATTGGGATGTATGGTGCCAATATACTGTATAGGTCTTACGTCAGGCCATATTTGGATTATGGCTCCCAGTTGTGGAATCCATACATAAAGAAGGAAATAGGGAGAGTGAAGAGAGTGCAGAGGATATATACTAAGATGATAGGAAATTTACATAAATATGAGTATAGTGCGAGATTACAGAGGACAGGATTATATATGTTGGAACAAAGAAGGATAAGAGGAGATTTAATGATGGTGTTTTGAATAGTAAATGACCATGAGTTAGTAGAGGAAATGGGTATAAAAATAAAAGAAGGGTTTAGGGGATTGAGAGGTCACAATAAACAAACCAAACTTAAGACTGTAAGAAAAAATCGTATATATTATTCCTTTGTTAATAGGACAGGGAGAGTATGGAATACATTTCCATGAGACGTGGTGGAAAGTAAAACATTAGAAGACTTTAAAAAAAGAATTGACAAATTGTTTCTCGGGGAGTAATGAAAGTGGACCCACTACGGTGGACCTATCGGTCTTCTACTGTTCTATACCAAGTATAAATACCAAGTATAAGTATAAACACAAGTATAATGAATATCATTACTGAATAACCCAACAAGAAGTCATTCCTTTATTCGGATGCTCAATAATAAATATCAGCCCTATTGTGTGGTATTTATATTTTTATCACAAAAATCAAAAACATAACTAGAAGCCTTGGGTCAGGTGGGGTGGGGTCTTTTGGGGACAAGACACTGGACCACTAGGGAATACTGTATTTAGAGGACATGGGTGATCGGGGGGGGGGTATCCGCTGAACCACTAGGGAATACTGTAGTTAGTGAAAGTGGATGACTGGGGGGTGAGAGAACACACTGAACCAACCACCAGGGAATAATGTAGTTAGTGAAAACAGGCAATCAGGTGGATAGGGGACACACTGGACCCCCAGGATTAGTACCATGCAAGGGAATGGGAGATTGGAGGTGGACGGCTGCAGTACAGCCACCTTGCCTTTGGGGGGGGTGGGGGCACAGACTTAGCACTCATTTAAGAGGTGGTTTTCAGTGGCGATAAACAACGCCATCTGGTGGGCTGTTTACCACTGCAGCAAACCTTTGAACATCCCATTGCACCAGTATGTATGAAGGGACCTCTATTTGCATAACTATAGCAGTATTTTAGTGCCTTGGTGTTGCTGGGTTTGTGAGGTGCTCCGGGCGCCTCTCAATATGGCCCTGCCAGGAGTTCTGAGGCCATCCCAGGTTAGCGCCACTGCTAACCATGTTATCGTGGGCACTAACCTTTGAATACCTGGCCCCAATTCTTTAAAATGGGACAACATTGGAACCCTTAGGGCTAGAGCCTTTTTCTTTCAATGAAAGCTTGGAGTCAGTGAAGTCAATGTATCAATGAGATAGTGCAACAGCCACTGTATATCATTACAAAAAAATATAATGGTTTACAAATTTTTTCAAGTTTTGTTATTTTACAGCATATTATATCAACATGTAAAGACAAATAGTGACACAGGAGATCTGTGCTGTTGGATTTTATGCATGTTGATCGGACTCCAAGCTTTAATTAAAAAAAAAACGAAAAAGACATTAGCTTCTCTGATTAACCGTTCAAATGCTTCTGCTTTCAAAATAGAATCTCAGGCATAATAAAATATAATAAATGATTAATACTGGAAATGGTTGTAAGATATTAGTGGTTACTGTGTCTAAGAATAAACACATTATTTTCTAGTTTGTTAAAGTGGCTACTTCTCTTGTCCCAAATTCCTGTCAGAGGATGGGTGTTTTGCCATTCTGCCAGAATTCAATCAGAATTCTTCGAAGGGTGTAAGGTAAGTGATAAAGGTAATACTGTTGTTGTCTGAATTCTGTCTAATGCATCAGTCAGCCTGTTTCATCTGCATCATCTGCTTGGGTTTTATCCTCATCATTGGCTTACTCAGATTGGGTTCCATTTTCTTTTCTGTGAATTCTAGGTACCCCTTCCAGGTCCTTTTAAATTTTGAAGTTTAAATTTATTTTTGTTTCACTATTTTTCTCTTTCTGATCACCATACAACATTTTGATACAACTGCAGCATTTATTCCCCGTTGCATAATTTTCTTGGGGGATTGCATCATTTTGGTCAGAACTGATGCAAGCATAGAAAACTTTGCTTCAATGGGGTACACATTGAGACAAATGTGGAAAAAGTGATGAAGTGCACAAATTATTTCAAGTGTGCAGATATGTGATGCAGGTGTGCAAAATGTTGCACTGATGCATGTGTCCAATACAATTGATGTAAGTATCTAAAGCATCTAATGCAGATCTCCTTTCATAGTCTTTCATGGTAGAAAAAGAAGAGGCATCATGGTGTTCTACAGTTACTGCAGCTGTGATGACCCTTAGGTCAGTTTGTCTAGGACACTGATTGGTAGGCAATTCATCGAAGTGTCTCTTCCTCAGAGGGCTTTTTACAGGTGGCTTGTTGTTTAGCCTGCAGTTGAAAGAGATCCTGAATGGACTTAAGGAAAAGAAAGAGTCTTTGCTGAGTTCCAAGAATCTGCAGCTGTCTAATAGGGGCTTCAGAGATCAAGGCTTCTGCTGTAATCACATCTCCCGTGGCAAGGTTCATGTCTTTCAAGGATATAGAAACAGAAGAAATAGTCCCATGTTCTCAGGCTCATAGCACCTGCAGAACAGAGGCAATTTCCTATATAAATGCTTAATGGAAGCCAATCACAGAGATGGTTACACCACATAAGGACTGTGGGTCCATCATTTCTCATAAGCTCAGGATGGACAGCTATAGCAATTGATTGACTAAGGCACCAAGAACAGTTCAAATGCCTGAGTACTGGAGAAAATGTTGCAGGGCTACATAAGAGAGTTTTCCTCTGTGCCCTTCAGAGGGCATTTTTTTCCAATCCCCAGTTTCTACAACTCCCAGGAAACATCAAGCAGTTGATCAGACCATAGTTCATCTGCCAGTACAAGGACAGTGATCCATGCTTTCTCCCAAGGGGAAAGAAAAGGGGTGCTACTCCATTTGCTTTATAGTCCCCAAGACATTGATAAGAGACAGGGTTATCCTAGATCTAGTACTGACTAACAGGGAAAGGATCACAGATCTCCAGGTAGAAGGTCACTGGGGGGCCAGTGACCATCACATGGTATGGTTCAATTTGGCCACTAGAACTAAATCATCCCATTCCAAGGCACAAATATGAAACTTCAGAGGTGCTGACTTTGATAAGATGGCCAACAGAGTTAAGCTAGCCCTGACAAAAAGAAATACAGACGAGGGGGTACAGGCAAAGTGGGCAAGCATTAAAGATGCAATACTTGAGGCAACATCTCATTGTGTTAGAGAGAAAGAGTGAAAAAGAAGAAGAAGGAAACCACTTTGGTTCTCAAAAACAGTAGCAGAAGAGGTCAGAGCCAAAAGGTTGGCCTTCAGGAAATATAAGGAACCCAGCGGGATGATGATAGGGAGGCATACCAAACTTCCCTAAGGGAAGCAGGGAAGGCAGTAAGGCAGGCAAAGGCCCACATCGAGGAAACACTAGCACAAACAATAAAAGAAGGTGGCAAGACTTTCTATAGATACATTAGTGAAAGGAGAAAGTCCAGAGGGGGTATTGCTAAGATCAAAGGGGATAAGGGGGCATGTGCGGAGGAGGACCATGTAAAAGCATCTATCCTAAATAGATACTTCTGCAAAGTATTTACTGAAGAGAAGGTAGGGCAGGGCCCACAGCTCAGCACCATGGACACGGGGAGGGAGGAGTGTACTAGTCCCTTCACAAAAAGAAAGGGTCTACAAGAGCTTGATAAGCTCCAGGGTGGACAAGGCAATGGGACCTGATGGCATACATAGATACATAGATACATAGATACATAGACAGTGTCGGCAGATAAGGGCCTATGGCCCACCTAGTCTGCCCATTTGAGCTTGTAAGTTCAGTTTGTTTTCCTAGAAGTCTATTTCCCTTACCCCTGACTCTAGAATTTCTTTTATGTCTATCCCATGCATTCTTAAATCCGTGATTGTTTCAGCCCCCACCACTTCCTCTGGCAGGGTGTTCCACTTGTCCACCACCCGTTCTGTGAAGAAATTCTTTCTCATGTTTCCTCTGAATCGTCCTCCCTCCAACTACATCCCATGCCCTCTAGTCCTGAAACATCTTTTTTTTGCTTAAAAATAGTGTTTTCCTGCACCCTGTTCCTCCCTGTAAGATACTTGTATGTCTCTATCATATCCCCTCTCTCCCTCCTCTCCTCCAGGGAGTACATGTTCAGTTCCTTCAACCTGTCTTCATAGGATTTGTGATGCAACCCATGCACCATCTTTGTTGCCCTCCTCTGAACCTTCTCTACCCTGTCTATGTCCTTACGTAGGTATGGTCTCCAGAACTGTACACTGTGCTCCAGGTGGGGCCTCACTAGTGTCTTGTATAGCGGAATTATGACCTCCCTTTTCCTGCTGGTGATGCCCCTGCCTATACATCCCAGCATCCTATTTGCTTTACCTGATGCCTTGTCACACTGTTTCCCTACCTTGAGGTCATCAGAGATGACAACCCCAAGACATCCCAGGGTACTAAAGGAGCTAAGGGTGGAACTAGCAGAGCCATTATCAGAACTGTTTAGTGAGTCTCTGAGCACAGGAGAGGTCCCAGAAGACTGGAGAAGGGCTCATGTGATCCCGCTCCACAAGAGTGGTAGCAGGGAAAAGGCAGGGAACTACAGACCAGTCAGTCTTACCTCAGTAGTGGGCAAGTTTATGGAGGCACTCCTTAAGGAAAGGATAGTGCAACATCTGAAATCCATAGGAGAACAGGATCCAAGATAGCATGGGTTTACAACAGGAAGGTCCTGTCAAACTAATCTCATAGATTTCTTTGACTGGGTAACCAGAGTGGTGGACCAATGGGGAGCAGTTGATGTCACCTACCTTGACTTCAGCAAAGCTTTCGATACTATTCCACATAGAAGATTGATTAATAAGCTGGGTAGGCTCGGGGTGGGTCAGAAGTTGGTCAACTGGGTGGCAAACTGGTTGACAGGCAGAAAACAGAGAGTGTTGGTAAATGGTATACAGTCAGAAGAGATGCAAGTCACAAGTGGGGTACCTCAGGGATCAGTCCTGGGGCCAGTCCTCTTCAATATCTTCATCAGTGACATTGCAGATGGACTGGTGGGTAAGGTTTGTCTGTTTGCAGATGACGCTAAGATCTGCAACAGAGTAGATGATCCAGATGGGGTGGTCAGAATGAGAAGAGATCTGGATAAACTGGCAAAATGGTCGGAAGAGTGGCAACTGGGGTTTAACGTAAAGAAGTGCAAGATCATGCACATAGGTAAGAGAAACCATGAAGTCAACTATAGGCTGGGAGGGGAATTGCTGGCAGTCACAAGGGAAGAAAGAGACTTGGGCATCATCATCACAGATGGCCTGAAATCATCCAAGAAGACCACTAAAGCAGTAGGTAAGGCTAGGGGGATGTTGGGGCTTATTAGTAGGGGTATCACAAGTCATAAGAGGGAGGTAATAATCCCTCTTTACAAGACACTGGTTAGGCCCCATCTGGAGTACTGCATGCAGTACTGGAGGCCACTCCTTCACAAGGACATTAACCAAATTGAGGCAGTCCAGAGAAGGGCAACCAAAATGGTTCAGGGACTGCATCAGAAAACATATGAGGGCAGATTAACAGAGTTTAATTTGTATACCCTAAAGCAAAGGAGGGAGAGAGGTGATATGATCGAAACGTTCAAACACCTTAAAGGCATTAACAAGGTGAAAGAGTCTAACATGTTTCAATATAAGAAAAATAGCAAGACAAGAGGACACAGCATCAGATTAGAGGGAGGCCGATTAAGGGGTAATGTGAGGAAGTTCTTTTTCACAGAAAGGGTGGTGGATGCATGGAACGGCCTATCTCAGGAAGTGGTGGATATGGATACAGTGCAGGGCTTCAAACAGGCATGGGATAGGCATAAGGGAGCAATACAGGCAGTATGAATAGATTGGCCATTGACAGAGTAAAGGCTGATGGCACATTCATAAGGTAGAAAAGAAATGGTCAGACTGGATGGGCCTTGTGGTCCTTATCTGCCATCAGCTTCTATGTTTCTATGTTTCTAAGATTCCTTACAGTCTTGCATCTCTTCAGTCTGAATTAGACTGTGATCTGTCTGGTTCAAGATGGAATTCTTTAGGTCAATCTTTGTGGCAGTTCAGCAGTCTGATTTTTCTAGCCTTAGAAGCCCTATTGGAGACTTATCTAGGCATTCTGATTTGGCAGTCATACCAAACAATTCTCAGATTTGCTATTCAAGATCAGCACTTCCAGTATCAGACTCTCCCTGTGGGGTTAGCCTTCACCTTCAGTGTGTTCACTTAAGTCCTAATAGTCATGGTGGCTCTCCTTTAGTGGAAGATACATCACAATTATCCCTACTTGGACTATCTTCTGAACCAGGCAGATTAAAACAGGCTCATTGTTCAGTTTGCAAGTGTTTACAGAGCCTGGAAGAACACAGTTGGATAGTGAACCAGGAGAAAGGCTTCCGTCAGCCTTCTCAGTCTCTACAGCACCTCTGAGCATGCCCTGAACAGACCTGGCAAGAGTGTTTCTGCCACCTAGCAGAATGAAATATGTCATTGAACATATCCACACAGTCAGGGTGTACAAGGCTGTGTCAGCCCACAGGTGTCCCCAGATATTAGGTTTAATGCTGGCTACCATAAAGATGGTTTCTTGGACCAGAATACAGATAAGACCTCTTCAGGTCTTTCTGTTATTTTATACTTCATTTGCATCAGAACAGTACCAAGTCTAATTCAGCTCATTAGATCAGTGCACCAGTCATTTCAGTGGAGGAGACCCTCGCAACCTATGGTAGGAGTATACACTGGCTCCATCAACTCATTCTGACCATCAAAGTCACGCTGATGAAAACCTGCCTTTTTGGCCCAACAGAAAAAGGTCGACCAGTATTCCTTCCTGGGGTTCAGTTTCACTGTACATTACCTTACACTTTTTGGCACTGAATTTCAACAGCCACACCTTGGACTGCCTTTCAAACCTTTGCAGGTTCCTCGTTCCTAGTTGATGAACATATTGAAAAGAGCTGGTTCCCAGGACTGATCTCTGCATTCAGCAGTGGATCAAAGAGGTAGACAGACAAATTAGGCATGGTGCAATATGCAAGGGGAAGCATAGTTTCATTGTAGACGTCACAAATAAGCAAACATATGAGTGAAGTATACTGCAACTTCCTACTGGTACTATAGTAGGGGCATCCTCCCTCTGTCAAGTCAGGATTCCAGTGTCTCTCCCTCTGAACATGAGACTTTTTATATCCCTCTCACTAGGTCCAGTGACAGGACCTTCAGTAACAATTACAAGTTTTTACCTCTGAATTTCATTTTTTTAATACCAGTAATGCAGTTAACAGAACAGCCCTACACATTTCCATATTTTATTCCAGTTCTTTGCTTTTTAGGTAAATAATGATGAGCAGAAAATGAACAATAAGTGACGAACTCCACCTCTGGTTTTGCCTCTGACCCTTCCCCATCTTTCCCCACAGGTATAACTACAGCAGAGAAATACAGGAAGATCTTCACTCAAGTAAGTATCAAGCATTTTTGGATATTTCAACCTTTATATCTGCTTGGATTTTGTTATATACAGTATTGTTCTTTCTTTTTTCCGGCATGGCTAAAACATTTCTACTTAGTACAGAGGCCTATGTGAATAGTTCATTGTGCTTGTGCAAGTAATTGTTTATATGTAACAAACAAACTGTATATAGTGTACATTTCTGGCTTCTTGGCAATAGTGCTAGTCCACTGAAAACATTTTGTCCCACTGCTACCTGTATAGACAGTTTGAAGCCCTTTAATTTTGCCAGATGTTTCAGGTTTTGTTTGTGCCTGTGATTGAAAGCACATGGTATCTTTCTCCTGCTTTCCCCTCTCTACTTCCCTTCTATTTTTAGGAGTGGACAGGGAGTGAGACTGAGTGATTGTGGAAAGCTGCTTGTTTTTCTTTTTTGTGTTTTTATTATGTATATCAGTGATATTGTGGTCAGAATACAGTGGAAAATTATGTATATGCTGATGATACAAAATTTTGTGGAACAGTAGATAGTGATGAAAAATGTATCAATACGAAGAGAGATGTAGAAACACTGAAAAAGTGGTCAGGCATATGGCAGTGAAATTCAATGCCCAAATATGCAGAATTGTGCATATGGAGTGCAGGAACCCACAGATGGAACATAGGATAAAAGGGCTGAAACATACTGTACATGGGAGGAAATGGATCTGGGGTAATAATTAGTAATGTCTAAAATGTTCA